>CM061039.1:1522500-3002500 GCA_030763125.1 Hippophae gyantsensis | reverse complement strand
GCCATGATGAAGCTTGTCGGACTCGAGATTCTAGCAGAGTGGGAGCTTGCTATGAAAGAAAGAAATGAAATCTCTCATCTCGACGGACATGGGAACTAGTGAGTTATACATGGGAAAAAGGCACTTCACTGACAAATGGGTGTACCGGGTGAAAGAGGGCTTGTGATGGTTCGAGAGATACAAAGCACGCCTAGTTGTTAAAGGGTTTCAATAGAAGGAAGGAGTTGACTACACCGACATTTTTCGCTCCCGTTGTGAAGCTCAATACTATCGGATCGGTGTTGAGTATTGTAGCCATTGAAGATCTTCATCTGGAGCAGTTGGATGTGAAGACCGCATTCCTTCATGGAGATTTAGATTAAGAGATATACATGTACAGAAGGTTTCTCGGAAAGAGGGAAGAAGAATATGGTGTGTAGACTTAAGAAGAGTTTGTATGGCACGAAACAAGCCCCGAGACAATGGTACGTAAAGTTTGTGACACCGTACCGCACAAGGAAGGTTTCTGAGAAGTGCAATGTGACCATTGTTGCTACTTGAAGAGATATAGGTCAGTTATATCATTTTATTACTTTATGTTGATGATATGTTAGTAGCAGGTTCGGATATGCATGATATTAAAAGGTTGAGTAGCAATTGTCAAAAGAGTTCGACATGAAAGACTTGGGTCAACAAAGAAGATTCTTGGAATGCAAATCACTGAGAAATAACAAGAAAAGATCCTTGCAGTTATCTCAGGCAAAGTACATCAATCGTGTTTTGAAGAGATTCAACATGGGCGATGCCAAGCCAATTAGCACACGCTTGGCTAGTCATTTTCGCCTATCCAAGGATGGTCCCCTCGAGACGAGGAAGGAAGAGAAAATTCATGGCTAAGGTTCCTTATGCCTCGGCCATTGGAAGTTTGATGTACACATGATAGTACGTACGAGACTAGACATTGGCCGTACGGTGGGAGTTGTTAGCGGTTTATGTCGAAATCCGGGAAAAACTCATTGGGAAGTAGTCAGTGGATTTTGAGGTATCTGCGAGGCACCACGAAAAAAGTGCTTGTACTTTAGTAAAGGAGAGTTAAAAGTACAAGGGTACGTAGACGCGAGACTTTGGAGGTGAAGTTGATCAGAAGAAGCCTTGCCTTATATATTTCTTGTTGGAACTACGGTTGTTAGTTGGATGTCACAAATACGAGAAAATTGTCACTCTATCTACTACGGAGGTGAGTATGTAGCAATAACTGAAGCTAGTAAAGAGATGATATGGCTTCAAGGTTTGTTAACTGAGTTGGGATTCAAACAGGAGAAGAATGTTCTGCATAGTGATAGTCAAAGTGCAATACACTTGGCAAAGAATTCAGCATTTTATTCTAGAACCAAGCATATTGGACTTCGTTATCACTTCATTAGATCTCTATTGGAAGATGATGTGTTAATACTGAAGAAGATTCAATGAAGCAAAAATCCAGCAGATATGTTAACAAAGGTGGTGACTATTGACAAATTGAAGTTGTGCTAACTTCAGTTGGTCTGCTAGAGTAACAAAGACTAGAAAAGCTGCTGCATTGATCGAGGTGTGAAGATTGAAATTAGTTTTCAAGTGGGAGATTGTTGTTATAAAGCTCCTTAATTTAAGGAGCAAATTAAGGAGCAAAACAAGGAGTAAAACATGGAGCAAAACAGGAGCTTAATTTAAGGAGCAATTCAAGGAACCATTAATTTAAGGAGTAATTCAAGGAGTGAATTTTCCAATAAATAGATGTGTAATTGTAATGAATTAATCATCCAAAGTGTTCATTCCAATTGAGAGAAAAGCTTAGAGAGTAAAACTTTTGTGAGAGAAAATTGAGAGTAATTTTTTTGGGTGTAATTGGGTTGTGGGTTGTGAGTGTTGTAAACACCTTGTGTAATTTCTCCTCTTTCAGTAAAAAGATCTACAACAAGTCCGGAGACGTAAGCAAGATTGGCCGAACTCCGTTATCAAATTTGTGTGTTATTTTTCTATTCTTGTTTTCTCATAAGTTTGACTTATAGGGAATTTGCGTTATTTTTCAACAAAAATAAGTTTTAAAAGTGCTTTCAGAGTTCAAAATACGCATTTTTATGGACATGCTTCTTCCTGAAAACGTATCTTTTGAAACAACATTCGACTAAAATAACTTATAAAATAAACACTAGAAAACAGACCCTAAGATTGGTATTTTCTCTCTCTTACTCAACAAAATTTTATTTTCAAATTGATGTAGAAAACACTTATTTGCATAACTTGAAGAAAGGATATTTGGTAAATGGGTTAACCACCTGCAAAAGATCATAGAAGCAAATACAAATATTAGCCACAAGCATATATATCAAAACTAGGTAAATTGAACGAGAGCAATCATGCATGAAAAATATAACCCAGATTAGTTGCTGCAGGCTGAACAAAATAGAATCACTTTGGATGTTGCTATGAAAGAGACCCTATTAAAAAGCGCTTATATAGCAAAAAGTGCTTTTGAACCAGAAATAAAACTCCTGCGCCCATACTTTAGGAGGCTGTCTTTAGGCTAAAGACAGCCTGCTATAAACATCCACATTGTCAAAGGAAAGTATCAGAGAAATCTATAATGAGCAAGATCATACCGTAGTCCAAACAACAATCTTGGTGGCAACCAAATCTTGAGGCATGTTAAGAGTAAATGATGATTGCGTTGATTCTCCAAACATTTTATAGCCCATGACAGCAACTCCAGCATACAATGCTGTACAAATACCAAAACTGAAAGCAGGCAAAAGTTTAAGTACATGGATTTATCAGAGGGTCATTAGCATTGTTAATAAATGACGACGATAAATGAGAAGTTGTTAAGGTGTTTCTGTTTATGAATATCTGCATATCTTATATCACTCCATAAAGTTTTTGATTTTTACATAAGATAGAAAATTGAGACTAGATTGTTACCAAGTTATGAGGACTGCAGGGAATTGGCTTTGGTTGGCCATAGAGGAATAGATGTTAGGGAAAACAGAATGGCCTGAGTAGCAATAGCCATAAAGACCAAGAGCAACAGGAAAATTTGCTAGGTTTAATGTAGTCCCTTTCTGGTGAAACCCAACTTCATCAACTACTCCTACCCAAAATAGGCAAAATGATACCAGTACTGATGCTATAACTCCACCAACTGCAAAAAAGAAAAAGAGTAAATATTAGATAGACTAATATGTCAAATCCTAATATGGACTTGTATTCCAAGAGATGTACATACCAGAGATATAACTGAGAACAGATAGGTCCCGAAGCCAACAAGTTGGAAGAACAGCAAGAGTTGCTAATATTGCAAACAAAACGTGTGAATTTAACTCGAAACCGCCTAAATTTATGTGGGCATTTGGAAATAGCAAAGACAAGTTGTCACCCTCCATAATTATGTATTCAATGCAACAACACTGAAAGATAAACAAGTGAATCTCAGAGCTATAAATGCAAAGAAGAGGGATTAAATTAGGGAGCTGTACTTACATATAGTTCCAGGTACAATGTTATCTGCATTCAAAAAAGAATAAAGGGGTTATTGAATTCTAATTTCTAGTGTTGCAAGGAAAAAAAAGTGAGTAAATTCCTGTAATTACCGAGATAACTATTCTGCCAAATTTACCAAAAGCAGCATGGCCAATATCGGGGTAAGTCTCAAGTGCAGGATCACTATCTAAGCAGCGGCGTAAGAGAATTCCAGTGTAGAAAGATAGCACACCAAATATTACCAAAATGGACATCCCAAACCATCCTCCTTCTTTTGCTGCATATGGTGTTGAAAGTATTCCAACTCCACACAGTACATTTATTCCTGCATAACAAAATTGTTCTCTTAATTCAAAAGTATTTTTTAAAATTTACTAAACAATATTAGGGTTTGTTTAGCCGCTTAACTTAAAAAATGCTCTTAAAAACTGTATTTAAATCATAATTAAAAACAATTTTAAAAAATAATAAACTGTTTGGCCATTGTTATTAACAAAATTGTTCTCAAAAATTAAAAAATATATAATTGTCATGGTGTTCGTATTTTTTTTAAATAATTTTTTATAATTTAAAACACTTATTCTTATTTTATAATAATTAAAATATTAAAAAATATCTCAAATTAATAAATTGACAAAGTACAAAAGTTACAACATATACAAAGTATGGAATTATTTTTGCTACATAAGCATTTAAAAAAATAAAATGAAATAATTTTGATTTGATCTCAATTTGGATTTTTTTAATCGAACACTATAATTTATATATTGAAATTAATTATATGTGTAATATTTTTCTTGAAATATATTAAATATGAGAAAAGTAACAAACATAAATGGATCCATAAAACAATTATATGGATAAAAAATAAAATATTTTGACTTTTTAATAGATTAAAATATTTACTTGACTATTTATTAATAAGGACTAATTATATTTGGACATGACATATGAGTTAATCACGAAGATTCAAGGATTTTATTGAAGTAATTAAGTAACTTCTTTTATTATTATCACAACAAAACATATGACTTGTTTAATTTATCAGTTCCATTATTTCACTTTAATGCTATAATGGTTAGATAAAAAATTTATTAATAAAGTATAATTATAACAATTATAATTTAAATCGTAAAAATATTATAAAAAATTTATCTTTTATTATTATCATTACAAAACATAGGATTTATTATTTTATCACTTCCATTATTTTACTTTAATGCAATTGTTAGATAATTTTTTTATTAATAAAATATAATTATAATAACAACAATTTAAATCGTAAAAATATTATAAAAAGAAGTTTTTATTAAAAAAATTAAATTAATCAATCAAATAAAAATAATAATTCAACTGAGTCCAAAAACAACACAAACAAATAATATATAAATAATTAATTATTTGGATGTTTTATAAAATTTTATAAAAAAATCATATTTTTGATAGAATTTTCATAATTTTTTCTAAAATTTCCAACGATAACGATAATATGTCTATATTTTTGCAAAATTTATATTTCGACATATTCATCGATATAGATGTTTCAAATCTTAGTTACGTCAAATGTAATTTATCGTGTTTTGATTGTTTCTAAAAACAATGGGAATATGTCGAAACTATTCTCAATTTTTTGTTTTTTAAAATATATTATTTTATAAAATAATAACTTAAAAATAATGTCCGAGTTTTTTAAAAATAATTTTTTGTTTTAATACAAAAAAAAAGATTTAAAAGTCCCTTATTATTTCCTTTTTATTTTCCAATTATATTTCCTTTGGGGGAGTAAAAAAGTGGTATTACAGTTAAAGGCATGTTACTTAGCTGAGCTTTTCACATGACACATGTGTAAGGGATACACAAGGATCCAAAATAGCTAAAGATAAGGTGGTGTGGTTCATGCAAGAAGGTAACAAATGAAATGTTGCAAATTTAACCAGCCATTTGAGAGGCTATATCAATATGTTTTCGAGGATAAGATATATCTTATACATCAATCTGAATGGTTGTGATCAACCTAGGCCCAATATGGATCTCAGCAGACAGTGATTCACTAATATAAATCCAACTTCATGGACCAACATTATAAAATGTTGCTAGAATTATTCAGCTATAGTGTAGCCATGTGAGGTCTTTGATGCGGACAAAGTAAAACCAGAGCCTTAATATAGAATGAGGCTAATGAATAATTATAGTTATCCTAAAAGCAAGTTTTGTGGCAAAACAGACAATTTTTGTCCTTTTATTTTCCTTCGTTCTTGTTGTTGTTGTATAGAAGACGATATTCCATTAGCAAAAAATGAGTTCATGTATTTAAACTAAAACTCAACTTGAAGTACTCTAGTTTTAAATAGGCAGGAGGTTTTGGATTCAATGGTGAAGATACATTTTGACTGTTTGTTCTAATTAATAAGAAAACTCAATATACACAAAAGAAATTTACTCTAAGGGTTTGTTTTTTATGCTTTTATGACTACAAAAACTGTTATGACAACAAAATAAATTTCAAGCAAAATGATTTTAGGGCTCAGAAAATACGTTTTATGTTTTTTTGACAGAAGCACAAATGATAATATGATATACCTTTTTTCCGTAAACGTTTTCTTATTAAATCACTTTTAATACAAGATTAAGCAAATTAAAAGAAATGAATGATTCATACCATTGATTACACTTTGTGTAAAAGTGCTCTGACGAGAAATAGGGTAATCCTGAGAAACGTTGGATGGTTTCTCATCTTTCTCTACATAAGAAGACCTTCTTGATAGAATTGGTGGAGACAGATAATGAGAACTACGTCTATGTTGAGGCAGTTGTTGCTCATCTTCGATTGTTGTTAACAATGGCTTTGTCAGTGATGATGATGATAATGAAAGAAAGGAACTTCCTAATCTTATCAGTGATGGAGTCTCCAGAAATTCAATATTTGGTGAGGGTATACTACTGTAAAGATCCATGGATTTCCTGTTTACAAAGCAGTCAATTATTTGAAAAGTATTATTTTGATTTTTAAAACAATTAATACCAAGTTTTAGAATAATTACTAAAGTGCGCTAAAAATAATTTCTAGTAATTTTATCTGGAGCACCTAAATGCTGCCGCCGAAACCGCTTTTACCAAACTTCCATCATTAGAATCACTTCTAAAAGAAGCACGTTAAAACTTATCCATAATCTGAAAATTGGTCTTGTCTAAGTTGAAGTAGTTAATAATCAAATATTAGTACCACAAATTGCAAAAGACGCAAGCAAAAAACTAAAATGAAGATGTTCTGATTTATAGATCATTCGATCTCGTGAAGTACTAGTGATGTGATTTAGGCATGTTGATTGATTAAACAGTCACAAATAAATGGGCCAGATATGTGAATCTGATTAAACCATAATGATAAGCTTTGAAAAATTAATGTTTCACTTTTTACGGGTAAAATCATAATTATATCAGTATACCACCCGGATATATCCAATTTTCGCAAAATTCAATAAAACAACAAAATCAAATCTATAAACTATTGGGAAAAAATTAAAATAAAAGGTGGAGAGTTATATTGATACTTTGTTGAGGATATCGTTGTTGTTTACTATTACATGTTTTTAAGTATTTGTGTTCGTGAAAAATTATAATATTAAAGTAAAACTCTTAAAAAGATAAAACATAATTTAAATATACTTAGGTTATTTTTAATAAGGTTAATTTTTTGTGTTGAAATTTCGTATCATTTATGGTTTTAAATTAATATTAGAGTAAGATCGAAGAATTATCGACTATAATCCAATCAATCAATTTAAATAGATAAATTTGATCCGATTTGTCGGATTTAGATCTAATTAAATTAAAAAAATTTATAATAGAATCGAATTTAAATTTGAATTAATAAAATCTATAACCTATTAATCTATACCAAATTACTTAAAAACTTATAAATAAATATATATTTTATTTTAAAATTTATAAATATATATATATTTTATACCGAATTATTTAAATAGATAAATTTGATCCGATTTTTTGGATTTAGATCTGATTAAATTAAAAAAATTTATAATAAAATCGGATTTAAATTTGAATTAACAAAATTTATAACCTATTAATCTATACCGAATTACTTAAAAACTTATAAATAAATACATATTTTATTTTATTGTATGTTATATTATATATACCAAAATCATAATAAATTACTACTTTAATTTAAAATATAAATATTAAATTTTTATAATAATTTAATAATTATTCATGAATATTTTTTATTCTTTTTTTACTTTTTATAGTTGTAATTATAAATAATAAATTTTACTATATATAGATTAATTAAAATTTTACTTTTATGTATATCGTGTGTTTAATATATGAAAATAATTCATAAATAAATTTTAACATAATTTTAAAATTATTTAATAAAAAATTTAAATTAATTCAGATTAATTATATCATCATATTAGATTTTAAACGAAAATATTCAAAATCTATTCGGATCAAATTAAGAAAAAAACAAGTGAATTCGATCCACGGCTCATGTGGAGGTTTGTGCCTAGACATGGACTTTATTTGATAAATTTGAATGAAACACACAATTAACCTTTACACGTTGATAACGGGCCTAATTAAATAGAGCGGACTCAAGTAAACTATGTAATGAGTTTGAGAAGGGATGCTCAAGTGGATTAGGTCAAGTTTACATATGAACTCAAAACAATTCTCAAGATGGCCACCATTTACCACGTGGACCACATGTTGAGTACAAAAGAGGGTTTTATGTTTCAAAGAAAGAGTCATCTATGACTCGTTTGAGTGGGTAATTGTTAGAGTAAAGAGGCAAATAAGAGTATGATAATGAAAAAGTAAAACAATCCAAAGGAGTATATAAATGTTTGGATTAATTCTCACAATAAGATTGATATTTTGAGTTTAAAGTGCATGATACTTACTAAATGAATTCGTACATTAATCAAGAATTATGACTCGTGTAGATATCTATTTCATGTGGGAGAAAACAATCACAAATATATATATTTTTTTTCAAACAAAACTATTAAACAACACCTTAGAAATTAAAAATGGCTTAGATCTAAAACTTGAGCGACACTTATACATAAAATAAAAGCTACTGTGATAAAAACAGGGGTAGAAAATAAACCTGTAACTTTGAGGCCATTGAGTGTTGTAAGAACTGGGTACATTTTGACCCTCATTTTCGGCTGAAGCATCAGAAGAATCCGAGTCGTTAGCTTCTTCTTCGTCTTCGTGAAATTCCTTTCTGTCGTCCTCCTCATCACTCTCAATGTAAAAACTGAGATCTGATACAGAGTTATTCATCTTCTCTCAATTGCTCTCTTCAAAATCACCTAAACGCTTATAAATTATAATAAAACTGAAAGCTGGTTAGCTTGACCAGAATTTGGTTATTGAACTAACCCAAGAGTAAACAAAAGAGCGAGAATTGTATCACCGGGGGAACCAGTAAGGAACCAGTAAGGAACCAGTAAGGATAATAAGACAAAATTAATTAAAATAACGTACTTAAAAAAAACTATTAGTATTTATAAATTTTACATTTAAATTAAATAGAACTACAAAAATAGAGTTAATTTCTTGAATAAACGTACAAAAATAATAACAAATTATTTAACAACTTAAATGTTGTAAATGTACAATTCTATCTATTAAAAGGCATAGCATTTAAAAAATAACAGTTTTATAGGTTTACAGGGTTATATCCTATTTTTGTATCTATTTTTAATTTATTATCTTAATAAAATTTACTATTAAATCAGCTAATATTTATCATAATTAGTAAAAAAAATTATTTTATTTTTAAACGTGGATAGGAGATAACTTAGATTTTACTTTAAAAGAGACGCTTATGCAGGGGTTAAAAAAAACATAAAAATTCCAAAAAATTAGTGTTCTTTTACTACCGCAGTAAATCCAAGCGAAATAATCTCAATTCAAATTTTCACCCAGAGCCAACATAATACAACACTGTCAATACATAACGTTAAATTTGAATAGTGTTTCTTGTTCCTTTACCGCTCATGGTAGAATCTTCATCAAAAACAATCCGACAAGGATCGAAGTTTTCCCCAACAAGAGCAATCAAGGGATTAGACCCACCAACCAAAAGGGGTACCCTACTCTTAGAATTGATGTCTGAGATAACCTTGCTAACCCGAAAATCGAAATTACTCAACTCACCTTGACTCGGTTCGAACTCGCGCAAAAGGTAATGGGGAACCCCATTTCGTGTTGGGATAATGGACGAGCTTCTCTTTGTGGTTAATGGTGGTATTAAGGGTAATGTTGGAACTGATTTGGTTTGGGCGGGTCTTGGAGTCCATTAAATAGCGAAGCAAACTAGCTTTATAGCCAGTGGGGTTGTAGGAAAAGAAGAGGGAATGAAAAGATTGAGCTGTATAAATATCAGAAATGGAGGAAATTTTAATGGAAGGAGTGTGGGACTGAGTAATGAAAAGGTTAGGCTCGTAGAACAGGTTGGGTTTCAGAGAGTAGTATGGGTTTGGCGTTTTTAGCTGAGCTGTGCTGAGACAGACAATATCAAGTATCTAAAGAACAAACAAACAGAGAAACAAAGAGGGGAAAATATATATATTTATATATATTTAAAGTTTGGTGAGGAAGAAGAACATCACGTGAATTTTGGGAATTTTTAATTTTTAACCCAGACAGAGTAAAATTTAATCTTTTTACGTTGAAATAATATATTTGTAATTTTTTAATAATTAATGATACATTTGTAAGATTTTTTTTTTGTGTGTGTTATATTCTTTACAAATCTAATAGGTGGTATTGTTTTTTAGGTTTACAAATACAAATTAAAAAAGGTAAATGACAAAGCAAGTTAGAGGTTTTATAAGGACAAACTACCCATGTAAACCATCCTGTTTGGTTCCTAAGAAAAAAAGAGAAAGAAAGGAGACAGAAATTCAACATAACTCAACAAATAAACCAATTCGATAAAGGAAAACCCCAATTAAACTTGAAGAACTCCAGCTGTTTTATTGCTCCTTGATCTTAAGAACCAAACAAAGCTTCAACAAAGCATATAATGATTTTGCTGTTAACAAGTGATCGTCAAGTTACTCAAAGCAACATGAGTCCCCACTCACACAAACACACACACACGAAACTTTAAAATCTACAAACTTCAGGCAATTTCAAGAATTATCATAATCAAAAATGAAAATGTAATCAACCTTATTTATGTTTTAAACGTTGATGTCGAAAATCAAGACCGTTAATAAAGAAAAGCTCTGTCTTTGGAAGTAGAACCAATAAAAGAGGAACCAGCAAATATCAGAGAATTGTTGTCATTCTCTTGTTGCGTCCTGTGTTTATATCATATGAGAGAGAGAGAAAAAATATTAACTATTTTAATTTAAAAAAATACTCAATTAATTATAATTATAATATATAAAAATGATGTTTTAAAATTAAATATTTAATGTATGATTTATTTTAATCAAAAATTAGTATAGAAACTTAATGATATTTGGAGATGGCCATAAAGTAATAATAAAAATAGAATTAGAGAATGTATTTTTTTTAGTTTTTAGAGAATGCTTTTGTAGGGGTTGAGAGGGGGATTAGAAATTACTTTATTTACTTTTACTACTCTCCATATTATTTTTTTATAATTTTATTTAAAGTAATTTAGTATATTTATTATTATTTTTTGTAATATTTTAAATTTTTTGTTATAAAAAATTAACAATTAACGGTAAATGATCAAATTTTGATTTTTTTTATTAATTTTTAATTATTATTGTTTTTTAATAAAGATAATATAATATAAGTGATATTTTAAAAATAATTAAAAAAATATAAAAAAAATAACAAGATTGGTCATTGTTCTTAGCAGTATCAAACGAGTTAATACGACTAGTTAAATATTCAACGTGAAATGCGAGCAAAAGTAACACCACACGATTTAGTGTCCGGTAATAGATAGGTTACGGATTAAATTCTACATAAAACACATTAAATATATAAATATTTATCTAACTTAATAAATAAAGTTCATTTTGATACATACGAGAGAAGAGTTGGACTCCCTTTCTTTCTTTCTTTTCAAATAATAAAGTAAATAAATTATACGTGGACACAACACGTTAATTAACAGATTAATTTATTTAATATTTTTATTATATTTTTTAAAATAAAATAAATAATTTAATATAAAAATAATAAACTGATTAAATTAATCGCGTTGAAAAACGAGGTATCACACATCCATAAATATAAATAAAAAAAACTTTTATTGAAAAAGCAAAGGGCAGAGCAGTGCCCCTCTAAAATACACGTGGTCCAGGATTGAAAATTATCAAGCTTCAAAGTAAAAAGCGTTGGAGGCACGGATGTGGTTTGAGCAGTCAATTTAAGACACGCACTGACTTAGATGGATTCGGCCTTTGTGGATATTAGCATTGTCTATCTTATAGATATCTACCTACACCTATACATAATTAATTTGACAATTAGAAAAATGCAAAACATCAAAAGAAAAATCAGATTCTTAGTAATTTTCTATATTTTTAATTATTTTGAATAAAAACAAAAGGTTTTTATTGGATAAGTGTTTATGTAAAAGATATATGTTATTCAATGTAAGCAAAATTGAAAATTGAAATATCAAATATGGTCAATAATCAATTGCTAGCTACTACCCCTCAACAAGTTGAAAGACAGGACAACATCACATGATAATTGTCAAACTTATGTTTCTTATGATCTCCTTATCGATGAAGACAAATTTAATAACATAATTTGACGTACATAAATAAATTATTACTACTTGCTCAGATAAAAAAATAAAATAAACATATATTACAATTTCATTACAACTTAACATGCAGTTCCTCTAAAAAAAACACAACTGCATAGCGCCAAGATGTATTTTCTTTTTATTTATTTTTAAGAATTGAATAATTTTTATCTTATATTTTTAAATACATAATTATATTAGAAAATAAACTTTCAAAACATGAATATATTAAAATTTAATATATATATATATATAAAGCTAAGGTTTATTTATTTGCCACATGAAAAGTTTTTATGTTTATTTTATTACAGATTTGGGTTGCAAATAGGTTGACTTGTTAAAAGTTTCCAGATTGAATGAAATTGCACTAAAGTAATAACACCATGACTCATGTTCGGTCAGTGATGCTTAAAACGTGTAAATTATTATTGCATTACAAAACAAATAAGGCCAAAAAAAATTATTATTTTTAAAATAACTACACTATTTATTCACACACTAGCATTTCATACTTGAATCTCATAACATTATTAGGAATTAATTGGAACTAAGATTAGACCTGGCGTTTGGATTTTATACTGTTATTATTCTTATATATATATATAAATTAATTCCACTTTTTTTCTGGATTCTTTTTTTTTTTTTTTGTCTCCATGTGAAAAACACCTAATTGAGAGTGAAACTTAATTAATATATATTACAAACGAGATCGAGAGACTCGGATCTCACTCATTCTTTATAAAGGAATTGAACATCTACTTAACGATCTCAAATAGAAGAGGAGATCTGGATTTTAGAAATATGCTTGCACAATTAATACACATTATGCACGAAATGGTTTTAGATTCTAAGCATCCTTTAATCCTATAAAATATATGCAATTTCTAAATTGATTTTAAAGATGTATATATATATATATTTGACAAATATTATATTTCTCTTATAATTATCATATATATTTCATATCTTTTTTGTTTTATTTTTGTATAAGAATATCCATCTATGCACTACTACAAAAATAAATATTTAAGTCGATATGTAAAGTCGTTTTTTGAAAAAAATCTAACTTATAATGAATTTAAAGTCGATTCGGTGTAGAATCGACGCTATCTATGTATGATGTAGCATCGATTGACGTGTCGAATCGACGCTATTCACATAGCATAGCGTCGGTTGACACCTGAAACCGACGCTATCCATGTAACATAACGTTGGTTGATACTTGAAACCGACGCTACACACGTGGATAAATTCTTTTCTCTTCTTTCTTTCCCAGACAGGAACTATTCTATGTGTTGCATAACTCTCAAAAACCCAAAACCTCCTCTACTTTTCCTCCACTCTTTTCTCATTTTCTGGCCACCTACGACTACTATTTCCAGTACCGATTAGTGATTTTTCTTCCTCTCTAACTAATATTTTAGATCCCCTATTTTTTTGAGCAAAATACTCAAACAATTTATACCCATTTCTCACTTACAAAACATCATTTTTTTCGTCCTTTCATTTATTTTGTCACTTTATTTACTTTTGTAAGTATTTCTATTAATTTTACGCACTTATTATTCATATTTTTTTCTGTTATTATGTGTTATTATTTATGTGTATAATTTTTTGTATTATATATGTAGGTTTGTATTATAACATTAAGAGAAGAATATGATTATCTTGAATAAAATAGAACAAAATCATGGTAATTTTTTTTTATTAATTAATATTTTATTTTTCAAATATTTGTATTATTTGAACTATTTGTTAAACTGATTTTGTTTTTTTTTTACTCGAATACAGGTTTTTATTTTATTATAATAGAAAATGAGTAATTTTTTTTTAAATTAAAGTCGGTTCATCGCGTGAACGAACTTTAAATTTTAAGTTATTTCATTTAAAGTCGGTTTAACGAACTGACTTTAAATTGGTTTAAAGTCGATCTTTAACCGACTTTAATGTCCATTTTTATAATAGTAATGTATACTAAGAAAAACGAAAACAAAATCTAACCCTAATAGCAATTGTACACATAGAAACTGATACACACTTATATTTTATGATTCTATTAATATTATTGTCTATCATTTATTAACATTTCAAAAAAAAATTGGAATTTTTACTCCTCTAACCTTAATTTGTTCACATATACAAGTTTTGAGTTAAATAAAGCTTTTGGATCTGATCTACCGTTCTAATTATAATTCTAATACTTATAATTTAACTCAACTTGTGGAATATTTTAAATATTTTTTATGAGAAAATTTATTTTATCAAATAAATCAACTATTTAATGCAATTTGAATTTATAACAACAGTTTACACCATTTTGGTGTAACTTTTGCGTTATTTTAGTGCAAAAGTTATATTATATTTTTTTATTTAATTATTTAATAATTATTATATTCAATTAATTAATTATTATCTGAAAATAATTTACCTAATTACTAAATTATGATATTAATTTATATTATATTTTTAACTCTATATTATATTTAGTTAATTTTTTACAAGTTTTTAATCATATATTTAATTTTAATTTATTATATATAATAAAAAATTAAACAATATTATTAAATAATAAGAAAACATAATTGTAACAAAATTTAATAAAATATATATAATTAAAGTCAAATATAAATTAAACAATATTTTTAGATTTTTTATCTTTTATTTAAAAAAGTATTATCATATCAAATGAATAGCATAGCATCAAATTTGATGTCATATTATTTATCAAATTATATTTGGTGTAATATTTGATGTTATATTTTCAAATTTTAGTGCAAAAGTTTCACTATTTTTGAGTAATGGTGCAAGGTTGGAAATGATCTAATAGATAAATTTTATTATAAGTGAAACACACTTATGAAAAAAATCATTTTTTTATTCAAATATTAATATTTTTGACATAAAAAAATTCAGATATTGTTATAAAATTAGACTCAAATTGTGATAAATTAAATCGGATTTTATGTTTTATAAATCTATATAGATTAGTTTCAGTTTTGAAAATATAAAAATAAACATGTATTAAATTGGTTAAGGTTTTAAAGTTTGCAAAATAGATATAAAAAATATAAATAATTTTTTTCTCTTAAATTTTAGATCATTTTCTCAATTTTAAAAGTTATTATCTATTTAAAAATTAATGTATATTTTTAAAACTTCGATGCTAATATATAATATTTTAGAATTAAATTATTAATTAGATATCTTATTTATTAATTTATACATAGTAAAAATAATTTTAATTCACAATAAAAATAAATATAAATTGCAAACTAAATTTATCATAGCAATATAAATAAGTTTGATAAATATCCTTTAATTTACATTTTATAAATAATTATAGTTTTTGATATAACAAACTAGTGTATGTGAATTTAATTAGTATTTTATACAAAAATCTGCCAAACCCCAAACACCCTTATTATTTAAGCCGTCGTTTTGGTCAGCCTAAATACCATGTGAAGCGCGTCTATTCATTTTAATTACTAAATATAATATATGAAAAGATGAGCTTTTCATCTATTAGCATTTAAAACTTATTTTTTTCACAAATACCACATGTCTTATAGATTAATAACGCTATATCTTGTACATGTCTTGTGCACTTCACATTACTTTATATTTTTATTAAATACTAATTATTTATGTTTTCTTAAAAAATAACTATAATAAATCAATAATTTTATAATTTATTAATTTAAAATACCATTCAAACTCCAAAATCAGAATAATATCTCCTTTATTATGGGTGATCTGATTTTGACCATTTTAAGCGCAATTAATGGATAAGGATCCATCGATTTGTTTGTTAATTCCATTCCAAATGAGTGCTTATGGTTTTAATTTTTTTTAAATAAACTTTCCACTTATTAAGGTGATTGTTAATTTGTTCTTATAAGAGTAAAAAATAAATAAATAATAATAATAGTATAATAATAAATTTAAATTAATTTAACAAAACAAAATTTAAAATTTCTAAAAATATTAAAAAAAAAATTAAAAAGCACGACCATCAATCATGGAAATATATATAAAGTCTTCTTGCTTCACAAAAATGAATAATTAAACATTTTTAACAAATCATGACAAAATTATCGATTAAAAAAAATATTAATCTTTAATTATCATATTCGTGACTTTATATTAACTCAACCAGATGAATAAAACTTTACTTTAGTTGATGAATGCTATTTTTTTGTACTCAATTATATAAAATCCTTCATTTGTATTCAATTATATAAATCTCACTTATCGCATACCCATAAATGAAATAAAGACAGAGTAATAAATTTGCAACATTTTATAGCCTAATTGAATAGGATAACAAAACAAAATTAATCTGAGTCGGCATAAGAATATCTCAAAATAATCTGTCCTTTCACATGAGACATTACCAACTTGCCGAAAAATAAAATAATAATCTTATAAAAAATTGTTCTTAAATTTTATAAATAAAAATTTCAATATACAATATAATATCTCTTCTTTTAAGATGTTATTTATCTTAGTTTATTTCAGGATGCGTTAAGATTTAACAAATACGCATCCAACCAAATACAAACTTATGTTATCTGCAATATGTACTAATAAAACATAACTTATAATATCTTAAACTTAAATAACAATTATATATATATATAATATTCAATATTATAATTATTAAAATATTAATTTCTATATTTAAAATTAATGAATATTTTATGACATAATAATATTTTAGAGATAAAATTCATAAAAATAGAATTAATTTGTATGAATTTTATGACTTAGAACTTTGACATTTATAAAATAATTTAACATCCATTCATTTGTATTATATTGTTTTATTTTTATCTCTTAAATCTTGATATAATATTTAAATTTTTAATAATACGATTTTATTTCATCAAAAATCATATTTTATTATCAATTAAATGTATAGATAATAACTCAATAATTACAAATCAAATGAATAATTATGATTAATTATTATAATAATTTATTAAATTTAAACGTAATAAATATATTTTATAGATCCAATAATTTAAAAATAAACATTCATAAATCTAATAATCATACAATTAAATGAGTATAATTTAAAAGACATGCTATATTAATAATTCATATATTTTAAAAATCTTTTCAACATATATTACCGGTCCAATTTTGATATATAACTATATACCCTTAGCATTTTATTATCATAATCTAATAATTCAATTCAATGATCAATGCATATCATACGTGATATTTAATATGTCAAAGACTTAATTGCTTTCGAATTTCAACGAGTACAAAAAGAAAATACAATAGGCTTATCTTTATTTTCTATCGAGTAGAATAATAAAATAAATTATTCAAATCATGAAAATAATATGTCGGCAATTAAATAGAATAACAAAATTGGTGAGAACACTCGTACAAGTAATATCATAAAAATCTGAAGAAATAAAATCCCAGTATTTAACAGAAGTACCCAAAAAAAACTTCAGCTGCTTAAACTCTCTATAATTTTCTTGATGGCCGAATAGGATCCAATAAGTGACGATATAATCCCCACTATAATTATAACAAGACAAAACACCACCTGATAAAAAATAAAAAAAACAAAACCATAGCTTATAATTAATCAGGTTGAAAAGATAAACCAAAAATAATTTTGATTCTAATTGTTACGATACCTGTAAGCGTGTGACTTTATTTCTTAAGATACTCAGGTAACAACCACAAGGAAGAATCAGGGTCTGCCAATAACAATGAAATGGTAGTTATTAATGACATATAATTCTAGTAAGGATTTTTTTCTTCTGCTTTCGAAATACTGTAAAAGCGCTTCTATACCAAAGAATTTTTTCATAGAAGTGATTTTCAAGGGTCAGAAAACACTCTATTTTTTAATCACTTTTGATAGAAACTAGTTTTAATAGAAATACAAACAAAGAGATACTAAATCATGAACTTGATCTTTAAGTTACATATTATGCAGCAACCAAATGCTAGAAAATTACTTACTATAAGCATTGTGAGTAAGGACCCAATGAGTGACATAACAAGCCCTGTAATCAGTTAAAAAAAGGAAGTTATGAATGTCAAAACAATACCAGAATATATGAAACAACGTTATAGTATTTCCAATAGATTTTCAACAAAATCCTCCAATATATATCATGATATGATTTTTCTTGGTTGATAACGAAACCTAAAATTTGGTAAAGAATGAAAATAAACTCACCAAAGAAGGGGATGGAAAGACCAACAAGCAAGGTAGAGATGACCAGTAATGTTCTAATAAGGATGGCATACATATGAGACTTGACTTGGTTTGATGGTATCAGCTCCTCCAGACTCATTGCTACTGGTGTCATTGTTAATGCATATGTGCTTCTTATTAAGGATTTACACTTTTTTACAATTTTCAACTCCTTTCCTTAATTTGTTTGTTTGCTTTATTCATCATAAGGGTCTGTTTGCTTTGAAATTCTATAAAACGCTTCTGATATAAAAAAATCACTTCTTAATCAATTGGGAAAAAATTGTCAAAAATACTTTCAAAACTCATAAATCACATTTTTTAAAATGTGTTTCTTCTTTAAAAACGAAAACGTTTCTTTTGAAAACAACTTTTGATTGAAATCACTTTTAACATAACTACTAGCAAACAAACCCTAAGATTTGTGTTTTCTCTCTCTCAATTAACAATTTTTTCTTTTCAATTCACTGTAGATAATGCTTATTTGCATAATTTATTTATTTTATTTTTTTGTCTAAAAGATAAATTTCATTAAATATGGCAAAAATTACATCAACCAAACCAAACCCTAATAATATGATAAAAAAACAAAACATACAAATAGGTATTGAAGAAAGGATATTTGGTAAATGGGTTAACCACCTGCAAAAGATCAAACAGGCAAATACAAATATTAGCCAAAAGCTTACATATTAAAAGTAATTAAATGGAAGCAAAACATCATTGTATAGACAGAGTCAGCAAAAATTTTAAGCAAGCATGCGTGAAAAATATGACCCAGATTAGTTGCTGCAAGCTGACCAAAATAGAATCATTTTGGACGTTGCTAGAAAGAAACCATATTAAAAAGCGTTCATATAGCAAAAAAGTGCTTCTGAATTAAACAGAAAAATGCCTTCGCCCATAATGACAAAAATCATACCGTAGTCCAAACAGCAATCTTGGTGGCAACCAAATCTTGAGGCATGTTAAGAGTAAATTGTGATTGTGTTGATTCTCCAAACATTTTATAGCCCATGACAGCAACTCCAGCATACAATGCTGTACAAATACCAAAACTGAAAGCAGGCAAAAGTTTTAAGTTCATGGATTTATCAGAGTGTCATTAGCATTGTCAATAAACGATGACGATAAATCAGGAGTTGTTAAGGTGTTTCTATTTACGAATATCCGCATAATGTATATCACTCCATAAATTTGTCAAATATCACATTAATAATATAGGAAATTGAGAGTAGATTGTTACCAAGTTAAGAGAACTGCAGGGAATTGACTTTGTTTAGCCATAGAGGAATAGATGTTGGGAAAAACAGCATGACCTGAATAGCAATAGCCATAAAGGCCAATAGCAACTGGAAAACTTGCTAGGTTTAATGTAGTCCCTTTGTTGTGAAACCCAACTTCATCAACTACTCCGACCCAAAATAGGCAAAATGATACCAAAACTGATGCTATAACTCCACCAACTGCAAAAGAGAACAGAGTAAATATCAGACAGACTAATATGTCAAATCCTAGCTAAAATGTCCTTCCATTCCAAGAGATGTACCTACCAGAGATATAACTGAGAAGTGTTAGGTCCTGAAGCCAACAAGTTGGAAGAACAGCAAGAATTGCTAATATTGCAAACAAAATGTGTGAATTTAACTCGAAACCGCCTAAATTTATGTGGGCATTTGGAAATAGCAAAGACAAGTTGTCACTTTCCAAAATTATGTATTCAATGCAACAACCCTGAAACATAAATAAGTGAATCTCAAATGTAGGTATAGGCTATAAGAATAGTACGAATGCAAAGAAAAGGTATTAAGTAAGAGAGAGCTTTACTTACATATAGTTCCATGTACAATATTATCTGCATTTGAAAAAGAACAAGGGGGTTATAATTGAAATCTAATTGCTAGAGTGTTTCAGAAAAAAAATAAATGGGAGCAATTACCGAGATGACTATTCTGCCAAATTTACCAAAAGCAGCTTGGCCAATATCAGGATAAGTTTCAAGTGCAGGATCACTATCTAAGCAGCGACGTAAGAGAATTCCAGTGTAGAAAGAAAGCACACCAAATATTACCAAAATGGACATTCCAACCCATCCTCCTTCTTTTGCTGCATATGGTGTTGAAAGTATTCCAACTCCACACAGTACATTTATTCCTGCACAACAAAATTGGTTTCTTAATTCAAAAGTTATTTTCTTTTTTTAAATTTACCAGACAATATTATTATTATTATTATTTCCTTTTAATATTCCAAGATAAGTAAAAAAAATGATATTACAGTTAAAGGCATGTTAGTAAGGTGAGACTTAGAACCCAAAATAACACATGATAATGCGGTGTGATTCACACAAGAATGGAAAAAAAGTTTTCGCTGAATGTCCATAAATGTGGGAAAAATAATAAGGTACGGACGAATGAAATGTTGCAAATTTGACTGGTCATTTGAAAGGCTAGCCAAAAACTAAGGGTAGTGTTAGTGGGAATGCTTACACACTTAGGTATATAGTCAGTATATAGAGTAAGATTAATATAACAAAGAGAGAAAATTTATGAGATTTTAACACTTAAGTGGTGTCGAGTAATGTAATAAGGATAAAAGGTATTTTCCAAAAACTAAATGTCTTATTCATCTATCAATATGAGTTTGAGATAAGATATATATGTCTACATAGTTGTGATCAGCCTAGGCGATATATGGATCTCAGCAGAAAACAATTCACTGTGGCTTTTTGTCCTTGTAGTGATCAGCCTAGGCGAGATTCATTGTAGTGATCCTAAAACAAGCTACGTGGCATTGTGGCATAACAGACACTGTGACTTTTTTGTCCTTTAGTAGTTTTCCTCCTCCTTTTTTTCCCCTGGAAGTGCTTTCTTCTTAAATCACTTTTAATATAAGTATAAGCAAACATACACTACGAGGAGGAAAGAGCAATAAATGGTTACATACCATTGATTACAGTTTGTGTAAAAGTGCTCTGACGAGAAATAGGGTGCTCATGAGAAACCTTGGATGGTTTCTCATCTTTTAAATAAGAAGACCTTGTTGATGTAATTGGTGGAGGCAGATAATGAGAACTACGTCTGTGTTGAGGCCGTTGGTCATCTTCAACTGTTATTAACAATGGCTTTGTCACCGAAGGTAAGGTTTCAGGAGTGTGCCTTCTTGTTAATGATGATGAAAGATATGAACTTCCTAATCTTGTCAGTGATGCAGTCCCCAGAAAGCCAATACTTGGTGAGGGTACACTACTGTATAGATCTATGGATTGCCTGATAACAATGTTTCTAAATTAGTCAATTATTTGGAACCCAAACAACAGAAAATAATTTTAATGAAATAGTGAAAATTCTCTGTTCTAACTTCTAAAGATATAATACTAATCTAAATTTTAATTTCATAAGTTGGCAAAAATAATAATAATTAGGAGAACCACTTCTCCTTTATCTTTTTAATGGTTTTTTGTAGATACAAAAAAAATTATTTACGTTTTTAAGAGTTGTAATAATTACTTTTTGAGAGTAACTTGTAGAATAATTATATCGAGCATCTAAATGTTACTCTTGAAACCACTTTGACCAAACTTCTTGCACTAAAATCACTTCTAAAAGAAGCGCACTATAAAGTATCCAGTATCCTTGATCTGAAAATTGGTCTTGTCTAGGTTAAACTAGTTAGTAATCAATTACAAGTACCACAAAGTTGAAAAGGCAAACAAAACTGAAATAAAGATGTTCTGATTTATAGATCATTCAATCTCGTGAAGTACTAGCTAGTGATGTGATTTTGGCATATTGATCACACAGTCACAATCAAACCAACTATTTGATCTTTTCCTGTTTTCTCAAACCTCCAATAAAAATTTAACCCTTTTCCGGCATGAAAATAATGAAAATTGATTTAACTTTTCAAGTATGTTTCACTTTTTAGATGTAAAATCATAATTATTTTATCCAGATTATATTCAATTTTGACAAAATTCAAATCTATAAGTTCTGGGGAACAAAAAAAATTAAATAAAGCTACAACTTTGAGAGAAACAGAGCAAAAACAGAGATAAAATAAAACCTGTAACTTTGAGGCCATTGAGTGTTGTAAGAACTGGGTATATTTTGAGGCTGATTGTCGGCTGAAACATCTGAAGAATCTGAATCGTTACCTTCTTCTTCGTCTTTGTGAAATTCCTTTTTGTCGTCCTCTTCATCACTCTCAAGGTAAAAACTGTGATCTGATACATAGTTATTCATCTTCTTTTTCTATGTTTTTTTTTTCTTCTCTAAATTGCCTTCTTCAAAATCACCTAAACGCTTATATCATATAAAAAAAGCTATTAGCTTGACCAGAATTAGGTTATTGAACTAACTCAATAAGGAGTAAACAAAAGAGAGAGATTTATTAAAATAAAAAATAAAACAAACCCAGTAAGGAAAGTAGGACAAAAATAAATTTAGGTAATGGGCGTAAAATCAGGCTTAATTTCTTGCCTTTACTGGAAGATTTTTCTCTGATTTGAAATGATTATAAATGAAAAGGATAAATAACAAAGCAAGTTAGAGGTTTAATAAGAACAAACTAAACTAACCGTTTATACCACTCTGTTTGGTTCCTAGGAAAACGAAAGAGAAAAGAAAGGTGACAGAAATCCAACATAGCTCAGCAAATTACCCAATTCAACTAAAAAGGAAAAACCCAAGTCAAACCTAAAGAAATCCAGTTCTTTTATTGCTCCTTGACTTTCTTATGAACCAAACAGAGCTTTAACGCAGCATATAATGATTTGTTGCATACAGTGATCGCTCAAGTTACTAAAAGAAACAAAAGTCCCCACTCGGCCACTCTCCCACAAATAAAAAATTATAAGAAAACCTTTAAAAGTTAGAAACTTCAGGCAATTTCAAGATTTATCCTAATCAAAAATGTAACCAACCTTATTTATGTTCTAAATGTAGGGGTCGAGAATTAAGACCGTCAATAAAGAAAAGCTCTGTTTTTAGAAGTGGTTGACCAAGAAAAGATGCAATTCTGTTGCTGACTCCTCTACTACATGTATTTATATTGAAAAAATTTAGATAAGGGAGGTGCATTATATATGCATATGAATGTTTTAAAGATAATAGTATTTGTTTTGAAAATGGATCACTTAAATACATTTAGAGAACTGAAATGAAAATTCTTCTTGTCACCCATCAAATTGCTTTAGAGTAATGATATGAAACCACAAAATTGCACTAACATTACCGTACTATTCTATATATTAATATTATATGAATATATATATTTTAATTTTTAAAATAATTTTTGAAAATTTATTAATTTAAATAGATCTAAAAAATATCAAAATTAACTTTATCATAAAATAAATTAATACTATAATATTAATATATATTAATTTTTTAAAATATATTTTTATTTATTTTTTTATATATTATAATTATAAATTTAAATTTAATTAAAATTATAAAATTTAAACTAATCAATAAGATAATAGCTATCATGCTCATAGTTGCTCTCTCCACTTAATTTTATACTTAACTCAAATTTTTTTTTAAATTGACACAAAATCTTTAAATTAATAATTTTTTTAAAATTAATATATAAATTACATGTTCTTAATTAATAATACGATATTTCACTTCAACCTACAACTATATCTAATGTTCGATAAGTTATTAAATATATTTTAATTTCTTTAATTATTTTATAATTATTATGTATAAAGTTTTTAATTATTAATTTTAAAAATAAATACAATTATATATTAACATAATATTTATTAGAATCATCTAATCTATTCTTACTTATAAAAGATTAAGTAAATAGAATATGTGATAACAATAATTTTTAAATTAAATTATATGATATGTTTTGTTGTTTTAATTAGATAAAAAAATTATCCGAACTTATAAGTTTTCTTGAAAGTTGATTTTTTGTAGATCATAAATCAATTAAGTTTTTAGGTTTTTTAAAATCATCAATCCATAAAGGTTCTAAAACTAATCTAAACAACCAACGCCATTAATAGTATTTTAAATTTTTTAATATATTTTCATGTATAACTTACATGATAAAATGTCAATAACTAAAGACTAAAAATTTGATGTAAAATAAAAAATGATATAACAGCTGCAAAAATTTTAAAAATAAGAAATATAATTATAATATTAAACATTACCTTATGGTTTTAATATGATTAAGTTAATGAAATTGTTTTATTTTTGAGTCTCTAAAAAAATATTTTTCCCCCAATTTTTGTACCAAGCAAAAAAATATATAGTTTTTACGTTACAAAATAAATGTATTCTATGTCAAGAGTTTTAGAAATAAAATTGTATCTAATCATATGCAATTAAACCTACAAACTATACTATAAATTATTTACGTGAAGTGAAATTATTTTCTAAATTTGAAGTAACAAATACAAGTGCATAATTATAGTTAGAAGCTAGCACCCTTTGCGCTAGCAGATAGCACATACCCAATTCAAGGGAATATTAATATTCTTGTTGTTTATGATTTTAATAGTTACTGTTTGTGTAAATTTTCCAATTTTTTTAAGGACAGTTAGTCCAAGAAACATAATTATGGCCGAAGTGATATAGTTTAAGCATGTTGAACTTGAAATCATATCAATTAATGTTCAAAATGTCTCATCTTGTACGTTCCAGACGCTTGATAATTGATCTTGAAGCAACCAATAACTTCTCTCAAATTTATTATTATTTTTACTATTAATTAGTTTAAAATAAATAAATATTAAATTCATATATGAAACTACATGACAACTATATATATACATATATATATATATATAT
The DNA here is from genome assembly GCA_030763125.1 of Hippophae gyantsensis. Lineage (NCBI taxonomy): Eukaryota > Viridiplantae > Streptophyta > Magnoliopsida > Rosales > Elaeagnaceae > Hippophae > Hippophae gyantsensis. The sequence continues at coordinate 2,977,188 of CM061039.1, read as the reverse complement.
TCCTTTTATTCTCCTAATAAAACTCATGATAACTATCAAGCTAAGCTTGTACGTAATTGCGTTGGGGGCACGAATGTAGCCGTATTGTGTCTATCTTATAGATCAGATATATCTTATAACTAATCCAACTCATAATTAATTAATTTATTGACGATTAGCAAAAGACGAATATGCAATATGGGCACGTTTTCTATTTGAATCTCAATAATATTTTTTATATATATATTTTAACTTATTTTAAAGGAAAACAAAAGGTTTATTGGACAAATGTTTATATAATTATTTTCAAAAAATATTAATTAGAATAGCTTTAATTATTTAAAAATTTAGTTTAATCATTTACTCTAAGATTTTAAGCGTTTATCATTGCAACATCTTAAAATTTCATTCCATGTTTAAAAGACTTTGTTGAATTATAAGTTAAACCTATGCGACTTAAGGTTAACAAGGAGACAGATTAGATTAATCACTGTTATTTTTTTAGATCACATGTCATCTTCTTGATTTATGTATTGTTATCTTAAGATAAAACATAAGATAGGTGATCCTTGCTAATTGTATATCATATTGTATCATTTTCTCTATCAATAGAAATATTTCATTATTGAGAAGAAAAAAAATGCAAAATACAAAATTAAAAAAAAAACAATTTTTTTAGCTTCCAATAATTTTGTTAAGTTTCGAAATTAATTTCTAAAAATCTTGAAAAACAAAAACCAAAAGTAAAATAATAATTATAATAATAAGATGATAATTATAATAATAAGTGTTAATAACCAAACATGTTGTGTGACAAATTTGCTGTCGTGGAACCAAAATTTATTAAATAATTTCTCCATTTTAAGATAGACAAATACACTAAGAGTTTATTAATTATATAAACTAAATAAGTTTATTTTTTTTTAATATTTTAGTATCTTTCTTATAAAAAAAAGTGATGGTACAATTAAATTTTTAAAATTTTTAAAATTTTTTATTTTTAATTTTATAATCATTATTATTATTAAGTAGTTTTAAAGATAATTTATGAAATTTATATCTCCATGACAATCAAAACTTTTCTTAGAAAAAATAAAATAAAAAATTGATTATTTATCGTTAAAAAAATTAATAAATTGATTATTTATCGTTACAAAACCTAATAAATTGTTTAAAATGTTATTTTTTACTGTAATTAAACCATTAATACTTATTAGGTGATAAACAGACTCATACATTTATCATCTATAAATTTGTGAGTAGGTATTCAAGTGTATATATATATATATATATATATATATATATATAGACAAAATTCTATAAGTTTACCATCAAGATGTCTTTTAGGCGAGCTTTCATTTTCCTACATCTCTCAGTTTTTTTAAAAGGAAAAAAGAGTTCTCATCTTATATCATCATGCATCAATATCTTATATTATTGGTAATTTGGTATGATTGGAATGCTAGACTGAAAAATAGGAATATGTTTATCTTCTTTTTTTCAAACAATAAACAAACTCAATTGAATGAGATAAAATTAATTTTATAAATAATAAACTTTAAATTTAAAATATTTTTTTAATTAAAATTTTAAATACTTATTTTGAGTATAAAAAAGTAATATATTAAGATTTAAATTTTGGTTTAAAACAGCACTACCTTATCAATTGCATTGTAAAATATATGTTTTTAAATGTAATAAGGAAAATATAAAACTGAATGTGGTCATCAATTAATGGCTACAACCACTTATATATCAAGTTGAAAGACAGGACAAGATCACAATATATTTGTCTAAATTACTTTTTTATTATCTCTTTTATCAATGGATACATATTTAATAACACAATTTGCAGAGAAATAAATTATTACAACTTGATCAGAGCAAAAACAAAATAATAATTACAATTTGATTACCACTTACCATTTACAAAGTTCACAAAACTACAAAACACAATTGCATAGCCCCTATCCTCTGGGCCACACCCACACCTATGTGTTACTTTTATAGCAATTATTTTCATTATATATGAACCTCATTTTTTTTTAAAAAAAATGCATTTTTTTTTGTTTAAGAACACAAAATGACTTCTTATAACGTAGTTTTCATTTTTAATCTTGAAAGAAAAGTATATATTTAAATTTATAAACTTCTTGTGCCCGATAACAAAACTTATACTGAGTCAGTAATCAATTCTATCATGCTATCTTATTTGTAATATTATAAATTTTGTAATATATATAAAATTAATTATGGTTTATTTATTTATCAAGTATATGTAATTGTTTTTATTTATTTATTTTTTGTTATGGATGTTGCTTGCAAACTTGTAGACATGTTATAATTTCCAGATTGAATTTAAAGAAGAGTAGGAGAATTATATTAATTATATAAAAATTACATAAGAAATTAAAAACTTTGAAAAATATCGTGAAAAACAAGCGTGAATATATATGTTTTTTTAAATTTATTATAATTCAAAAAATATAAACTTAATATATTTGAATATATATAAATTGATTTAGAAACAGGTAACAATTTAAAAAATAGTTACATGTATATTCACATATTCAATTTATAACATTTTTTTAATTTTTTAATTTTTGATATATTTTTTAATATTTAATTGATTTATAGTGACATATCAAAAAATTAATGAAATTTTGTATATTTATATCATATTTAATATATTTCTAATGCCTTTCGTCCTAACAAAAACACCATAAAAATTTTATTTTTTTTATAATGTTATTACATAACTCACTGTCTCACGTACATGATTATAATTATATTGAACATAAATTCATGTTCTTTTTGTGACACTTAAAATGCAAGCTATTTGCATCACAATAAATAAAAGTAGAAAAAACTAACATTATTGTTTTTTTTAATAAAAAGCCTATGCTATTATTAATACACACATAGTAATTCAAAATTTAGATCTCATGACAATGCTTATAACTCTATAATTAGAGAAAATGTCATTGAACTGCATAGAAAAAAGGAATTGGGAATTGGGAATCAGATCTGGTGTTTGTATTTCATACTATTATTTTTATTATGAGTAATGATAAATACATTGTATGTATATATGAGTTAAATAATATGTAAATATTAAATTAGATAATAAATTAAAAATTGTGAGGTAAATTATATAGTGTAAAAGGCATATTCCTTTTCTTATATATAAAAATTCCATTTTTCTTGAGGATTACATAATTATGCTACAAGGAATCGTTTTTGATTCTCCACATCCTTTAACACTTAAAAAGATGTGCAATTTCCAACTTGATTTTGAAGATAACAACTATAATGGCAGCGTATACACATAGCAACAAGGCAGCTACATTAAAAATAAAAATAAAATAAAAAAACTACGATCTGATCTAACGTTTTAGTTATAATTCTAATTAATACTAACAATTTAACTCAAAATTATGTATTGTTGTGGACTAAAAAATATTTTTCGTTTTTTTTAAATGAGAAAAATCGTTTTCGATTCATCACATCTCAATATTTTTGTCAGAAACGAATTACAAACACTGTCATGTTTGTGATATAAATATCAAATATTTAATAACAACAACACTAGATATCTTGTCCATGTGTTTGCTTCTGTATGATCCAAGTTTGAGCATCTTAGCGCAATTATATGGATAAAGATAAAGGATTTGTTCAAAAATAATTATTAATCTTAGACAGTTAAGAAAATAAAAATAAGAGTGATAAATTTTATAATTATGACTTACCTTTAATTCAATTAAATATATATATATATATATATATACAAAGATCACATAAAAAGTTTCAAATATGCTATTTTCTCAATGATTTTGTTATTTTATTTCTTATATTTATTTTGTACCCACAACAATAAAAGCATGGAGTTTCTCCTGAAACAAGTCTTTAAAACGTTACTGATCCTCCAACTAAAAACTAAAATGAAGTATAATGCATAAAATAAAACTATGTTAATTAGAGCTTCATAATAGTAAAAAAATTAATATATTTACAAACATACAAATAAAATTAATAGTTAATTTTAACTGTGGGATTAAAATTAAATTAATAATTATGTTTTTGTTGTAGCTAAACAATATGGTTGGAATTGTGTTTGTGTTATAGCATGAATAACCATTATTAATTATGTTAACATAACAAAATAATTGGGTTAAAACCACGTGGCTTCACAAAAATACATATTATTTTAGGGTCATATAATCATAATATTCAATAATATTAAAAAAAAACCATGAACTTATCACCACGTCATAGTTCACGATCATTTTCTTTATTCTATATGATAGAGTCACATCATATCATAACCATACACCGTCATATACTTCAATAGATGCAACTAGATGCATCATTTGCTTAGCCTAAACAGAAAAAGTGCAACTAGCTATAAGTTTGAATCTTCTTAGTTATTTAAGATTATTTGTATTTATTTCATTTATTTATTAACTTTTTTAAAAAAATATTTCTTTAATATAAGATAAGATATATTAAATAAAAGATATTTTTTTGATATAAGATCATGATATATTAGGTGAGAAATATTCATTTGATATAAGATTATAATATATTTTAAGTAGAAAATATCTCTTTAATATATGATCAAGATATATTAGATAGAAAATATTTCTTTGATATATGATCACGATATATTATACATGTAATTAACAAAGATTTATTCTCTATTTTGTATATATATGTATCTATCAATACTATAAAATATTCACTAATTCTCATTAAATCCCTTAGTTCTCTTATGTAACTTATTATGATATATGAGCAAGTTTTTTTTATAATTTTTTTTCAAATACTTAAACATCATTAACAACAATTCAAGTATTGACCCATCCAATCCATTCTTTGTTTATCATTCAGATCATCATGGTCTTATGCTTGTCCTAACAAAATTGAATGATACTTGAAATTTCAACAATTGAGTAAATTCAAAGAATCAAAATAATCAAAACAATCAATTTCATCAACAACAACAAGAATCACATCCTTTTATGCTTCCAATGCATCAAAGTCTTCATAATTTACGCATGTAGTCAATTCTCAAGACAATAACTTACTAAATACAATACATGGATTTATTGCTAATCAATTGCAATAATTTACTAGTGTCTTGTTTCATATGACATCAAATCACACTATTGGTAATGACAATGCATACGCAAATGATGCACACTTGTTTTCTTCTTCTAATGTTATCTATTTTGTTTTCACTAAGTCTTGGATATTAGATAGCGAAACAACATATCATACTGCTATAGATTTCATTCTTTTTATCCACGTAGAGATATCATCAACACTAATTATAAAATTATCTACTTGATCTGTTGTATGTTAATCATGTTTCTACTTCTACACAACCTATGTTTTATATAAATATGAATATTAAGCTAAAGTTATAATAAAAAAAACAATTAACTCATGTTTTGATACCTAATTACGTGAACTAATTAGGATTTGGGAAAAAGTTCTACCACAATATGATTGGGGCCAATATAATGTTTGGCAAGCCCATGCAAAAATTGCCCAAATTGGATAAATTTTAAGCTTGCACATCTCTTTTTAATTTTATATTTCGCTAGTTTAGCAAAAAAGAAAATAATATTTCACTAAATATTTATAATATTAATACAATATACTCGTGACATCCACTTTATAAACTTTTAAAAAAGTTTTGTAGGCATCACCAAAATATATGCGAAGCTTTTTTAATTTAATCGTATATGTTTTCTAAAGAATTGATGAAACATTTTCAAAAATTGACAAAGCTATTGATCTTCTGTGATGAAGTTTGACAAAGAGAAATCATTCGTTGATAATATTGTATTTATGTCAACAAAATGGCCTATCAAAATAGGAAAAAAGTCGAAATAGTTCCATTATTACATGCAAACTAACAATTTAATTAAGTAATTTTTTATTTATATTATTTATGAAAGTTAAAACACTACATTGTAACAATTATTTCTTTTTATAAGACTATAAATAATAGATTTTAATATTTTTAATGGATTAAAAATGATCATTTAATAATTATAGAACAAAAAATACATATTTTTTTATAATAATAAGACTATTAATACAAAATATATAAATTAAGAAATTAAAGTATTCATTTAAAAATTAAAAAAAAATACCTTTGATACCTTGGATATATCAAGACTCTATAACTAGTTTCACTAAACCATGTGACTCTTCGAGACCACTGTATAAAAAATATTTTTTGGTCTTCGCTGAAAATGGATGCAAGGGGTTTAGAACCAGTAAAATATGAAGGGCCTTAAAGGAGGAAGGGGAAAACGACGGGGGGATGTATAAAGTTCAAGGAAGGGATTATTTAGAATTTCCCTCTAAAATGAGATATTCGGCCTTATTGGTCTGTCGAAACAGTTTCAATTCTTAGGTGAGAAAGGCCTTGTGGTGGAAAAGAGGCGAGGCACGTACTAAAAGCAAATTTAAAATTATCAATTGCAGTATTTCTTTATGTTATAAATTATGTAATTAGTACTGATTTAATAAATAATTATTAATTAAAACAATAAAATTATTATTTTTAATTTATGATTAATTGTAACATAAATTATGATAATATTATATCATAACGTGCTATAAATAAATAATTACCAAAACTTAAAAGTAAATAGATTTTTCCTATCATTTGTGTTCTCCGAAAAACATAGGAATACGTCTTCACCACGAAATAGCCCCAAGCTTTATTACTGCAGAACTACCCTTTCTACAAGAGCATCTGAAAAGCCCAAAAAGTCATTATCTTGGTCATGTCACAAGTTATATATATATATATAATTTAGAAAATAACTATCACATTTCTAATGGATAATTATATAATTAATTAAATTAAAATTTTTAAAAATAAATTTAAAAATATATATTTTATTAATAAAAAGATTAAAAAAATCCATCTCCTCAACCTTTCTAATTCTTTCTTTCATTTTTGTCTCTCTATTTTTTCTTTACTCCTTTTACTTATTCTCTTTCTCCTCTTTCTTATTTACTTTTTCCTTTTCTATTAATTTTATTTTTTATTAATAAAATAATAACAAAATAAGAATCATATGAGCAAAAAAAAATGTATGTTCCGTCAATTCAAATTTTATTTCAAAAATTTTAAAAATATATACGATAATTTATTAAAAAAATTTAAAAAAATTTTAAAAATGATTTTTTTAAATATTTTTTAATAATTATCTCCAAATCGTAACGATTTTTAGATAATTTTAAATATATATTTTATAATTTAATTAAGCATAATTATATCAAAAAATGTTCACACTTTAACATGTTAATCCTTAAAATAATAACATGTTAATCCTTAAAATAATGAATAGGGTGGGAATGAGAAGGGATTTATTTTTTAATATTTTTTATTAATAAAATATATAATTTTAATTTTAATTTTAATAAATTTAATTTTTTAATTTTTGATTTAATTAATCATATTTAGAATTAAAAAATTAATATAACTTAATTAAAAAAATTGTATAATTAAACATATAAATAATATAATTAGAGGATTACAATAATGACCCATCCATTTGTAGGTCTATTATCATTCAATTCATTACCAAAATATTTAATTGATACGTTTATATAATTCAATAATATAAAAAGAGAGTATAATTCGAGGTAATATATATATAATATATCAACATTACATCGTTACTCATAATAAATCAATAAATAATGTTAAAGTACATGCCTTGTCCGCCAAAAATGTAAATCGATTACCGTATATTTGATAATTTTGTATTGGGAAATTATATTATACAATTTAAGTATTTTACACTATATGCACATAATCAAATTAATTTATTTCTTAAAAAAATCATCAGAAAATATCAGCTTGAAAAGCAAGGTTTAGAATTTCAAAAAATAACTTAGATATGTAAGGTTTACAGATTTTCTGCACCCATTCATAGTGTTTAGAACGAACATTTTAATTACAGGTAATTAAAATTATAATTAGTTATATAAATTTAACGTTTTTTCTTCTTCAAAAATAATGGTAATCGAAAAAAAATAAAATAGTAATAGTTATTATAATATCAAAAATATTATTAAATAAAATAGAATATATATTAATACTTATTTATATATATATATAATTACATAAAAAATTTAAAATAAAATACATAATATTTAAAATAATTAAATAAAATTTTATTTATTTTTAATTTTTATTTTAAATAGAAATATATATTAAATTAATTAAAAATAATAATAATTATTAATATTTTAAATAATATAATAAATTAAATATATTTTTATATAAATATTAAAAATAAAAAAAATATAATTAAATAATAATATCAACTCATAACAAATAATTATTATTGAAATCTATCCGACTGTCACACCCTTAATGGTGTAATTTGGCGAAAGAAAAAAATAGATAAATGATTGATGACTACATCCAATAGCCAAAGAAAAGAAGAGAAATGAAAAAGCTCTTTCATCAAATTGGTACTATATTTTATGCATCCCCATCAATGCACAGCGAAACTGGGTAATATTTGTGGCAGAGGGGACCATGCTATTTTGTTGTGTCCTCGATTTTGATAAATAATTAATATAAATTATAATATTAACATAATTAATATAATAATTAAATATAAATTAAAAAAGTAGATAATATTATTTTAATTAATAATTATTTATAATATTTATATTATAATTTAATATATAAAAAATAATTATTTTGAAAAACCCTAACATCCTACTCAATTACTCTGAAATAATTGTATGTCATATTTCTGACCATTTTACTTGATTTAATGAAATTTAATCCTTGATGATGTATAAATACACATTAATAATATTGTTGGCCCGTGTAAACATAATAACTAATAAATTTAACTTAATTAAAATCAATTAAAATCTAATAAGTTTAAATATATTAATAAAATGTAAAAATCATGTGTCTAATCGGTTAAATTTTTAAAATTTATGAATCAACATTTAATCGAACCAAAATATGTATTAGTGATACATATACTTATATTATATGTATATTACATTAAATATTTAATTTTATATATGTAATATTATATTACATGTATAATTAAATTTTCATTAAAATTTTATAAATATATATTGTTATTCTTTATTGTATACATTTATAAATATTTAAATTATTCTTTGTTTTTAAATTTTGAATCATTTACTCATTTTATTAAATTATTTTATATTAAATAAGTACGATCCGTCAAATGAAATAAATAAATTAATTTAATATTTTATAACCAATATTTTTAAGTTAATTTTAATCTAATAGATTAATATATATCATATTAAATAGACATAAATAATAAATTAAAATAAATAAATTAATTTAATATTTTATATATTAATTTAATACATCAATATATCATATTATACAAAACTGAATATAAAAGAAGTGCACACACTACAACTTTAAGTGAAAAGTTTTCATTATATAATTTTAAAATATATTTATATATTATTACTAAAAAATTCAAAAAAATGAATAAAATACACTTTTATAACAATGTATGAGATTAAATTGTTAAAATTAAAATACATATGATTAAAATAATTATTTATCCAAAACTATAGGATAGCTATCGCCCTTCTCCCTCTTCAAAACGAACTAAACCCTCGATAGCAATATGAAAATTTATCATCTCAAATGTTTAATTACAAAATATATAATATAATTATTAGATGTAATAGCTGATATTAATAAAATATAATACTATGATATATAAAATTTATAGAAAATATTATTTATATTCATTCAGTTAACTTCTTCAATTCAATGTAGCAACTTATGATGAGGATATATAATAATATATATATATATATATATAACTGACTTATGGCCACTAAGCACTCCTGCGCGACATATCTCAAAAGCCACTTAAAAAGACAACAATGTTCAAGGCAAAACCCACCGCAAACCATCATTTCAATATACGTGTGCCTATGTACTCCAATTAATATCTTGTTTTAATATATAACAATTTTTTTGCTAGACATTTTTATATATACTAGTTTTTAACTATTTAAATTTAATAAATATATAATAATATTTAACGAATAATAATTATTATTGTTTTATTTTTTTTATTTTATAAAATAAAAAAATTATAAGTTTTTTAATATAATTTTTTAAGTTATTTTTATTATAAAAATTGAAGATAAAATATTTTATAAAATAATTTATAGAAATACTCTTAAAATAAATAGTTAATTAAATTATTATTTTAATAATAAATAAAATATAATATAAATATGAGTAATTTATCGTGATATTAACAACAATTACACAACTTTATAAAATAAATAAATCAAACATAATAAAACAACATATAAACTTATTCAATTTAATATTTTTTTTATGGAAGAAGTTAATCGATAAACATGAGTTGATTATTCACTTTTAATTAATACTAGTTATGATATGATATCGACATGAAAATTATTATTTTTATAAAATATAATCTATTTAAAAACGTATTGATTGAACACTTATTAAATGAGAAATTGTTAACTGTATAAATGTAATAAAAATAATTAAATTATACAAAATAATTATTCATAAAAAATACATTTGTTATATGAATTTTTATATTTATTAATATAAAAACATTAACAAAAAATATAAAATATATATTTATTAAATAGATATTTTGGTATTTATTGGTGTAAAAAAATATCGTAAACTAAATATTATGTATTTTTATATATAAAGATATTATAAGTGAATTGATGGAATATTTATTAAATATGTAATTATTAAGAACTATTGCAATATATAAAATGATTATTTAAAGTTATTATATAGATATTTTTATATTTATTAATATAAATTAAAAAAAACGAACTTTCTATAAAAATGGAGAATTTTTATACATGAAGATATGCCATCAAAGAAGATTAATTTCTCTTCTCTTTATGACACGATATTTAGAGTGTGAATGATTTAGTACAAAGAAATAAAACAGTGGTGAAGCTAATTATTTGACTATTTATAGGGATAAGAGTGATTTTCCTCGAATTCATGACTCACGTTGAAATCAAGCTTTTAAATTAATTAATTGATGACCATCACTTATAGGATTGTTGCAAACCTAGTACTTGAATCCTGATGTGGATAAATTCCTCCTCTCTCCAAGACAAAAAAAAAAAAAACCTAAAATTAATTAATAGATAATTAATCAATTAAAACACCCGATCTAGATTATATAAATGTAGGTCACAGACAAGAACATATATAATAAGAGTTATACATATTAACTCGTGTTCGAAAATGCAATATTGTTTTTTTTTTGAAAAATTATAAAAAGTAATATTTGTATAATTTATAATAATAAAAACAATATTGAATAATATTTAATTGAAAATCGTTTAACATTACACGGGTGTAAATAATATAGTTAATTTGAACGAGATTTAATTTAATAATGTTTAAAATAAAATAATATGTCAATTTTTTTAATAATAAAAATATATAAGATAAACATAAAAGGATATTATTTTGTAATAATAATTTTTAAGGATTTTCTTTTTAAAATAACAAATACACGATAACACACAATTAAATGCATATAGAATGACAGATTAAAACCTACTTCCTCTCCCTGCACACAAATAGTCTGTACTAATCTCTGAGAACTTGAGATATTTAAGGACTTCTGAGAACTTGAGATACTTAAAGACTATGTCTCATATTCGAGGCTTGCGTAAGAAACTTGTTAACGTACCCTAGATTGGAGATGGAGTCTACAGGTCTTTTTATAATAAAATATCAGACCCACGAGTATATCTTAACATTAAAAGGGCACCTTTTTATAAGGACTATCTGCATGAACTCGTAGCTTTTATACAGTGAAAGGATTTGTAGACTACACCTTAAAACTGAACTACGATGAATTTCTTTCACCCTTCTTCAACATCGAACCTGTGATCTAGCCCCTAAGTACATAGATTCATAGAAATTGGTATCAATTGAGACGCATATCAGTTGGTACCAACCTCTAAGAAGCTAAGATACTTAAGGACTCGTTAACGTAATTTAAATTGAAGATAAAGTCTACAAACCCTTCCACAATAGAATAACGGACGCAAGAATATATCCTACACTAATTAAGTAGAATAAGTGTACTACTACTCACCTTTGTTATTACTAAATATATATGTTGCTCCTTAGTTTTGTTGTAGTCATTTACATCGCTGATGCAGCATCATCAAGATTCTCATAATCCCAATTAAGTCACAACTCACAATTAATTAAATTGAATCATGACCGTACATCAATTAACTTGTGAATCTTGAAGATGCTGCATCTGCGATTAATGACTTTCTTGAATCTTCTGCTTCAATAATAAAGTAATAATTAAAGAAGAAAGGTAGTTCGATCGGTGATCAGAAACTTTCAAATTTGGCATGTCTAGTAGAAAAGGAAGAAATGAAAAGCATTGATAGATTTGCAGTTTCAATGCGAGAACGTAATGTTATTTAGAGCTACGCAGTTCTCAATAGCACAATTTTACATACTGCAATGCTAAGTTCGAGTCTCAATTAAGAATTTTGTGATATATAAAAAAAATCCTTTATTTACATAAACAAAAGGACTTATTTAGAGAACCCTGAAAGAATATACGCTTGCAATACGACAAAAGAAGAAGTTCATGGTGGAGTGGTGTGTGGATCAGAATAGAAATCAGCCCATCTTATGAGAACTATATATTAAGAATTCAGTGTAGATCATATCTTCTCAAGGGCAAAAATCGAAAGAGATAATAAGAAGGGAATTACAAAATGAAAAAGGGTACCAACTCCAAAACTACGGAGATATTAATACTGGTCAACGATCAACTTGTAATCAAACGACACCGTATAAGAGTGAGAACGATGTGGGAGATATGTAGAGAAATGGAGGAGTTAATTGGTGGGCAATTCAGTCGAAGAAGAAGAAGAAGAAGAAGAAGAAGAAGAAGAAGAAGAGTAGTTGGGTTGAAGATTAATATGTTTGAGCTTCTTAATTTATATACACACCAGTCACCTCGCGACGTCATTTAGCGCTATTCTTATGTCACAGCTGGGCATATGCATCTCCAGGGATGGGATGTCTTTCTAAATTTACCAGCTAACTAATGATCGAGATTAGTAAATTTTTAATTCACTCCAGTTTTCAATTATTTAGGTGTTTTTATTTTTAATCTCACTGAAATATTATGTGTTTTAGGTTATGAAAAAAAATATATAAAAAAACATATATTTAATACACGTGTATAATTAAAAAATTAATTAAAACAATAAGTATAAAATGGTAATAATATATAAATTTTAAGAGTGTTAAATTTATAATTTTATATACGAATAAAATTGTCAAAAATGTTATAGAAGCTTTCTACTTTTAATAATTGCACCAATTTGAAATTAAATAAAAGAACTTCCTATGTATTTTTTTCTTAAAAAATAACACAGTTAAAAATTTATATTGTTTTCACAAATTACCGTGAAATTTTAGATAAATTCTATTTTCACTTTCTTTATCCAGCAGATCCACCAACGTCGACCATTCATGACCCGCCATGTCAACTACTTATTGATTATGAAGTGATTTTTATTTTGTTGAATCGAGTTGAAGTAGCTTTCACTTAGAGTAACTGTACATGTAAATTTAAATTGCGTTAATATTTGTAATTTACGAAATAAAATGATAAAGTAAATTTTATCATTTTATTTTACATCTCATTTAATATTTTTAATAGATTTAATTTTAAATATATATTATATTATTTTTATTATTAAATTTATAATATATATAATTATTTATCGTATATTATATTATTATTTATCTTATTTAAATCTACTATGAATAAATAAGATATTTTAATTAATATCTTTTTATTATTATTTTATCTCACTAAAATCAAAAAAGGATAAATTTTAGTATAAATATCAATAATATCTCGCAAACTTTGAAGTGAAAATTAAGATATGTCAATGCACTTAGCGTTTGTTATATGCAACTTTAAATTAAAAAATATATATGTAAACTGTGTTATTTATGAATCATGTAAAGTGGTCTGGGGAAGTTAAGGTATTTTCTATATGATATTTTTCGTTCACGTGCAAGTGTACTCTAACCTAATTTGAAGGAATATTAGAAAATTGATTTGAAACTGAATGTTTTCCATTAATTCCACCACAAAATGTCACTATTTATCATTGGACTAAAACAATAAATTATTATTTTTAAAGAAGATTTGGTTTTAATTAAATAAATTAATGATATTATATTTGGAATATTTAATTGATATTTGAAAAAAAAATGTCAAATTTCTCGTGACAATAATTATTTTTAGTTGATAATAACGTACGATAAAACAAAATATAACAGGTATATTCTTTAATTGGTGAATGAAAAAGCATAAACGTCGTGAAGCAGGTAAAGGATAATAATTATGATAAGAATGGCATTTGGAAGTTTAATTAATTAATTGATTAGCATTGTCATTATCTTTGCCGCCTACACCAACCAAGCTAAGCATCATCTATCAGCATACATGACGTTACATAACACAAATTATTAGTTATAATTATTTATGATTAATAAAATATTTATTTATTAGTAACAATATTAAAGTGTGATTACTTTTAGGAATAGAATAATGATTTTACATATTGAATTGTTACAATAACAAAAATAATTTTAATATTAGCTAGATCTTTTTTTTCTTTTAATTTAACTATTACAATAATGACCCTATCTATATCTTTTTGTCTTTTAATTTAACTGCAACAATAATAATGATATATAAACATCTTGTAATAATCTTTTTAATCATTAAAATCACGAATAAAAAATATACCTTTAATTAATTTCATAGGGTATCCTGGTAACGATTTAATTTTTTTGAGCCCTGTTAATATAATAAATTAAATAAAAATATTTTTTATGACTACTAATAATTTAATTTATCTATGTTATTAAATTATACTAATTATTTTATTATTATACATTTACATTTAATTAATAATTAATATCCTAATTAAATGCTGTACTCTAAAATAAAGCGCACCAAACGATCTAAAACTGTCCCAATACTATGAACTACAGCTGTTTTCGACGAAACGATGGCAAGGACTGTTTTTTTTTGTTGTTGTTGTTGTTGTATATATAGATTATAGATTTTGGTGGTTTTTTTAGTTATTTTGTTTATATGAAATTGATATTTTATTATGCTTACTTTCATGATAGATATTTATATACTAATTAGTTTTTAAATAAGAAAATATTAATTTAATAAGAAAATTTTTTTTGACTTAATAATAATATAGAATTAATAGACAAAAAATTATAATTATAATTTTTTTTTTCTTTTATACCTTTCTTTTCTTTGAAACCATTTTTTAATTATAGAACTAAATATTAATATTTTTTAATTATATTCTTTCAATTTTTTATAGTTTTTTTATGGGAATACTCTTTATTCTATTCGAGATTAAAAAATAAAATGAATTACAATATATTAACAAACATATCAATTATTACTCCAAATAATTTAAAACTTGTATGATGGTTAATATATTATATTTTATTATTTTTTCAATTATGAAAAGAATATAATAGATTAAAAAATATAGATAATATAACTGAAAAATAAGTCTAAAAGTAAACTAGAAAATAAGATACGTGCATAAAAGAGTGAAATTTTTAAAATAGTAATTTTATATAATAAATATACTTTGTTATCTCGATACAAATTTTATTAGTAAAATAATATTTTATCATAAAAAAATAATTAACATATTTTATTTTTATTTAAATAGAAACTTAAATGTCTTTTATGAAAGTAAAACGATTAAATTATGTACTTGACATAAGAAAAACAGTCTTAACATAATTAATCTCTAATTTATGTCACCACTGCGTCAAAAAAACTTCACAATTTTTTTTTTGGATTATAATCTAAAACTAGGTTTTTTAAGACAAATATATTCAGCTTAATTATATTACTTAGAATAGTTTGATAACTTTATTTATTTCTTGTAGTAATAGTTTAATTCTTTTGTTATAAAAAAGTTGATATTACAATAATAAATTATCAATTTTTAATTTAATTTTTTTTATCAATTTTATAATAATTGTTTGTATATTGCTAAAAAATTATAGAAATAATTCTTTATTATGTCATTTTTTATGGATAATTATCTTAATGTTTATTTATAAACTAACTAATATATTATTACTAAATAAGATATTAATAATTTTTTATATTTTAAGTAATTATATTTTTTTATATAAGATTATTTATCTTTAATATATACATAATTTTTCTCAATTTATTAATTAAATTTTTTATCCATTAAATAATAAATTAATACATATAAAATTCACAAACTCAAATAATATTTTTTATTGATAGCTATAATTTTAGTTTTAATAAAAAAAACATTTTATATAGGTATATTTTATTCATCTTTTTATATAAGTTACAAATAGACATAAATATAAATATAGATAATACCTAAATAAAATAGTTGGCTGCAAACTGAAATGTACTTTTTACTTTTCTCAACCATTAATACATTATAATGCTTAAAACGTGATGCTTTGTTGTTGTGCAGTTGAGAAACGTATAAAACGTGAACCAAATTATTTGAATAATATTAGCTAATAAATTACCTTTTCATTTTTTAATTTTTTTAAATAACAAAAACAACAATTTTAAATTTTATTATTATAAAAATAGTATCATTTGTATCCATTCCATACAATTTTTATCTTAAAATTATTAACACATCATTTCATATTAAATATCGTTTAAATTAAACTAATAATTTTTTTTCAATATAACTGTAAATTATTTTTTTTCATATAAGTTTTATAGTGTTGTTTTTTATATTTTTTTTTTGAAAAATAACAAAATTAAATTTTTTAAATAAAACTTATAACAATAAAAATAACATCCTTTAATACTAATCCATATAAAAATAAAAATTTATGACACCAAATAGATAAAAATAATTATTCAAAATTTATCATTAACTTTTTTATATTCTTAAAAATATTGTTATTTATTATTATTATAAATATACAATATTAAAGAGAGAAGAAAACGATGAATTGCACTCAAAATCAATTTGCTTTCAAAATTGATTAATTTAATCATTTTTTTAATTTACTTATCTCAAGTAATTTTAATTTTAAAAATAAATAAATTTATTTTAATTTTTATTATTAAATTCAATTAAAAAAAGAAATATTAATTAAAAATCAATTAATATATCACTTTGATTTTTTCAAAAGATATGAAAGTTTAATGTTACCACTTTGATTTGAATGACCAAATTATATTGTGAATATTGTTTACATCATTTTGTGTATTTTGTAATGTATATATATTCTCCTTTTCGAGTAATTTTAGACAAGTCTTTATATTACGATGATGATTTAGTTTGTATATATAGGTATATACACAAATGTATATTTAAGAGTGTTGGAATAATTCAAATTTTTATGCACTCTAAATAATTTCCCCCCCTAAATCTACCAGTTATTTTTGTTTTTATATTGCAAGCTCTTTGATTTAATTCTTATGATTATTGATAAAATGATTAATAAATAGCTATATGTTCAAAAGTAAAAAAATGGATATATGTAACTTTATAAAATTGTTTTTAAAAAAAAAAAACCTTACATCAAAGAGAAGATATTTGTGAGCATATATTTAAAATATATTTAAAAAAAACTCCCAGCAAATGTAAGGAGATTTCCAACCAATAACTCTTATAAGTAAATTTAAATTTAATAATATAAATTTATTATTTTTTAAAAATAAAGTGTTTTCGAACGAACTATTAAAATAAAGTGATTGTCAAAACATTAAGTAATGAAACAATGAGAATAGAAAACGACAAATTGAAGAAGAGTGAATATTCATCATGTGTGTTTTTAATTTATCATAATAAAATACGAGCATCTTTTAACTTTTAATCTTCAACCCACTAATTAAAGAAGCGTTAGGGAGGAAGTGCAGAGAGTTATCCCCACCAAGGATTCATGCTTTTTTCTTTTATCTTTTTCTTTTGGTAAATACCAAGGATTCATATGATCATTACATTAAATCACTAAATATGCAATATGTTTACCATACCTTATAAAAACAAAAGGTCTGTCCTCGTTATATAGGGGAAAGAAAGAATATTTTATATGCACATAAATTTACAATATTTAGATAGATGAATGTAAGCTTAATTTTAGTAAAAATATATTTTATATACGTAAATATTAAATAAGATAGTATAAATTTATTATTTTTATAAAATTAATGTACAAAATAATATACTTGAATTGTCATTTTTTAAAAAATATAATAATATATGTATATTATTTTTACAAAATAAATATATTTGATTTTTTTTTTTTGTAAAAATATTGAATTTTTATAATCTCGTCCAATGAGATTATAATATATTTTCAAACAAATAAATTATATATGAAAGGTCGTGGGTTAAAGAAATTAGTATTTTTTTATCATGTGATGAAAAAAAGTATAAAAACAAACAAATTTATATAATTGGGATGAAAATAAATTTTAGTATTTCTAATTAATATTATTATATGTTAGGACTGATAAGTTAATTAGATGCCAGATCATACGGTCAACTTGGTACTAACCGTGGACCACAAAACCAAAAATCCATTAAAGCGTCGATCTAATTAATATATGTCAATTCAAGTATGTATTATGAATAACTCGTCTTAAATGACCATCACCATTCGTTCGATAATTATTAACTCGGTTTGTCTAGACATCTTTCATATTAATTACATATTTAAATGATGATATATTTATAAAAAATAAATACTTTTTATTTATCCCTAAAAACAAAACTGTGATTACAGACCATTCGGTCAACTTGGTACTAACCGTGGACCACAAAACCAAAATTACATTATAGCGTCGATCTAATGTATCTCGATTCATGAATAACTCATTTTAAATGACCATGACAATTCGTTCAATGATTATTAGTGAATGTATTACGTAATAATGTGTTTATAAAAAATAAATATTTATAAAAATAAAATTAGTATTATTCGATAAACTGTTAAGTTATAATCATAATTTAAATAAATTTATAATTATTAATTAAAAATAATAATATCCCGTCAAAGTATATTGGATTGCCTCTAACTATAAATATACTGTTTAATAGTTTTATAACAATCATCCTTTATATAATATGAAATGACATTAGTATCCTTTATATAATATGAAATGACATTAGTAGGATTTGACATTTTTTTTTTGGTTAAGAGAGATCTAGATCACTCGTTCGAAAATGATGAATGCTCTAGCCTCTTCTATGTATTGGCTGCGTTTTAGATATAACAAATAAAACACACATATTAAATATATGACCATGATTTAAATTAATGTATAGATATAACTATAATTAAAAATTAAAAATTCAGTGATAGCTTCTAAAATTTATGCATAAAGTTAAAGTAATAAAAAGTATATAATGAATTTATTCAATGATTAATAAAAACTATTTCTAAATATTTTATCTAAATTAATTCTATATATATATTACTTAATTTTGGACAACGATACCGTAAATAATTCTTTTTACTAAGGTTCTTATAAAAACAATATTGATTTGTTACTTTCGTATCATTATATTTTACAATTGTTATAAAAATATTATCAATTTTTATTTTATTTTTATACTATTAAATTTTACAAATATTATCAAAATATCATCGATGTCGATCAACTAATAGTAGTTAACATCAAGTTATGCGAGAATGATTACATTTTTGTTACATTTATAAAGTTTAATTTTATGAAAGTAACAAGAAAAAATTCGATGATATTTTTCTAATATTTTTAAAGTTTAATGATATGAAAATAATAAATCAAACTTTAATAGTATTTTTGTAAAAATTCTCAAAATTCGATGATAAAAAATTTATTTACTATTGACATATTTTACTCTTTATAGTTATTTTAAATTTTATAAAAAATTAAGTTAAACACCCTGACTAAAAAGAACTCTATAATATTTTTTTTATATAAACAACACACATATTAAGAAAATAATTAGACAGAACAAGTATAAATAGAATCCATGCATATACTCCAAATTCATTTCTATAATACTAAAGAGTTTACTTTCCTGATATGTATATCATCTGTTTTTTTAAATATATTAGAATTTATTTTTTTAAAATTAAATGAATTTAGTTAACAATATTTATTGTATCAATTTTTATTATACATGTTTTTACAGCAAACTTTTTATTATTTATCTATTTATCATTGTACGATACAAATTTCAAACTTATATAATTAAATAAAGATTAAAAAATTTAAAGAATATATACGGATAAATAGATCCTATTTTTTGCACAATTTATTATATTATTTTATCTCAACCATGAGAATTATAAAAGAATAGAGATTGGAAATTAATTATTTAAATTACAATTGATGAGATAAGAAATTAATAAATTATGTAAATAAATAATTACTTACATCTCATTTGATGTATTATTGATACAATTTTTTTTACATCCTTTGATGAATTTATATACCTTGATAGTCTAAAAGTGTTTTTGTGACGAGAAAATAAGACATAATTTTTATTAATATTAATAGTTAATATTGTTTTTATTTTGATAATTTTTTTTAAAAAATAAAAAATTAAAGATTATTTAATTCTTACATGTATTTGTATCTTTGTGTATAAAATTCTCTTAAATAAAGACAACTTAACTTTGATTCTATGGAATGCATGTAAGGTTCTATTCTACGAACTCATCAGTTAAAAGTCAATACTTTTAATATATATATTTATTCATAATCTATATTTATTAATGTAATATCAATTTTACTAGCTTTTTATTTTTATCTATTATTATTGTTTTTTTATTTTCTCCAACTAAATACATATTAAAAAAATATTCTTATATTTTTACAATTACAAACTATCGTATACGAAACAAACTTTAAAAAAAAATTTAACTGTTGCTAGTCCGCCAATCAATTTATATGGATAATGAAATATGTATTTAATGGTTTATTTTTATAAAAACATAATATAATTTTGTTTCAGTGGTCGCTTGATGCGTAAAACCAGATAACATTTACAATATAAATAATGGATGATTAAAAAATAAAGATATCATAAAGAATTCATCTCATATAATATTCTCATAATTTTAAATATATTTAAAAATATTTATTTCAAAAATAAGTAATTTCTCACTTAATTTTTTCAATCAGTACGTATAATTCACTTTGTGTTGTTAATTATTTTAACTATGAGGGAGAGATAGAAACCCATTTAAAATGACACCACATTTACCACTTTCCAATATTTGAAGGGACTAAAAATAATTTTTTTTAAAAGTATTTCAAACACCATGGAAAAGTGTTATGGCTCGTTTAAAATTACTTTTAGTTATTAAAAAAAAATCTTTTGTTTGTATCATGCCACTTAACCTAGCTGAGAGTTTTTTAAATAAAAAATTCTATATATTTTAAATTTAGTTATGAATTTTAAATAATGTTATATTATATTATTAATAAATATGTTTTAAATTCGTTATAAATTTTAAATAATATGATATTATATTATTAATAAATATTATTAAAAATATATTGAATGAATGACTCTCTCTATCTCTTTCTATATGGGAGATATAATATATATTCACAATTTCACATGATGATATACTGTTAATTTTATCTTAAGTTATCTCTTTTAATAAATGGTACTGATTAAAGCTCTAGTGTTCACATTGGACACAACTTTCTAGTGTACTCAATTAATTATTAATGTAAATAATTAATTTTAAAATATTTATCAATTAAGGTTGATGTACTTTCACTTTAAAATTATGTTTTTCTATACTTAAAACAATTAATTGGAATCACATGTTATTAACAAATGCCATGGTTTAACAGCTACTTACCTTGTTTGGATCAAAAGTACAGAATACATGTGTTGTTGACTTGTTTCACAACGTGATCGACACAAATTAAAATATTTTATATATAATATCCTTTAAGTACTCTAGCTAAATCAGTACTTAACTAATATTCAATTTCATTTTCAATCAAATTACCACATGCAACAGGTTCTCTTGCCACCCTGTCACATTGGAGAGAGGGGGGGAAAAAAATGCAGAGATAGACCGGGGGACCAAGTGTTTTTCGGAAGCGTTTTTGTTTTTAGTTAAGGTGGTTTCAAATAACTTTACATTAGATAATAATAAAAATGTATACTCATTTTTTAAACTAATTATTAAAGTATTTTTTTTAAATCATTTTTAATAATTTTATGTAATACACCTAAATATGTTTCTTTAAATCACTTTTAACTAAACTATTTCATTTCAAACAACTTTTTCTTAATATCACTTATACTTCCTTAATATTATAGTTATTCGCTTCAAGTACAAACAACAGCTTGGCCAAACAGCTTTATGGGAAAGTTTAGAAAATAAATTGTGTTCTAATTCTTTCTTGGTACAACTGAGACTACAGACTTCTTCGATGTCTCTTTCTCTTGCTTTGAGTCCGTAAACGACTAAACCAATAAAAGCTTCAGACACAATTTTTGACTCGACATTTCTAAACGAAAATGACTTATTTAGTCCTAGGATTTAGTATTAGATTTGTCTAAACAAAAGATTAGCAATACCATTGCCTTAGTATTGTGTACAAATACAGATAGGCTAGTTCAATATTTGAAAGTTTTGAGTGCATATGTGCAAAATCACTTCTCTCAAAATCAAAATTTTGAAAGCGCTTTTTACCATTAGAAGATATTAACCCATACAGAAACACTTTCAAGCTGATAGAAAAAAAAAACACTTTGAATCATTTTTTTACATAATTGCAACTGATCGAAGATGTCTTACTTTAAAGAATCTTATTGATATAGGATTCTTAATTCTTCTGTTTATGACCGAGTATGATCCACTTTACATGATATGATATTATCTATTTTAGTTCATAACTACGAGTTTATCAAAATCTTATAACGTTATTTTTAAGAAGAAAACTCAAAATACGTTATGTAATTTAGAGAATATTTATCTCTTATAAGTGTATTATCACTTAACTTATTAAATAACGTGATATATATGCAGATATACTACATTATACACTTTCACTTAAGAAATTTTACGTCTTCGTAAAACGCAAGCTCACATAGCCCAGTAGTATTATAGTTCTGATACCAATTGATATAGAACAATTAATCTGTCTGTTTACAACAGAATGAGACTCACTCTATGTGACACAATATTGTTCATTTTGATCCATAATTGTAAGTTCAGTGAACCAACAACCATGACTTAATAATTTAATAGAAATTTATGATTTTATTTCTACAAAAAAACTTTAAAATATGTAATACAATTTAAAGAATATTCATTTATTATAAACATATCATCGTTTAATTTTTTAAGTAACCTAAAATATATATATATATTGTATTAATATATACGGGATAAGACATGTGCGGGTAAAAAAGAATTACGTTGGTTATTTATTTTATAAAAAAGTATTAGAAGTAAGTAAAAGATAAAAAATTAATATGAATAAAAAATATATAATATACTATAGGTTCGCATCGCAATCTCATCCATTTTCTTCGTAAAAAGTCATCTACGACGAAAAGAAAGGTAACAGTTCTAATAGTGTACTAGAACGTCAAATGTCACGAACTTGCAAATTTCAAACAGGCTGTCACATTAATATTAGGTTAGGTGTGAAGTTTGAAAGGAAAAAAGAATTTATTATATACATCAAATATTGTATAAGTTATTGTTTTAATGTAAAATTTAATGAAAAGTAATATAAAAAAATATTATGAAATCATTTATTAATAAGTACCAGTAATATATATGTGTTAAGTCAAAATAAAAAATATTATTGTTGATATTCCCAGGAAAAGAATCTAAAATCATAAGGTGCGCTCGGTAATTGAGATGTTAGTTTGAAAAAGGATAAGAAAAAAGGTTGGAAAATGGAGATGGATTGTTTGGTCAAGACTTAATAGTAATGCTACCATCTCAATTAACGGATAAACATTACATTAATTGTAATATTTGAGACTGATTAATAGGGAAAGATTCATACTGCCACTTATTGGTAGGACCAATAACATTTATGCATATGATTAGTGACAAAAATTATTTTCCTTTTGTTAATATAATGGATAAGAGGAGATGTAAGATTTAAAGCTTAGAAGATACATTCGTCAAGGATTAATAACCTAAAATTCGTGGAAAATAAATTTACACGTGAATTTTAATTAAAAATAATAAAATTTATACACAAAAATTGAAATTAAAACATTTTATATTTAAGTTTAAATTTTAAATTAAAAGGGGACACTAATATTAAAAATGAACTTTTTGTAAAAATTATAAGTTTTTACATGTAAAATTATTTTTTTAGGCAAAAGAGGAGGACATGCACCCCCCCGAAACGAGATGTTAACCTGCAACTGCTCACGCCTCATGATATTTATTCACCAGTACTAACAATTGGCTATATATGTTCAGGAAAAAAATAATTTATCTGCCTCTGTACTCAGCAAAGCAAATCAATGTCACATTCAAATATGATATTGATATCTACCTAATGCAAAGAGGTAATAAACACATATATTCTTCAAATAACACCGAGCTCAAACAAAAACAAAATTACAGGATTTGCTGTCACTGAAGAAAACATCATTATCCAATCAGCTAATAAAGATTCCAGAATTTCAAATACAATTTTAAGGATCTAATATTAATCAGTTAAAATGGGCAACTACTGAGTAATATGGACTTGTTGGGGCAAAATTTCATGGAAAAAGCTAATATTTTACTTATTAAATATTCCCGTCCAACCATTTCAGAACATATAATCTAATTGTTTGTCACCCTTCATAGCTCATATAGCAGTACTGCTCGTTGTTGTTCTGGATTCCCATTTGCTAGTTTCTCTGGTAAAGAACTAATTGCAGTTCAATCACAGTCTGAAACACGGCAGCCAGTCGCTTCTATAATTGGCTCGCTTTTTTAGCAGCTCAACACCGTTGTTCTCACACCATAGATCAATCAGACTTTTCATTACATAATTAGGGGTCAATGCAGTGTGCAATACTGTTTTATGTGTCTTGGGACAGGTCCTATGCCCTGCATCCGACCACTTAATACAGGATCTTTCGTACATATGCAAAAAGGAAGTAAAACTATTAAGTAGAGTAACATTTAACACAACGCCTTAAATCCACAAAATTATATAATAATACTTGTAATCACATGACGGACATTTGATAAATTTGTGTATAATTTTATCTTAAAATTCAGGTTATGAAATAAAAGATTAATCTATCTATATGTGCAGTGAATGTTTGATGCCTAGTTGATATGAAACTTTAACACTCTCACTCACATTGATAAGACATCACTTACTACACCGATCAAATCACATGCTTTGATACCATGATAAATTTAGGACTAACTATATCTCTGTTGGTCCAACTCATGTGAGCCAACAACAAGAAAAAATAAAAGATTAGCTTTATTCAACAATGATGTCGTTAGGAGGAGAAAAAAAAGTCAAAAACTTGGGCCGTTTGTCTCCATACAATCTGGCGTGAATGACTCGAAAGATGGAGCTTTGGCTTTATAAAAAGTCTTTGCTTCAATCTCAATATTGATATTATAACAAGTTGAGAGAAAAGAAATTACAGAGAGACTCATGAGAGAGAGTTTTCTGAGAGAAAAAAATTAAGAGCCAATTTGTGAAATTTTACCCATAAATTGAAGATACATATTTATTGTATTTTTGTGAGAGATCTACCTAAAAATAAAGTTTTTAATCTCATTTTATTATAGTGAAGTTTTAAGTGGCTTACGGATCCCGTGATTATTACTTTCATTTTGTAAGGTTTTCTATGCTAAAAACCTTTGGTGATATTTTTGTTCTATTTTGCTTTGGAAAATTATCTTGGGTTTATGAAATTTATTTTTTCACAACTATCTAATTTTTTCCAACAAAGTTGTATAAGAGCTTTTGGTTGGTTTTTAGCGAGAATATTATTCACATATACAATATTATTCATATATACGGTACTATTCACATATGTGGTACTGTTCTATGGGTAGGTATTATTCATCGACTCTATTTATAGAGTACTCTTTGACAGATACTATTCATCTATACTATTTGACGAGTACTATTCAT
Organism: Hippophae gyantsensis; assembly: GCA_030763125.1. Taxonomy (NCBI): domain Eukaryota; kingdom Viridiplantae; phylum Streptophyta; class Magnoliopsida; order Rosales; family Elaeagnaceae; genus Hippophae; species Hippophae gyantsensis. Next base: position 2,950,918 of record CM061039.1, on the reverse strand, counting down.
ATAGTTCTATTCATCGTGAGAAAAGTATCAAGTTTAACAAAATCTGTTCATTGATGATTCAAATGGAGGATAGCACAGCTAATATGATTAAGTTGACCGCATTTAATTATACAATTTGGAAGTTGAAGATGGAGGATATTTTATACATTAAAGATCTATGGAATCCAATTATAATGTCAAAGGAGAAAGCAGTGTCTACAACTTCGACGGATGAGAAAACTGACAATAAGACACCAAAAATAACCAGCGCAAAGTTGACTGGGTTGTGCTAAACCGAAATTGTGCTGCTCAAATCATACAATGGATCAACAAGAGCATTTTTCAAAATTTTACTAATGAACACGATGCTTACGTTCTTTAGAAAAAGTTAGAGAAAATATATGCGAGGATAATCGCACAGAATAAAGCTAATATGATGTGACGATTAGTCAATTTGAAGTATAAAGATGAAAGCAACATATCAGAACATATGAGTAAGTTCCAAGGCATTATAGATCAACTCAACTCTATGAAGATGGCTATAGATGACGAGCTACAAACATTATTGATGTTGAGCTCTCTACCAAAAAGTTGGGATACTCTAGTTGTGTCAATTAACAACTCAGCTCCTGACGGCAAGCTTACCATGGATATGGTAAAAGATAAAATGCTAAACGAAGAGTCTAGATGAAAAGATGAAGAATATACTCCTAATATTGAAGCGCTTGTTATGCAGAAACAAGGCAAGCAAGAATGACACGAGAGAAGTAAAAGTAGAAATCCCTGTAACCAAAGTCAACAAAGAAGACGATCGAAGTCTAGATCAAGGCATGACAAGAAGTGTCATCACCGCGGTAAGCCCGGACACTTCATTCGAGAATGTAGAAGGTTAAAGGCAGAACAATCCAGAAATCAAGAAGTAGAAACCTGAACAAATGATACCACAATTGTCACTAAGGAAGTTGTCATTGTTCGAGATGCTGATTATGTCAATCTTGCATGCCAAGACACTACTTGGGTAGTTAACTCAGGCGCTTCCTATCATGATGGGAATTCTTCTAAGCCTATACTCAAGGTGATTTTGGACGTGTGAGGATGGGAAATGATGATGAATCAAAAATTGTTGGCAGCTAGCCTTACTTTGGAGGTTGAACAACTTGACGTAAAGACTGCATTCTTAAATAGTGATCTTGATGAGGAAATCTATATGGAGCAGCCTAAAGGTTTCCAAGTCAAAAGCAAAGAGAAATTGGCATGCAGACTAAAGAAGAGCTTGTATGGTTTGAAGCAAGCGTCAAGGTAGTACAAAAAGTTTGACTAATTCATGGAGAAAAATGAATATAACATAACAACGGTTGATCATTGCGTCTTCACTAAGAAATTCTCTAATGGTGATTTTATTATTCTTCTACTTTATGTTGATGACATGTTAATAGTGGGTCAAAATATTGACAAGATTAACAAGTTGAAGAAAGAGTTGAGCATGTCCTTTGTAATGAAGGACTTAGGACCTACCAAGCAGGTTCTTGGCATGATGATTACCCACAACAGGTAAAAGGGAAAGATCTAGCTTTCCCAAAAACGGTATGTTGAAAAAGTTCTTGAAAGATTCAACATAAGAAAAGCTAAACCTGTTAGTTGTCCACTTGCAAGCCATTTCAAACTTAATGTGAGTCAATGTCTCTCAAATGAGGAGGAGAAGCCAGAGATGAGAAAGGTGCCTTATGCTTCGGCGGTTGGCAGTCTAATGTATGCTATGATATGCACCAGACTAGACATTGCACATGTTGTTGGAGTTGTGAGCTGATTCCTATCAAATCCTGGAAAGGAACATTGGACAGCTGTCAAATGGATACTCAGGTATCTCAGAGGAACCTCCAGGCATTGTTTATGCATTGGTAATAATAAACTTGTATTAGAAGGATATACAGATTCGGATATGTTTGGCGACATAGATACGAGGAAATCTATATCTGGGTACCTAATAACATTTGGAGGGGGAGCTATTTCATGGCAATCACGATTATAAAAGTGTATTGTCTTAAGTACCACAGAAGTAGAGTTTTGCAATCACTTAAGGTTGTAAGGAGATCTGGTGGATGAAAAAGTTCCTACAAGAATTGCATGAGAACCAAGAAAATTATGTTCTTTATTGCGACAATCAGAGTGCAATTCACCTTAGCAAGAACTCAACCTTCCACTCAAGGTCCAAACACATCGACATAAGGTATCATTGGATTCGTGATGTTTTGGAATATAAACTATTACAAGTTGAGAAGATCCACACCAATGATAACATGACAAATATGATGAAAAAGACCCTCACTAGAGAAAAGCTTGTTATCTGTAGAGAGATTGTAGGTGTGAAGGAGCCCTGTCCCACATAAGGTGGAGGGGGAGATTTGTAAGTCCAACTCATGTGGGCCAACAACAAGAAAAAATAAAAGATTAGCTTTATTCAACAATGATGGCGTCGGGAGGAGAAAAAAAAAGTCAAAAACTTGAGTCGTTTGTCTCCATAGAATCCGACATAAATGGCTTGAAGGATGGAGCTTTGGCTTTATAAAAAGCCTTTGCTTCAATCTCAATATTGATATTAGAATAAGCTAAGAGAAAAGAAATTAGAGAGAGCCTCAATAGAGAGAGTTTTTTGAGAGAAGAAAATTGAGAGTCAATTTGTGAAGTTTTATCCACACATTGAAGATACATATTTATTATATTTTTGTGAGAGATCCACATAAATATGAAGTTTGTAATCTAATTTTATTATAGTGAAATTTTAAGTGGTCTACGGGTCTCGTGGTTGTTACTTTCATTTTGAAAGGTTTTATACGCTAAAAACATTTAGTGATATTTTTGTTCTATTTTAATTTGAGAAATTATCCTGAGTTTGTAGAATTTATTTCTTCACAATTATCTATTTTTTTTCAATAATCTCAAAATTCAAGTTATGAGATGGAAGATTGTCTCATCTATATGACAACGAATGTTCGATGCCCGATCGACGTGAGACTTTAACAATATTAGATACCTATAATCATCTGGCATAACAGGAGATCTATGCATGATCAAGCCGTTGTCAACTTCAGACACATCATCTACTGGATTTTCTGTTAGAATGTAGTCCTTACTTCTTAAGTAGAAATGACATATTTTCAAAAGAGTTCCCGGGGTCTCCAAAACTAGTGATAACCAATTCATGCAAAGCAAGTGACTCTTTTTTAAGATCATTGATAGTCCTAAGATGAAGCATCTTTGAAAGTCTTCTACAATGGCAGGTTGGGATCTTTCTTTTAATTGCTACGGCTAAATCAATATCTAGATGTAGGTCGTGTGATTCTGGTCTTTCTTTTGCCCTTTTGAATTGAGCATGCACGAGTCCATATATAATTCAGTAACCAAAAATAATGGGATTATCAGCCTCTGAATATTGCACCAAAGTATTATAAAAGTAGGGAGTCAATATTTATGAGTTTTACGAGTACCTATTCTCGAACTTATCAGATATAACTAGTCTATTGATTATAAGGAATTTCATTCGATGTAGCTTTAATTTGTTCTATCATGCTGTAGAACTTATCTTTAATCTTTAACTTACTAAAAATGAATTGTATTGCCCACAATCTTGAATAAATATAGATTAATCCTCAAATACATAAGAATTTATTTACAATCAAAGAATAAAATATCTCTTAATATTTGAGATTCATAGAAGATCTTGTTGATAATTAAGTAAGAAAATGTCTAATAATATTTTAGGATTCATAAAAAATCTTGCCGATAATTAACTAAGAATTTTTTTACTAATGCTTTAAGATTTATATTATATATCTGTATTTATTGATTAAATAGGTTTGAAATATATAAAGTTAAATATTATTGTATATAAATAAGTATGTAATAAAAGTATAGTAAATCCATTAGTCACATCATATGATTTTGGAACGTCCATGAGGTTCCCTGCCCTGTAGTTTTAAAGGGGTTCTGGTACCGGAAGCAAATACTCATACTCACAAATAATTAAAACCCCAAATTTAAGAATTAAGACTTACAAAGTATTATATGAAATAAGGGTCCATCTGTTTTCAATCTGATAGTCATAATGACAATCAATGAAACGACTCATCTGATAAAATGGGTTAAATATGAGTGACCTCTTTATAGCTTGAAACCAATTAAAAATTTAAATGTGTTCAATGCATTAAAACTAAAGCTCCCCATGTTAAAATTACTTTGTGCAATTAAATCCTTTTATATTTTATTCTTTTGATATACAACATAACAAATATTTTAGAAAAAATGAGAATTATATTTAAATATGTATTTACACTCTCGTACTCACATTTGTTTTATCATATGAATTCAAAACACTTATACCCATAAAGAGCAAATGCTAATTACATACACGATCACAAAAGTTTAAAACAAAAACAAATTTGTCATGTTTATTAAGTTGCATATTATGAGTTAATTAAGACTATGCAATAAAATTATAATCGTTGATTATTAAAAATTAAAAAATGATTAGATTTAATAAAATTTATAAAAATAATTCAAAGGAACCATCAGATTGGTTTCTGTGTATTTTCTTAATAGTCAATTTTCATTTTTATTTTAACTTTTAATAGTAAAGTAATTATTTACCTTAAATTTTGTTTTAAATATTGATTAAGTTTAAGAGAAAAAAAGATTTTTTTTTATTCCAAATAACACGTAAAAAATGTATTGTAATTCTAAATTACATGAAAGTTAAAATAAAATTTATTATTTAATTTTATATCAATTAAATATATTTACATGTATAAAGAAATATTCATATGATTAAATAAATATTAATATGGCTTAGTTATATTTATATGTTATTTTTAATTCTAATCCAATTCATCATTCATTGCAATAAAATAATTATACAAGATAAATAATAGTTTTAAATTTTTATTTATTAAAATTATAATATAAAAATTAATTAATATACTAATAAGCTGGATAGATTCCTAGATTTTCAATATCAAGATCCTACCCATCTCGGATAGATTTTCAGATTTTTGAGACCAATCCAATCAAATAAAATAAGAAATCAAATAATTGGTTCAGATTTAATATATTGATTGAATAGATTAAATTTTAAACACCTTAATATTAAAGGAAGAAAATCATGCATATTCAAACTCAAACTTTTCAATTTCAAATTATCAGTAGAAATATCATCTATAAATTATCTTACCATTGGTTTTAGCAAGCCGACCTTAGCTCAGTTGGCAGAGCGGAGGACTGTAGTTGTTGAAGACAGGTATCCTTAGGTCGCTGGTTCGAATCCGGCAGGTCGGAAATATCCTTTTAAATTTTCTTTGTATTATTTTTCTATTAAAAATTTAAAATAATTGACAAAAATGTATTAATGATTTCCAAAATTTAATTTAATTTAATTTACTCAATTTTGTATATTTTTAAAACATGTCATTTATTTCTCAAAGTTTCAAAGCTTCACACGTATTTTATAATTTTTAGATTATATAATTTAATTTTAAATTTTTAAAGATTTAATACATATACAGTTCCAGAAATATTGAAGATGATGAGTGAATAAATGCGAGAAGCTGCAGAACATGGGATGTGTGAAGTGTGAACAACAAAGAGCCGTTCTTCGTACACCAAATTTACTCATTCTATCTTGTGGTTATCAAATAACTTTACATGTTGTTATAATACGGGTTGTTAGATTTTTGGTCCATTATAAATCAGAATACCCCATTTGTTGCGTCAGTTAGTGCAGGGATAACGTTAGGAAGATATGTATAGATTCTATAATTTCTAATAATTAAATTAAAATTAATATACCGGCAGATTTCTTAACTAGTTGAGTATAAATATAATTATTAGTATCTATTTTTATATTTATATTACTTAGATTTTATCACAAGTAAATATTATTTTAAAAAATAAATTATAAATTATAATTTTTAAAACAATTATAATACAAAACATGATATAAATATATATAAAAGTATCTACCTAATAAATGATATTAACATTTCTCATGATACTTGCTTATTGAAAAATTGTTTTAGGCATTAGTGGTAAAATATTGGTTGGTGCAAACCATTTACTGATCAAGAAGTTTAAATTAGGAGCATCGTATTATCTGTAAAAAATAATATAATTTATTTTAAAAAACTTTATATATATCTTATTTGAATATTAATATATTTAATTATTTATCTTTTAGTTTATTTTTGAATAATAAAATCTTAAAAATAAAATTTAGAAAAATATAACTATATTTTATGTATATAATTTATTTAAAATTTTATAAATATTATATTTAAATTACATGTTATTAAAAATTAAGAGGTATTTAATGATACATCGTATCAATATAGAATTAGACGCGTGATGAAATTATTTAATTAATCTTTGATTAATTCATTAACACGGAGTTAATATTGTGTTAATATTGTTTTAGATTATTTTGTGATTAGGTTCTCAGGTTGAATTATTGGATTGTAAAGTTGAAAATAAATTAATTTGATAAAAAAGATCTTATTAAATTCGTATGAATCGTGTTGTATTAGTGTTTGATACATTTAGCAAAGGAGTAAAATAAGTCGGTTCGTTCTCATTATGCACAACCATCGACTACTATAAAATTTAACCAAAACTTGTGAAAAGGATCCAGACTATCATGGTCAAAAGCACTTTTCTCTAATCCAATTTCCAAATACGATGAAGATCACCATCACTTCAAGAGAAACCATCAGACCATCACTTCCTTCACTAGACCACCTAAAACCATACAAACTCTGCCTCTTTGATCAACTCACACCTATGACTTATGCTTCAGGAATTGTCTTCTATCCATTTTCTGATCCCACCTTCAATCTTTTCCAGACACTACTCAACCTCAAAAAGGCCCTTTCAGAAACGTTAAATTTGTACTACCCATTTTCTGGTAGAACCAAAAACAACGTCTATATTGATAGTTTTGACTTGGGCGTTCCATTTTATGAAGCCAAAGTTAATATAGTTATGTCTGAATATTTAAAAACCAAAGAGACAGAGTCGCTTAATTTGTTTCTTCCCATGAAACCCTTTTGTAAAGAAATTGATCCTTTACTTGTTCCTCCAATAGCATTTCAAGTAAGTGTTTTTGAATGTGGTGGTATAGTAATTGGTGTTTCATTGAATCACAAAGTAGCTGATGGAGCAACTGCTTCTGCTTTTATGAAAAATTGGGCAGCTTTATTTAGTGGGAATAAAGAAAAAGTAATTCCTCCTAATCTTTCTATAGCATCTGAATTATTTCCACCAAGAGAAGATTTACCTAAAAATTATATAGATTTAATGGATCAATTTTGGTTCAAGAAAAACAATTATGTAACAAGGAAGTTTGTGTTTGATTCCAAAGCTATAGAGAAACTAAAAGACATGGCAAAAAGCGAAAAAGTGCCTAAACCTTCAAGAAATGAGGTACTAACTTGCTTTATTTGGAAACATGCAATGAGAGCTTCATGGGCAATTACTAAATCATCAAAAACTTCTATTGTTGCTCAAGCAGTGAATATTAGACCAAGAAGTGAACTGGGTTCTATGAAAAATGCGGTTGGAAATCTATTTTGGTGGACTACAGTGCTTGGTAGTACTAGTGATGAGAAAGAAATAGAGTTGTGTAAATCAGTGGAATTGTTGAAAGAGTCGTTGACAAGTTTTGATAAAGAATATGTGAAAGGAATGGAAGGCGAAGATGGGTTTTTAGCTATTTCTGAGTTTATGGATCAACTAGATTTAATGTTTTCAACGGAATCAAGTGAAGTGGATATATATGGATATACTAATTGGGGTACTTTTTTTAATGATTTGGATTTTGGTTGGGGAAATCCATCTTTGGTTGGAGCATTGGGGAAAGTTGGTCCTGAGTTTAGGAATATTATTATATTTGTTGACACTTTGTGGGGAAAAGGAATTGAAGCTTGGATTACTTTGGAAGAAAAACAAATTGCTTTTTTGGAAACTGATAGCAAGTTTTTGGCTTTTGCATCTCTAAATCCTATCACATCAAGCTTGTGAGTTATGATTCTGTTTTTTTTTAATTGATATGTAACCTCTTATATATGTGGGATTGAGAAAATGGTTAGAATAATGCACTTAAATGTCTTGATCTCGATCTCATTATTAGAGAATGAGGGTGTGTTGTTTTTACTTTGTCGAAAGTTGAAATGCAATATATAGTTTGATTAATAAAATCTAAAGCTCGTCGAGTCTATTACAGGCTTCAGTATTGTTGTTCTTTATTCTTTTTTTCTTCTCACGCGTTTCATATTTTATCACCAAACTCAAGTTTAAATACTTATTGTTGGATCGTAATCAAACTTCAGATTTAATAAATATCGAGAATTATACAGGTAGTCATCTCTTGAAAATAGCAAATCCACCATCTGATGCTTTTAAGTTCAACTTTAATGCATCTTGAATCATGGATTGTCCACAATTTTAACATGTTTGATCATTATAGACATTTGTACTTTGCTTAGACCAAATATGTAATATCATTTTCAGTTTAGGTATTAGAAGCTTTTTAACTTTTAAATCAACTATTCAATATGCATCAATAATCAATACGTTATGAAGAATAGTTCAGTTAAAATACTCGTGTGCTTGTCTTCTTTCTACGCTCAAAATAGCATTGAATCATATGGCAGCAAAGGCAAAGTTAAATCACACTCCTGCAGCATGGAAAAACACCTAATTCATCCTACCAATAACATCATCATTGTTTTCATGTCCAATAATTTGACATTTGGAATTATCTCACTCTCATTCAAATACTCGACAAATTCACCAGCGAGGTAGGCCGAGATCTTCAGTACCATAACTTTATAGAGATAAAATCAAAATACAAAGTTCTAAGAAGTTTCCAAAATCATTTCAACAATATTAAGTGATTAAAACGTTATTAAAGTAAAATCTTTTAACAATAAAAAAATAATTTTCATAAAATATTTATTTTTATATTTGATTATTATTATTATTATTTTTATTTAATATTTTATTTTTAAAAAATAAAAATATGTATTTAAATATTTTTATTAATCATTTTATATTAAAATTCATTTTTATCTTTATTAATAACTCATATTTTATCGTGTTTTAATTATTTGATAATAAAAAATTATTAAAATAATATTATTTGTTCGATTATTTTTGTGAAGTTAAGAACTAAAAAATATTTTTTAAATCTGAGTGATTAAACAATACAAATTTTATAATTTGAGAGACTTTTATTGCTATTCTACTAATATTTTAATTCACCTAGATTAACATACTATTTTTCAGTGTAGGTGCATTGGAAAAAGAGTAGTATTAAGTGTGATGCTAATTTTGTTAATTTTTTCTCTTACTATATAATGGACTATTTTTTTTGTTTTGCTACAAAAAAAGAAGATGGTAAGATTATCTGCAATTAGGTAAGTGCATAAACGCTTGAAAGCAGAATACGAAGAGTAATAACACCTCCAAATTGCGAATTTCAAGTTGAAGAAACAAGATTATGAGCTACGAAATTGTTTTCTCTTGTAATCCAACGAATAGATGATGTTGTTCTTGTTGGTGTGTGTTGTGGTGCATACTGTAATAGTGGCAGACACCAATGTTCAGTGGAGTAAAACATGGAGCAGACAATAATATTAGTGGAACCATAAAACATGGATGTGCAGGAATTATAATTATTGTTTAATTTTCGTTTTCTTTGTATACATATATCTTAACTCTTGTATAGAAACAGAATAGAAATAATAATAAAATATACTGATAATTATCAGAGAAACACAATATTTTGACATGGTATCAGAGCAGGATATTGTTAACTAATGAACTACTTGCTGATTTCTGATCGAATTACCATTTTTGATTTCTGATTCTGATTTGTTGATTTCTGATTTCTGGTATGGTTGCTGATTGTAGCTGCAGTTTTTCGTTTTTTGCTGAGTTCTGATTTCTGGTTTATATTGGTCCCAAAGTTGTTTTTGGTTTCTAATTTCTTATTTCTGAAACTGATTAGTTACAATACTGGAAAAAAATAACATCAAGCAAAACAACAACATCAGTGTGCTCCAGAAGGGAATAAGTACAAAGAACATTGTTGTAAGGCGTAACAACAGAGGTTGAAACCTGAGGGGATGGGTAGACAGTGCAGCCTCACCAGTGTTGCGACCATCTAGTATTCAGAGTCGCAATTTCTGCTCAGCGTCAATTCCGCCGTCGCAACCTCAATAGAACCCTTCAGGGAGCCATACTGATCTAGCTTCTCATTGGAGCCATTGCAGCTTACTTGCGGTTCAGGTCTATCTGCTCGTTGAAGCCATCGCAGCTGGCCAACGTCGCTTACTCGTTGGGGCTGGTGCAATCTCTCTACGTACCAGTCTAGCAGTCATCGTAGAGAAACTTGGAACGAAGTAGAAAAAGAGCGTCGCTTCACAGAGATGGAGGACCAGGTAGAGTGCTGACTCCGGCTGGATGCTTGTAGTCGGCTAGGGTTCTTCCATCAGAAGAAGAGAGGCGCCGCAGAGGGCAGCATGAAGAAAGCGCAGATGGTTGCGCGAATGGAGAAGAAAATGATTTAGGGTTACGAAGAGGGCTGCGCGAAATGGAGAAGGAAAAAATTTAGATTTCGTGATAGAATCTAGAGATTTAACTACCAATTTCATGTTGGAAGATTTGACGGCAAAAATGACGGAAGTTCTAACTAGAGCTCAGATCAGCTCACAACCTCCGCCAACTAAAGCGTCGACTGCTCCCATTAGTATCAAGTTAGGAGGATCCAACTATGCCTTGTGGTCCCAGGTGGTGGAGATGTATATCTCTGGCAAAGATAAACTGGGATATATTAATGAGGATTTTCCTCAACCTGTTGAAACCGACCCCTCATTTAGGATATTGCGTACTGAAAATGCCATTGTCAAAGGATGGTTGATCAATTCGATGGGCCCCTCCTTGATTGCAAATTTTATCTGATTCCCAACTACGAAACAGGTTTGGGATTCGGTTGCCACCACTTACTATGATGGGACAGACACGTCTCAAGTGTATGATCTTCGTCGTCAAGTTACTCGTACGAAACAAGCGAGTGGATCCATTGAAAAATACTACAATGACCTTCAAGGGTTGTGGCGTGAAATTGATTTCCGTCGTCCTAATCCAATGGAGTGTGCGATTGATATACAAAAATACAACTCCATCGTACAGGAAGATCGAGTATATACCTTCCTCGATGGACTTGATGATAGATTGGATAAAACTCGAAGTGATGTTCTTCAGATCAAACCATTCCCTACGGTGGAACAAGCCTATGGATTCGTCCGTAGGGAAGAGGTCAGGCAGATCGTGATGATCACAGGTGTAGATACGACACCCGGAGCAGTTATGGCTTTTAAAGGGGTCAAAGGACACCATAATCTAATGTCACCAAAAACAGGACCTTCCTTGGATAGCAAGAAATCCATGAGAAATCCACCATCTCTTGACATGAAATGTGGCCATTGTAGAAACTCCAAACACACCTGTGAAAACTGCTTCAAACTACATGGGTATCCAGAATGGTGGAATGATCTTCAAGCACGGAAGAAACGGGACACCATTGGACGAGTAGCTGTGGCTACCAATAATGCCTCACTATCCCTTACTTCTCAGGCCAAATCTTCCCAAGATCCAGGTATTTCAAGTAAAGCATTTTACATTTCTACTCGTAGTGATAAAGAGGATTGGATTCTGGACTCTGGAGCTACAGATCACATGACATTTGACCCAAACGATCTCTCCGATACAACCCAGCCAAGACGAAGCCGTGTTGCCAATGCAAATGAGGTCACTTATCCAGTTACAGGAGCTGGAATAGTGACCTTATCTCCTTCATCATCATTATCTAATACTTTGCTTGTACCCTCTCTGTCAAACCGACTAATGTCTGTAAGTCAGGTCACTTCAGACCTTAACTGTGTAGTATTGATGTATTTTACTTTTTGCCTTCTACAAGATATTCTCACCAAGGAGATCATTGGGCGTGGTACTAGGAGATGAGGGCTATATTATGTGGATGACCTCAGTTCAGGAAGAGCCAATCACATGTAACATACTGTTGGTAACAAGGAACGACAGATTTGGCTATGTCATCGTAGATTTGGGCATCCATCATTCGTGTATTTAAAGCACTTACTCCCCAGTTTATTTTCAAATATCACACATTCAGATTTTAAATGTGATACTTGTATCCTAGCAAAAAGTCATAGGGTGTCTTATCCTATGAGCATGAATAAAAGTATGACTCATTTTGCTTTGGTACATTCTGATGTTTGGGGACCTTCCCCGGTCATTACGTCATCGGGTCATCGTTGGTTTATTATTTTTGTTGATGATTGTACACGAATGACATGGCTTTACCTTCTCAAACATAAAGATGAAATATTTGCTACATTTCACCTGTTTCACACCATGGTTCAGACACAATTTTTTGAAAAATTTAAGATAATTAGGTCTGATAATGGAGGGGAGTATGTTAATCAACAATTCCGGACATACTTGGACAACCATGGTATTCTCCATGAAACCTCGTGTTCATAAACCCCACAACAGAATGGGACTACGGAGAGGAAGAATCGACATATTTTAGAAACGGCTCGGGCCTTACTAATCGGTGCACATATGCCTAATAAATACTGGAGTGATGCTGTTACTACAGATGTGTATCTACTGAATCGTATGCCCACAAAAACCTTACAATTTCAGACTCCATTAAAGGTGTTATCTGATCATCTTTCCTTGCCTACTATTTTGATGCTTCCGCCCCGAATTTTTGGATGTTTTGTTTTTTTCCACCTCCATAAAAATCAACGAACTAAGTTGGATCCGTGTGCTGTCCGATGTGTGTTGTTGGGGTATGGTGTACAAAAAAAGGGTTACCGATGTTATGATCCAATTACTAAAAGAATCTATACTACCATGGATGTCACTTTCCTCGAATCAGAATGGTTTTTCCCATCACCGGTATCCAATTACACTCTTCAGGAGGAGAGTTATGGTGAAGAACGAAATTGGCTTGATGTTGAAATATTAGACACTAGTCCAACATACTCGGATCGTGCCAATAATATGGAGGAGCCAGTATCTAGACCCGAGCTTAAACTTCCAAGAACTGAAGCTGAAGTAGTAATTGAATCTCCAGAAGATGAAGTGGTTGATGTACCCCTCCATTCTCTAGTACTCAATGATCCTCCTGCTGAGAACACTCCTGAGGTAAGCTATCCTATCACACCTTTACAAACTAATGCTATAGATACATCTGTTGGTTATGTTTTACCTTTCAGACACAATCGAGGTAAACCTCCAAATCGATACTCCCCAGAAAGAGAAGAACGACAACCCAAGTATCCAATAGAAAATTATGTATCCACTCAAAGGTTATCAGAACCTATCAGGGCATTTGCACAAACACTCTCCTGGTGTCAAATTCCGAGTAGCATTGAAGAAGCCTTATCTGATCCAAAATGGGCTCAAGCTATAAAAGAGGAATTTGAGGCATTGCAGAAGAACAACACATGGGTGTTAAGCGAGTTACCTCAAGAGAGGAAGATGGTAGGATGCAAGTGGATTTTCTCCATTAAGTATAAATCAGATGGGTTAGTTGATCGATACAAGGCGAGGCTTGTAGCAAAAGGATATACACAGAAACATGGGATAGATTATCAAGAAACCTTCTCACCTGTGGCTAAACTAAAAACTGTGAGAGTTTTGTTATCTCTTGCAGCAAATTTAGATTGGCCATTGCACCAACTTGACGTGAAGAATGCCTTCCTTCATGGTGACCTTGAAGAAGAGATTTACATGGATATCCCACCAGGATATACTGTTACATCAGGAAAAGAAACTGCATGTAGATTACAACGAGCATTGTATGGACTAAAACAATCACCTCGAGCGTGGTTTGGTAGGTTGAGTTTAGCAATGAAGAAATATGGGTTCCAATAAAGCAACTCTGATCATACTCTTTTCCTAAAACATTGATTAGGGAAGATAACAGCCCTTATAGTCTATGTAGATGACATGATCATTACGGGAGATGATAAAGAAGAAATCTCTAAGCTTCAAGAACAACTGTCAAATGAGTTTGAAATGAAGAACTTGGGAGGGCTCAAATACTTCTTAGGTATTGAGGTAACAAGATCAAAACAAGGCATATGTCTTTCCCAAAGGAAATATACTCTAGACCTACTAGCAGAGGTAGGACTACTAGATTGTAAACCTGTCGATATTCCAATGGTTCAAAATCATAAACTCGGAGAATATGTGGACCAAGTACCAGCAGATAAACAGAGATATCAACGGTTAGAAGGTAAACTCATATATTTATCTCATACTCGACCTGATATTGCTTATGTTGTGAGTGTCGTGAGTCAGTTCATGCACTGCCCAAGTGAAGACCATATGGATGCGGTCATGCGAATACTTCGTTACTTAAAATCCTCCCCTCGGAAAGGACTTATGTTTTCAAAGAATGGTCAATTGGAAGTCCTTGGATATACAGATTCAGACTGGGCAGGGAATATAAAGGATAGGAAATCTACTGCTGGGTACTTTACTTTTGTGGGGGGCAATCTTGTTACATGGAAGAGCAAGAAGCAAAATGTAGTTGCCTTATCGAGTGCTGAAGATGAATTTCGAGGAATGGTCAAGGGAATATGTGAGCTCCTTTGGTTGAAAAAACTTCTAACTGAGATTGGTGTTGCTCCTAACTCTGAAATGGACTTATTTTGTGATAACAAAGCAGCCATTGCCATCTCTCACAATCCAGTTCAACATGATCGCACGAAGCACGTTGAAGTGGATCGGAACTTCATCAAACAGAATCTTGAAGAAAAGATTATTAAGCTTTCATTTGTTAAATCAGAAGATCAATTGGCTGATATACTCACAAAATCTGTATCTGCAATGAACTTCTACAACTCACTTGACAAGTTGGGCATAAGAGACATATATGCACCAACTTGAGGAGGAGTGTTTGGTGTGTGTTGTGGTGCGTCTTTACGGATGTGACACCAATGCTCAGTAGAGTAAAACATGGAGCAGACAATAATATTAGTGGAGCCATAAAACATGGATGTGTAGGAATTATGGTTATTGTTTAATTTTCGTTTTCTTTGTATACATATATCTTAACTCTTGTATTTTGACAATATAAGTAAAAATTTTGAATCACTACATATTTTACAAATGTGGTACGATTGCCTTGAGAATGAAGAAGAAGAAGAATAACTTAATTAATTCTTAAAAATTAATTAATTATTTTTTATTTTTTATTTTTTAAAAAATAAAAAAATTAAATTATTATTAAAAATAATTAATAAATCAAACTATTATAAAATAACTAAGAAATCAAGCTATTCTAACTAATATAATTAAGTGAACTTATTTACATTTATCTCTTCTTCAAGTACATTTATATTGAATTAGTTTCCAAACTATATTCTCGAGAATATGTGGTTGTATTAAAGATAATTTACAATAATAATTGTTAATGGTATTTAATAATAAAATATTTATATATTATTATATACAAATAAATATATATTTATAAGTTAATAGTATAATTTGTTATAAAGTATTTATAAAAATTATATGATATAATGAGAATATTTTTGTACAAAAGTAACATAAATTTCATGTAACTTAACATAGAATTAACTTAAAACTCATTAATTTTGTTTGAAAGATGGGATGATAATAGAATGAGATATTTATCTTTTTTATTCTAATGAATTTAAATAATAATAGTAAAAAAATATATATAAAAAAGATATAACGGGATATTAAACTCTTTTTAGAAAGGATAATCGAAAAAAAATATTTATAGTAATAATATTTAATAAAAAATTATCATGAGATATTAAACTCCTATTTTGGAAGGATAATCCGAAAAAAATATTTATAATATAATATTTAATAAAAAAAATATGAAAAAGATATAATGAGATATTAAACTCCTTTATAGAAAGGGTAATCGGAAAAAAATATTTATAATATGAATATTTAATAATAAAAAATATAAAAAAGATATCATGAGATATTAACCTCATTTTTAGGAAGGATAATGGGGAAAAAATATTTATAATGGAATATTTAATAAAAAAATATATATGAAAAAGATATCATGACATATTAAACCCTTTTTAGGAAGGATAATCGGTAGAGTTGACGCTACCGGTGTGAATCACTTATTCAGTGTCAGTCTCAAACCTAGTACACCGAATTCCCACGTTTTAAGGACAGAATTCTCTCTCTCTCGTCCCAAGTCCAACAATAAAATTTAGATAAATTGAAATTATAAGGTTAGCAGAGAAAATATTAGAATGTGCCAGCGAAAAAGGTTGTGAATTGAAAAATGCCCAATTTTTCTCACTTCCTCTGCTGCTGGGTTCTGTGAAAACATATAAGAGGAGAAGAATACTCAATACTGGTTGAAGATAGAAGAAGAGGGATATAATGGGAATTTTGCAAGACGACGTTGTTGTTATTAATCAGGGAGAGAAACAAGGGGATCCCACAGTTATTACTGTTAATTGCCCTGATAAGACTGGTTTAGGTTGTGATTTGTGCAGGATTATATTGCAATTTGGATTGAGCATTTGCAAGGGAGGTAAGGGTTCTTTGCTTTAGTTTTTTTTTTCATTTTTTTTTGGAGTTTCTTTTCGAATTAGTTTATCACTCTGAGTTTTTGTAAGTGGGTTCTGGAAAATTGATGGGTCCTTGTAAAGTTTTAATTTTTTCACAACAGTTACTTTTTTGTTCTTCCGATTTTTCCTGAGACCTTTATATTTGACAAGGGAAAAAAGTAGAAATTATCTGTCGATGAATTTGATGATTTGTTACCTGAAGACACCTAGGTCTAAACGTAAAAATCAATGATCTTCCTAGCCATTGATATTCACTTTAGAAATTTATGAGTTGAATCCCCTAGAAGCTAACTCACGGGTATCTAGATGGTTCACCTAGATTCTGATTCTGATTCTGATTCTGATGGTAAGACTCATAGGTCCCCTTTCAAGTCACATTTTGAATCACAATAACTACCATTTGATCTAAAAAGACTCACATGTCTCAAGAAATTTTCTGTTCTGATACCATATAGAAACAAAGAAGATCCTGATACTATTGAGGAATAGAAAACTGATCATAGTAAATGATGAGCACCTATTTATATTAAAGCTAACTAAGAAGCTAACTAAAACGATTACAATAACTGCCAAGCTGGCACTAGCTCTAAAAATTCTAATATTGTTTTCTGGGTATTCTTTACTCATAGTATTGATTCTGTTGCATGTGTATCTTGAAGTATTTATAGTATCAGGTATGATATTTATGCATTTATTTATTTTTCTTTTCAATTTTTTTTAAAGATGTTACGACAGATGGGAAGTGGTGCTATATAGTTTTCTGGGTGGTTGGAAAACCAAACACAAGATGGAATTTGTTGAAGAAGAGACTACTTGAAGTGTGTCCATCTTATTTTTCAACGTCTGGAATACATTGTTACTTTAGACCCGAAAACGAGCAGCCAAAGCTACCAGATCTGTTTCTTTTGAAATTCTGGTGCTCTTATGATAGGGAAGGCCTATTGCATGGTAAGCGTTTATTTCTCATAAATTATGAGAAAATGAAATTCAGACTTTGAAAATTTGTTCTTCATTGTAGTTTTAAAGCTTTGACACAGAAAACCAAGCTCGCTAGTTTTGTTTTTGGGCTTTAAAGGGAAAATTTCATCCATCTCATGCGGATTAATTTTTTTCTAATTATTTATTTAGTTTATTGCATTATTTTAAGATTGCAAAATATTCATTATTTTCAAAGGGCACTTAATAAGGTTCAAATGATATTCATTGTTCTGAAATATATTTTCTGAAGTGTTATAGAAAGGCGATGATAGCCTGTGGATATTATGATTGTGAGCTTAAATCTGATCAACTCTTCAGATATAATGCTGAAATTTATCATTAGGGCAAAATCAAAAACATCTTAAGAAGAGAAATTATTTTTGTCCTCATTTAACATGGATTAATGTTCTTGAGTGAAAAAGCTACTCTTTCTTTTGAAGAATAAACACTGTTGTGCCAGTATTGCTTTTGACCAATTGTGCTGCAAATCATGTTCTATCTATGTTCATTAAAGTCTATCTATATTTCCTCCTACGGATTGGTGTTTGCTTTCATTAATCCATCTTTATGTGCTAATGTAGAAGATAAGATGATTGGACTTTTCTTGTATTTTTGTGAATCAGATATCACAAATGCTCTTTGTGAACTAGAGCTGACAATAGAGAGAGTAAAAGTATCCACTACACCTGATGGGAGAGTGATGGATCTTTTCTTCATTACAGACACAAGGTTTGCTCTTCACAACTATTATTTTTTCTTCCTTCTTTTTTCTTGTTTGTTCTTTCTTCTTTATGGAGACTTTACTAACATTAATATGCAAGGCTATTAAAAATAAGGGATAACATTTAAGCCTAAAAAAAAGAGATTCTATGTTATAAGATGACATAAATTGTGCCGTAAAATGGACAAAGATACTCATACTACATATTTTTGCTTATTCATGTACTCTTTTGGATGAATAAATCAGTTAATGTCACAACTCTCTTTGTTGCCAATGCACCTTATTCAATCATTCATAGCTTTATGAAAATATATGGCATGCAAAAATATGAAGTTGCGGTACACTATCAATAAAAGAAAATTTCCTTTTTAGGGACCTTCTTCATACTAACGCAAGAAAGGAGGAAACAACTTACCGTCTGGAAACTGTCCTTGGAAAAGCTTTGATAAGTTGTGAAATAGATTTGGCTGGTCCAGATGTTTCAGCATGTTCACAGGTCTCTCTTTTTCTTCCTTCTGCCTTTCGTGAAGAAATGTTTAGTCTAGAGCTCCCCAATAGATGCCATAGTGGATCTCTTGCCTCTAGTGCAATC
The DNA here is from genome assembly GCA_030763125.1 of Hippophae gyantsensis. NCBI lineage: Eukaryota > Viridiplantae > Streptophyta > Magnoliopsida > Rosales > Elaeagnaceae > Hippophae > Hippophae gyantsensis. Next base: position 2,931,933 of record CM061039.1, on the reverse strand, counting down.
TCAGTTACAATGGACAATACACTCAGCCCATCTCACACGCTAGTTCAAATCCTCTGTCCAGATCACAAAGGCCTGATCTATGATATCATGAGAACTCTCAAGGACTATAACATACAGGTAATTATGTTACTATGGAAAACTTTTTAATAGAATTATGGAAAAAAAAATTAATTCTTTACCACACTTCATCATTTTTGGCATTTTGGAGCCTTTTCATAAATGCATTGAGCCACTAGCTTTTGCAAAACTGTGGTAATAGCTATTCTCTATTAGAGCTTTTGGGCCTATTTTGGATATTCTTTTCTTAAATATGTGGTTTGAAATGAAATGGTTTCAGTAGAAGCATTTAAATCTTTGACATAAAATTGTTAAAAGTGGTATTTTAGCAATTATTTTAGGATCTCAAAAGTTAGTTTTACTTTTTCTAAAAGCATTATTTGTGCTTTCCAAAACTTTGAAGGCACTTCTTTCAGAGATTGTCAAAACTTAATTAGAAGTGCTTTGGCCCATTTGAAAGCACAATCTTCCTAAATGAGTAGTAGTCTATGGAGATATTGCAAAACTAACACAAACTAGCTAATCATTATTGATTTGTGTCCCATTGTTGGCTGGAGTGTGATGGAAAGCTTATTAAAATCTGTTTTACTTTTTGATGAATTCCCTATCGACTAAAACTTGTCTATTCTTTGTATGTGTGTCATTTCAGGTTTCTTATGGACGATTTTTTGCAAACCAAAAAGGGAATTATGAAGTAGACTTGTTTCTAATGCAAGCAGACGGCAAGAAAATTGTTGACCCAAACAAGCAAGACGGATTATGCTCTCGCCTAAGAATGGAGCTTTTGCGTCCTCTAAGGGTGGTTGTGGTGAGCCGTGGCCCTGATATTGAGCTGCTGGTGGCTAACCCCGTGGAGTTGTCTGGCAGGGGTCGTCCTTTGGTTTTCCATGATATAACACTTGCTTTCAAACTTCTTAACATGCCTATCTTTTCGGTACTTAATATAACTTCATATCATAATATTGGTGAATGTAATTTCTGACTCTAGCATCATATGTGACCATTAATTTTGATTTGGTTTACTCAGGTTCAAATAACAAGACATATGATCCGAGATCGGGAGTGGGAAGTATACAGAATCCTACTAGATGAAAGAGATGGTTCCTCTGTCCCGAGGAAAACAATTGAGGACCGTGTAAGAAACATTCTAATGGGCTGGGACTAATGTCGACAAGAATTTGCTCGTTGCTTTCATCCCTATAAAGTTTTATATATGACCATACTAGACTATCTTAACAGGTTACAAAGAGTACATTTAGAAATGTGTTCCACGAAGTGGTAGTTCTTCCTTTACGTTGAATCATATGTCAAATATAGTCCAAACTAAGTAATTATATCGAATAATAAGCTACCATATCCTTTTTATTAACACATTATATATAGTAGTTCTCCATTTGTAATTAATATTTCTTATATTTTGTGATTTTGTGATGCAAATTCATGAGAGATGATTGAAAATCAATTCAAACACTAAAGGTTGAACGAGGAGTATTGCTTAGAGAATGATTACTGGTACATGTTGATAGATTGATCGAGGTTTTTTTGCTCATATTTTGATTCCTAGTTTTAAAAGTTCGATTGAGGGAGAAAGGGTGCAATGGATCGAGCGAGTTTAGAAAAAAGAGTAAATGACAAAATGGGATACGATTTTTGGGACAAAAAGTTAGGGTTTGATTAACATTACTATAATAGTTCACTTTTAGTCCACTTTGGGAGTATATATGCACTAATTGTGTGCCCTAAAAGCTATAGTGTGATTTCATTTGTGCTTCAGAGTGAGAAGAGAAAGAGAAGTCATTAAAGAGGAAAAAAAATAGCTAGAAAAAAGAGGAATTTAGGGTTTCTATCATTATTGGGTGTGAAGTTTGTATAAGATCTCTTTGAGTAATATTTATTTTGAATGAGTATATTCTTTTTTAAAGATATCTCCTATTCATAAAATATGTTAGTGGAATTCATTTTCATTTAAAAGGGATAAAGAAGAGTAGATTCATTATACTGATTGGGTTGGGTTGAATCATTATAAAGTTATGTTATTTTTTTTCATTATTTTTCATCATTGTTTGATATTCCATTTTAAGATTTGTTACTTGCGGTGGTTTTTGTTGGATAATCTTTATTGGGTTTTATTACTTGAGAAATTTATATTCTTACTAATATTAGTAGACAATAACTATATTTTACAGGTTTATATTTTTATAACAAGTGGTATCAAAACATTAGACTAGAAAATAACTACTTGTTGGCATAAGATCAAAGTGGATGCGTGAAAGAGATATTGAACCTTATAGCTTATGCATTGAGCATGGACTTAGAGATCTTAAGAGTTGAACTAAGGTTCTATAAAAAATCCATGAGTAGAAAGGATGCCAATAAATGACGAAAGACCATGAAAGATGTAATGAGTTCTTTATACAAGAAAAAGATATGGACACTAGCTCCCTGACCAAAGGATGAGCAAGAAATGGGTCTATAAGTTGAAGGAAGATGTACCCGATGTCGAGTTAACATGTTAAAAGGTTAGAGTTGTTGCAAAAAGATTCATTAAAATAGAACGTATTGACTTTACTGAAATTTTCTCATGTGTTATAAAACATAGTTTCATTAGATTATTATTGTTTGTTGTTGTAGATAATGATATGAAACTTGATCAATTGGATGTGAAAACTACTTTTTTACACGAATTGAAGAAGAGATTTTCATGGATCAATTAAAGGGATTTGTTAAAAATGACAAAGGTGATATGATATATCTCTTGAAGAAGTTTTTATATGACTTGAAGTTTAAATGGAGCAAGCATGACAATGGTGTCTCTAATACTATGTATTTATTGCTATATGTTAATGACATGTTGATAACTAATTGTGACTTGTCTTAAATTATTAAGTTGAAGAGTCAACTTAGTGCTAAGTTTGAGGGGAGGAATTTTGGATGTGCTTAGAAGATTTTAGGGATGAAAATTAGAAGGGATAGGAAGAAAGGCAACAATTCATTACTCAAGAAGGGTACCATGAGAAAGTTTTGAAACAGTTTAATATGATCAATGCTAAATCACTACAACTCCGATAGCATCACATTTTAAGTTGTCGGTCTCATACTCTCCTTTGATAGATGAGGAGAAGAAAGAAATGAAGAGGGTACAATATGTAAATGTTACGAGTAGTTTAATACATTTGGTAGTGAGTTGCTACATGGTTAATTTGGGTAGAAATCATTGAGAGGGTGTGAAATGGGTGATGAGGTATCTACACGATACAATTGGAGTTGGTCTTCTCTTTGACCGCTCCAAGAAGTTGAATGTTGGTGTAACAAACTATGTGGATTTTGATTTTGTTGATGATAGTGATAAGGATTAGTCTATCACAAGTTATTTGTTTGGATTTGGAGAAAACTTGATGAGTTGGAAAACTAATTTACAATCAATAATTGCTTTATCTTTTATAAGAGAAAAGTTTGTCACCGTAATGGGAAACAATGAAAGAAGCTATGTAGTTGAAAGGTTTAGCTAGTGAACTTGGATTTGAGCAAATGAAAGTGATGGTTCATTGTGACAATTAAAGTGTAATTTGTTTGACCAAAAATCCTCGATTTCATAATCGTACGAAGTATATAGATGTGAGGTTATACTTCATCAAAATGACTCGGTCAATAAAAAGATTAGAACATAAAAGACCCAAGTCATTCACTTAGGAAAGATTCAGTTAGTGTCCAATTCGAATTACTTTTCTATCAAACGGATAGAGCAAGATGGGGTAGAGTTGATAAAAATTCACACGAATAATAACTCAATTGATATGACAACAAAATCGATTCTCTTGGCAAAGTTTATAAAGTGTACAACTTTGGTTAAGGTGATCACTCCATTTAAATGAAAAAGGTAGATAGCTAGATAGATTAAGTTTCAAGGATTATCATCAAGATGAATAATTGTTATATTGTGATGCAAATTCATAAGGATGCTGGAGAACCAATTCAAGTATTAAAAATTAGATTATAAACATTTAGATTATAAACATTGTATGGATAATAAAAAATGATTATTGGTGCCTGTCGATCGAGTAATTTTTACTCAAATTTTAAAAGTTTGATTGAATAAGTACATAAAACATAAAATATTATTAAACAGCTTTTTAATAGTTTTTTTATATCATTAAGTAAAAATTATTATTAAATATATTAATAATTATTTTTACAAAGAATTATAAATTATAAAACTAATTAATTAAATATAAATTATAAATAATAAATTAAAATTGTTAATAAATAAAATTTTAATAATTATGAATTTAATATTTTAAAAAGATAAATTTTGTACTTAGTTAAAGGATAGCTATATTGCTAAAACAATAGATAAAAGATTATTATTATAATGAATTTTTTATATTTAAAAATATTTTAGTGATATATGTCATTATTAAATTATTTTGACAAGAGTGATAGGTGCTCGCAATTCTCATAAATAAATAAAAAATACTTATTGTTAATTTGATGACATTTTTACGTTGTGTTTTAATTAAACGAAGGATTGAGATATAAAGAAAATATGATACTTATCAAGTATTGGATAAGTAAGTAATTATTCCGTTGGACAACATCGGAACAAGAAAATAATTTTGAAAGTTTTTAGAATTGGACCCGAAAAATGGATTTTTTAACCTTATATTTGGGTTCTAAATTTGAAAATTGAAAGTAAACAGATTTTACTTTTTGACGTGATAGCTGTGAATTTTAAATTTTAAGACAAATGTAAATTCGGTTAATTACTTTTTATTTGCTTAATATATTAAATTTATTATAGATATATCTGTTTTATAAAATAGTAAATATGTCAGTAAAGAAATTAAAATTTTAAAATTATATATATATTATAAATAAGTTTATAATATTTATAATGATTATGAATATAATTTTAAAATTTTAAATTTATAATGTATAAGTTTGTAATTTTATAGATATCTTTTTAACAAACATAAATATATATCGAGACATAAAGCGTAATATTTAAGTTAGAATAATTTATTTATTTTGTTTAATTAAATAATATAATAATATTTTATATATACAATTTTATTTTTAATCTCTTTAAAAAATATATATATTTATTTTTTTATAACTGAATTTATATTTTTACGATATAAAACATATTTTATTATATTAATAACATCAATTAAATAATATGAATCGTTTATCCATAGAACTGTTTTATCTTTATAATTTGATCTTTTTAATAAAATATTATAATATAAGTAAAAATATTTAAATTTTTTAAAAAATTATTTTCTTATTTATTAATATTATAATTAATGTTTATTTTTGAAGATAATTTATAAAAATAATAATTCGAAAATATAAAAAAAATGATTATTTAAACTAGTACGAACAATAATGCTAGCAAACAGATTACACATAACCCACACTTTAAATTTTAAATGCCAAGAAAAGAAATAGAGCCAAAACCAAAGCCCTAAACACCTGCCTTTTCTTTTATCCAGCTACTTCGTTAGGGTTACGCTCAAAACAAAACCCTAAAACGCAAAACGAGCGAGCAGTGACACTGGTATAAATCACATCTTTTCAATTTTAGTTGTTATTTTTGAGGGTTTTTCGGATGTGTAGTTCTCATTTTTATTTGAGAATTCGATTTTCTTGTTTTATATGCAGGGATAGGACGTGTTTTTGACCTGAAATAGCGAGATTGTGAGTTAGTGAACTATGTCTGGGAAGGAAGACTATCGAATTTTTGTAGGTGGGTTGTCGTGGAATGCCACGGAGCGTCAGCTCGAAAACGCTTTTGACCGTTTCGGCAAAATTGTTGAAGTTCAGGTACTTTCTTTGTTTTTTCGCATCTCCCGTTTTAATTTCTGCTTTCTGTTAGGTTTTCGAGAATTATAAAGGAAAAGAAAAAGTTCCAGAATTTTTTTCTCATATATGCGTGAGAAGTTGCGGCTATTATCTTCGTTCAGTAGTTTGTTCTAAGTGTCGTTTTCTTTTTGTATATTCGGTCTTGTATGTAATGAGCTCCTAGCTTAGACCATTTTTTTTAGGGAAATGGAATTCCATGTTATGTGCAGAACAAAAAGTGAAAGTTTTAATAACTGGTTCTGGGTCCTAAATTGTTTTTATCTTCTGTCACAATTTTCTTAGAGTTCCTTACATTCTGTTAATGCTTTTTTGTAGATGTATTTTATTGGGGAATGAAAGCTTCAAGTTACTGAATTATAATGTCGTTTTTTTATTAGCTTAAATCAGATGGTATTGTAATTCTCAAGAGAAGAAGTAGTCACATACACGGATGGTCTCTGGATATGTTGAATATGATCAATGGATGACAGTTAATAGTTGGCAGATATTTTTATTCCTGAGAGGAGTATTAGTTGATATAAAATAAAACCCAGTAATAATATTAGAGGGCAGGTGCTATTAGGAAGAGACAGACCAACTGAAGGAGTCACAAAAGGAATTTCTGTTTGGTTTATCTTCAATATTTTTAAATTTGGTTTGTGGTGGAGGAAATGAAGAACTTGAACTGATCAGTGTTTTAACAGTTAATTGTTTATTTAGTTTCTGCACATTCTTTTTCTTTGCTGAACTCTATTAGAAGTGATGTATCGCCAAGCTTGCTTTGTTAATTGTCTCATGAAGTTCTCAGAAGTAACATCTGCTTGTTTACTGAAGTTAGTCTGTTAGGACATGCAAGATATGAAGATTGAATTTAATTCGGTGATATTACACATATAATGGCCTAAGTTTCTGAGCTGAGTTTAGGCATGATTGGTGTAGTTTTTTTAGCCTAAAGATCAACTGCTAGCACTTATGCACAGTAATGAGATCTTCTCATCTGCTACTGTGGTGGAGAACTATTGAAGTGCGATTTTTCTACCTTTTCAGCACTGCTAATAGTTTTTTTTTAACTTTGGACTCAATCATTCATTTTTTTGGCTTGCTTTAGCTGGTGATTGTGCTCAGAATCAATATCATGGTTGATATTGGAGACTGAATAGGGTTTGTAAATCAGGAGGGCCAAGACCATATAATCAGATTAGTGCCTCTCCACTGTCGGAACAATTCACCAATATATTATATGACAGTATTTCCCTACTCGTCCAGATCAGATGTCTTTCCCAGTTACAGTCAGATTCACTACAGTGATTTACTGATGTACATGGCAGAATCCATTTTCAGCATTATCAACTTGATGATGTATTTTATGTTTTTTTCTGTGTAGTGTGGTTTCATGGTTTCTTGTTCAATACAATAGTTTTGGTAGATTCACGTCTTTTCACCTGAAGTGCTAAATGTTTGGACTCTGTAATCATTCTTTGTTGGTCAGGGCATTTTTTTCTTCCATATGTCTTCCTTTATTTTCACAAATTTACCCAAGGGCACACAATAATGTAATTGACATGATTATGTGTCCACTAACTGAACTTACTGAAACTGAACAAGGATTAGGGTTGAAGCAGTTCAAGAATATTTTTGGAAGTGGCAACTCATAATTCATCAATGCTGTTATTGTGGGAAGATAAAGGTCTTATCTTTTGGCCATGTATGGTTGAGTTGCAGTCACTTCGGTTAATTATTTGATATTCATTAATGAAGGTCGGGGAATGACAAAAATTGAAGCATAATCTTGGAACTGAAGAGAGTATAGGGATTTTTTCTCAGTGGACATATCAATTGTCTTGATTAATGGCTGACATGTACTGCTTTTCAAAGAATACTGAGTCTGTGTCTTTAAGGTGGATGCTTGCATGACATTTATCTGTTTTTAATCATCTGTAATAAATAAGCATGCCCAATAAAGAACTAGCATTGGTGGCCAGGTCAGTCAGAAATAGATGTATAAGGTTTAGTTTGTGGGTATTGGTTCAGCTCGTTCTTGACCTATCCGATCATTTCATGTTGGTATCTTGGATTCTTTTGGATCAAGGTTGGAGGTACTTTGTACTGTCATATGACTGAATGTCTGGCTGAATCTTTTGTTTTCTCTAAGAATTCATCTACTTATATCCATCGCAACAAAGAAAAAGTAAGTTGTAGTTTACTTTATTTAACTTATCAGTAAATTACTGTCGGCCAATATCAACTCAAGGTTCAAGTTTATTTTAATTTCAATAGTTACATGTTCTGAGCAATGGTTACCATTGGAATTAATTATGAATTTTCTTTATGGCTTCATTATTACTGTCCTCTTTCACCAGTTCAAGGCCATGTGATGTTGTTTCTTGTTTGACTGCTATTTGACTGCTATATGAGGATTCTACACACTTGTCAATGTGCTAGCTTGCTTCTTTTTTTTGGGTTATATTCTTATTTTATTATCTTTTCATATGCTAACTATCATTTTATATCTTGGGGGGAGTTAGTTTGTAATTTTGTACTATTTACTTTTTAGAACTTATGGTTCAAAATAAACTGAATTTATCATGATATTTTTTTTTTGTGCTTGGGTTCAATTTTATTCATCACAGGCGTAATGTATGTGCCTGTATGTCCTTTCCATTTCTACAAAAAAATTGATTCCTTTTGTGTTGCATCATATGAAATAGCTGCATTGTTTTCCATGACTTGCTTTAATTTGATGTTTGTGTAGATCATGATGGAAAGAGATACTGGTCGTCCTCGTGGATTTGGGTTTATAACCTTTGCAGATCGTCGAGGAATGGAAGATGCAATCCGTGAGATGCATGGACGAGAGTTTGGTGACAGGGTCATTTCAGTGAACAGGGCTCAACCAAGGATGGGTGGTGAGGATTCAGACCAAGGATATCGTGGGGGCTATGTATCCAGTGGCAGGAAAGGTCGTGGAGGAGGTGATAGGTCTGCAGGGCAGGATGACTGCTTTAAGTGTGGACGCCCAGGACATTGGGCCAGAGACTGTCCTTCAGCTGGTGGTGGTCGAGGAGGTGGAGGTGCATTTTCATCACAATCTAGGTTTGGAGCTGGACGTGGGGAACGATTTGGAGGAGGGCGTGGGGATCGATTCGGAGGAGATCGGGATCGGTATATAGAAGAACGTTATGATGGTGGGCGCTATGGAGAGAGGGACCGTCTTGATAGTAGGGACAGCAAATATTTGACCCGTGATCGCTACATCAGTGATAGGTATGAGATCTCAGTGATAAGTTTGCACAATAGCCTCTCCCGTAAGGTCTTTACTTTTGGTTTGAAAAAATACTGTTGTGCAAGTACAATATGAGTAATTATTTTAATTGTTATCAATTATCACGTCAACAGAGGGAAAAAGAAGTGTGAAATTTTATTTCCCAATTTTTTTCCACATGTTTTCTCATAATTTATTTGCTTCTGGATGAGATAAATTTAACTATTTTTGGATTGAGATCCAACATAGTCTATTTCTTTGTTTCTGATTAGAGCAGTTGAAACGATTCGGCTTGCAATGATGGGCAATGAATTTTTCAAAAGCAAATTATTCATTTATTTACTTGTGTTTTACTTTATTTTATCAATGCTTAATATTTCCAACTTGGATGTGCAATATCATGTAGGTACCAGCCTGCTGATCGATTTGCAAGTGATAGATTTGGTGATAGTCCTGCTGATCGTTATCCTGCAAGTGGCTATGATAGGGATGGAGGCCTGAGAGGAGGCATTGACAGGTATGGAAGTGGAGGGGCAGCTAGGGGTAATGGAAGAGCCTACAGGAGTAGGGCAGGTCCTTATGACCGTCCAAGTAAGGGAGGGCGATCACCTTCCTTTGATCGCTTTTAGATGTTTTAGTTCTTGTTTTATTGGAACTTGTACACACAATGTTAGGTATTTAGTTTGCTTATTTATGTTCGTAATGAGTGGTAGGGTTGATGGATTCACTGAACTAAAGTTTTTACCTGCCTTTGATCTCTTAGATCCTTGTTCTAGCAAGCAAATGGTCCAATGCAAGTAAAGTTGGAGATATGATGGGTTTAAGTGAATTTTGCCCGTTTTGAACATATTACTACTATGTGATAAGTACTGTAGTCGTGTTCGTATATAAATGAACGTATGTTTCATTTTTGTGCTTGTATTCTCGTCTTTGGCATGCCATTGGAGAACAATGGCGGTTTGTCTTGTGGTCTCCACTTCCACACCAAATTATCTTTACTCGATTTTGATTTTATAAGTTGTGCTAGCTTCTCTATTTTTGGTCATACATTATTTATTTTTGTTTCGAAAACATTTTCAATCCAAAAATTTGAAGTGACCCCAAATTTGGTCGTATTTGAGAGAAAGGTTTTGGAGTGATTTCGATTTTATAAGTTGCGCTAGCTTCTCTATTTATCTTACAATCATAAAGTGGAAAAATATTGTATCAATAAAATCTTTTTATAAAGTTATTGTTAATCAATGTGATTAGGGTTGTCAATGTTTTTTTCTTTTTTGAATTTATCCACCATAAGTGTTAATGATACTGGTAGGCATAATGTCAAGTTTTATGCATTTTATGATTCTAGTAAAATTAGAGAGTTTTGGGGGTGAAAAACCAAATAAAGTTGCTTTTACACTAGGCTCATTTCCAAATGGGCAGGGTAAATTGGTGAGCTTTTTACTATGTTAATCCCAGCCTAAAATGGTTTTTTTTTTACTTTCTCTCTCACTATACATTCAATGTGTTTTTGGTTCTTAACGTCTTGCTCTTAGATGTTTGTAGAAATTGTTATTGTTGAGCCTTTGGTTTATGTTTTGTAATTGAGTTCTTAAACACTGTATTTACAACTTTAAATATTTTCACAATAGATAATTTTTTTGACCCTTTCTTTGTATATAGGAATTGTTGAAACAAATACGTTAAAATAGTGTTAGAACAATATGACCGATAACTTGAAATGAACTGTTTGGATTTAATCGCGGATTAAGTCGCTCTCTTTAAAATGTTTTGCGGTTCTACCCAAATTTGTGCAAGCAAACACAATCCCGTCGTTCTTAGGATAAAACAACTTAGAATTTTTTTTTTCCTGTCTCGAAACTTCACTGCACAGATGAAGACCAGAATGTTACACCTGAAAAATTTGTTGTTTGAAAAACTCAAAAGTAATTTAGGATTGTTGAGAGAATTTTTTTTTAGTGAAATGAATTTGCTGATTGCTGTGTAGAAACCGAGAGCTGAGGTCCTCTATTTACAGGTTTCAAAAACCGTATGATCATTATGATTATAACGATAATGTCCGGAGATGGAGAGTAACAACCATTCTGAGTAATGAAAAGTAACGACCATTTAACGATCATATTTTGGGTAAAAGAAAACAACGGTCATATTCTAAATAAAAGAAAATAATGGCTATTTTTTTTTTTGAGAAAAAAATGTAACAACCATTTTTGAGTGGAAAAGTATTTTAATAAAAAAATTCTAAAAAACAAAATGCCACGCACACGGATTCGGCTCGGACGGTCGACGACGACGATGCGCGCATGTGGTATCACATTTGTCTAAATCCTCTCCCCTCACACAAAAATAGGTACCTTTTAGGGTCCAATCTCAATAGTCAACTTTTTACTATTTATACATCTTTTAAGTAACGTAAAAAAATAATGTGAAAGGAGACTAAAAACTAATTTTTTATAAACATTTAATTTTTCCAACCAGAATCGAACAAAATAAAAATTTGTATTCATTTTTTATTTTCTATGATTGAAGCATTTGTTTTTTATCAACGTTTTCATAATTTATACTTCTTGTATAAATAGTATTTTATACGGTATATTTATAGCATTTTTTATGAGACATTTCTGTGGGATTGATTTAATTGAAAGTAAAGATAACGATAATAAAATAGGGAATATTGAATGATAAAGGATTTCTTATTTTATAATATGAGACAGATTAGTCATACAAAGATTATATTACTTATCTCATTCTTTAAAATTATATACTTCATTTAATAAATACATAAATTTTATTTGTATTTTCTATTTATTTTTTTTATAAACTTAATTAGGTAATTTTATTTTGTAAAATTTATTTAAATTATCTATGTAAATTCCATAAATCTAAAATATTATATTTATTTTATAATTTTAAACTAATTTATAACAAAATTATATTAAAATTGTTTAATTAAAAATATGATTTATTTATTGTTATTTTTTTTCTTATAATATAAATATTTTTTATTAACTCAGAGTTTTATTTTCATTCTTAACATAAAATATTTATCATTTGACTTAACTTTTTATAATAAAAATATAAAAACTATTAAATATTTAAAAAATAATATTTAAAATATTATTTAGATTATCTTTTTTTATTATTTGAGGTCTCATGGAATCATTAATGTGTCATCGCAAAGATTTCAAGTTAAAATGAAGGATAAATTTTAAATTGAGAATAGAGAAGGGTTTTCGTTTGTTGAAAACTATATATATATATATATATATATATATATGATATATATATGATATATAATCATAGATTAAAAAAAGTGAATTTAAATGTATTAATTAATAATTATACACAGCGTTAATTATCGTGAAATAATGAAGTGCATTTGTATTAATTAATTAATTTGTTTTGAAGGATGATTGAGTATAGTTAGACAAGTAAATCTGGATGATAAAATATATTTTTATCATATGAGAATAGGGGATTTGAATTAAAAGGTTATTTTTAAAAAATATTAAGTTTTATTCACTATATTAGACGAAGGTTGATAAATATGATAAAATATTAAAATAAAAGATTTCATTTGGAAAAAAATTCCGCAACATTTATTTTATATTGTGGCATTTTAAATAAAATAAATTCGGTATTCTTCACTCAAGTTGGCTAACTCTTTGACGTCAATTAATTTTGTAGTAAATGATTTTCAAAATTATTGACTGGTTTTGGAATAAAATATATCTAGTAAATTACAAAAGCCACGTGACATGGAGTATTGTGTATTTTTTTTCAATTTTATCGAGAAGTATTATATATTCATGTGTACGTGATATGTATCATTTCGAGTAAAATATAAAAGTCATTGACTTGCTTCTTGTTTTCTATCATCTCTCTTCAAGGGATCCTATTAAAAGATGGAGATATAATTTTTATAAAAACATCAAGGTATTATCCATGCAAATTTTGATAAAAATTAAGAAACATCTAAGATTTTTTTTATAAAATATTAAAATAATTAATCACTTATATTTAAAAATATTTTTTTATTCAATATATATATTTTTAAATACTTATAATATTTATATTAATCAATAAGTTAATAAATTAATTAAAATAATATGTAATAAAAAATATATATTTTTATAATATATTATAGAATAACTAATTAAAATATTTAAAATAATTAATTAAATAGATAAATTTCGAAAATATAAAAAAAAATTATTGATATTTTGTCAATTTTTATTGATATTTTAACGACAATATCAATAATATTTAATAAATTTTAACCAAAAATATATTTAAATAATAATTTAATGATAATGATATTTAAAAAATAATTTTACAATAATTTTATCAAAAAATATTAATTTTATATTTAAAAAATAATAGTATTATCATATAATGTGACGATAATATGGATAGACATTTTCATCCTTAGATTTAACTTATACTTTTTAAAATAAATATTATTCCACGATCTTAAATGTTTTTTTCCCTCTTCAATGTATAGTTTACTTGACATTTAAATCATTTAAGTAATAATAATTGAAAATACGTAAACTTTTTGGGACTATTGATAATGGGGTAACGACATTGGCTATAAATTATTTTATTCTTATTATAATAATAATTTTATCTAAATATTTAAATATAATTATATAGATATAATAAATAACTTAGACATTGCTGTTGCAGTGGAAATAAAATAAACAAAATAAATGATTGCTTATTATAAATGATTTCGATATTTTATGACATTGGCGGTACATTTGCATTCGATGTGTTTGTTTGGTTTTGATAAATTAATCCATTTGCCAGCTAGCACCATGAAATTAAAATCAATGGAAATGTTTGAAATATTATCATTTTTTTTAAAGGGAATTCTGCCGTGGGCTCTTATTTAATAAATAAATCTAGGATAAATTTTAAAGTGAATTTATTTCTAACAAATTTTTTAAGTAAATATTTTTTTACGTTGATAATAACATGAAAATTTAATATTTAAAATATATAAATTAATTGATATTTATCAAAAAAAAAATATTAATTTAATAATTTTTGATTTATATTAATTAGAAAAAATATCCGAATCTTATTATTTCAAACCTAATTCAAACCTAAAAATAACCTGAAATTAGAAATATGTTACATTTAACTTAATTTTGCATTTATGATATATTTTTTTTATATAAAATTTAAAATTAGAGTATATTAGATATAGTAAAAAAATAAAAAATTTATCTGTAATTTATATTTTGAAAATATTTGTGATAATAACGTAACAATATATATTTAAAATACGTAAATTAATTGATATTTATAATTTAAATAATTTAAAATTAATAATTATTTGATATATATTTTTATGATATTATCATATATGTTTATGATTTAAAATAAATGAATAAGTGTTATTATAATTTTATTTCAATTAGTTATTGTTTTGTGGTAATTACAAGAGACATCCGATGGTTAAGTTTATTATTCTAATACATAGCGAAAAATTCTACTATATACATATTCTATATTTTGCATTTCACTATCATAGTATATGTTAGAGAGCTATCAAATTTACTTTTTTTTTTCTCAAATAAAATTTAATATATGAGAACGACTTTAAAAAAATTAAATCACAAATTCAAGCCACATTATACAGAAAAATGCAAAATGATGAATGCAAGAAAATATATAGATGGAAACAACAAATCTTAGTAGTATTAATTTTCTGAGATTCCTATATTTAGGAACTTTGTTTATTTTCCTGCTTTAGTGGATCTCTCAGATTGTCTTTTTTGGCGACAACGAAGAATATTATTGAGACTTTCTCGATGAAACATAATAGCAAAGAATAATATTACCGGTTAAATTTAAGATAAATAATATTATTTTATTATGGTTATTTAAACAGTTGAATTAAAATAATTATAAATTTTAAAATAAAATAAAATTAAAAAATAATTTTAAAAATAATAATAAATAATTACATAAATGTATCAAAAAATAAAATATTTTCACACATTTTTTGAAAGTTATATTATATTTTATTATATATTAATAATCAAACTAAATACATTAATATTAGGAGTTATTATAAATATCACTTTTACTACTATGAACCAAACATTAACTTATACTTTCTTGTTTCCCAAATAAATTTTTTTATTATTTATTAGAATATTAGGCTTTTAATTTGAGATTAATTAAAATTATTTTTTTTAAAAAAGGTTGCCACTCCTTAGAATATTAATTTGGAAAATATGGCCATCTTTCTTTCCAAGAAATCCACCAAGTCAACTATAACGGTGTGTTTACCGATAAAAAAGGCAAAGAGTCGATCTCATTTCCTTATTTATTTTTTAAAAAATTGGTATAAGTAAAATAAGAATCTTATAAATTAAAGAATTATTTTAATTAATTATTTCTATAGTCTCTTTAATTATTTTTTTGAAAATTAATAAGATATAATTACAAAGATATTCCTGATTTTAATATTTTTTAATTTATATTTTCATTATATTTTTTAAAAGTTATTTAATTAACTTAATATATT
This sequence comes from Hippophae gyantsensis, assembly GCA_030763125.1. Taxonomy (NCBI): domain Eukaryota; kingdom Viridiplantae; phylum Streptophyta; class Magnoliopsida; order Rosales; family Elaeagnaceae; genus Hippophae; species Hippophae gyantsensis. The sequence continues at coordinate 2,916,229 of CM061039.1, read as the reverse complement.
TATTTTGATTCATTTATTTAGTAAATACAAAAAAAAATAGAATAAGTTTTACGCTCCATTTCATCTATATTATAAGTTTATTCCCATTCTAACTGGTTTTCATTATGAATTAACAAACACCAAACACCTTCTTTTTAATTTGGTGTGAGTCAAAAATATTATTTCTATATGTTTCTTTTCACATGTTCTAGTGCATGTTTATATATGGATTCCAATACTAGTACTTCTTTAAATTCTGAGAACCATTCACTACTGTTAAACTCAAACTAGAGAGCTCACCATTAACCAAAAATGGTGGTTGCCAATAATTCTCCTAGTGGTGGTTGGTCCAACATGAAGGGCATAACCGTCCAAACCCTCACCGGCCGTTGGTTTATGGTTTTTGCTTCTCTTCTAATAATGGCAGCTGCCGGAGCCACATACATGTTTGGCCTCTATTCAAGTGACATAAAATCAGTCCTTGGTTATGACCAAACTACCCTCAACCTCCTTAGTTTCTTCAAAGATGTTGGTTCAAATGTTGGTGTTCTTTCTGGCTTAATCAATGAAATTACACCTCCTTGGGTAGTTCTCTCTTTTGGGGCAGTCCTAAATTTTTTTGGGTACTTCATGATTTGGCTTGCTGTTACCAAAAGAATCCAAAAACCTCAAGTTTGGCAAATGTGCTTGTACATTTGTATCGGTGCAAATTCCCAATCTTTTGCTAACACTGGTTCTTTAGTCACTTGTGTTAAAAATTTCCCAGAAAGCCGTGGGGTTGTTTTGGGAATTTTAAAGGGTTATGTTGGTTTAAGTGGAGCTATAATCACTCAATTATACCATGCTTTTTATGGAAGTGATTCTAAAGCTTTGATTTTGCTTATTGGTTGGCTTCCTGCTGCAATTTCCTTTGCATTTCTTAGAACTATTAGGATCATGAAGGTTATAAGACAACCTAATGAGCTTAAAGTGTTTTATAATCTTCTTTATATTTCACTTGGGCTTGCTGGGTTTTTAATGATTATGATTATAGTTCAGCAAAAAGTTCACTTTACAAGAAGTGAATATAGTGCTAGTGCTTCTATGGTTATTTTTCTTTTGTTTCTTCCACTAGTTGTGGTCATTATTGAAGAGTATAAGGTTTGGGAAAGCAAGAAATTTCATGTGAATGATTTACAAATAGTCACTGATAAGCCAAAAGCAGAGGACACTGTCACTGCTTCAATCACTTCCACTACAAATTTAGTAGCAGAAGAACTACCAAGTAGAGATCAAAAGCAACTTTCTTGTTTTAAAACTGCGTTTAGGCCACCAAAAAGAGGTGAAGACTTTACTATTCTGCAAGCCGTTTTTAGTATCGACATGTTGATTTTGTTTTTGGCTTGTATTTGTGGAATTGGAGGTACTTTAACAGCAATTGACAACTTGGGCCAGATTGGAACTTCATTAAGATATCCAAAGAGAAGTATAAGCACTTTTGTGTCACTTGTAAGTATATGGAACTACCTTGGAAGAGTTGTTTCAGGTTTTGTTTCTGAAATCTTCTTAAAAAGGTACAAATTTCCACGTCCTTTAATGCTCACTTTGATGCTCTTACTGGCTTGTGTTGGTCATCTTCTTATTGCTTTTGATATTAAAAATGGTCTATATGTAGCTTCTATAATAATTGGGTTTTCTTTTGGTGCTCAATGGCCTTTACTTTTTGCTATAATTTCTGAGCTTTTTGGTCTCAAGTACTATTCCACTTTGTATAATTTTGGGTCAGTGGCTAGTCCTGTTGGGTTATATGTACTTAATGTGAGACTTACTGGTTATTTGTATGATAAAGAGGCTAAGAAGCAAATGGTTGCTTTGGGACTTACAAGGAAGGGTGGAGAAGAGTTGGATTGTCTTGGGAAAGAGTGTTTTAGATTAGCTTTTATTATAATCACTTTTGTTACACTTTTTGGAGCAATTGTTTCTCTCATTTTGGTGATTAGAACCAACAAGTTTTACAAGAGTGACATTTACAAAAGGTTCAGGGAGGAAGCTAAAGCAGATGAAAAAGAAATGGCGATGACTAAAAATAGTGTTGCATCATTGGAAGCCAAAAATAGAATGTAGAGAGTGATTAATGATTATTTGGTGTTGTTATAACATGTAATTTAAAATGATAAGAGTTTTATGATCTTATTCACTTAAATGAAAAAACATTTATTTTTCTTTAGTTTCAATTATAATAAAAAATTATAGATTTTAAATTAATATTATCGATATGATAAAATATATAACTTGATTCTATTAATTGAAACACCTAATAAATATTTTAATGTTAAATTTTATTTAATTTTGTTTGTTGAATTTCAACATTGAGTGTTTATTATCTGTTTTTTTAAGTAAAGTTTAAATATCACGAGTTTTAGTATTATATCTTGCATGTGATTTTTTTGATAAATTTATTGTACATATTATTGTTCTTTCTGATTAAGATCACATTGAAACTGGAGTGCATAAATTATTTCCCATGATTTCAATATCTATAGAAATTCAAACTATTTATCTATTATTCAAATTCGCTGAATAAGAGTAGGGAAAAAAAAAAGCGGAGGAAATTTGCTGCTTAGACAATTCAAAACCAAGTTATGAGTAGGGGATCCCCCGTGCTGAATAACATTATAAAAACGTATTACTATGTTATAAATAATATTATAATTTCAATTAATGTAATAGTAATTTGTATAGTAAAAGTAAATTTGATTGATTCAAAATAAAAATATGTTAATAACTTCTACGTCAAAAAATCAAAAATGTATTAAATTATTAAAATTATAATACAAATTAATAGTATTTATCAATAACATTGTGATAAGTTATTTAAAATTTGCCTTAAAAGAAACAGAACTTTCCACAAAAATAGTGACTATTTTATATAAAATTTGGTTTCCCGAAACTATGGCTTTCGGAGGTGCAAATGGACAGAGACACTGTCTTAGAATCAATGAACAATTTTAATTATTGTATTATAATTAATTTTGGTTGAAAATTTTCACGTGAACTTTGGTCAACCAATGACAGAACCGATCTGTGATCTAATAGTATTTGTTATTAATGTAGCTTTAAAGTCATATGATTTAATCTCGTAAAAAAACATGTATGATTCCCTCGAGTCAAAAATAAAATAAAATAAAATAAAAAGAATGAGAGAATCCACTAAAATATGCGTCCATATTGTGTCACATAACTCTTTGAGTTTCACAAGCATGATTTGGCTGTAGGGTCAGATCTAGAATTTTTTTTTCCCTCCCTCAAAATTGGAAGAAAAAAAAAGAGAGAGGCGGAGCTTCGGTTGTTGCTTTATTGTTGTTTTGTTTGGAGTAAAAGGTAGGAAGGTTGAGCCAAGTTCTTGAAAATGTTCTTATGTCTCTAATCCTAACACAAAGACCGTCATTGTTCAGTTACACTCGATAGTTAGGATCTACAAGCAAACAATATTACTATCCTCCATTGCTCTAGCAGGGATCATGCATCACATAATGTCAAAATGTTACACACTTTATCATCCACAATAATTTAATCCTACACGAGTAGGTAATGATGGCTTGAAAATTGTTGTCTGGAACCATGTCAAAATACCTCGCAGCTTGCACAATTTAGCCATTTAGGACTATTCCATGATTCCAAGTTTAGCGATCCACGTCTCTAGTTGACCGGCAACACATGCTGACCCTGTGGAACCATATGAGCAGAATTTTTTAACAGCATTTTCTACTCCAAGATAGTCATAGACATCTGTGTCGAATACTGGATCTATACTTTTCAGCTCATTAAGACTTAAGTCCTGAAGTTGACAGTTTTTGGAGACGCACATGGCAACAGACCTTCCAGCTATGTCATGAGAAGTCCGGAAGGGTACCCCCTGCAGTAAATAGAAGGAAACTAAGAAATTACTGACATAAGATTGTTGTAATATTCGGTGCATCATCAAATCAAAAAACAAATCAACTTAAGGAATATGAAATTTTCAAATGCTATTTCGGTATTTTGTATTGCATAGAACTTAAAACACGAAGATAAGTCCTACCTATACTGCAAATCCCTTGAGAGAGTTAATATGATTATATGATTCATCCTAGTTTCTATAGCACGATCTTTTTTTAATTTTATTCTCTTGCTTAACTCTATAACATAACATTTGCACTTGCTTAAAGCATATATAGAACTACATAGATGTGCTTGTTTGAAATAAATGTGAACCCAGAGCACTTACCAGTTTGTTGTTTCAGGTGAGTAATTCAAATAATGTTTAATGCTTATGAAGATGGGCAAAGTTCCTATGATAATGAAAATTCTAGAAAAAATGAAAATAAACCTTTTTCACTAGATAATCAGCAAGAGTCGTCGCATCAAGATGACCAGCTGGTAAAGCCTTTTTTATTTTATCATGATTAAAGGTGATGTTCTGTGCAAATTCTGCAGACACTTCAAGCATTCCCAAGATTGTCTTCACACTGTCAAATACAGGTTCCTTATCTTCCTGCCACAAGGAGAAACTGTAAGTGGCAAACAACAAATCTTGATAAATCTAAGAAAGTGCAAGAAGAAAGCAAGCAAAATCTATGTAAGTTATGATTATAAGAGCGGTTATGCACATGAAAACAAAATAGATAGTGCACATGTCATTGTGTGTAGAGCTATAGAGTGTGTATGCTTGTGTGCATGCATGCGACATCCATTAAGACCCTTTTGTTTCATCGACTCTTCATTGTCATGAAGTACACATGTTTAATGGACGTGGTATGGACATGGGGTGTGAGTGCTCGACATTCCAAAATGGTGGAAATTTAGCTTCTCTTTTTAAGAAAATATACGTGATCAGTACCAGATATGTATCCAAAAATTACGACATTTAGTGACCTAAAAGAGTGAATGTAAGTATCATGGAGTGATTAAATGAAAGAATATACCTGCAAATCACGATTGTAAGCAAGAGGGAGTCCTTTGCACAGTGTGAGAAGAGTAACCAAATCTCCTACTACTCTTGCAGATTTTCCACGAACAAGTTCCATAGGATCTGGGTTTTTCTTCTGAGGCATGATACTACTTCCGGTTGAAACAGAGTCACTTGGTGTAATAAATCCGAACTCCTCTGAAGACCATAATACCCATTCTTCTCCAAGCCGAGAAAGATGAATGGCTGTGATGGAATTAGCAGAAAGAAATTCCAAAACAAAATCTCTGTCTGAGACTGCATCAATGCTGTCCAAATATGAAACTAACATCTAGTCAAGAATAGGTATCAAGTTATTAAAGCACGCATATGGTAATGGACCACCATTAATAAGCTTCCTGGAGTCCTAAGGCAAGATTAGACTCATGTTGACGATAAACATTGGCGATCCTTTCCACATATATAACAGTATGATCTCTATCACACCAGCAAAATATAAAATCATCAACTGGCATACCTGTTACTCATAGGAGCAGTGAACCCTAGAATGTCAGAAGTCATAAATCGATCAATTGGAAGACCAGTACCAGCCAATGCACAAGCACCCAAAGGACAGAAATTCAACCTCATTCTGCAGTCTTGTAGTCGACCAGCATCTCGTTCAAGCTGCAAGTCAACATAATTTCCTACAATTTAATCTTTCAGAAGCCAAATAAGATAGGAGGCATACTTCTTAACCTATGAATAAGAATTTGATCATTAATCAATAAAATGCACTGCAATGATCACTTGTAGAGACAAAAAGAAATACCAAAAATGAAAAATTGTCAATGGTTCATATTGGGGCAAGGACATTACATGACCAATAAAACAACTGTAAACAAACGAATTCATATCGGGTTCTGTTGATGCCAACAGCTCTTCTTGTATTTGATATGCCATCAGGCTTATATGTATAAGGTTCCACAAAGAATAACCTCTAACATTTTCCGTATCAGTGTGCTACTCCAGACATAATAAAGACAATCTTAAAGATACAATTCAACTTGCAACTGAAATAATCAAAACTATGTCGAGAATAAGAAACTACTGATGCATGAAAATAAATTTAAACCTGCTCAACATATGCTAAGAGAAGATGCGGCAGCAAAACTGGTTGTGCCCTTTGCAAGTGTGTATAACCGGGAACAATAAGACTCTCATTCTTCAATGCTAAGGTCACCATTGCAACCTGAAGTTGCCTCATGTATTGAAGAATCGAATCAATAGCATCTCGACACCATAGCCGAAAATCAGTCAAAACTTGATCATTTCGACTGCGAGCTGTGTGAAGCTTCTTTGCAGGTTCCCCAATCATATCAGTAAGGGCTGCCTCAATGTTCATGTGGACATCCTCCCTATCAGTTCTCCAATCAAACTCACCATTCTCAATGAGTTTCTCTATCTCTTTGAGACCTTCCAGAATACTATCTCTATCACCATTGCTGATCAATCCCTGCAACCCATTCATTCATTACCCATAATTAATCAGTTTCATTGCTAGATAACGAGCATAAAAGGTATGACAAAATTTGCAAAGTTCTAATAATTTAATCTATATTTTTCTTCAAGCATCAGCCATAAAATAAATTGCTTAGAAATAACAATAAAGACAAGTCTACTAAATTCATGCTAATCCGTTATTAGCATTCACAAGCACGATATTAAACGCTGTACGAAACACAAAATTTTAGCAGCATAAAAGAGAATTTGTACGCTTCTCTGACCAAATAAACCCATTAATCAAAATTCACACACTCGTCAACAAATTTCCCGCAACTAAGAAAAGCCAGTAACACAATCACTTCAATCAGTAACTCATTCCCGTCAATTCCCACAATTTTCTCAGCAACCACTTACCAATTAAAGCAAACAAATTTAAAATAAATAATTAATTAAAAAGGAACCTGATGGGCAAGCATAGAAGCATGAGCACGACTACCCATAATGTCGTGTTTGTAAAGGGCTTTATCGAAAGAGATTGACTCGGTGAACCTCTCAACAACATCAGTGACACTCTCTTCGAAACGACCTCCCCATAACTTGTTTTCTTTGGAGGCTTTCGAGCAAACAATCTGGGGTTGCTTGGACAGCGTTCTCGTTCTATGAGTGAAACCCAGAGAAGAGTTGGAGAAGTGGTTTAAGTTGTATTTGTTGTTGAAGGAGAAGGAAGAGAAGAGTAAAGTAGGTGCTAATGATAATGCTGCTGTAGAGGAATGGACTACTGATTTCATTGCCCTCCCTCCTTCGATGGAAGCTCTCTAGTAGGTAACAACGTCAACTTTGAGGCTTCCTCCAACTGCTTCGAAAATCAAACTATGGAAGTTTGTGTTTTTGCCAAATCTTAGAAAACACAAATACTAAAGTTTTGCAGATATGGGCACTCACATCTCACGTAATGTTATCAGGCCCGGCCCTCTATCACATTTGCCCATGGGGAGAATGTTTTTCGAATTATTGACCCAATATAGAGCATCGCTACCCGTCGTTTTAAGACGTGATGTTTTACGCTTATACCCTTGGGCATTTATTTGTTTCGTTCCATATCCTTCTTCACAGTCTCCCTTTTTTCTTTTCTCTCACATTGCATTTCTCTCTCTCTCTCTCTCTCATTTTTCTTTGGGTTGATTGTATGCTCCGATGATTTTCAGAATGTTTATTATTTTCGGTTTGTAAATCTCTCTTTTCATCTTTCTTACTTATAACTTATAACTTATATGAAACTAATTTTGACGAAATTAAAGAAGTATTTATGATGATCTTCGATGATTACTTCCCTTTTCGATAAGCCTGGTATTTTGGATTTTGGGAAGCAATTTGTTTATCTTAAGAAGAAGAACATTGATCTAAAGGTTTCCCTTACATTATTTTTTTCAAAAAGCAAAGCTTTATCATGTTTATTGGGACTAAATAATAGAACAATAAATAAAGAATATCAACGGAGATTTTGTATATAAAAAGACATATTCTTTATAATAGTTTAGAAAAGGGTTGAATTGTTTTTTAGTTTAAAAATGAACAAAATTTAATCTTAAACTTGCTCATTCTTTAGTTAATTTTATTTAAAAATAAAATAAAAAAAGAGTCTCATTTTACAAAACATAATTATTATAAACATAAAAAATATTAATATTTTATAAATTTATAATTAATTTTAAATATAATATAATACGTTATTATTATTAATAAGAAATATAAATATAATTATATTTAATAAATAATTATAATTATGATATAAAAAATAATTAAATTATTAAAAAAAATATGAAGCTTAAATATCTAATTTTATACAAGATACAATACAAACATAGAACATTATATCACAAATTTTAGTAAAAATATTATCTAATATAATAATAATAATATTATTATTTTTATTATTAATATAATAAAATATATAAATTATATCTAATTAATTATATTTTAATAGTTAAATAAAATTATTATTAATAAATATTTGTTATCTTAGTAATAATTAAAATTTTATAATAATATTAGATATATGTGTTACAATGTAATTTATTTTTATTTTTTTTAATCTTAAATAATTTATTTTTTAAAATATCAATAATTTTTATGAAAAATTATTGTAACTATTTAGTAAAGTTTTTAATAATTTAAAATTTTATAATATGTTATTATTATTTTAAACTATTTTATAATAAAATTTTGATAAGTTATTTGTTATTAAAAAAAAATATTTTTTATTATATAAATATAAATTATTTTTATTATTTTTTATTTATAATTAAAATGAACATTATTATTTATTAAAAATTGGTGGATATGAATTTTATTTTTGGTTTTTTTTTTGGAAAATAAGAAGAAAGAAAAAGAAAATAGTGGTGGAAAGTAAGTAAGGAGAGAGAAGAGAGTCGAATGTTGAGTTGAAAAAAAAGAAAAGAGAGAGAAGAGAGTGGAATGTTGAGTTGAAAAAAAATAAAAGAGAGAGAAGATAGTGGAATGTTGAGTTGGAAAAAAAATGAAGGAAAGAAAAAAAAAATTGACCGGTAAACTGTTAAATAAGTTTTAATTTGCTCATTTTTAAACTAAAATTGACTTTAGTTCTTTTTTAAACTATGATATAAAATATACCTTATATAGACAAATTCCCGTATCAATGTCTTTAATTTATTAAGTTTGTTACTAAAGAATTACATATTTTTATAAATTATATTTGAAGTGTTACATATGTATGCACCAAATGTAAAGTTTTAAATATTTTGTCCAAAATATACGGATATAAGATATTATAAAATTTTGTTAAATAGCTGGATATAAAATATTATATTTTTATTAAAAAATATATGTAATGTGTGATATATGTTCAAGATAAACTTACTATTTCAATGGTGATATTTTTATCAAATTATAATATATGTTTTAATAGTGATTGTGTTGTATGTAATGTGTAATGTTTATCTTTTAGTTTATGAGGTAACATATACATTATTTTTATATTTACATGTACAAAAATTATTTTTTTAACTTAAATTTTATCATTTTTGTGATTTATTATATGTAAAATGTTATTTTTATTTTTATATTTATATGTAATGCATTATATATGCATGCATTTTTGTATTTAATGAGTTATATTCACAATTATACTTATATGTGATATGTTACATTTATATCTACATTTTTTTTTTGTATATAACATATTAAATCCACCTTTATGTTTACATGTAACATGTTACATCCATTGTATTTTTAACAACTCACCGAATGTAAACATATTACATTTATATGTATTTTTATGTAAACTATTATGTCTATCGTAGTTCTGACGATCTTTTGGATATATAACTTTATATGTAATATGTTATATCCATCATAGTTAATGTGATCAATTGTATGTAACATATTACGTTATTATAATTCTTATAACTCATCTGATGTAACATGTTATACCTAATTTATATAACATGTTATATATATTAGAGCTCTATTATGATTGTTAAAGATAATTGTCTAATCTCTAATTAGATCGTTGGAGATGTGTTAGATGTAATCTTATTCAAATTTTATTAAAGTTATAAAATAAATTTTTTTGAACTTTTTATTATATAATTTAATATAATAATATAAATTTTGAGTTTAGTTATTAATTATGAAAATTTGATTAACTTATTAAAAATGAATTTATTTTGTTAAAAAAACTCATGTTTTTTGCTTTAAGATAAAAATAATTTTTATTTAACTTAAATATATATATTAATATGTATGTTAATAATGTTATGGAAGAATAGTCATAAAATTTATCACAAAATTTAATTAATATCATTTAATTTTTTATATTTTAAAAAAGATAATTTTTAATTAATAAGTTTTGAGAGAATAAGAGTAAAAAATATTATTTTAATAATTTATATATTAAAATATATATATTATTATAAAGTAATAAAATGTGATAAAATATGAATTATTAACAAAATAAAGTAAAATTTAGTATGAAAACTATTGAAGAAAAAAAAATTATAACAAAATTATTTAAATATGTATTTTTATTTTAAAAAAAAGTAGTAAAATATTAAAATAAGAATAATGACTAAATACTAAAACAAATATTTAGTAAATTTTTTTATATTAATTATAATTTTATCATTATTAAATAATCAAATTTTAATTATTTGATATAAAAAAATAATATTTTAATAAAAAAATTATGAAAATAATATTAGTTGTTTTTATTTAGCTTATTCTCTCACAAGCTAAGAATTATAAAACATTTGTTTTTTGGATCTGAGTGACTAAATGCATATTAAGATTTATTTTGAGGAATTTATGTGATATTTTTTTTTCTTATAGCACGAAATTTTTTAAAATTCTTAGAATTTTTTATTATCATATAAAGAAAGTAACACATTAGAAGTTTTATTTAAATTTAATCAAAATAATTTATTAAAAATTTATATAATATTTAATTAGATATATTTTTATTTATAATATCTATGTAATAAAAAATCAATTTTGTACTCTCGTAACGTATTTTAAAAAAAAATAAAAAACACGTATGGTAAATAAAGTAACAAAATGGTTCCCGAGACTTTTATTTCAACTTTTCCGTAAACAAAATTTGTTAAAAGAGACTCGTAAATATTAATTAGTGTTTTAAGTACGAGCTACAATCAAGTACAATCGGACATATATACAGACTGATATATGTTCGGTATAGGCATTAGCAAATTAGGTGAAATTGTTTCATATTAAGACCGATTAAGAAGAAGACACATTAATTATATTGGAGGATGTCTTATCTCAAACTAAAATCATATTATTATATTATATTTAATATAAATATAGAGAATTATTATTAAATAATAGTTACTCATTCAAAATTTTAAAAATTAAAATTATTTAAAAACATAAAATATTAATTAGAAAAATTTATATTATTACTACAAAACATGGAAGCAGAACGATCCAACTAATTGAGAAAATCTCCGTTTCCTTTTTTCTTTTATCTAATTAATTATGATATGAATTTTTCATTTTATAACTATGATCACAATAATAATAGCAATGTTGATGTTAGTGATAGTAGGGCATCACAATTGGTGGTGAGACACAAAATTAAAATAGTTATAATAAATGACAAAAAGATTGAGTTTTGAGATGAGGAGGGTGGTGATGCCCCACTCATGCCGATCCCAAATATTTTTCCAAAGAAATCACCGTCGCTGTCACTTGAGGAACCTCCATTGCCATTGTTACTGTTCACTCCGACGACGGTCCCATCATCGACGAATCCAGGTACGTCTGCATTGTTGTCCCTACAATATATATATATATATATATGATTCCAAAACGATTATACAATTATATTTAAGTTACTTTTCAAACTATGAACACAAAGGAAGATGGCAAAAAAGTAGGCTTTGCAAGGCTTATTTTACTTTATAGGGAGAAAATTAAAGGTAACTTCACCATAAATTCTCAAGAGTTCAGGTTACCATTTAAGGGGAAGAAAAACCTGTTCTAGCAGTAGACAGCTGATAAAACACAACCCAAATTTTGTAAAAACTGAATCAGTTTGAGATTATGCAATATAATATGATAATAAAGTTACATGTATCGTACCTATTTTTATCTTTTAATTATTTAGTTGTAAGTTGTGAACTCATATCAAGCATTTTAACATGTAATGAAAAATAATTAATTACTATAATTTTTAAGTTTTTATTATCTTTACGTTTAAGTTTTATAAGTAAAAACAAAGAATTATTAATTTTTTAAATCTCAATCATTAAAATAAATTGTATAATACTTTATTACCGATGAACCTATTGAAAAATATAGTATATATTATTGTTCCACAACCTTAATTCTTTTAAAGATAAAATATTGACACTAAAAAAACTTATTCCTATATAAGAGCGTTGCTAGTTGTCAACGTAGAATTTGTAACTAAAAAGCAGAGTGTATAATGCCAAACAGATGACATGGAGAGTGAATAGGTTGCCCATTTCCCACTTTTATAGCTTTCCTTTTATTTTACACTTTTTTCACTACTACACATGCACATTCACTTTCTTCTTGGCTTTTGATCCGAGACTCTTTCTTTCTTTTTTTTCTTTTGTAATTTCAATTTCTTTTTAGATGACAGCATGGAAATATTGACTGTGAAAAGGTAGGGAATATGTTTGCCTTTTTATCTAAGAACATGTATATGCTAAAAATTGTTAATAACCATCATATTTGTTTGTGTAAGTAATATATATGTTGTAACACAATAATGAGGCATGCATGTAGCATGATGTATTAAATTTAACTCAACCTAATTATAACATATTAAATTAGAATAGAAAATCAACAAATTATTTATACTCTTGGATAAAAGATTCCTAAGAACATAAAAAATGAACAAAAAAGGAAGAGTTAAAATGTTCTAATGGTAAAAGAGCGCGACAATATAGTATACATTTGTATTTGTATGGACATAAATAATTATGATAAGAATTTACAATAAAAAAAAAGAACTTATTTTGTGATAAATTACAAAGTGTGATAGACTAAAATAAGAAGAGAAGTACCTGGGATCACCAAAGACACCGGAGTTGAGGGTAAGTTGGTCAATCATAGCGGCGGATTTGGGCTCAACGCTAGAGGCCTTGCCGTATAAAGTGGTGATGGTAGCCCCAGAAGGAACAAAAAATGCTCCATTTACCATAATGTCCCCCTCTGTTTTCCAGTTCCAACTTACCCAATCTCCCTCACCTGTTTCTATCCTCCTCGTCACCTGCCATTAACAGAGCCCGCCCCTTAAAACATACCAACCCAAACATATTTCTAATTCTATAACACACATGCTTGAAATTAACATGTTATTTCTTTCAATAAGCCATTGAAATTCATCTATATTTCTATGTAATGTCATTATTTTATTGTTATATAAATGTAGGAGTGACTGCTGGAAGGCACTACCTTCTTTTTCAAGGCTTCTAAACTTGTAATTAAAAACTGAATATAAGAAGGTTTAAATAGTGTTTCTTCTTTTCAAGAATAACTGTTAGTTGATATTTCTCTGCAACGTTTAGAATATTTGCACCCTACACAAACCCATGTTTCAATCTAAACAAAACTTCAAATGGGAAAGCAATCACGACAATTGATTTTTTTCTTTTGAAATGACAGTTATAGACACTCATGCCCAAATATATATAACGACGGAATCCAAACTCGTGTTTTATAACGGCTATAAAAACATAGATAAGTCAATCAGTAAAAACAAGTTGAAAGTTAAAAAAGTAATAGTTAATATAAAGGATTACCTCTTTAGCATTTGGGTCGGACGGAGCAATATACCGATTACCCTGACTATTAATAGTAGGACTAGCACTACCTCCAATAGCATACATCTTCCACTGAGTGAAATCATTATTCACAACATGTATATAACCATGTCTACATCTCGGCATTCTCTGTACCAATCCCTTCCCAAAATGGTTAAATGCAATTGTCACTTGCATTCCCGAATCTGCCAAGTAATTATCATTATGACCCAAAAGCATTACTTCATCGTGATCAGCAAAATGGTTATTAGAAATCGTTATTCCAGTCGAACCCATTATTGCATCTATTAACCCATCTGTACAATAAGATAGAGAACAATGATCGATCCAGATTTTTCGAGAGCTGAAGATAGATATACCATCACCGTCTGATCTTCCCCTAAAACCCACATGGGTTGGACTCGAAGCAATGAGGGTATTACCACTTGATTTACAATGGTGAATATGAATGTTGTGAATAATGACATTGGAGATGTATTGAAGAGTTAAACAACCGTTGCCAGTTATGTGAATTTCGGTTCCACGGCCATCGATGGTTTTGAAGCTGTTGAGGATTAGCTCGTGTTTGAGTTTTATGGTCATGTCGGTTGCGAATATTATCCAGAGAGGTTGAATTTGGATTACTGCGTGACGGAGAGTGCCTGGTTTTGGGTTAGCTGTATTTCGGTCTGAGGAGTCTGTGACTATGTAGATTTGTCCTCCTTTGCCTCCTATGGCGTCTTGGCCGAACCCAATTCCACAATCGGCCAGTTTTTGACGGTCAGATTGCCAGTTTGGATCACATCGCCAACAGTCGTCGACTGGGTTGCCGGTAAGACATTGATCTTTTCCTTGAATGGAGAGGATTTGTCTTCTTGATAGTGATACATTTACTTTCCTGTGTAAGGCAAAAGAAACAGAGGAAAACAGAGGAGTGCCCTGTTTGGTTACTTAGATGAATCAAAACAGAATGCTTTTGAGTTGAAATAAATTGACAAAACCTCATACGGTGCTTTTTCTTTCTTTCAAAATATCTCTGTAATAATTGTATAAAAATGGTGAATACAAATGAGAAATTTCGGTTTATTATTTTTGGAAAACAGAGTAGTCAAAGAGTATTAATCACGAATTGGGCGAGTTATAGAAGGAGATTAGTCAAGTTCAACATTAAAATCAAAGAAAATAGGGAAACCCATTTTGCAAAACAGTTAAAACTTCAAAATCCAGATGGGATTTTGTTAACTTTTAAATTATTAAAATGAAATAGATGTGGGGTTGGAAGCTAAAATCTTACCTATAGAGTTCTTCAACAACAGCTTCAGGGTTAGGGTGTTGGTGAGGAAGGGTAAGGTTGAAGCTCCTATAACTACTAGAAATTGAGGTAAGGAAATAATTCAAAAGACATAGTAAGAAAATGCACGTAGTAATTGGAAGCATATTTGAAAGAACAATAATAATGAAGAGAAGGGGTTTTTTTGTTGTAGTTGTCTCGCTTATGAATGAACAAACGACTTAGGAAGAATCAAACTTTAGAAAATTTAATGTGTTTGTAGAATAAAGTAAGATTATATTATTTAATATAAAGATTAATTAAGAGGAAAACTTAGGTTTGGGTTAGCTATGAATCTGTGATGAGACACAATGGAGATGAAGAGGAGATAGAATTACTCTCTCTCTCTCTGTGTTCTTCTCCTCCCTCTCTAATTCTCCCTTGCAGTGTCCCGCGCACACTTCCATTCCTATCTTGCAGTATAATTATTCTAGGGATGGTTGGAAATCCTTCTAAAAAGCTTAAAAATTTCAAAATAAATGTAGCTAATCCAAAATATTATTAAGCTCCCCACTATTTTATTTTCTATTTTGGTGTTTCCTCTTCTCCAAAAATCGTTTTTTTTTTTTTTGCTGCGGAGCAAGAGATTCTTTGCAGAGAGAACCTAAGTATTCCCAAATGAGAAAAATGCCTTTTAAACTTAAATTATATAGATCAGATCGAAGTAAGATTAGACATGATCGCAATATTACGGAGCATGATCATCTGTTTGAAAATTTTAACCATCTAATTTGACATGTAAATTTGAGGTTATTAATTGAAAATAATACTTAAAATATTTATGTATTTTTAAACATCTTAAATAGTGGAGTATAATTTAAATTTCACAAGTAAAAATACTCCGAAGATCAGGAAAGTAAGCGGATAAAAGAAAGAATAAAAACCATGACACAGTTATATAGATCACGAAACACGTAAACAACATGCACGTAATTATTTTATCACACATCCTTTAGGTGGCTGCATATGCAATTCACTTTTTCTGATGGCTTTTTTATCATGTTACTGCACTAACTTTATCATCATATTCATACTTATGTTAGCTACATCTTTATTAGATGTTAATTATCTGTTAGATAAATAAATTTCATCTAACTAAGAAATGCAATCAGTCTCGGTTACTTTCTATTTTTATTTTTTTTTATTATTAGAACCAAACTTATTTTCTTAAAAATTATAAAAATAACACTAATAAAATTTATAATAATAAAAAATATTTTAATGATATTGAATAGAGTTTAATTAAATGAAATATGTCTAATTAATTTTAATTTAATTTAAACGTTTTTCAATTAAATTACATTTAAAACGAAATAACTTATCGATTTTTTAATGAATAAATTATTTTATTTTAATAATTTTTAATAAATAGCATGATAATTTGGTTCAGACCTTTCTTATTTATGTTTTGGATGATGGTGTGTCTCAATGCCCGTACCTTTTATACTTCAACAAGATTGTGAGGCTGTTGGTTAATAGTCTAAGTAATAGTCTACGGTTCAATCTCAATCTTTGCACCCCAAATTAGTTTTAATTAATGAAGCGTGTTTGCAAAGTGCGAGAAAGAGTGTGAAACGTACTTAAATGTTTTAACTATCTCATCCACATTTTCTCTAAACTCATTATTCGATCCTTTTTTTTTCACTAACAATGCTAAATAGTAGGGATGACACGAGGATGTGGAGACGATTTTTGATATAATTATTCTTAAATCGAATTATATATATTGTATTCAAAATTATTCGAAAATCGTTACGATTTAGAGACGATTTTTTACCCGCGTGTAACGGTTATTAAAAAAAACAAAAAAGAAATAATTTAATTTATTAAATATATATAATTAATTTTTGATTTATAATTTAATATATAATTTAATTTATTAAATATATAAATTAATTAAATTAATTTCACGTACAAACGAGTATGATTTTCAATATAATCGTAATCGAACTATACCTATTACTTCATATTCGATTCATATCCGAAATTGTATTCATCCCCAAAATTTATTGAATAAAAACTAAACCATCGATTCAGATAATCACAAATAACTGAATCCTCAGTTTATTTTCTCATTTCTAATGCTAAACATATAAGTTGTGGTAAGTATCTTAATTGATAGATATGTTAATTTTTAAAAATAAAATCTACTTAAAATAAAATACCAATAAATTTAAGAAAAATAAGGTATAAAACATTTTTCTTCTTTGTCTTTCGGTCTAATTTTATATATATTCTCCTATATTATTTTTGTTTTTAACACTTCTTGATTTAAGTTTTAATTCCATTTAAAAAAGAATAAAAATTATAAAAAATAATATTTTTAAAATTTATAACAACAAAAATATTACTCTAATAATATTGAATGATGTTTAACAATAAACATGTCTAAATGACCGTATTTTAATTTAAACGACATTTAAAATGAAATAATGTACCATAAATTTTTTTAATAGTAAAAATATACGAGATAAACATAAATGATGTTATTTTTTTTTATTAAAAGTTTTAAGGGTGTTATTTTTAATATTATTTTTTTAAAAAAATTTAAATATTTAAAAGAAAAGAAAATGATTTCCTCAAAATTCCAACTAGGTTAATATACATGAATACCTTTCAAAGTTAGGAATTGGAATAAAATTCACAATTGGACTTATTTATTTGGTTGGCCTTCTTGACTCTAAAGAAAAGAAGTTATATATCATTCATTAAATATGTATATATAAGCAAACCCCAATATTCCTCTTCTTGCTTCCTCCCTACCCTCAATCTCTCCTCTCTTTCTTTCTAATTCTCTCAAACTCTTTGCTATTTGTAGTTGTGGTGGAGGAACATGAAAGGAACAACAACATCAACTCAAGAGGAAGTTTTGTTAGCGAGACCGAAAGACAACAACGACGACGACAGCAATAAGAACAATAACATGAGCCTTGTTGTCAAGGGCAAGCGCACGAAGCGCCAAAGGCCACAATCTCCTCTCCATTTAACCATAATTCCCTCAAGAGGTCACGAAGGTGGATGTCGTGGCAATTATATTGATCAATATGGTAGCAATATTATTGGTTTAACCAATAATCATGACGACAATAGTAGCAACAACAACAATTACAACTTCTTGTCCCCTACCACTTCTATAGAATTCCAAAAAAGTACAGAGGAAGAAGAGGATATGGCACATTGTCTAATTCTCTTAGCACGAGGACAATTCCAACACATGATTTCCCCCAAACGACCTAGTCATTCTGGGGAACATCATGCCGGAATCAACAAGTATAACAGCCGTAGACTCTTGGAAACATCCGGTACCGGTGGTACCGGTAAGTCAGGGTATTATGTTTATGAATGCAGGACTTGTAATAGAACTTTCCCTTCATTTCAAGCACTTGGTGGGCATAGAGCTAGTCATAAGAAGCATATGGCTATGACTGATGGGAAAAGGAATAACAATAATTTTGTTAGGTTTTTATCATCTTATGAGGATTATGATCATGACATAACATTAAAGAACAATGATGTTTCCTCTGCATTTTCTCTTCAGTTGAGTCAGAGGAATTTGTATGGAATTAATAACAATAACAATAGTCATAATAAGCCAAAGGTTCATGAGTGCTCAATTTGTGGAGCAGAGTTCAATTCTGGTCAAGCTTTAGGGGGTCACATGAGGAGGCATAGAACAATAGCGACAGGGACTAACACAAGTTTGTCTTTAACTCCAATTGCCATAGAAACTTATCAAGAACAATTTGAACAACCCAAGAAAGCTAATAAGAATGTTCTTTCTATGAATTTCGATCTTAACCTTCCAGCTCCTGAAGATGATAATAGAGAATCCAAATTCAGCTTTGTTTCTTCAAAACAACAACAATCATCTCTTGTGTTCTCTGCCCCAGCTCTAGTGGGTTGTCATTACTAGAAAATAAAAACAGGTCGATTTTTTTGTTTGTTAGGTTTTTTCAAAATTTTATCATCAAAGATTGATCTTGTAAAAAGATTTAATCTTTATTATGTGAGTTATTTATTAAACATTCTTTCTCTTTTAATACTTAATTTTTTATATAATTCAAAGTTACGAGATTTTTTTTTATTTAATTCTTTCGTCGATGATGATCTTGAGCAATTGTGAAATATAAAAAAGTCCAAAAATTATTTGTTGAAACAATTTGTGTACTGAAAAGGCCCTTGATTCATGAAAAGTGCATGATGAACACTCACTCTTATTTCTGCTTTTTACAATTGGGTTTATTTTTTTCTTTGTAGAGGAAGAGACCCAGAAAATGTGATACAAAAGTCACTGTAAAGATTTTATTGTTTCAATTATAAGCTAATAGGGACAAAGAAGTAAAAAATAAAATAAAAGGGAAACGAGGGTTGCATTGTTTCAATTACAAGAAAGCCTGCCACACACACATTACATCTTTACAAGTATAGAATAAAAAAAGTACAGAAAGCCAGTGAGTTACTGCAATTTCCTCATGAATCCACCTTTCTTGTCCTTATCTTTTTTTTTTTTTTTGTTGATAAAATAGTGGGCATTGAAAGATAACGTATTTTCTTGCTATTAATGACATTTTGTTTTTCTTGGTCCAAAAGTTTGTAGTTACTAGCCTACTCAGTTCACCTATTTTTTCTATTTGTTATGATCCTATGCTTCATGGTTAAAATGAATTTAAGTTATAAAATTATTTATAATGAAATTTAAGTTTTAAAAAATTCCTAGTATAAAGAATTAATAAAGTGTAGGGACTTAAATGTGTGAAAGAAAAATATAATTAATTTAGATAACCGTGTATAAAATTTAAATGAATTTCTAACCAATTTTATTCGTTATATGTGTATATAGAAAGTTTACGTGCTTGCTTAATCGGAAAAAATTGTAAAAATAATGATAATAATATTTTATAATTCATTAAGATATATTATTAAATATTAATAACTTAAATTAAATTGTAAATATTAATATAACTCAAATTAACTTTGTAATTTGCAATTAAAAAATAAGTTACTATTTCATGGTTTAATTTTCGGTTAAGTTTCTATGGGTTGGTCCAAATTGATGTAACGGTTCCATTTAAATTATACACAAATGGAAAAATCTTATATACAACCAGGGTAATGCACCCTCCTATTATGCAACGTTCATTCCAATCCTTTTATTAAATTTTTTCCCTCCTTTTAAAAACCAAAGGATTTGATATATTAGATGCACCAGGTGACTATAGCAACATTGCATGAAAGATTTTCCCTAAATAAATACTTATTATGGTCTGTCACTGATACTTTGAAGTTGAACAATCCATCAAAATTATTGGTTTGTATATTTGATAATTTACTCCTTTCTATTGGTTTAAAACAATTTGGTATAAAATTAGATATTTGCAACCAACCTAACTAAGAAAACTTGCGGTATGGTCATTGTATTAGCACAAAAATTACCATAATATCAATTAAAAGAGGAATTAAAGAAGACAAATAGTCTCGTAAAATATCCGTACTTGGTTCACGAAATGAGATAAAATGAAAAGAAAATAATATTGTTTGGTTTTGTCACTGAAATTAAAGAAGAAATAAGTATTACAATATTTGATTTACAACTATGATATAATGAAAAACATTATATATTATCTTAATATCTTCATATTTAGTAAAATTTAAATAATATCATTTAATTATTATTATTTTTTAGACAAAATACATTATTAGAATTATAATTTTTCAAAATAATTATTATTAAAAAATAAAATTTATTATTAAAAATTTATTTTTCTTAAATAGGGTTTAGGATATAGATTATATGGTATAAGATTTAAGATTTAAGGTTGAAATTATTATTTTTTTAAATAGAGTTTTAGGTTTTAGGATTTAGGGTATAGAGTGTAGGATATAATGTTTAGGGTTTAAGGTTATATTTGTGGGTTAAAGTTTAAGGTTAAAATTATTATTTTTCTAAATAAAGTTTTGAGTTTTGGGTTTTAGAGTTTAGGATATAAGTTATAGAGTATAGAACTTTGGGTTTAGAGTTTGTGGTTATATTTAAAGTTAAGGTAAAATTGGAACAAAAAATTAAGATGTGAATGAAATTAAGATTCCTTAAAGGAGGAGAAGGAATTCTCTTTTACTCTATTTTAAGAATCGATTTCATTTTATTATTACTTTTCTGTCCAATTAAATTGAAATTGATTCATATTAAATATAAAATTATAATGAATCAATTTCAATTTAATTTTATAACCAAATACCACCTTAACGTAGTAATCCTTTAAACATCATTAGTTTTTTTTTTTAGTAAAAGCCCAGTTCAAAGGACAAAAACAAACAAACGATGTTTAAGCATTATTTGTTTACAACTTTATAAATTTCACTTGATCTTGGAGTTTATTACACTCTTTGTATATTCATAATTGTGTTCCGAATCCCAGACATTTCATATTTTCAAATATACTTTATGATATTTAGGCACAACTCTTTGGTACTTCTAGTTTGATATTTAATTCAAGTTATATTATCGAATTCAAAGATAAATCTCCTTCGAAATCTATAAGGCTAATTTTGAAGAATAAAAACTTGTATTTACATAGGAGAAATATATTATCAAATTCTTATTCTTATTATAAAAATAATAATTTATTAATTCATATAATAACTTTTTGTTATGATTTATTCTTATTTTCGCCAAGATTAGTCAACTTATTAAAAATGTGTAAAAATGAATAAAACTGGACTGAAAAAGAAAGCCCAATTCTAGTCCCCAGCTTGTTGTACAATTGGGCCATCCATTTATCTTTGTAGCCCAATATGGGCGGACACCAACAATAGGAAAATAAAGTTCCTTTTATTTTTTCCCCGAAAAGCCGAAGTTTTCAAATAAACTCAAAATAACATAGCACACGGATTGCTACTGTGAAGCCGAGCAGTAGAACCCAATTAATTATTGAAGATTAATTTCTGGTGAGTTCTCTCCTACGCCTCGCTTTTTCTTCTTCATCTTAAAACCACTGAGCCCTCAGTGTCGTTTTTGCCTATGTAGGTTTAAACTTATTCACACTAATCATGCAATTGTTTGGTTTAATTTGTTTCATTATTGCATCAAAATATCGTTTTTTCTAGAATAAGGGTTGGAAAACTTTGAATCCCAATACCCCTTTTTCGGGCCTTTTTTTTCAAGGAGAAGTTTTTTATAGGTAAATATCTAATTCAGTGTCATTCCAAGAAGATTGATTATTTATTCTGGGGGTTGGAAAAGAAATTTATGGTTTCAATCCTGGGTTGGTTATCTACATAGTTGCCGTAAAAAGTTTCAAGCTTTTGTTTTATTTTGGTATGATTTATTTTTAAAAATTTGGGTTTCTCTCAATGATTGCAGATAAAAAGTTTTTGAACCATGTCTTGGTGCACAATTGAATCTGATCCAGGTATGGCTTTATTCTGGCTTCATAATGCCTTTTTCTGCTGAAGATGACTTTATTTGGGATATGTACCCATTAATGTCTGTCTTCTAGTAAAATTACCTACCTCTTACAGTTGAAAAAGTCTGTGTGTGTGAGTGAAGAGGTGAGGAGGAGAGTAGTCTCTTATTTGGATTGCTGAAGTATGAAGATGGTATTGAAAACCATGCTGTGATATTGACATGCTAGTTGGGTTGTTTGGTCTTGGTAGGACAGGATTTTTTTAAAAGATTTTAACTGGTCATTCGATTGAAATTCCATGCAATCAGATAAAAGCGTGTAAAATTCAGTAGTGGACTGCTAAGCCTTATCTCATAAAACCATGTTAAAACCTAGGATGCGAGAATGATCAGTAATTCTTGAACATGTCAGCGACCTAGGAAGAGAGTATCCATTAGGTAACCTTGCAACAATGGAATATTGTAGAGGAGATAGATATTTCAGGCCCTAAATAGCCTATTTTTGGAGAGTTTCAAACGTCCTAGAATTGAGTGTACATGGCTCCTACATTACCTGCACATAACTTGTACATAGTAGTGTACAACTTTTACATAATTTGTGCATCGCAACAAAAAAAAAAAGAGCACAATGTTGGGACATTTCCACCAAGTCTAAAAAGGGCACAATTTTGGGTTTCCAATTCGACACACACACACATATATATAGGGAGAGAGGGAGATAAATCATATATTGCAGTTTGTGTATGTAGCACACCTTTGGGGATGCATGACTTTGTTTGTGTTTCTTTTTCTTTTCTCTTCTTGCAGGGGTGTTTACAGAGCTTATCCAGCAGATGCAAGTAAAAGGTGTCCAGGTAAGCCTTTATCAATCTATGCTCTTCTTCTTCTCTCTCTCTCTTAAATTTGCTCTCTCACTGTGATCTTAATGAGCCCTTGCAGATATTTCTTACCATTTACACATTCTGGAAATATTTCCATTATCTAAAATAATAGGGAAAATAGTGTTTAAACTAATTAGGATGAGCAGCAGTTGATGTTCAAGCAGACGAAACCATTGATATATATTTATACTACTGACTTTGTTTGTATACGTTTAAAATAATTTGAGAAGCTGTCACTTTGCATTATCATTGTTCATTGTAGCTTTCACATCATAGATAATGTTTAGCACTACTGACAAACAGTGTAATTTTTTAGGTCGAAGAACTGTACTCATTGGACCTCGACTCTCTGAACGAGCTCAGGTGAGTTGGTGCCCTGTTACTTTTTATATTCTAGTCAATTATCAATATTTTCGTGCTATTGAACTGTTTTTTAGTTTCAATCTATTGCTACCGCTATTTTTGTTGTTTCCCTCAATCCCCTTCCCCCAACTCAACAATTACAGGCCTGTATATGGGTTGATTTTCCTATTCAAATGGCGTCCAGGGGAAAAGGATGATCGTCCTGTAGTTAAGGATCCAAATCCTAACTTGTTTTTTGCAAGCCAGGTTAATTTCCTTCAAAATTAACTTGCTGGAGTAAAAATCTGGTGGTCGCTTTTCTTATCAGGACATTTGTACATTGTTGTTTTAGGTTATTAACAATGCTTGTGCAACCCAAGCAATCTTGTCCATTCTGATGAACTGTCCAGACATAGACATTGGCCCTGAACTTTCACAATTGAGAGAATTTACCCGAAACTTTCCCCCTGAACTCAAAGGTTTGGCAATAAATAACAGTGAAGCCATACGTACTGCTCATAATAGTTTTGCGAGGCCTGAGCCTTTTGTTCCTGAAGAGCAGAAGACTGCTGGAAAAGATGATGATGTCTACCATTTCATAAGCTATGTGCCCGTTGATGGCGTACTCTATGAGCTTGATGGACTGAAGGAGGGACCTATTAGCCTTGGACCCTGCCCTGGTGGACAAGTTGACATGGAGTGGCTAGAGATGGTGCAACCAATAATCCAGGAACGTATTGAAAGGTATTCCAAAAGTGAAATCAGATTCAATCTTATGGCAATTATCAAGAACAGAAAAGAGATGTTTACTGCTGAACTCAAAGAGTATCAAAGGAGGAGGGAACGTATCTTGCAGCAGCTTAATACTGTGCAGTCAGAAAGACCCGTCGACAGTAGTAAATTTGAAGCACTGAACAAATCTCTTTCGGAAATAAATGCCGGGATTGAGAATGCCACTGAGAAAATCGTGATGGAGGAGGAAAAATTTAAGAAGTGGAGAAGTGAAAATATTAGGAGGAAACACAATTACATACCCTTTTTGTTCAACTTCCTCAAAATTCTTGCTGAAAAGAAGCAATTGAAGCCTCTTATTGAGAAGGCAAAGCAAAAGAGCTCTGGCACTACTAGATAGATCGCGTACAACTAACTAGAAACTACAAAGAGGCTTTTCATACCTCTCCTATGTACCATGTTAAACGAATATGGTGGTTATTTTTCTATTAATTTTTCTTTCTTTCATTAGTTTTTGATGTTCTTGAGGACCTTGAAAGATTCCTTTTATCATATTATGATTGAACAAGCAATGACGATCGTTGGAATTTTTCATTCAATAAACAAAGGGTGGCTTATTGCTTCTAATCTCAATTGTATTTTTCACGAGTATTATTAATTTAAATTTAATGACAAATTTATGTAATTGATTGATAAAATAGACAATTGACACAACAATTACCTAGTGTCACATGTAATGAGAATTTAAGGGATCTAGGTTAAGGGTTGCTATCTAAATTATGAAAGGCTTAAGTAAGACAAGCCCATTTTCCATTTTTAGTTATCTGTAGATCATTAGAAGTTAGAACTCTGGCTCCTTAATTTGTATATTTCTCAAAAGAAAGAAAATAGAAAGGAAAAGAAAATCCCTTTTTTTCCACTATATATGATGAGATTGGTAACTCATAGTGTCACATGTATGTAGATGTTTATGCAGAATTACTGAACATCAATGGTGTACAGGGCAAGAGCAACCAATGTATTGGCTACCTCCACATCTTCGAATATGAGACATTTTTCATCAGCTTCTAAAACTGCACATGCGGATCAATATGAATTTAGGTTTATTTATTTTCATCTACTTCGTTACTTTATTTATGGACCACCAAACATGTTTGATTGATAGAAGTGAAATAGAATAGATGATTTTTTGGATTTGTTTGCTTGTGTTATCTTTTAAAAGTACTGCTGACCCAAACAAATAGATTTGCTTGTAGTTTTAAGCTCAAAAAGCACATTTTGTGTTTCCTGGAGCACAAATAATATACTTCTCCATAATATACTTTTTCTAAAATCAAATTTGTTTGAAACAACTTTTAAGAAAGTATAAGCAAACGATCCTCAATAAAACTGTCCATATTGATCACTCTACATTTAGGTTTACCTACGGTATCTCGCTACTATATAGCAAGGTGACGAAGTTGAAGATCTAATAAAGACGAGACTTGATGAGTCTGGGACTCTATATCATAAAATGATATGGGTGACCAATTCAGAGTAACCTCAATATATAGCAAGGTGACGAAGATGGAGACTCGATGAAAATCAAGACCTAATGAGTATGGAGCTTTGTACCATCTAGCGACTTGGGTGACCAATTCAGAAACCTCAAATAATCTGTATACAATTACCTAGTTAATAAAATTTGAATTGTATATATTTAATATGTATTCTAATTTCTTGTATGATAGCTTCTACTCACATAATTCATACACTTATCTATGTGTTATATATAACTTTTCAATGGGGAGAATACGTGATCTACTCATTTTACCCTATTTTTTACTCAGTAAAAATCACTAGAATCTCTAACACATAAAATTCTCTCCAAACACTTAATTTTCCTTTATGACATATCTTCAGGTGTGTCTATTTTTGCTTCTTTTAAATGTTATTTCAGTCAAAAATGGTTTTCAAAGCACTTTGAAAAAAAAGCATATTTTTGTTGTTAGAAAAGCATTTTACAAGTCTCAAAAGTAGAAATATACATGCCCTTCATATTTGTAGCCCTTGAGGCATGCAACTTTGAAGGAGATGAGTGATATAGCTAGAAAAGGTTACTTAGGATTGTTTGATTGTGTTTATGTTAAAACTTAGAAGTAGTTGATTTCAAGAAGAAGCATTTATAAGGAAGCAAAACAACGTCTTCTATTAGATTTGAAATCACTTTCGGCAATTTTTTTCCATTTGATTCAAGTGTGTTTACATGGTCTCAAAAACAGAAGCAGTTGTTTCATGCTCTTAATTGTATCAATTTCGCGTGCGTGTTGACACATTAGTATTGCAGGGATCTTGCATTGAAGGGAGAGTATGCACCGGTGTACTAAGTGATGGGAATGGTGTTGGCAGCTTTGGCAATGGCAACACACACAGCAAAGTAGCAACTCATACATTTCCCTTCAATTAGTTTAAGCAAGAAAAAGAGAGAGATCTTAAGAGAAATGGAGGCTCCTAATAACACTATTAACTCAGCTGATAAGTTCATCAATAAATCCTTCCTCAGAAAATTGGCTCACATTCAAGAGGGCAACCCATCATCCATTGATCCTTCCCAACATAATCCAATTGCAAAGCCAAGAAACACAGAGACTCTTAAAACAGCTGGCGTAAACACAAGATTCAACTAAATTTAGTGTTTTTATTCATGTCTCTCCACAACTTGATGACTTGCATGTGTCTCTCCAATGCTCATATTTTAATACAAGGATTATTCGGGTCTTTAGATTATATCTTCTTCTTTTTTCGAAATACATCATTTTATTTATAAGTATTCGATCCTACCTATTGAGTTCAAAAGAAAAGAAGCACATTTCTTCTTGTTTTATGGTTAATTATAATACAATAGAGCCACGGTTGCCTTGTTATTAGTCTAAGTTATTGCATAATTTAACTACTAATATCATACAGTAAATACGAAATTTTTTCTAGAGATGAGATATTACAAACTGCAACATGTAATTTTCCTTGGTATGAATTGAAATTAATTATGAAAACTACCTTGAAAGATTTTGTTAAAGATCTTCGCGTGACTTTGTGCCACAGCTCTAGGTCTTTTTTCTTCTTGATTTGGTGAGTTCTGGTTTCAGTATCCTAGAGTTAATAGTACACTGACTAAGAGCAGCAACCACCACTTTTTGCTGAATAATGCTCTTGTTTTTGCTTCAGTGTCTGTTTCTTCATTCTGGCAGATCCATTTTCCAATAAACTTGGAACTTCTAGTATCTACAAACCATTGAGTTGAACTTGTAAGAATATGCATGAATACATTGTTAAAGGTAATATCCCATATTGATTAACTCATATTGATTAAATACAATGTTATAGTATAGTTTATAAAGATTATAGGCGTCCTAATCTTTTAGGATCGTAAGACTTATAATTCTTATAGATTTTGACATACATTAATATAATTTGATTAGATTAGATTTCTTATATGAAAATTAGAAGTCTATACCATTAATATCAACCACATATTCTAGTTGTACCATACACAATACGCAGACATGCAGTACCCATATTGCCTCCAATTAGCACAACAAGAAAAACTATGGTATGTATTTCACATGCTGCACTTTATAGAATATCGGTTGAATACGAGAAAATACGAGAAGGCGCAAAAGCTAATACCTTTAGCACAAGATCTCTAAAGCATTGTTGGACATTTGTTTTAGTTTTTGCGCTACATTCAAGAAACAGACATTTATGTTCCTGCGCAAGAGCTATCCCCTCTTCTCTTGTTACTTCCCTTTCATTATCCTGAAAAACAGCTTGCATTTCTTAGATACTTGATGCTCATTTTTTTCATGAGCACGTGAGAACTCAGCATGAAATTGGTTAGAATCATGAGACTTTTTATTTAACCAAACAAATTCAACACATGAAAGATAATAAAACCATAAACATTACCTTATCAACTTTGTTTCCGACCAAAATTTTCACACAATCCTGATTGGTACAGTACAGATCTACCTCTTTTGCCCATAAATCAGTTAAGTTTGTGAAGGTTTCTCGGCGTGTGACATCATAAACTATATACCATCACAGATCAAATAACTTAGCTGGTAAACTTCCTAGAGTCGACATGCTTTTGAGACTGTACGCAAGAAGCTATAAATTTCCAAATGAACATGTTTAGAAAATTTGTAAATGCATACCAAGAATGATTCCATGTGCACCTCTGTAGTAAGACCTTATTAATGTTCCAAACTTTTCTTGTCCAGCTGCAATAAAAAATCTAATATAAATAAATCAAAAATGGCAAGCGAAACATCTAATATTCACATCTTTCATACTGTATTGCAAGGTCTTCTATCCTATTATTTCTTCGCATGTTTGGTTGTAGAAATTTCCTGTGATGGCTCTTAAAAAAAATTGCAGTGGAAAATTTTATACCATATATATGATCTTAAGTCTTAACCATTACTTACCTGTGTCCCAAATAGTTAGCTTCAATACGTTCCCTCCAACTGATAATAGCTTCATCTTAAAATCCACACCTGAACATGGCATTGCAGCATATCATGATCATCTCTATATGTAATGAAGCTTTGTGAAAGTAGAAGAAAATGCAATTTTTGAAGCTACATTCAAAGTTCACACACAACAAAGGATGACTAATATTTATGTATCGAAATTCAGAGGTAGTACAAATTTAATGAAAAGGAAAAAAATCTATAAAAAAAAGAAGTAGGTGTTAGAATTGGAAGTGAGACAAGGCAAAGAACATTACCAAAAACAGAAAACTATATAGTACATTTACAAGATGGCTTCTGAGTTTAGTTATCAACAAGTTCAACCAAAATCGAATAGGTATGATCAAAATCAACCAAAATCCATAACAGATTGTTAGCAATTAGGTAGTCAGAGCCTATTTCTAAAGTTTGGCACTTTTTGAACATTTTTAAATTTTAGGCACACGCACGTCCCATTTTAAACAAAATCCCAATATTTTCTTAGCTAGTTCGAGATAAAAAAACAAAAAAAGAACCCAAGTTATGTTATTTTAAACACCAAAAAAAGAAAAAGAGAAAGAAATAGAAAACATAAACATACATAGCTCTCAAACAAGAACAATCAAACAATGACCAAATGAAAGGAAAAGAAAGAAGAAGAAAAAAAACAATCAGATAGTAGCCACAAACAAGGCTAGGAACTTTTTCCATGGGTTGAACTATTTCCTAATTATTATACTCTACTTAGAATATATAATAAATTTGTCACGCTGTTTTAAAAATATTTGTAATTTTATTATCTTACATTTCAATTTAATCAACTTGATTTAAAATTTAAAATTTTATTGATAAATTTAATGAAAATATCAAATTTATAACAACAATTACATAATTTAATGAAAAATTTCATACCATATTCATAATTTTATAATTATCATAATTAATTTTATTGTAATTAACAATTTAATGTTAATTTTATAAATATTACTACTTTTCTTAATCAAAATAACTATAGAATAATAAATTAAATTTATCTTATAATCTTATAATTACACTATTTAAAACTTAAAAACTTAATTATCATATTTATAAATTACATCATTTATTATTATTCTTACCTAAACATAAATTATAAATTTTCTAAATTTTTTTACTAATTTAAAGAATAATTTAAATCAAATTTTTATGAAAAATCGAAAAAATCTTATATAAAATTGATAAAATTAGAACAATTCATGGATCATTCGTTGTAATTAATACGCATTATTTCATAAATATCTAAGTTTAGATTAATATTAATTAATTTATTCCCAAAATTTCTGACGTGGCTACAGCACCTCCTAGCCCTTAACTAAGGTCTGCCTCTGGCTACTATCATCTTCCATCAACACTTAAGCAATTAAGGATACCCACTTAATTTTAAACTACTACAAGGAATTAGAAATACTTCATTTTGCAATTGAAGAATAACAGAGTTAATTTAAATTAAGAGCACATAATGATACTATCAAGTGAATTAGAACCAAAAGTGGGAGGGAATAATAACAATTAAGAAAAAAAGTGGATACCAATGGTAGGTGTAGGGGAAGGATCTTGATCAGAGTTAGAGATAAAGCTGAGAAGTATACTGCTTTTGCCGACCCCAGAATCACCAATCAACAGTATCTTAAAAGAGTAATCATAATTGCAATCTCCTACTTTTTTTGAAGAACCCATTTATGCCTTTACACATACACCAGTGTTTTGATTCCTTGCTCTGTTGTTCAGAAATGCAAAGGTGTTTCCTTTAACAAACACAAAGCAGAGGAGAAGAGGAAGAGAAAAAAGAAACTGTGCTTCTCAAAAAAGTACTTATTTATTTACTCTAATGAGTATCGCAGGGACGTGGGTTTTGTGGTTTGACGGGTAGTATTAGAATTGCAGCACTCGTACGTATGAGAGCAACAGAGACTTGGATAGAGACACAAATAAAAAAAAATGAAAAAAAAATGGTCTAAGAAACAAGAGGACCGAAAAATGGTTAGGCAAATGAACTGCTTTAACGTTATTGTCAGTCTCACGCGTCACTGCAGCCGTTGTTGCGCGGCATCTTTGTTTTAATACTATGTCACCTTGCTAATTAAAATGCCATAGCTAGCGTAGCTTCTTTTGTTTTTTAATCTTTCTTTTCTTTCTTCCTTGCTAAATCAGTTCGCCACGCAGCAACAAGTGTTGATCATGCAAACTCCAAACAAATACGTCACCAACCATCATTATCTTATCATTCCCAACCTATTTCATTTCCATACAAATATTATATCTATTATAATCTTAACATTATATATTATTTTTCATCTATCTTTTCTTATATAAGTTTTACTTAAATTTTAATCCTTATATTATAATTCTCTATTCATTTTTTGTTATTATATAAATATTATTTCTATTTTAATCCTTAAACTATAATCCAACATTAATTTTTTATGAAATCTAACTTAATTTAACTTTTATTATTTATTATCCTCTATATATATAACTTGAAAATATAAAGATAAAATGGTATTTATATTTTTTATTATTTCAAATTCTTTTATAAAAAATTAAAATAATAAATAAAAAAAATCTAAAAATATTTTATTTTCATTCAAAACTTATTATTCAATATCGAAATCAATGATTAAAAACAAAATTTCAAAAATTTTATTTTCTTTCCTTTTCTTTCTTCAAAATTAATTTTATAGGTTATTGATAGAAGTTACAATAATAATTTTAAATTAATTTTTAAAAAGAAAAAAAATAATAATATTTTTTAAAATTTGTGATTGAGATATTAAATAATGAGTTTTAATTCCACGAAAACAAAATGTTATTAAAACAAAATTAAAATAATAATTTTAAATTAATTCTCCCATAAATGAGATGGTATGTTTTTAAAAGTTTTTCGAAAGCCTTTTTCTTATTCTTCGTCTTCCCTTTTGTTTTAGTAATTATATTTGTTTTCAACTTTCTGTTAGCCTGACCCTGGCTCTGAACTTCTGATTCTGATCAGGAGCAACTGCAAATTAACCGTCTAAAGTTACATAAGTTATAAAAAACGTTGTGACACTAGTTGTTCAGATTTGTACTGTTGATTCTTTTACCACCTGAACATATATATATATATATATATCATGACGCATTGTTTTACGATTGCTTTGGTTCATATTTCAGCTGGAACGTGGGTACGAAATTGCCATGCGAGTTCGGGAGTTATGTGTCGCAAGTTGATTATGGATATGTTCGAGTGATCACAACTGTTTCTTGGATTCTTTCTTCAAATCCAACTTATCAATGACAAAACTGGTTTAACAATTTCAATAGTATACAGATCTATCTAATAGTATTAGAACCTATCTGTCCTAACATGATAAATGTTGAGAATGTAAATGATGTTAATCTTTGTCATGATTCTATCTCGCATCCTCTTTGAAATATACGTCGACATTGATGTTAATCTTTGTCATTCTTCTATCTCACATCCTGTTTGAGATACATGAACCATTGAATTTGTCCATGTTAAATATTATGATAATTAAATTATATTTTAAATTTGAATTTTTAGTTTTTGTTTTGAATGGGAAATATACCCCAGTATTGTAGCCATTATCATTTAAATGCTTTAGTTTTATCCTAGATGACATTTTATAGATATTTTAATCTCGATCAATTATTCAAGATATTTTGTTTATATTATTAAAAAAATTTAATCACTTATTTTTTATAATAGATATATAAATCATTTAATTTTTAAAATTAATGAACTTTAATCACATAATTTTTATTATCTAAATTAAGTGTCATTTTTTAGGATAAAAAAATAAACATTTTAATTAATTACGAAGAAAATAGAAACTTTAGTCACATATTTATTAAATTACGTGATTAAAATATATCAATTTTAAAAATTATATGATTTATGTGTTTTTTGTAAAAAATTTATGATCAAAATATTTATATAATATATTTTTAGTGATTTTTATGGTAATATTTTCAATTTATACAAAAACTGCAATTTTTCTGTTTCCGCCTCCAACGGCTTTTATATACACACGGGAGAGAGTAAAATTAGGTTAATTTAATATAATAGCCAAATTTGGGCCTGAAATTTTGGTTTGGGCCAATTTTAACAGTTCAGAGTCCAAGCAAGAACTTGCTGTTGAGACACTCTTGATTAACATGTCCTTAATTGGAAATTTCTCAATCCTGATCAGTTCTTATGAAACTATATACTTTATAAAGTATCAGCTTGGTACGCACACGATACGTGATACATGGGATTATATAATGCTTAGGTTGTTCCAATAAATTGTTGCAGCTGCCTCTGAGATCCCTAGCTGACAAAAAAAAAAAAAAGCTTAATCCAAATTGCCAATTTACTAGGTGATTTTTTCTTCCTCTTTTTCTTGCCTCGTTTTTCTTTACCAAAGAAAGTATCTCAATCAGTTAGTCAATTTCTTCATTAAGAGTATTTCATCATCATTTCAATTCTTAATTCTTAATTATAATTTAAAAAATTTTAAACGTTTCATAACTGGTTTATAATTTTTATTTCCTAAGTTTTACAATTCATTCTTAGAATTTGGCCAAAATTTAAAATTAAAAAAATCGATTTTCAAATTTAATTTTTTTATTTTTATTTTTTAACACTCAAAACATAACCCAATTGTATTCATTTATATTCAATATTTCTCAAAATAATTAATAATAATAATTTAATCAATATTGATAAAAAAAAAATTAAGAGCTTAAAAAATTAAAAATTATTTATCGGACATGTAACATCTAACTTTCAATTTCTACTTTTTAAAATTGACCATCAAATAATTTTTTTTTTCCTTCAAAAATTTTATAATAAAATTAAGGAATTAAAATTGGTGCAATATGATGAAACTGCACGTTAAGAGAATACGTATAAGATAATTAAATAGCCAATTGTAATGCATATTATCAACACATGTATTTCATTAATTCTTTCTAATACATAAATAATTCAATTATTTAACATAATTTTGTTTTTACAATAAAAAAATAATAATAAATAACATATATTCATTTTTATACAACTTTAAAAAACATATATTCATTTACATTGTAATAAAAATAAATATTTTTTTTCAGAGAAATTTAAAAATAAAACTCCTTATATGAAAAATGTTATACATTCAATTATACCCATGTTTTTAATATAAAATTAATATCTAATTTTATAAATTGTATATAGTTACTGCATAGCACATGCCTATTTTTAGTTAATAATAAAACTGCTAGAGTTAATCTTACGGTAATCTCACAAATAGATGCACATAAAAAGGTAGTCATAAAATTGATGTTTTCAAAGGCTCTAAGTTGTAGCAATGTATGCACTCAAGGTGTCGATCCGAATAATACCAGTAATTTATAATACAAACTTAATAAACAAATAGATAAAGCTGATCAATCAGTTCAGTGAGTCCCTAATACAACATTTTTTTACGGAAGTTTAGTCTTCACCTCGGACAAATCCGCATAAGATCACTCTCCTTTAAAAAAATTAAAAATTCCCCTTCTTGTCCCTGCCACGGTAGTCTGATTTCTTACTCATATATCATGTGAGAACTTAACATCTAAAAAAAGGACTGAATATGTCCAAAGAAACTAATCAATAACACCTTTTTATCTTTTTTGCTGAGTGACTAATCCATAGCTCTTTCAGAAGCGTAGTTCACTTTCTGCATTATCATGGACTCAGCTGCACGAATTGCCCTCTGTGATCCGGAGATTGTAACTTCCCTGCAAATGAAGGCCAGACAAAAACTGTCAAAAATTTCTCATTTATACTATGTGAATGAGGTGGACAAAATCACCGATTTCTTATACCTATCTGTAGTTCCAGACATGAAATCACCTCTATCTGATATCTTTAGCCTGGCCCCAGTTGCCTAACAAAATACAAAAACAGAGAGCTCCAAGTGAGTATAGAACAATAGAAGCAAATTTTGTGAAATTGTATATCAACTGTTATTTGTAAACCTGACTGATCTCCATTATATTCCGTCCTCCACGCCCAACAACAAACCCAATATGACTGTCTGAAACACCAATAGTTACCGAGTTACTTCGGTCATCCTGAAATAATCAACAGGCCCTTTGTCAATTTATCAAGAAAACAAAAGATGAACCATGCACCTTTTTTGGATCAAATAATTCCAAACAATTACAATTTGGAAAAGCACATTTCATTGGCATGGTCTGACACTGTTTTGATAGTAACAGAACACTGAAGGCATCCAGAATTTTTTATTTTTTCATGCAGGGCCACTAGTTGGATTTTGGATACAGCTCCATTAATAAACATCACAAATACCCTAATTGTTGGATGTTCACAATTAGAGTTGTGACACTGAAGACTTGTACTTTTAAAAGGTAATGGTTCTTCTTCAACCTGACGTACCTATCCTTTATTGAATAGAACAACAATGGATATATTGTGTCCTGCGACCATATAACTCCAAACCTCAGACTAGATTTTTTTAGATCAACTCAAAAACTAAACATCCATCAGGCACATACAACAAAAGCACTAAAATGTTGATTTATAGCTACTTTTCATAATCTGAAACAGAATAGGATTCTAGTGACTGCATACCTCAACCAATCAAAAGTAGGTGAGATCTTACCTAGAAGCTTAAGAGCAAAAACAAGTTCATGGTTCTCCCCTCATGGACCCAAAACTTCATTCTACTCTACTATCGTATATCAGTTCCTGAATTACCGTCTTACATAAAAGGAACATGATATACTTAAGCCCACTTTACTTCCCTGCTGAGAGAACCATTACACAGAACAAACAAAGTTTGTTGTGAAATAAGACCTCTTTCCATAAGTTATTCTTTAAAAGTTTGAATGTAAATCCAAATGAGAAAAATACCACCAGTCTTTTACTTATTGCATAAATAACACTCAGATCCTATATTTATTTTTTGTAACAATTTAGCCTTATTGTTATGGAAAAGTGACTACACAAGAATAAAGACAATTTTTTTTTCAATTACATTATAGAGATTATTATCTTAAATAAACTATAACCCAAAGAATTATAAAAAAATAGAAAAAAATAAATAAAAATATAAAAAAACATGTCCTTATACGGTCAATTTTTTATAACAATAGGACTAACTGTTACAAAAAATAAGTACAAGACCTAAGTGTCACTTTTAAAATAAATATAAGACTTTTATACTCACATTTCCGATCAAAATTATTCTCATCAAAGACATAGCTTTAAGAAAAACCAGTCAACTCATTCTATATCTACATTGCATCTATTAAATTGCTAGCTAGCTTCCTCTTCCTGAGTCATTGTAACAGTAATGGATAACATACAGTGAAAACATATCAGAATAGGATTAACCTCGTTATTCTGAAACTTAACACCAGCTCCATTTGGTCCATGGCTCATCCCATTGTAAGCTGCTGTTGCAATAGAAGGAAGCATATATGTATGTGGCATACCATGAAAACCCGAGAAAAAAAAACAACTAAAATTACAAACCAAAGAAACTAACTAAGCATCAAATTCACTACTGCCATTGCAACAGAAGGAAGCATATATATATGGCATACCATGAAAAGTCGAGAAGTGGAGACAATTAGACATGACCATGGAACATATGGGTACAAAATAGTCAATTGCTCTGTTAGATTTTATTAACATCCAGAACACACATACATTCACATATAAATTATTGTAACATGTAAAGTCCCGGTTGTTCAGCAATAAACTTCCCATGAATACATTACCAGTGATATAAAAATTCAACAATTAGCAAACACAAATGTCATCACAAGAAGGATAAATCCTGCAGCTTTTTATTCTTTAGAGTTCTCCCTTTCTCAAAATTATAACTTAGAGTAAATGGGATAAGTTTAGCTTCCTAGAAAACATTCTTCAAGCAACCCAAGCTTTGATAAGCGGTTCACCTGTCTAGGGATAACACTCATTCTCTCCCGTTTCAATCACAAGTTCAAATCACACCAAGAACGTCTAAAAAGCTTTGATAAAATTTTAAAAAAAATCACATGATATTCATACATATGAATAAAGAGCTCTCAATGGTCATTTTCTCATTAGAAACCTTTTACACTTCCCAAATAAGATTTATCAAACTTCAAGCTTCAAAGCAACAAAAAAATATGAGTGAAAAAGTAGAGGCAGCCGACAGGAAGCAGAGTGGAGACTGAAGGTGTAATCTTTAAGAGTAAGAATTTTGATTTCTTGATTAAGATCTTGGATCTACTAATATATGTAGCTAATACAAAATTCTGCTTTCCAGGAGTCCTACAAATTATTACATTAATGCCCTAGAAGTAAAAATAAAGCTTCCATTTAATAAATATTAAACTGCAAGCAGGTCCTCATTAAAAAAAAAACATTGTACAGATAATATACCTGGATATGAAAAGGGGGTATTCATAGAGTGTCCATAATGTGTATCTTCAGCCAACTTGGAAACAATCAAATCAATTGCCCGAAGCTGCTCCTCCAGAGTTCCAGTCACTGTTACAAGCCTATCATTTAACCCATAGTAATTATTGTCCTGAGGAGATATTTTTATGCCAGCTTGCGAGTCTTCAATAAACGACCTGGCCAAGGTCAAACACAAATATTAGCAACAGCTCTTTCTCAGCATTTTGAATACACGACAAAGCTGATTTACTAATTAAAATGTGTAATATTGCAATTTCATAAATGGTCCAGAAGGTCAGAATCTGTATCAGTGATCTACAGTGCTCCAATTTCTAGTAATCTACTATAATAAACCACCATGGAATGAGCAGTTATATGCCACAGCAACAATTCTCATCCATTAACCATTCAATAAATAGTCAAGGCTAGTCAGCAATTATAAAATAAAAAACATTCAAAAAAAAGAAGGCATTGGGCCTCAAAATATAAAAAAGACCCGAAGGCAATGAAGAAGGAAACAAATCACTGAAATATTACCTTAATATAGGTCTAGATCTGGCAGATAGGAAAACAATATTACAACCACATTACATCAAACTATACCAAGCTACAATGTTCGTCCTAAACCCATGTGGGAACATCGCCCACCTCATTATCTAACTGATTATACATTTATACTGGAACCAAGTGAAGCAAAATCTACATTACCTAGATTCTAGCCTAGAAGCAATACAATAAGCATTATTTAGTATCAAATAC
This sequence comes from Hippophae gyantsensis, assembly GCA_030763125.1. Classification (NCBI taxonomy): domain Eukaryota; kingdom Viridiplantae; phylum Streptophyta; class Magnoliopsida; order Rosales; family Elaeagnaceae; genus Hippophae; species Hippophae gyantsensis. The sequence goes on along the minus strand of CM061039.1, from coordinate 2,878,110 downwards.
TTAAAAGAGATCCAGCCCTTGACACATGCAGTTAATAGTATAAAATGAATCACTTCATATCATAGCTAAAGCTGTGGTACGCTAAAAACGAGAATTAAAACAGTATTTTGATTTTTTCATAAACTTTAAAGTTTTGGCGGACAGAGGCATAAATGCAGCCACACTGTCACTGCTGAAGTCGAAACCAATGTGGAGATGTTTCAAATGTAACTTTCAGCAAGAAACACAAAACTGGGCATAGTTTAGAGGGCAACAAGTAATCCACATACACCAGCAATGCCATCCTTCCCATCCCCACAACCCAGCCACCAGAGATAATAATTTAACACATTAACCATAATAATAGCATCAACTATGCATGGAACCTAGTCTTTGACTTCATCGATCTTTAAACTTTCAAGAGACATCATACAGGGAGAATATTTTATTGGTTTAATAAGATATGTTACTACATAAAGAGACCTTCAACCATCTATTATATCTGTCTAATCTGAACCTGAAAGCAAGCCCTAACACATAAACTAATTTGGCTGACATAAAGTTTACTAAAAGGAACTATCATAAACAGAAAACATTAAACATGCATAAAGATGGACATCTTTGAGTGCTTCCTCCTTTGTCTATCCATTTCAACAAGAACATTAATATTACAAGTAAAACACCGAATTTTAAATTTCATATCTAAGATCATTGGGCCATTGTTTCATAAAAGTATAATGTGTAAATACAAGAAGTTAAATCCATACTTTATAGTAGATCCTGACTTCCCAATAATGCCACCACAAGAACTATTTGGAACAATTAATCTCACTTTTGTTCTTGGATCACCACCATCATTTTCTTCAGCATGGAGCTAAGCCAACAAAACAAAAAAGAAGAAAACAACTTATATTTTTGTCATAAATTACATGATGATCAAGTAATGGCATTAGATCATACAAGATACCTCAGTCAACAATTTAGCAAGAACAAGATGCATGGCCTTGATAATGTCATTTATTGATCCAGATATGATGATGATCCTGTCAGTTGTTCCCGGGAAAAATTCATGATTGCGTGATAACTGAATTCTTGCACCAGACTGAGATTGAAAATCAGATATTGTTGCACCACCCTTTCCTATTACAGAACCAGCAGCAGCATTTGACACAAGGAACCTAATGTATGTGGACTTCTCCGTAGAATCTGAAATTTTTTAGAACGAAGGAATTATAAGAGGTAAGTAGATGCAGAAAAGCTGGCCCAGTCTTCCATGCAAGGAAATACAGATCCAAAAATATTTACTGTGAATCAATACTAAAAATAACTGCAGTGCCAAAGAAAAGAAGTGCTGCTGTCCAATAGATAGCAGATGGTCATACCACCATCCTATCTATGCAACAATCATAATATTTGCAAAGTGATCTTGACCAATCAGGAAATCAATTATAGAGATCATACGGAGTTATGTATGTAGTGGAAGCTTCAAATCATTAAATAGCAAGTATTATTAAAACAAAAAACAAAGCATCATATAATGATTATCTAAAATCAAAACATCATATCTGAGTTTCGTGCAACAAGCAGGATAATTTCGGCAGTTAAGGCAGCCATTTACAACATTAATCATTTATAAAGAAGAAATTTGAAAAAAATAAATAAACTCCAAGCAAATCCCAAGAAATCATACTTTTCCCATTCTAAACTTCATTAACAAAACAGTTCAATAAAAATCTTAAGGGTGCATCATTTAGTAAGTTATTATTAATTATTATTCTTATCTCCTTCCAATGAAGGAACATGGCCTTAGAACAATTTGAATGTGTGACATGCCATCAAATACAACATCCTCTATTATTCACAGTCCAACTTCAAATAATGCAAGTTGTACTACATTTAGATATTTCATGTAACTTCAGGAACCTCGTACCATGCCATATTTCAAAACTCAAGCTAATTGACATTCTGCGAGACACCCATTTATAAGGAAATGGGAAAAACCCTATGTCCCCATTTGATGACCAAGAGAAAAAGGGAATCCAATTACTAAGCGCTTTTAAGACCTAAAAAAACTGAAAATTACCTCGAATTCACACAAAAATAATAAATAAATAAACTGAATACACCGACTAATTGTCTTATCGGCTTATCCTCCCTTGCTAGTTGCTACTCTTTCTTGACACACCAAGAAGAAAACCACTCACCTTATCCGCATAAAGCCATTAGGACAAAACATTTCATTTCCTTCTGGTTCGATCTCACGGTCTCAGCATAAAAAAAAAAAGTTACAACTAAATGCTAATTAAGTTAGGGTTCATTTCCGAAACAAAATACCAAAAATATCACTTAAGAAGCTAGCATTATAACCACACATGGAACAACTGGAACCAGAAAACTAAAATCTCTTAGAAAGTAAATTCCATCACAACTTAGAACAAATCTACAAGAAACAGAGGTAGCAAAAATATCAGATCAGAAACCTGAAGAAGGTGATCTCGGTGGTGGCGGTGACCGTTTCCTCGAGGGCTCAGGAGATGAAACATACGAAGGTTCAGTGGACTCCATTATCCTCTTCCTCCTTCAAGATAAAAAAAAAGGCAAATTCAAATAAAACACAAGATTTAGACCATAGCTATAATTCAAATGCTTCGCAGTACAAACCAAGCTCAACTATACGCCTCTCAGCAAACAATCGATAAACGAGAAAGGGAATAAGGATTTCAGGAAATCTCAAATTGTCGCAGCTTGTGCTCAGGCTGTGAACTATGGAACCTCTGTTACCTGCCAGACCTATCTATCTCTCTATTTGCGTCACGTGTTATCGTGCGTGAACATGCGCGTGGTCTTCTATTCCGCTACAACCGCTTTGGCTAAATTATTATAGATCAAGTTACATCATTTTTTTACATTGCGTTTAGAATGGTGACCAATCACTTACAAGCACCTACTATTAAAAATTCCGCTAATCCACAGGGATAAGTTGATTACATTATAACTAGCTTACAAATTATATTATATTAATTTTCTTATTCATATGTTTTTTAGAAATTCATATATTTATTGATACGTCAAAACCCATAAATTTTCCATCTTTAAACCTTGATAAGGTTATTTTGAGGAAAAAATTAAATTTCTCATTTTTAAAACTTGATAAGTTTATATTAAGGAAAAATACTTTTAGTTTTAGGCATCATAAGAGTTTTACTTGTAAAATAATCATGTTATAATATAAAACAAATCATGGATAATAAATATTTATCTTTTAATCGATGAAATTTTAATAAATATTTATATTTATTTTTCTAACCACTTCTTAAAATTAATATAAGCTTGTGCAATCATATACCGAATTCAGAGCCAAGTGGGCAGTGTATCAACCGGACCACGTGGTTTCACGTTAATCGTGGGATTAGAACCGCCAGGCGGGTTTATGACTTTTGAGTCTTGCGTCTTTTTTTTTTTAACCAATGACTTTTGATTCTTGCTTACCAAAATAACTAATTGCCATTTGCCACTGTATTTTCTATTTCAAAAGTTTGGATTTTATTGATTCAATGACGTGATATCACGTTGTCATGATTCACGTTGATACTTCAAGTGTGAGTTCTAATTTTAAGCGTGCGTAATAATTAAAAAAAATTATTTTAATCGTTAGACTATTTTACGGATTCTTGAATTTATTTATACCATGAATTTTTTATACATATCTTATTTAAAAAATTATAAATTTAATATAATTTATTATATAATTATAAATTTTTTTTATGTGTGATGATATACATACACAAAAAATATATTATAAAACACATAACACATCTTATTTTCAAACACTTTATTATAAATGTCATATCATCTAACGAAATAAATATTTAATGAAGATAAACCATTATAATTTAAGTAACTTTTAGTTATTATAATATAAAAATAATGATAATATTAATAATAGAATTGAATTTATCGTAATATTATTTTTATAATAATAAAAAATTAGAATTAAATTTTAATAATTTATTTTATTTTTATATTTTAATATTCAGTTTATTTTTTTCAACTATTTAAACTATTTTTTAAATTTAAATATTTGCATTTTTTGTATTTTTAAATAATTTAAATAATTTTTTAAAGCAGTTTTTAAGTTAAAAAAATTTATTATAAAACATATGAAATAACTTTTATGAATATACAATTTTTATTTTTTAAAATTAAATAATTTAAATATAAACCGTAAAATATTAAAGAAATTAAAAATAATATTGTTTTGTTTCTACGATAAATAATAATTTATATAATATAAAAAATGATGTAAATTAAGTAAATAAACTATCTAATATTTATTTATGGAGATAAAAAGAAGGTAAAGATATTTTTTAGTAGTTTATGGATATGAAAATTCAAATATTTCATAAATATCTTTAAATAAGATCACCTATCTAATATTTATTTATGGAGATAAAAAAGAACGTAAAAATATTTTTTAGTAGTTTATGGATATAAAAATTCAAATATTTCATAAATATCTTTAAATAAGATCACCTATCTTATACATATGAAAATTGCATTAAATCAATATTTTTTAAATGATATATCATTAAGATACCATCTAGAAAATATAGATAAAAAATTAATAGTATTTAGTGATAAATTTTATAATATAATCATATAAAGTTGATTTAAATATTTTAATAAATTAATTTATATTTAAATTTTATTTAAATCAATATTTAATTAAATTTTTATATTTTTACAACATGATAAATATAAAAAAATATTTTATTTTTAATTTGATATAAAATAAAAATTCAAAACATATAATTTTTATATTCTACAATACTATTTGATTTCAGAATAAGATACATAATTATATGTAAATTATACAATTACAATATAACAAACATATTGTTCTCTAAAGTATATCGCATTCTAGATTTCTTATACTATGGTAATAGAAATGAAAATAGTTGGATTGGTTTTAGGTTTGTGACAATTCAGTTTGAGCCTAAATGTTATGTGATTTAAAAAATTTATTTATATGATTGTATAAATTTATGTTAATTAGTAAAAGTTATATTAACTAAGGTGATGTTTGGTTAGAGGGAATGAAAATGAATCAGAATTGATTCATTCTATTTTGTGTGTTTGGTTGGGCGAAATGAGGGGACAAAATAGAATCGATTATTAAAGGAGAAAGAATCACAACTCCTTCTCCCCTCTTTAGGAATTATGATTCCATTCTCATTTAAACTTTTTTTTTCAATTTTACTTTCGCTCTAAATATAACCCTAAACTCAAAACTCAAAACTCAAAACCCAAAACCCTAAATCACAAAACCCAAAATCCTAAATCCAAAAACCTTAAACCCCAAATCCCTAAACACTAAACCTCAAATACCTAAACACTAAATCTCAAATCCCAAATCCTTAAACCCTAAACCTTAAAACCTAAATCCCAAAGCCCTAAATCCTAAACCTTAAATCCCTAAACCTTAAACCTTAAACCCCAAATTCTAAATCCTAAAACCCTAAACTCTAACCCTTAAATCCAAAATCCAAAATTCTAAAACCCTAAACCCTTTTTAGAAAAATAATAATTTTAACTATAAACCTTAACCCACAAATATAACCCTAAGCCCCAAATCCTAAATCCCTAAACCCTAAATCACAAATTCCAAACCTCAAAACCCTAAATCTTATTTAGAAAAATAATAATTTTAATAATATATTTCTTTTTAATTAAGAAATAATTATTTAGAAAAATAATGATTTCAATAATGTATTTTATCTAACGAAAAAATAGTAATTAAATGACATTATTTGAAATTTACTAAATGTAGGAGTATTAAGGTAATTTACAGTTTTTTTTAATTCCATTTTAGTGACAAACTAAACACTATAATACTGATTCCGAGCTTGATTCTAGTGGTTAAACCAAACAACATTGTTTCCTTTCCATTTCATTTCATTCTCATTCTCATTCTCATTCCGATTCTGTTTTCATTCTACAAACCAAATGCCACTTAAGCGGATGGACTGTTAGGATCCGATGATACTTATAATGTAATTCATTAACATTTTTATTGTAGTATTACTTTTTAGTGATCTTTTGGGTAAAATTTTTAAAAAATAACTTATAAAATATGCTATACAAGTTTCTTCGAATAAAAGTAACATATCATGACATAAATTTTTTAATAATATAAGTAATAAATTTAAATTTTAGTAAAATAATTTATTTAAAAATATTTATAATAAATAATATAAATTATAAATTTGAATCATATCAAGCATTATTTTATCTATAAAAATTTTTAAATCAAGAAGAATCATTTAATAACCTTTAATGATAAAGAAAATATATCATTAAATGTTATAATTAATAAAGTGATTAACAAAGAAAGTATTATTATTAAGAAGTATTGACCCGTACCCTACACGACTCATATATGTCATGATAATAACCGACCCGATAATGACCCAATTCATTCATCTCATTTTGACCCGAACGGGTTGGATACTCCCAAACCCGCATCGTGTCAAATTGCCATCTACACACGGCACCGCCTTAACCAACCCGCGAAATGCAGTCAAATGCCGAAAATATTTGGCGCATATGTTTCAAAATTTAAAATTTTGGATCCAACACAAAAACCCATCTCCACCGTCAATTTTAATACCACGAATCTACGTTTCCACGTAATCCATCCTCACCACTTCAAACACACCAATCACAGTCCACCGTGTCTCTCTATAAAACAAAATACTCGACACTATCTCCATCACATCGCTTCAAATCCCAAAACCAATCTCTTAAGTCATATCTCTGAAATCCCTTCGAAGTCTTGAATTTGAAGAAATAATGGCACCCGCCAAGGCAGAGAAGAAGCCCGCTGAGAAGAAACCTGCAGCTGAGAAAACAACATCAGCTGCCGAGAAGAAGCCAAAAGCAGAGAAGAAATTACCCAAGGACGCGTCTTCAGCTGACAAGAAGAAAAAGAGGACCAAGAAGAGTGTCGAGACCTACAAGATATACATCTTCAAGGTCTTGAAGCAGGTTCATCCAGATATTGGTATCTCCAGCAAAGCTATGGGGATCATGAACAGTTTCATCAATGATATTTTTGAAAAGCTTGCTCAAGAATCGTCTCGTCTCGCACGCTACAACAAGAAGCCAACTATCACCTCTAGGGAGATCCAAACCGCCGTTAGGCTTGTTTTGCCTGGTGAGCTTGCCAAGCACGCCGTCTCTGAAGGGACTAAGGCGGTTACTAAATTCACCAGTTCTTAGGCAATTAGGGTTAGTAAGATAATGTAATCTTATGTTGTTTTCGGAAATTAGTTTTATTTAGTAATGGCCCCTTTGCTGTAAAGGATTGAGTGGATTATCTATTGTGGGTTCTTATTGAATTTTCATTTTCATGGAATACATTGATATTATAAGGAAAACCAACTAAACATTTTTTTGCTTAATTGGTTCGCTTAATTTGATTTATTTATAAAGTTCATATGATCCATGTGCATATCTTCTGAAGAGAATTACCATAAAATAAATGGTATTTTATATGGTGTGCTATTGTTTCATTCATAGTAGAATTAAAAAAATTAAATTATTAATGAGTCAGAAGTTAATTTGTTCATTTGTCTTCTTTTTCATCAGCGTTTGCATGTAGCATCATTTATCTTGGTTTTGGTTGATTGTAGAAGGAAAAGTCTACCAAAAATTTCCCTTCATATATATCATCTTTTGACGTAAAAATTTATCTATACTTATTTCATTATCCAATTCTTCGTAATCTTATCGTGATGGTGATGCCACTTATCCTCGTCCATCTTTGGCTTCTTACGGGATGGAGTGTCTTGTCTTTCATTGATTTTTGGGTATGAATTAATATATGTTACATTATTTATTATGTTATTAAAAATATTAAAAGATTGTATTATATTTTATATATGTTAAAGAATTTATATGATTTTTTTTATATAAGAGTTATAAGTAAATTATATATATATTAACAATTTTTTCAAACTCAAGTTGTATATGAGATAAGTTGAGATTGTTAATCAAATTATAAGTGTGTTTCTTAGGAAGTGTTTTAATGAAGATATCTATTATTGATTGTTGAAGGAAATTAAGAAAAACTTGAAAGTATTATGGACAAGATGATAACAAATAAAATGACAATTAATTTTGATGTGTTTAGTTCGTTTATGGAAGACATTTTTGTGAAGAATATGAATGACACTTTAACTATCACAATAAAAATGAGTAGTAAAAAATGTGTACACACCCAAATTCTTAAAAAGTCATCGTAGCCAAAGAAGCTTAAATGTGGTATTAACAGGAGCACGATATTTTGCTTATGTATTAGAATGGGTCATGAAAGTTTGTTTCTTATTTTGTTAAGAAATAAAAGAAGAACTAAGGAGAAAACATTAACCCGTATTAGATCTGTAATCAATGGGATCTCTTGTCCAATTAGCACAGAGAATGCACAAGTACAAAAGAAGATTGAGTTGAGTAGAAAATGTCATGGAAAAAAGTGCCCTTTAAGTATCATAGAATGCGTAGAGCAATAACATAGTGAGTTGATCGTGGAGCAGACAGATACTAGCTCACCTGATGAACAACATAAAAAATGTTTGGATAAGTAACTGTAAGATAAACCAGGTTGTTAATGAATCGTCTATAAAGAGAGAGATTAGACAATGGTTTCCCCCCCGAGAGTGTCAGATGGGCATTAAATTCAACTGGAGTGTCAACAGTCTTGCTGTCAGTGAGTCCAACTTGAGATAAAAGGTTAGATACATACTTCTCTTGAGTAATACAAAGATCATATGTGGAACGAGTGATCTCAAAACCCAAGAAATAATTGAGATATCTAAGGTATTTCATCTCAAACTGTTGACTATGAAAATTCTTGAGTTCTTCAATGTCATTGAGATCATCACGAGTTATGATCATATCATCTCTGATATCATGTTAGAAATACTGAATGATTGTATTGTATTTCATATGTTAAGGAATATACATGATGTCTTTATATACGAGTTATAAGTAAACTAGATATATATTAACAGATATGATATACATTAAGAGATATATATTAACAACCTTAATTATCAATATTGTTGTTTGTTACCAATTGTGAAGTCCAATAAATGAGGCTCTACGAACAAAAATTGAAGGATCTCAAAATGAAAAATTATTTGTTACAAGCTGTTGATCGCTCAAAGATAATTCTTATGAAAATGAACTTTCAAAGATATTTGGGATTCTATGAAGAAGAAATATCAAGGTTTTACAAGAGTGAAACATGCACAACTTTGAGCATCGAGGAAGGATTTTAAGACTTTACATATGAAGAATGGGGAGTTTGTCATCGATTATTTTGTAAGGACAATGGGAATCGTAAATAAGATGTGTATCTATAGAGATAAGATGGTTGATGTTGTCATTATCAAAAAATTGTTCGGTTAATGTCAAGCAAATTTATTGTCCATTCAATCGAGGAGTGGCATGATATTGATGAGCTTCAAAGCTCATTGTTGGTCTATGAGCAAAAGGTGAATGGTAGCCCTACTGAGGAGCAAGCCTTTAAGGTCTTAACCATTAATGAATCTTCAAGAGGTAGAGGTCGAGGTCGAAGTAAAGGAAGAGGAAGATGAAGATGAAGAAACAATGATTATAGGTCCTCAAAATCAAATGATGGCCTGTTAAATTATAGAGGCAAAGGCAAAGAGTGCTACAATTAATACTAAAATGATCAAGAGCTAAAATGGGACAAATCAAATATTAAATGATTCTGCTGAATAAATATAGACATTATAATATAAATCTGAGTGTTATACTGAGTTATAAACATAAAAGTCCAATTTTGCAGAGAAGCAAGAGGAAGAAACTCTCTTGGTAGCATGTCATACCATGAGGGATGATTCGTTGAGCTTTTGGTACTTAGATACAAGCTTAAGTAACTATGTATGGCAATAAATCTGCATTTTTAAATTTAGATGAGACATACAAAAATATAGTTAGATATGAAGATAATTCTACTATGGCTATTATGGGCAAAGGTAATGTCAAAATCTAGACCAAAGATAACAATATTCGTAAGATTTGAAGTATTTTCTATGGCCAAAACTTGACAAGCAATCTGTTACAAGAGAAAGGTTATATGATTACCATCAAGAGAGGTACGTGCTTGAGTCATGATAAACAAAAAGGTGTTGTTGGTAGTATTAACATGACAAAAATAAAATGTTTCCTCTTGCCATTGAAAATGTGAACCAGCATTGTCTCTCTACCAAAGTGAACAATTCTACATGGCTTTGACATTTTCGTTATGGGTATCTAATTTTGGCCAACTTAGAACTCGATATTGGCTAGATATGGTGATGAGCTCCCATAAATTGAAATTCCCCAACAAGTATGTTAAGGATGTGTAGTAGAGAAAAAATATCGTGAGAAGTTTCCTCCAAGAAAAGCTTGTAGAGCGAAAAAGCCTTTAGAGTTGGTTCATTTAGACATTTTTCCGATTAATCCAACATCAAATGGCGGGAAGAGGTATTTTATTTCATTCATTAATGATTATAATCGAAAAGTTTAGGTCTATTTTGTATCGGAGAAACCTGAAGAAATTGGAATACCGATTAAGATCCTTCGAACTAATTATGAAAGAGAATTCAACTCACAAGAATTTAAAATTTATTATGAGATGCAAGGAATTCAAAGACAACTAACAATAACCTATAAATCATAACAAATGGGTGTATCCAAAAGGAAGAACCGTACAATCCTAAACCCTAAATATGGTTTGAAGTATATTGGCTAGTCGAAGTGTTACAAAGTGTTCATGGCCAAAGGCGATCAATTAGAGTATTCATATACTAAATAAGTGTCCAACATTTGCTTTTAAAAACATGACGCCAAAAGAAGCTTGAAGTAGAAAGAAATCGGTTGTTGATCATTTTGAATTTTCAACTGCGTAGCTTATGCCCACATGCTTGATGAGAAGTGAAAGAAACTTGATAAGAAAGGAGAAAAGTGCCTTTTTGGAGTCTGTGAGGAATCAAAAATATACAAACTCTGCATTCCCATCACAAAGAAGATAATTATCAATTAGAGTGTTGTATTTGATGAAGAAAATTCATGGCTATGGGATACTATCAACATAAGGCAAAATGTTTCAGTCATTCTTGTAGAAATAGAGGATGAAACAATTCTTTAACAACTATCAAATTTAAATTATACAAGTCTACAGATCAACTTAACACTACCATTTCATTCCCTTATGAAGAAAGTCAGGGTGATAATGCAAAGCCACACAGTCCAAACAATAGAACAAAATACCTTATTGGATGTCAGATTATAAGGTCAAAAGAATTGTAGATTATGATGATGATCCAATTACTCGCTTTGTTTTACTTTATGATTGTGACCCAATAGTTTTTCAACAAGATATCAAAGAACCAAAATGGAAATAGAGCCATGGATGAAGAGATGAGGTCCATTCAAAAATATAGCAATGGATGTTGATAGACTTTCCTAAATGGTAAAAATATATTGGTGTCAAATAGTGTTACATAACAAAAATGAGTAAAGATGGTGAAGTTGATAAATATAAAGCCCATCTTGTAGCAAAAGTTACAAGCAAGAGTTCGACATTAATTACAAAGAAGTTTTTTCTCCGATTGTAAGGCTAGATATTCTCCTTAACTGGTCAAAAATCATAGCCCATATTCCAATTGGATGCCAAGTTGGCATTTCTGTATGAAAATTTGAAAGTATAAGTATATGTTGACCAACCACTAGGCTATGTACAGTAAGGAGTAGAGAATAAGGTATACAAACTTAACAAGACACTTTATAGGTTAAAACAAGCTCCTATAACTTGGAATAGTAACATAGAAGCTTATTATTTTGCTCAAGGTTTTTAGAAATATTGATATTAGCGTACACTTTATCTTAAATTAGAGGTGTAGGAAATTTACTTATAGTATGCTTGTATGTTGATGATTTGATCTATACCGAAAGTGATAGGGTTTTATTTAGTGATTTTAAGAAGTCTATGATGATTGAATTTGTAACGTTAGAGCTTGGGTTAATGCATTATTTTTTGGACATTGTAGTGGATCAATCTTTTGTTGGAATTTTCATCTTAGAAAATTATAGAAAGTCTAATGTATTTGATTTCAACCAAACCTAATATTATGCATAATGTGAGCTTAATGAGCCACTATAAACAGAATCCAACAAAACTTCATTTCTCGATAACAAAAAGAATTTTTCTTTACTTGAAAAATACAATTGATTTTGGGTTTTACGGATAGTGATTATGCATAAGATCAAGACGATAGGAAAAATACTTTTGGATGTGTTTTTATGGGGTCAGTAACTATTTCATGATCTTCAAAAAATCAACAAATTGTCACTTTGTCGACAACTGAAAATGAATTTATAGTAGCAACAACATGCACAACCCAAGGCATTTGGCTGAAAAGAATACTGCAAGCAATCCATCAGAAGCAACAAGGTCTTATATCATTTTATTACGATAATGTTTCTATAATTAAGCTGTCCAAAATTCTAGTTTTACATGGAAAAAGAAAAGACATAGATATGAGGTTTCATTTTCTACTTGACCTTTGTAAGGATGGACTTATAGTTTTAATTAATTGTAAAACTGAAGATCAGGCTACTGACATATTCATTAAGCCTCTCAAGTTGCCTGCGTTTGTGAAACTGAGGAATTTACTGGGAATCTGTTCTTTGTAAGGTATGGTTGGATGATACACGAGCAAGAGTTCTTATGGGTTATTCTTATTTTTGTTTCTCTATAAACTAATGTCAGATGAATATTCAGTTTATGGGAGATTGTTAAACTTTTATTGTTTTCCTTAACTTATTTGTAGAATAAGTCATTGGAGTCCTCATGGAAATCAGTTTATGTTTTCCTATTATTTAGGAGTATCTTATCGTTTAATTTGGTTTGTGATTCGTGGGATTATAGGCCCTTGATTTTCTGATATATTTGTTTTTGTTCGTCTTATTTATTCTTGAGTTAACGAATAATAAAGTTGTTCAATTCAACATAATAGTATTGTTCTCTTGCCTCCTCTGTGCACTAGTATTTTTTTTTTCTCATACATTTTACTTCACTTCTTCACCAGATCACTAGCTCTTCACGATAGTATTTTCAGTGCTTTTTGAACTAGACTAGAGTCTTGTAACCATATAAAGGACTTGTTGTCGAAATTAATGCCAAGATTGTATAGAATTTCATGGACATCAAAGTATGGCTTATTTTTGACGGACTCTAAATCACAAAAAATAAGATTCTTAATTGATTGGGTGACAAACTTACCTCTTCCTCCCCCTCAGACCTCGTTCTCATTCTATTCAACCCTAGTCTTTTATCGTGGGAGAGAAACGTGGCGATGGTCTTGGAGGGAATTTTAGAGACAACTTAAAGCCTTAATTTTTTTTAAATAAATTTCAAAATTTTAAAAACTTATATAAAATAATACATGTGAAACTTATAATAATAAAAATATTATCTTAATAACCTTAAAAATAGGTCAAATTGGTTAGAGTTGAATGAAGAGTTTAACTTAACCAGCGTATAATTAGATACTATTATAACATAAAAAATTTAGAACAAAGTTTGTTTTATATTAAAAAAATAAGTACATAAAAATTATTATTTTTATGGTCGTAAATTTTATAAGATATAATAAATGATATTTTTCCTATTATTTAGTTTGAAAACTACCCAAAATACATAGACATAAATATTTTTCATTATATTTGGAGTTAGTTGATACTCTCTACTAATTTCAAAATTTTGTGACTAAAATTTAAGGTTAAAAATTTATGAATCTATATGTAATATTTTAAAAAATTGAAATTAAATCCTACGTTTTAAAATTTTAAAAATTTTAAAAAATTATGTGAAAATTTAGTTAAAATTTGATAACTAATAATACACTTTAATCTATAATAAAAGAAAACTTTGATTGCTTCCTAATCTTAGGGATTGAATATGCTTTCCAATCATTTTTTCTATTTAAAGATTCAAAAATATGCTTAATTCCTTTTCATTTTTTTTAAATATATTTATGCATAACCAATTTTAAAAGCTTTCCAACACACTTTCTAGTTCTCTTTTCCACTATGTCACACTTTAGACATATATTCCTCAAGCAAAAAAAGCATGCTCTTTATTCCGTCAAAATTAAGATGTTAATCACATATTTGTGTATATAATATTAATTATATGAGTATACGCAGAGCTTATATTGAAAGCTCTTTCCATAACTTCAGCATTGTGGTTAATATTTCTCTTAGGTAGTTAACTATTTTTTATTATCATAATTTTATCTATCAAAAATTATTAAAAGGTAATTAATTATAAAGATATAATATATAACTCGTATACATGTTTTTACGATAATAACCAAATTTTTTTTTGATAATATTATTATAAATTTATAATTATTTTATTACAAACCCCATTTTTTTTAATAAATAGTTTAAGGGAATTTTTTTATAGCTTTAGGATTCGTAAAATTGAAGCCAAAATAAACGGCTGGGCAGGAGAAAATTCCACATTTAATAGCTTAAATGAATTTTCAACTTTTAGTCCTTTGTTTTGTTTAATAAGCTACTAACTTCTAGTCTATTCATATCCAATTTTAATAAATAAAATATTTTTAAAATTAATGCATAATATAAATGGCCCAAAAAATATAGAAAGTGGGTAAATCTAAAGTCTAAACAAACAAATCAATTTGTTGAAATATTTAGAAGAAGAAAAGAATCAATTTGTTTAAATAATGCAACATTACGTATGAGTTATGACAACCCATGAATATTATTAGCAAGCAATTAGTTAAATTTCGTTTTAAAAAATTAAATTTCTAATTAAAATTTTAATTTCCTCACCCAACTATACAATTATATTTTGTTTTAATTTTTTTTTAATCCAACTATGTTTGGTAAAAATAAATTATTCTACTTCTTTACCCGGTGCCCCTCCCCTTTTTGGATAGTTTATCCTAGTTCATATTGACCTTCAGATAAAGGACCCAAGTTAGGTTTGAAATTAACATTAGTTATTTAGAATAAAAAATGAATTTTGCAAAATAACATGAAACAATAAAAAGTTAAATTTTAAAAAAATTTATAATAAAATATTATTATTTAAATAAAGATACCCCAAATACAGTTAAAAATAAAAATAATTAAAGAAAAAATGACATACTAAAATATTGAAATTGTTGTTAAATGTTAAAAATAATTATTAAAATGAAAAAAATTATCCATATTAATGAAATAATATGATAAATTTAATTAAAAAAATATTCAAAAATTAATTTTATTTTTACATAACCATTTTAAAAAAAAATAATAGAATAAAAAATATTATTTATAAGCTATAAAACTAAATAATCTAATTAATTATAACAAAGCATGGTACTTGAAAAAAGAAGATAAGAATTTATAAAAACTCTTGGTTAAATAATTAAATTAAACACAAATAATTGACTGGAAAAATTAATAGATGACAAACAAATAACAGTAAGAAAATGACAAACAAAGACATATCCGTTTATGACAAAGTACACCGTCCCATTAAAATTGAATGTAGCTTGTTTATGAATTACCCCATAACATCAATTGGGATTTTCAAAAATTACTACCAACCCCCCTCTAATCTAATATTTTTTCTTCTTCAAAAGTTCGTATTTTAAAAGCATATTTTAATTATTTTTTCAAAAACATATGTTAATTATTGATACATAAATAATTTATCTATTTTAAATCAATATAACTTAACAATATATGAAATTATAATATATAATATATAATAGAAATTTCAAAACTTATAAAATATATATATTAAAAATTCGTGAGGAAAAAAAATTATCTATTTTAAACCAACAACCAAATCCAATTAAACAAACCATCAAAGTCTACCGATCCATGAGTTACGTATATAATCTTCTTATTCCTCTAATTAAACCCACAACATTATCAACTACTTTTTATCATCAAACAGGCAATTACCAACCTCTCATCTACCTCTAATATTCTCTTTTGTGGAAAAAAAAAGCCTCTTCATCTAACGCATATCATCTCTTATCTTTCTATATATAATTTGGTTTCATATTTTAATAATATTTTATTTTTATTATTATTATTATTTTTTAAATAATATGTTAGAATACACATATTTTAAAAAATATATTAATTTAATACAAATTTTTCATAAGATCTAATACATATCCTTAAAACAAAAGGATATTTATGACATTTTTATCTTTTATTGTAAAAAAAATTGTCTCCCAATTTTTGTATCTTTTAATACAGATTTTTAATAATTTTTTATTTATTTTACCTCATTTTCTTCGTGTTTCTTCTTAATCATTTTGCACCTTCAATCTCACTTTTTTCACTTTTATTTTCTTTTAAAGATCGAAAAAAAACCTCATCCATGATCATTTTTCAAAATATTTGTGTGAAATTTGACTACAAGTTAAATATAATTTCTATTAATAATAGAATCATCCAATAATAACATTATAAATATAAATTATTTTTTATGATTTAGTATGAACTTTCTAAAAAAATGGTCGCTATCCAATGGACATAGTTATATTGTTTGGACATATTATATACTAGTTGTATTATTTGGATTTTTTATAAACTTTAAGAAACGTTTGTTGCTTAACGTGTATTAATATTTTGTTAAATATTTTATTTTAGGAAGTTTGGTATTGTTTTCGCCAGCATTTTGATAAAGGATTTTGTTTTTAACTTCAAAAGAAAATAAAAAAGTGAAGATGTGAGGTTGAAGAGAGTGCAAAATAAAAGAATAAAAGATGATGTAAAATATATTAAAAAATTGTATTTAAAGATTAAAAAATAAGAAAAATTATTTATATTGAAGGGCCAAAAAAAGAAGAAAATTTCAAAAATATCCTTTGTTTAAAATATATATATTGATTATATGTAAAAATTATATCAAATTAATAAACCTAATAAATAAAAGTAAAAAAAAGTATAAAAATAAAATTAGAATAATAGTAACATAAATATGAAACCACATAATTCATTATATCATTATTGTGTACCTGTTTTGAAACAAATTTTTATCTTATTTTTATACTGCTTAATTTATCTTTGATATATAAATATGAAAAATCTGTACCTTAAATTACACTCCTTCTAGTTATTAAAATAGATATATTTTTTTAAAAAATTAAATTCATATAATGAGATTAATTTATACAAATTAAAATTTTTTTTAAAAAAAATACGACTCATGCATAAAAAATGTAAGCTAGAAGCATAATTGACCAATTGCAGTCCAAGAACAATCGCCTTAATTCAAAAAACCCATATCAAAATATACGAAACTCCACCTAATTAAGAAACTAACAATCTATATGTAAATTAATAGAATATATATAATGCATGAAAAATCACCGCAAATATATAATTCAGAATTTCAGATCTAAATGTTTCTGCAGAAACTGAAATAAGAGTAAGAGATCAATCTCAATGAATAACCAGCGTAATTCAACTCAAATAAACATAATTCACAATCATCTTTCAAGTTACAACCATACAAATTCAATTTATATATAAATTCAAAAACCCATAAGAAGAAAAAGACAAAAATATTCAAAAATTTCACATAGAAGAAGAACTTAAGTAGTGGTATAGTCCGTGTGAAATGTAATATTACTGATCAAGATGATCGGGAACACAGAGATTCATGAAATTCATTTACATGGGAAAAAATTTAAAGCTTCGTCTCTTGGCTGCAAGGTGTTCAAAGCTCGATCTGTAAAAGCTCTCAACTCGATCACTATTCACGATGTCAAGGAATTGAAGCTCTGTACTCAATTTTCTCTTACAAGAATTAGGAACCCTTCTTGGCTTTCTTGGTGCTGGTGGACATGAAACGATCTTTGGAATTCTGTGTTCTTCGGATGTTGGAGTGTGACACTCAAACTCTTCTCTATCTTCTTCTTTATTATCGTTTTCTCTGTTTTGATTTAGGCTTACTCTGTTTCTGTGATCAGTATCGACATTCTTCGATACTTGGAATTGGTTTTGGGCTTGGAATGTTGAAATTCTGATTTTGGGAAAGTTTGGGCATAATTCAAGATCGGTAGACATGGTTGATTGTGATGAAGAAGATTAGAATATAACTATCACTATAATCATAAAACAAGTAATTTAAAAAAAAAATAACAAGGGTTTTAAAATATTTGGTCGAATTGTATAATAAGAGTTATATAGTTTAGGAATAATGAGAAGAGGTCTATATTTATTTATGATTTGTGAGAAAAAGATTTAAATGGGTCAAATAAATAAAGGCTTGGATTTTGAAGACGTGCTTTTGAAGGTAATAGAGAGGTGTGTGTGAGAGAGAGAGAGAGAGAGACAGAGAAAGAAAGGTCTTTAATGGTTCTTTATTCTTTTTCTTGTTAGGAATATGACCTTCGGCTTGAATATTTACCTATTCATTTACCATTTATTTTAATTACTTTGTATGGTTTTTCATATCTGGTTACCAACTCTTATAACAACAAATTAAATTATTGAAAAAAATATCAATTATATTTTTATATATTTATTATTGATTACAAGTGTTACTTGATTTTATGACTCATATAAATTAAATTATTAAGTTATTCAGTTTTTAATACAAAAATTATACTTTTAATATCATATTAGAATTTATTTTTTACAAATTCTCTTAAAATCTTAAATTATCTAAGAATAATCAGTTATTTTTCATATTATTATTAATTTTTTATTTAGGTCTTTAATTAATAATTATGTTTTATTATTTTCTTCTTAAGCGTGATTTTCATTTATGATTAGTTGAGCTGTGTGCGATGTGAAGGTGATTTTTCAAGTAGCCTTTTAAGCACATAACAGTCAATAAAGATTTATTAGCATTAATAATGTAGCTTTGGGTGGCTGGGATTTTTAGTTAAGATTTTTCAGGAATTTTTGGGCTGTTTTTGGTAAGATTCTTTTAAGTGATTTAATGTCCAAATAATCCTTTGGGAATTCGAGTAAAAGACACAAATAACGGAATGTAATCCCATTGTAATTAGAAATAAATAGAAATTTAGCTGTTAATTAAGAAAATAATGTTTTATCATTATTATTTTGATGTTTTTTTGGTTTTATATTCACAATTTAACATAAGTTAAAGTAGCTCTTGTAATAATATCCTATCTGGTGCAGAATTTCCGCTTGATTTTTTTTTCCCTTAGATTTCAAAATTTATTAAATTTCAAATTATATTCTAATATATTTTCTTACCAAGACAACATTCCCACTTTTTCCCCCTATTTTTCATTGAAATATAATTTTGATAAAAAATAAAAATATAATTAAAATCGAGAAAATAAAATATAAAATTAATTATTAAATAAAAAGTAAAAAACATCACGTATCAAAATTTAACTAGCATGGTTTTTTATATTCTTTTTCCTATATATTTGAGTAAATAAGAAAATAGAAAATAACTTTTAAGGAATCAATTAGAAACCAATAGTTAATTTTTTTTAAATTGATGATGTTATCGTCACAATTATTTTATCCATATTACATCTCATCTAATCCTAATTTTAATAAAATGACAAACATTTAGACATAAAATGAGTTTTAATCTATGCATTACAATGATAACAATATGATTTTATTAAAAATCATAATATTAATAAAATTAGTTGTGAAAATACAGATGATTTATGATAAAGGAAAAATTTAAATTTTTATATTATTATATTATTACTTAAAAATAAATTAATTTTTTTTATTAATTAGGATGAATTTCCCGTGAGTAAATCATATCTATGATTAATAAAAATAAAGACATGGTGAGAGATGCAACTCTACATTTCTTAAAATAATAATAATAATGAATCCATATGCATAATAAGAGATTAAGTGTAAATAAGTTAATTGGAGTGGTAATAACAAAGAGTGGAATTGGAAGCATGGAATAGAAGTGGTATGTAACAATGAAAATGCCTGAGTTGGGTACGATATTTTTGCTATGTGCTTTTTTTTATATATATATCAAAACATGATGTTCAGATTAAATTGTAACAAAAATATTGATAATATTGTTAAAATATCTATAAAATATTATTTAAATATCTTTTTTTTATTAAAATTTTATAAATATTTTAAATATTATTATTAAAATATTAAAAATATTAATTATTAATTTATTTTTTAATAATCATTTCATTTCAATTTTTTTTATTTTTATAATAGATAATATATTCATTATTTTTTTTAACATATTTGTTATATATTTAATTTTTTTAATAATCAATAAAATTTATTTTTATACTATCAACATTTATTTATTTATCTATTTATAGTATGTGTAATTAGACAATTTAGTTAATTATTTTAAATATTTTAATTACTTATTCTATAATATTTAGTTAAATAGAATATATATTTTATTATATAATATTTTAATTAATTAATATAGATATTTTATGTATTTAAAAATATATGTATTAAATAAAAAATTAATTTTAAATATAATTAATTAATTGTTTCAATATTTTATAAAAATTTATAACATTTGTGATTTTTTTTTCAAAATTTGTATTGATTTTGAATATTTTTAAATTTTTTTATAAAAATTATACCTTGATATATTTATTAATTTCGATATTTTAAATTTTGGTGGTATGCACGATCAGATCCGCTTCGGCGTTTACTTTTTGTGGATCTGATATGAGTACGTAAAACTTACATTGGAAGCAATACTATCCGCTGCTTTCGAAAGCGTCCGGCCCTCACTTAAAGTAGCAGAGCAGACACAATCGTCATGTCCCATTTCTTGATATTGATTTTATTTATTGCTTCAATAATAATTCAATTTTATTAAGATTGGTGACATTGTCGGACCCGCTCTTAATATTTGTTATAATAATAACAGTAATGATGTTATAATAAGAATTATTAATTTAATTTATTTAATTAAATATAATAATAACTATAAATTAATTATATTATAATTTACATTTTGATGTTCAAATTCTTTTTTTAACGTTACATCCAAGAAAATTCTAGAAGGACCAAATTAAACCTTCCCAAGCTTAGTAGCATGCTATACATTATTTGAGTTTTGGCCAGTTCTTTTGAATAAATTAAAGTAGAAAATAAAGAGTGAGTTTCATTATGTGCGCGTGGAGCAGACAGTCTATCCAAAACGGCTTATCTTATGCATTCTAGCAAGCCACTGTGTCATCATTCTCTTTCTACTGTAAATAAAAAAAAATAAAAAAAACTGTGTGGAGAGAGAGAGAGAGATAGAAGGGGTAAGAAGGTAAAAGGGGAGTGCATAGGATACCATATGGCAGGCTTAACTAAGGCTATCTACCAAATATCTCAATCATACTTATAAAATTAGAGAAAATTGGTGGAGAGAATAGAGAATTGAGATTATTATTTACTTATTTATTTTAATTTGGGTTTACCAAATAATACCAAACACATTATCTTATGAATCTTTCCACGTGAACTGTCAACTCCTAATCTCTAATTTCACGCATCTTCTTTTAATTTTGCTTGGTTTTCACCGTTAATCATTATATCTTTAAGTTTTAATATAATATTCCTTCTCTTCCTTTGTCAAAAATCACAAGAAATGCCTATGTTTAATCTTTTTAGTTTTATTTTTCTAAAAATGTCTCTCGATCTAGTTTTGAAAGAATATCAACGGAGGTTATCAAATTTGAAGTTATATCAACTACCACACGCATTTTCTAAGCTTTGAAAATTAGGTATAATTCATAATTTCATAATCCTAAATTGCTAAAATTCTCAAATTTGGAAGCTTTGAAAATTATATAGATGGTTAGGAAGGTTCCTATGCATAGATTTATATACATATTAATTATAATATGATATTTGATATAATTATAAAAAAAAATATTAATTTATTTTTAGATAATTATGATATGTGATGTTTATCTAATGAAAAAAAAAATTATTTAACATTTTATTATAAAATATATGGATAATTTTGTTAAAAATTTAATATATATATATATATATTGGTAGATTTTGGAATTTTACTTGATTTATATTATATCAAATTTAAAATGTTTTTTATAAATAATGTTATTTTTGAATAGGTTGGAATGATTAAGAAAAAAATAAATTTATGCGCGTTTTAGTGAGAAAATTATATAATTAATCAAATATATTATATTAATATATTTAGAGTAAAAATAAAATTTTAATAATATTGAATGAGATTTAGTTAATATGTTTAATATTAAATATGTCAAAATAATTATACATTAATTTAAACAACGTTTAATATAAAATGATGTAACATATTTTTTAATAGTAAAAATATATAAATAATATTAATAGATATTATTATTTTTTAAAAAATAAAATAAAAAATTGTTAAATTAATTTTTCTTTAATTTGTATGATTCTCACAAGATGAGCGAACGAAGATCATGAACATTCCTAAAACCCAATCTTGCCTCGTTAATCTAAGTTTATTCCAACACAAGCTTTATTAAGACTTACGTTTTTTTATTTATTTAAGAGGTTTTATTTCTTAATTTGTTTTTTTTTTCATTTATTATTATTTTCCTTTTTAGGAACCCAGATCCAATGTTAGACAAAAAAAAAATAATTCATGACCGGTATTTGTGTACGGATTAATTTGCCTTTTCATGTGCTTTGTTTATAATTTCTCATGTTTTTATGATTTTTTTTTTGCTTATCTATGAAGGAAAAATAAAAATCATGCATGTTTCTTTGATATTTATTTAAGTCAGAACAAATTTTAAAATCCTTCTTATTAGGCCGTTAGCCAACCATTCCGTCTGGTTCTTGCGTTTTGGATTTTGGTTTTCTGTTTTCAAAACTACGTAATCATCTTCAGTTCTTCAAAACAAAAATAAGATTTTTTTTCATTAAAAATTCATATCTATTAGGAAAAATTACCGGGTCGAAACTAACACACAAATTAAAATAAAATTGAGAATAATGAAAATAAAATAGACATAAATATTTTACATGGAAAAACTCATGAACAAATTGGGGTAAAAAACCACGAAAAAGTGTAGAAAGATTTCACTATTGTAAAATAAGGATTACAACATCTTCTCTCTAGTTACAATGAGATAACAGTTCTAATCTCTATTGTAATAGAAGAAATAACTCTCTCACAAAATAAAAAAAATATTATTTACAAAAAAAAAAAACAAATTTTCCTTTCTAAGTAGTAACTCACGAGATAACTCTCACAAAAACTTCTACTATTTTTCTTATGAATGTTCTCTAATTTATTTACTCTTATATTTTGCACAAATAAAACAAATCATTTATAGGCAATATCCTTGAAAAACTTGTGGTATCAAAGACTTCATATTCATCTCCACATTAAATAGACAAGAAATTAGTACTCCACATTGAATGAATAAGAAATTAGTGTTTCACATTAAATGCACAAGAAATTAATACTCTAATAACATCTTTAATTAAATGTCTTTCATGTTTTATACTTCATCCATTAACAAAATATAATATTAAATTAAGTAAGTGATTTTATCACTAAACAAGGTCATCAATTATCATAATATTAAACTCTTAAAAACTGAAAATAGTAAGAAAATAGCCCGTCATCCCAATAATCTAGTGATAAACATGTTAGTGAATGTGTGTTATGTATTTCAAATAAATCTTATTGATGGATAAAAAAATTACTAATATCTTATAAAAACTTAAAAGCAAAAAAATTAAAAACAAAAAAGCACAAAATCAAGCCATATAAGTCATTAATTTATGCCTTATATATCCTAACGTACCATTACTAGTATATTTGTTTTAAATAAAACCAAATGTCTCAATAGTTAATAAAAAAAAATATTTTTCAAATAAAATCTAATGAAATAACATCTTAAAAATAAATGTTTTCATGTAAAAGACTCAAAATTCTTTCCTTAGCTTTTCTAATTTTTTTATATTTATTTAAAAAAATCCATTAATTTTCTCATGTGTGAAAGTTGCCCGTATAGTTCCAATCTGAAAAAAATGGTAATTAAAGCCTCAAAAATGTTTGATTTGAAGGGGCAATATTTAGACAGGGGAGTACTGAGAAAACCAAATATCCAGACAATAATTATTTAATTGAGATCATCCATACATATTTGCAGATATATTGGATACCCTTTTCTCCAGCTAGAATTTTACTGCATGCAATTTTAGATCAAATATGATCATATTGATTTTGTTCTGATTAGGTTAGGTGAATGCAACCTCCAATTAATATATTTGATATTATGATTAATACGTCTGTTTATAATGAGATTCATTTTATGTAGTATGGATCATGTCATTTAAATAATACTTATATTTTATACGTATATTATCACTTAGCTTTCAAGTAATGTGAGATATGTGTAGATACACTGCATCATACACCTCTACTTAGAGAGTTTTACATTCTCATAAGAACACAAGATCACATGAAGTGACCATTATTCGGATAACTGATATAAGGACAACTACTTGGGATACTTTCTATAAAAGTTGATTATACAATACTAAATTAGATATATTAAAAACACATTTAACATTCATTTATCTATAGATATTTTTACATATATCACTCGATGATCATGTGTTCAATAATCTTAATCCTACATGATTTAACCGACCCTTTGTTGTGAGACCTTGGTATTTAACTTGATGATGCTCATACTAGTAGGTTAATATGCCTTATATTAATATTTTAGTGTTTATGATGGTAGAGGAGGTTATCTCATAAAATGTGAAATTAAGTCCGTCTATTTGTAAATGTTAAATAAGTTTCATTGTTTATAAATCCATAACTTAAATAACTATATGAAATCTGTAGCATGATTGTAGATAATTATTCATACATATTGCAAATAATTAAGAAAAAGATATAATGAAAGAGGTAAAATGGACCTAATAACCTTTGTTGTATTACAAATTGGTCGTGGAGGATTTAGTTATGCTGAATGATTATAATAATGGATCACGTATGTACATAATACTAGGTAAATATTAGCTATGATATTCATAGTATAGTCTTAGGTCTATAGAGTGACATTGAGATTAATAAAAATTGATAATTAATTAAAAAATTAATTAATATATCAATACTTTATTCAAACTTGAAATCATTGTTTTATTGCTTATCGAATCTTTTCTATATGAACAATTAAATGATGTTACTTTTAAAAAAATATATATGATTTAATTAAAATACATATTTATTTATTAGGAAATTTTATAAATATTATACATGTATAAAGATAAATTGGTAATTTTGACATTGTTATTTAACCAATGTAATTAATTAAATATTATTTTGTTAGATTAAATAATTATTTGAATTAAAAAATATTAAAATTTAAATTTAAATAATTATTAGGTATTTAAACACTTGTGGGATATAGAAGAAATTTTAAAATATCAAATTAGATTTGATACATATATTTTTATTACATTATAATTGGATTAAATTGAAGCACACAAATAGAAGTGAGACTTCTAGGTGTGACATTAATGACATTAGAGTGGGAGTATGATTCCCACAAGCATAAAATTTGATAATGTGTATGATTCTTATTCGGAGATGATTTAAGAGTTTTATTTCAAATCAAACTAAGTCAAGTAGAGATCATTTAAAAATATCATATTCCCCTTTTTATGGCCGGTCACACGGTGAATTTTTAGAAAAAATATTTACACACTTAATTAAGAAATTTTTTTGAAATAAAATTTAACTCAAAGTTATACAATTCAAAAAATATATTATTGAATCAAGATTGTTATTGGAAAACAATACTATTTATGTACAAGGAGTACAAGTTGGAGGACTTTAACGAATTATTTGATCAACTTAGAAATTGTAAGAATATAAATCTACGTTGTTTATCTTCAATGGGAAATAAGATTTGAAAATATGAAGATTTCAATTATTATTCATATGATATAAGGGTATCTATATATTTTTTTTACTAATTTTATAATTAAATTATAAATATCATAGCAATTATGTTGAGAAATTTTTTATTTCTCAATACCAAAAACTTTCATAATTTTTATATTAAAGATTTAGTTTTTATATAAAAAAATTTCAAAAAATACCATCACATACATAATTAATTTAAAAATGTACTACTCTTCTTATTATATAATAGGTAAGACTCACATGTGATTTATCACACATGCAATATTATGTTATGCAATGTATATATTGCATGAAATTTATTATTCTTTTTATGATATTATTTTGATAAAACAAAAGTATACAAAATAAATCATATTGTATGAACTTTTATTTCACATAACATGCATGTGTAATGTCGGGATCAATGGTTCCAAATGCATGTAGTACTAACGCACATGCTTTTTTTTCATATTCTTTTTTGTTTAATATAATATATAGTAATGTCCAAGAAATTGAATATGGTGATTTTATTATCCATCAGATGTGATTATCTGATTAGTCAGCTTTTAGGAAAATCTATATATAATTTATAAATAAATTGTCAGGTTTGATGTAGTTTTTTAGACAAACCAAAGCAAAAAGAAGATTAAAATTATGTAATTTTTATGAACAAAAAGTTATCTTCCTAATCCAACCAAAATCTCGAGTTAACAAAATTTTTCTTTTGTCTTGTCTCAAACATAACTTAAAACTTCAAGCCAACTAACATTTATATATTAATGTTTACCCTAATTTCTTAGATTAAATTGATGATACATATAGACATAATATCTATTATTTGTTAATCAAAATTCACGTGATAAACTCTCTATTTGAATAATAATAATAATAATTAATTTATATTATTAGAAGATATTGAGAAATTAATTCTCCTATAAATTTAAGTTTTTGATTAAAAATTTAATAATATTTATATATATTTATCATTCTTTTACAAGTGTTGACTTTATGTATCAAACATTTATAATTTAATAATTAAAATTAACGAGTTTTTAACCATGATATTACGTAAGAAATTGTTTAGAAGCTGAGTAGTAAAAAAAATGTTATCTAAAAAAAAAAGTAACTAGTTATAACTATTAATTAACATCATGCATGTGTCATTCACTTATTAACTCTGAGTGGAAAATTGTGTTTGTCTAGTAGTAACAGTCATTTTTCTTTTCTTTTAACTTATCTATTTAAATTACACTAAGAAAGATGTGTTAGAAAAACTACACTCCAAATTAAACTGTGAGCTAAATATTTGAAACTTTGAGAGCACCATGTTACATGTAATAATTAGCATCAACACAGCTTCCGTCTTTGAGAGCAAGTGAAATTCTCATTTGTTGTATTATCAGTTATTCTTTTGTTTTCAACTTCATCATCAAATATAATTATTAGTAACTTACAACATCTCGAGCTACATTGAGTGAAACAATATTTTACATTTATTTACTTATTCCTCATTAATATACAAGTTAAATTTTTTTTTTCACTCCGATGGAGACGTACTTGTGGATTTTATTCAACTTTCTTTCCTTATGTTCAGTTTCTACATCATATTTCAATAAATATTTTCAAAGTGTTTATGGTGCCGTCTTCAATAACCAATGAGACTTTTAGTTAATGGCTTCCTCACAACAAGATTCCCAAACCCAAATGTGACAAAGACCGAGGAATCACTGAATTTTTTTTATTATAAACTTTGATCCATTCGTCAACACATGGTTAATAAACTTTGATCCATTTGTCAACACATTAAGGATTCATTGGGAAGAAGACAAATAGACAAAAGTTAACATAATATAATTAAACCATGTGTTATTAACTTATTATTATAATCCCTGTTTTTTGAATTTTGAAACTTTGATAGATCAATATTCTTTATTTCACATGGATCTCTCATAAGTTCAAAATTAAAAATTTCTTAGGGTAACACAAGAACATGAGCCTTGAGGTTTTATATGCCTCTATCTCGTTTTTCAATTACTTAATTGAGTTTTTTCTTGTCCTTTCCTTCTTGACACAGTTTACACTACTTTTAACACATAATTAATTTATACAATAAATTGAACCTCATTTCATTTGAAAATGTATTCAACAGATTCATGGTCCAAAATGTTCTTTTGAGGTATATCATGGTTTGTGAATGCTTTGGTGAAGGTTGTTGTTCGAGCTCATATTAGCTCCATGTTTTTGAATGCATGTACATAAAAAAATTATTTTTTGAACATCTTTTCAAATACAATGAGGGGTCAAAAATGTGAGGGGTAATCCCTTATTTTTAATCTAAAAGTTTTATCCACCACCCAGTATATAAAGGCTGGACCTAAAGCTGTTAGACTATGACCATTTTATTATTTTACCACATTAATTAATGGCATTTCAATCATTTTATGTTTATTATTATTTTTATAACAAGATGTGAAAATATATGACAAAATGAAATATATAAAACAATATAATCGTTTCTCATTATTTATATAAACTATAAATTATTTATTATTATGGGATATGGTAACCCCACCCTACACCTAAAATGGGTACGATGGATTGAAGAAAAAAATTCGTTGACCACATTATTGAGTTCGCAAAGGTTTTGAGCAATATGATTAATTTTGATCAGAAAATCAAACATATATTGCTTTTGTAATAAAGCTTCAATTTTTTTTAATTTTTTTTATATGTATTGCTGTGGAAAATGAAAATTTTGATGGCTCAATTTTTCACAACACAAACTCTTTTATATTAGATTTATCAATTTCTGGTTAGTTGGTGAATCCCAAATTTTGCAATAAATTGATTGTTCTCCAAGGAACCATATGCTTGTTTTTAGCAATCGTTACCACTTACAACCATAATTTTACAAGAAATTCAGCAGCACGGAGATAGATACGTCTGTGTCACAATGGATTTTGGAAATGTCTTCACGAAGCAGTCTACCAGAGGAGGCAATGGTTTGTGCAAACTTAGAGAGAGTTTCCCATTTGAAATAAGGAGCGAAAAAGCCTCCATTAGAGCATCAGGATTATGTTTTGGAAAGAATATGCCATGAATTCCATCAAGTACCTGTAATTTCAGAGGGCCGTTTTATTTGAAAACAATGAAGTAACTTACAAGAATAGGAAATGTTAAAACATTGAAGTAACTTACATATTTCTTCTAGATAGGGAAATCACGTGCTACAACTGGAATTCCAAATGTCATAGCTCTGATAAGTAGTTGTGGAGAACCTTGTATTTCTTGCAAAGAATCATAGAGAACAATATCAGCCATTAATAGCACACCATTCACATCACTATCCAAGCCACAAAGTCTAACAGAACCTTCATAAAGTCCTAGACATGAAGCAACCTCCTGCGTAAAAGATTAAAAGAACAGTTCAACAGCACAACAGAAAAGTTCTTTTACTGGAAGATTAATCAACATGTAAAAAGAAGAGGCCAGTAGTAAATTTCATGTTCTGAACCCATTATAACAATTATGATATGTTTGCAAGAGATTTCCCTCCATTAAATTGCTATGGATCACCATTTATCAAACACTACCCTTTCCAGAAATACATTTACACCAAAGATGTTGCACTTGTTCCCAACCAAAAAAAAAAAATAAAAAAAATCATAGGTTTGTTGTAAAATCTTTCATAGCTTAATCAAGTTGCAAATATGGACGGAATTCCAAGTTGCAAATATTGACGGAATTCCAAATTGCCAATGCAAGTGAAAGCATGAACGACTCATTGAAATCTTTTTACAATGACTGAAAAAGAAGAATATGTATCCATTTGCACCCAAAGATTCGTTCTAGTTGCCATAATAAGGATGAACTATAAAACACCCGCAGATTGATCCATAACTTTCCTAAGGCAAGCTCTTTACCCAGTTTTTCACAACTGTACATCAAAACCAGCATTTTCAGTCACATTTAACAATCAGACACTCGTTAGTATTCTTTTAAGAAACAAACACTTTCAGGTATTCAGGATGCTAGGCTATCAAAATGTGATCATAGTTCATAGGAAAAGCATAATTTGTTAAGCATCGTTAGAGAATTATTTACCTGTAAAGTCCCATTATAACCATTAGTTGAGTTATAACATCTTCAATTGCACATGTTATGCACAAATCTACTTAGCTAACCTCAAAGATAATCCTAAGATTAAAAAAAAAAAGGGTCCATGTTGGAAATGCATGGGATATTGTTTAGATGACATTAATATATTCCTAACAAGTCTGAAGCAATAATATACATTAAAATGAGAAAAGTGGTGATGAATAACACCTTTATTCACTCAATCATTGTCCAAAAAAAGTTATAACAAATAAAGAATAAGATTCCCTCATTCCTCTTTAACAAATTATTTGTATAAACCAATGTGAACAATTGTTCGAATGCATCCTCCTTGGATGATATCACTTTAAAAACATCAGGAAATAGCAAACTTCAAGACAGTTATTATATTAGATCCCCGTTAAAGAAGCACCCCTGCATATGCATTTCTCAGTCACTCCTATAAAGTAGTGCCTAATTTTAAATCTATTTTATTTGTATGCATTTTAAAGCACAAGTTCTTAATGAATTTGTCATAACCACACCTAACATTTCATTACTTCACTTGACTTACAGTTTTGCTTAGCTCCCAACGACATCCATGTTTTCAAAATTAAACAGCACTATGTACATCAGATATGAATACAATCAAGAGCAATATGATTCCTTTTGTTGTGCAACTGAGATCAATATACCAAAAATTCATATCAAGTATCAACTACTGAAACACCAGCTGTTTACAAGATGTAGATGAATCAAAATGAAATATCGACTTATTAATTCTTCAACAAATTCAGTTTTTTTAGTCAAACAAACACACCTTGAAATTGCTATTTTTGCTTCAAGAGAGTCAACAAGCACTCCTTCAAAACTGCAGGAAAATGCTCAGTGTTTATTATCTTGAGCTACTGAAAAATAATATATTCACTACAAAAAACCAAAATTTCAATATGTTCAAGCTAAATAGAAACCATAAAAAAATTTGGAAAAACAGCAATTATACAAGAAGATCCGAATATACATTTACCAATCAATATGGCCATACTGCTCTGGTCTCTGGACCTAAAAGTGAAATCTGACTGCCCACTTGCTCCCATATTTGAAGTGCATTTCCTTTCTCTACGGCAAAAATCTGTCAAAATAGGGTTAGTGAGAAAGCTGAAACGTTTCAAATAGCACTTGAAAATACTATTTAGCATTACATCACTATTTAAACAATTTTATTCATTTTATGAAACATATCTTGATAATAAAATAGTAGTACATAAACTACCACTTCATACGATGCCATTTAAACAAAGCTATAAGCAAATAGAAAAGAAATTGCCTAAATTGTATAGCAGTATTTGCTTCCACTAGTTATATGAAAATTACAGATAGACAGCAACTCACCTTAAACACATAGCCAAGTTTCTGCAAGTTCTTTAGCACCGTAACTAGCATCAACGATTGTGGATCTTTTTTCATGTTTCCCAAGATCTGACAGCAATCACAACAACACATTCAGCATGCAAAATAATTAGAAATATATGAAAATAATATTCCTTTATTGTGCAATGGATAGTACTTAATGATGGTAAATAGCTAGAGGGTCTACACCTATAATGAGAGGAACTCAATTAATCTTGGGTTTGATTTCTTACTTATAGCCAAGATAAATCATAAATAGTTAGCTTTATAAGTACATAGTGTAACAAAAATTATAAGTGCCAGAAGCAGAGAAACAAGCATGGAAACTTTGCCTTGTTTCAGTGGAAACAGAAAGATGAAGCCTTAGGAAAATATTAACAGACAACAGTGTAATATGAAGAAAAAAAAATCACGAGTTATGCATAATATTGAAGTCACTTTTGTTTGAATTAATTTTCACCTTGATGCAAAAAAATCCAGTACGCCCTATAGCATAAATACCCTCTATAACCAAGTAAGTTGTCATCCAATCAAACTACAGTTTGTCAATGAGAGTGCAGTACACTCTGAGGTTCTATTGACACTGCAGTCCAACTTAACTATCCGTTGTTTCAACTTGCAAAGACGATAAGGGCTCTCATTCCATAAATTCTTTTGTTGGGAGAATTTGTTGAGTTTTCCTCTATTTGGAGGAGCCTAAATGAAGCCCATGTGGCTTAAAAGCCCATGGAGTAATAAGGGGGAAATTATGTCATTTCATTGCTTTAATTAATAAACCCACTTAGGGTTTGTTGTGTGTAGAAATCTGCAGAGAAAAACGAGTGCAGAAAAAACAGCAGCTGCTGCAGAAAAACTGCTCTCAGTTTTCAGTTTCTCTTTCTCCAACAAGCCTTCATCAAGTGCTCCAATCGAAGGTCGTTTGTGGTCCGATTAAGCTGAAATTTTGCAGGCAGGTTCACTACTCAAGATTCTTTAATATGTGCGGTGGGATTTGGATTTGGCTCACCGGTTTGAGAAATTGTGAGCAGTGAACAGTGACTATGAATTGGGTTAGATTTCTCCATTTTCTTGAAATAATTGTTAGTTTCCAAGAAGTGTATTCTTGATGATGTTGTTGATTGTTTGCCTCTAGTTTTACCTAGAGAGAACTGTTGTACAATTGTTTCTTGATAGTGGAAGTTTTGGAGAGGAGTGTCGTGGTTGTTTCCTTCCTATATCGGGAAGGTTTTTCCACGTAAATTGGTTGTGTTGATTTTGTACATGTTTTTCAGTTTTTAAGCTCTATTTATTTGTTTCCTAAAAGATTCACACAAAAAAGGAGAATAGGTTTAATTCCGCTGTTTAGAACTTGATTAAGTTCGAATTGAAATTGTGATTCTCCTAACAAAGTGGTATCAGAGCTGTGGTTATTATTGTTGAATTTCTTGTGTTGAATAATGGAAGCAAATTTAAGTAGAATGATTACTTTGAATGGTTCTAATTATCATACTTGGAAAGGAAAAATGGAAGATCTCCTTTATGTCAAACAATTTCATTTACCGGTGTTTACTTCTGAAAAGCCAAAAAAATTGTTTGAAGAAGAATGGACTTTGTTACATCGACAAGTCTGTGAGTATATAAGGCAGTGGGTAGATGATAATGTTTTGAATCATATTAGTGGAGAAATACATGCACGGTCACTATGGAATAAACTTGAAGAGTTGTATGCTCGGAAAACAGGAAATAATAAAATGTTTCTTATAAAGCAGTTGATGGCTTTAAGGTACCAAGATGGAACTCTGTTGACAGATCACTTGAATACGTTCCAAGGAATAATCAATCAGTTAGCTGGAATGGGTATCAAGTTTGATGATGAGATTCAGGAGTTGTGTTTATTGGATACGTTGTTGGACTCTTGGGAAAAATTTAGAATGTCATTAAGTAACTCAGCTCCAAATGGTGCAATCAATATGGATCTGACTAAGAGTAGTGTTTTGAATGAAGAAATGAGAAGAAAGTCACATGGGTCTTCTCAACAGTCAGAGATTTTGGTTACAGAAAGAAGAGGGAGGAGTAAAAGCAGAGGTTTCAAGAACAAAGAAAAAGGAAGAAGCCATTCCAACAAGTTTTCTAATGTTGAGTGTCATCATTGTGGCATGAAAGAGCACATCAAGAAATATTGTAGACAATTGAAGCGAGATAACAAGAAGAAAGACAAAAAACAAGAGGGTGATGTTGGCAAGGAAAATGATCGAGTTGCCACCGCTAGTTCAGAAGACTTTCTCGTTGTTTATAATGAAGATGTTGTCAATGTTGCATGTCACGAGGTCAGTTGGGTTATTGATAGTGGAGCCTCCATTCATGCTACGTCTCGAGAGGACTTCTTTACATCCTATACAGTAGGTGACTTTGGGACAGTGAAGTTGGGTAATGATGGCTTGGTTAAAGTCATTGGTATTGGAGATGTGTGTTTGGAGATGAATAATGGCATGAGGCTACTTCTTAGAGGGGTAAAGCATATTCCTGAAATTCATTTGAACTTGATCTCTGCAGGTAAACTTGATGATGAAGGATATTGCAATACCTTTAGTAATGGTCAATGGAAACTTACTAAAGGTGCCATGGTTGTTGCTCGTGGGAACAAACATTCCAGTTTGTATATACTGCAGGCGAGACTCTTTAAAGGCGTTATTAATCTTTGTGACGGATGATGAGCTCACATCAGAATTGTGGCATAAGAGACTTGCTCACATGAGTGAGAAAGGCTTGGCAGTATTGACTAAAAAGAATCTTCTTTCTGGAATAAATGATGTTTGTTTAAGAAGATGTACTCATTGTTTAGCAAGAAAACAAAATAGAGTTTCTTTCAAGAGTTCCCCTCCTTCAAGAAAACAATACATACTTGATTTGGTACATTCAGATGTATGTGGTCCTATGAAGACAAAAACTTTGGGTGGTGCCAGTTATTTTGTGACCTTCATAGATGATTGTTGCGTGTTTTTCAACACACGAACTCGTGCAAGCATACACGGTCACAAGTAATAAAGATTTGTAAGTAAAGTATCGATCCCACGAGGATTTGTTACCATAGTTTGTCGAGTACTAAAATTGTATCTCTCTGATTTTATCCAAAACAATCGTTGGTTAATAAAAAAGTAAAATAAGAAAATAAAAGAAATCTAGGATTGCAATTTTTCACCAAACTAATCCACTCAAATCATGTTATTTTCTTTTGATTTATATTTTTTAGTACATTTAATTTGTCAACCGAAAACTTCTTTTTTATTATTCATACATCTCTTTCGAGCTCCGTATAAACACACCTCGTTAAATTAATTTACTATATCTCTATGAAAATTAAATTTACCGAGATTCATTACGTTCTAAGTTTTCAAATGGCCACACATACAATTAGGGTATATCTCTATCCTTCATCATACATGTCATTCTATTTACGAGCAATACACACACAAATGCCTTTCTCAAGTTTATTCATGTGCCACGGATCGTTTTGATAAGATTCGCAAATAATCAAAAAGCATTAAGAACAAAATAGAACGAACAAATCGAACGTCTTATAAATCTATCAAAAATAATTAAAATTAAAGCTTCATAAATTTAGATTAAATGCAACCCTAGAAAAATTAAATTACTTCATAAAATTAAAATAAAAATTATAACAACTACAGAAAATTAAGATGAAGCAGAAATAAAATTAAAACATCACTTAAAACAATTATTTGGCACACGCAAAACACAACAAAAGCCAAAAATGGCTTCTGCGTGTTTTGCCGTCCAACACACAAACACAATAAAAATTACAAACTGAAAAAACTAAAACACTCTAAAAACTTTCGAAAATTAAAACTAAAACTCTACTCCAAAAACTACTCCAAAAAAACTTTTTTACAACTAAAAACTATCTCCTATTTATAGCAAAAAAATACATTAATAAAATATTAAATTAAAATCTACGCGGGGGGACAAAAATGTGTGGCGAAAATAATAAATTAAACGCGTGGGGGGACAAAAAGTGTATCGAAAATGGGATCGAGGGAGTGGGTGGAACGCTGCGCGTTCTGTTTTAATTTTCTTCCACGCTGCCACGTGTCGCGTTCTGATTCGCGGACACAATTAGTGGGACACGTGGCAGCGTCTCATTGGTTGAGGGGAAACGGGCGCACGATGAATGGTCGTACGGGAGCCAACGGCTACAACACGGGCTTGATCCAGCGCGGTCGCGCTCATTGTAACATGCCACGTGTCACAACATGATTAGCTGAAAAGTTGAGTGGGCCACGTGTCATATCTTCATTGGAGGAAAATCGGGTTGCACGCAGAGATCAGCGCACGGGATCAGAGGCGCGCGAACGTGGGGACGGCGTGCGCGCGGCGTCGGACGGGTGGGTCCCACTCTACACGCCGCCTGCGCATAGGTGGGCCCCACTCGGCGCCGAGCCGCGTGAAGGAATCTTCCCTGCATCCATTCGCTTTGGTCGGGTTTGATCTACACGCGCCAATCCTAGCCGTTTATGATTTGATCGGACGGTCCACGTTGCACGCGTGGATGATGACGCGTGTATTCTTCTCTCCTGCACGAATATTAAACTTTATTTAATTATATTTTGACCCACAAATTTAATTCAAATTACATTTTAAACTTTCTTTAATTACAGTTAAGCCCTTTGCTAATTTTAAATCAAATTTTTAAACTTTTAATAATTAAAATGAAGCCCAAATTTAATTTAAATTATATTTTTGATTTTTAAAAATTGTAATTAAGACTTATATTATTTGAAATTATATTTGTGGACATAAATGTGGCATTAAGTACATTTTCGATACAAATTATTTACTTTTATTAAAATATATAAAAAACAGTAAATACTAATTTATTAAACTAAAATTAACTAAAAATAGAGAGAATCTAGCAATTATAATTAATAAAATAGGTGAAAATAACTATATAAAATACAGTTATCAACACCCCCAAACTTAAGTTTTTGCTAGTCCTCGAGCAAAAGGAAGGAAATAAAACAAAGATAACTGCATTTAAAATAGTGATTTTCAAAATATTTCTTTTCTCTTTTCAAATTACATAACTCAAAGAAATAAAAGAATTTTATCTAAGCATCAAAATTAATTTAAAAGTACATCACATTTTCACAATGAATTTTAGTGTGTGTGTGAAGTCTTTTCATATTTCATCACATGCAATCCGGATCAGTTTATACAAATATAAAATCAAACAAATTTTTAATGAAATCACAAATCTTATAAGTTTATTTTTCATTTCTCTCTCCACTAATGTAGACAAACACAAAACACAAAATCAATAGGACTTTATTAAGCTTGTAATGTATGGCTTAGGTAAAGGTAGGATGAATGATAATATTTAGCTTAAAACTTTTCCCGAGCATAACATTTCAGGATTGAAAAAGATAATTCTATCATCACAACAATCACAACCCGATTTGGGATTTATCATCACATACAGTAACCATTTTTTTTTCTATTCAGAATCTCTTTTTTTTTCGCATCTTTTTTTTTTTTCAGTAACCCTTTTTTTTCGATATAACCTTCAACATTTACTAACAATTGTCACATGTTAGTGAGATAAGAACAATAGGTATATCTACACACATATATATATATATTTTTTTAGATAGGCTTTTGAAATGAGAAAAATATATATGTAAACTTTGAAGCTCAAAAGGGGTATACTATGGATAATGCATGTTAAGGTAGATAGAAAGGCTCAAACGATCCAAAGATGGCCTAAATCATTTTCTTAGTTACATGTCATCTATAATTTCGCCTCGAGAGAAAATCAAACAAATTCTAAAAACTGTGACACCACAAAAATCAATCGAATTCCATACTCACATAAACCTTCTCTAAATTATCATAGCAACTCAAAAATCAAGACTAGTGCTCATAAATATTTATTCTTGTAAAAACGAAACATACGTAAAAATTATTTATCACTTAGACAATATTCAAATTTTTCAAAGAATTATGCATCATTTAAATACAAGAAATCAAAATAAATCACTATTCATAGCAAAATATCTTCAATCAACCAAACAAAAAAAAATTTCACAAGCGATAACATCCAGAAAGTATTTCAATTAGGTTTAATATATCCACCACCCCCAAACTTAATATACACATTGTCCTCAATGTGTGAAAGTTAAAGAACATATGAGATGGGTTTAAAGAAACTTCCTGGTTTGTTTGATTGGTTAAGCCAAAATTGATTCATTACCTCCAATTTGCACCTACGAAAAAAAAAACATAACATAATAAAAAGAGTAATAAATGCGAAAAATAAAAAAACATAAATGTGAACACATGGGTTGCCTCCCAAGAAGCGCTTGATTTATAGTCTTCAGCTTGACTTCTCAATTTGTTTTTCTTTTGTAGGTTAAGATTTGTGTATAACAAAATCTCAACTTACGAGAAAATTGAAAAATAAATTAAGTAAGAAACAAAAACCATAAATTTTTTTTTTATTTTTTTTATTTATGCTTATTGTTTGTTGTTTATTTTAATTTGCAATTTTCTCTTGAGTTGAGATTTTGTTTGTCACACAAATCTTAACTCACAAAAAGGAAAAAAAAATTATTTGCTTATTGTTAGCAAAAACTTGTTGCGTGTTTTTCAACACACGAACTCGTGCAAGCATACACGGTCACAAGTAATAAAGATTTGTAAGTAAAGTATCGATCCCACGAGGATTTGTTACCATAGTTTGTCGAGTACTAAAATTGTATCTCTCTGATTTTATCCAAAACAATCGTTGGTTAATAAAAAAGTAAAATAAGAAAATAAAAGAAATCTAGGATTGCAATTTTCACCAAACTAATCCACTCAAATCATGTTATTTTCTTTTGATTTATATTTTTTAGTACATTTAATTTGTCAACCGAAAACTTCTTTTTTTATTATTCATACATCTCTTTCGAGCTCCGTATAAACACACCTCGTTAAATTAATTTACTATATCTCTATGAAAATTAAATTTACCGAGATTCATTACGTTCTAAGTTTTCAAATGGCCACACATACAATTAGGGTATATCTCTATCCTTCATCATACATGTCATTCTATTTACGAGCAATACACACACAAATGCCTTTCTCAAGTTTATTCATGTGCCACGGATCGTTTTGATAAGATTCGTAAATAATCAAAAAGCATTAAGAACAAAATAGAACGAACAAATCGAACGTCTTATAAATCTATCAAAAATAATTAAAATTAAAGCTTCATAAATTTAGATTAAATGCAACCCTAGAAAAATTAAATTATTTCATAAAATTAAAATAAAAATTATAACAACTACAGAAAATTAAGATGAAGTAGAAATAAAATTAAAACATCACTTAAAACAATTATTTGGCACACGCAAAACACAACAAAAGCCAAAAATGGCTTCTGCGTGTTTTGCCGTCCAACACACAAACACAATAAAAATTACAAACTGAAAAAACTAAAATACTCTAAAAACTTTCGAAAATTAAAACTAAAACTCTACTCCAAAAACTACTCCAAAAAAACTTTTTTACAACTAAAAACTATCTCCTATTTATAGCAAAAAAATACATTAATAAAATATTAAATTAAAATCTACGCGGGGGGACAAAAATGTGTGGCGAAAATAATAAATTAAACGCGTGGGGGGACAAAAAGTGTATCGAAAATGGGATCGAGGGAGTGGGTGGAACGCTGCGCGTTCTGTTTTAATTTTCTTCCACGCTGCCACGTGTCGCGTTCGATTCGCGGACACAATGGTGGGACACGTGGCGGCGTCTCATTGGTTGAGGGAAACGGCCGCACGATGACTCATCGCACGGGAGCCAACGGCTACAACACGGGCTTGATCCAGCGCGGTCGCGCTCATTGTAACATGCCACGTGTCACAACATGATT
This sequence comes from Hippophae gyantsensis, assembly GCA_030763125.1. NCBI lineage: Eukaryota > Viridiplantae > Streptophyta > Magnoliopsida > Rosales > Elaeagnaceae > Hippophae > Hippophae gyantsensis. The sequence continues at coordinate 2,838,712 of CM061039.1, read as the reverse complement.
AGCTGAAAAGTTGAGTGGGACACGTGTCATATCTTCATTGGAGGAAAATCGGGTTGCACGCAGAGATCAGCGCACGGGATCAGAGGCGCGCGAACGTGGGGGACAGCGTCTGCGCGGCGTCAGACGGGTGGGTCCCACTCTACACGCCGGCCTGCGCAGTAGGTGGGCCCCACTCGGGCGCCGAGCCGCGTGAAGGAATCTTCCCTGCATCCATTCGCTTTGGTCGGGTTTGATCTACACGCGCCAATCCTAGCCGTTTATGATTTGATCGGACGGTCCACGTTGCACGCGTGGATGATGACGCGTGTATTCTTCTCTCCTGCACGAATATTAAACTTTATTTAATTATATTTTGACCCACAAATTTAATTCAAATTACATTTTAAACTTTCTTTAATTACAGTTAAGCCCTTTGCTAATTTTAAATCAAATTTTTAAACTTTTAATAATTAAAATGAAGCCCAAATTTAATTTAAATTATATTTTTGATTTTTAAAAATTGTAATTAAGACTTATATTATTTGAAATTATATTTGTGGACATAAATGTGGCATTAAGTACATTTTCGATACAAATTATTTACTTTTATTAAAATATATAAAAAACAGTAAATACTAATTTATTAAACTAAAATTAACTAAAAATAGAGAGAATCTAGCAATTATAATTAATAAAATAGGTGAAAATAACTATATAAAATACAGTTATCAATGATTGTTCAAGAAAGTTATGGGTGTACACTTTGAAGAGCAAAGATCAAGTATTAGATGTGTTTAAACAGTTTCAAGCCTTAGTGGAGAGACAGACTGGGAAGAAATTGCGGTGCATCGTAACGAGATAATGGGAGAGTATTCAGGTCCTTTTGATGAAATGCGTAGGCATCAGGGCATTCGACATCAAAAGACACCTCCCAAGATTCCTCAGTTAAATGGGTTGGCTGAGAGAATGAACAGGACATTGGTTGAAAGAGTAAGATGTCTTCTTTCGCAGGCTCAATTGCCAAGATCTTTCTGGGATTAGGCTTTGAATACAGTTGTACATGTTCTTAATCTCACACCATGTGTTCCTCTTCAGTTTGATGTACCAAACAGAGTTTGGATTGGCAAAGATGTTTCTTATGATCATCTTCGCGTTTTTGGTTGCAAGGCATTTGTGCATATACCAAAAGATGAGAGGTCTAAGCTCGATGTGAAGACACGATAGTGTATCTTTGTTGGTTATGGTCTGGATGAATTTGGCTACAGATTTTATGATCCAGTTGAGAAGAAACTGGTAAGGAGTCGTGATGTTGTGTTTATAGAAGATCAAACTATACAAGATGTTGAAAAGATAGAAAAAGGAGTCCATCAGTATAGCGATGATTTGATTGACCTAGATCCGGTTCCTTTATCAGTACAGATGGAACAAAATGTTCAAGATGACCAACAGGGTTTAGATGATGTAGATATGCAAGCTGAAACAGATCACCAGACTACTGATCAGTTGCCAGAACTAGAAGTTCCACCCATGAGGTCTACCAGAGACCGACGTCCTTCCACACGGTATGATACAGATGAGTATGTGTTATTGACAGATGAGGGAGAACCTCAATGTTATGCAGAAGCAATGAAAGATGGAAACAAAGCATACTGGGTTGGTGCTATGGAAGATGAGATGCAGTCACTGTATGACAATCACACGTTTGAGCTGGTAAAGTTGCCTAAGGGTAAGAGAGCTTTGAAGAACAAGTGGGTCTACAGGGTGAAGCAAGAAGAACACAATTCACAACCACGATACAAAGCTGGGCGGTCGTCAAGGGATTCAGTCAGAGAAAAGGTATTGATTTTGATGATATTTTCTCTCCTGTTGTGAAGATGTCTTCCATACGTGTTGTTCTAGGTCTAGCAGCAAGCTTGGATTTAGAAATTGAGCAAATGGATGTGAAAACTGCCTTTCTTCATAGTGAGTTGGAGGAAGAGATTTATATGGAGCAGCCAGAGGGTTTTAAGGTTAAAGGAAAAGAGGATTACGTATGTCGGTTAAAGAAAAGCCTCTACGGGTTGAAGCAAGCACCTAGACAATGGTATAAGAAGTTTGAGTCAGTTATGGGGGAGCATGGTTACAAGAAGACTACTTCTGATCATTGTGTTTTTGTGCAAAAATTCTCTGATGATGATTTTATCATTTTATTGCTCTATGTTGATGACATGTTGATTGTTGGTAGAAATTCTTAATAACTAAGGCCCTTCATGCTTCTCTACATAATCATTTTTAAGTAAAACTCAATGTCATTTCATTGTCTTTGAGTTAAGACCCTAAGTTTGAGAGGCATGTAGAAGACAATGCTTCAATTGTGCAACCAACATCAGTTAATCAAAGTCAAGTGGGTGTTGAGTAAAATTTAGAATAAACAACTCTAAATTTACTAATATTCGATCCAAACAAGTAAACAAACTATTTGTATTATACCCATTATAACACCTTTCAAAGACAACTCACAAATTGAAGAAAAATACAAACACTCAAAGAGAAAGCTCTCAACTCACACTCAAACTAAGAATACAAAGACTTATTTGTTTTTTTTATGAAATACTTAAACCAAATGTAAGGTAGACTATTTATAATTCTTACCATGCAATCTACACCACACAAATATAAAATTAAGAAATAATTCTAGCCACACAAATATTATCTACAAAGTTCTCTTTTCTACAACTTTCAACGATCCTATTTATTCATCCTTCAACCCCCATATTTATTCATCCTTCAACCACCCTATTTATTCATCCTTCAATCGCTTTATTTATTCATCCTTTAACCACCATAATTATTTCTTTACATCCTTCAACTACTTAATTTATTGGGTTGATGATGATTTTCAACACTCCCCCTCAACACCAACTCTCCATGAAGAAAAGAGTTCTTCACATTCATCTGTCACTTTGCATCTGATTCCCTTCAACTATTAGATGTGCCTTTTGTTTCCACTTGTTATTTTAACCCACTCTCCATTGCTTGTTTCCTAAGGTGTCACCCATGAAAGATGAACGATTTGCTTACCAATTACTTTTCCATTCAGACTCTCAATTGCATCATCACCAAATTGGCTAAATACTTGTTTTAGCATTTCATCACTGACGTTTGGATCTAAACAATCAATTAACTCATCAAGTAGTTCAAAGAAATGCCACTTGTTAGGTCCTCTACTTGCATCAATTTTAGCCTTCTCACTCTTATACTTTTTCTTCATAGTATCAATTCGATTCTTACATTGAATATCAATCTTAGGATTCTTTGAATAATAGTCTCTACTATTCACAATATCAGTAACTTCTTTCCAATGTTTTTACTTGAGATTTCCTCTACTCGGTTCCACATACCTTTCACCCTAAGCATCGATCAACACTATTGTAGCACTTTCACTCCAACAATCCTCTCTTTCACTTCCTCCACTGCCATTCCTCCTTTGTTGTTGTTGTGGGATTGGTAGGGCTAGGGTTAGGTTGTTCTTACTCATTTGTTGTTTTGAAGGCGCCGCTGATGCCATCGTCACCATTATCATACAGTTCGACCTAGGAGATGACTTTAGAGATCTACTTTTTGGTGAAGGATGCGATTGGATCTCATCGTCTTCCTCCCATGGAATCTCATACTCAATAACATCATCCATTACAACATCAAATCTTGTGCTATCATAACCTGATCTCCCTATCGATCTATCTAATTTTCTATCACCATTAGACTTTACAGAAGAGGTTCCTTGTTCACAACTGGAACCCCTATTACCCGGCTCTATCCACTGTTCAGATGGAACATGACGCTCTTCTTCAAAGTGCTTCGTGTTTGAATTTTCTATCTAATGGTCCATCCTGGGGTTGTGACCAAGCTCTTTATCTCCATATTTCCAACGATCTTTGCCCAAAAAGGAATTGGTGTCTCTTTCCTCATCACACCACCGATCATAACTACTAATTTTTATATCCAACAAGAATGGCCTGAACACATCTTTTTTCTTCTAAATATCATGAACCTCCTCACTATTTCCTAATAATTTCGTGATGTCTAAGCGATTGCCAAATGAAGGATTTTAGCTATAAAGGTTTCCAACAATTGTCTTTTTATCCTATTCGATAGGCAGATCATGATCTGCACTTTTCTCAGGAGTAGTGTTGCCAGCATTTTCCACAGTTACAACCGTGAAAGATAATTCTTCTTCCTCTATAGCTAATAATGCTTCAACATCCTAACCATATTCGTTATTCTCCTTAGAACTAGAAGTAGTTGTATTGCTTTCAACGGGTCTTTTATTACTCCAACAATCTTTTTCCATGTGACCCATCTTCCCGCAATTGTAACATTCATCGTTAAATTTTCTACTGTTACTGTGATTCTTCCAAGCTCCCCCTGAACGAAAGCCTCCATTTCCTTTAGGAATTTTTCCTTTGTCTTCATCCTTGTTAGATCCATTACTATTGTACCGCTTGAAAGTGCCTCTACTTTTGCTGGTGTAGAATGCTTCTTTCTCACATTTCAGCGAGACTCTTCCCATTTACTTAGCCATAGCTTCTTGACCGGCCAGCAAATTCTCAAACTTAACAAGAGATGGTTGTATCGACCATCCTTGTATAACGGTAACAAACCCTCGATATTCAGGTCTTAAACCATGGATAATTATTCTCTTTATCCTATTTTCCCTAATAGGAGTTTTCGGATCTAACTCTAAAATTTCGCAGCATAATGACTTTACCTTGTGAAAGTATTGGGAAATCGTCATGTCACGTTACGCCATTGATAACAACTTGTTCTCCAGAAATTGTAATCTTGTATCATTCTTCTTTGAAAAGAGTGTAACAAGAGTATCTCATGTTTCCTTTGGTGTTTTGACATCCCGAATGTGCTCTAACATTTCTTCTTCAACTGTGGTATTTAAAGCAAACATTATTTTACTTGTTTTAATTTTTCACTTTTGTAAGATGTTGTTTGCATCTTCCGTTGCTGGTTTAAGTGTGTGCGATGGCTTTGTAAATGATAACATAGGTTGTTAGACTAATGGCTATTGAGTAGTTAGTTTCTATAAAGTTAGCAATAGTTACTAGCTATAAAATACAATGATTGTAATTCAAGAAAAGAAATACATAACATATCAGTTTTATCAAAAGCTATCTTCTCAATTATTCTCGTCGTTTCGTTCTATTACGAGAAATTCAAATATAAGAATTTAATCAAGAAAGGACGAAAATTTCTGATGAAAAGCAGTCACAAATGAGAAAAAGTTATTTGGTTGTTATTATGTTTTGTTTTTCTACTTTCCTTTCCTTTGTCTATTTGGTTGTGAAATCACTAAACCACTATTTTCAGAGCACAAGGTCAGAATAATCTTTCTTTTTGCTATGGATTCAATTGTTTCTCCCCCCCCCCCTTTTTACATATATAATCACTTTAATCTAATTGTATAGTTTTATATAAAACAGGGGATATATGAATTTAAATAATTAGTTGGGTTTGATTTGCAGTATAATTTAATAGGTCCTGACATTCTTACAACTATAATTGTTATTATTGTGATAATTTTTTATTAATTTGTATAACAATAATAAGATTGAAGTATAATTAATAATAAAAATATATTAAATAATTTATATATTTTTATTGTGATAATTTTTTATATGAATATAATTATAAAATGATGGTTAAGAATGTAAATGATTGTTTTTTTATAACATGGTTGCAAATGAGTGTTATAATTTTATTTTAAATAATAATAAATTTTATTTATGTTGCATAAATATAAAAATTATTTATCTAAGTAACTAAATAATTAATTTGCATGTTGTTTAAAAAAATTAATTTTAATAAAGTATTAAAAAAAACTCTTGAGCACATGGAGCATTTAATATTTGCTCAGAAGTAAATCCTATTTTATTTTGTTTGTAAAGGAAAAAACTGTATATTATTGTGCGCGAAACGCGCGGTCGTATGCCCCGAACTTTAAATCTCGATTGGTGCACTGCCAATTGCAAAATTCAGGAGACTGCAGACCTCATTGAGGTCACCTCAATCAACACTGAGCTGTCGTCGCCTTTGACACCTTATAACCCTCCTGCGACGGAGTTTCAAACTGTGTCTTACACCCAATTTGAAGAATTCGGGTCGATACCAAAACTTCAAATTTGCAGTGCCTTAGAGAGAAGAGGAATAAGATGCACCAGAGATCAAAATCTGTTGCATCAGGCAGGCCTTCTGGAACCGATGGCTCGGATTTCTCCTATCGCATGGTCGTTGAATCTCGTAAGTCCCCATTTTTCTCCATCATCTTTCAGTTCACTCAGTATATTATTCCAATCTAGTGGCAATAAAAGTGTTCGTTTTTAATTGACTTGAATTTGAATTAGGATATCAAAAAGTTGCTAAAGGGAAGTCCCGTCTCTCCGCTCTGATTATTGTTCAGGTACATTGCATTTCTGTTAATCGTCTTCGAATCCCTTTTTTTTTCTTTGGAAAAGTTTGGATTTTGTGGCTGTTTGGGATAAATTTTAAATTTCCATTTGATAGTTACAGATTGTGTTTTCTTGAAGAAAATAATTTCTTGTTGATAGTTATAGATTTTTTTGGGGGAGAACTTCCATTTTAAGTTATAATATTAAGTCCCATTAATAAATAAATAAAATAGGTCCCATAAATTATCTCTTACTCTTGGCTTTCCATGGATAAGTAAATTTGTAGGTGCAGAATTAATGGAAAATTATGCCATGTATTGTTGGATTATAGAGGGGAGAAATTCTGGTTGATGGGTTGTTAATCTTCTCGAGGATGGTCTAGATTTTGATTACATAAACCATCAACTAACAAATGCATTGGAGTCACGTTTGGATTCAGATCTCAAACATCAGTTTACCTAATCTGTAGCAAGGTTAAAAATGACCAACTTGGTTAAGGAAATGCACAGTAAATATAGGCAAGTATTTAAAGAAAATTAGAAGTTATACGACGAATTGTTCTTTGATGAACAATATTATCATGGGAAGCACACATCCCGAACCCTTGGATCTATCTCCCATATACGAGTCTAAAACTGGAGGCTCCATACAACTACTTTGATGCGTTATTAATTGAAAAGGTCCAGGTTTTACTTGCTTTTGCTTATGAATGGTCATCAGGTATCTTAATATTCGTTTTATTTTGATAGAAGTAGTACGTGAACCAAATAGTAATATAAACTATAGATTAGTTATAGCAATTGTTCTAGGTGCGTAACAACTTTTTATTTTGTCAAGTTTCATACTGAGTCAACCAAGTTGCTCTTCTTTTTTTCCCTTTCAGTTAATCATTCTCATAAATATGTGCAGGCCGTCATTCAAATGATTGGAGCTGCATGCACACTTCTATTGACGTCAGGGAGTAAGGGTCCTGACATGGTTGCTATTTCCTCTGGAGCTGTTGGTTTTATCTCTCTGATACTTGGGGAGTTAGGTTGGCAAGCGTCAGTCCCCTATTTTTCTTGATTTCGTTTGTGTTTTTATCATATTTCTTGCAGACTTTTCAATAAAACATTTCTTCGTCATGGTGTTATAGGTCGAAGGCGCAGCTGGGTTAGCTTGTTGAGAGCTTACATGGTTGGATCTACAGTGGCAACATTGCTCTCCATTATTTGTGTTTTCAAGGGAAATCTTTCATTGGAAGTAAGGTGTTTCACACTTTTTCATGATTTGATTTACAATTGTGAGTGTTTATGAATAATTAGGGAAGATAATCCTAGACATTGATATTATATAGAAAAGACACGAAAGCAACTCTAAGACCCTCTTCTTTGTATAACAAAGAAACACCCACCTGCTTTTGTTTTCTACTTATGGTCAAACATGCAATTCATTGACCAAAGGCAACACTGAGGCATAATATGATTCTAATATTCAACATGTTTTTGAATATGTTTATATGAGTCCCGGTTTGAAGCTTATTATCATTGAAAGTTCCTTACTCTTTGTTTTTTTCTTTCTTTTCAATACCAAGTTCCTAACACCAATTTAATTCTTTACTAGGTTATCAAAAACTCAAGTAAGTGGGAACCAATGAAATTTGAACTGCTGGGGGCCACCCAGGTTTTTGTTGGTAAGACGGGCTTATTTCACCAAAACAAGAAATTTCTTCATCGAATTTAGATTAACAATAACATCATGCTATCTTTTACAGGATTTCTTATACAAATATGTATAATGAGCAATGTGAGGTCTCTTGTCCGAAATATGTCTCCTCCCAAAAGAGCCTCATGACCAAGTGACCTACTTTTCATATCATCCACAAAAGAGCAGCTGATCTCACAGTTTTTTTTTCTTCCCCCCATAGAATTCTTGCACCGCTGATTTTAAACTCAGTAGATTGTTTAAATGCCTTAATTTGTATTGTCAATTATTTGATTAGAGACAGTGATACAGAGACTTTTATTTTCTAATGCTTCTTTCCATTTCTTTTTTTCAGTTTACTTATTTTCTTGATTTGACTATAACTTTCTTTATCTTGTTTGCTTGACGAACAAAAACCTAGTTGAAGAAGGAAAGTTCCGTCTAAACCTTGTCTTTTACCACTTTTGAGATCGATAGACTAAAAAGGTTTTCTTTGAAAAGGAAAGTTCCGTCTCAACCTTGTCTTTTACCACTTTGAGATCGATAGACTAAAAAGGTTTTCTTTGAACTCGTCTGGAAGGTTTGCAATGCATGTAAATTAGCCTATTGTTTGGTATGGAGCTACGATATGTCGTTTCCATCCTTTCCTCTGTAGATACGGTGTGTTTTGGACGTTCAAGAGCATAAATAATGAAAAATATTATGCAAATTTTCTTTCGTAAACAATAATAATAATAATTATTGTGATCACAACATTTGATTTGAGGTATCATAAGTTCTAAAAAATTATGTCTATTTAGAATTTGAGATTAATTTACACTGTTAATAGTTTTCCTTTAAACAACTGGGTATTTTTTTTTCTACTTCAATTTAATTTTTTTTAAAAAGTAACAATTGTAGGTTCTGTTTCTGATCATACATTATTCTCCGCCACTGAAGTTGTGAACAGGGATGTCACGGTTATGGACGGGGACGGTTTTTGATATAATTGTCTCGAATCGAAATATAAAATTTGTATTCAAAATTGTCCGAAAATTATTACGGTTTGGAGATGATTGTTTACTTACGGTAACGGTTCGAAATGGTTATTAAAAAAATCCAAAAATATATATATAATTTAATATAATTTAATTTATTAAATATATATAATTATTTTTTGATTTATAATTTTATTTATTTATTTAATAAATATAATTAATTTTGGGTACGAACGGATATGGTTTTTAGTATAATTGTAACCGAATCGTACCTGTTGTTTCATATTCGATTTTTACCCAAAATTGTTCCCATTTTTGAAATTTATCGGGTAAAAACCGAACAGTTGGTTCGGATAACCAAATCCGCGATTTTTTTTGTCCATTCCTAATTGTGAACTCGTGGTTCATAAAATAAGTCGATTTTCAAATAGGAGTATTATTTACTGTTTTTTTTCTTCTTCTTTTTCTTTCTTATTTAAATGTCAATTGCTTACTTTTATGTCATCATAAAAAATATTGTACTGTATTGATTTAGAAAGAAAAATAAATAAATGTAAAAACATAACAAGAGAGCAATGAAGACTGTCTTTGCTACCAACTGGAGTAGTCCAGAAATATTTGCTTATTAAATGTGTGGTTTTAAAATCACAGAATTGATACATTTCTCAAGTTAAAAGGAAAAAATAAATAAAAAGAGAAGAAGGAACGAAGGAAATAATACCGTCTTTGTTATCTTTATACTGTTAAGTCTATTTCACATGCCAGCTTTTGATACGCTCGCCCTATTTTCCTGGTTTTCTCAGATAGAGAGCAAAAGTCAGTAAAGATGTTGTTCACTATGTTTGAGAATTTAATCTTTCAACCACCTCCTTCTGTTTTCATTGTTTCAATGTCTTTGATTAGCTTTACATCCCTGGCTTTATCCGGGTTATCAGAGAGGTAAGAGGAAAGCATTGAAAATTTTGGAATATTAATTCTCAAAAACCATCTGGCATGCATAAAGCAAACTAAGGTGTAGTAGAACAGGCATGCTCTTTCTTTATACTCCCTCATTTCTTGCTGGAGCCTCTTCCTTTTTGCTTTTTCCTAGTGAAGATATCAGAATCCTTCTTCTCAAGACAGCTTTAACCCTCCATTTCTTTAAGAGGGTCTTTGAGGTAATTTTATTTTTTGTTTATTGTATAACCAATAAAATTTAATTAAGTCACTAATATCATATTATCATGAATATGTAGGTTCTTTTTATCCACAAATATAGTGGTGGGATGATTGTTGATAGTGTAATTACCATCTTCATTAGTTATATCTTGGCTTCTATAGGTATTATTTATGCTCAACACCTAACACAATGGCTTCAAGAGCTCCCAATTGATCTCAAGTATCCTGGTTTTGCATTGTTTCTAGTAGGATTAGTTGGGAATTTTCACCACCACTACCTTCTTTCTCAACTAAGAGCAAAGGGTGACATGGATTACAAAATTCCCAAAGGAGGTCTATTTGGAAAAGTGATATGCCTCTCATTATCTATTTGAATTGACTTGGTGAGGTCTCATTTATATTTCTGAAACACTATATGCATTAGCCTTCAATGGAGGTACAATATTTTATTTGATAGGAAGGACTTATGCCACTAGAAGATAGTATCCTAAGAAAATTAAGGCTCTTTTCCATAAGTTTTATTTAATGTTACTTTGGAGATGAGAGACCATATTTTGTAAATTTCTATTCAATAAGATTAATACAATTCATGTAACTGTTAATATTAAGAGGAATTTTTTAATTATGTATTTTATTACAATTTACTACTTAAATTGTTAAAAAATATTTAAGTAAAATAAAAATATTGCTAAATTAATATAAAATTTTGTGATAAGACTTGTAATTGTATTTTCATTAACCGTCTATCACGATAAAAGGTTTAACTTTATTATATATGTCATGATTGTTACCGACACCACTTGAATGCGGTTGGCTTCTCGCATGACTTTTAATTGTATTTTTCGTACATTTTATTGAATGTTGTCATCCTTAGCTTCGAACGTCCTCAAGTACTAGTTAACCACTAGTCAAGAATCGCTATGTAAGGTAATCTTATCCACCTTGAGTTTCTTTGACGTCATGGCTTCAAATATAACCATCTTATACTTTGCGACATTATCAGTTACACGGAAATCTAACCCAATAACATACTCAAAACAATTTTTATCATAATAAACTATGACCACCCTTAAGCCAACGCCATTGATGTTGTGCGTGCCATTAACGAATACTTGCTAGGTAAGCCTATCTTTTGATCCACCCCACATATTTCTTTTTGTGCCTTATGACTGATGACTTCCGGTGTCTCACTGAATTCAGCCACAAACTCAGCCATCGCTTTCTCATTGATGGTTGTTCTAGCCATGTACTTAATGTTATACTCTTCCAGCTTTATGTAAATTTGTGTTAATCTTCCTACGACTTTTGACCTTATTAAAACGCTTTTAAGTGGTTTGGAGGTAAGTATTACCACTATGTATAAGCCAAAGTAATGACTGAGTTTCTATGCATTGATTTTAAGGGCAAAAACCAACTTGTCAAAAGTGGGGTATCTGTTTTGAGCGTCTGTCAAGATTTGATTGATGTAGTAGATAGAGTGTTGGACCTTGTTTCTTTAGACTAGGAGCACGACATTACAAGTCTGAGGGTCACGACCAAATATAAAATGAAGTGTCTTTCTTAGGAGAGGGCTGACCAGGATAGGAGGTTTGCTCGAGTATTGTTTGATTTCTTCAAAGGCTCTGTCAAAATCCTCGTCCCAAAAACTAATATATTTTTTCTCAACATTTTGAAGAATAGAAAGCACTTGTCCGTGCTTTTGAAGATGAATCTGTTTAGTGTCATTATTCTTCCGTTCAATTGTTGAATCCCTTTCAGATTGGTAGGAGGCCTCATGCTCACCAAGGTATGTATCTTGTATAGGTTGGCCTCAATCCCTCAAGCAGATACGAGGTATCCTAAGAATTTTCCTACAGTAACACCAAAGACACATTTCTTGGGGTTAAGTCTTATAACATAACTTTGGATTATGGAAAATATCTCTTTTAGGTCTTTGATGTGGTTTAGGGGTTATGCTAACTTTATTATCATATCGTTCACATATGTCAGATGTGGCTCATGTATTCTTCAACCTAAAGGACATTATGATATAATATAAGGTCAATTCCTCAGTGATGAAAGATGTTTTCTCCTCATCCTCCGAGTGTATTATGATCTGATGGTAACCAGAATATGCATCCAAGAAACTCATTAATCCAAAATCGATGACAGCATCAATCGGTTGATCGATACTAGGAAGGGGAAACAGTCTTTGGGACATGCCTCGTTTAAGTCTGTAAAGTCCATACACATACAAGTTGATCCATACGTCTTTTTCATCAGCACCACATTTGACAACCAAGTAGGGTATTTGACCTCTCTTATAATCTATGTTTCTTTGAGAGTTGTGACCTGACTTTTAATCACCCCATTCTTATCCATAGGAAACTTTTTAATCACCTCATTCTTATCCCTAGGGAACTTTCTATTTCTTTGTTGAATAGGTCTAACCTTTGGATCGACATTTAATTTATGGGTCATGACTTTTGGGTCAATACCAATCATATTTGCAAGAGTCCATGCGAAAACGTCGAAGTTCGCTTTCAGGAATCGAGATAATTGCTCCTTCATCTCTATTGTCAGATCCACACTTAGCTTTAAAAGGTGGTTCTTCCCTTGTCTCCTATTGATAGGTCTCATACTTCGTATGAATTGACATATTGTGCTAGACATTTACCTTATGGCCTCCTTTGAGAGGGACCTTACTGTGATTGCTACTTGGGAATGACCTCTTTCATGGTAGCATTGTAATAACTCTTGGCCTTTTCCTGGTCCCTTCTTATCTCCTCCATACTCTTCTCAATCGGCAATTTGATCACTTGGTGGAAGGTGGATGGGATTGCCTTCATCTTGTGTATTCATTGTCTACCCAAAATGGCATTGTAATTAACTGGGACATCAATTACCATAAAATTGGTCATCACTATTGACCTTTTGGCCATGACATGTAGCACCATGGTCCCAACTACATAAGTGGTGTTATTGTTGAATCCCACCAAGGGTAGCTATCTCCTTACAATGTCAATCTCTTTTACACCTAGAGCTCTTACTATAGACAAAAAAAGATCCATCGAGCTCCTCGTGTCAACCATGATTCGGTACACATCACAGGATCCAATTCTCAGAGTGATCACTAAGAAGTCTTTGTGATGAGATGAGGTCTCGTTTTTCTCAATGAAGATGATCTTCATAGGGGTCCTTGCCTTTTCCAAGGTGTATACATACAAGGAATTGATCTTGAGCCCTCCGTGTATGGTATGGATAGTCCTGATGTTGGGCTTTTGTGGGGGTCTCTCCCCCTACTTGATAGAACGGGTGGCTTCGATGCTTTATATCCAATTTGACACCCCCTTCCTCCAATGTTTCTTTCTACGAGGTCTTTTAAATATCTTCTGGCCAACAACTCATTCATTTCCTTTTTTAGGTGCCTACAGTATCTCATCTTATGGCCTACATCCTTGTGAAAGACACGCCATTTAGATGTGTCTCTAAGGGGAGACTTCATTTTTGGGGGCCATCTAACATTCAACTCCTCCTCAATTCTTAACACGAAGCTAGATTCACTCTCAAGGGTGGGACTCTAACGGGAAAAGTGACCTTTCTTAGAGTCCCATGTTCCTTGACCATTGGCTGCTCGCCCTGTTGTTTGGCATGAAACACTTGTTTTTGTTGATCCTATTGCTCTGATTTACCCAATCATGACTTAACTTTCTTTTTTATTTAATTAAATCGAAGTTCTTTAGGAGACCTTGCCTAAAGGCTTCTATAACAGTATAGCCAGGGTGATCGGAGAGCTCTAACTTTTCTTCCTTGAACCTTTTCATATATTCTTTGGTAAACTCACTCATTTCCTGAATGGTTAAGAAGAGGTGTTACGACTCCTTTCTTAATGGCTTGTTACAAGCATAATTGGCGATAAACAACCTGAAAAAATATGAGTAGGAGGTTATGGTACGAAGTGTAAGGTTATTGAACCACTTTTGGGCACCATCACAAAGGGTGGCAACGAATAGCTTGCATACCATGTCATCTCTTTTGCCTTGTGTGAGGCTCATAGGAGTTATGGTCGTCTTGAAGTGTTGCACGTCAATTATCGAGTTTTTAGTCCCTTGATAGTCAGGACACTTGGGAGCGCTGAACTTGGCTGGTGATTCGTCATTCTCTATTTCATCATAAAATAGGGAGACACATAATTGCTCGTAGTCCTTATCCACATCATAGGAGGTCTTACATTTTTCTTATCCTTTCAACACTTGAAATCGCACATCCCACCTTTTTCTTTCCTACAATCACTGCTCGTTACTAGGTCTCACCAAACTGGAAGGAATGTCACCCTCAGCTTTGTATTCGCCCTGGTTAGGCTCGTGCACAACGTAATTTGGTTTGTTTCCACTGACCAGGTTAATGGTTCAACCATCAGATGCTCTCAAACCTGACTGTGAATGCAATGTCCTATTTTCTCGTATGGTCTCCTTTAGTTCTCTTCTTAACACGAGAAGTTGACGAGCCAACTCTTCATAGGGTTCCGTCTCTATTCTGGCCTCACCACAGGTTGGCAAGGTGTTGTCCAATTCTTCTGCAACTTCCCTATCTGCTAGTCTCAATTGACCTTCAGCACACGTCACTACCATAGTGATCATGATTCTGAAGGTAAGTGGAACATATGTATAGTCTCTTAAGCCTCTCTCAAAATTCAGGATGAATCTTTAAAACTATGGGATCAGAAGCCAAAGCTCGATCTCAAAATCTAAGCCCCACAGTGGGCACCAAAATGTTAGAATTGGTTCGGTTTACAGAGAGAAAATTGTAGAATGTGTGGATCTCTTAGAGAATCCATGTATATATAGAGTGTTATATGTACATGTATCAATTATATATGGTACAAACATATAAGCGTGTGAGAAAGGTATAAAAATAAAAAATAAACATATTTATAATCTGAGATCGACCATCCCATAACTCAGACCGGTGGTCAACCCTATAGCTCGGACCGGTGATCAATCCTTCAAATATTAAAGCTCTCCAAGAAATCTCTCTCACGAGTGTATTCGTAAGAGTGCATAAATAGATTCTTTTGAGATGACTCTTTTTATTATTCGAGATGTCTATTGGATTTGGATTATTAGATAGATCGAATAAGTTTCACCTATATGTCTAAACATAAATATAAATTTATATAAAAACGACATTCTTCTCCTAAATAACCTTTAAATGTAATGTTGATAAGGTTTGTTGGAAAAATAAATGCTTTGAAATTTTACGTGCTTTAAATAATTTCAAAGGTGCGAACAAAAATTAAAAAAAAATCACAAACTCACGGTGGATATAAAGAAGCTAGGGCCGTCGGACGCACTGTCAGAGTTAGTCATCAATATCACAGGAAGTTTATGTTCAGCGCTTTGCTCCGGTGAGGGTTGTGGCTACCATGAACCTCTTATCTTTCCCTCATCATTCACTTTCACTTACTCCCCACCCCTATACCTTTTCTATCGTGCGCCGTTCATTCACAACAACAATTATCCCCTCCACCGCCACATCCTTACTTTCTTCTTCGTCTAATCTCCTCAGGCCACTTTCTCTACTACGCAGTCAGATCGTCTCTCTTCGGCCGCTCCATCTTCCACACATCTCCTTCTCCGATGATCTCCTGCGGGACTCCGGTTCGACTATTATTGCCCTCGCCGGTGCCTATGGCCTCGTTTTCGTCTTCGATAATCTCACTCAGCGGAGCGTTATTCAACAGGTTTCATCGTCTCTCCTTTAATACTTACAATTTTAGGAATAATATTTTACTTTTGTTGATTCGTTATTTTGTATAAAATCTAGAGATACTTCCATACTTTTCTAGAAGACTAGAACTGTCGAACAAATGTTGAAGCAGAGTGAAAACAGCTTCTCGTGTTCCTGACTGTTATTTGTGGATGGCAAGCTCAAGTGCTCAACACTCTGTCGTTTTATACAAATCTGTTGTGTACTGTATCCTCGTATCTAGCAAGCATATAGTGCTATGCATTTTATAGGACATATTGGGATGCTAAATTACTAATTTTATAAAATAGAATAGATATATTCCTTAGTTCATAATTCGCTGGAAACTAGATATTCAACTATTCATGCGAAGTTAAAATAATGTAATTGGTCTTAAATCATGGATCTATAACTAAGCTGCAGAATAACAGGGAGTATAAGATCAGATACGCTTGGTTAATTTAAGCTTCTATGTAATTTTTTCCTTTACAATAAATTGTTAAAAAAATCAGGCCTGGTTACGTTGTCAATTACAATTATTCTCATTGCAAGTCTTTGCTTAATATAATTTTCATTAACAATTCATTTTTGACAATTTTTTTCACACCATACCTTTAATGATTGTAACAGGGTCTAAGCAGAAAACTGGTTCATATATTGTCTGGGTTGCTTTTCTTGATTTCCTGGCCAATTTTCAGGTATCCTTAACTTTTCCTTCAAAATTCAAAAAGCCAATTGTGTGCGAGTGTTTTCAATTTATGATATCTAACTAGTTCAATTGATGATTTTAAATGCTAGAGTAGCAACGCAATGGAAGCTCGCTTCTTTGCTTCTCTAGTTCCATGTGTGAATTTCATAAGGCTTCTGGTTCATGGCCTTTCTCTGGCTACCGATGAAGGACTAGTGAAATCTGTTACTCGAGAAGGAAACCCTGAGTAAACCTCCACCAGTTATTTCTTAGCCTTTTGAACTGTTTTCTTCTTGACACCAGAAATTGGTTCAGCTTTATTCGTGTCACACTTGCAGGGAGTTGCTTAAAGGTCCTTTGTTCTATACTCTGATATTGATCTTATGTACTCTTGCTTTTTGGCGAGAGTCTCCCCTTGGATTGATCTCGGTGTCAATGATGTGCGGTGGGGATGGTATTTCCTCTACCTTTTCTATATTTTGCTGCTTCATACTCCTTGCAACTGGTAAAACAGTTTTCTGTTTATATAGGCATTGCTGATATCATGGGTAGAAAGTTTGGGTACGTGAAGATCCCTTATAATCATAGTAAAAGTTGGGCAGGCAGCATATCAATGTTTATCTTTGGATTATTGGTTTCTATTGGGTATGCTTGAATCTATTCTCTTTTGCAAAAATCAAACAAAATGATTCCTTACACATTGCTCCATTTAATGGACATTGATGTAATATGCATTTTGACAATGTAGGATGTTGTACTATTATTCTTCTGTTCTTGGTTATCTTCATCTGGATTGGACTTGGACTGCTCAAAGAGTTGCTGTAGTTGCTTTGGTGGCAACGGTAGTTGAATCCCTTCCAATTACAAACATCATTGATGACAATATATCTGTTCCATTAGCGAGCATGATTGCTGCATTTATGTACTTCCGTTAGCAGCTATCTCCCTGTAACTGTAAGATCCTTCCTCCTTTTGCCACATAATTTCGTAGTTGGCATGGTTATTTGCAAGTTCTTTTTATTTTTTCTTTGCAAGCATTTTCGAACGCCTATTTCTATTGGTTTTCATCAGATGTACTCTTAGAAGTGAAAAACGATTCATCTTTAGATTTTAGTAAATCGCACTTATCAATCAAAGCCAGCAGCTCTAAAATACATATGAGGTAAAGTGCATTCAATAAGTACCGGAGTATTTTGTTTAGGCAATTAAGGGGGGGAAGAATAAATAAATAAAATCGTCGAGAGTCTTGAGTGAAATAAATTTAATGGTTAAGAAAGGTGGATCTGCTTGTTAATTAAAATTATGAAGTACATAATTTATTCTGCATCTTTAACAGTGTGTCCTGCATGTTAATTTTCTTTTACTGAAAATTATGTTGGGCCAGGCATTTTAATGGATAAATATTGACTTTAGAAAGTAAGATTGGTAAAAAGCAGAGCTCATATTCTAAACGAAACACTCAATGATTTTCGATTTAGCATTGCTTGGCTTCCATTAGGTTTTGCATCTTTTCCCGACCATCATAAATTCAAGAGATGTGTTCAATGAATAGTTTATGCATCAACTGATGTGGCCTTATTTGATTAGCCCGTTAATATAGAAGGCTTCATTATATCTTATGGAAAATTAATAAAAGCAAGCAAGCCACATCAATTGTGCAGGTAACAAATTTAAGACACAAGTACTTTCCAAATAAATGGCAATTTTTTTTTTTAATTTAGGGTTTGGGTTACAAAATTTGTAAAAGTTGCAGAGGGTTTGTCACCATTCGTGGGTTTTTATCGGTTTGTTATTAAAAGTTTGTTAAATTAACACGAGTAGAACAATATTTTAGACATAACGATAGAATTAAATGTGTACAACATTATTTTTGACATAACCAGTGGAAGATATGAAGAGGCTGCAGTATTATATGATCGTTTCATAAACACTCACCTTGAGCACAAGGCTCTAGTGAAAGATGCCGGGAGGGGGTATTGATAAGCCACGAACTCAACCACCACGAAAGTCTAAGAGAATTCTTCGGCCATATCAGAAGTATATGGATTGATGCTTAGTTCTAGTTGGAATTTCATTTTAGTTAGCATGTAAATAGCCATTTTCTCTTTTGTGATGTGGGGGTGCCTTGGTATTCAAAGAATTGACCCACCTTGTTGAGCCATTCGGTCGAATCATCACCTGAGTATCTTTGAAATTCAAGCTTAACCAAGTTCCAACAGACTCGTACCATCTTGGAGTCCTCCTAGTCCCATCTCCAATTGTTCGTTTCTTTCCTTATTAGTTGTCAATAAATTATAGGTTATAGCTTTGATATCAATGATAGGTCCAATCAAAGCATAGAAAGTAAGCAAGTAAATGAATAAGCTCTCTTTGGGTGAGAATAGATCACAAAATTTTGAATTTTTTTTTTCTATTCCTTCTTTATTCATTAGAATTGTTTAAATACAAAAGAATCATAACAACTTTTCGTATTCTTTTGACCACAACCTACAAGCATAAAACACAAACTAATTCATGGAAATATAAACAACAACTCACAGAAAAAATGACCATTTACGTGCTAAATGAAATAAGACTCTAATTACAACTAGGCATCAGTCCATATATTTTTGATTTGGTCAATAAATTCGCTGAGACCTTCATGGTGGTTGAGTTCGTGGCTTATCAAATATCATATACATATCATCAAAAGGAAGTGACTAAATATAATATGTTTGTTTGACGATTACCTTTTCCTTCCTAATTTTGACTAAACGGTTCAGGAACCATGATATGAAGTCCTCAATAACATTTATTGTTTCACTTAGTATATCCAGCCATGTCTCTATCTATTCCTAAGAAGTATTATATTTTGAATGAGTTCATTTGTTTAATTGTTTATTTGTTAAGATATAATCTTAAAAGGCCAACATAGGTTTCATCTATAATAAGGTCTATTTGGTGGTATCGTTGTATAAGGGAAACTGAATTCTAGATAATGAGTATAATTATGTCATTGTACACATGCCTAATTTTCAAAGATTAGGATGTACTGTATTTCCTTTCTCTGAATTTTAAAAGGGGTGGTTTGGTTTTGCTTTCTTAAAAGGTGAATTGTAATATTCTTCTGGGGTTGCATCAAAAGCGCTACCAAAATAAAATATATTCAGGCTACTTTTCTTTTCTTGCTTTATTCTTTTTTTTAATTAAAATTCAGCTTTAATTAATCCTCATTATCCTTAAACAGACCAAGTTGATACAGTTTATAATTGCTTTGGTATTTTATAAGAAATAAAAATAGTACTCTAAGAGTATTTTTAATAGTGAATCCGAAACTTAGTAGTTAGGGTCCAAATAATCATGTGATTTTTTAATAAAGATACTTTTTTTTCTTTTTTTAAATATAAGTTTTATTTAGTTTAGTGTTAAGATAAAAAAATTTATTTACAAAATTGTATTTATTAAAGGTAAAATTGAATTATCTTAAAATAAAAAAGTTTGAGTTTGAACTTACAAATTAGAGAAAGGGTGTGTGAGAATGATATTATTTTGTTGTTTTTATTGTTTTTTTGAAAAGGTAATTTTATTCTTGAAAAAAATTGAATTTAATTATCTATTTTTTTTTTAAATTAATAATAAAAGGAGCAAGATTGAATATCGTTTCAAAAAAAAATTGAGTCTAATTGATTTATCGTATCGATTAACAGAACTAATAGTTCGTTGCCACGTAAATAATAGGGGGGTCAAGTACATAATTTTCTTTCCACTTCTCAATTTTAGAACCTTCTGGTCGATTAGAGACGTTGGAGAAGGAAATTTGATTTCCATTTCCAAATGACGTTTTAGTTGAAGTTGACTCAAAGTCAAAGTCATGAAGGTGCAACATATTTCGATTCAGAATCAATGGGCGCCATTAGGATGGTAGGGTCATTTATGTGAAGGTGCGTGGAAGGTTTCCATACTATTATTGTCTTGTCTCTATCTATCCAAGTTTCTACGAGATGAAAGTGACACGTTGACAAATAATTATGTAACATTAAATTTATGATAATTTATTATTAAATATATTTATATAAATTAATTCTAATTAATTACTATCAACGACAACATAATGCATATCTTTGTGACAAATATTAAAAGGATAGGAGTATTATATACTATGTACTACAAGATGAATCATCATGTCTTGTAATGAGAAATTTAATTATTTACCATTTAAATATCAACTCTCAAATAAAATTAATCATAATAATCGGATGCCTACAATTGAATATAGCACCTAACTAAACTCAAATACTCCGTACAAAAACTATTACAAATACAATAATTATTTGAAGGTTTGGCACAAACATAATAGTTATTAAAATTTATCATTAATAATTATAAGAATATTTTTTAAAATTATAAGAAAAATATAAAAATTAAAATATGGTAGTCACATTTGCTGATGTTATTAGCATTTGTTCTTATTTGAAGTTAGAAAGTACAATTTGACGTTTTCACAGCAACATGGTGAATATTGAATATATCATCCGAGTAAAATAAAATAAAATATGGTATATGTTCTTCACCTAAAATCCTTCGTTCTTTGGCATAAAATAATAATAATAATAATGCATTAATGGGTGTGGATTCTCATTGTATTTGGAGAATGATTCGGGTACATTCTCGTAACTTCATATAATGAACTAAGAATATATTAGTTAAAATTTGGCATTGCTAAAGAAAGTTTTCCGATATATATCATTAAGATTTTTTGAACATCATCATTCCTATATCTACAATGAATATCCAAGACAAAATAAAAAAATTAATAATCTACTTAAATATGAATATAAATATTTAAAAAAATGAATAAAATGATGAAATAGTGACTTAAATTATAAATATTAATTAAGTTTTATTATTACCGTATATAATAATATATATATAATAAAAAAGTGGTTACACTAAAATAAATTTTTTTTTTGTAAAAAATTCAAACGGGTTATAGAACCCCTACATAGCTCCTCACATGCTAGTAATCACTTGAGCTTTATCTAATAGGATCTTTGGCACATTTTTTCTATAATATAACACTAATTAAATTTTAATAAATAAGTCTTAACTTCAGATAAAAAAAATCATTTTTCGTTAAAAAACTCAAATTATATAAATGATTTTATGTAAACTCTAATAAATTAACAATACGGTGTTATATTATCACAATTAAATTTATTATTATTATAATAATTTTTTTTAATGATAATTTATACAATAATAATAAAATTAAAATGTAACTAATAGTAAAGACATAATAGAAAATTTATATATTTTAATTGTGATAATAATAAAAGTTATTATATCAATATCATTATCTTAAGATATTTATTTTTTAATTTGTTATTTTTAAAACATTATATCATACAAATATCTCAAACTTTTATATCATAAATGAGTACAAATCTCAAGCCCTTCCTTTTCTTTAATAATAGGATGAGACTTTAACCTTAAGCATTGAAGTGTATTTAAAAAAAACACCATATTATTATCTCTATAATTATCTCTTGTAGGTTTTAGAATAAAGATTCTATTTAATTTTTGATAAAAATTAACATCAAAATCTTCCCTATCAAAGCCTTCTCAACTTGGATAAATAAATTAAATGGTGAAGGGAATATGAATTAAATTAAACTTGTAAGCTAATCAACTATGTATATAAATAGTCAATTAAGAATAAGATAAATCAATAACGTTTGTCAAAAGATGAATGAATGATGAGGAAATAAAGTTAGTCTTCTTTGCTCTTTTTAGTGGGCTAACCCAACTGAGACTTTGAAATAGTTATTAAAAAAAACTCAATAAATTTCTATAAATAAAAGAAAAAGAGAAAAGAAAAAAATATTAACAAAAATAAAATAAATATAACATGCTCAATTATTTAAATAAAATAAATAAAGAAAAAATATTTGAAAGGGTAATATACTATTATTTAAATATTATGATAAATATTTAATAATAATATTTATTAAAAACATGTATATATTATTAATATTATAATTAATAATTTTTCATTATATTACTACTATTATTAATATATTTGCAAGAAAAATATATATAAATAAAATGATAATTTTTTTAAAATTAGTTACAAATAATCATATATGTTATAAAAAAAATATTTTAAGATTTAATTGTATTTCATAAATTATTTATCTAATAAAATTTTATATTTAATGCTTATCAAGAAAAAATATATATTTATTTTTATTATGATATAAATAAATATATGTTTTTTTAATTAAAAATGAAACTATATTAAATAATTTAACAAACTTAAATATTATTTTATTACAGAGAGTAATGTTTGTTTGAAAGTAATCCACGAGTCTCATTCACATTCGTACCCAAGCTGCCACGTTTTTGGAGAAGTTCCGTAGAAAAAGCTTGCTATTAGCCACCCAAATGCATGATTAATGTCTCTATTAGGGGTGTATTTCGGTTTTGGTAAAAAAAATTAATCGGATCGAACCGTTTATATTACAAAGATCGGATCGAATCAGATCATTTGAAACGATTTTAAGTAATAAAAACCGAATCAGACCGTTTAATTTATAAAACAGGTTGATCTAGTTTGGTTCGATTTTTTATACATTTAATGAAAAATAATGTGAAATTTTTAATATATTATTAAATCGATCTGGTCTGGTCCGAACAGTTTAAAATTAGTACAAATTAGACTAAACCGTTTGATTTATAAAGTTGTTCGATTCGATTCAATCTGATTTTACGGTTTTGTCTGATCTAGTTTATGAATAACCCTAGTCTCTACCAACGACAGGTTGTTTAAAGGTGCTGCGGTTTCGACAACAAATAACAAGTTGAGTTTTGGTTGAAGTATGCATTATCTGATGATATATATGGTTGTATATATCCTCTTGGCTGCTGAACTAATAATATAAGATGTGGTGAGATATATATGTAACTTAAATAATCTAGAAACGAAACGCTAGCTATAATAATGTACGTAATACTAAAATCTGATTTATATATTATTGACAATTCAATGTTTGAAGGGTTATCTCACTGAAGATATTCACTCAGAGGCAATTAGGATTGGATTTTTCTCGAGTGTACGTACGTATTGCCCTTATAGAGACTAAGTATGTTTTATACTTAATTTATAATATATATATATATATATATAATGGTTTTTGACGTCTAATGATAAACTTTTAATAGTCTTTTTACATCTTTGAATTTTGATATTAACTCAATAGTTTATTTTTTTTTATAAGAAAAAAAAATGACAGATTTTTCCATTAATGAAAAAAAAAAGACTAGCTAAAGTTGTTCGGAAAAAAAATAAGCGAGATTGATGCTGATGCAAATGCAAAGAAGGAGAAAGGAAACAAGGAAGAAATTAATAAACCCTATTAATTGAAAAAGTCTTAGGCCCACCAATTGGGTCATATAAATTTCTTGGAAACCTATAAACCTCAAATTAAACCCTCTCCCAATTACTACTTCCTTCGGTTTTATATTCAAACAATAAAAAAAAAACATTTAAAACTAAAACTGGACTCTAATGCTGTAATGCATAACCAAAGTAGAGTCACAGTCTAAATACCCATATATATAAAGGTATCTGTTTCTACTCTCTCCCTCAATTATACACGTGTTTCATTCTCTTCGAGTTCTCGATTACCTGTTCAGTTTTTTTTGGCGAGTACAAAGATGTTCCGAATTGCCGGCGCGTAGAAAAGTATTAAAAGAGATTGTCGGATTTGAATTGAAATTGCCCTATATACTTGTAATTTATTATAAATACACATACCGGCTCACCCCCGTATCATACCTTCTGGCTTTAGATGAACGTTTTATTAGCGGAAAAGCGTAAGCTTTCGTACACATGTATGGTGTGTAATCTTCTCTGTAAACATCGAACTAGTTCCGTCACCTTTGGGAGAAGCCGAAGCTAGAGAGAGAAAATTGAAAAGAGAGAGAGAGAGAGAGAGAGAGATGGAATAGAATTCTAGAGCCTGAGCTGAGAGTTTGTGAACTTCACAAACCGCTAGACTGGATTGTTGGTAATTTCAGCCTGCGAATTAGCCGGTGTGTTGTGATTGTGTTAGTTATTAGATTCTTTTGGGTCTGGTTGGTGACTAGAGGAATGGGTTCAAGCCCAATTGTGGGCGGATCGAGTTTAGGTGGTGCTAATGGAGGTGGAACGAATGGTTCAAGTGGGAGTTGTTGCGATATGACTGTTAAGTGTTCTTGTAGATGTAGATGGGAACAAAAACACCGATTGTTTTCATCCGGGTTCGTCTTCTTTTTTGGTTGTTTCGTTCTGTTGGGATCCTTTGGCTTGCTCTATACGTGGTTGGTTTTCACGCCATTTGTCCGTACAGCCTCATCGTCACTTGGTTGTCAAGAAGATAGTGAGGGTTCATGGTCTGTTGGTATTTTCTATGGTGATTCTCCTTTATCTCTCAAACCCATTGAGTCTGTAAGTTCCACTTGCTGGGGGAAATCTCGTTTTTTGACTTCAAATGAGGTGTTTTTATTATTGATTTTATGGATTTGTTGGATTTGGCCATTTGGGTTTTTCTGGGTTTTTTGAATTTGACGTTGAGATTGTTGTTGTGATATGTGGGTTTAAAATTGAATACAGATGAACTTTTGGAAGGATGAAACCGCTGCTTGGCCGGTGGCCAATCCTGTCGTGACGTGTGCTTCAGTTTCTAATTCTGGTATCCCCAGTAATTTTGTTGCTGATCCTTTTCTTTATATACAGGTACATTTATTTATTTGTTTTTAATTTGAACTATCTGGGTTTTAGTACTCTTCTTGTTACTGTCACTGGTCATGGTTTTACCTGATTCTGTTGCTACGAGTGATCAAATGCCAGTCAAAGAATCTTTTTCCTGGTTTCTTAGCATTGAAGGTCAATTTGCTTTAACTAGTGATTGTAGTGAGGACAGTGGAGAAGAGGTTTGATAGAATTCTTTTGCTTTAACCAATGATTGAAGGTCAATTAACATCGATTGTTTAGCTCTCTGAATAAGTTTTTCTGTTCCTCAACTGTGTTTTCTACTTTTCTTTAATTGGTTGTGGAAATTCTTGGGAGAAGTCCAATTGCTATTTTGCTAATTGTAGCAAAATGGGTTGACGTTGATTTGGCTCAGGGATTGTGAATTTGAGCATGAGGCTGGCTCTTAAAGTTATGAGTTGAAGTTTTGGCATGTTTAATGAGAAAATGGAGTTTTTCTTCCATGATGTTTGTTCTGCAATTTCTGACTATGAACTGTTATTTGTGGATGGATAAACAAGAGGACAGTTTGGGGTCACTTTCTTTGAAACCTTCAATAGCTATGGTTATAAGAATTGAATTGTTACTGCTTTAAGTAGCGTTTACAGTTGATGAAGTATGTAAGAGTGACTCTATTAACTTGTAACTGTAAGAGGGCTCTTTAAAGATTTTTCTAACCTTGGGATATATGGCAGATATAAAACTCAATTTTGGGGAAACACAGGGGAGGTCATTGGTAATAACCTTTATTAGTTATGACAATTAGTCGAAATTGCATACAACCTTCTGGTTTTTGTATAAACTTGATTGACTCTATTTTCTACTCCTATTCAGCATTGGTATCATCCTCTCGCTGATGACTCTTTTGAGAGGTAGTGACTGGCATACTAACTACTTTCAGATATCTGTGTTTAGATTCTTTAACATATTTCAGTGGACATTACGTACTGTAGAACTTGGATTTTTCAAGTGAGTTTATTCCAGTGAATAGTACTTGAAAATAACTGAATCACATATTATTCTATTTTCTTAATGTCTTCAGGGAGATGCCTTATATCTATTCTATGAAACCAAGAATCCATTGACAATGCAAGGAGATATTGGAGTTGCAAAAAGCACTGATAAGGGAGCAACATGGGAACAGTTGGGGATCGCTCTGGATGAAGATTGGCATCTCTCATATCCATATGTCTTTGAACACCTTGGCCAAGTAAGACCTTTTTTTAATTTTTTTTCCCTCCCCTTTTGCAAGTAGTGTCTTCGTAGAATAATCATAATATTTCTTGATAACTGCTCTAGTATGGACCGGATAAAAAAACTTACCATGTAATTATCAATGCCCGTTAAAGTGAACTTTTAGGACTTGGGGGGCTTGTATTGATGATACGTATTGAGGCTGTAATCTTATGAGAATAGTTAATATAATTAATTATTCTTTTTTTTTCTTTTCAGATATTTATGATGCCTGAGAGTAATCAGAAAGGTGAACTTCGTCTATATCGAGCAGTCAAATTTCCTCTTCAATGGACTTTGGAAAAAGTCATTTTGAAGAAACCTCTTGTTGATACAGTTATGGTCGATTACAATGGAATGTATTGGCTCTTTGGTTCTGATCACAGTGGCTTCGGGACCAATGATAATGGGCAGTTAGAAGCTTGGTACAGCAGTTCTCCTTTTGGTCCTTGGAAACCACACAAGAAGAATCCAATTTATAACGGTGACAAGAGTGTGGGGGCTCGTAATGGAGGCAGACCATTTTTCTATAATGGTTACCTTTATCGTGTTGGTCAGGACTGTGGTGAAACATATGGAAGACGAGTGCGAGTCTTCAGAGTGGAAGTTCTTACGAAAGATGAATACAAAGAAATTGAAGTTCCTTTGGGACTAATAGAGTCGAGTAAAGGTCGGAATGCTTGGAATGGTGCTCGTTACCATAATCTAGACGTGCAACAACTAAGTACTGGTGAATGGATTGGGGTAATGGATGGAGACCGGGTACCTTCTGGTGATTCATCCCATCGATTTATTATTGGCTGTACTTCAGTTGCATTTGTTGCTCTGCTTGTTGTATTGCTGGGTGTGTTGTTGGGTGTTGTGAAGTGTATCATTCCCTTAAACTGGTGCATACCTAATTCAGGGAAGAGATGCGATGCATATTTGTCCTGGGAAAGGTCATATTTATTTTCTTCCAAATTGAGACGGTTATGTGGCCGCTTGAACAGATCAATTTCATTCCTTAGAGGTAGAATTAAACCAAATACCTGTTTTGGAAGACTTGTTCTTGCTATTATTTTTGCAGCTGGAGTTGCAATGACGTGTATAGCGATCAAATACATTTATGGGGGAAGTGGTGCAGAAGAGGCTTATCCTTATAAAGGTCATTATTCACAGTTCACATTATTAACAATGACTTATGAAGCACGACTATGGAACTTAAAGCTGTATGTGAAGCATTACTCAAGATGTTCTTCGGTTGGTGAAATTGTTGTGGTGTGGAACAAAGGGGTACCCCCAAAATTAAGTGATTTTGACTCTGTAGTTCCAGTTAGAATCAGAGTGGAGAAAGAAAATTCACTAAATAATAGGTTCAAGGTGGATCCATTGATTAAGACTCGAGCTGTTCTTGAGCTTGATGATGACATAATGATGACTTGCAATGATATTGAGCGTGGTTTCAGGGTATGGCGTGAGTACCCGGATCGCTTAGTTGGGTTCTACCCACGTCTCATTAATGGAAACCCATTAAAATATCGGGGTGAGAAACATGCAAGAAAACATAATGGATATAACATGATCCTCACCGGGGCAGCTTTTATTGATAGTCAAGTAGCTTTTGAGAGATATTGGGCTGAAGAAGCTAAGAAAGGTAGGGAATTGGTAGACAAGCTTTTTAATTGTGAGGATGTACTAATGAATTTCTTATATGCAAATGCAAGTAGGACTGTAGAGTATGTTAGAGCTGCATGGGCAATTGATACATCGAAGTTATCGGGTGCGGCAATTAGCCGAAACACAAATGAACACTATCGGAAAAGAAGCAATTGCCTCACCAAATTCTCTGAGATGTATGGAAGAACTTTGGCTGGCCATAAGTGGGGTTTTAACCGGCGGAAGGATGGTTGGGATTTATAGTGATGAATTATGTTTGCTCTTTCTTTCATTCATATTCTTGTTCATCCACCTTTCATACTTGTAAAAAAATTGTTCCTTTTCATTTCCCCAATTGTGAATTTGTGTTGGGGATCTTTGGGAGATTGATATTTTTGGTCACTGAAATGTAAATTGGTTTTTTGTTTCTCTTATTTATTTATTTTTAGTGCAAATCAATCTAGCATAGTTTCTGATAATGATGTTGCATTGTTACATTGTCTTTGAAAATTTAGGAGAATATTGTAGTTTTTGAAAACACGGACCCTAGTAAATTTTCCTTTATATTATTTAAAATTATTGCTCCTTTCTCTCTTCTTCTGATAATGTTTGGGGGTCCCAATGAATTAAGTCAATTTGGATCCCAATCCAGCAAAAAATCATTTATAAATTATGCCATATTTATTCTCAACATTCCTTCACCGAAAAAATATATCAGCGCTTTGCAAAGAGAGAGCTCAAAAGAAGCCTTACGTTGAAGATGTACAGTTTGCCTCCAAATAAGTGCTCATCTCAGAATCTAAAGATGCTGTATGCAACTTTTGCAAATCCTCTTTTTGTTTTGTCGTTGAGTATGGTGATTTTAAATATCAAAGTAAAAATGAGGATACCATCCAAATCTTATTTTAACCAACAGATAATTTTAAAAAACTGCACACAAACTTAATGTGAATGAGGTTATGGTCGAATTTTGGTAATGTCAGAGAGGAATATAAGGGCAAATGTCTTTATCAACCATATACAATAAATATTATAATAAACACGTTTAAAAGATGTCAAATTTTATAATTCTATCCCACGTAACTTAACTGACATTTTTTTTACCCAAAAAAAACTTATAATTATTATCTTTTTCATTATTATTATTTTTATTTTTATTTTAATACTCTTTTTAATCTATATTTTTAATTAAGATACATATAATAAAATATATATGTTTAAATTACTTGTAATTCTTTGTTCAAATTTAATAGTAATATTAATAAATTGAAATAGTTTAAAAGTATCATTATTGTTAAAATTAATCAAAATCAATATCAATAACTTAATACAAATATTTTATATATTTCAATTGAAAACAAATATTAAAAAAAATATCACAATAAAATATACATTTTTTGAAAAAAGAAATTCACATGTTCCACCGGATCCTTTATAAAATCTCTTACAAGTAAAGGCCCATATGGCCCAAATATCTCCCTGTCCTCCATAAGCACAAAGAAATTCTAGGAAAACAACCAAATTTAACTTAATATTTTCTCTCTGTATTTCTCTCTCTTCCCCGTTACACAAATTTCATAATCCAATATTTATCTACTTTATACAATTTTGAAAATGCAGAACCAAAATTTAAGCTGCTCAGCTTCTCAGTTACAAATTTATACTCATTCCCACAAACCCACACAGTACAAGGCATCCAATTTTTCACCTTTCCCTTTTTCAGAAGAGAACGTAATAAAGATAAATAGACGCTTGGAGACTCCTTTTAATCAATATTCCTTGTATTAGCTCTCCTCTCCAAAGCTATTTAAGTGAGCTTTCTAGGTAGAGAGAAAAGTGCGATGGTGTTGTGTGACCGAAAATATCAAGTATTGTTTAGAAAGATAAATAGTGATGTGTTTATAAGGAATGAATGTTCTTTAAATGATATGATACATTTCAAGGTTTCTTCTAAGAAGTGAAATAAGAGATCTAATTGAATTGTCGAGTTATGACAATGGGTTTGCTGGACTTACAATTATTAGATCCAAATAGACAATCTTGTGTCACAAGAAGTGAATTTGTCTTGATATAACTAAGTAAAATTGACCCTTTCGTATCAGTTGGTATTAAAATCATGATTATACTCGATC
This sequence comes from Hippophae gyantsensis, assembly GCA_030763125.1. Taxonomy (NCBI): domain Eukaryota; kingdom Viridiplantae; phylum Streptophyta; class Magnoliopsida; order Rosales; family Elaeagnaceae; genus Hippophae; species Hippophae gyantsensis. The sequence goes on along the minus strand of CM061039.1, from coordinate 2,808,293 downwards.
ATGTGAACATAAGGTTCATTTTTTCATTTTTATTTTATTTTATTGAGTTATGATCTATGATATAGCAGGATATTTTTTCATTTTTATTTTATTTTATTGAGTTATGATCTATGGTATAACAGGACAGGGTAGACCGTTATGTGCATTAACATGAGAGGTTATTCTTTATCTGTAGTTATTCTTAAAGATGGTGTCAATTACCGTGTTTGGATATGCTGCTATCATTATGATGTTCAAGATACTTTAAAATATCATTATGATGTACAGCCCTGTACTTCATTGAAAGATTTGTCTTAAAAATGATAAAGGAAATATATGGTGTTCTACTAGATTTTTTTGTGGTTACAAGACTTGATTACTTTAAAATGTTCTAGAAATTGATTTTGAGAATAGGAGTTGATTCAGAAGATGGAACTGATTGAAGAAACTGTTTTTGCTAGATGGTGTTTGAGCTATTGGATTGCTAAACTTACATGGAATCCATACTGCTTGTTTTCCTTATTTATCTGTTAGAAGGTTGTGAGGGCAAAGAAAAAGGACTGTGGAGTGGTATGTGCATTGAAGATAATGGACAATAAGTTCATCACCAAAGAAAATAAAACTGCTCATGTGAAGTTGGAAAGAGTTGTTCTTGATCAGCTGGACCATCCAGGTGTCGTGCGGCTATTTTTGTTGGGAAATAACGCAAATTTCCGATAAGCCAAACTTATGAGAAAGTAAGAATAGAAAATAACACACAAATTTGATAACGGAGTTCGGCCAATCTTGCTTACGTCTCCGGACCTGCTGCAGATCTTTTTACTGAAAGAGGAGAAATTACACAAGGTGTTTACAACACTCAAAACTCACAATCCAATTACACCCAAGAAAATTACTCTCAATTGGAATGAACACTTTGGATGGTTAATTCATTACAATTACACATCTATTTATAGGAAAATTCACTCCTTGAATTACTCCTTAAATTAATGGTTCCTTGAATTGCTCCTTGAATTAAGCTCCATGTTTTACTCCTTGTTTTGCTCCATGTTTTACTCCATGTTTTGTTCCATGTTTTGCTCCATGTTTTACTCCATGTTTTGCTCCATGTTTTGCTCCTTAATTTGCTCCTTAAATTAAGGAGCTTTATAACAACAATCTCCAACATTCTCCCACTTGAAGACTGATTTTAATCTGTCTTCACACCTCGATCAATGCAGCAGCTTTTCTAGTCTTTGTTACTCTAGCAGACCAACTGAAGTTGAGCACAACTTCAGTTTATCAATAGTCACCACCTTTGTTAACATATCTGCTGGATTTTTGCTTCCTTGAATCTTCTCCAGTATTAACACATCATCTTCCAATAGAGATCTGATGAAGTGATAACGAAGTCCAATATGCTTGGTTCTAGAATGAAATGCTGAATTCTTTGCCAAGTGTATTGCACTTTGGCTATCACTATGCAGAACATTCTTCTCCTGTTTGAATCGGCTCGGTTAACAAACCTTGAATCCATATCATCTCTTTACTAGCTTGATTCGCTACATACTCAGCCTCTGTAGTGGATAGAGTGACAATTTTCTGTATTTGTGACATCCAACTAACAGCTATAGTTCCAACAGTAAATATATAACCGGTGGTGCTTCTTCGGTGATCAACTTCACCTCCAAAGTCTGCGTCTACGTACCCTTGTACTTTTAATTCTCCTTTACTAAAGTACAAGCACTTTTCTGTGGTGCCTCGCAGATACCTCAAAATCCACTTGACTGCTTCCCAATGAGTTTTTCTTGGATTTGACATAAATCTGCTAACAACTCCCACTGCATGGCCAATGTCTGGTCTCGTACAAACCATTACGTACATCAAACTTCCAATGGCTGAGGCATAAGGAACCTTAGCCATGAATTCTCTCTCTTCCTCTGTCTGAGGTGACTGATCCTTGGATAGGCGAAAATGACTGGCCAAGGGTATGCTAACTGGCTTGGCATCGCCCATGTTGAATCTCTGCAAAACACGATTGATGTACTCTGCCTGAGATAACTGCAAGGATCTTTTCTTCTTATTTCTTGTGATTTGCATTCCAAGAATCTTCTTTGCTGGACCCAAGTCTTTCATGTCAAACTCCTTTGACAATTGTTGCTTCAACCTTTTAATATCATCCATATCTGAACCTACTACTAACATATCATCAACATAAAGTAGTAAAATGATATAACTGGACCTATATCTCTTGAAGTAGCAACAATGGTCAGCATTGCACTTCTGGAAACCTTCCTTGTGCATAAAGTCATCAAACTTTCTGTACCATTGTCTCGGGGCTTGTTTTAGGCCATACAAACTCTTCTTAAGTCTGCACACAATATTCTTCTTCCCTCTTTCTGAGAAACCTTCTGGCTGGTACATGTATATCTCTTCATCTAAATCTCCATGAAGGAATGCAGTCTTCACATCCAACTGTTCCAGATGAAGATCTTCAATGGCTACAATACTCAACACTGATCTGATAGTATTGAGCTTCACAACGGGAGCGAAAATGTCAGTGTAGTCAAGTCTTTCCTTCTGTTGAAACCCTTTAACAACTAGGCGTGCTTTGTATCTCTTGGAACCATCATGCTCCTCTTTCACCCGGTACACCCATTTGTTGTGAAGTGCCTTCTTTCCCATAGGTAACTCAGCTAGTTCCCATGTCTGGTTGGAGATGAGAGATTTCATTTCTTCTTTCATAGCAAGCTCCCACTTGCTAGAATCTCGAGTCTGACAAGCTTCATCATAGCATTCAGGCTCCCCTCCATCAGTCAGCAACATATAGTTCATGTATCTCCTGTTAGGCACATGAGGTCGAGAAGACCTTCTCAATATAGGAGCTGGAGTAAGAAGTTGTGGTGTGTCGTAATGCTGTGTACTACTCTATCCAACAAGTTCCTCTGGTTGAGGACTTGTTACAATTGGTTCTGTTGTGGAACTATTTGGGACATCATTTGTATCTGCAAATACTGGCTCATTCTGCTTTGAGTCATTGGCATCTATTTTATGCATATCCTTATACATCACCCTTTCGTTGAAAATCACATCTCTGTTTCGGATAACTTTCTTCTTTTCGTCATCCCAAATGCGATAGCCAAACTCATCCTCACCATAGCCGATGAATGTGCATTTCTTGGATTTGGGATCAAGCTTATTCCTGCCTTGATCACTGATATGCACAAATGCTACACAGCCAAAAACTTTTAGATGTGATAGTTTCACCTCTTTTTCGCTCCATACCTCCTCTGGTATTCTATGCTCCAATGGAACAGATGGGCCTCGGTTGATCAAGTAAGCTGTCGTGTTGACTGCTTCTGCCCAGAACTGCTTCGGTAGACCTGATTGTATACGAATGCTTCTGGCTCTTTCTGTCAACGTTCGGTTCATACGCTCAGCTACACCATTGTGTTGAGGCGTGCATGACACAGTTCTTTCCATTCTGATCCCGTGCTCATAGTAGAAATTTTTGAATCTGGTGTCTTCATATTCACCACCATTATCGGATCTGAGCTTTTTGATCTTCAAACCCGTCTCATTTTCCACAATAGCTTTCCATCTTCTGAAAGCCTCAAATACTTCAGACTTATGCTTTAGAAAGTAAACCCATACCTTCCGAGAGTGATCATCGATGAAAGTCACGAAGTATTGTTTCCCACCAATGGATGAGACGGTTGTTGGTCCCCAAACATCAGAGTGAATAAGCTCTAGCCTTTCCTTCTTTGGGGGTCTGCCACTTGTCTGAAAGTTGACTCTCTTTTGCTTTCCTAGTATACAATCTTCGCACATGTCCATCTCTACAGACTGTAGACCTGGAAGTTTTCCTTTTGAATGCATAATCTTCATTCCCTTCTCACTCATGTGGCCTAATCTCTGGTGCCACAGGTTTGGTGTTTCATTACTGCTTGCAATTGTGATTGAACAACGTGCTTCTGCTGTCATGTAAAGAGTGCCACTTTTCTTGCCTCGAGCAACTGTCATTGCACCCTTTGAAATCTTCCAATCATCACCATGGAAGATCGTAGTGTAGTCTTCACTGGCCAACTGCCCCACTGAGATTAATTTCCTTCTGAGGTCGGGAATATGCCTGACATCCTTCAGCTCCTAAACAGACCCGTTTAACTTAATCTTCACTACACCTTTGCCAATAATAGCACATGGTTGATCATCACCAAGATATACCTTTCCAAGATTTCCGGGGACATATTTCTCGAAGAATTCTTTTTGTGAAGTAGCATGGAACGATGCTCCAGAGTCTAATACCCAAGATTCTTCCTTGCTCTCCAAAGAGCATATCAATGCATCATCTCCTCCTGAGGTGGAAGTAACATTTGCCTCTGCCTTCACTTGTTTGTCCTTCGGTGCACTCTTGCACTGATTTTTGTAGTGCCCGGTTCTTCCACAATTCCAACACTCGATATTCTTCGAGCTATGGGAATTATTAGGATTCCTGGATTTGGACCTCTTGTCCTTTGATCTACCTCGGTAGTCTGTTCTATCACGTCCATTTCCTTTGGTTGAATTTCTTTCTCTTGACTCTGTATGCAAAACTGAAGAGGTTGACGATTCACCTGTCTCTCTACGTCGGATCTCTTCACTGAGAACCAAATCACGAACATCGTCAAATTTCAACTTATTGCTTCCCGATGAGCTACTCACAGCCGTGACAGTAGCATTCCATCTTTCTGGTAGAGAAGACAAAAGTATCAATGCTCGTACTTCTTCATCGAATTCAATTTCCACTGAACTCAACTGGGTTGTGACTGTGTTGAGTTCATTGAGATGTTGAGCTACCGATGCGTCTTCTGTCATCCGCAAATTGAACAAGCGCCTCATCAAGTGCACTTTGTTTGAGGCTGATGGCTTCTCATACATATTGGAGAGAGCTGCCATAAGACCCGCCGTGGTCTTTTCCTTTGCTATGTTGAAAGCAACATTACGGGATAACGTCAATCGAATAACTCTGAGGGCTTGTCTGTCTAGAAGATTCCAATCTTCTTCCTTCATAGTCTCTGGCTTCTTCCCTGAGAGAGGTTGATATAGATTTCTTTGATACAGATAATCCTCTATCTGCATTTTCCAAAACCCGAAATCTGTGCCATCGAATTTCTTGAGTTTCACCCTTCCTTCATCTGCGGCCATTGCTCCCACTCAAATCTGACTTTCTCCGGATCGTTTCTGACTATTTCTGCAAACCACCGTGTATTAGAACACCTCCGTCAACGAACAAATATCGTCAACAAAATTTCACTATTCACGTAATTCACTATTCACGTGAATAGTAACCTTGCAAGAAATTGACAGAAAACACCACCAAAAGCTCTGATACCAGTTGTTGGGAAATAACGCAAATTCCCGATAAGCCAAACTTATGAGAAAGCAAGAATAGAAAATAACACACAAATTTGATAACGTAGTTCGGCCAATCTTGCTTACGTCTCCGGACCTGCTGCAGATCTTTTTACTGAAAGAGGAGAAATTACACAAGGTGTTTACAACACTCAAAACTCACAACCCAATTATACCCAAGAAAATTACTCTCAATTTTCTCTCACAAAAGCTTTGCTCTCTAAGCTTTTCTCTCAATTGGAATGAACACTTTGGATGGTTAATTCATTACAATTACACATCTATTTATAGGAAAATTCACTCCTTGAATTACTCCTTAAATTAATGGTTCCTTGAATTGCTCCTTGAATTAAGCTCCATTTTTACTCCTTGTTTTGCTCCATGTTTTACTCCATGTTTTGTTCCATGTTTTGCTCCATGTTTTACTCCATGTTTTGCTCCTTAATTTGCTCCTTAAATTAAGGAACTTTATAACAACAATCTCCAACAATTTTTCACATTTCAAGATTCTTTTTCACTATGTAGGTATTCATGGTTGTGACCTCTTTGAAGTTGATTTTCAGGCTTTCTCAGTTTCAACTTCTTCTTTTGAACCTTGGTTAACCGTTACTCGCTTTCCCCGTCCTCAAAAAAATATTTCTATTTGTTTCTTCTTCCTTTTTGGTTCTCATTTTGTATTACTATCTTTGACTATTTGCGAAGACATGGCACTTGAATCTTGGGAAGGCGGGGAGCTTTTTGATAAAATAACCAGGGTAAGTGGACAATTTGTGAAGACATGATACTCTGAGATTTTCTCTTATCTTTACTCTTTTCTAGCTTTCCAATCACATATTTCTATCCTTAGGACTTGTTGGGTGTGTTTCTTTTAGAAATGGTTTCAAAGAAGGGATTTGAAATGACATAATTTAATTAAAAGTGGTTACAAGAGTAACATTTAGATGTTTTTTTTAAATAGTTAAAATGGATTTTAGTGGTATTTTAATAATTATTTTAAAAATAGATCATGCATCTTATAATACTTATTTAAAAAGTACGTATTATTTTTTCTATAATATTTTTTAAAATATTATAGACGCACTTGAATACATCCATGGTAAGGGACTGATTCATCTAGATTTAAAGGCAAGTTTCCATCATGGTTATGCCATTTTTTATTGAAAGAGAAACATACTAACAGATCCTTAAATGGCAGCCTGAAAACTTGCTGCTTTCTGGAGACGGTCATATCAAAATTTCGGACTTTGGTAGTGTCAAGCCTATGCAAGATAGCCGAATTATAGTGCTTCCAAATGCAGCTTCGGGTGTCAAGCCTATTCTTATCATTAGAAGACTTATTCTTTTACTCGGTTTTTGATATATCAAAGTTATTTACTTTTTCCTTGTCTAGATAATAAGGCATGTACATTTGTAGGAACTGCAGCATATGTCCCTCCTGAGGTTTTGAATTCTTCTCCTGCAACTTTCGGGCAAGGAAATTTATTTTTAGTCGGCAAGTTAGTACACTCTTATATGCTTTTTTTGAGGGGGTTCCTATAGTTATTTTATTTCTAGATTGTTAACCAACCTTTGCGCGTGTTTTGAGTTTGGGCAAAAAATTGGCCCAAAATCACTCTTTTTTTGCTATGTACAGGATTACCCATGTACAAGCTGTGTACAACTTATGTACAGCCCTGTACAACATAGAGACTATACCCCCAATTTTGGGACATTTTTAGCCAAATCTCTAAAAATGTGCTAAGAAGTAGTTGGTTACTGTTTTCATTCCTTTTGTTTTGGATTATGAAGTACCTACGTGAGATTACCGCTTTCCCATTGCCTTTCAAATATATCAAATCAGGAATGACCTTTGGGCACTTGGCTGCACCTTGTACCAGTTGCTTTCTTGAACTTGTCCTTTCAAAGATGCAAGTGAGTGGCTCATTTTCCAGAAAATTATAGCCCGTGATATAAGATTTCCAGATTATTTTTCACACGAAGCTAAAGATATCATCGACAAATTGTTGGTAAGCTCCTTCTTTAAGCTTCTGTAAGTGATGTAGGATGTTATAAAAACTAGGATGGCTTCTAAAAGATAATGAGCCAAAAAAAGGAAGAGGATATTATTATATACCCTAGATTGTAAGCTTTCTTAATATGTCTAGTTAGCTTGTTACCAAATGAAAGGAAGGGTATGTTTGCATATGTTTTTATTAAAAGTGATTTCAGTCAAAAATGGTTTAAGAAGAAAGCGCTTTCAAGTACATTATTTGTGCTTCTATCGTCAGGAAGCACAAAATGTACTTTATGAGAAATCACTTAGTGCAAAAATCTTTTTCTTTTTGGTTCAAAGCATTAGAAGTGCTTTTATAGGTTTCGAAAAGAACAGACTTGAAGTATTTAATGCATGAATGTATACCGAACTTAGACTTTTGGGAGACCTTTTGGAAACATTTTATGCACTTTAATGTTGCTTGGGTAAATTATTTCTCCTTAAGTTAGTAATACATTTGATGCAGGATTTAGATCCCAGTCGGAGACCCGGTGCTGAAACTGGTGGTTATGCTGCACTCAAGAACCATCCATTCTTTTGGAAAAATTAAGAGCACAAACTCCTCCAAAACTTGCTATAGATCCAGCAGCATGTCTTCTATTTGCACGATACATCCTCTTGGGAGCATGATCTTCTATATCATGAACTCATGGATATATCTTATGAAAAATTACCAAGTAACCCCTAACATTTTCAAAAACTGCAGAAGTACCCCTCAAAGTTTAAAAATAAGAAATAACAACCGCTCGGTCATTGTTTTATAAAAAATGCTAGCAAGACTCTTCTATACACTATCCTACTTAATAATATGTTACACATGTGTCATGACAGTGGACTTTTAGTTGAACCAGAATTGGTCCATAAATTTTAGAATCTTGTCATGATATGTGCCAACATATTTAAGTAGGGAAGGGTATAAAAGAGTGTTACTAGATCCTCTGGTCTTGTCATGATATGTGTCAGCAGAAAAAGGTAATGACATTTCAGGATGCTAAACAAAGAGCATGACAATGGAAGAAAGTAATTGAGACGCTTAAAAGTCAGTAAAACCTACTACGCGTTTTTGAATACATTGTAGAAGAACACGAGAATTTTTGAAATAAATGATGTGCCCTTCATATTTATTTATATCATGAATAAGAACACAATTTGAAATCTTAATTGTAGGATCCATAAAGAAAAAGGAAATATGATTTGGATCTAAGATAGAAATTATTGTTTCATTTTCATGCGTTATAGCCGAATTAAACCAAACATGAAAATGAAAGAGTTTTTCCATTTTAATTCTCATTACTTTAAATTATGATTTTTTTTTGTTTACTTGGTAATTTTTTAATAAAACTTACTCCTCTCATATTTTAAATAATATTTTAATTCGCATCAAATGATATATTTGATAAATGATCTAAATAATCATAAGTTATTGACTTAAAATTTACAAATTTTATTAAAAATTCAAGTTTTATTTTATTTTATTTTTGACTAAACAAAAATAGGCAAAGAGGAGGAATTGGTGCTACTCAATCAAGTGGGATTCTCAAATTCAAATACTCTTTTTAGAAACTTAGAGAAATCCTGTTTTGATTTAATTTCGTTTTTTGAGGGAACATATACTTTTACATTTATTATTCACTGCTTCCTCATAGTCATGGTGTTGCCTCATAATCAACTGAGCTTGATAGTTGTAAGGAGGAAAATAGAGATGGAGAGTGGGGAAGAAGTCATCGCATCATGATTCACACTGTCGAAACCTTTGTTTGCATTGAGAACTCTAAGTTTTCAACTTTTCATAAGAAAAAAATAAATGTTGAGCAAAAATAAGCCAACACGCCCAGTGGGACTCGAACCCACAATCGCCTGATTAGAAGTCAGACGCCTTATCCATTAGGCCATGGGCGCTTCTTGTTTTCTTGGCGCTAATGTAGTTATTTAACGCAATCATTTCAATGAAATAACGACGTGCTCATATGATGTATTGCTCATAACTAACCAAAAATTATATCTTAAACATATTCATATAATAACTTTTTTTAGATTTAATTACATGGTATAATACCATTTGTAAGTAAAAGTTTTAAATTTTAACCTCCTCGTAAAATAAAAAAACATATGGATATATATATTATTAAAATATTAAACATAAAATCAATTAAATAATTGAATTATTTATTCACCGTAGGGTTTTTGTTATGACTAAAATAAATTTTATCCTTAATATTAATTATACCTTAATGTAATTACTATTTAGATAAAATTGTTATTAATGAAATACATGTGTTAATAAAAATTTAAATCTTAAAAATATCATCGTCCCATGGTAAAGAGTCCTTACAAGTTTTTCAACTATATTTTACCGAGGGAAGGATTTAAACTAGGGAATTCTTCAAAAAGTGGCTTCAAAATAAACATTTAGTTATTTGAAGTAAAATCGTTAAAAGTAGTTTATATCAATATTTTAGTAATTATGCCAAAGAGCATGCATCTACACTTCTCCTCACTAATTAATGCTTTTCAAAAAGTTTTGAAAGCACTCAAGAGGTTGATAAATACCATTAGAGTATTACAACCAAAAGAGAAACAAAATTCCAAATGAGTTGTACTTTATATTATAAGTTATTTATTATTCATATACTTTATCTATCTATTATTACATATATTTTTTTTAATTACACTAATCTTTTCTCTCATGTTACGGCCATGACTCTTTTTTTCTTTTCTTCTATTTCTTTTTTTTTTTTTTGGGTTTGACATGAGCTAGTTTGATATTTTGATTACTATTTATCCTTTCTAATGGGCTAGTTCGATTACACTTTTTGAGTCACGTGAGAAGCCATTCTGTCATTTTGAGAAGAAAACGCAAAGTATTTACGTAGCTTTATTATTGACACATCCTAGACAATAAAAAGTTCCAGACATGTTGGATAAAGAATTTCTGACATGAAGCTGAAATACTTCTATTGTTGAATGCAGTTCGGCGACGACCAAGTTGTTATCAAAGGTATGACAAAAAAAATTGGAATGAGCATGATAATCTCAAAGCTTTTGAGGTTAATCTGTCATCCTTCGAGTAGATCTCCAAATTTAAAGCATCAAGCGAGCAGTGGCTTGTCAATTCAAATTTGCATTCTTCAATCCCAAAGACTTACAACTGGTGTAGTGTGCCTACTGTTTTTCTCCTATGGACTACGTCGACGAAAGAATCATATCCTATCTTCTTCAAAGGAAATTTTTAGTTATTTAAGTTATCAGGGTTTTGTAAGTTGTAGTTGTATGCCATAAAAATAAAAATTAACATGCCCCAACTGCTAAGATTTCTTCATATATAAACAAAATGTAGCAAGTTTACAACTATTTTAGAGGATATATAGCTACGACATACGCACCTCTTAGGGTGCACCCAACTTTACGAGAAATGGCAAGAGTACCTGTGCTCATGAGGAGAGCCCTTTCTAATGGCTACTTGTAATTCTTAGCCAAAAAATACTTACTTAAAACACCTAAAGCTCAGCCTAGATCTTCGACTTAGTAAGCAAAGTACGTGTATAAAGGCAAATAAATATCATCATACCTGGTTTTCTCTATTCTCCACCAAGCAATGATCAACGTCTGCCTAGTTGCACGGTACCAGAACTTTTCCCAATATTACTCAAGCCAGGTCCAGAACAAAGAAACTTCTTTTGCTAATTTTTGCATGCTGAAAACAATGTCATCCATCAATATCCGAATACTCACCATATATTCTACGGCTACTACACTCTACCAGAGATTTTGCATTGAGTTCTTCTCTACCAAGTCTCCAGATGTAATTCAGACCAACAAGGAGCTCAGTAATAATTGCTTCTGTCTTCTCTTGATTGGCAAAATAAAGGGTTTGCACCAGAAGCACATTCGTTCTTGAAACCAAGCTCTGCTGCTCATAGCTACGTTCAGACTGCCATCTTGTCATATTATGAGCAAGCGGAGCTGACCATTCTAATATCCTACTCATTGCCTCACTCCATTCCTTAGCAAGATTTGTATCATAACCTGACATTGCCAAACTCTTGCTATAAGGCTTCAGCCTTTCCCTAAGGGAACTTCGTATACTTGCAGGCAACATATTGTACAAATCATCTCTTGCATCGATACCAATCAAGTGAGGAGAAGCTGCTAGCTTCTCTATCACAATTATAACATTTGCATAGTGTAGAGCCAAGGCAGCAGCACCGAGGGTATCAGGTGGTGGATTCAACAACTTGATCTCTGAAAGAGACATCGATGCATTAGAATGTATTATGTTATCAGTACTATTGAGAAGCTCTGTGTCTCCATCTTCAAGTTCATTAATTATTCTTGAATGAACACCATTTGAACTCAAGTGGGAGTTGGTGGTAGAAGAACCATTTCCCAACACCATCCATCCTTTGAAAGGTCCTACTTGGGTCAATCTATTGGGTTTAAACTGCGATTTCCTCCCATTAATACCATGTGAGTGGTCAAGTGTCTGCCACAACTTCTTGGTGGCTTTACTTATTCCCGAAACTAAACCTGATTTTTCGGTCAATTTCACAAGAGGACCAGAATAAAAGTTAGCATTTCTATTCTTTCCAGCAATCGGACCAGATTTGGTAGTTGAGGCACTAGGAACAAGAGAACCCGAGTAGAAACTATTGTTTTTTATTGCTTTTGACTTCAAAGCTGATTTTTCCGTACCAAGAGGACCTAAAGCAAATCGGGGTAGACCGTTATCAGATGGACGGATTGAAGATACAACTTGTCCAGAAACTGAATGGCTACGATGAATAGAGTTAACAAATTCAGAACCTTTTGTTTCACCAACATCCAACATTTGTTGGAATCCAAATACATGACTGATTTTAGCAAATATAGTAAACAAAGCTCTTGCCAAAAGAAGAACTGTGTAATCATAGGTCTTGTTCCACAGAGATACCTCTTTCAAATGCTTCACTTCATGCTGCTTCCATGTAACCTTCCTCTGAAACTCCTGCAAATTCACATCATCTGGGTCGTTATTACACTTCATTCTCTTCAATGACTGTTCAAGATCAGCGAGCATATCCATCTCTTGATACAAATTTGCATTGACTGCAACAAATCTTTCCATTTTCTTAGCTTTTTTATCCATCTTTTTCCAAGTGAATTGCCAGCCATATGGATCAACACCAAACTTTATCAACTTACTAAAAGCATGCTTAAAACTCTTCAACCTAACATTACTACATTTCTTAGCAAGTCTACCAACTGGGTTTCCAACATGGATCATATTCTCCATGATCTCAGCATATATTAACTTCCCAATGTAATCATCATCATCTGAGACAAGCTTCTTTATACCCACAGACTTCGTGATTTCTTCTCTCAGTTTAGCAATCTGCTTATCACTCAGTGAGTGCCACAGATGAACCAGCTTAGACATCAAGCTAGCAACTTCAAATGCCAATACTCCAATACATGATTTTTCCAAAGCAGCCTCATGCTTTCTTGAAGTCTTCCAGAAATTGCGAAACCACGAGTCTGAAACCATGTTTTATCCTAGTGTCGACTTCTAGCCCAATATCAACTTCATATTTACAGACTCTAAGGTACAAATAACAATCTATTGTCAAAAAAATGAGTTTGGCAGATAAAGTGAGACTTCATGTAGAAAAAAACGTAAGGATGAGATTTCACGCAGATCATTCTCAATGAAAAAAAATGGAGAAAAAATAAAAAGTTTCCAAAAGTACTCTCCTCAGACTTCTCAGCAAACAAGTTTTTTAATTAAGAAAATTATAGCTTTGATCATGAATTTATATTTATACCAAGATATAATTATTTATGATAATAATATTGTAATAAAAATAAGGGGAGAATAAATCTATCTTTTTAGTGGACCAAGTCCTAAGATGGAGGGGAAATCATTTATAGTTTTCAATTTTCATACATCCAAAATCCCAATTCCCACATGAAAAAAATTTCAAGAAATCAACTCGGTGCAAAATGATTTTTTTGCTGACATATTTCTCATAATTCCAATTTAAGCGCACAGAATTTTCTCTTTTTGGATAGAAATCTGAGGAATAAAAATCAGAAGAAACACACTTTTTAAGCAAACAATCCAGAAAAACACATGCTGAAACCATGTATAAAAATAACAGAAATCCAAAAGCATATATTCCATCATATTCAATTTGGTCAAAATCACAAAATTTTAAACCCAATACAGCTTTGTTCTACTTACATCCCAACAACCCTTTTATGGATTTTTGCAGAATTAAAAAAAGTTCACAAACTATAAAATCTCGAACCCAGATTCATTAACACAATACATATTTCATTTCTAAAATAACAAATGAAAAGAAAAGCAACACAAGCCGGGAAGAAAATCATAATTACAGTAAGAAAATTAGAGCAAAATTAATAAAAAAGAAATGTTAAACTCACCGATCACATGAAGCACAATTAATCCGAGAATCTTTCGAGCTGAAAACGTGATTTGGAAAATGGGCGCTTAGAGAGAGAGAGATAAAGGAAGTAGCTAGGAAGCTTAAGTGGGAAACTGGAGCCACATGAAAGAGGAAGACGGAATTGCACTAAAGAGAGGGCGAGTGAAATACTGAAATTAAAGATGTACAAGTGAATTTATGGCACATCTACGCATCTATAATAAAAATAAAACATAGTCGAAAAATGAATAAATTGAATAAAAAAAATGAAATAAATTAATTTTTGTGTTATTTATAAACTATTTTTTAATTAAAATAAGAAAAAAATTATTAAACAATAAATATATTGAATTAAAATAAAAGAAGGAAAATAATAAATTTATTAAAATATTCTTAGTTATTTTTTTATTTTTTTATAGGTTAAAAAATTAAGAATATTATATTTTTTTATTTTTTATATTATATAATATATCTTATTTTTAAATTTTGATTTTTTATATAATATAAAATAATATTTACTTACATAACTACATAAAATTTTATTTTAAATCTCTAAAAAAATATTTATTTTTCTTGTAAAATAAATTAATATATATTTTTAATGTTTTAAGAAAATAAATATATAATTTTTTTTACTTAGTTAGTTAAAAATGAAATCAATTGAATAATTTAATCATTTATAAACTAAATGGTATAAATAATTATACAATGTGTATAAATAAAAATCAAAAAATTAATAAATAATTAAACTAAACATTATATATAAATTATAAAATAACATATACCATTAATGTAATATGTCTTTATTAACAACTTAAAAATAATAAAATATTTTTGGTAGGGAAAATGAATAAAGATTAAAGAGAGAAAAAAATTTGAGTCTAAAAAAATGAAAATAATAATTTAAAAAAAATTTACTTTCATTATTAATATGATTTAGGATATAAATAAAATAAAAATCAATCTCTGTTTTTTATTTTATTCCCCTCTAATAAATATGTACTTGTTTTCTACTAAAAAAATGTGAATTTAGTTCTTAGCAAAAAGATAATTTCTTATTTGACCTTCCATGTGAGTCTCTTGATGCATATCGTCTTTGACTTCTTCTTTTTATTTTTCTTCTTTTACCTTATGTTCTTATTATCTTTTATATGTGAAGAGGTTTTTTCTTTCAAAATTGAAGAATTTTTTTTTAATTAAATGATATTTGAGATATAGGGATATTTAAATTATATGTTGTTTAAAGAAATAATGATTTTTTATCAATTATATTAAAAGACGGTTCACAATTTATTAAAACTTAAGAAATTAAATTTTCTTTAAATATGATATATATTCTCTAATAATGAGTTATTTTTATGTGAAAAATAACAATGTGTTATTTTTATTTTCTTTTATGAATCCTTAATAGTATTTTACTAATTTACTCCTCTTATATTAGCTTTTATTCCAAAAAAAAAAGAAATTTAGGCCATCATCACCCAAAGGAGAGGAGACCCAACAATTTGGAATAAAATCTTATTTTTACTAAGCCTCAATCATATATTATTTTATTTAAGGCATTAAATACATAAATATTTTAAATAATATTTTTTAAAAACTTTTTATAATATCTTTAATACTTAAATTTATTACATGAATTAGACAGAGAGAGTATATGTTTGAAATAAATATAGAAACAAAGATGAGATGATTTTGAATTTTTTTGAACCCAAATTAATTAAGCAAAATATATACATATCATTAATCATTTAGCAAAAAAAAATATAAAAAAATTTAAAAAATAATTACTTTTACAACTTATAATAATAAAATTAACATTAAATGAGATTTGATAACGTTAATATTATATGGATCAAAATGATCATAATTAATTTAAATAATGTTTAAAATGAATTGATACGCTAACTTATTTTAATAATAAGAATATATAAATTAATAAAAAAATATTATTTTTATAATTATAAAATTTAAAAATATTATTTTAATTATTTTAAAATAATTATATCTTTCGTGGATCATGAAAAACTACTTATAAAAGTTATTTAAGTCAATTTATCTGAACACACGTAACATTATTCAATTTTTTTCTAATACTCTTGCAATTGCGAAAAGTTATATATTCTTTAAGAGATAAACTTGCACAACATTAATAATATAAGTATATTTAAGTTATAATTTTGTTCATTATTTATAATGAAGTATGCACTCCAAAAATACTTAATTGTTTTTTCTAAATATTTATTCTTTTGACCGGAAAAAAACTTGTGTTTGGATAAAATATAAATATATTTTTTATTTTAACATCTAAATTTTCAAAAAACATAAAAACCAAAAAATTGTTATCTAAATAAAAATTTAATTTGACACCATGTGACTTAAGATATTTTTAAATCATCTCATTTTTATGGTATTATTATATGTATCATCAATTAAAATATAATAATTATAAAATTTTAACACATTTTTACTCATATTTTATACCACATGTTTGTTTTTACTATCCGTGTTTGTTGATAATTGATAACAGATATAACTATACGTATAAATATAATAATTAAATTAAATTCTTAAGAAAATATATAACCTAATTTATAATTGTAACTTTGTGTGATAATGATTTATCTAATAAATACCGATTTATGCTATTTTTTAAAGCATTATTAACCTTTCAACTTTGTCTCCATTATTATTATCTCAACCAATCATTAGTCATATATATAAATCATCTTTATTTATGGTCAAATGCTCCCACTAAAGTTACTATGCAAATCATTGCATTTTAGTATCAAATTGAATTTGCTTATTCTCTTTTCTTATATTTTTATTTCTCTTCCACCCTTTTTTCTAAGGATGTAAAAAGTTTTAAAAAATTATTATAATAGTGACACAACAACATAATAAACTTCAAGTCTAAGCACTCCAAGTGCAATATAACAAATTAATAGAAAGAGTTACTTCCCGAATTCGCAATCATTATTGGCGATGACGATTGACGACCACGCGGAAATGACTTCATTGACTTGCACTCCATGTTTACCAAAATACCCTTGACTTCATCTTCCAACTCGGGTCGGACTCGTACGGGAAACCATATAAGATAGCTAGATTGGCCGCCATAACGAGACGAGACAAAGAAGCCGATAATTATGTAAAGTGGCAGATTTTGGATTTGAAAAATAAGTTATTTATTTATTACTATTTATTTTTATTTACAGTATATATTTTTTTATTTTAATAAATTTATTATTTTTTATTTTTAATTAAAAGATATCAAATATTTTAATTTAATTTATTAACTATTATGATCAATTTTAACATAATTACAGTTAATTAATAATTCTAAACTACTCTAATTATATTTTATAAAATATATATCAATAATATAAATAATGATATTTTATTTATTATATTTAAAAATATTAATAAAAAATATTAAAATAAAAATATGAGTTATTCAAATGTATCAATTTCACTAAAAAAATATATTATCATTTTATTTAAATTATTGAATTAATAATATATTTTTTATATATAATACTTTTTGAGTTATAAAAATTTATTTTTTATAAAAAATAAAACTTTATTTATTTAAAATAAAAATATATGGATAACATATAAATTAAAATTTTAAATTATATTAAATTATTAAAATTATCATAAAAATCATAATAATATATTTATAATCTAATAAGTAAATTTATAATTACAAAATAACATATTTAATATTTAACTTATATATTTTTATTAGTTAAAAATAAGTACATTATTTTATATTAAATATGTATAATTAAATATTATTTAAATTAAATTATTATTATTTTAAATAGTTTAATATTATTATAATATTTTATATTATCATAAGTTTTAATAATATTCTTGTTTATAATGTTTCTGAATTTTTCAATTATTTTTCTTAAAGTTTTTATTATTTTTATTTAAATTTGATTAAAAAAATTTAACTTAAATTTTATAAATATATAATATAAATATGTGTAAAATTATTTATAATTTTATAAATACTATTCTTACTTTTTTTTTTAATAGATGACTCTTATCATATCTCTATACATGGGGCCCTCAATGTACATGATATCTTTGACCGAGCTCTCCAAAAACATAAAAGTGAAATGACGTGTTTCTTTATATATATTTTAGATGATTTGATTTGATGTTGTCTGTAAACATAAAAATTGTAACCGATGTGTTTTGTGTGTGAAATTTATTGTAATTATTGTACGTTCAGCAAAAAAATATTTGCGTACCATTTTACACCAATAAAAGTATAAAACAACAATATTTTTAAAGGTCTAACTATTTTTTTAAAAAATAATTCACTTATTTTTTAATATAATTTTAATATAAATAATATAATAATAATAAAATACAAATTTATATTTTTTATTATTTATTTTAGATTACATCGGTAAAAAAAAAGCTGCATAACCTTAAATACCTTTCTTCGAATTTTTTTCTCCAATTCCCTCCTTGATATATATGTTTTATTTATCATAAATTTTATTAATTATTTTGAATAAAAATATATATTTATATTTTTTATTTAGATATTACTCTATAATGATCTTTATTTTATCTAGATATTTTTCTAAGATATATCATTTTCATATTTTATTATAAATTTATATATTCAATTAAATTATTTGCATGAAAATTTTCATATTTTATTATAAATTTACATATTCAATCAAATTACTTGCATGAAAGATTATAAATATTAAAATATAATATATATATATATATATATATATATATATATTTATTTAATAAATGATTGATATTTTCAGTTAAAACAATCAAACAATTCATTGTGTAATTTTAAAAAAGTTAAGTTTTTTTCTTTCTTCTAGTTAACATTGGCCCACACTCAAGAAGATTTGTTTGGATAGTCGCCTAAACGTTGAGCCTTTAAAAGCCCAAGCCCTCTTTTGACAAAAATATAAAAAGCGCAATCTCGGTGAACACTTTTAGGTGTAAGCCATATACTCTATATGGACCAAATATTTTAGATTAGCGGTCGGCTTTTTTTTTTATATATACTTTTAAAAACTAACTAAATTTTTTTAAAATTATAAAAATAAATTAAATTTATTTTTAAATATTATTTTATATATTATACCTTAGAATATTCAAATGTTAACTTCTAAACATGATTAATTGTAACTAATAGTTTTATATCGTTAATTTCTATAAATTAATTTTAATATTTATACTATTTTTAAAATTACATGACAAAAAATAATATTTATAAATTTATTATAAATTTTTAAACATAACATTTGTAAAAAATAATTATTTAATTCATTATAAGAGATATTTTATGTATTTATTATTCTATATTCTGTACTAAATTTGGTTTAAAATATATAAATTAATATTTTTTTTAAATTATTATATAAAACAAGTGTTTACGATTTCATTTTAATATATAATTCAATTTGATATTAGATAAATTATTAATTACATTCTAATTTTTTTAATTTTTATATAATTAATTTATAAGATATTTTTAATAATTAATTTTTAAAGAGTTAAAATTTTATATTTGTATAATATATACTAAAATTATTATGTTTATTTCTAATGATAAAAGATTAAGCAATAAAATAAGATAATAATAACTTTAAAAATAAATTATATAATATATATATTTTTTATTTTAATCAAACAATTTTTTTATATTATATTATGATTAAAAATTAAAAATCTTTAAATCAAATTATCTAAAATCGACTTTATAGATTGGATTTTTGGAAATTATGAGTCAATTAAGTTTTATTTTTTAAAAACTATCTGGATAATGTTAACTTATAAAATAAATCAAAAAATAGCCTAACCAATCTACCTCCGTACCGTATTTTAGAACAAATTTACTACCGACTATCGGCCTATTAACCGTCGATTTCACTTGATGAGCTTTCTTTAGTACTTTGAGTCATATCTCCCTGAGTTGATATGGCGAAAGGAGATGATATAGGAAGAAAGAAGAATAAGGCCAATCAAAAGAAGCTGCGCCACAATGATTCTTCTTTCTCTGCAGTTTCTGCACGTGTTGCCGCCATTATCGCCGTCATTGTCAGGTATTTTAGTCAATAAAACCAGTTTAATTCATTTAATTTCACTTTGCTTTTCTTTTCATAAATTTGAACACTTGTTTTGAAAAATTTTAATCTGGGGGGAAAATATCGTGATTTTCTAGGTTACATTTTTGTTTTTAGATATCGATTTTTTGTGACGCATTAGAACTTTATAAAGAAAGAAATTGATGTGATGCTTTCATTTTCAGGTTTTTAGCTCTGCACATTATACAATGAAAAAGAACGAAATGAACGAAACAAGTTGTTGCAATCAAAAGCATAGTCAATACTTACCCTCGAATAGATTTTAAAATAAAAGGACAAAAAAGGTTTAAAAGTTCGTCGGTGTTTATAGCTATGAGTTTATCATAGCATCTGTATTAAATTGTTACATTAAGTAGGCTGAATTGGGTATATAAAATAGTTTCCTACTTTAGTATGTTATAACAGCTCATGTCTTCATGACAAAAAGTGCCCATCTTTTAAGTAACGTTTTTATATTGGCAATGTAGGCATGTGTTTACCCTTCCAACTCCTGATGATCCCTTCAACGATAGACAAGGTAAATAGGATGTTGAAAAAAAGGTAAACAAGAAATTCAAGCCTTCTCGAATGGATAAGAGGGTGTTATCCAAGGAAAATAAGAGTGTTGGGAAAAGTGATACTGAGGCAGATGGTATAGAACTGGAATTTGAAAAGGTTCCAAGTTTGGAGAACGGGAAGAAGAATTCATTGACATCTGGAAAGAATGTAGAACAGAAAAGTCAATTTAACCCAGGAAGAACTAAGATTCATATGAGTGGGAAGGATAGCGTTGATGGCCACCAAGGAGGGGACTGAAAATTTAGGTCGTCCATCAAAGTATCTCATCATGTGCTTGAATGAAATACATAGTTCATTGCATCATGATGGTAAATGCAATAGCGTGGAGGACAAGCCTCTATTTGCTAGTAGTTGGGAATTGAGTTCTGGAGATGCTACTCAGCTGGAAAGGATATAATAGATACGAGTGGAACCTCTTCTACAGTTGAGCCTATCGCATGTGTTAAAATGTCCCACATCGATTGGGCATGAAATATTAAACACATATATAAATGAGGGCAATCCTCCATCTCATAACCTGGGTTTTAAGATGGAGTTAGGCTCAAATTTAACATGGTATCAGAGCAGGTAAACTCACCCCGTGGCACGCAGCTGTAAGCCCACCACCGTCCATTGATGAATTACCGATGTGAGGGAGAGTGTTAAAATGTCCCACATCGATTGGGCATGAAATATTAAACACATATATAAACGAGGACAATCCTCCATCTCATAACCTGTGTTTTAAGATGGAGTTAGGCTCAAATTTAACAGCATGGATTGCCTGCATTTCTGCTGATACTCTGTTCAGAAAGGATGAAGAAAGTTTATCATGTGCCAATCCATTTCTTCTATTCCTTGTCCCATCCCAAGAAAAAAGCTACTGAGGTTTGTGTTATATACTCTGCTTGTGGTTCCTCAATTTTCTCTTGTTTCAGTTCATTGAACTATATTGATTTAGGAAGTTAAATACAACTATTATCCAAATCCTGAAGTTTACTTAGGGGATAGGGCTGCCAACTTGATAAGTTTTAGCATAAGCTCGTTGTTAGTGATTAGTTATAGATGCATGCAGTAAAAAATTAGCTTGTTTGCAATTATGCAATACAGGTACTTTGCTATATTTTGGTTTTGAGATAAAGGTCTTTTTATTGTAGTTTTGACTCATATTTAGAGACAGAAATATCCTACTTCTGCTATGGGATATTGTAAATTCACCAAAGCTAATTTCCCCTCATTTTTCTTATACTATGATTAGTTACGTTCAGTATGCAAACCTCTGAAGGTTCATGGAATACATACAGTGAATATATACCCTGGAGCTCCCATAGATCACCAGATTCAGGGGTAAGCAATGTAGATTCTACAACTTTTACTAAGATGCTGCAAGATAACACACCTGTATATTTTGCAAGTGGTGCTTTTTCATGATACACCGCTCTTTCTATATCCCCAGCCTTTATCTTTAGTTTAATTCTTTCTTTTTGGTTTAGATAAAGTTATCATTTATAAAATATTCTTATAACAATAACAATTTACAATGTGAAAATATTGCTAATATTGTATATATCCAATTAGTATAATGATTTTAAAAAGATAAGATTAATTCTAGGTGGACAAAAGAGTTAAAAGTGTTATTTTTAATTTGCGGATGGTATTGCAGTTAATGCTAATGAATGCTTGATGAAGAATGCAAGAGATGTCACTTGATTACCGTTTCACTGTGAAGAAGAAGCTGGATATGCAACTTATGCTTTCTTTGGTTTCAATGGTATTCATATTTCACATTTATACTTGAGATTTTGGCAACTTAAAAAAAGATAATTATAAGGATTAATCCTATTGGTCTCAATTTCTGAGTTTTTATGTCACTACAAAAAAGAATATATATATATGTTTTAAGTGAGAAATTGAGAATTCATAAGTAATTCATCTTACATTCAAAGTTATCAAAAATTTTAGACCATGTTTTGATAACAAAACAATTTTGATTTGTGATTAAATGATTTTTGATTAAATAATTAATTTTATGATTTTTGATTCTTTTGTAAAAATAATAATCAATATATTTAATAATAATTTTTACTTGTGATTTTAAAGGAAAAAAAAAACAAAAACTCACCTACAAGTCATTTCACAAAGCTTTCTGTTTTTTTTCTTTCAAAAACTTAAAAAATTATATTATTTAAAAAATCTAAGTTTTTATTCATTTTATTCCAATAATACACATACAAAAAATTATAAATTTCATTTACTCTGTAGAAAAATGTTCTATGAGAATGAAAAAAATCATAAATCAGAATCCGATTTAAAAATCTTATTTTAAAATATTTATGAATCTGGTAGTGATTCCTTAAAAATATGAAAATCAAAATAAAAAATTGTTATCACATATGTCTGATTAAAAAATCACTTAAAAAAATCAGAAATCACAAATTAAAATAGTTTTCAAGTATACCCTAATGTGTCAACAAACATTAAAAAGCAATTGACATAATAATAACACGATTGTCAGTCATTGTGAAAGGCATGAGTAATTCGAGAATATGAATGTAGTGCAGGCACTGCTGGTGTATGGAGAATTTCAGCACTGAATGAGGCCGGAGGATGGAAGGATCGCACAGCGGTGAAAGATATGGATTTAGCTGTAAGAGCTAGTCTCAAAGGCTGGAAATTTGTTTATCTATCTGACCTCAAGGTATTTTATTACTCAAGTGGCGAGAAATAATCATTGTCACTGTAGTATTGTTGATGTGTGTACTTCAGGCAAAAGTTTTCTTGCAAAAGCCATTTCTTTCGTACTTTGTAAATCAAGCTAACTATTTGATATTTTGATTGGACTATAGTACTACAATCCTTATCTCGTCATACTAAGGGTAATAAATAAAAAAGGACATGTTTTGTTTGGCACAATAAAAATGTAATATGAATCAAATTGGTAATATGAATTAAATTTAATTGAAATAATAATATTATTATTATGTTTGTTTAAACAATATTGATAATATTAAAAATAAAATTATAAATGAAACAAAATTAGAAAATAAATCTTTTTTATTTTTAAATAAGATAGAATGATGAAAAAAATAATAATATTATTATATAAATGTGTGGGAAAAATATTACATTTCAATGTATTCTTAAGATATATGAGAGAAATGAACATTCAGTTGAAAAATATTATATTCTATTCAGAATTAATATTCAAATCGAACCAGAGAATAACTTGAATCATTCACATTACCATTATTGTTATTATCAATCTATCATGACCTAGAATATAGAAAGAACAAATAAATTGGTCATTCTCTGCTTAACCGACTAATATTTGATTTATGTTTGTTTAATTATCTCATCTCATAAAGTGGTTTATATCTATATGCAGAATGTGTCTCCATTAAAGAAATTTCATGTGATGATATATAGCTTTTTCTTTATACGGAAGATAGTAGCTCATATAGTCACATGTGTATTTTACTGTGTTGTATTACCATCATATGTTTTGGTCCCTGAAGTTAAAGTTCCCAAGTGGGGTGCTGTATACATTCCTTCTATTATTACCATCCTCAATGCTGTTGGAACTCCAAGGTACCCTATATAAGCAGGGTTGGAAGTGAACGAACCGTGGACACCCCTAACTGAAACATCTTTTTAGGGATGGAAGTGAAAATATAATAGGCATTAATATTTTTATGCTACTGCTAACACTCTTTTACATTGGGTTTGTAAATAAGCAGGGTTCATTTGCTTGATATAACCGTTTGGAGCCTATCTCTTCTTCTTTGGTTGCTATGACCTTGCTTTCGGAAAGAATGGCTACTTCATATTTCTCTTCCTCCAAGCAATGACATTCTTCATTGCGGCTGTTGGTTATGTGGGCACATTTGTTCCAAACATTTGACACAACTCTCAATCCAAGATTCAAAAAATATGAGTTTGCTTCAAATTTGTGTTGGGTTTTTTTTTTTTTTTTTTTGTGTTAGGTTTTTCAAAAAAGATAATAGACTAGTCATTCTTTCATGATTTTGAACGATTCAGATTAAACCATTTCTCGTGTATAGTATGTTCATAGGGATTTTTTTCAACAGATCAGTTTGTAAACGTCTTATGTGTTCTTTCTTGTAAAACATTTCAATATTATAGTTGGAAATTGGGAGTTTCTTTGCCTAATAAAAAGCTGATATATAAGATGTCAACAGTACAAGCACAAGTGTTCACTCTCTTTGCGCTTGATTCTAATTCTCTGTGGTTAGTTAAATGTTTAAATGAATTAAGACAAATCACAAGGTCTATTTAATAAAATAATAATAATAATTTATCAATTAATTAATAACTATAACTAATAATTTTATTTTAAGAATTAAGTACTGGCTATGGGTTCGAACCCATGCACACTTATGGGCAGAAGATTTAAGTCTTCCCCTTAACCTCTCGGGCAAACAAGCTTGATTACGTACTGCTATCCTGTTTGCTTTTTATTGATCATACTGCCATCCTGCATTGCGTTAAGAAACCTTCACTTATATACATGTTTTTAATATTCAAAACGGTGTGCCAAACAGTTTATGGCTAAAAGTCACGTAATATATTTGAACCTTAAAAGATGTCAAGTTTGAATCTTAATTACGAGTGCGTAATAGCGTAGTTGTTAAAAAATATATTCATCGAAATGGTATTATAAGAAATTTTTGTGAATAAATCCAATATAAATAATTACAATAATTTCCATTGAAATCTATAATATTTTCTATATTTTTGCAAAATTAATTATTGTTTCTATAATAATAATAATGTTAATTCTTTATCATAGGGTGAAATATTATGATTCTTAGAGTAAATAATATATATATATATATAGATTTGCGTCCTGGAATTTGAATTGTAGTAGTGGTAAAAGATAGTTAATTGTTATACTCACACACACTCCCAACATCTCACGGTCTAAGCACAAAAAGCTAAGTTCTCTCATTTCTCTGTTTCTTTTTCTCTCTGTTTTTAGAAATAGCATAGCAGATCCAAGAAGGAACAACAGAGAGAGAAGAAATCCAATAAATTAAAGATCGATTCAAAATACAATCTTTTTCTCAGAGAAAAGCAGATTCTTCCTAATTTGTTTGGTGGGTTAATTTTGCATAGTAGTGTGGAGTGAACTCTAAATTGGGTTCAAGTTTTAATCTTTGATCAACAAGACTGACATCTAAGCTTTACCTATTACCTCAACGTAACTAAGAAGCAAAAAATCATTACATATTCAATCAAAAAATGACTAGCTAGTACAAAGCTGCAACAAAAAGGTCGTGTTTATTTCGCAAACCCAATAGCCTTTATAGTCATCCATTATTAGTGGGCTTTCTCTGCATTATTCTCAAGAGTACAAGTGTAGTCTTTATAATGGAAAGGGTTTCATCAACTACAATTGTTCCATGCAGATAGATTTCAAAGGGTTGGTGATGACTTTACAAGCTAAATTGGGTTTGTTTGGGAACAAACCAAAGCACAGTACCAGTAATGAAAATTTTAGTCTTTGTGTGTTTGGTTACGTCGGTGATGCTTTTCATCGAAAAAAGTTTACATGGTGTTATGATTACTCTTTTTAAGAAGTAATTTAAGGAGTATTAATTTTTTAATTTAAAGAATAAATCAAGAGTTTTAATTATGGAGTAAATAAAGGAATTATCATCCTTAATTTAACAAATAATTTAAAGAAAAAAACAAGAAATCATTAATTCAAAGAGTAAATCAAGAAATATTTAATTCAAATAATAATTCATGAAGTAAATCTATTTATATATAACTATAGAATTGTAATAAAAATATTAAAGAAACAATACAACTTTGAAATAGTTTGTTTTATTTGATAAGACCTTTAGGTCTTGGTGTTTTCTACATTAATTTTTCAACATGGTATCCGAGCAAGTCCATTTTCGTGAAAAAAATTGTTATTCCTCTGCCGAAACATCATATACTTGTAGTTCTTGTAATTTTATCTCTATTTTTCGGCAACAGAGTCTGTGATGTCTCAAAGTATATTTGGTACTTTATCAGAGCGATTTCTTATTGTAGTTTTTTTTTTCAAACCAAATTTCTTGACGATGATAGATTAAATCTCTCCTGCAGCTTCTATCTACTTGATGTAGAGGTGGAATATTGTGATAAAAGAAAAGATCTTACATTGAAACCAAGCTCTTGGCGATGATGAATTAAATCTCTCCTACAGTTCCTACCTGCCCAATGTGGAGGGAAAATATTGTGGTAAAAGGAAAGGTCTCACATCGACAACAATATTTTTTTAGCTATCATAATCAGCATTTTTGTTAGTTTTATCTTTGTTGCCTTGGCTTCTCATCATTTTCAACGATTTCTGTGCAAGCTTGGATCCATAAATCTTATGGGTCCAACTTGAGGAGGAGTATTGGAGATAAAATTAAGGAATAATTTAAGGAATGTTAACTTATTAATTCAAATAGTAAATCAAGAACCTTAATTTAAAGAGTAAATTAAGAAACTTAATTTAAAGAGTAAATTAAGAACCTTAATTTAAGGAGTAAATCAAAGAGTTGTCATCCTTAATTTAAGGAGTAATTCAAGAAGAAAAACAATGAATCTTTAATTCAATGAATAATTCAATGAATGTTTAATTCAAAGAGTAATTCAATGAATAAATCTACTTATATATAATTATAGAATTATAATGAAAATATAAAAGAAAAAATATAACTTTAAGAGAATTTGTTTTATTTGATAAGTTCTTTGACCTTAGCATTTTCTACACTAATCAACATGTTTTAGTACAAATCCCAATGTACAATGAAAAAGAGGTGTTTTTATTATTTTTATTTTTTGTCGGTTTTAATAAATTAATTATGGATGTTGTTTTGTTGAATTTTAATGTATAAACTTTTGGTGTTAATTACTCTAAAGGTTTATCAGCTTTCCATTGGAGCTGCTTGTGGGCTTTCATGGCCATCTGATAGGATCATTATTCAAGTCCTTGATGATTCAACAGACCCGGTTATTAAGGTTCATACTTCTAACAATTAAAGTGCTTTTACGGTTCTTTCGTTTATAAAGTCTACTAAATATACATTCCTGCTCAAGGCCCAAGCTTTGTGTCGTTTCTTTGTTAGGAAAGTTTTTCTTAGGTTTATGGTCATATGCTGAAAGTGATTTTTTTGTAAAAAATAAAATAAATAGTTTCGGATAAAAGCGCTCATGGAGTCGTAAAAGCTTTGCAATTTTTTTTTTAATCATATAGTTTAATCCTTTGAAAACCAAGTTTCATATTTATCCGTTTACACTTTGTGCAAGTGTTTTTTCGTATTACATAAAGAAATATTTTTTTTATAATGTAAAAATATAACTTTTTTTGCATGTCAAAATACATTAAGAATATATATATTTTTATGGGGTTAAACTATAGAAAAATATTATCATTTTTTTATTTATTACAAAAATAATAATTAAATCTTATATTTATTTTTATTAACAATTTAGTTATATTGTTATAAAAAATGATTCCTGTATTTTTTATTTTTAATTTTTTTTAACTATATTAAATAGAAACTGTTATAATTTAAATAGAAAATAGAAATAATTAAAAAAAATAAAAAAATAAAATAATAATAATAATAATTTATTCATATGATTACTTTTTATAATAATAAGACTAGATTATTATAAAAAATACCATAAAAATTTATTTTTAAGATAAATATAAGGTATTTACCATTAATTTTCTTGAAAAGTAAAATATAAAAATAATTAGGTTATAGAAAAATGAAGTTTTTTTTAATCACCTATTACTTTACAAATTTTGAAAACAAAAACGGAAAAAATTATAAAATTAATATCTTAAATTTATAATAATAAAAATAATATTTTATAATATTAATTCACAAATGTTTTAACATAAGATAAATATATTATTTTTATTTTTATTGTTATAAATTTAATAGATTATTTTAAGTAATTACTTATAAAAATAAACATAAGCTTTTCATTTTCGGAAATCAAGTACCTGGGTCAAGGTCCATAATAGAGTTTACCTCCATATGAAATAAAAACCTATTAATTGGCCCTTCTACTAAAGAAAAATTATCACTTTCTATTTTAGGTATAAAAAAAAGGTTGACTTTTTCTATTATTATTTTTAAAAAAATCAAAGTAATGTGTGATTGATTGGTTAATATGTCTAAGAGAAAATTACTTGTTTAGGTAGAACCCAATTAATCAATTTTCCCAATTATTTTGAAATTTTACTAACCAAATAACAAAAGGTATAATATATGTTTCCAAAACCATAAGCCAAAAACAAAAACAAAAACCATGGCTAGCTTGAAAATATCTCATTCATAAATATTAATGTCATATAAATTTATACATTTTACTCGCAAGATTGTGTATTGTTGTCATTCTTCTTGTCACTTTTAAGCAAACTTCCCATTCTTATTTTTGGTACGACAAAAACAATAGGAATTGGTGGAGTTGGAATGTCAAAGATGGGCAAGCAAAGGAATAAGCATAAAGTATGAGATAAGAGACAATAGAAATGGTTACAAAGCTGTTGCTTTGAAACAAGGCATGAAACACAGCTATGTCAAACAGTGTGACTGTGTTGCTATTTTTTATGCTGATTTTCAACCTGAGCCTGACTTTCTCTGGCGCACCATCCCTTTTCTCGTCCACAACCCACACGTCGCTCTCGTCCAAGCTCGATGGAAATTCGGTAATTTTTGTTTTACTCTTTCCTAACTGAGTTTTTTTCTTCTTCTCTTGAATCACTTTGCTATGAAACTACTTTTAATAGAACCATAAGCAAACACACCTTTAACCTTAGGCTTGGTTAGGACTTGTTAATGAATGGATTTTGCACTTTTGGCTGAGTCAAGAGTGTCGGTGGTGATAAGTCTCCTTTTGATTATTTATTGTCCACAAGATATTTGATTAAAGGACGGGTGGACCAGATAGTTCAAAGTTTCCAACTTTTTTGTATAAATAACAAAAGCAGAATATACTTTTCTTTTAAAATGTTTATTTCAGTAAGTTATTTTCAATCTAAAAGTAACACAATCTTGAATCCCTTTAGTAGTTGCATATGAACTATGAACTATGAAGTGCTCATTTGTAGAAGATGTAATTATCGATTAAAATAAAGACAATACTTGATCCTCAAACTTATTATCTGATCAAATACAGAGCAATTAAATTGATTGGATATATAATCTTTATTCTTTCTTAAATAAATCTTCAAGGTCTTTGCTTATTTTACCAATTGATCAAATATCATTTATTTTGTAAATGAATGGTCTTTTTTTTTTTGGCAAAAATGGGCAGAGTTACACCGGTTTCACTATTTAAAAAGGATTGCTTCTCAAAAATAAGCATTTTATTTGTCATTATTGTCACTTGTGAATATTGTTGAGTTGATACTTCTTTGCCTTTTTTAAGTGATTTTTTGTAAAGCTGCTTTTATAACTCCTATCACACTATTAATTTGTTTCAAGGTTAACTAATAATAATGGATTAAGAATACATGAAATTTATTACGATGAAGAATTGAATATTATGTTGAGAAGTAAGACAAATAAATTGAATATTGTGTCCAGAATTAAGATAAATAAATATCACTTTGATAAAAAAAATAATAATTTCATAAGTATATGAGTTAAACATATCCATTGTGTTAACCTAATCTTTTTAGATATGAGTTCCTTGATTTATGTAAACTATATGATTTGTTTGAAGTATATAAACCATGTGATTTGTTGTAACTATCATATTATTATTATTATATATATATATATATATTCAACCGCGTATAATAATTTAAAAATATATAATTAAGATTATATGTGGACAAAAGAGAAAGGTGTAAATTCTAATTTGTGGGTGGTATCACAGTTAATGCTGATGAAAGATTGTTATAATTATACTCATAATATATATATATAATTATGTAATTATATTCAAAATTAGACATGTTTTTACAGTCATTGACACGTTTGTGAGCATAATTATAACAAAATAAATATTTTAAATATTTTTGTAAATTACTATGAAACATAATTAATCTTTACACGATTACCAGCCATTCTGAAAAGCATGTGCAATTAAAGAATATGAATATAGTGCAGGCACTGCTGGTATACGAAGAATTTCAGCACTGAATGAGACCGGAGGATGGAAGGAGCGCACAACAGTGGAAGATATGGATTTGGGTGTAAGAGCTTGTCTCAAAGGCTGGAAATTTGTTTATCTCTCTGACCTTAAGGTATTTTACTGCTAAAGTGACGATAAATATTCATTGCTACCGTAGTATTGTTAATTCAGGCACTAACTTTAGGAAAAATGTGTTCCTGCAAATGCCAATTCCTTTCTTACTTTGTAAGCTAAGCTAACTATTTGATATTTTGATTAAACTGCAAGGGTAATAAATGAAAAAAAAAATTGTCATAATTGAATTTATTGAAAACAATATTATTATTATTACGTTTTGTTTGAACATTTAAATTAAAATAATAATATTATTAAAAATAAATTTATAAAATAAGATAAAATTAAAAAATCTTTTTTATTTCAAAATAGTCAAATGTGAAAAAAATATTATTATTATTTTAGATAGATATGGGAAAAAAAGAACATTTTTGTATTAATAGTTGAGATACTTTGAATTCTATTATGTATTGCCAATTAAACCAAACATAAGAATATTCTTAATCATTCTTATTATCATTTGTATTATTGTTAACACATTAGAATAATGAAAAAAAAACAAATTAGTCATTCTCTGCTGCTTAACTATCTGTTCACATTTTTTTCCCTTTGAAGTTGGTCAGAACTAAGCATTTCATAGTTTCTTGTTTCTATTTGATTGAATTCTAATGAATTTTACTATTCCTTTCAGGTATAGAATGAACTTCCAAGTACTTTCAAAGCATACTGATATCAACAACATAGATGGTCCTGTGGCCCTGCTAATCTTTTCAAGAAGATGGCAATTGAGATTATGAGAAACAAGATTTGGGTCTTAACTTAAAAAAATAAAGATAGAGAAGTTATGAAATATTTTATTTATATATGTTTTAATTTAATTATCTCATCTCATAAAATGGTTTATGATGATGATCTATCTATATGCAGAAAGTGTCTCCATTGAAGAAATTTCATGTGATGTATAGCTTTTTCTTTGTACTGAAAATAGTAGCTCATATAGTCACATTTGTATTTTACTGTGTTGTATTACCATCAACTGTTTTGGTCCCTGAAGTTGAAGTTCCCAAGTGGGGAAGTTCCCAAGTGGGGTGCTGTATACATTCCTTCTATTAGTACTCTCCCCAATGCTGTTGGAACCCCAAGGTACTACTTATTTTGATTATTGAAAATTTTAACTACTTTCTATCTCTTTAAATTCAATATATAGTAATGTTTTTTTTTAATGCATGTAACATTGCAGATACCTTCACTTGATGATATTCTGGATACTCTTTGACAATGTGATGTCATTACGCAGGACTAAAGCAACATTTATAGGTCTTCTAGAAGCAGGAAGAGTAAATGAATGGGTTGTCACCCAAAAATTAGGAAATGCTCCCAAGAGAAAAGCAGGTTCAAAAACTCCTAAAAAGCCTTGGTTGAACAACTTTGGAGAAAGGTATAACTCTTTGCGTCTCAATATCTATGACTTAGGCCATAAATCACAGATTAAATCACATGTTTTGATAATGTAAGAATGTACATGTCTTATGACTTATGTAAGTGATTTTTGGGCATTTTTTTCTTAGTTCTTTTTCTTTTAACCAAATCTCCAACACCCATCTACTAGGAGAACTACATTGGGGTTAGGAAGGACCATTTACTTCTCACCCTACATTTTAGCTATAATATTTATGACATTATAAATAAATTACATGCATAAAATTGATCTACGTTTCCTTTGAAATTTTTATTTTTAAATTTTTATCATTTAAAAACACATTACAAACTCAATAATTTGCATATATAGATACATATGCATGTGTATATATATATACACACTCAAATGAAATACATATAATATTTTTTTTAAATAATCGGTAATTAAAAAATAAATAATATTATTTTTTACTATTTATATTGCACTCATGAATTAAAATTCTGTATGCGCCACTTAACCCATCTATTTAGGGTTAAAAGTGAAAATATACTAGTCATTAATATTTTGTGCTACTGCTAGCACTCTTTTACATTGGGTTTGTACATAAGCAGGGTTCATTTGCTTGAGCTAACCGTTGGAGCCTATCTCTTCTTCTGTGGTTGCTATGACCTTGCCTTCGGAAAGCATGGCTACTTCATATTTCTCTTCCTCCAAGCTATGACATTCTTCATTGCAGGAGTTGGTTATGTGGGCACATTTGTTCCAAACATTTAACACAACTCTCAATACAAGATTCAAGAAATAAGAGTTTGCTTCAAATTTGGGTGTTAGGGTTTTTTTTCAAAAAAGATATAGTCGTCATTCTTTCATGATTTTGAACGATTTAGATTAAACAATTTCTCGTGTATAGAATATTAGGAAATGCACCACAGATGAAATTGTTGAACAAATGTATTTACTTAATTGAAGTCTCTTTATGAAAAGTAAAGAATTAAAGAAACAAGAGAATATTATGTTCATTGGGATTTTTGTCAACAGAACAGATTGTAACATATTGTGTGTTCTTTCTCGTAAAACATTTCAATATTATTGTTGAAAATTGGGAGTTTCTTTGCCTATTAAAAAGCTGATATGTG
Organism: Hippophae gyantsensis; assembly: GCA_030763125.1. Classification (NCBI taxonomy): domain Eukaryota; kingdom Viridiplantae; phylum Streptophyta; class Magnoliopsida; order Rosales; family Elaeagnaceae; genus Hippophae; species Hippophae gyantsensis. The sequence goes on along the minus strand of CM061039.1, from coordinate 2,775,042 downwards.
ACATGTCTACAGGCACAAGTGTTCACTCTCTTTGTGCTTGAATCTGATTCTCTATGGTTAGTTAAATGTTTTAATAAAAGACAAATCACAAGGTATATTTAATAAATAATAATAATAATTTAATAATTAATTAATAATTTTATTTTAAGAATTAAGTGCTGGCTATGGGTTTGAACCCATGCACTAAAATAATAATTTGTTTTCTGCTCTTATTTGTCATAGGGCGAAACATTATGATTCTTAGAGTAAATAATATATATTTAGATTTGCGTCCTGGAATCCGAATTGGAGTATCAGTAAAAGTAGTCTTTCTTTAATTTAGCATTTTTTATTATTATATTACGAATATTTTAACACAATAAAATAAGTGAGCCCATCAATCAAATACGCCAGGATACCAAGAAATCTGTATTGTTTGCGTTTTGATAATCCAGTTGGTAAGACTAGAATACTCTTACACCCATGCTTATCGTTTAAACTAAAAAAAAAAAAAAACTAGAATATCAGTCAGAAAAAACTATAACATAGTTCAAAAATCAAAAGAAAGAAAATCTAATTTTTATTTTCCTAGGTATTTTCATAAAAGTAAAAAACCAACGATGCTAGTGTTTGTGATCTTAATTCTTACCAATGAAAGTACCAGAAACTAATTACCTCAAGTGAATAAACTAAAAAATTGGAACAATTCTACGAATTCAAGGGAATATTCTCCCACTGTGAATATGTAAATTTCTTAAAGACTTTTTATTTTATTTTTTATTTATTGCTAGAAGGAACCAGATGTTTCTATCAATTATCAACCATCAACCACGTAACCGCTGTAGTTACACTTGTAAGTTCTTGCAACTTTGGCGTGAGAGAGTCTCCAAGATGTCATAGTGACCATATCCATGAAATAGAACATTTATGGGAGTCTTTTCTTCCTTCCTATACTCTTCACCATACATTGATATGTTTACATAACCCCCAGATCTCCTATCTACCATGTAGACCGATATTGGTGTCCTGGGAAGTTAAGATTTTTTGTCATAAATGCAGATGACAATCATAGAATAAGTGTTTGGAACAAGGGAAAAAAAATAGAAATATTACCGCAATTACAAATTGTTATTATCAGGAGAATATTTTATTAATAACAAATTTATTCAATGGTAATGAACTAGTGACGCTAAAATATAGTTATTATTATTATGCACTTTAATTGTAAACTTCAATTCTGAGATTTGATAAGGAATCGGTTTCACATGACAAGGAATATATTCTTATATTCTTATGTGACTCACATGCATGCAGGTCATACAAGGAAGCAGAGCATTGATGGGATAAAATGGACCACAAAAAGTTGCTTTTAATTAGGAAACAATTTTTGTATAAAACCAGAAGATCAAAGGCAGCAAAATAGCCAAAGAGCTTTTTGCTCAACATATAGAAAGTCTAGATTAGTTTATACCGGTGTAGCTATTAAAAGGCAAAATAAACTTACTTTAATACATGAGAAGCCATTATTAACTCGTGTTCTCCGCCCCAAATATAAGGCTGTTGAATTCGCTTCACATATTCATCAAAATCTCCTTCAATCGACCTAAACAGTTAATTGAAAACTACAATAAGTTTTGGAACATTCAAGATGATTAATTCACCAAAAAAAAAAATCCCTAATCACACCATGTATTTACCATTCTATCTCCTCTCGCCTCTTTAACAGCTCCTCCACAACCTGCATGAAATACCATTAATAAGATAACGGAGATCGAACCAAAAATAAAACAGAGCAATTCAAGTAGAAAGTAAAAATCGTATCAATTACTTGAGCTCTTAATTCATCAGCGAGATCCCTCTGACGATTCTCATCAGGAGTTTCATCCCCATTTCTCAAAAAAGCCACATGAGCTATCGCTCTGAATAAGCATCGTCCATCAGCTAGCACCCCTGTTCAACCAGTACAATCATTATTTCTAGAAATTAAATAAAATGCCTTTGTGACTTCGAATATCCAAACCCAAAAAAGAATTGACAAATTTAAAATAGTATCATTGATTTATTTAGGATTAAAAAAATAATAGTTTAAGCTGTAACTTTACAATAACTAAATCAAATTTAGGATTATAAAAAATCGCTTTATCTGGCTATGGTTTATACAAAAAAATATTTATAGACGAGATGACCACGAAATGAATGTTTGAATGCCAATTAAGATATTAAATCCCTCATTTTAAGCAATGAAGTCATGTAATGAAATTGAATTGATCAAAAACAGATCTTAGTCATAAAATAAGTATAGAAATAAAAAGCAATCAAAATCAGAAACAGATTAAAAAAAAAATTCTAGCAAATATCAGATCTTGATTCGTTACTTCGACGCAAGTATTCACAAACGCATATACATAGCACAGATTATGGTGCAACTGACCTGTAACTCTGAAATTAGCGGAGCTTTCGATGTTATCGTCGGAGCTCAAACCCTTGGAATCGAAATTATCATTTTTGGCCTCCGAAATTGGCACATTGGGATTCGACTGAGCCCACTCGTACGGCGCAAGGCAAGCGCAGACGCCGAACAAGAGCCAAGCAGAGTCCGGACTATGCAACCACCTAGCGGGGCGTGCATCCCAAGCGGCGTTCCAGGAACCTTCACCTTTCAATTCGAAGTGAATCGCCGGCCGTCTAACATCGCCGGACGGCAATATCGCGTGCCATATTGATGCCGCTCCTGCTAACGACGAACCATCGAGCTGACAAGCATTGGAGTGATGCCGGCGGCTATGATCCAAGCCAGAGAAGAGCGGAACCGGGCATTGAACGAATCGGCTATGATGGTGATAATGATGAGCCGCCGAACCGTGAGCGAAGGTATAGATGGAACTAAAGATCCAAGGCTTAGGGCGTGCACAAAGTACACCAAGCATCACCGAGATATATGACTATATTATTTGATGCTACTATCGTGAACTGCAAGATGGATCCTACGCACCCATTGAAGAAAGTAGTAATAGAAAATGAAAATAGCTATTGGTTCAGCTCCAATAAGAAACTATACAGCTCTCTATTGAAGTTGGTGATAGCTTTTTTTTTTTTTTTTTTTTGGGTTTGGTTGAAGATATTTTGGGAGGATGAAGCATTTTAGGAAAAGGAAGAGAGGGGAGGCTTAAAGAAAACAGCTTAAATATATTTAATTATATTTACTAATAATATTATTTTACATTAATTATAATTATAATTTATAGTAAAAAAAATTAACATAATTTTTCATATTATTCTGAGTTTTCGCCATTTTAATAGGTTTAATTGGGGAATCACTCAATTACTTGATTACAACACTTACTGATTGATACCAAAACTAATGCCCTTCTTACTGCCAAAAACATGTGCTTGTTAATTGATCCAAGAAAATATAATTAACGGTGACAGGCATGTTGTCAACAACAACAAAAAACAAAACGGTGAGAGGAACGGAAGATGCTATATATTTTATAAAATAAATGTTTCTGTCCTGTTAATTTCAATTATAATAATTTAATTCATTAAATTTAAATTTTTTTTTAATCTGAATAACTCATAGCTATAAGATTTATGTTTATTTTTTAAAAAAATAAAATATATTATTTTATTATCAAAATTTATATTTTTATAAATTATAGAATTAAAGTTTTATAATTCAAAGTTACATTATTAATACACTTATTTACTTAAACTAATAGGATCATAGGTGTCCTTTTTCTAAATACAAAAACTAATCTTTTTATAATTGGAGCTTTATTTCCAACCTACTTCGAGAAACTTGACAATTGTCATATATTAATATTATTTTTTTAACAATAATCATTATTATTAAAATAAAATTTCTATTTATATAAATAAGTATTTTTAAAATATATAATTTTGAAAATATCAATTCCCTTAATGTATTACAAATTTTTAGACTTTGTTCATTTATTCAAATCTTGTTTAATTTTTATTTTATTTACATCATTATAACATATCATTTAAAATATTACACTTAATATAATATTTTTAAAAATTTGGATGATTTTTTATAGATGACATAACATGATCTTTATCTTGTTATTAATGTATATATTAAAATAAGTTACTAAGAAACACAGTCCAACTGATTTTTTATAATTTATTTGAAATACGTTTTTATTGATTTTTTAAAAATAATGTTATATTTATTATATTGAAAACTTGTATTTTAATAGTCTATTAATATTTTGATTCAAAAACATTATAACATCTTGATAAAATAATATAAATTGTATTTAGTGAATCCAAAACAAACGGCTTAATGTTACCAATTTATTTTAAGATTTCAAATAATGCCATGTAATGTCCTATTCCTTATTTACAAAATATAAGGTTTTTAATAGCTTTTGATTTTTTAAAAATTAATATTTATGGTTCTAATTTTTATTAATTTTACCCTCTGAATTTCTTTAAGGGTTTATAAGTGTATTTATTTTTAAAATAAATCTTAATATTATATAAATTTATACATATTTTTACACTCACATAAATACAAAAATAAATATAAATTTTTATATAAATTAATATATTGTTATTTTTGTAAAAAAAACTCTATAAATGAAGTATAAGTAGACATCAATAATATATTTATAATTAGATCATTAAAAATTATAAAAAAACATCAATTAAGTGGTAACGATTTATGACTTAATTAATGTTTTGATGGTAAGATATACTTATGTTACGTTTCAAACCATATATTTAAATTAAATTAAAAATATTATTTAATAAAAAAAACTCTTTAAACTGACATTTAACAATCAATCACGAGATCGAAACAGATACATTCTATCAAACTATATTATTATATCATTTAAAAACTTAAAAAAGTTACATTTTGAAGGTACAATTTTATATGTGTATGCAATTGACATTTACCTTCGATTGTTTTTATCAAACTATACTTAATTTTTATAAATATGTAATTTAAAATAAAAACATACATAATTTTATACACCACAAAAATTCAAATATAACTCATGTGATTTAATTTATCACTTTGAAAGATAACAAATGTTTCCTATCATACTCCGTAAAAATGATTCATTTATTTTATAAATATAAGTTATAATTATAATATAAATAATGAATAACGAACTTTTTCTTTTAATTGTTATAACTCTTCTAAGATAATTTAGACAAATCATCAAATATATATATATATATATATATATATATATATATATATATTTAAAAAAATACAATATTAAATTTATCTATGAATTTTGAAAAAATTTACAATTTAGTTTATTAATTTTAATAACCCTTAATTTACAAAACATAATATCAAAAAAATTGATAAATATATGATTATTAAAAATCTAATATATCTATATTTTATTATAAGCAATATTAACACATGTCTATTAAATTTAATCATTGAGACATAAATTTAAAGTTTGAAATATAAGACAACAAAATCTTAGTTCCTTTCTAATATTCTATTTTTAAACTTATTTAAAATATTAGTGTACTTAAATATTTAATTTTTTCAGCTAATAAATTTATAGCGTATTTTTTCTAAAATAAAATTAAAAAAATATCAATATAAATATTTAATTTTTTTTACCCTAATGAATTTATAGGGTATTTTTTTCTAAAATAAAATTAAAACTATCAATATACGGACACATTTTGTAATCAATCATCAAATTGCTTTTTTAAGGGGGGAAATTCATCAAATTGCCTTGAGAACTGTTTCGTGTGCTTTTCTTTAAAAGGGGTATTATTCAAAGACCCAAAAATTTAATTGATGTAAATTATATTGTAGAATAATAATATCAATTAAATTGTGAGTATCTGAGATTAACAGTTTAGTATGTATACGTATCCTTTATGAATATGTAAATATTGTTTATAAAAAATTTAAATAATATTATTTCAATTTATGTGGGGACCACAAGTTAAACATAAATAATAACATAACAAATCCCTGATTGGTCGGTACGTATCAGTGAATGCGGTGGTGATGCTGATGGTGTGGTGGTGGGCGCCTACAGATATTATATCGGCCTCACAGATTAGATTGAAAAAAAAAGCACTATTTCTTATAAATTTATAATAATTATAAATCACATTTTGAAATGCGATTTGTTAATACTAGAGTTGTGTTCTTATTTTTATATAAATAAAAATTAGACTACTTTATAACATATAATTTAAAATGTATAGTAAATTAATATATATAATAGTATTATTTTGAAATTGAAACCAAAAAAACTCAATTTTACTCCAATTTGAAACAATTAAAATTATCAAAAAACATTATAACTTAATTCGAGTTATTTTAATTCAATCCATTACATTAAAACGAAATAAAATAATATTTAATTTAAAATTTAAAAAAAAAATTATGCTAGACTAAAACAATATTCTTTGTTTTTTGCTCTCAAAATACCTAAACTCATCCCTACCCAATCTTGCAATAATTATTGTTCTAAATGATTGAAATTATTTTTATTTTATTTTATTTATTAAAAATACATTAATATATTATGTTAATTATGGTGGTTGTTATCTAAATAAAATTAAAATACATATATATTATATTTATTATGCAATCACTACCAATTTATTGTTCTTTTCAACCATGGTAAAACTTTAAATAATATTTTTATTATTATAAATTTTTTATATTTAGTTTAATTTTTAGTATTACTCATAAATTTGATTTTACATAGAGATATATATTCAAAGAGATTATTTTGATGTTATGATAAATATTTATCATTTATTTTAAAAGATACTACTAACATATTAAAATTTAATGATAGTAACCATATTTTTAAATATATAATTAACAATTTGTGCCCGTTTATATCGATATGAGCCGGTACATTCATATTTGGATTGTATTTAAGTTTATATTTATTGATTTAAATTTAATTTAATTTAAATTAATATTACTAAGTAATTACTATATTCGAATTAGTTAAAACTGTACGGGCATCCACGAATTGTGAACCCCTTCGTGGAAGTGACTGCGCAACTAAATAATAAGTTTGTACAGTTTTGGCATCAAACGGGACAGACAAAGTAGAGTGACTTTGCAAACTATTGCTAAACTGAAAGCATCTTTAGTTTTCGTGAGGTTAGGTGTCACTACTATTTTCTTCTTTCATTCAAATTCTATTTACAGCTATGAGACATCATCATTATGGACCTCGTTTATGTAAAGCCCTCTCGTGAGATTTTGTCCTTTTTCATGCTTTTTTTTAGAAAATAAAATAAAAATTAAAAGTAATAAATTTTTCCTCTCCAGTTTTCCAGATTTTAATAATTTTAATTCCAGCTAAAGACGCATGTTGGAAAAATAAACAATAAATATTTTACATTTTAGGTTTCATTAGAGATTTCAAATGGAATATTAATCCATTTAAAATTAATTTAATAAACTTATGAATTAAAAATAATAATCACAAACTTAAAGAAATAACTCATTTAATAATTTTTTCACTTAACATTTTTTTCTCACTCAACTTCTTTTTAATTTAACACTTATTGAATTTTTTTATAATACTTTAAATTTAATTTTTGTCTTGTATGCATTAATTTATGTAAAAAGTACCTTCCTAAATCCTAACACATGTGACTTCACTGTTTTTGTAGTATTCAATCTCTGGAAAATGAACTAATGAACGATAGAAAAGTAACGACTCCGTTATCAAGTCAAATGAAAATAAAATAAAAACATTTATAATTAGATATAAATGCAATCAGCATCTTTTAATTATAGTAATTAGAATAATTTAATTATTTTATAATAAAAATATAACATCATAATAATAAAATAATTATATTTTAATAATCTTTTATCAATTTTATCCCATAAAAATTGTTACATTTATAATAGAATAATTTATTTATGATTGATATTGGATAGAATAAAACTTTAATCTAATGTTAAAAACAATTTTAATAATCAATTAAATATTTTAAAATAAGTTTAATTTAATTTAAGTTTATTTTAAAAATTAAATTATAAAATTTATTTAAAATAAATTAAGTTATAAAAAATTGAATCAGTTAATTTTATTTGACACCAATAAATTTAACCTTAATAAAAGAGAACATAAAATACAACCCTAGTTATTCACTTTTTTGTTTCCTATTAAATTAGTCAAAAAGAATTTAAATAATTATACTATTTATCATGATATATTCAAATATATTATTTATAATTAAATCACAGTCTTTTTGAATAGTACTAAATCTTTTAGTTTGATCAATTTAGAGATTTACTCCTTTTTTTATTACTTTTATCTGATTCAGTAATAAATTTTTTAATTTGACAAATTTAATAATTAAGTGTATTCCATTTACTTTCAGATTTGATATTAAGTGATTTTTTTATTGTAAAATATATCAATCAAATTTTTTATTGCTAGAAAAAGAATCAACAAAAATAAATTTATTATTTCATTATTATTTTAATAACTGTTAAAAATAAATATTTTTCAAAATTTACTTTTTGAAATATTTTAGTCGTATTTCATCTTTAATTACTAACCTAACTCTAAAGCAAAAAAAAAAAAAAAAAAAAAGCAGCTTCGTCAGTGATTGTGTTTTCACACTATTATTCTCCAAAATGTTTTTTTGCCACGCACCGTTGGATCTAAATCACAAAAGGTTTTTGGTATCGCTTCTATCTCGGTAGTAGTTGAAGACTGGTTCGCGGCGTGTAATGGAGTCTTCCTTTTTTGTTTCAAGTTCTTTTTTTTTTATATGAATTTTCAGAAATAACCCTAAAAAATAACTTACATTTAAATTTATATTATTTTAATATAAAATATCTTAATTTATCTTTAATTAATATTAATTATATATTTAAAAAAATTAAATGTTATATTTTTATAATAAGTAAATTAAATGATACCTATTATAAAAAAAGGGATTGTCTGATTTTTTTCCTTCAATATATATATTCAAAATTAGAATAATTTGATCCTTGATAGGGGAAAAAAAAATTGAAACGAGAAACTAAATTAGTAAGAATAAAATGTTATAGACTAGATTGGTAAGAATTTCAAAGGTTATGAAGAAAGATTTAGGACTAGATCAGTAAGACCTGAAAAGGTTAAGGACCAAGTTGATATTTTAGATTAAATCACAATAAACCACAAACATTTGTATGTATGGGGGCTTGAAACATGTAACTGAAATATCCAAAATTACCAAATGCCCACAAAGCAAGAACAGAACTGCGACCAAAAGTCCCAAACAAATGGATAAGGGCCTCTATCCAAACTTATAATGGATAAATATATTGGGCCTAGAATTTCTGTTCTTCAGTCTTTTCAAAATCAAAAATTCTTTGCACAACAAGACGTGTATATAGGGTAAGAAAAAATGCATCATACAAGTATTTTTTTTTCTAAAATAATTTACGTGTCAAATAATTATAGATTAATATATATATATATTAATTATTATGTAATATTAACTTGATGTATAAATAGGTGCTCTTTTAAGTTATTGAACCTTCCTGCAAACTTCATCCATAGGCGTAATTGTAAATATTTAGGATGAACTTGGAAATTAACTTATGGAGAAGAACAATTTCTGTACGAAACCTCCATATAAATAATCAATCGATCTAGTGTCTAGAAATCACTGATCTTTTTTCTCATAACGAAGAAGGAAGTGTTAAGAAAATCGATTCAAGTCTCACTTGGTTCTCCACTTCTTTTTCTTCCTCCAAATCATTTAACATACAAAGTAATCAAAATTTTAAAGAAAAATAATGTTGTCCATTTTGTTTTATATACAAAATCTGATTGGATAAATTTAATTACACTATTTATTACACTATTTTATCTCAATGCATAGATTTAAATGAAAAAAATTATATCTATTTTCTTACAAATATCAATCGTCAAGATAAAAAAGATAATAAATTTTAATTTTTTTATTTCTGTTTTACTACTTTCTTTATGAAAAAAATTTCATTACTTCTTATTCTTTAATATGGATAGTAAGACAATTAACATTACTGGGTTATAAATTAATTTAATTTAAAAAATATATCAAAAAAATAAGATTAATTACATTTTATGTCAACAATATATAAGATAAGTTATAAATAGATCTAAAATTTTTACTTAACGTTGGATATATTTTTATCGTTACTTATCCACATAATTGTAATTAAATAAATATTTTAGACATATTTATAATTAACTATATACATTCGTGGACATAATTGTAACTAAGTAAATTTTTTTGACATATTTATAACTAATCTCGTACGTCGTGGACATGAAACGTAAATTACCCTTAATCTTATTCCATCTAGTAAAGTTGAGCAACAAATAAAAACTATCTGTTTTTGGTTAATTCAAATCCGATTCGAGATTTTTAATCCTAATATGATTTAATGATATAAATAATTTGAATCCGAACAGATAAGATCAAATTTTTTTAGATCAAATAAGGTTAAATTAATATTGAAATTTATTTATGAATTATGTTCACATTTAAAAAACAACATACACAAATTTAAATTTTAAATTAATATTTTTGTAACAAATATTATTATTATAAATATTTATATTTATTTTTAAATTAAAATAATAATCTAATATAATTATGGTATATATGATATTTAAATATAACATATTATAAAATAAAATATGAATTCATTTATAATTTAATAGTTACTAGTACGTATTAGATACTGTAGATTATAAAATCTGTTAATCCGAATTCGAACAGATTGTATAATTTTTAATTTAAATTCGATCTAATTATAAAATTTATCAATCCAATATGATTCACATACAACGAATCAGATTAAATTTATCAATTTAAAAGAATTGATTGAATTATTTATTCACTCTTACCATCTAATGATCATTTTCAACCTAATAAAATTACTTATATCATAAAAATTTCCTTATACCATTCACCAAAATACACCATGTTTACGAATTACAGTTAGATAGTAGATAAAGATACACCACCAATTAATTATCCCTATCAATTAATATATATTGTAATTAGAAAACTAATTAAAAGCAACATTAATTCCTATCTAATATTGAAAACAAGCGACATGAAATATAGTCTGTCTAACCAATCAATCATGTAGGTTTTGGAAGATGTCGGCCGGAGGAATGAAATAGTCGACGGAGAGTCCAGGGACATCAAAAACGACGTCATCAATGTTCTAAAATTCCTCCATTCTAGTCCTAGTGTATTGCATGGATATTTCACCACATCTAAAAATGGTAGCAATAGAGCGACCTTGGTGAGCAATTAGGACACCATCAACATCCCTATAGTCCCCAATGCTACTTCCAATAGTAGTCTCCCAATACACAGCTTCATTATTATCAGGTTCATGACTTTGTGGAGATTCAACTCTTGTTAAGTGCGAGTCTTCTAAATAAATAAGAAGGCCAGTCTTTTGACAAAAATACCCATACAATGCATGTCTTATTACCTCTGCATTACCCTCAGCTCTTTCCAACATATCACCCCTCTCTGCTGATACTTTTAGAACAAAACAATCTTCTTCTCCAATTGTTTTCTCTCCCATACATTGTGCTTTTCCAAATAAACTTGCTGTGCTCTTTGGGTCTAGGCCCTGTACAATTACATACAAATATTCAAATCAAATATTAAATGATAATTCTTTTTTAAATGTAATATGAAACCAATTGATAACTTAATTTATTTGAATAAATTGAAGTTATGTTTTTGTTTTTGTTTTTAGGGATGTAAAAATGTTTTTTACAATAAAAAAAGTAAAGTTGATACATTTAGACTATTCTTATTCTTATATATTGTTTTTGAGACGCATGAAATAATTTTATTTAAATTACTAATATATATTTTGATTAATTGAAATGATAATAACATATTTAAACTATTAAATTTATTAATATTATTATTAAATTTAGATAAAAATATAATAGTAACTTAAATACGTGTATTTAATGTATCTTCGTTAAAAATGTAAGCCAATAAAAATATTAAAATAAGAATATAGATTATCTAAATAAAAGCTTATGAATTAGGTGGAAAATGTTTTACTATAAATGTATTTAGGGTTATAAATTTTGTGATTTTTTATTTTTTTGATTTGTTTTTTAAAATAAATTTTGTTTGAAATTGTTTTTAACTAAAACATGAACAAACATATACTTTAGAAACTTTTTTTTTAATTCTTACTATGAAACAACCATGTTGATAAATTCAAAATACTAAAAGAGAAGGCAATAATGCATAGATGGGTCCCTAGCTTATCAAAGTGTAAAAGAAAAGGTATTATTAAAGCAATAAGTAATACATAAACTACTTTATTTAGCTGGACACTACAAACGTAGCAGTTTCTTTGTAGTTTCGACTGTAAATCATTAATAATTTTTCTAATACATTATTTTTAACAAGCATTTAAAATTTGAGATACATAGCTAAGTTTGATAATCCCAAGAGTCACACAGATGATATATATGTGATGGAGATACAATATTAACAGAGCAAACAATAGATGATATGACGTCAGTGTGACAAATCACGTGTCATTCTGTACCCTTTCAAGTGTTCAAAAGAAGGTAAAGTTCTGTAGTGTAAAAAAGCATGAGACAGTTTCTTTATCATTGTCAGCAATATTCTATTTTATTGGGATTTGTCATTTTTGTTCTTCTATCTTTATCTTTATTTGTTTGGTGAACTGAAATGAACCATATTTTGGTTTTCATCTTTATTGGTGATCAATACTTTACCAAAATAACAACATTATTGCTAATTACAGAACACTGCAATTCCTATTATGATCAGAATTCAAAACCAGGCACCTTAAAATCTGAACTAAGATATGTTGCACATAACGTGTTTGGTAATTGGTCTCTGAGGGTTAATGGGGTTAACCAAACCTGAATAATACGGCGTAATGGGCGTTGAGGGCCTTTGGCAGCATGAGTACCAAGCCAAGGGGTGTGCCTCCACACAGTTTTGCCATCACTGCCAGCCACAACTTTATTGCCTCCTACAGAAACTTCAAAAGACCACATACCAGGTTGCATTTGCCAAAGAACAAAACAACCATTTTCTCCACTTCTTGTTGATCCCAAGCTCTTCACAGTTCTTCCGGTACAAACCTCTGTTTCACAACCTATCATCTTCACTGTTCCACTTGCATACATGTTTTTCACACTCTTTTGTTGCTTTAAACACCCTGTTGCTGCCAAATATTGTTGTATTATATAATGTGCAATTGAACTTTCCTGCAAATTAAGTTGACATTACTTGTTAACATGATTTAGCTAATTAACTCTTATGTTAGGATCTGTTTAATGATTTAAGACTAAAGTGCTTCCAAAAAGCTACGAAGCATAAAATCTAATTTCTAAGTACTAAAAATACTTGTCACATATTTTTCCTGTTTTGTTTATATAAGCCTCAAATGGATATATAAGTTCTAAGATTAGAGACTTACAAGAGGAATGTCTTTAACATGAAGAAGGTGGGAAATTGGGTCATTAGGCAAAGGAATTGGTGCAAGAGGACAGCCTAAAACGCCTAGCAAAAGCCTTAGATCTTGTCTCTTTGCTAGGTTAATTGTGCCACCAAATGATGAAGAAGATGAAGAAGTACTTGAAAAACTAGTGTTTCCTTGAAAACCCTTTTGCAATCTAAACCATTCTCTAATAATTTCCCAAGAGCTCTCCTTTTTGTTTCCTTCTTCTTGATTATCAGGGTCAGGACCTTCTATTAGTGGTGCCAATGGCTGTGCATACCATATCTGTTTATTTCTTGCTTTCGAACCCATTATCCTATTCTTTAATTTGCAGAAAGAGATAGAGTTTTTTCTAAAAACAAGTGAGAAATCAAGAGTTATATATTCCAAAAGAGATCATGGTTTGTGAGTTTTAAAGAAAGGAAAAATTAATGAAGGGTGAGAAGAGTTATGAAGGAAGAGAAGAGTTATGAAGGAAGAGAAGAGTATGAAGTGTATATAGAGAGAGAGATGAGAAATCCTGAGAGTAGATAAGAGACAAAAGAGACAGCTTATCTGTCAAACGTAAGAGAATATGGTATATATTGTAATGAACATACCCGCATGTTGGGATGTCTATTTGATTTAAAAATATATAAATTTATATAAAAACATCTTCTTTTTTTTGTTATTTTAAAAAATATATGGATGATAAAATATATACAAACTTATATATTTCTAATAATTCTCTTTGCTTTATTGGTTCTTTTGTGACTCTCTCTTTTGTAATTTTATTCATGATTTAATTATTCCCTCGAGCGAGTGAAGTTCTTCGAACAACGTCCAAAGTGTGAAGTTCGTTTAGTTGCCTTTACCTTTTCTCTTTTTCTTCGTGAATTGAGAAAGACTACATTGCCCTCTACCTTTGTCATTAATAATTATGATGATACACTTTATGACTCTTTTTTTTCACTTACAAGACTATAAACTAAAAATTAAAATCATGTTGGAAATAGATATGTCCTAATTAAATTTATAAGAATTTTTATTAATATTTACCTCTTATATTAACAATTATGAAATCATCGTAAAAAACAATAATAAATCGGAGAACGATATTTATGGATGCTAAATAGAAAACTAACTTTTATCGTTACTTACTCAATAAATAGTAATTAAATATATTATTAAAATATATACATTTTGTATTTATGTGATAAAGTTTTCATTAAAAAATAAATAATATTTTATATTATTATTCTATCTTAATCATTTATTTTATTATTTAATTTATTTATAATTTTAATGATTTAAACGGGACTCAAAATCATGCTTTCAAACATTACTAATTGGAATAGCGATGGAGTCGAATCTTACCAGCAAATGAGATAATTTGAATTGTGAAAACAAAAGGTGAAAAAGTGGGTTGATTAGCCACAAATATTACAGTGCACTCACTTTGATACGAAACAAATTTAGCAAATCCAATAGTGTTTGTCTTTTTGAATTTAATTAAATATGCATCAAATCCCAAGACAATACAAATCACTGTTTCATATGTGAATAAAGAAATTTAGTGATAAGATCTACTACTTTTTTTCTTATTTCAAGTAATAATTCAATACAATTTTAATTTAAAAAAAGTACTATATATTATAATTAAAAAATTATCAAATATAAATGTATAATATTATATATATATATATATTAATAATAGTGAGACATATTATCTTAAATTAACATTAAATTTGAAATATATAAATTTATATGTATAATTTCTTTTTAAAATCTATATCTTCTAATGGTCTTTGATTCCTTGTGTTGTCTTGGTCAAATTATACAGCAGTTCACAGTTTTCAAAGAGACAAAACCCACTTAACTTCAGCTTTTATCTTAAAAATTTACCACTTCTCGCCTCTGTCAGGGTAAAGAAAGATTGAATATGTATTAATTCTTGTTTCTATAATATATTTAGTATTAATTTTAAAAATATTTTTTAATATGCTTTTTAAGTTAATTAAAATTTGTTAAAAACTTTTTTATGATAATTTTTAAATTAAAAAAAAAATCTTACAATAAATTATAGGCTTAGATGATTTACAACTTAGATGATTTACAACTTTTTGTTTTTTTCAAGATAACTTTTTTTCTTTCTAGGAACTGAAACTTCCAACTTATACTATAAATTATATATAACTTGCAACTTTACCAATATTCGTAGTTTTCGTGGTGTTTTATGTCAAACTAATAATATTCTTAAAAATAAAAATTACTACTTATTTGAGAAAGGTATGCTCAATTGCTCATTGACTATTATATAATAGGATGACTTCAAGAAGTTGAATTGGGTTTTCGCCAGATGGCATAGTAATTTTGGTAGTGAAAGGTGGCCTCCACGTACATGCAGAGAAATTATTATTATTATTATTATTATTTCTTTTTTGGGCATAAGAATGGAGAGCAATTAAAGAGAGGTAAAATTGAGAAAATATTGTGGTGATGAGTCGGCATCAAAAAAACAAAACAAGAGAGGTGGTGAAGCGGCCAATGGGTTTGGTCCGGATGATATGTCTTTCAAGCCAAGTTCTATTTAATTTCATAATAAAAAGTTTAAGTGTGTCTTTCAATCGTTGGTATTCACGATTTCATTTTGCCAAGTGGGAAGAATTTAGGTTAAGTAGTAGCTCGTCCATCTTTTACATCTTTAAAAAATAAAGTCCTTGATCTAATTTTTTTTTCTTCCTTCTTTTCAAAAGTTCAAAGAGAAAATGAAAAAAAAAAACGCAAAAAATAATTTGTATGAATCTTTAATTGTTCCCTCAATAAAGGGTAACCTTTTATTTATTTTCTGTATGTAATGGCTGGTTCGAATTAAATAATTAATTAAGATGCATGTGTGAACGAATTATATACTTTTATTTAGTAATTTTTCAATATATAAGTCTAGTTAATTATACAATTCTTATATTACCATTTATATAATTAAACAAAAAGTAGACATAAAAAAAGATGAAGTTATATACGACAGTTTTAAGAGAACTCAAAGTAGAGTTTAATGATATAAAAAGAAACTGTTTTTAAGTTAAAAGTTATGTTGTGTGCGCTCAATATTAGTCATTATTCAAAATGTACAACTCCCTTTTATACAATGGAAACCAAATTAATTTCAACAGCCTCTTGACGTCAAACTAAACAATTTCAAGTGAAAAAGATTCAAATGGCATAATATTGAGAAAGAGTCAATTTAGGAAACAAAATAGTAAAGTCTTGATATAGCTAGTCAGTTTCATATGCTAGCTAGTACTCTTCCTACCTCTGCTGTTGTATGATTGCCATTAGCACTTTATTAACCACGAACATGACTAGATTTTTTCCCAATCTTGGCTTTGGATTCATTGATTGCTAACACAAAACTTATTACTCGATGTCTTAGCGGCGCTAACCTGACCTCCTCACACAATATCACACATATTATTTATGAGCGCTCTGTTAGTGTTGTCAGTTTTTCCCGTGGGATAGGTAAATGTGATGAATACTTAATATATTTTTTTACCATTTGGGATAATCAAATGGGAAAAAAAAATTATGAGGCAGGTTTGGAGATCATACTTCTCGTCATGTCCGACACCCAAACCCTCATTTTCTTATAATTTTATATAAATTATAGGATGTGTTATCACAAAAGTTACTTATATTAGGTAATTTATACAGTTTAATCTCTCGGAATAAAAATGGTATTATTTAATTCTTTAATTTTGTAAAATTGATCAAATAATGACAAAATATATTATAGTAGTTTTTTTATTTAAAATATATTATTTGTAATTTAAATTCGATTAAAATATTAATATTTAATAAAAATAAAAATAAAATTTAATATGAATTAGTTTAAAAAAATATAAATAATAATAAAATTCAAACAAAAAGTTATTTAATTTTTAAAAAATTAAAATTAATAAAATACGTAAATATGTAAATCTCATTGTATTTATATCTGTGTATTGGTTTCTCTTGTACCAAACGCGATCTTTGTTATTTCACTTAGTATTCTACCTTCATCTCTGTAAGGTTGATTACTATAGATCATTAATACACACGTATAATTAGGAATATTTTATAATCATATTTACACACACCACACGGTTAGTTTTGGTAATGTGTATGCTAAGTGGAGTGCACGCTCTCTCCTCAACGTTATCACTTGGGTTTTAGTTCATTTCGAGTGTAAATATTTGTGAATTTTACTCGATAATTTTTGAAACAAAAAATATGACTTTTTAGTACCTTGTCATAGACTTCACCATCACATTAAGCGAGATGGTTGGTAAGGTTCTAGAAATACCCTATCATTTACCTTATTTCTTACCTAACATTTAGTATCAAAACTGTCAAAATTCATTC
Organism: Hippophae gyantsensis; assembly: GCA_030763125.1. Classification (NCBI taxonomy): domain Eukaryota; kingdom Viridiplantae; phylum Streptophyta; class Magnoliopsida; order Rosales; family Elaeagnaceae; genus Hippophae; species Hippophae gyantsensis. The sequence goes on along the minus strand of CM061039.1, from coordinate 2,757,176 downwards.
TAAGTTTATATATGTTGTTTAAATTATTTTATAGATATTATATTTAAGTGTGAATCATTTTTAGCTTAGTTATCAAATCATTTTTTGTGTGAATACGTGATTTGATTGTATGTGTCTCATACACGATTTGACATTTATGGTGAACTGTGTGTCCCTTAACTGTGTGAGTAATTACATTTCTAGTTATTTATCAATGATTATTACTTATATTAAATTGGGTAGTGTTAACTACGAAGGATAGTCATGTTCAAGTGTTGAATCAAATAGTTGCAAAAGTATCAACAAGCAACATTAGGTAATTCGGACAGAAGTCTTAATTGATAAAGAAAATAGTGATTTGTTTATCAGAATTATAAATTGTTTATTATTTAATGAATTATTTATTGTTGAGTATTTAACTTAAAAAACTCGAGAATGTTACTACATAAATACGATCTCTATATAAATTTATCTTATTATATTGTGTGTTATGCATGATATGTTGTTGAGTTACTATAATATGAGTTTTTTGTGTATCTTTCAACGTATTAAAACATAAACTCTAATTATAAAACATTTTTCTGTTTACTTGCTTTCGATTTGATATATAATATCAACTATTTAAAATTATCTACTTTTATGATATTATATAATTTGTAATTATTTTGTGTTATTTAGTTAAATGTTTATTATTATTATATTCGTACAAGTTAAGATTGAATCCTTAAATAGTTTAGATCTCTTTATTCTAATAGTGTAATAGAATGCAAACTATTTTAAAATAAAAAAATAGTGACAATTAACAAATATTTAAGGATTGTGATTTTACTATTTCTAAATACTTTTATTATGATCGCGTTTAATCATTTAACATAAAAATAATAATATTTTAATACTAATTATTAAAATAATATAATTTATTTTTAATTGATATTTTATTAAACAATACATTTTTTAATATAAGATATTAAACATAATATAAAAAAATTGTTAAATCTTTCTCTAAATTATATATTTTATCTTATAAATTTAATTATTTTTAATTAAAAATAATACTTCATGTCGTAAAATTAACTACCTCTTAAAGAAAAAAATAATATTATAATTTAAAATATATTTTATTTTATAACAACGAAGAGAACAAAAAATATAATTATATATATAATTTAAATCTTAAATTTTATTTATCAAATTTAATTAAAAACTCTTTTGTTTTGTAAAATTATAGAAAACTAAAATAATTAGAGAATATAAAAAAACTTAATTTAAAGAAGAGCCAAAAACTTACTCAATTTTGAGGACGAGAGTACGGAAAACTAAAATAATTATAGGTTTGCAATGTGGTCATAGAAAAAAGGGAGTGACAATGGGGCTTTTCTTTTTCTATTTTTAATCCCTCTATTTATCTTTTCTAATTATTCTTTTCTTTTTCTTTTTTCCTTATTTTGTGCTAAGAAAGAGAAGAAGGGAGAAAAGAGTGGGGACAACAGTGGATTATGTAATTCAATATTTCTAAAGACACGTAGAAGTATATTATAAGTTTAAGTCTGATGCAGATTTTTTAGAATGAAGATTTTAGGGGTTAATGTTCTAAGTAATAATTATTAAAAAAATAAAATATTTTAATATACATATATAAAATATTAAATAAAAATAAAAATAAAAATATTAAATAATGAATAAAAGTACAAACATTGATTTTTTTTGGGGTTAAAAAAAAGGCTCCTTAAGTGGAATAGATTATATCCCAATAGGAAGTATAATCGAATTATTTAAAAATAAAAATGTATTTAATATTAGAGTTGTGATCTCAAACATCAACCCAAATATTAATTGGACTATTCTAAAATTGGTATAAATATTAAAAAATTTATATATTTATTTTCTTTCTATATCTTTAATGATATCAAATAGTTTGTTTCGTAATATATATAACTATTTATACAATAAATTATAAACAAAAAATGTAACTTTATTATTTTAAGATAAAAATAAAAATTTCTTTTGACCATATAATAATCGAGGTTGCGAAAATTAACTAGGATATATCGAAAAGCAGCAAGTCTTTATCATTTTACTGGAGGTTAATCGGTAAAAATGAAAAAGAAAAGTTTAAATAATTTTTTATAAAAAACTCAACACATTCAAACTTTTAAATAAAAAACCAACACATGAATTCTATATTCAACAACACATTCAAACTTATCTTTTTTCGTAATATATATTTAAAAAAAAACTTAACATTACTTTTATTTCATCAAAATTGAAGCTCACGATTAGACATTTTCCACATCAAAATTGATTTTTTTTGTGATTAAAAAAATTCAAATAATAAAACTAAAAAGCCCACTTAACGTCGAATAAAGGTAATACATAACTCAAATTAAACAAATTTCAAAGTGAGTGTTAAGATTTTATTTTTATTTTAATTAAGAAAATTCTTAAAAAATTCAAATTTTTTACTATTTATATTTTATATTTTTTTTCATATTCAGTAATATCAAAAATACATATGATTTAAAGATTCAATAAAATTTTATGAAATATATACAAAAAATTATGAGTTTAGTAAATAATATAAAAATTATAAAATTGAATCAACCAACGATAAAAATGTAAACTAAATTTCATTATTATAAAATATACATATATATCTCCTATTGATATATATGACAACCATTATTAGTAATATAATACTAATAATATCTCAAATCTTGCTGTTATAAAGCTTAACTAGTTATCATACTCCAATTTCTACACGCCTAAGAGTCCTTATCAAATTATCAGAACTAATGATTCTGGAAAAATTATAAATTTGACTTTCAGAAATTAAATGAAGTTGATGAAGAAAATGTAAAGGCTTGACGAGAATATCAACAATGTAATCAATAGATGACAAATGTTCAAATAGAAGATGATCTTGAAAACATCTAATCACAAATGAAACATTGATCCAATTTAATATGTTTTGTTAAAATATGTTGAAATTGATTATTAATTAAACATTAATTAAGCATTCTAATTTTTACAATAAAATACTTGGAAAGTCGTAATATATAAGTGTAGTTTAGAAGAAAAAAGAAAGAAAGCACAATTACAATAATTCTATAGTAATATATGTCATGGCACAATATATAAATTCAATACTCGAACGAGATTTTTTATTTAAATGTGTGCCAATAGCCAATTGTGAAATATTTATTACCAATAAAAAAGGCCTAATCAATATTAATATATGTTGAGATATTCATCGGTGATTAATGAACGAAAGAAATGAAGAACTAGTGCTCTTGAGATACTTACTTCTAAAAAAAAGCTTCTTTGGTTTCAATTACTTTAAATAAAGCTTTCTTTTCTTAGGAAATATGTCTCCGATTTTTGCTAAGTTTAACTTTTTATCAATACTTATCACGCTGGACCAATCTTAATATTTTAATCCAATTTTTCAAATTTTTCCAAAAGTTTCATACAATTTTCAAAACACAAAGTTTTGTTTTTTCACCAAATATTTGAAGTTAATGGATTATCCATTTACATCATAGTGGTATATGAAATGCAAATTTAGATGTTATTTACCATTAATATTAAAATGAATAAAATAAGAAAGTAATATATTTAGGTGAATAATAAAATGAATAAAAATAAAAATTCTATTATTTATGTAAAGAGAAAAGTGAATAAAAATAATGGATAAAATCTTATTTACATCTAAAAGTAAAAATAAACAAAAATAATAGATCATTAATATAATGCATATTTTAAAGAGAAAAAATTAACTTATCAATAATATCCCTTTATTGATCATTAAATCTTAAACTTTAAATTTTAATATTCTTTTATTAGTCACTAAATCTTAAATTCTAATACTTTTTTATTGATTACTAACCTTAATACTCTTTTATTTTATTGATAGTTAAATTCTAATACTAATTTATTGGTAAGTAATCTTAAAACATAAATCCTAAATTTTAAATAATAAATCATAAATCTTAAATCATAAATCATAAATCATAAATCTTAAATTTTAAATCTTAAATCTTAAATCGTTTTGATTTAAATTATTTGTTTTCAATATATTTTTACTTTTTAACTATGTATTTAATTATTAACATATTATTTTTATTTTTTTAATGTTGAAATATTCTCACTATTTCAAACCATATTTTTTTATCCATGAATATTTATAAAACATTAAAATTTAGGGTATTTAAGGAAATATATTCTTATCATTATTTTTGTTAATATTAAATAAAAATATATTAAACTAACTATTTAATCTTAAAAATGAATTAAATTTTAATATATTTATTATCAGTAAGAATAATTTAAATTATTACAATATTGCTAAGGAATTATTTATACAATTTAGTCTACTTAGTACTTATAATCAACACAGGAAATAAATAAATTAAAAATGATCGCTTACTTCGAACCCAAAGGTTCCAAGACACAAACATTCTCGTTGCTCCTCGTCTACAATCGAAGTGCGTTCACATCAGCCAATCCCAAAATCAACTTCAATTGTTTTATCTCCTTTCCTTTTTGGTTTTTCCAAGGTTTAATTGCAACTGTATAGAGAGCTGGGTATTTGATATGGCATCAGAATCTACAAATCTTAAGGAAGATTTGAAGGAAGTGAAAAAGGAGGCATTAGGGTGGATGGAATGGTTGAGAGGATGGTCTTATGTGATTTGTGAGATGTTATTTCAGAGAATTATGGCGAGTCATTTGCAAAACCCATTGCCTCTATCTCCTATTAACGATCTTACTTGTATTGTCACTGGATCTACTAGTGGTATTGGTCGTGAAATTGCTAGGTTTGAACTATGAAACCCTCCTGATTTGATCTTCGATTTTCCTCTAATTTTTAGTAATTTTAAAACTAACATGGGGCTTCTTCTTTTTTCAGGCAGTTGGCGGAAGGTGGAGCTCATGTTGTTATGGCTGTGAGGAATACAAAATCAGCTAATGAGTTGATTCAGAAATGGCAGACTGAATGGTCAGGACAGGGACTTCCTCTTAATATTGAGGTAATTGATAAGCCTCTGAAAATTACTTGCTGAAAGTGATTTTGGGTCTGATAGGAACTGCTTCTTCGATAATGCTTTCAATGGATCAAAATAATTAATGTCTTTGACAATTTTAAAATAAGTGCTTTTTTAAAATTTTGAGAAACATTATTTATGCTGTTAAGAGAATTCATACTAATTTTTACCAAGCCACTTCATTTCATGCTGCTTCCATTGAAGACACTTCTATGATTAGCACATTCAAAACTAAAAAATGTTTCACTTTTAGAGAACTTTGCACTTATCGGTTATCATCAATAAGCTGCAGTTATGGTAAAAAGCATGAAGTAAATGTAAGTATGATATTGATGTCTGAAATTTTATTGTTCTTGGTATATGTCAATCAGCTAATATAAAGTGCGTGCTTTTATCTGTTTCTTTGTCCTAGGTGATGGAACTTGATCTTCTCTCCTTGGATTCCGTGGCCAAATTTGCTCAAACTTGGAATGCACGTTCGGGACCTTTGCATGTTCTTATTAATAATGCTGGGATATTCTCAATTGGAGGTTGGTCGTTTTCACCTTGTCCAACTTTTAGAGATTTATTTTTTCCATGTTTATTTCTCAATTTGGTGCAATGAAAATGAAAGTATGCCATCATTTTTGAAAATTTCATTTTCTTCAATGCATTTTTATTCATTTAGAATAAACTTTAGGCAAAGATGATATTTAAAGAAAAACTAATTGTAAGGAACAGAAATATAAGCTAATTGGTTAGTGAGTGAATTGCAGTTACCTGAGTATTGATCAGAACTAATGTAAGGCTGTGTAAGTTCAAATATAATGCAACATTGAGTTCTATTTTTCTACATATCGAAGTTTTTCTATAGTATTTGACTGATGTTCTTCGGTTTCATTGTGTATAGAGCCACAAAAATTTTCCAAAGATGGATATGAAGAACACATGCAAGTGAATCATCTGGCTCCAGCGTTGCTTCAAGTTTTGCTTTTACCATCCCTAGTTAGAGGCTCTCCAAGTCGAATAATTAATGTGAATTCTGTGGTAAGTTCGACTGCCATTATGCATGCAATTTAAAAAGGGAAAAAATATTTCTCCAAAATGTTTAAATTGTAAAAACTCACACAAAACCAAAAATTGTGAAAACCGAGATATTGCTTTTTGGATAACAATTGGCTCGAACGGGTATCTTGATTTTTGACCAGATGTTGCTTTTGCGTCCATAGTGCTTGCATTTCTTTTTATACTTTTTTTAATAAGAACTAGAGATATGAATAGGTATGCTTCAAAAAAATTCCCTTTCTTTCATTTAATTCAAGATTATGACATTATTCGGCTTATGAGTTGTACATTCTAATTATTAATTAGTGAGCGTCAGCAAATATTTGTAATTCACTGTCTTTTGTGTACCCAAAGGAAAATAAAATAGTTAATGTCTTATCTAAATTTTGCTCTCATTTGATGACATCATGCGTTCACCAACCTTGTGTAGATGCATTATGTTGGCTTTGTTGATCCGGATGACATGAATGTTGTCTCTGGGAAAAGAAAATATTCAAGCTTAGTTGGATACTCTGGCAGCAAGCTGGCGCAGGTGCACTTTTGAATTCTTATCCTATACTTTTTAGCAATCTGGGGACAGTTTTCATACACATTATTTGCTGCATTTGTTTGTATTGCAAATATTTTGTTGCAAGTTATTTGTGCACGTATGAGATTTTCCTTCTCAGTATAGTGAATATCTACGTCTTTGTTTTGTTTTCATCAATCAATCGTATAAGTGGAGGATCATAATCACCATAAACTATAAATTCATCTGTGCATATATCTTGGCCTCTTTATATCTTCAGTCTATGTTATTAGTTTGTGAAAGTTGGCAGTATATTACTCAAGGTCGCATATTTCCTCTCTCTAAAGTGGTGAATTTCAACTTCTTTCATTATTCCTTATTTAGGCAGCGTGACCTAATTATTTTATTGCAGGTTAAATTTAACAGTGTTCTCCATAAACGGCTACCAGCAGAGGCTGGTATTTGTATATTATGTGTTTCCCCTGGCGTTGTCCATACAAATGTTGTAAGTATATAGAAACACTTCATCACGTGATTGCGTTTATGTTATGTTTTTACTCCATTCACATGCAACCTACTCTTGACATGAGAATTTATTGTATTAACGTTGAATTTCCACTAATGTCAACCCAAGGAAGTTGAAAGATTAATCTATAAATTTCGTTGTATTTAAAAAAAAAAATTCATTTTAGTGTTATTTTATTTTGATTATACATTATACATTATTTAGTGATCTTCTATTGATTTGCAGGCAAGGGATCTCTCCAAATTTGTTCAAGCCGCCTATCACTTGATACCCTATTTTATCTTTAGTCCTCAAGAAGGTCAGCCTTTATAGATGTTAGTCAATCCATTTTGCCTCTTAATAGTTATTTTTTACGTCCTACATTTTGTCTTGAGGCGAAGTCTGCTGAACAAGTTAACATGTATTATTAATCTTACATTTCAATAGTGATTAAATCGTGGAGTTTTTCCATTTAAACCATACAACGTTGTCAGGCTCGTCAAAATTTTAGCTTTCAGATTGGCGATCCTTGAGTTGCTTTAAGTTCAATAATGATATATGTCAGATAGAATAGAGTATTTTCCTGGGCAGTCAATAAATTGGTAATTTGGTCTTTACTACTCACGGACAGATCAGATCTTTAGTGTCAGACCTATTGAAGTTTAGTCCTATGATAGACGTATAACCTGTTTGGAAATGCTTTTGTACTGGGTTGAAAGCACTTACAAATAGGCCATAGCACTTTATTTTTACTTAGAGCCAGTAGATCCTTCTGGACTGATAAAATAAGCTAAATGTATTATACATTTCCAAAACCAAATGCAGGTTCTCGGAGTGTTCTTTTCGCAGCAACTGATCCTCAGGTTCCGGAATACTGTGAACTTTTGAAAGCCGATGATTGGCCCACCTGTGCTTTCATATCTCAAGATTGTCGTCCAACAAACCCTTCTGAAGAAGCACACAATCTTGGAAGTAACCACCAAGTGTGGGAGAAGACACTGGAGATGGTAGGTCTTCCTTCTGATGCTGTGGAGAGGATAATAGAAGGTGAAGACATAGTATGCAAATATGGAGCTAATGGTGGGTAATTCTTTTGGTATGGATCTACCTCGATTAAGATCTTGGTTCAATGCTGCACTATATGTGATATGTACTTTCCAGTTTTAAATATGGTCCAGTGGCAGATGCTCGAGTGGTCAAGTAGAGATGTATCAAGTGCATTGATCCTGCAATTGACTGCAGGGTTAGGGTTATTTATTATCAGATTAAAGGGAGAACAAAGCTTCCATGGTCATACTAACGAGTTCTGTTGTTTGAATACCATTTTTTTTGGTCATAATTTCTCTCCCCACAGGTCTGGATACTAACTACCTAATGCTTGAATAGTTCAGTTTATTACTTGCAAGTAATCAAAGAACCTAACCGATCATATGGAAATGAGAGTTCACACAACTTCCACGAGTAACTTCTAGGGTTTTACTACGATCAATTTCATGTTTCCAATATAAGAATAAACTTGTGTGAGAAATCTAATACAAAATTTGGAGCTCAAGTTGCCCAAAATTTGTGGGTTTTAGTCTCTTGCTTGTTTTGTATGTCTCTCTTCTTCTTTTTTTGACGAAGTATTTCTATTCTAGTTTTTTTTTATTTATTAAAATAAGAATTTCATAGAATAGAGATGGTGTAGGAATTTTCTTTTAATATTTGGAGGTGTAAAATAAGTTGGCTGACTCAAGCTTAACGTGGCACCATATACCAGCCTATTTGAGGCCCGGTACAGCTAAGTAGACTTAGTAAATGTGTTGGATTGGTTACGATCATGAAATTGCCATTTTAGCTTGTTTAATTTTTTTTATTTATTAAATTAGAATCGCACGTTTTATTTTATATGAAAAATCAAATAGGCAGCGTGCCAGCATAGTTTGAAACTATAACCCTAGCCTCTAGCTCACCATCGTTCTTGCGGTGAGCTCGATCTCCAGAACTTCTATATATGTTGATGCAGACTTCTTTTGACTACAATTTTCAAAACAAATCTAAAGACACGTGAACCACAATTCGATTCTCACCATCCCCAAGTAATGTTTCGTAAAACAAATCCGAAGATAGTTGTTGCCAACAATAGGTATCTCAGCTGGCCATTTACGTGATTGTTAAGATAATAGTCAGATTGCTACGGTGAAAAAGGTAAATATTAAATGTGTTTAACCATTTAATGGGATTCTTTGATACCAAATTTTGCTATTAATTTTATGTTATACTATCACATGAGAACATTTTATACCATGAACTATGTCATTCAAGCTTATTGGCACCAAAGCAAGAAATATTATGTGATATTGTTGGTTTGAATTGTTACCTATAACTAAAATTATTTCACAGTGTAATGTTGGAACACTAGAATGATAGTTCACATAATGGTATTAGTATAATATATGATATATTATAAGTCGTTTTAATTTACATATTTAAATTACATAAATTATCGTTTTTATTTTAACAAATGTATATAAAAACTGTTGTTGAAGAACTAAATTTTTTTTTTAGAAAATAACTAATCGAACACTCCTTAAAATTTATAACAAAATTAACATATTTGATATCAACTCAAACCTTTTCAAAATTAAAATAAGGATGTTATTTTTATTATTATGAGTTTTAAGGATATTATTTAGTATAATTTAATAAGGAAACTCAATCTAAATTTGTACAAATCTTCAAAATGATGGATAAATACCTTGTATTTTGTAAAATTATTTATATTTTGAGAAATATAATTGGAAATCATCTTCAATACAGTCAAATATTCACTTATTCGTTTTATTTTCTTCACTATCTTACCATGTCAAAGGCATAATCTTACCATTTCAAGAAGATGCAATAATAACCTTATTAGTTAATTATCTTTCCGTAAATATTATCTACCAAAAATAGAATTTTCATCTTTGACTAGTCTCTTTATTAATAGTCAAACTTGAAACTAAGAAAATCAAGAAATTCATTGTAACTTTAATCTATCAAAGATATCATAATCACCATAATTTCAACAATGGTTTCATTCAAAAGTGGTGAAGGCAAAGAAGAGCAATCTAATCACTTTCTTGATCTAAGGCTTTCCAACAACGTGGATGCTAAAGAACTCAATTTGTTGGGTAATTTTGGCATAAAATCTCCAAATTCTTTGAAAGGTCCTAACCAAGCTAATGCCAAAAAAGAGAAGAAAAAACACTTTTCGTGCAAATTTTGTAGCAAGAATTTCACAAACTCACAAGCACTAGGTGGACACCAAAATGCCCACAAACGTGAAAGAGCTATGAAAAAAATGGAAGATATGGCTACTTTTGGATTCTTTAGAAATCACTTGTATCCATATTCAACCAATATAGGAGGATTTTCTATTCCTAGTTCTACAAATAGACCTTTAGGTGTTCAAATGCATTCTATGATTCACAAACCCCATCCTTTTTGGGTCCGTAATGGGCTTCATGCCCCATCTGTTTTGACCCCAAATGTTCCTTTGCATAGGACCAAAATGGAAGACCATTGGGCCTTTTCTGCCTCTGGGTTTCGATCACAACCTATAATGGGCTCAGGCCCAAGGAATTCTTATGGTGTTGTTGAGAGTTCTGCATCTGCTCTAGCAAATTCAGATGCTGTAGCTAATAGAAATGGAGTTCCAGGGTCCTTATGCAATGTCAATGCTTCAGGAAATTAGCATACTAAAGTTCATGGTCTCATTTGTGTAATTATATTTCAGTGAATCAAATAATATATGGATCCGAATACACAGTTTTTACTTGAGTACCAGACTTTAAAAAAAATCTATATATTCAATCTATTTAATAACATGTGTTCCACAAAAGTACAAAAAAAAAAAATTTTGGTGCCTCTAAAAATTTATAAATTTTTCAACATTATTCAAAGAATTTTAGTTTTTTTTTAATAAAAAAATAAAAGAAGATGATTCTAGTTTATTTATTAAAAAAAATACGAATAACTTTTTTTTAAAATATAACTACGTTATTTTCATATCATTAGTAATTATAATTTAAACTTTCTACATCTTTAAATTATAACTCACTCGTCGTTTACTCTTAAATTATTATAATTATATACTATAGTTAGGCACATTTTAATAGAAAGAAACAATATCCCCTACTTCCACCATAGTCATGGCATTTTTCGGTACGTTCATGGTCACAAACAAAACCGAGCCCATTAATTTTTTTCCATAATCACTTGAACAAGGGCTCTCATAATTTTTATTTGGTGTTTGCATCCCTACAAAATATTATTAATAATATATTAATAATGATGATACATGTTAAAAAAAACATATATGTCTCTGGCAAAATTTTGAATTATTTAATATAATTTTATAAGTTAATTTTTAAGATTCACCTGTTAATTTTCTTAAGTTCAAGTTATGTGATTATTTATCATGTTTATCTTTCATTTTAACTATAAAATATAATGATTTTTTTATATTATAATGTTTATTATTTATACAAAAATATTTCTACCATTTAGAACAGTCTTTATGTTGGAGTCACACATCGATCACAGAAGTCAGTAATGTGTTGGTTATAAGTCTTGGTGATCTCTTTCCTGATAAACACGTTTTGAGGGAAACATTGAGCTGTCCAGTTTTCAATTTGGTATCAAAGCAGGTTCTTGGGGGTCCCGATGTGCCCGCTCTCCTGAATTTTCCGGTGTCTGGTTGTTGTGCCGGCCGGATATCGGTCTTTGTGGTGTCCCCGTCCGATATGAGGGGGAGTGTTGGAGTCCCACATCGTCCAAGGAAACCAATAATGTGCTGATTATAAGTAAAACTTAAATCAATTTTCATAGAATGGTTGTTACTTCTTAGTTTAGATAATTTTATTTTCAATTGAAATTACTTTTTAAACATAATTATTTTTCAATCAAACAATAATTTAAAATAGTTGATGAGTTAGTGTTTGAATTCATTTGAAATTGTTTATCCTTTTGGTTGAAAATATTTTCAAATTTATCAAAACATTTAAGGATGTTTGATCATTTATAGGAGAAGTGTTTTCAAAAGATTGAAAAATACTATTTGTGTTTTTTTAAAATAAATAATACTTTTTTAGGAGAAGTAAATAATTTTGAATACATGTTCAATTATAAAATAATTAACAAAATGACACTTAAAATCACTTCTAATATTTTTCATTATAAATACCTAAATATTTCCCAACAAATCATTTTTAAATAAACTATTTTATTTTAAAACACTTTTCTTAAAATAAATTATAAATAAACACATTCTAAATAAAACCATTTTACATAAGTGTGCCTTGGGATTCACTTATTTTATTATTATTTAAAAGTGATTTTAAATGAATCAAAACACATTCAAAAGCATTCAAAAATCTTTATGAGAAGTGGTTTCAAAAATTTAAACAATGATGTTTAAACTTTTAAGATAAATAATACTTATTATTAAAAGAAAATAATTTTAAATACATAATTAAATCTTAAAATAATTTTTAAAGTACCATTATAAACCACTTTACACATTTTCATTAAAAACACTTAAATGTTTCTCTTACAACCATATTTAACCAAAGAACTTCAGGTTAAACCACTTCTTTTGAAACCATTTATAAGAGTATGTGCAGGCCCTAAGTTAGCTCGTGTTTAACCTCACATGTTCCTCACCCCACTCTGCTAAAATAATAAAAGGATCGATAATATGAAAAGAAATTGTTTTTAAGTTAAAAGTTATATTGCGTGCGCTCAATATTAATCATTATTAGAAAAGATGAAATTTATAAAAAAAATTTAAAACCTTATCTCACGTTACTTTTTTATATTATTTAAAAAAGTATAAATAGTGAAGAGTTGTTTATTGGAATTGGGTCTCAAGGGGTACCCATTTTTGTGAAAGGAGAGAAGACCTAGACAAATGTGATATCAAACGTGCTTGCGCGTCGCCGTCCGTCCGACCGACTGTGGTGAGGTGGCATTTCATTTTTTTGGAGTCTACGAAATGTCTTAAAGAGAACGACCTATTTCGCAACTCAATCCAAACAGTTCATACCAACTTATAGATAATATTGTTTTAATAGCCTCTTAACGTCAAACTAAACTATTTCAAGTATGCATTTTTTCAGGAAAAAAATTCAAATGGCATAATATTGAGAAAGAGGCAGTTTAGGAAACAAAATTATAGGAACTACGTTAACAAATGTCATTATGTGATGGTAACTTAATATTTCAAAATGCTTCCATACACACAAAAAAAAATTTTGACGTAAACCAACAAAACTTACGAAGAATTATACGAGTTAGCATCATTTTTAAAGGAATTATTTATTTTGAAAACTAAATGATAAAACATTATAATGGAGTTAACATAAAATTGTGTGGATATTATACTTTGTTTGAAAGAAAAATAAAATGGCGTGAATGTCACACATTGACCTACTATCGTATAGTGTTATATATTACTACAAGTGTACAAGTATTTCACCAAAAACAAATGATCAACGAGTAAAATTACACTTTTTTTTTAAGAAAATGACTTGATTCCAATAAATACTCTACTAATCTACCTTGTTTTGAAATTACTTTAATTTATGTACACATTATTAGTTATATGTGTGGGATATAAATCATAATTATGTTAATAATTATAAACGTTTTGTTTTAATAAGTAATAATTATTTATTATAAATTAATAATAATTTTTTTATAATTTATTATACTTTTTATTTTTTAACATTTATCTAAAAATATATTTAAATTAAAATATTAATATAATATATATTATACTATATTATTAAAAAGTTGATATTAATTTACATTATTTAGCTATTTAATACATATTATCTTTTCAAATATTTTTACAAATTCGTAAATTTAATGGAGTATCTTTTTTCCTACCTAATATATCGAATGAAATGTGATTTTAAATTATTTGAAAATATGTCACAGTTGTGTAGTATAATAATATAAGTTGATTATGGGTTAAAATAAAAATGATTTTTTACTTCATGATATATTTGCATTTCTTTTTTTAGAAAACAAAGGCACGGCGATCCTATTATCAAGTTCAAAAAGATTATTCATGGCCCAATATAAAGAATGGGTCATCCTTTGGGCCCAAGCCCATTTATAAATAGTCTTGGCTTAGCTAGTGGATCTATAACACTTAGCAACTAGCTTACACATATTTTTCTAAACTTATTTTTCATTTTACTTCATCTCCTAAGTAACTTATATCTCTATTTCTACGTATGATTTAGGTATAGGAGGCAATGTTCCTTCAAAGTATGGCTACTTTGATCTATTTTTATATAACATTTTGTTATATATACGATTTTTTTAACTTATGCGAGTTTAATAGGTCATTAATTATATTATATTTTCAATGAATTTTTCTTAAATTTTGAATAAATTATTGTGACATGATATCATTTGTGAATTCTTTAAAAGTATTAATTATAATAAGTTAATTACATCTCAACTTGTATACATTTTTTAAGCTACTTTATTGATATATTATGATTTTTGTTTTATTTCGTACATTTAAAGTATGTTTATCTATATATTAAAATGTTTATTTATAATTTTTTTTGAAGATATCATATGATTGCAGTTTTAATTTGGTATTTTATAAGTTGATTATTTTCTTACATCTTTATTTCTTGAATTTATTATGTTGCATAAATTGTTCGAGTGGGGCAAGTTCTATTATGCATGAACTTTAAGCACATTTACAAAAAAAAATACTTGAATAATCTTGTATTTTAGTTATAATTGACAGTTGAAGTCACATGATCTCAGGCAACTACTCTCTTCGTGATCATGCTTTGAACTGCATAGTGTGAGACTTAATATTTAGTAACATGGATAGCTAATTATTATAGGGTGGTTATTCCTTTAATTGAACACAAGCTCACATAGTGTGAGACTTAATATTTAGTAACATGGATGGCTAATTATTATAGGGTGGTTATTCCTTTAATTGAACACAAGCTCATATAGAGATAGTTTTGACCTAACTAGTATTTATATATAAGTCTTATCAACTATTCACAAGGGGATCCGCTCTTTAAAGCCTACTTATATTGTTCTATCTTATTTTTCATTTCACTTTATCTCCTAGTTGATATCTCTATTAGGTATTAGAGGAGGTGTCCCTTCGAAGCAACTATTATTTGACCCATTTTTTTTTTTTTTTAATCTTTGTAGGTATCATCTACATCACACCATCATATACATCTTACTGTTCCAATCATCGTAAATATTATATATATATATATATATATATATATATATACTCAATAATATGTATAAAGTATTTTTAAAATTAGAATTAATTAAATAGACTTACCATGTTTGGTTGGAAAGAAAATTAATAAAACCAGGAATGGAAAGTAATAATAACCCCCCCGGCCAGTACCCCACATGAAACTGAAAGCAACACATTTGTCTTTTGTACCACAAGGCACAAACTAAAAACGAGACACAGAGCCGACATTTGGGAATCTAACAACACCTCGATCTTATGTAAATTTCGATCATCTACATTCATTCTACCGCATATTTTCTTCATAATTATAATAAGTTTATATCCAGCACCACCACTTTGCCTTTCCCTTGCCATTGCCTAGCTAGTTTAATCACGTTATCTTTAACAGGAGCATTTAATTTTGTCCATTAATTTTAAAAATATATATACGTCAGTCTCATATATTTGGTGTAGTAAAATGTACATTTTAGTTTTTTTTTTTTGGTTGAGTTTTTCAAAACTAATAAACTGTATATTTTTCTTTAAAAAAATTATATGATTAAAATAATTTAATAAAAAGCTAGTTAACTAAAACAATAATTTTATAATAACTAAGGACCACTCGCGCCTCTTATTACCATCTAAGTCAAGTTGTGGCCACAGAAGCAGCTAGATAGTATAGAGCTAGCCCGCAATAGACACAATAAGCGTAAAAGAAGATGGAGCTATAGAGACCAGTCAAAGATTTTGTGTAGTAATCATTAAATATAGTGGAGACTGAAGAGTATATCTTTACCCAAATGAAAATCATATTTTATGGATGGAAAACTAAAGCAAAGCACTAAATTAGGGATTGAAAAGGAAACGTTAAAGAAAAAGTTGTTTGGATGGCATGAAAAATAAATGGGAAAATTCTTGTATCAAAAAGTAAAAGTCTAGAGAGTGACGTTGTGCCAGATAGATCTCTTTAGATGATGATGGTGGACCCCACCCACCCCCTAACTCATCAACGTACCTCTTGATGAATCATAAAAGTGCTCTTTTTTCCGTTTGGGCCGGATTAAAAATAAAATTGAAGACCAATCCTGTATATCCGTTGTAATTATTAAATATTATGTATTTTAAGTTGTGTTACTATAATATTTTCACTATATATTAAACATCAATACAATTTATTTATTATAATTATATTTAATGTAATTTTATGGGTTAAATTTTACTGTACAATCAAAATTAACATATAATTTAAGATCTATTATATAGAAATATATGATATTTAAAGTTTTTTTTATAAAATATTGGTTGTAATGTTGAAAATTACAAGTATTTGAAAAATTTGTGGGATTATTATAACCTTTGTCCATTTAGATGATTATATTTCTTAAGTTCATGAAAAAAATCATTTTTCGAAATAGAAAAGAACACGTTTTTTTTTTAAAGAAAAAAACTCGTACTTCTGTCATCTAAATACATTCTAACTTCTAATGTGTCATATACAATATATGTAGTGATTTGATACGGTGTACTGTGTATAAATCATGGGTTGTTAATGAACAGTGTTAAAGTATTTATTTATTGAAATTATTAATTATATAAATATATATTAATTATTAATTAAATATATAAATAAATACATAATGAAATAATCACGAGAACACTTACAAGCTATTAGATTATTCCAATAGATTTGAATTTTTATTTAAATCCTAAAGAATCCAACTTTACATTATTACATACCCCTGATATTACTTTTTTAATTAAAATAAAAAAACTTACATTTTTGATAATGAATGGGTATTTCCGTAGTTATACAAAGCATGCAATTTTAACAAGAAGAGATTAATTAACTGTATTATTAGTATTAGTATTATTTTAAACAATATTTATAATATTTTTTATAATTTATAATTATAAAGATATATATATATATATATAATATATTATGCCTAATTTATCAATATATTTTCTATAAAAAATTAAATTAAAACTATTTTAGAGTAGATATTATTTAAATTTAACTCACATCAATTAAATTTATTTAATTTTAAATTATATGAATTAAATATTAATGAATGTTAACGATATATTATTTTTATTTATAAATTTTAAATATATTATTTTATTAAAAATAACAAGAACTACTTCCTGAGTTTGGGGAACACAATCTTGCTTTACAGACATAACAGATTTTATAAATAGTTGCCTATAAGGCATGTATGTGGTATTATTTTATTTATACTTTAATAATGTTAACGATCTTAATTAGATAATAGAATTCAGGACTATTTTATAAGATGGAAATGTTGGAATTCTTTTGAGAACGTCTATATTACTTTATGAATTAGGAAATGTTAACTAAATATTCCTTTAATTAATTAATTATGCATGGAATGATGAGATATACAAAGTACAACTTTGAGGCCACCGTCATGGAAAAAGCATAGGGGACTTCTAATCGTATGCTATACTAAAAGCACATAGTGTTTCGTCTTGCTTTATTTCAGGGGAAGATACATACATATATATTTCTCTTTTCCAGTATTATTTATTTTATAGGAGGTATTATATATTGAGAGAAATTTTTTTAAAGATGTTATTATTATCATCTTAAATAGGTTAATTTAGTCTCATAGTTAGATTAATTTAGTTTGTAAGTATATAAAAATAAGTCATTTTATTGTAAAAATATGTAATTTAATTATGAGATTGAAATGTATAATTTTAAATAATTATAGAACTAAAATATTTAATTTTTAATAATTATGAGATTAAATGCATTCACTTTTTATATAACATATCTCTAAAAACAAAAAGATTAAATTAATCCATTTCATATAAAAATCAAATTAATAGTACCCTTAAGTATTTTCATTTTATTTTTTCATTGTATTCCTTCAATATTATTTTATTTAATAGGGATATTTTATCAATACTGCTTGATGATTTTTATTGAATAAATATATTTTATAATTTTTTTCATTATAACTATATTTAAAAATAATACTAATCAGATATTAATTTACACCCATATTTACAATCACATCAATTATGTTATTACATATTATTAAGTTTTTAAATAATATTTTTCACTTTTAAAGTTACATAGTCATATATCTCATTATAATTGATATAAATGTAAATTTATATAACCTTAACATTATTCATATGATCAATTATTAAATTTGTATGAAATTTTTTAAGTTTTAAAAACTTAAAATTTAAATTTTATGAGTACACAATTTTATATTATATATAAATTTTAGCTTTAATTTATAATATATTTTAATTTTTTTAATAATAAATGAAAAAAAGTACGTGCTCCTCCTCATCCTTTCATTATACCCAGGAGTTAAAATCCTAACATGACATAAATTTAAATAATTATAATATGATTTAATTAAAAATTATTACTAATTATTTATAAGGTGATTGCAAATATGATCCAAACTTTTATCGTTAAAAGTATGTCACCAGCGTATTGCCAGCTACTGCAAATATAAAGAAAAACAGAAGTGTACAACAAATTATTATATATTAAATATAGCTTTATTAATTAATACAGCATAAATCATTTTGATAAAACATAACTTCTAGGTTACAAGTTCTTTATGTTATATATAATAGCGTATTTATATGATAAAAAGCGTATTAATAATCATTTTTCTAAATATCTACATGTGCTTAAGATTCTATATACTTTGCTCGTCCTTGTATCATATTCTTCGTATATATCAAAATTACAAAATAAAAAAGATTATATACCAAGCCATGAGCCCCATGGCAATATAAAACGTCACACCTGTTTATACTTTCATGGTACAAATAAAAAAAAAATTTCTATTAAACAACAATATTATTTTTAATTAAAATTAACTTATAAGTACATATATTTCAAGTTTTAAATGAAAGGATTATTCATATGTCACCTGATTTATGTAAAATTATTTAACAATAAAAAATATTCAATAAGATAGAGAAATTATTACTCGTTAATAAATTATTATTATATGATATGTTAGACTAATTAAACATAAGATACCTGAAAACTATCTTCTTGAATATTTAATTTCTCTCGTATTTTTTTAAAACACTAAATCCTAATAGTTTAGAGATAATATATTTTAGAGATAATAAATAATTTTTTCACTAAAGGATTGATATTTTCAAGTAAAAACACTAATTTTAAAGCAGTTAAATATTCTCTCATAATTTAATGTTTTAAAATTTTTAAAAATAAAAATATTGATTTAATGATAGTAAAATCTATTCTGATAATTAATAAAATTATCATCCAAGAGAAATTATTTATTAATCATAAAAATATGTGATTATGTAATATTTAAAATTAATAAAAAAAATTAAAAAATAAATACTTAATAAAAAATAAAAGGAAAATATAATCTATTAGTAAAAAATATATTCAAGAATAAAAAAATAATACATCACCCTCCAATAGTGCATTGTGATTAAAATAATAAATACAGAAATTAAGGGCATAGCATTGCGTGTAGTGGGGTATGGACGGCTAGGTGGCCTACATATCTATTTTAAGAGAGCTCTGGAGTGGGGGCTCACTCTCTATCTGTTTTTTTGTTTTTGAAAGAAAAAAAAGATCAGAGAGCAGACAAAAGCAGAGAAGCTTCTTATCTTCTCCCGCTTCGTTTTCACACAAAACCTTACACTTAGAATCTCTTCTAAAGCCAAAGTTAACGATCCCCCATTATTATATTTATCATATTTCATATTTAAATCCTAAAAATCTTCCCTTAATTACCATATCTATCACACTACTAATATTAATTAATTAATTAATCTACCAATAAAGTTTATCCTTATTAAGGAATTTTTTTTAAAGTAATTGATAAGAAAATAAGAAAATCGCATCACATGAGCAGCTCCCCGGATAACTGTAAAATATAATTATAATTCCAAGGGCAAGAATGTAATATTGCTCTGATTCCGAATAGTTGCCTATTTAGTCTAATGTCTTACAAGCCACTATACTGCTTAGTTATGCTCTTTTGCTAGATCTCCTAGCTACTCTCTCTCTCTCTCTGACAGTAGAGTACTAGAGTTCATGCAATGGCACCCATGAGTCTTCCACCTGGATTCAGGTTCCACCCAACAGATGAAGAGCTTGTTGCTTACTATCTTGATAGAAAGATTACAGGTCGCACTATTGAACTAGAAGTTATTCCAGAAGTTGATCTTTACAAATGTGAACCTTGGGATTTACCAGGTAATTTTTTTTTATGTTAATACTTTATATGGTTTTAACTTGTTACTTTCATAACTTGCCTTCTCTCTCTCTCTCTCTCTATATATATATATATATATATATATATATTTAAATATTAGATATGATAAGTTTGACACAATTTATTGCATTATCGTATTAAAAAGAATAATTTTCTGTCCGTTTGTCTTATAAATTTAAGTGGTTAGATATATATATTTATTGCTCTACATATGTATATACAAACTTACACACACGATGAATTCATAATTATATCAATTGATGAAGTGATGAATATATTATATGTAAATGCAGAAAAGTCATTTCTGCCAGGGAAAGACTTGGAATGGTATTTCTATAGCCCAAGGGATAGAAAGTATCCAAATGGATCCAGAACTAACAGAGCTACTAAAGCTGGCTACTGGAAAGCTACTGGTAAAGACAGGCCAGTTGAGTCTCAAAAGAGAGCTGTTGGGATGAAGAAGACACTTGTTTATTATAGAGGTAGAGCACCCCATGGGATTCGAACTAATTGGGTCATGCACGAGTATCGTCTTCTTCATTCTCTTTGTGGCAATGCTTCCTCTGCTTTAAAGGTACAATATTTATAGCTCTATTATTTTAATAACCATCACTTTTTTTTTTAACTTCGTTGTTTGATGATAATTCGAAAACCCCAAGAACTTGAGTACGTACTATATACAGTTATTTATACGTCGTCTTTCGTCTTTTTGGGTTAAGATAACTTTGACAAGTTGTAATTTTTATAAATTGCAGCGATTTAGTTTTTTTAAGCATATCACTCAAAATAAAATTATATAATTTTAACTTATAATTTGAAATAAGTGAAATTACTATTTTGCAACGTACATTAATTTATTTAAAAACCATGTTTTATATATATATACATTGTTTTGAAATAAGTGAAATTACTATTTTACAACCGACATAAATTTGTTTAAATAGCATGTTTTATATATATATATATACATATATAGACATTGTTTCATTAACTTTTAGTGCATCTAATTGGTATATATGATAGGTTAAATTAAATTATAATTAGTAATATAAATATAATATTATATTATATTTTTGATAATAAATTTATATAATTAATAAGAAATATGATGATAAATTTGTACAAATTATAAGAAATTTGATAATAGATTTATATCATTAATAATACTTAAGTGTTATATTTTTATCAATAGATAAAATTAGATAATATATTTATAATTATTACGCCTATGTATTATATATCTACTTATGTGTGGCCATAGTATCAGTGTTTTATAAAAACTTTAAATCCTGTGACATATTTAATATATATAAATAGAATCTTTTTTAGGGTTGGCATTGCCTAAATGTAATTCAAAGATTATTGGGCTGTTTTTATTCACTTAGTGATAAGATATAACATAGATCAACTGCATCTTTATGACAATCGGGTTCAAAGAAAAAGCAAACCCTAGCCTCATCGATTTTTTTTCTTCTTTTCCTTATTCCTTTAATTTTTCTTTTCCATTATAAAGGAACAACTTATCAGCATGTTGATCATTAAAGACTCTTAGATTCTAAGTAGCTAGATTTAGCTGTACTTCCTTATCATGATCTCTTCTTTTCTAGTCTTTAGTATCATATTTCCGTTTCTTTTGCTCTTCTTTCTTAACTTTGCTTTTATGTCTCCATCTTTGTTTGTTAAGTTTTTTTTTTAATTTTTAATTTTTAATTTTTTCCCCTCAACTTTGTCTGTTACATAATATAAAATAAAGTTTTTATGTGTGTAATTTTCAAGTGTTAATTTCTATAAAAATCATGTGATAACAGATTTTAAAATACTAATTTAATAAAAAGAGATATTCATAATATTTATAAACTTTATTATAATAAATTCATATTATCTCTAATACTATATAAATGATAAGTGTTTAAAAATATTATTATTTTTTGTAGATTTAATAACTAACAACTTCTAACGTGTTATTAGAGTTTGGTTTTAATATGTTTACACATTTTATATTCATCAATTATATTATAAAACATTGTATATATGAATTTTAAACCGATTATGGTACTGAATTTTTGTTTATGACGAACAGGATTCGTATGCATTGTGCCGGATTTTCAAAAAGATAATGATAATGCCCAAGAGCAAGTTGTTAGATTCAGAAAATAATAAAAAATCCCATACTGAAATTGGAGATGAAGAGCGAAAAGAATCAACTTGTGCATCAAATGAACAAATAACAGAGGATCATAATGCTAGTGGCATTAATGAAATTTATTCAAAAGGATTAATAGGGAATAATAGTAACAATGAAGATAGTAATTTCAATCAAGAATATTACATTAATCCCAAATTTCAATCAGATACATCCTCTTCAGATCTCACACAAGGAACACCTACTGAAACTGGCATGGCTCCTAATTTTACTAATTGTGATGAAGCAAATAGTGCATCTCATTTCTACTTTTCTGGTTTGGACTGCTCCTCAAATCTCATTCAGGTAAAAAAAAATTTCCTTTAATTCTTTGTAAGCTACATGATTCATCAATATATACAATAAGTATCATTAAAGCTTCATTTTTACACTTGACATTTAATAATATATTATTATTTTGATAATATGTAATATAGTTTTTATTTATTTTTACTAAGATCATCATATGCCATTGCCAATTCGAAAACGCGTAACAAAATCATGATTGCCAAAACAAATATAAGCTACGAGTTGGCCCACCGAACAAGTACTTCGATGACTTTCTCTTTTAATCTTAAAAGTGAAAAGATGGTTGGAAGAAGTAGTCAATTCACCACAATTTTTTTTTGTTACTTTTGTTATTTTTTTTAAGGAATATAATTATATATTACAATTATAAATCACGTCATCATGTTTTATTTAAAAATAAACTCAAACACATATATATAATTTTCCTTTTCTAAAGCTCGTTGAAAATCTATTGTCATTATAAGAAGTCCAAATACTTTTCTTCACTATCTTCCATAACTTCTTTTGACTGATTGAACATAACATTTTTCTTGATGTTACCCTCAAAAGTATTTCTATAAAATTCTTACTGACCGTTAGTCACCTATCTCTACCAAAGTTTGAAGCTCTATTTTTTAGATTCTTTTATAATACTTTATATATATATATATATAGTAACAGTGAGAGATTTAAATTAACTTTCGTAACTCTTTCGAATCACCTATAGTTATATCATTTTGGAATATAAACTTGTTATTGTGATTTAAATTAGTTAAGTGATAATCACTAATTACGAGTGTTTTAGATAAATATTTATTCTTATTATAAATAAAAATGAACATGCAGTGACGCAGTTATTATCATCAAATTATATGCATGAATAAAATCGTGTTCTCCTAAATTTTAATTATTAGGCTTTTACCTTTCAAGAGTACCACTTGCTCCATAATTTGAACATCAAATAAGATATATTTAACATATTTTTTCATTAAATAAAAAATAAAACATATATTTATAATTATATTAACTCTTTATTATTAATTATTATTGTTATAATTATTAAATTAAAAATTAAAGAAAATAAGAAGTAAATACTATTTTATCCTGAAATAACATGTTAGATCTTACGTGCAGGATATGGAGATGCCAAACTATGCAAGTATTGGATACCAAGTGAGTTACCCACCTTTGGAAGTGGAAGATTTTCCACAGATTAATTTGGGTACAGGCGCAGATGAGACGATAAAGATTTCAAAGCCAGAAATGGATGAAGATAATCAATTCATGTCATATGACACATTCTGCAGGGATTACATTACTGGAACAGTTGAAGAGATTTACTCTTTATGCTGTTCCTCTCAAGATCAAAACTCCAACATTCCAATTTCAATGCAAGACTACTAATTAACTTCTTACTTTACTAACACATGTTTTCACACTTCAAATTACGCATATAAACCTAGAAATTAAAGTTAGGTTTATTCAAGACTCCAAGTAACCCAAATATAAAGATCGGATAAGGGAAAATGAAAGATTTGGATTCTTCATTTTAGTACCAGCAGAGATGATCAATACCATAAGGCATTACATACATTGTAGTACTCCATAATAGTGTTTTTTTTTTTTGCAGTCCAGATCAAATAGTGGAGTCTAAGTATACGATTAATTAAATTTATAATTATTTTATTTTTTAAATGTGGTTTTATTTGTACTTTGCTCTTTCCTCATGTAGGGGAAATTTGGTGTTTAATATTTGTCAATTTTGAAAAGGTACACGAAAATTCAAATTGTAATGGCAAGTGGTATCTATCTCTTTAGCTATAACAAAAGCGTGATGGAAGACTTTTACTGCTCAGTTTTGCTCCTTAAAATTACAATACTACCCACGAAATAAGTCTGTTAATTACGTTGTTTTATACTACTCTTTTATCTCTCTCCTTCAATAAAAGTAGTTTTAAGCCTAAGATATCTTAATATTGGTTTTAAGCGATACTCAATTTTTTTTTTTAAATATTACTTAACTCACAAACACTAAGGATCGAACCCATAGCCCTTTAGTTTGACCACGTCACAAGAAGATTTTGGTGCCACTAAGAATCAAAAGAATCCTTTACTTCACACAGAAAAGGTAAACGCAAAAGAAAAGGTCCAATTACATAAAAAATAATACATTTTGGAAAGCCTCTAGTATTTTGTTACCTAACGAAAACAAAAAATAAATCAAAACAAAATGTGCCCAAACCTCGTGACAGCCACATCTTCTTTTCAGCTTTGCCCTTCAATGTCTCCAGCCTCTCTCTCTTCTGCTGCAGCAGCCATCAAATCATCGAAGTTTGCAGTCTTGCCCAGCACTATCTCAATCTACCAAAATGTACAACTTATCACACTTACGTTAACCACTTAACCTTTAAGATTCTATCCAGTGTTTCAACATTACAAAATCAACATAAATTTTAAATTAGACAATCCCCAGTCATCTACTTACGAGGAACTAAAACGTCACATCACGATCTTAATAAAAACAGATAACTTATAATTTAGAATGGGCCTTAATTGATTAATCTGATGGATCTACCTAGGAATTTTTTTTTAAAAATAATACCCTTCTGAGACTTTTATACTAATTTCGAATTTCACAGGCTGATAAGTGTAAAATTATTATTAAACTTTCTCCTAATAGTTTAAGTTTTTGAAAGAATTCATGATCAACAACTTCTAACATAATATCAAAATTGAAGGTTGTGTGTTCAAACACCATTAATCCTAATCGTTGAATTGTAAATTTTAGCCTGTATAATACATAAAACCAAGAACTGTATGGGAATGATAATTGTAAAAGTTATGTTAGACTCTCTTCCTAATAGCTTAAGCTTTTAAGAGAGTTGTTGACCAAGAACTTCAAACATATTTCACAAAGTTTATCATTCCATTCAAAATTAAGAACAAAAAATATCCAAATGTTACATGTTCATTTGACATAGAACATTACATGATTCGGCAACAATCATGTCATATAAGAAAATATGGTAAAGAATGCTAGTAATGGTCAATCAATTATATATATATTGGTCAAATAGAGAGAATATTCATTAAACACACAAAGAGCACAAGCAATACAGACACTTAAAACAAAACTAAACACAAAAACCAGCTCCAACGTAAGCTGCCAGAAAGCAGGCTCAATGACAATCAGCTAAATATTGGCAGCAAAGTTTTTTAAAAACTATTTAGTTTTGTTCAAGATAATTTCCCAGTAACAGGTTTATTATAGCTTCATAAGTAGGGAGTGCTCAAAACATGCACCATGAAATTCCAAAATTGTTATGAATCCCAAATTTGACACAGTTACCTTGGCTTTTTGGACAGGTCTCCCTCTAGAATCATCTTTTATATCAACGGTTGATGTCATGATCTCTGCATTTATTTTTACAAAATAAATAAAATTACCAAATTGATAAATGCTCTGCAATAAGAATATATTGGAGCCTTACTCTTCTCAACAGCAAGTCCATTGTTTTTCAAAATTTCCGCAACCGTGACGACTGTAGCAATAGCTGCATAAATAAACTAATCAGTACTAGAAATATAATTTCTTAAAAAACAACAATTGAGCAGGTGAGAAAATATCCCCTCTTTCTACCGGAGAGGGAGTTCTCCCACAGGAATTCTCTCTACGGTAGGAGTTTTTTTTTTTGGCTTCTGGTGTGTTGCCTGTAGGTGTGCCATAGTGCATTGTAAGCTATTTGTGCGTAGTGTGTTGGTAGGCATCCTTTGTGCCTTACTGAAGTGGTTCATGATGGTGATGTCATATGGGTGTCAAGGTGTTTGATGAAAGTATTAATATAGACTCAGGTAGACTCTATATCCCCTTGGCATTGAAGAAATACAAAGTTTTTAAATGAGGTCTGATCAGTGGAGGAAGTGCTACACTTTTCTCTTATTTGTTTTCTATATAACTTGGGCATTTTTTTGTCATATTCATTCTATAATGTGTTCTTAATGTGCTATGTAGTGATATTTGTTCTTTGTTGGATGTTTTGGCAACGCCATCCTGTCTGCTCTTAGCCTTTTCAAGTCAGGCTCTGTCTTAGAGCTTTCATGTACATTTTAGTTCCAAAAAAAAAACAGAGAGAAAAGGGCACAACACCCAATGAAGCTACTACATCATTTATTGTTTTGTTTGATGTAGTTTACAATGACATAAATCAAAGATGGTATCTTTGGGTTACCCAAACATGTACATTTGTGTTCAAACATTAAAACAATGAATCCGTATATGTGCATACATAAACTGGTAAATTAAACAGCTTAATAAGTATAGAACAAGTTCAATATTGATACCCATTCCCAAAGCTGAAAGCTCGACCTCATTGTATTGTTGCATGTATCTCTGAAAAAAATCGCTAAATATAATTAATTTGCAGAGAAGAAATTCGCATATTGAATTGTTAATCTAAACAATTCAACCCTAGATAAGCGGCAAAATATGAAAGATGAATTGGGGACGAGTAGAAACGTACCTTGGCGAGATTGACATAGAAGAAAAGCGGCTTTTTGGTGTTAGAAACCTGAATACGGTTCTTCTTTTGTGAATCTGAGATGTTAATATTTTGTACAGCCTCTGTAATCTCCTCCATTTTAGTGACTCAATAACCCTAACCCTAACCCTAAACGTAATTCCGTGCCCTTTATCTCTATATTCTCTGTTTCTTCTCTCTGAAATTGATTTCTTTGGGTAAATGGAATAGATGTACAGTTTGGGATGTAAAAAAGATTAAAATGGATGTATTCAAATTGTCCACCCCCAAGTTCCCAACTCCACGCGACATGTATAATTTTTTAACGCTCATGGGCCTAATAAGTATTATTAGAAACTATACCGCACATTTAATCTTTTATAAGTCAGCATGCAACTTTGCAAGTATATTTATAAATTATAACTTGCGGTAATTTAATAATAGCGAAAATTGTCGCACAGATCTTTAGATTAAATTTTACCGTGTGTTTAATTCTTTAAATTTAAAGTTATTTTTATTTTATTAGTTTTAAAAAAATTATTCAATTAAAAATAAATAATATTATTTTAATAATTTTTATTAAAATATTATTATTTATTATCAAATAATTAAAATTTATTCACTAATAATGATAAAATAACATTTAATATAATTTTTTTAATATTTATTAGTAATATTATTTTTGTTTTAATATATTTTAATTTTATTTAAATATATATATATATATATATATTTAAATAATTAATACTTAAAATATTATAATTGTTGAATTCTTTTTAAATATTTTATGCTAAATTTTGATTTTATTATGATTATTTTTTATCTCATTTTAATCAATTAATAATAAAAAATGATATTTTAATAAAAAAATAATTAAATATTATTATTTATTTTTAATTAATTATTTATTTTTATCAAGAATTAGAAGATATTATTTAGAATCTTAAAAACTAAATAAATAACTTATAATATCCTTCTTCTATGTGAATTAAGTTTAGGACTCCTTTATTTACATCCTTCAAAATTTACAATTACATATTTTGAAATTACATTCACTTAATAATTTTAGACATTAAAAGTATATATTTGAAAATTTTGTGAGATGTAACTAGAATTATTTATAAATTAATAGTTATATGTTGAAGTGATTATTCTTGTAGCTCGTAAGGAAAAAAACTTAATAGAAGGTTGGTTGTCAAAGAAAATTTTGTCACAAGGTTTTTGCGCAGCAAAAAATTGTACGACTTTCTTTTTAGTTATTAGTTATTTTGATTGAAAAAATGTGATATACAGTTATTAAATTTAGGTATAAAAATATTTAATTGAGTTTATAATGAATTTTTATTATATGATAAAAGTTTGAAATTTTAAAAATTAAAATGATAAAAATACATTAATATATTTATCTAATTTTTTTTTTTAAAAAAACGAGCTATTTTCCAATAAACGAACAAAGTTCTCTGTACTTGTTACCCTCGTAGGGTTCTTACGCCGCTCTCTTATTCGAGCTATTCTGTTCTATCTTTCTCCCGCAAATTCTACTCCGTTTTCTGCAAGTTCGTCCTCAGGCTTTGGTTTCTCATCTCAAACACAAAATCTGGTGCATTTCGTTTTCCTCTGAAGCTGAATTTATTGAAATTCCTATTTCCATATTTGTTTCTGCCTCTTTTGTGTTGTAATTTGCTTGTTTTTGGTTTATTTGAATAATGGGTTCTCAATCCCATACCCTGCGGACTAGAAACAGTTCATAGATTTTTTTGTCGGGAAGATTTTATTTTATTTTACGTCAAGAACTAGAAACAGTTCTGTTTAGAGAGTTGGGATTGAGTTATTTATGTTTAATTTGCAAAAGAAGCGTTGTTATGCCTCATTAGACTGAGTTCTTTGCTCTGTTGATCAATGGTTATTTGGTCAATTTAATTTATCCTAAGCTTATTTGACTTATATTTGAGTTATAATTTTTCATATCATCATATTCAAAATTAGCCTACTTATTCCATGTAACCTATTATTCAATAACCCGTAACCGAAGAATAATATTTCTAAAAGTTGGTTTCTTAAGATATTTCGTTTACCAGATCATCTTTGTTTATAAAAGTTGGAATTCTAAGTTCTGCATCATCTTCTTTGGTGTCTTTTATGTTTGCTTTGTTTGTATACTTTTTTTTTATAAATTCATTAATCCTATAAATAGAGATGGATGATTGATTTAAGGGACATTGACTAATAGAACTAGCTTCCTTTTTTTGCAGATAATCATAAAACTTCGTATCTAACAAATTTATCTCAATTTTACTATAAAATTTTGTTCTCCTTTTCTTTTTCGGGAATAAATGATATTGTAGCTTAGTATACATTCATTGTTTTCCCAATTATATAGTCCTCTTCAAATGAAAAAAAGATTACCTTTGCTGAAAATAATATATTTATCTTTCAGCTGGTTTTCAAGATGCCTAAAGTAAATCAAACATTGAAGAAGAAATCGAACAAGGCTTCCCCCCAGTCATTGATTACCAGTCACAAGAATGAATCTACAGATTTCTTGGTAAATTTATCATGAATGTTTACACGGTACTTTATTATTAAGTTTCTCCATCAGTATCAATATCTGTGTCTAGATATTTAATTTCTCATTTTAGTCCTTTATTCACATTAAAGCCATTAGAGGGTGGTCCTGGTCATAAAGTTCCTGAGCAAAAGCCAGCAGAAGGTTATGCAAAAGTTGTATATATTGGTCGGATAGCACATGGATTTTACGAGAAGGAAATGGAAGGTATGTTGTACATTATTCATGTTTAGATGCTACGGTGTAGAAAAGCATATAAGTGTGAATGAACTTTATAATTCTGTTCATTGCTGTGCTTTCTTGAATTGGCATACGTTCTGTAGACCTTCCATAATCTTTGATTTTTTTCATTCTAATTGGCTTATCTGTGCAGGGTTCTTCAGCCAGTTTGGGGCAATCAAGAGATTAAGAATTGCACGGAACAAAAAGGTTAACTTGGACCAAATTCTAATTATAGTGATTATATTGTTTTAATCTTTTGAATGAGGCATTATGTATTCCTTACATCATAATTTCAGAATTATTACATCTTGTTTCAGACTTCATAATCGAGCATTGTCCTTTCATGATTTATATATTGCTGCAATTTATTTTTTATTACTTTTAGCTATTTCAATGTTCAGTTTGTTATGATTCACTAATTTTATTTCTTTGACAGACGGGAAAGTCAAAACATTATGGCTTCATCGAGTTTCAAGATCCTGGGGTTGGATTCATTTTTATATTCTTATACACAGCTTAGTAGTTAGTACTGCTGAGTCTCTTCTTGAAAAGTACCCTTTGTAGTAACATTTATTTCATTTTGCAGGTTGCGAAAATTGTTGCTGATACCATGCATAACTACTTGCTATATGAACACCTTTTGCAAGTCCATCTTGTTCCTCCCGAGCGTGTTCATCCAAACATGTAGGCTAATCAAATTTTGTTTTCACTATATTTTAAATTTATCTGTCTATAGCAATAATGCAGTGTAAACATAATTTGGCTGAATTTTCTGTTGCTTTCTTTGAGGTCATGTGTCTTCAATGCTGGACTGTTAATTTTCATTTAATAAATCAATTGATCATGATAATGCTTATCCTTGTAGTTTTATCTTGGTTATCCAAATTGTCTTTCAAAGTTTACACATTCTTGAGGTAAATTTGTATATTTTATGCTTATATTCAATGATCTTCTCTCCATATAATAATGTCAAGGAACTAGTACAATTATCTAATAAATTTAATGTTATATTTATTTTCCACTACCTAATGCAAATGTATTTTAGATTTTTAAACTGGTGGAAGAAGTATGGAGATAAGAAGCACACAACCTATTTAGTGTGCTGTTCTATTTTCTTGATAAAATCATATGTCCAATCCATGACAAGGACATTAGAAATGTATTATTGGATATGGAATTGGGTTGGGGAGAACAGGAAACTCAGTCTATCTCATGCCATTCAAGTTAGTTGTTGCTACAGATGTGTATTTGCTCATAATTTCATTTTCACGTTCAATTATTTATGAAGGTGGAAAGGCCGTAACTACCGGTACAAGCCATTAGATTGGGTGCAGCTAGAGACAAAGCGACAGAATAAGGTATTCAACTAGGCAATATGATCTCTTGGTGGTTGTTTTATTTTTATGTATACTAAACCTTGTAAGTTTGTTATCTCTGACTTTGACTGTTCTGTGAAAATTTGTTCAGGAAAGAACATTAGAAGGGCACAAAAAGATGATTGATAAAATCCTTAAGCGAGATGCAAAACGCAGAAAGAGGATAGAGGCTGCTGGTATTGATTATGAGTGTCCAGAAATTGTAAGCAGCTACGGGCATCAATAACTGCCATAATCCTCAATTTTAAAAGATATATATCAAAAGTGATAACCAAATTACTTTTTATAGCTAAAGAGGCTAACCCAGCCTGCATGGTTTAGCTTGAGTTTACTATGAGTCTCATTCGTAATTTTGTTCTGCAGGTCGGTAGTGTCCAGTCTGCCCCGAAGAAGATAAAGTTCAATGTTTAGTACACTTGTGAAGTTGCAATGCTAGTTCGTCATTTATGTTTACTTGGATGGAAGTGGTCTGTGAAATTTAGTAGTCTGCCAATTTTCAGATATTTTTCTTTTTAAATGGAGCCTTGATAAAATGCTCTTGGATATGCATCATTTATAGGTGCTTAGAACGATCCTTTAGTTGCGTAATGATATTTTGGCAAACGAGAGCTCCTTATGTTTTGTGCTTGAGAAGATCACATGTAGTGAATGTTAATCTGATCTGAAGCCTTTGTCTTTCTTTTTAATTTTTTTTAAATTATTTTATATATTTTTATTATTAAAAAAAAGTTAAAAGTTTTTTTATTTCCTTCTATTTGATATCTTTTAAATTGAATTAGTGTTGTTTAGATTTGTTAAATGTTATATTTCATCTAATTTGATCTCATTAATATTATTGAAATTGTTAATTTTGTTGTAAGTTCTTGATAATTTGTTTTTTTCGTTCGCTCAGTGACATGTCATTCAAAAATACAGTATAAAATAACGATAATAAAAAACTAAGGGGATGTAAAATGGATGTATTACTAAATGGTGAGAAGGAATCCCACCATCCGAGTCTAACTAATCCTGAAGCCTTTCTCTTACACTCGCATTGCTTTTCAAATCCCATCAAGCCCAGTCCTCTGCTCATCACCTTTCACCATGTCCTAAACGCAGCATTTTATTTGTTGTTGTTTATTATTTCAAGTCGACCATCTTCTCTAGATCTTTTTTCCAAATTTTACTAGCAAGATGGCTTGCAGCATAAGAAAGAGAAGAGAGGAAGGTGGATGCCCCGCTGGGGGAGTGCTTTATTATAATTATATTACAATAATAATTGATGTGATAGTTTCTTTTTGGATACTAATTTTAGTTATATTTATCAATAATATTAGATTACATCATTTGTAATAAATAATTTTTTTATTAATTAAACCCAATTCTTTTTCAATTTTTTACTTAAACCTGCATGCAGATAACATTAAAGAACCTATGCTGTGAATTGGGGATTGAGGATTCTCAAAGGCTCATAACAGAACTTCATATTGTTTATCTTTAACCATAAAAGAAATGAAGCATAAAAGAAGCTAAGTGTCTTTAATCATGATATAACATTAGAATTGAGATTCAAGTTACGGGTTTATAGTCAAAAGAAGAAGAATGATCTATTTGATTTATGTCAAAATGATTTTAGAAGGAAATGCTTTTAGGAAGAACATTATTATGTTCTTTTTGACCCCCTACAAGATGCTTCGATTTTTGGTTAGCCATATATATCTATATTTAATATCCAATTAAACTCAGGCTTAGTTAGCATTTTTCATATATTTAAATTTGGGCAGATTTGGTGGTAATTAAGCAACCAAATGTTAGAAACGTGGACATCTGTTAGATTCCTTCACATAGTATAATTTGCAGAAAAGCATAAGAATATATTTTCATTTCTATTTCATAGTCTTATGTGGGAAAAAAAAGTTGCATGCATGTAAACCAATTTACTTTTTTTTTTTCTTTTTCATATATTTTCATTACTATTTCATAGTCTTATGTGCATGATCGGTTTATTGTCATCATTTTCAAAAAATCTTTTATGAAATGAATGAAACATATTTTTCATTCGAATAATATTAAATGCATACGATTACTTTACACTCATTTCAATTATAATATTGAATTTATACCATTATTTTGCACTAAACTCAATTATCATATATCAAGTGTTGAAATTTTCTTTAAAATTGAATAATTTTTTCATATTTAAATTTATTTTAAGATGTAATATATCAAAATTAATATTAATATAAATGTGGGTGCAAATTAATTTGTATTAAAGATACAGCATCACTGGTCAAAAATATAAATCATATACCGTTCCAAGAAAATCAAATAAAAAGAAGGTTGTCATCATAACCGAAAGAATTAAAAAAAAATAAAAAAATCAAGGGTTCTATCAATCAAAAGTCGGTCATTTTGACTAGCTAACATGATTAAGAGAAGTATTTTAAATGTAAAAATGCCATTACTTTTAACAACGTTTCACAAGCAAAGCCGAGGTTAACTATCTTTCTTTTCTTTGAATTTTTTATGTTATATCTACATCATATATATGAATTTATTAAGCAACGAAGCAGATGATAATGAATATATATAAATAGAGAAGAAGATAATATAATTATTGAGAGATTATTAATTGATTTTTACTAACAGTTAATGTAAATTGATTATATATATAATTAATATATATGCATGACCTATGTAAGTTAATTTCCTGCATTCCAACCCTCACTTCCAATTAATAAACATTAAAACTTGTAAATAAAGCTTTAGAGTTTCACTCAGTTTATATATAACTAATATATTTCCTTTAAACTTTAATATATGGCTGATTTATATATATGTACGTACCTTCTTTTGACCAATGGTTCATAAAACAAATTAAACCACCAAGATCAAAATATATCAAGTCAAAACCATGCGCGCCTTTAACAATTATATCTCTTTATTACATGTCAAAACATATATATCTTGACCCATCAATCTATGAAATGTATCTAATATTGAACGTTCAAAAACTATGATACATTCAAATGCATGCCTTAGTACTTATCACAAAATCAAAATTTAACAAAACTTTACATATATATATATATATAATCCTCAAAATTTATAAATATTAAAAAAATAGGTTAACTTAAGAAATTTTTATCATTCTTATTCTAAGATAACCACACTTGTGTAAGTGAGATATTCATATTATAATGAAATTAATAAGAAGTAATCATGCATGTCAAGTGTCAACTTATTTACTTGAAAACTAATCAATATCAAACAAAGAAATATATTAAAGCAAAAATAAAATAAAAAACATACGGAAACAAAAATTAACAAAGTTATTAGAACATACATAAAACAAAACATGTATTCTTCATTTAAAATTAGTTGCTTTGTAGAAATGTATTGTCTTTTTATAAGTACATATTACCACTAAGTGATTTGCAAGTCATGATTGTGATGATGAACTTCATGATTAGTCTTGATAATCTGTAAACAAAGTTGATTATTCTCATCTCTAAAACACCAAATATTAATTTCTATTCCAACTTTGAGCCCATTTTCTTCTCTTAAAGCAATATTACGCCAAACAGATCTCAACACATAAACATCCGAACCAGAACTCCATATCGTCAACTTAAGACTAGACTCCAACCCGCATGGTTCAATAATTACTACATCAATAACTCCATTTTTAATCTCTTTGATCTCTTGTTCATTCAAAAACTCCCTTGCTATTTGTATCTTAGGCATTGAAAGCCTATCATGCCACTTACTCATATCAGTTTTCTCCAAATTTTTCTTCATCAAAAACTTCAAATTAGAACCATTCATACTTTTCATTTTTTTCACTACAACTAGTGGTGGGTTTTGTTCTCTTTTTTCTGCCTCCAAAACCAACCTTTCACTAATAACTCTTTGTACTTTTTCTTTCTTGATTTTTCTCTTAGAAAACTTTGAGGAATTCTTCTTTTTAATTCTCTTCAAACGTGGCTCAACTTTTCTCCCTATTTCTTCAACCTTCATGTAATTTCTCTTAATTTGAATAATTTCTTCTTGAGAAATTTTCTTGATGCTCCTCATGAAATACAATAAATCAGCCAATTCCATGAATTCTTTCTCCTCCTTCTTGTCTTTAGAAAAAGACTTTATCTCATTCTCAATATCTTCATAATTTATCTTCTTCTCTTCATGAGTCTTGTAGTACTCTTTACGTGGAGAACGTTTCTTCTTTATGTTCCAAGAGAAACTTATTATTCTTGGAAAAATAGAATTAGTTTTTCTAGTACTACTTCTTTCAATCGCCATCTTTAATCTTGAACAAGAGTAATGAAGAAATTAGAAATTGTTGTTTTAGAATTTGTAGAGAAATCGTTGCTTGGATTACAAGAGATGCACTAGGGTATTCTTTATAAGAAATAAAAAAATGGAGGGTTAAATTATATATAATCCTTAATAGGAAAGGATTTCAATTCATTATCAAAAACTTCTTAATATATATAATTTTTTTTTTCAAATTATATTTCCCATAAAATTAGGGTTTTAATTTCGTTTATTTTATCTTTTTTACTTTAAAGATTCTGATTGAAGATTTTATAATAAATTTGAGATAATTTCAATTATCAAGAAAGAACTCTTACATAGTTTAAACACTGTTATGTATAACATAAACTAAAACACTAATCTTGTTTTAGTATTTTTTTTTTCAATAAAGTTTGGAGAACCATACATAATTTCACTAAATAAATTCCTATAATGAAATTTCACTTCTTCGCATAAAAAAATCACTAAATAAAATATAGAACGAAAAAATTTAAAATATATATAATAATCTCTATAATTTTATTTCATATTAATTAACATTAATATTTCTCTTTCTTTTATTTTTTTTTCTTTTAAAGATTTTCATCGAAGATTTTCTAATAAAAAGGAGATAATTCCCTAAGATATATAACACTTATCAAGAAAGAATTGTTATGTATATAAAACACTTTGTTTTAGTAATTTTTTTTTTCAATAAAGTTTGGAGAACCATACATAATTTCACTAAATAAATTCCTATAATGAAATTTCACTTCTTCGTATAAAAAAATCACTAAATAAAATATGGAATGAAAAAAATTTAAAATATATATAATAATCTCTATAATTTTATTTCATATTAATTAACATTAATATTTTTCTTTCTTTTATATTTTTTTTAAGATTTTCATTGAAGATTTTATAATAAATCGGAGATAATTCACTAAGATATATAACACTTATCAAGAAAGAATTGTTATGTGTTATAGTTTTTCAAAAACCACCCCTCAATGCATAAATTACAAACTGCAAAATATAATTAATGCAGAGAAAATTACAAACCGCAAAAGGGTACAAAATTGATATTTAATTCTTATCACTAATATACAATAAAACAAATCAATAATAATAAAAGTTAATACATTATTTTCACTAATCTTAAGTCGATATGAATTCATGAAAGTTTATAAATAATATTAAAAAATCCATAATATTAAGTCACTAATAAAAATAATAAAAGTTCAAAATGTTCAATAAAATAACTAAGAAGCATAAATCCAAAATTTTAAAGCATTAGATTAAATCAAATTAAACACCAAAAGAAAGCCAAGAAAACCACCAAATCAAAGGCACCAAAACGACCATTTTTTGTTTTTCTTTCCCATTTGGCCGAGAAATGAAGCAATATACCTTCTTCTTCTTTTTATTAACAATTCATTTTCTGTGCAAGAAAAATTGTATGGAA
This sequence comes from Hippophae gyantsensis, assembly GCA_030763125.1. NCBI lineage: Eukaryota > Viridiplantae > Streptophyta > Magnoliopsida > Rosales > Elaeagnaceae > Hippophae > Hippophae gyantsensis. The sequence continues at coordinate 2,719,683 of CM061039.1, read as the reverse complement.
CAAGAGTTTGATCCAAATCAATCAAGTTGTAATATATCAGGCAATAATGCACGGATAATCCTCTATGTTTATTTCGTAGTCTCTTTGTGTTTCACTCTAGTATTCACTATGATGGAGTCTAACAGTGAAGACAAGATAGATGCCAATCATACATACTTATACATATAGCTTGGATTCTATTGCATTAATGTTTACATAAGAAATGAATTTATTAATGATTAATAATCGAATGTTTACAATCTATTTATACACAAAAATAGCAAAATTGTAATAATTAAAAATAAACACAATTATGAAGATGCATGTTCTTGAACAGCCTATCCTTTCCCACCAAGTTGTTGGTGGCTGCTTCCAGCTGGTGTGTTGATTGTCACCAGCTGGATATCATGTTCTTTAAAATTCCCCCTCAAGTTAGAATATATGTTAATTATTCCTAACTTGTTAAGTAAGCTTGAGAACTGTGAAAAACTCAGGGATTTGGTAAATATATCTGTTGGTTGCTCTAATGTAGAGATATGATAAGTTTTGATCATTCCAGCTTGAATCTTTTCTCTTACTAGATGGCAATCGATCTCTATGTGTTTGGTTCGCTCATGAAACACTGGATTTGATGCAATGTGAAGAGCTGCTTGATTGTCACAATATAACTTGGTCGGTTGGGAGTGTTTGATACCCAAATCATCCAAAATATATCGTAACCAGGTTACTTCGCAACATGCTGCTGCCATAGAGCGGTATTTTGCTTCTGCACTTGATCGTGAGACTGTATTTTGTTTCTTAGTCTTCCAAGAAATTAGCGAGTTTCCAAGAAACATACAATATCATGAAACATACAATATCATGTGGTTGATCGTCGTGTATCTGTGCATTTTGCCCAATCTGCATCACAAAAAGCATTTAGTTGTAATGAACTAGTTGTTGAGAAAAAGAGACCTTGTCATGGTATCTTCTTGACATATCTTAGCACTCGTTGAACTCCTTCCAAATGTGGTTGTCGTGGTTTATCCATATATTGACTGAGAATGTGCACGGCATACACTAAGTCGGGCCTTGTGATGGTCAAGTATATTAATCTCCCAACAAGTCTTCGATAGGATGTGGGATTACTGATGAATTCCCCTTCAACCTTGTTGAGGGATAAATTTTATTCCATAGGTGAATTGGCAGATTTGGCACCAAGATAACCCATGTCCTCCAATATTTCAAGTGCATACTTGCATTGTGACAGAACAATTCCCTTCTTAGAACGTGAAACTTCTATGCCCAAAAAATACTTTAATTCACCGAGATCTTTAAGCTTGAATTGTCTCATGAGATGATTCTTAGTTTTTTCAATGTCTTGTATATTGTTTCCTGTTATGATTATATCATCTACATAGACAAGAAGAGTAGAGAAGGAATTACCACGGGTTCAGACGAACAATGAGTGATCATACTTGGATTGGTTAAAACCAGCTAGCTTAAGTGTTGTTGATAGCTTGATGAACCACTGTCGTGAGGCTTGCTTGAGTCCATACAAGGATTTATGTAGCTTACATACTCGTGTTTCCCTCTTTCGTCCGAATCCAGGTGGAAGGGACATGTAGACATCTTCATGAAGATCACCATAGAGAAAAGCATTGTTGACATCAAGTTGTCGAAGATGTCAATTTTGAATAGCAACAACAGCAAGGAGAAGCCGAACAGTGACAAGTTTGGCTACTGGTGCAAAAGTTTCTTGGTAGTCAAAACCTTCAATCTGACTGTATCATTTGGCCACTAATCGAGCCTTGTATCGTTCCACAGAGCCATCAGGATTATACTTGATTTTGTAGACCCATTTACAACCAACTGGTTTTTTGTTTGGAGGAAGCTGTTGAAGCGTCCAAGTGCCATTAGTTTCAAGAGCATCCAGTTCTTGTTTCATGGCAAGCCGCCATTTTGGATCATTGAAAGCTTCAACAAAGGTGGTTGGTTCCCTGAGAATGGAAATAGAAGTAGTAAAAGCACGATGTGCAGGTGATAATTGGTCATAGGTAAGTACATGAGATAAAGAATGAGAAGTACCTTTGTCTTTGGACGATGCTGAGTGAGACGAAGGGAAGGATCGAGACGGCAAGGAAGCTTCTACATGATATTTTTGAAGGTAGCTAGGAACATTGGTGGATCAACGAAGCCTATGTGTGACTGGTGTTGGAGGAGTTATGTGTGGTGGAGAAGTTGATGATGATATTTCTGGAGATGAATTTTGAAGATGAAGAGTGTCTGAGTTGATTGTTGGAAGGACAGATGGTGTATGATCAAGTGATATATTTGGATTGGTTGATTGACGAATGTTGGGTATGTCATCATAAATAGTATCATCTGATGGAGGAAATAGAGTTGGAGTGTTGACAGCGGAAGTGAAATAAGGAAATACATGTTCATGAAAGATAACATCACGAGACACTAAAGTCTTGCTTGTTTCCAGATTGTAGACACGATAACCTTTGATCCCATATGGATACCCAATGAATATGCATTTATGTGACCTAGTATCAAACTTGGTGAGTCGATCATGATGTGTAGACATAAAACAAAGGGAACCAAAAACACAAAGATGTTCATACCTAGGAGTTTTGTGAAAAAGGACTTCAAATGGTGTTTTACCCTTGAGAACAGGTGTTGGAGTACGATTTATGAGGTATGTGGCTGTAAGAATGGCATCTCCCCAGAATTGTTTAGAAAGATTGGCTTGGAAGAGCAATGAACGAGCGACATTGAGAAGATGACGGTGTTTGCGTTCAGCAACACCATTTTGTTGAGGGGTAGAGACACAACTAGTTTGATGAAGGATTCCCTTGGTAGAAAACAACTGGGTCATAGAGAATTCTGGTCCATTGTCATTACGAATGATTTTAACTCTAGATGAAAATTGTGTTTCAATAAGATTGATGAAGGTGGTAAGAAATGTACGTGTATCAGATTTAGTATGTAAGAGATAGACCCATGTGCATCTTGAGTAGTCATCAACAATAGTGAGAAAATAACGTGTTCCATTAAGTGCTGGAATGTGATAACCACCCCAAATATCGACATGAATCATTTCAAAAGGTGCTTTTGTATTGATGGAACTTAAAGGAAATGGATTACGTGTTTGCTTAGCTAATGGACAAATAGAAAAATCATTAATGGAACAAAAAGATGTGTTGATGGAAAGAGAAATTACACGTAAACTGTTATTAGATAAATGGCCAAGTCGTTGATGCCATAGATGAGAGTTGGTGGAAGCAGTGTTTGAAACGGAGAAACATCCAGCCTCTTCAGAAATAGTCAGGTAGTAGAGTCCTGCTTTCTTAGTTCCCATCCCAATCGTCTTCCCTGAGCATTTGTCCTGAACAAAGCACATACTATTAGTGAAGGTGACATGAAAAAATGAGGTTTGAAAACTAAGTTTAATTTGAAGGAAGGAACACACAAGACATTATGGAGTATGAAATTATTTGAGAAATGTACAGTGCCAATATGTGTGACACGGTCAAGAGAATGATCAGGTAAATGCACATGCCGATTAGTGACTGGAATACTGGAGCTCATAAGGTTTTGGGAACAGGTCATGTGATCAGTTGCCCCTGTATCAAAAATCCAACGAGTTTCTGAATGGAAAACAGTTGCACATAATGTGTTACCTGAAGAAGTAGTCACTTGACTTGCCATGCTACCTGATTTGGATTGATTGAGAAGTGTAAGGAGCTCTTGATATTGGGCAGATGTAAGGTTGTGGGATGGTGTCTTTGTGTCGGAGCAGCTTTCCTGAAAGTCAGTATAATGAGCTTTGGAAGGGAAGCCATAACTTGTGTTTCTCTTATCTTGAATTGCTCCTTTCTTCCGACACATGTTGATGTCATGTCCATTCAAACCACAGAAATTACATTTGAGACGCTTTCGGCAGTTTTCAAAATTGTGTCCATTGAGACCACAAAAATCACATTTGAGATGACTTCGGCAATTCTCAGAATTATGGCCTATATTGTTACATCTATTGCAATTGAGATGTGGGTTCCTTGGTGGGTAATTTCTGTGAGGATATTGTGGATGCCTATCTCTGGCAACAAGTGTGGCAGCTTCTCGCATCCTTCCTATGCTTTGAGTGGAGACATCTCTTTGCTTTTCATCTTGAACAATAAGTGAATATACCTTATTTACTGTAGGTAATGGTTCCATGAGCAATATTTGTCCACGTGCTGATGTGTAAACCGTGTTAAGGCCCATAAGAAACTTTATGGTTCGCTGCTTTTGTTGATATTCTTGTAATTCCCTTTCGGTATTTCCTCCACAATGTGGAAGAGGACATAGTGCATCGCGACTATCCCATAAACTTTTCAATTTGGTATAGTATTCTCCAATGCTTACACCTTCTTGCATGCAATCATGGATCTCTTGCTCAATGTGGAATAGGTGCACGTTGTTGGTGTGCGAAAAGCGTTCCTTTAACTCTTCCCATAGCTCATATGCAGTATCACTATACATGACACTTTCTACAATTTTGGGTAATATGGTGTTGAGGATCCATCCTTTGACAAGAATGTTGCAGCGAGTCCATTGTTTGATTTCTGCTTCAAGGTTTGTTGATGGCCTTTTGATTGTGCCGTCAATGAATCCTTCTTTGTTTTTGGTTATTAGAGCCATGAGCATTGCATGACTCCAAATGTGATAGTTTTCTTGGTTTAAGGATTGAGCTACGAGAACCATGCCTGGTTGGTCTGAGTGGTGTAGATATAATGAATGGCTAGGGTCATCATACCATTTTGGTAAAGTAGGATTGGTATTGGTAGTTATAGACATTTTTTTTTGAATAAATTCGAAAGAACGGGATAGGTTTAAGTATGTTTTAGACAATAATGACTATTTATGAAATAAATAATGTACTTAAATATGCTTTATCTTATAGAAAATGAGTCAAGGATTACAGAACCGGAAATTTTAGCTGCAGAACCGGTCGAAAAGTGGGTGAATCGGCGTCTAGAATGGCTGGAACGGCGGCTGCAACGATGAAGCACTGAACCGGATGGAAAACCGAACCGAGTGAACGACGCGTCGTTTGCTTCAGTGGTGCGCAAATGACGTGTCGTTGGAGTCGTCTTCTTCAGCAGCTGGCGCGTGTTGGAGCATGTGTCTCCGACGAGGCGCGTGGAACGCCGGTGAGATTAAAAAAGGCGCGTGTGAGCGCGTGGAGAGGTATTTTGGCTTGATTTTAATTGCAGATTGCTCGGATTCTTCTGAATAATATGATGGGATGAAATTGGAATTATTTTGTGAATCAAAATTGGTTTTGAAAAAAAAAATTGAGGAAAAATGGGAAAAAAATTCTATGAGCTGAATTTTCAGAGAATTGTTTCCTAAGCTCTGATACCATGTAAGAAATGGATTTATTGATGATTAATAAACGAATGTTTACAACCTATTTATACACAAGAAAAGTAAAATTGTAATAATTAAAAATAAATATAATTATGAAAATGCATGTTCTTGCAGCCTATCATTTCCCACCAAATTGTTGGTGACTGCTTCCAATTGGTGTGTTGATTGTCACCATCTGGATATCATGTTCTTTAACAGTTTAAGATAAAATACTAATATTATGTTATGGAATCTATTAATAATATATAATTTATTGTGATCATTATTTTCTCATTTATATCTTAATTATCAAAGTTTTACGTAGTGTTTAAATTGATGAAAATAATATAGTTTAAATATTATTCGTACATGTTAGAATATACGTGTGAAACCAGTATTAACTTACACTTGTTTCTTTTATGTTTTCTTAACCTCGAATTCGATACTTAATATTTTAAAATATTAAAGTGTTAGTCATTATAATACTTAAATGTTAATACTTAAATGTTAGGTATTGGGTTCGAGATTAAAGAAAAACGAAAAAAAAATGTGTTAATCAAAATTAGATCCCATATAAATATCTCAAGATATTTGTGACAAAAAAACTTCTACACAAGAAACCATGTATGTGAATGAAATTGGGAAGAAAATGATAAATAAGTAAAGTATAAAAAAGCTATCAGATTAATGGAGACAGAGAGGGTGTTAGCTAGGGAGCAGAAAAGAAGATGATGGAGACGTTTCTTAGTTATACTTGTGCCTAGGAAGTAAGAGATTTCTTATATTGGGGAAAAAATTTGTTATATATGCTGTTTCGTCACAATACAAACCGCACTATATATATTTGCGTTTTTTTCACAATACAAACTGCATCGTATCATTTAAACCGTGAAATCGCACTATATGTTATAGTGCAGCACTGTCTCTCGACTCTTCGTCCATTCCTAAATTCAAGGATAACCAGCTTCCATTAAAAGCAAGAAACACGTGTAATGTTTCAAAGTTTGCAAAGGACTTAAAAGATTTTATAATCCTCATTTAACCTTCTCATGTTACGAGGAAGTAGACTAGATGTTACTATCATGCATAATGAATTTATTTATATTTATTAATAATTTGTTAATATGATTATATATATTGATATTTTTTAAATAGATAACATAAAAATAATTACAAAAGATCAGTAAATTTTTTTATGTTAACTAATATGTAAATAATATACGATAATTAATATTATATTAAATATTAAATAAATAAAAGTATTTATGATTTATAAGTATCATTTATCCAATATTAAATTATATAAGACAACAAAATTTTATAGGGACGTCCAATCTACCAAAGATCAACAACAAACTTAAATTAAAAAAAAAAACAGCATATTACATCTCTACTAACAATAAATACTCTCTTAAAACGCATAGCTACTCGATATCCCTGATGCAGATATCATAGCACTTTCCCATGCTGTCTTCCAATTGCTCCATATCTGACACATTATCATCATTCACAATCATTTAATTTCAAGCACTTTAATTAGTTGGTGCTCAATCCCATCTATTTTCTACGAATTATTGAAATTAAAAAAATATAAATAAAAAATCTTATAGATTTGAAGTTTGTCCCTTTTTAAACAAGTTTTTTTAAAAATTGAAAAACTTTTATTCTTCCAATATTATCTAACCTAAAATGTATCATGGAGCCATTATTTTTTAAAATATATGAACAAATATAATTTGGTAGATAGTAGTCGAAAACCCTTTTTTTTTAATTTCAAGTTGAAATTAAATATCAACTTATATGTAAAAATGTTATGGAATAAAAAAAACTCACAATTTCAATATCTGTTATATAAGTTGGATCTCAAAAGAGAAAGAAAGGTATAATAAGGTATAACAATTTCAATATCTAAAAAAAAATTAAATTTTAAATCTATACTTATTAAATAGTAGAACACAAATATATTGTTTTTATAAAAAGAATTGAATAAGTTTACACCACATATAATTCAAGTATTTGACACCATGTTATATATAAATGATTACATAGTTTTTTAGACTTTCTGATTTAAACAATTAAAATTTAAATAGATAATTTTTTCATTATGTCTTTAATAAATCTGAACTATTAAGATATTAGCATGACAATTACTTAAAAATTGAGGATACTAAAACTCTACTTATTTATATCAGTGGTTAATAAGACTTACCGGTGACAGAATGGAGACTGGAGGTCCTAGTGCAGCGAAAAGTACAATTATAGACACCATCAACCAGAAATCTTACACATGGCTCCATACAAACGGTTGTACATTTGGTGTATTTATAAGTCCTCTCTGAAAGACCAATGCATTTCCTAGCACAAGATTCACCACAACGATACATTCTCACATTTATATGTGGAGATGTAGAAGATTCTGATTCGTCATTTAGGGTTTTCCAGTAATTAGAGCTCTTGTCCTCTTCATCATACCCATCTTGTACTCGCATTGTGTGTATGTTTGCCAAACACATGAATAAACTCATCACCAATACTCCAACTCTAGTGCTCATGCATTACAAATCCTCCTCTTTCTCTCTTATTTTGTTGCCCAACTCTCTAGATAGTTTAATTATATCAGCTACATGTAATTAATAATTATTGGGAGTTTTAGATGACATTAGTGTTATTTATATAGGTAATAAATTAAGCAAAAAATTTTATATGATATAATTATTAATCTTATTTTACTTTTAATATACTAACTATGTTAAAAGAAAAATATATGCTTCGTGTTTTTAATATGGCTAAGCATATATATTTCTTTATATTATTATAAAAAATAATATATTTAAATATAAAATTATATTTATGTAGATGTAATTAAGCAATTAAATCTCCTTATTGTGAAGCATGAGTGGCTCTACAATTTCAAGTAATTTTTTATTTTTTGACCTTTTGAGTTAGGGAAAAGTTTTTGCCTTTTTTGCTTTAGTTAATAATTTTGTCTAATTAGCTTTTTTGCTCTGGGCGACTATTGTCCTTTGTTCCAATAATAGAGGTACCCTGCAAGGTTTATTTTGAGAAATTAAAATAAGCATGGTTTTGATTTTAAGAGACTTCTATTTTGTTAATTATTTATTAGTTGGGTACCAAATATTATTACTATATATAACATAATAAAATTAAACAAATAAATACTTAAACCAGAGGATAAATTAAATAATAAATTTTATTAAGCTTTAAGCACAGTAAAATAAAGATAAAGAATAACATAAGTTGCACTATAAATCCTTTATTCATTTTAAGTTAAATTTTTAAAAATAAAACCAAGAATGATTTCCTTTGATACTTATTTTGCCATAATAAATAAAAAATTTCAAAAAAATATACTAGTGGAGAAAGACTTCTTAAGATAAGAGACATAGTGTTAAAGATAGCTAAAAAAAAAATATTTTGTATATAATTCTACGTAATCATAAATATTACATACGAATATTAAATGAAACAATGTAAGTAAAAATTCCTATATTTATGGAGATATAGAATAACATATAAGTTATTATGCTTGTATTTTCTTATTTTAAATTCCAACAATTATTTCAATAATTGTATATTTAATTTGATTTATGGACGAATACACAAACATACGTTTCATCTTTTATTCATCTTTTTTTAAGTAATATCAATGATATTTCTTAATATCATGTTAAAAATAGTTAGGATTTTTAAAATAAAATGCTATTCATTTGATGAGAAATATCAAAAATATCAAAAATTTGAGTAGTTAAAATTGAAGTAATTATTTTTAAAAAATAACATAAAAAAAACAACAATGGGAGAGTCAGAGTCAAAAGGAGAATATCTTACTTCTTTTTTCATTTAAAATAATGTACAAGATTTTCGTCTTACTCAACTCCTAAATGATAAAATAAAAAAAGAACACTTATGGTCATGGACTTATTGGAGTTGCGTTTTTTTCTTGACAAGAACGAGTTATGATAGAATACGTCTTATTTATCTTGACGAAAGGATGAATAGATATCAAAATTTTAAAAATATTCACAATTTTAAGTATTATTTTGATGACTTCTCATATGTTACAAGACATGAGTGATTTGTTCAAAAATTGATAGTTTTTTTTAGAATATTTACTAGCGTCAAATACATTTTAATGACAAAAATACTAATAATTTTTATAATAATAATAGAAATAATATTAACTCGTATTTATTTCTTATTTATGTTATGCCAAATGATTTATGGATATAAATTTTTTAGTGTCATAAATTTTAATTTTTTTGATTATGGACCTCGAGAGTTATTCGTTTTGATTTCTATATTTCTATTTGTAATAACTATTGATATTTATTCAATCTTTAATTTTTTATTATCCATTTACAAAGTAAAGTATTTTTCAAAAACTTAATTTTTTACTAAAAATAACAAAAATAAATATTTTAATTTTTTTTTTGAAAAATTAATAATTTATGATTTAAAATAATAATTCAATATAAATTAAAAGCTACAATTAAAATAATTCGTCGTAAGAAGTTGAACAAAAAATAATTTTTTTTTTGTTATTTTTGATAAAGATGAAGTTTTTACACATAAAAAATTAGCTTAAATCTTTTAGATGGACTTCAATAACTATTTTAAAAAAGATAATAAATTTTTACAAATTTAATAACGGATTTAAATACACTTTTTTGAAATATATTAGATTTTTATGACCCTTTACACATAAAATAAAGGAAAAAAATATTGGAGTTTTTTTCTTTTTATAAAAGGTAATGTTTAATCCTTTAGATTATAAAATATGTCATTTAATTATTTTTGTTATAAAAAATATATTATTTAGTCAGATTTTTTATGAAAAAATCTATTAGAGACTTTTGATAGGAAATTTTAGTAATAAAATAATATTTAAAAAATAAATAAAAAATTTCTTAGCACCTTTATTCCTAAACAAGAGAATTAAAAATCGCCTTCTAGGACATAGGATACAAGATGACACTTTTAAAACCCCTTTGAGATAAAATCAAATCCATATAAACTAACGTCTTAAAAAATTTCAAATCAAACGAGCAAGCCCATTTGATAAAAAAGACCTAGCTCATTCGATAAGAATGACTTAAGCTCAAAGAGACCTAGTCCATTTGACCAAAAAAATTCTCAATTAATTGAATTTCACTTACCCTAATTTTATTCTCTCCCACTCCCACAAAAAAGACGGCCGGTCGAAAAAATCCTTACAGTTCGCTACGCTCTATTGCAGCCATTAAACCAGTAGTGTCCACAGTCCACCCTCCCACTATTTTGTTGTTCTCTGTTCTCCATCTGTCCGTCCCTCTCTTCTCCAATATGTAAGTTTTCCATTTCGTGATTCTCAGTTTTGATTATTTGCTGCTCGTTATAACGATTTCTTCGTCGTTCTCTGAAGATAGTTTCATAATTCTTGCAAATCAAAGAAAACCCTCTGTTTCATTTTGATTAATTTTAATTTTGGCTTATCTATGAGAGTATTCTATCTGCACCAGTTAATTGTAACTTGTAATATGGGTTTTGAGGAAGATGAGATGAAGTGCCTAAGTTTTTTTTTTTATTCTTTCTCTTTCGGTTACCTTTGGTTTCCCTTTTAGAGATTATCAATTTGTTTAGTTTATAGTTTAGCTACTAAAACTGTTATTGATATTTCATAAATTACAAGATATAGAGAATGCAAATTGATCTAAGAAATTTTGATAGCAAAACCCAAAAATATGAGGAATAGAGAAACACAAGCCTGGGTTTCCCTATTCTATCAGACCATTTTATCTAATTTCAACAACCTGCTATAGTAAATAGTTGGTTGCTAATTAAGGTCTTTGGTTGTATAACGTGTTTAATTTATGATACAAAGTATAATGTTAATTTGGTTGTAAGGAATATTCTCTCTCTCTCTCTCTCTCTCTCTCTCTTTTTTGACGTTTTGACATTTTGTCATTTTACTAATTTCTTTGTTTTGCTTTTATTTTGATCGGTTTTGTTCAATATGTTTGCAATTTATGGTTTTCTTTCACATGTCTTATTGTTTCTGTACAGTTTCTTTTGGGTGCTTTAATGAAAGTTAAGGGTCCCTTTCTCTATTACGAAGCCACATTTTCTGCTTGAATATTGAGGTCTTATTCGTGCTCCATTTTTTATTGTGGCGGTAAAAATGTACATATTATTGGACATTTTATGTCTGGTTAATTTCTTCTAATGAAACTATTGGCCTATTTTATCTTATATGGATAAAGTTATGTGAGACGGGTTATATGCACTGTATTTAGGAGTCCCTTTTAATTATATGGATTTGTTGTGCTAGGTATGAGTTTTTTTAAATTAATCGATTTATTTTCTTTCATCATTAATTCTCCCATGCATGGTTCTTCACTCATTCTCTCTGTTTCTCCCTGATGCTTTGGCTCAAATCTACACTATCTATAGCTTGGAAGAAACTCTGGCAGGTTTTCAGCAATGAAGACTAAAAGAGGAAATAAGAAACGTGCAGTGTCAGATCTTGATCATTCGGTTACAAAGGACACTGTTGATAGTGGTAAGATTTATTGCAGTATTCCTGAATGGGATCTTTTGGTCTGCCTAGCTCTGCCTGCCTCTATAATTGGATAAGGGTTTAAGTTGCATGACTGGCTTTTATACAGCAAATAATAAAATTATAAAAGGTCAAGAAAAATATACTTAACAAGTTTTCATTATTAAACATTCACCTCTCTATATTAGACTCGACTCTATCCATATCCCATGAAGGCTATGAAAAAAAAATGTTCATTTATTCACTCTTGTTGACAATAGGGGTTTGTATCCTCACTTGTGCTCTACTGGTACTGAATCATACAGGTTGAAATACATATGATAGTTTATGTGAGGTGGTTTTTGTGACAAGTTTACCTTTTATTTTCTTCCGTTGAAATTTGTGTTTTGGCTCTGATTTATTTTTTGCTTGGTTGATAATGAATCGTTTAGGTTGAGATTAAATATATATATATGAAATATTAGGAACAAAAATAAAAAGTTTGAATATTTGGTATGCTTAATATTTCGAACTTCTAAACTTAGGTCCAGGAGAGGTTGCAGATGAACTCCCTGTTAACAATGACTTGAACGAGCCTACAATGGGAGAGAAGCTTGCCTGTTTAAATATACTAGATAGTAATAAAGGCAACGAGAAGGAGGGTTCTCCTCTTACAGCAAAGCCTCCTAGTGCAGATTCTATGCATGTTATGCTTAAACAAGCACTGCATGCTGATGATCGTGCTCTTTTGTTAGATTGCTTATACACCCAAGATGACAGGGTAATTTTCTTGCCCACAATATTTCATTATGTAGATTTTAGGAAAAGTGATGTTGGATATAACATTCATAGTTTGGTCATTGGTCCCAGGTTATTGCAAAATCTATATCACAATTGAATCCCTCTCACGTCGTGAAGCTTTTGCAGTCTCTAATATCACTAATTCAGTCACGGTAAAACACTAGCGGCAACTTACCCTCTTTGAAAGATTCTGCCATTGTGTTATTCTCAATTAATGCAAATTGTAAGCGTTGTGTCGACATCAGATGTTTAATATAAATGGATGGGAAGTTGGTTTTCCGATTAGCATTTCTTGTTATATGGTCACCTTGTAAGCTTATTTGCATGTTTAGCTGCTCATTGTCATGAATGGTTTTTCCCAACTTGTTTAATAATGTTTATTATACTCAATAGAGGTGCAATTTTGGCGTGTGCCCTTCCATGGCTGAGGTGTCTACTTGTTCAACGCACAAGTGAGATAATGTCCCAGGAGTCTTCTATTCTTGCCCTGAATTCCCTGTGTCAGGTAAGTGTTTTATCCTACAATAGAATTAGCTTTTATGTTTGAGTTGCCCATGTTAAGTTTCATTCATAATTCTTTTATAGATGCACGTGATATGTTCCACGTTAAGTATTAATATTCATACTATAAATCATGTTATTCTTGCAGCTCATCGAATCTAGAGTGTCCACTTTTCAATCAGCTCTTCAACTATCAAGTGTCCTAGACTTGCTATATACAGAGGTAGGTATCTTGATTAGTTAATATCTTATCAGTTGATAGTTTCCGAAACTAACTGAACTCATAAGAAGAAGCTTTTCCATCAGATTGATGATGTGGGAGATGAATATGCCACAACTGTGCCAGTTATTTACGAAGACAAGGATGAAAGTGATGAAGAGGAATCAGAAGACGCCATGGAAACTGAACAAGATGAGGTCAGTGAAGATGACAAAGGATTTGATCAAGATGGTGTTTGTGGTCTTGAAAGGAGCGGTGATGGCTTGAGCCATTGACTTTATGATTTTTTTAATTTTGGTTCTCTACTTCACAGTTTTGGGGCGAGAAAATCACGTGATTTAATCCGTGGCCATTAACTTCATTCAAAATCAATTAAATTAATTATGATTTATTATTTTCTTAAAAAAGAAAGTAATAATCGAGATGCAATCACTTTGTTTTCTTCTTTTAATCCGTGGCCATTAACTTATTCACTGGAGACCGGTGAGAGATAAGTGCTAATAAAATTTAACAAGTTCAAAAGGGTTTTTAAAACTACTTTAAATAACGCTTTTAAAATATGTAACAATAAATGATACGTTTATCCCTTTGTATCTTTTAACTTTGGGTAAAACTATTTTCATAATATAAATTATTATAGTAAAAATTATTATTTTTAATGACAAAGTAGTGCGAATACTAATAAAGATATCATATAGTATTCCTGCGTTCTTATTCCAGCAATAAGAAAAGTCGATATGGTAAGACCAATTATCTATATGCTTTAAGGATGGTATCATTTTTAAAGCGATTGGGGCTACGAGGAATGTGCGCGTGAAATAGTTATAAATGATTATATAAATAATTATAATTATTTTATATATATTTGATTAATAACTGTAGGGTGTAAAGATGATAATAATTTTTTTATATGCATTTTATTTTTTAATATGTATGTAAAAATATATTTAGTTTTAAAAAATAAATGTTAAAATATTTTTTATTCTATTACATTATTTAAAATATTATATATTAATTTTTATTTATTAACTATTTAATATATAAGTAAAATAAAATTGCATAAAAATAAAAATAAATAAAATTTAATCTAATTATTTCGAGAATTATATATTTTATTATTAAAAATATATTTTATATAATTATATATATATAAATAATAATATTAATATATGTTTGATTTTAATTAATTATATTTTTTATATTATAATAATCATCCTCCTTATATATTTTATTGGATATACTTATTTTTTTTAAAACAAACTTTTCAATATTTATTTATTCTCGATTCCTTTTTGAACTCTTGAGATATATTCCAATAAAGTAAAAATAAAAGAAAAATAAAAATCTTGAGATAAGCTCATAATCTGTGTACTATATACACTATAACGTTACTCTCAATGAATTTCTTAACACAGTAATTTTATGTATCACTAATGACATACTAATAATATTTAGGTAGATGAATTTTTGTTCATTAATTCTTACATATTAAAAAATTCAATCAGTTGTGGTCCTCTCCGCCTCTTTTCGGTTTTTTTCTTTTAAAGTTTTTATTTTATTTTAATAAATATTAAAATACCTATATAATAAATACCTATTTTATATATTTTTAAATTTTTTATACTAATAAATACTAAAATATCTATATAATAAATATCTTTTATAAGTATTTATGTTATATAATACAATCATTTTTATTACATTAAGTATAATAATTTATATAATTAATGATTACATATTTAATGATTATTCGATCAATTTATTTATTATATCTTAAGTCCTAATCTTTGTCATACAACCATTTTTTTAATTTTTTATATTAATAATATCAAAATATTTATATAATAAATACATATTTTATATTTTTTTTGTTAATTTTTTATACCAATAAATATCAAAATTCTATATAATAAATAAATTTTTACGAATAATAATTTTGTATAATAAAATTATTTATTTTTATTACATTAAAAATGATAATTTATACAATTAATGAGTACATACTTAATGAGTGTTCAATCAATTATTTATGATATTTTAAGCCTTAATATTTGATTGATGATCATTTTTTTCTTCCCCTTTTTGTTAGCTTTTTTACACCAATAAAAAACTAAAATATCAATATAATAAATATATATTTTATAATTTTTGTTATTTTTTAAACCAATAAAAATCAAAATATCAATATAATATATACATTTTTTATGAAGAATTATTTCATATAATGCAATCATATTTATTATATTAAAAGTGACAATTAATAATTTATTGATCATTTGTGATATTTTTATATATAAAAAACCATTATATTTGGTCGATAAATGTTATTTATTTTTTAACACCAATAAATACAAAATTTTCAATGATAAATACATATTGTATATTTTTTTGTTAATTTTTTTATACCAATAAATACCAAAATATTCATATAATAAATAACTTTTTATGAATAATTATGTTGTGTAATGTAATTATCTCTATGACATTTAGAGTAACAATTCATACATTAATAATTATCTATTTAATGAGTAATCATATGTGGTGTTTTATTATATTTGAGATTATTTAGAGGTAATTACTTGTTAATGTATTTTTTTTATATTTAATTTATTTATTAAATAAAATATGACTCATATTTAGATTGTGTGTCATTGTTACACAATGTTATATCTTTTGTTGATAAAATAATTATTATTGTGTATATATTTTTCATTAAAGTAATAAAATAATTAATTTTTTTATAATAAAATAATAATTATTTGATATTTATTATTTAATAACGTAATGAATTAATGAATTATTTATCTTTAGAATACTTTTTTATATAAAATTTTAACATAGTTAAATACTTTTCTTTTTTTATGAAATTTTTTTTTGTTGGAATAATTATTATTATTGATAAATTAATATTATTATATATTAAAAAAAATTAAATTGTTGATACGTGTATTTTTATGAACGCAAAACTAATTATATTGAAATACAAAGAGTCATTAAAATTATGATGGATAAATGATACGAGTGTGTTGTAATTATGCTCAAATAATTTCCTGATAAATTTGTATTGCTCTCCATTTCTACACGTGGACGAATAGTGTAACTTTATATATATAAATAAATTAATAAAAAGTTTAATTTATTTTTAAATATAGGTATAATGGGAGGAAATAATTAAATATGATTTGTTAGAACAAGCAGGTGGCAATATAGAGGAGTTTCAATATTCTTAGAAATTAGCAGCTCAGTCCTCACAATAGCCGAACACGTGTCAAACAGGTGTCACTAAGAAGACACGTGTTGAGTTATATTTCTCGTATAAGTACTAAGCTTGATTTTAAGCATTTCTATCATCTCGTAAACAGAAAATAAGAAAACAAAAGATTTGTGATAACATCTTTCTTCAGTTTCTATTCAGTAGTTTGCTTAATTTAGAGGAAGAAAAAAAAATGGCATCCCGCGACCAGAGCTACAGAGTTGGTGAAACCAAGGGCCGAACTGAGGTAAATGCATAGATTTCAGGGTTGATGTGGTTTAACAGTAGTAACAGAGTTCACGCTTCTTATTTATTTATGCAAAATTGATAACATCATTTACTATCAAATATCACAAAGAAATTGTATTAATCTCTTAATATTCAGGAGAAAACTAATCAGATGATGGGCTCTATGGGCGATAAGGCCCAGGATGTGAAGGACAAGACGTATGGCTCAACCCAAGCTGCAAGAGACAAGACCCAGGGTGCAGCCCAAACTGCCAAGGACAAGACCTGTGAAACGGCTCAATCTGCAAAAGATAAGACCCAGGGTGCAGCCCAAACTGGGAAGGACAAGACCTATGAAGCAACCCAAGATGCAAAAGATAAGACCCAGAGTGCAGCCCAAGCTGCCAAGGACAAGACTTATGAAACAGGCCAAGCTGCAAAAGATAAGACCCAGAGTGCGGCCCAAGCTGCCAAGGAGAAGACGTATGAAACGGCCGAAGCTGTCAAAGACAAGACCCAGGGTGCGGCCCAATCAACAAAAGAATGGGCCCAAAACAAGACAGGTGGTGGGAAAGATACGACCTCAGCTGGAGCAGACAGAAGCAGGGAAATGGGCGAAGCTGGGAAAGAAAAGAGCGAAGGGATATTACAGCAAACAGGGGATAAAGTGAAACAAATTGCATATAGTGCTGCTGATGCAGTGAAGGGTACTTTTGGAATGGCCAATGATGATGATGATAATGTCCGAAATGCCCCTTCCTACACCAGGGGAGGGCCCAAGTAAAAAGGGATCATGTTTAACTTGTTTAATTTATATTTTAGTAGCCCTTGTTGTTTGGGGATCATGCAAACTTGTGAAAGCTCCGGTAATTTGCTTTGATACGTAAAATACAATAAAGCATTTTCCTTTAAATTTTAACTCATTTTCACGTGGTTTTAACACATTTAATTGTCTAAAAAAAACAAAGAAAATGGAAAAATAAATAAAAATAAAACGGTTAATAATATATATTAATATATATATATATATGAATTATTATTAAAATAAATAAGAGACTTCTATAATTAATTACCTTTACCCAATTAAGGTCAACTTTAATTATTTTTTTCTTCTACGGTGGGTGGAGATTTCAAACCTTAGCTAAAATATGTAAGAATTTAGAAGATATGATTTAGAGTCAATATTATGTGTTACCCCGGTCGGTTTTTTTCAATATTAGCTAGGTATGGTTTACCAGATATGCGACGAAACAAATTGTATACAATTCAATAAAGGGATAATGAAGTTCTTTAAGAGTTTTGTTATTCTATGATAAAGTAAAGATACTGTTTTGTTAGGATTCTTTATAATAAGATGCTAATATCTGGGGGAATATTAGATAGATTTATTATAGCATACTTCCTCTTTCTAGTTATCCTTTCAAGATAATTGAAAAATAATTATAAATCATTTATTTCTTTATTAAGATTATTAAGATTCTGTTTATTTGATAATTTAGCATTTACATGATATATTAAATTATACCCGATACATGCTTTTTAATATAAATAAACAAAAAATTTGAGTACCAATCATATAAATCTTTCTTAACATAAAAATAAAAATAAATATTTTTAATAAAATATTTATATAATATTTAATAAGATTTTTGAGATGGTATTATATTTTTAATAACCTTAATTTGACTCATAATAATTATCTATATTATCTATATGATAAACAATCTTTTTTAAAAAATCAATCATTGTAATACTTTAATATATAATTATATAATATTTTATTATTTAATTAATAAAAATATTTAATATAATTAACTGTAAAAAATTAAAATTATTTATGTTGCTATGAAATTAAATAAATTATAATTTAAATTTTTAATATTTATTTTTTAATTGATTAAAAAGAATATTTTAGATAATTAATTGTAAAAAATATACAATTATTTATTTTAATTAAGATAAAAAAAACCTTGCATAAAAATGATAAATGATTGTGATCTAGATAATTATATTTTAACTATTAATGCATAAAAAATAAAATTTTTAAATAAATTATATAATAATTAATTACAATAATAATTAATTAATAAAGTATTGGGTAATTTTATCTAAATTTTTTATATATATAATATATTCAAAGTATTTTAAAATAATAACTATTATTATGTTAGTTATTATATAATTATTTAAGATTTATACTTTTTTATCAAAAGTATAAATTATTAGTAAACTGAAAGAATAATAATTATCTAGATTATATAGTTGTTTCTACTCTTAATACATGAATTCTTATTTTTTATCAATTCAGTATTAAATTATTAATCTCTAAAATAACAAAGAATTTATAATTATCTGGATTATAGTTGTTTAAGCATTTCATGTAAGAATAAATAATAAAATATTGATAATTTTTTATATTATAATTTACTTATTTTTTATATAGGATGTTATTTATCTTAAATAACATAAATAATTATTTATTTTTTGATTAACTATTTTAATTATTATTCTTTATCCATCATAAATTAACTATATATATAAAATAAAATGGTGCTTTCATCTTCATATTTAAGACATTCAAAAATTTATAAGTATATGTTATATACAAATTATTTATAATTTTATGGGACTTATGTTTTACTTATGAAATCATTATTAGTAGAGTTAAGATTTGATAATATTATGTCAAATACTTATTACTCGGTTAAAAAATCAGTTGTGATGATAAATAGATAAATTATATTAAAATTTTAAACTCAATACAGTAATTCTATATGACATTATAACATCATATTAATAATGACAAATTTTGTCTGCAATATAAAATTATTCAAATTTTATGAAAAATATTTAATAATAATTATTAATATTATAATAAATATATTGTTAGTATATTAGGTAAGAAAAATATATTTGTGAAGAATATATATTAATAACGGAAAAAACTAAAAAAAGGAAATTATTTATAAATAATCAAATAAATTTTTAAAAAATGTTTATTTGTCACAAAATATGTGAATACGTGTCGTAAAATTAAAATATTTTTTGTAGTGCTAAGCCTATCAAATTAAGAGATAATATAAATCTTACTAGAATATAGTTAGAGATAGATATTGTTTGAATTAGAGATTAGAGATATTTGAATCTATATTTATCCTATGATCCATAACTCTATTCTTGTACTTTACTTAACCTTACCTCTATAACTAGCCTTAGTCTTAAGAGGGGGAAAGAACACCTCTTTTGGTGATGGCAATAGCAAGAATACTAGTACTCTTTGTAATCATACTATATCTCCTTCAAACAAACTCAATGAACTTTGAGAATCTAGGGAGTAGCGAACATGGTGGGTTAAATTTGCCTATAAATAATTTGGGACTTATTGAGCCCCAGATACCAGCTCCTAGCGTGCAGCCCTCGCAAGAATGTAATAATGTTGAGCAATTAAATCAAACGAGTTCTAAAAGAAAAAGGCAAGTGTTTTTATCTTTCAATAATAGCGATTCTTTATTATTTTATTCTTTTATTCTGACGTAATTATGTTTGAAAATAGATCCAAGAAAGAAAAAAAAGATTTTAAATGTTGCAGTTGTCAGAAATCCCAATGCTTGAAACTGTAAGTAAGTCATTCTATATATATATATATATTTTATATTACAATCTCCTCTCTTATTTAATTAATTATTATTTGTTGTTCATCATAATTGTCAGTTATTGTGAGTGCTTTGCTAATGGAGTATATTGTGTGGATTCTTGTACTTGTAATGCTTGCTTGAACAACATTAATTATGAAGACACTGTTATTGATGCTCGTGAACAAATTCATTCCCGAAATCCACATGCATTTTCTCCAAAAGTCAAAAACTATCCTGCCAGTACGGTACACAATTTATTTTCTACATACTGAGGATGCAAATATTTTCCTACCAGATATGTGCGTTGTGTGTTATGTGTGCGCGCAGCCGTGCATGTAGCTACGCATGCTGCTTTGATTTTTTCAATAGAAGAGTACGTACTCATGAAGAGGAAAAATGTAAAATTTGCAGGACGAAAAGAACAATCCTATCCTTGCCTCGGCATGGCACAAAACAGGTTGCAATTGCAAGAAATCAAAGTGTCTTAAAAACTATTGTGAATGCTACCAGGTTTCATTTTAATCCCTTTATTAAATTTCATTTTTATCTATTAATACATCAAATTGTAAAAAAACGATTAAGATGAAAATATATATAGAATTTGAAACCATTGTCCTTCTTCTGTTCAAGGCTAAAGTTGGATGTTCCGAGGTATGCAGATGTGATAATTGCATGAATTCTTTTGGCAAAAAGCCAGGTATGTACTTCATTCTTTAGTTAATCATTAGTATATTTATTGTTTATATTTTATCATGGATTAATTTCAAAACTAAGAAATTAAAAATATATATTGAAATGGTTATAAAAAAAAAAAAGGCATCTAAAGTTGATTGCCATCTTATTGTGTATTAAAAACAGAACCAAGAGTATACAAGAGAAGAGGTAAAATTTTGGATAAGTTATCCAATGAAGAAAATGTGGGATTTAGCAATCAATTTTTTCCAACATGTCAAGAACTTGTTGACATAACCAATCTCAACCCATCATCAAGAAACCTTTCTTCTAATAAACAATTGACCTCATCAAACACAATTGACTATTCAACAACATTACAAGTTCAATGTTATGACAGAAATAGTCAACTTCAAGGTCAATGTTATGCTCCAACAAACGAAGCAAAAAAAGATAGCACATAAAATCAGAAACATGTGTCGGGTCCAAAGCCTAACTCAAGTTTCAGGTAGTACTGGCTTCATAAAACGCCACAATATTTTATGAAGCTTGTAATTGATCATGTGTTGGACTGTTATTACTCCATTTACTGCAATTGTTGGCTCTCTAATTTTGTAGCAGATAGAAGTTGTACACATTTTGTAATTAATAAGGTAACTTAGGCAATTTATATCTGGTATTTATATTTTAGCTTAGATTCTTCACAATTTAATTTGGATATTTTTATTTGTTCTGATAAAACTCACGTGCCTTGCACATGAATTGCTTTACACTTTTTTTTTGTTTTTCATCTTTGTTTAATTGTATAACTTGTTTGAAATTTATACGATACAATGATAAATAAATAAATAATAACAAAATTAATCATAATTTTTTTTATTTAATTAGAACATATATATTGAAAATGAATATTATAAATATTGTTAATTAAACTCTTTAAAATTTGAAAAAATAATTATAATAAGTTAAAATAAAGATAAAATATCTATAATAAATATAATTAAACTCGTATTTTTGGTTAGTTACTTAGCTTAATAAGTTAAAAGAAAAAATATAAGATATTTATTAAGAAAGTAATTTACTTAAAGTGATTAGCTTATTTTTTTAATTTAAAATAAAATATCATTTACAATATATATGTTATCATTTTAAAATAATAACATATATAAATGATATTTTTATCTAAAATTATATATAATTTAAAATTTTATAGATAATATAAACTAATATTATTGTTTATAATATGCAGAACAGAATAGATAAATCAAGTGTTTGCTGATTTCTCTCCATACTTGGAAGGGACTATTTCATCACCTGCTATGTAATTAATGTAAGTTCAAAGACTTGGGTTCAATTCAAAGGTCATCTGGCATTTTCTAAATATACATACAGCTTCCATGACAGAGCAAAAATGGTAAGAATGCTGCTCGTCTTGTGGCCTCGTTTAACCCTTCTATTTTATCCCTCACTGTCCTGCCGAAGAGTACAATGGTTGTTAGCTCACATTATGAAAACTTAAATTCTACTATTTTTAGTAGAATTGTTTGCTAATTAACTCTTCTAACATAGTATATATTAGAGCGTTGTTAAGTGTGTCTACCTTATGTTAAGTAAATAAAAGTGTGAGTGAAAATTTGGTTCAAGATAAATCTTCTTATGTTTAAATGAGAATGATAAATATGTAACCAGTTTTAAAAAATATAATTACAAGGTGGCGTTTGATTCTCAGAATGGAATCGGAATCAGAATCGAAATAGGAATGAATATAGAATGAAATGAAAAGAAAATAATGTTGTTTGGTTTGATCACTGGAATCAAGCTCAAAATCAGGATTACAGTGTTTGGTTTGCCATTAGAATGGAATGAAAAAAAATTATAAATTATCTTAATACCCCTACATTTAGTAAAGTTTAAATAATGTCATTTAATTACTATTTTTTCGTCAGAGAAAATACATTATTGAAATCATTATTTTTTAAAATAATTATTAATTAAAAAGAAAATATATTATTAAAATTATTATTTTTCTAAATAGGTTTAGGATTTTGAGGTTTGGGATTTGGGATTTAGGGTTTAGGGATTTAGGATTTGGGATTTAGGATTTAGAGCTATATTTGTGGGTTAAGGTTTAGGGTTAAAATTATTATTTTTCTAAAAAGGTTTTAGGGTTTTAGAATTTGGGATTTTGGATTTAGGGTTTAGGGTTTAGGGTTTTAGGATTTGGAATTTGGGGTTTAGGATTTAAGATTTAGTGTTTAAGGTTTTGGGATTTGGGGTTTAGGGATTTAGGTTTTAGGATTTAGGGTTTAGGGTTTAGGGTTTCAGGATTTGGATTTTAGGTTTTGGGATTTTGGGTTTAGGTTTTGGGTTTTGGGATTTGAGTTTAGGGTTATATTTAGGGTGATGATAAAATTGAAAAAAAAATTTGAAATGAAAATGGAATTATGATTCCTAAAAAGGGGAGAAGGAACTACATTGAGTAAAGTTCAAATAATATCATTTAATTACTATTTTTTCATTAGACAAAATACATTATTGAAATCATTATTCTTCTAAATAATTATTAATTAAAAGAAAATATATTATTAAAATTATTATTTTTCTAAATAGGATTTGGGATTTAGGGATTTAAGATTTGGGGTTTAGGGTTTAGAGTTATATTTGTGGGTTAAGGTTTAGGGTTAAAATTATTATTTTTTTAAAAAGGTTTTAGGGTTTTAGAATTTAGAATTTTTGATTTAGGGTTTATTGTTTTAGAATTTGGGATTTTGGATTTAGGGTTTAGGGTTTTAAGATTTGGAATTTAAGATTTAGGTTTTAGGGTTTAAGGTTTAGGGATTTGAGCTTTTGCGATTTGGGTTTGGGATTTAGGTTTTAGGGTTTAGGATTTTAGGATTTAAGGTTTAGGATTTAATGTTTTAGGGTTTGAGGTTTAGGATTTAGGGTTTAGGGGTTAACGGTTTGAAATTTAGGTTTTAGGGTTTTAGGTTTTGGGTTTTAGGATTTGGATTTTGGGTTTTAGGTCGTGGGATTTTGGGTTTTGAGAATTAGGGTTTAGGTTTTAGGTTTTGGATTTGGTGTTTTGGGATTTGAATTTAGGATTATATTTAAAATGAGGATAAAATTGGAAAAAAATTGAGATGGAAATAGAATTATGATTCATAAAAAGTAGAGAAGGAATTGTAATTCATTTCCTTGGATAAATTTTTAGAATTAAAATATATTTTTTATAAATTTATAGGATAAAATTATTTCAATTAAAAACTATGACTAATACATTATTTTATCTAAATTTACGGGAATATTGGTGCTTTTCTCACTCTTTTTTTTTATTTGATATAGTCATTGAATTGATATGTTTGCAATTCTTGACTGAATTGAAGTTGTTGAAAGGCCCAATACGTGAGATTACAAAGCCCATCAAAATGACACTTAGGGTCGAAGACTCGTCAAGTGAAAAAAAAAATCTCATCAAGCCTCTTACGTACTGATATCATGATAAAAAATTGTTATGCAATTATTTCTCTTACAAAAACTATTATAAAATGAGAATATAATAATCCTCTCTCTATATATATATATATTAGTTGAAGAAACACCCTTACATTTGGAATAGGAAGATGAAATAGCAAATAAGGACATACAAAGAACAAAAATTACAAATGCAAGAGTTTCTAAAATAATCCCAAGAAAAGAAAAGTTGTATAGTGGATCCACCAATATAACGACAAAATTAAGGAAAAATTAAAATATTATAAATTTGTGATAAATTTTAAGAATAAATTAAGATATTCATCGTTCTAATATATTAATACTACTTCTAACATGGTTTTAGGGATTTAGTACACAGCAATGAATGCCTACTAAAGCTACATGTCTTCACATTCCCATTAATTATAATACAAAGAAAATATATATAGCAAAAAAGTAGTACCTTGAGCCATCATCAGCTAGTCCATGTAGCCAAACTATAGTCGCTTCATGTCTTCCTTCTGGCTTTACCACTTGAGTCTGTCCAAACTCAAATGTACTCCTACGACTCCTACTAGAACTACCTGAATTTGTTTATTTATATATTTATTTTGGATAAAGATAAGACCCATCGATGAGAAGTCGACCGTGTCATGTTTGTATTTTATGTTATGTTTATATATTTTTAATGTCGTAAAAAAATACAAAAAAATATTTTTACCAAATTGAATTGGTACGAAAATTCAATATATCTATCGAAATAAAAATATCAATAATTAATTTTAATTAAAATATTTAACGTTTTATTCTTGTTATAAGTTGTAATCTTCGAGAAGTGATATTAACTTATAAAAATAAATAAATAAATAGTTTAAGAGTGGAAGATATTCTATTCAAAATTTTAAACATTATAAACATGTATGTAAATATATACTCAATTTTTATAATATTTTGGATTTTTACTAAATGCTTCGTCGCAACATTTATTTCAAAATATCAATATTTGTGTTGAAAAAACAAAAAATAACTCTACACAAAAGAGTTCTCTAGTTTGTATTATTTTCTTCATATTTTCATTACAATTGTATAACTATTTATAAGGAAATTTTACTCCTTCAATTATTCTTTAAATTAAGCATTCCTTGATTTACTCCTTGAATTAAGGATTCCTTGTTTTACTCCTTGAATTAAGGATTCCTTTTTTTACTCCTTGAATTAAGGATTCTTTGTTTTACTCCTTGAATTAAAGATTCTTTGTTTTATTCCTTGAATTAAGGTCCTTGTTTTATTCTTTGAATTAAGGTCCTTGTTTTATTCCTTGAATTAAGGACTAATATCCAATACTCCCCCTCAAGCTGGATCCAGAAGGTTTATGGATCCAAGCTTGGACAAAAGTCGTTGAAAGCGATGAGAAGCTGGCGGGCTTGGTAAAGATGTCACCAGTTGGTCGAAGCTTCTTGTATAATGTGTCGAATTACACTGTGATTGAACTTGTTCACGAACGTAATGACAATCAACTTCAATATGTTTCGTCCTCTCGTGAAACACTTGGGTTTGATGCTATATGCATAATGCACGATTGTCACAAAACAAGGACATAGGAAGAGTTGTAGGAACACCTAAATCACATGAAGACCTTTAAGCCATATCAACTCACACGCTTGATTGAAGCCATTGCACGATACTCAACTTCGGCACTTGATCTGGCAATGACAGTTTGCTTCTTACTCTTCCATGTGACCAAGTTTCCACCGACAAATGTACAGTAGCCAGTGGTGGACTTGCGATCAATTGTATTCCCTGCCCAATCAGCATCACAATACCCCATGATTTGTGTGTTGTCATTCTTCTTCATGATAATACCACGACTGGTTGGGGAGTGCATGAATTGGCTCACAATACTTACAGAATATGTGATGTCAGGTCTGGTGATTGTTAGGTAGATCAACTTACCAACCAGTCGCTGGTAATAACTTATATCCATGAGTGGCGTGCTCTTCAAGCTAGGTTTGAGCTTGCTGTCAAGAGGGGTAATGGTTGGTTTAGCATCGCTCATGTTAGCTTCCTTAAGCAAATATAGGACATATTTCCTTTGGTTAAGAAAGAGTCCTTTGTGCGAGGTTGCCATTTCTATACCAAGAAAGTACTTCAATATCCCAAGGTCTTTAATTGCAAACCTTTGTCTCGAGTGGACTGCTTTCAAAGTTGAAAATCTCACAAGATTATCACCGTAATTATCGGATCATCTACGTAAATCAAGACAACCAATTTGCCCATAGCTCTGTGCGAACAAATAGTGAGGAATCGCATTCCGCTTTTGAAACCAACACTAGTGAGAATCGAGCTTAGCTTGGCATACCAAGCTCGTGGGGGACTGCTTTCAAACCATAAATGGATTTGTGCAATTTGCACACTAAATCCGATTCATTGCTTTGAGGATGCCAGGTGGTAATTTCATATAGACTTCTTCTTTGAGATCACCATGCAAGAATGCATTCTTCACATCCATTTGGTACATGGACCACCCCTTGTTTCTGACCACGTACGATAGCACTCTTCTTGTGTTCATTTTTGCAACAGGTGCAAATGTTTCTTTGTAATCCACCTCGAATGTTTGAGTGAATCCTCGAGCCACCAATCTTGCTTTATACCTCTCAATTGATCCATCCGACTTGAATTTCACTTATAGATCCATTTGCAACCCACAACTTTCTTACCTTTTGGAAGTTTGGTGATGCTCCGTGTGTTGTGTTGATCTAGGGCTTTAAGTTCTTCTTGCATGGCTTCCTTCCACACCTCTTGTTGTTGGCCTCATGAAAGTTTTGAGGCTCACCGTAACTCGATATAGTCTTTGAGGAATGCGGCATGGGTTGGTGTCACTCTCTTATATGACACATAATTTGAGATGGGATGTGTGGGTTTGTAGGTGACAAAGTCTTGAAGTCTTGTGGGAGGTTGCCTAACACGCATTGGATTACGTCGTGGAGCAGAAGGAGTTATCTCACACCCGTTCACATCTTGTACCATATTGTGAGGATCATCTTGATTATCACCATCTTTATGCAGTGTACCATTAAGACGAGACCCTTCATTGTTACTTTCAGTGAGAGATGCATCAATGTTGACATGGCTGGGATCTTGTTGTTGTGGAGCCTCAAGTTCAATTCTTGG
This sequence comes from Hippophae gyantsensis, assembly GCA_030763125.1. Lineage (NCBI taxonomy): Eukaryota > Viridiplantae > Streptophyta > Magnoliopsida > Rosales > Elaeagnaceae > Hippophae > Hippophae gyantsensis. Next base: position 2,691,838 of record CM061039.1, on the reverse strand, counting down.
TAATGGAAACACATCCAAGATGCCATTCCCTTGACTTGTGATTTCATGTGATTTGCTGAAAAAAGGGTTAGTTTCATAAAACCGAACATCTTTAGACACAATTAATCTCCTAAGTTGGGGATCATAACACTTATATCCCTTTTGTGTAGATGAATAACCAAGAAAAATACATTTAACAGCTCTAGGATCCAATTTATCTCGATGATGAGATTGAATATGTACAAAATAGATGCAGCCAAAGACTCTAAGGTGTGAAAGGTTAATTTTCCTTCCTTTCATGACCTCTAGGGGAGACTTGAAATCCAAGACTCGGCTGGGTAATCTATTGATGATGTAAACAGTTGTCATAACCTCTTGGGACCAGAATCTCTTTGGTATATTCATTTGTAGCATTAATGTTCTAGTTTTTTCAAGTAAGTCCTAGTTTTGGCATTCAGCTACACCATTTTGTTGAGGTGTGCCAACATAACTTGTTTGATGCATAATGCCATGAATGCTCAAATATTGTTTCATGATATGGGACATGTATTCAGTGCCATTGTCAGACCTTAAGGTTTGAATTTTAGAAGAGAAGTGATTTTTAACAAGATTATGAAAGTCCTTAAATACTTCCATAACTTCATTCTTAGACTTTAAAAGATATAACCATGTGACTCGAGAGAAATCATCAACAAAAATCACAAAATACTTATAACCATCAAAAGATTCATTAATTGGTCCCCATACATATGAATGAACTAGTTCAAAACACTTACTAGCCCTAGACAAGGAAGAATTAAAAGGCAATCTAGTGGCCTTAGACAAGTGGCAAGTTTCACATGCAATTTCATCATTTCCTAAGTTTGAAAATAAAGTTGACAAAATTGGTAGAGAAGGGTGAGCTAAACGTTGATGCCACAATTGATTATCTTGGATAGGATTAAACTTGGCTTGAAACCCTCTGGGATTGTTCTTGGATATGTAATAGAGACCATCTAAGTAAAACCCTTCACCAATCGTCTTTTTGGTGACACAATCCTGAAAAATGACATTGTGAGGAGAAAAAATGGCTAAGCAATTCAAGGTATTTGTGATTTTTCCTATAGACAGAAGTTGGAAAGGAAAGGAAGGTACATATAAAACTGACTTCGATTTCATCTGACATTAATTTTATTTTTTCCTTTCCTAAAACCTTTACATTCTCACCATTTGCAATTGAAACTTGAGAAGGATTTGCTAATTTTTCAAACTTATGAGAGTTTGACACATGGTTTGTCATATGATCTGTGGCACCTGAATCTACAACCCAAAAATCATGCAACATATTTATTTTAAGAGCAGTTTTAAAGGATTTTATAATACCTTGCATGTCCTCTTGTGGTATGAGTTTTGTATCTGCCAAGAAGCCCGCAAACTTGCCTAGCAATGCTATCGAGTTTCCTTCTTCTATGTTATCCACGAAGTCAATTCTGGCTCCTCCTGTCTTGCTTTGAAGATACAACATAAACTCATTCATGAGTTCAGCTGGATTCGCTGTGAAGTTCTTGAATGGATCAGACCCATTAGAGGTAGAGAGGCAAAGCATGATTTGCACGGTGTCGACGATTCACTTTACGTAAACCTTTATCCTTTATAAAATCGGTTTTAATTACGGATGTAGAATCCAACATGTGTCCCAATACATGGCCCGTATGGTTGCAATGTTGACACTTCAAGTTTGGATGCTTCCCTTTGTACTTCCTCTCGTTGGTTAGATAGGCTCTTGCCTCAGGTGAACTAGCCATTGTACCCTTGTTCATGACTTTCCTCCTTATTTCTTCACGTTGAATTGTCGCACATACATTGGTGAAGGAAAGAATTTCGGTATTCATGGTTGTATGACATCGTATATCTTCATATGTTGAATCCAGATCGGATAAAAGTTGAAATATCTTATCTTCTTCAAATTTCTCTTCGTAGTAGAGCTACATCGGTTGTATGAGGACGATATATTTCCAACTCATTCCATATGCTTTTCATGCTTCCTAAGAGTTGTACAAAAGGCTTGCCATCTTGTCACAGATCCGAGATGTCTTTCTTTAATTGAAAAACTCGTGGCAAAGATTGTTTTGATCGCCATACATTTCCTTAACCGTCTCCCATGATTGGTATGCAGATTCGCAGTAACCGAATATTTCAAATTTAATTTACGTTCCATGGAATTTAGGAGCCATGACATAACCAGCTGATCCTTACTAAGCCAGGATTCATAGGTTGGTGAGGAAACATCAGGTACTTCGATGCTTCCATTTATGAACCCCAACTTGGACCTTCCACCTAGAGCCAGAGACACTGCTCTTGACCAAGGCAAGTAATTAAACTCATTCAACAAGACTAAGCTTAATCTTTGATTTGGGTTGACATCCACCTCATGCATATTCATGAAGGAAAGCACTGATGAACTTTCAGCTTCTGATCCTAGCTGCTTGTCTTCAGCCATTTCAAAGATTGAAGATGCTAAGATAATAATAAAGTAGAAGCAAGTTAATTTTCCTGCTTTGATACCATGTTGAAAAAACAAGAAATAACTCTACACAAAAGAGTTCTCTAGTTTGTATTATTTTCTTCATGTTTTCATTACAATTGTATAGCTATTTATAAGGAAATTTTACTCCTTCAATTATTCTTTAAATTAAGCATTCCTTGATTTACTCCTTGAATTAAGGATTCCTTGTTTTACTCCTTGAATTAAGGATTCTTTGTTTTACTCCTTGAATTAAGGATTCCTTGTTTTACTCCTTGAATTAAAGATTCCTTGTTTTATTCCTTGAATTAAGGTCCTTGTTTTATTCCTTGAATTAAGGACTAATATCCAATAATTTGTTTTCTTTGTTTATAAAAAAACATATTTACATCATCTATATATATAATATGAGTTTCAGAAAGTAATAAGAATTCAAACATATGTACAACAATTGTGTAGAGTTAAAAATGAACATGCTCTATAGGTGGAAAAAAACTAATTGAATTAAGATTAAAAGAGAAAGAGAGTCTTTATAATTAGTTCATGAAGGATATATAATAGAATCAAGGAATGAGGTAAAGAAACGAACCAGAAGATCCAACACCCAAATTAGAGTGTGCAGAGCTCATCCTGAATAACTCTAGCTATCGCAATCACTGAGGATGGAAGGCAGTGCAATGAAGAGAATCCAAAATAACGATGTCTATTTATAGCCAGATAGGAAAATTAAGAATAATTAAGAAAAGGAATAACACGTGTGAGCATGCAGCATCATGTATCATTATAAAAAAAATGCAACATCATGTATGAGAATAATTAACCACCTAGAAACTAAAAAGGCAAGAATGGTATCAATGATAAATTTTTATATTAGCCAACTGACGGATGATGGGGATGAATCATCAAAATCATATAGAAGATTCATTTTATATATGTATTAATAATATATTATTAAAATTATCAAAACACTTCATATATTTATATACGTGTATCATATAAAAAAATTAATTAAGATAGAGAAATATCGATATCAATTTAGATCTTAAAATTTCTACAAGGCAGCTCCGTTTAGGATGTCTGAGGAAAAAAAGTTGGGAATTAAAAATAGTTAAATAATTTTTTCTCTTGCATTAGTTTTTTTTAATCTTGAATTCCCATAATTAAACCTTATAACATTTTAAAGGGTCAGATTGATTTATATGCTAACTTTCTAGCAAAGTGCACTTTTTTTATATAATATATATTTTCACTTTATACAATTAACTGTTCAGTTATACAACTAAGTTTATACGTGTGCAAAAAGTGAACATATAAAAAAATTAGTATTTGCTAAAAAGCCAGTAATTTAGGGTAATTTTCTTTGAAAATGGTTGACTTAACAGTTCGTATAAATTAGGGTAGTCAACTACAAAAGGCATTAATAACTTAAGTAATTTAGAAGTATGTGATCTGCTAACTAGATCAACGTTCAGAATATTCTCCATCTTTATGGGAAATTAAACACTAGGGGCTAAGGCTAGCGACCTTTATGTTTGTCAACTCTCAATTTACTTCTGTACCACACTCAACTATAAAAGGAATAACAAAACTTAACTAATCACATGGTAGTAAATGTAGGTTCGTTTATAAGAGACAATATATGCTCTTGGCACTACTTGGTAATTAGCGATTAAATTACTCCAATATATCTATTTATAAATAATGTTTTTCGTTAGTGAAAATACTAATTTCATGTAGATAAGCCAGCAATTAGTCTTATTTTAAGTAACTAAACAGTTAATTGAGGCTAATGATACAACTCAAGGAATAAAAAAAAATCGAACAGCAGCCATCAATTATTTGACAATGCACCAGATCCATGGTTCCAACAGATAACTGGCCTCAGTCTAAATTACCAGAGAAAATTCTATCTCAAATGTTGCAATTCAATGATTCTAAAACCCACCAAAATCAAATATAACACAAGATTTTTGAGTTTTGAAAACTACTGCGTATACTGGAAAATTGTCTCCATCTCCCGAGACTTTATTCCACCAGAAAAATTTGCAAGCTGTAATTAGTGATGATCATCACCATCATGTCCATCTGGCGATCCTCCAGGTCCCACCACTTCAAGCTGCAAAACATAAGATGTATATAATCAGGAAAATACAATTTTGTGTGCATTTAGCATTTATCTTAACCTAGTTTCTTTCTCTGATGAGAAAGGGATAAGGTAAAAAAACTCCCAAGTCTTCAGCTACTATAGCTCATTAACCGAACAGGTGTCAAGTGGTCATCAGTCTATACCAAAATTTAAATGTAGACCCCAATTTAATGTTGTGTTTCTTTTTTCTTATCTTATTTTCAGGATATCCATTCGTTGGTGCTTCAAACATGACCCGATATTCCATAATGAAATACTGGGGTAATTTCCAACTAGAAAATAGTGTCTCAAAAGAAGTTATATTCAAGAGCAGCAGTGCGTCCAAATGTATTACGTGTATAATAACAACTTTGCATGCATCATTGCTCAAATCAATCATATCAATATTTTGCAAAGAACATCCTCAGTTTGGATTGTACTATTTCATAGTGATTGACCAGACTGTTTAGAACACCTAGTGTGAATTTTAAAAAGGCAAATTAAAATAGTAAATTCCCCAAGCAGTCATGATTCATGGGGACTCACTAACTCAGCATGCTGATGCCAATAAGCTCAATAACCCTGCTATTTGAACTGTTATGTTCATCTTGTAGACAGTAACTGAAGGCTGAAGGGTAACATTAAAATATTCCATATTTGAAGACGCCCAATCTTTCAGATCAAATAAGACGACCAGTCAAAGTAAAATGCTTCACTTACCATGAAGTACTGTGAGCAGACTGGGCATTCATGTGTTTTGCCTTTCTCCAGCCAAAACCAAACAACATCATGCTCATCCTCTGCCGGTAAAGTCAATCACATCAAATGGCCATCAGCAGAAAGACACGAGCAAAAAGGGAAGAAAGGACAAAGGATAAAACTTAAAAGTATACCCACCGCCTTCACCTCCAGGGCATCCAACTATTCTCTTGTCATAATAGGACTTCACAACTGCAGGAGCTTCCTACAGGTCAACAACAGAAATATAGAATTTCATCAACCAGAGTATGCAAAAGACCATTTGTCATGGCATCCAACTATTCTCTTGTCATGGCCCCTATGTTACATAGACTCTTTTCGTACACCAAGTGTCCTAAATTTTCAGATATATATCCGATGCCTTTTTTTAATTTTTCTTTAAATTTCCATCAATTTGGAGCATCGAGTACCCATACTCATGTCCGTTAGACACGGGTACTTCATGAAATATGAAGAGCCATGTAACATAGCTTGGCCCGCAATAATACAAAGTAAACATTTCCAACTCTAAAAGGAGAACCCAGTTACCCCATGAAAACTGATATATTACAAAGTGACTACAGTTCATAACCTTCTAATACAGCAGATGATGCAAATACATAAAATCTTATGCTTATTAAAGCCCTAAAACAAAGGAAACATAGCCCAACTGTGCCAGAGGAGTAAAAATATTGGAACTCACATAGCCATTAAATAAGAAAATGAACAGTTCTATATCAAAAGTGCAACTATACAAACAGATATATTGATAGCTTGGTAATCAAAAGCAAATGAATAGTATTTTCAGAAACCAGATAACCGTTTTATGAAGTAGTTTCTATTAGAACATGGTACTGCAGAGCATACTGACCTTGGTTCCGAAGGGACCAACTGGAAAATTAATATCCAAGAGGTTCCTTCCCTGCCAAAACAATATAAAAGATCAAATCATAATGAGATAAGACCAGAATCATCTTCATCAACCTCAATGCATTTGAACCACAAAACCAAAGTAGAAAAGAACAACATAAACATTTGAATGGGAAAAACAAAACAACACCAAAGTACAATAAAATAAAATAAAAAACAGCACATACTAACCAAATCAGCTGAATTTGATGCAAGAAGGAGAAGAAATATAAGGCGTAACAGTAGCATTCACATTTTATTTTGTTCTCGTTCAGTCCAACATTAAAAAACATTATTCGAAACTTTCACCTTTTCATTTCTTTATTTCTCGATTCAAAAGTATAAATAAAATAACATGATAAAAGTAAATCCACCTGAAGTTCAGCTTCAAGTTCCTCTCGCTCGTGTCCAGTAGCAATCGGCATTACATCTTCAACCTTCTTCTTCACAGCAGTATTGGCTTCAACAAATAAACCAATCCAAAATCAACGAAATTCAAACATAAATATAATCATATGAACCTATATAAAAAGATTCCAACAGTCCTACAAATAATTCGATAACGTCTAAGTAAAACATTCCCAAAGATCTGAAGTGATATCTGGATCAACGAAAAAGAAAAACACCTGTTTCGATGCTGCTGAAGTTACGAAGGAAATGAAATGCATAGCCATAATTGGGCGCCGGATCGATCAAACGGCCGGGTCTGGAAGCGGATCGGCATGAGCCGGCGGCGGCGGAACCTAGGGTTAGGGCTTTGAGGTGGGAGGAAGAAAGCAATCTCCGCCACATTACGTTTTGGTATATGAAGAGCTTGTTTTTGATCTCAGGTCACGCCCTGCTAGCGGCAGTTCGGGTGTTTGATTAAATTCCCAGAGCAGAAAATACCAAAGGCTCGCGCGAACAAGAATAATAATGGCGAAATACAAATTTACAATGGGTTAGTTACGTTGTGAGGAATTGTGATTAGCGAAGGGCGCATGCGCACAGGCTCACTGTAGCACTGACTTTCGCTCGTGCGAATTATCACGCGAGTGTAGTAACGAGTATGTATTATTAATTTAGTTAATAATCATAGTTTATTAGCTAAGAACAAATTGTATAAAGTTTAATCATGATTTTTATTTAAAAATAAATTTAGTTTAAAAAATTAAATTTTAATATAAAATTAAATTTAAATTTTATTTTTTAATTATTTATCACATATTTTTAAGTAAAATAAAAATATAAAAATTAAAATAAATAAAATTTAATCCAATTATTTTAAGTATTTTATGTTTTATTATTAAAATTATATTTTTCTATGAAATCACACCTATATAAAAATAAATATTAATATATATTCATTTTTAATTAATTATAATTTTGATATTATAATAATCATATATACCTTATACCTTATTAATAACAATTATTTTCAAAAAAAAATCTTTTAAGTTTTATAAATAATCATAATTCAACTATATATAATTAAAATGTTCATCTATATGCTAATGCAATTGAAAGCTTTTTGGGTCATTAAAATAGAAATATATTAAGTGAAAAGTGCAATAGAGATACTTTATATATTTTTTGGAGTATAAGTTACAACATTTTTTAAGACTTTTTTATCTTTTGTGTAAGGCTATTTTTGTATTCTGTTTACCATTATACATACTTTTGATGTAGAGTTTTCAACTACTATTTTGGATTGGAAGAAGATTTACTTATAATTGGATTCGACATATGTAGTAACATTTTTTTAGACCTTAGCATTGGTACCCAACTTAAATGAATTGCTTGAAAATAATTACTTTCGTAGAATTTTGCTACACACATGTTTAGAGAGGGTAACTATGTAACTATGTTTAGAGAGGGTAACTATGTAAGTGATAGGGGTACTATAATTTGTATAGTAACTTAATGATGGGATGTTTTATCATTTGTGAGTTATTTTGTTTTTAAGATTTTAACAAATTTTTAAGATATATATTTTACTAAATTACTTGTATTTTATATTTATTTTAATATTTTTTTTATTTTTAATAAAATTCGTAAGGATAAGCTCTGATATTATGGAGGTGCCAACATAATTGGATATATGATGCATCTATAACGTATTTATCTTCTACAATTCTTAATTAAAAAAATATAATATTTCGTCGATTATTTTTGAAAAATAGATCAATTAAGAAAAATTACATTATTTTAATATTTTTATATTATTTTGAAAACTAATATTTTAATTAAAATTATTAAAATAATATATTTTATCTTTAATTAATCTATTTTTTAAAACATTGAAACTAAATGATACCATTTTTAATTTAAAGTGACAAACAAGTATAAATAAATTTAAGAATCTACTCCTTATAAAAAAATTATTATGTTTTTATAAAAGTTTATTACGTTTAATATGTTTTCATAAAAAAATCAGCTCTGATTTGAACCGTTTTGTTTTTTTTAAATGCTGGTTTGAACCAACTTACTACACTAATTGTATTATTCAATTTGGTAATCGAATTTCACAATTTTGTTTAATTTACTATTTCATTTTTCATTTTTTGATAAAGCAAGTTATGTCACTTTGTAAAGTATGTTGGCAAAAGTAATAAAAATTTGAGTAACAAACATCATTGAAAAATTATTTAAAATAATATTTATAAAATTAATAATAACAAAAATAATATAATTTCTTTTAATTTTTAAAAAATATGGATTAATATTATTAGTATTATTTGTATTGATATGAGTTTTATGAAATCAAAAAATTTATTATTCTTCTAATAATTTTTAGTTATGCTAAGAAAGAATTAGTTAAAATAAAAAGAGAAATTACATAAATAATATTTAATAATATTGAACGAAATTAAATTATACGAAGTTTAATATTAAATAAATTTAAATGATTGTAATTCAATCCTTTAATATGAAATTAATTGATTGTTTTAAAAATAAAAATATATAGATAAATGTAAGAAATATTATTATGTGATTACAAACGATGTTTTCTTTAATTATTCTAAAACTTGATATTGATGTGTAGTATGATAAGTAAAAGCTCAAATTTTTAGTTGCTCAATGATTTTGATTTATCATAGAAATTTTATAGTTTACGAAGGAAAATCTTGCTAGGTTTCATTATCATATATGTAAAAGATAGATAAACAAACAAATATATAACATAGAAATACAAACTTTCGAAAATTTGTTGTTTTCGTGTAGTTTAAGTGTAATTTTTTTTAAAGCTTTTGAGTTTTTTAATCGATCTAGCTTTGTTTAGATTTAGCGAATCAAAAGGATTTGTTCGTTTGTTCCTTGCATTTTGATCGGTAGGTTTTTTTTTTTTTTTTGTGATTGATATTGTTGTGATTAATGGACAATAATAAGGTGGTTGTTCTGCTCGTTTGCCATGTTCATTATAGGTCTATTGTAGATTTGTTCCATAGCTCTGTCACTTCCGATGGGTTCTTTCTCATCAGTGGCATCAAAGATAAATCCTAATTTTTTAATCCATATCTTTCTTTTGTTATTCGATGCCCTGTTATCAAGATGTTTATTTGATGTTTAGTAGCCTGACTTTATGAGTACAACTTTACAACTTTAAGCTTTGGTTTTGGTATTAGTACGTGAAAGTTCTTGCTACAGACTTAATTAATTTATACCGAGATAAATATATTATTTTTAAATTTTATCAAATTATAATTACATAAATTAAATAAAATAATTAGATATATAATAATGTATAAATATAAAATACAAAAAATAAAAATAACACATAATATTTTTATATAGAAACAATTTAAATTACAACTATAATTTAAGAGTAAAACTATCGATCTATTAGATCACTTAATTTTTCAATATAAAAATCAAATATTTAAGTAAACACTTGACCTTATATTACATTCTTTAAGATATTATCACAACGTGTTTTACTTAAGTCTCTGCTCAATTTTAAAGAATTTTCAATATTAGTGAAATGGTATTCGGATCAACTATTTAATAAACTTATCGTCAATTAGACACGTTCACGAAACAAACACAATGTATCTTATTTACGAGTTTTTGTTCAATTTTGAAGAATTTTCGATATTAGTGAAACAGTATTTAGACTAACTATTTAAAAAATTTATCGTTAATTAGACACGTTTACGAAACAAATGTAATAGGGTTAGGACAAAAAACATAAATGTTCATGAGTATTATAGAACAAATTTAATAATAAATAATTTTAATTAGATGATTTAAAATAGATCACATAGCAAAACAAATTAAATACAAGTTTAATAAAAATAATTTTTAAAAAATTTAATAATAAAATTAAATAATCATGTTAATACACAAAATTATTTGATCTAAATATAAAAGATTCTAATAAAAAAGAAGCTATATGAACATAAAATTAAAATATTATAAATTAAATTTATTTATTGATCAATTAAATACGATGAATTTGATAGATTAATTAAAGAAATAAATCTAAGTAAATATGATTTTATTTTTTGTAAAATAATTTGAGAGAAAGAAAAAAATTATAAAAATATAATGAATACAATGAATTTAAACTATGAATAATTAATTTTATTTATAAGGAAATTTAAATTTTTAATCTTATATGTATAATAGATAAATATATTTTATATTATAAATAAAATTAATAATATTTATTAATTAAAAAAATTATAATTTATTTAAACAAGAGTTGTTTTTAAATTAAATTTTAAGTTATTTATTACGCTAATATTTACCTAACCACGTGTTATTATTATGATCCACAACAATTATAAATTGACAACGAAATGGTGCAATAATTTAACTTTTTAACTGAAATGATTAATCCCTTAAATAAAAGGCTAGTTATGAGGTGAAGATAGGCAAGTGAAACGTGGGTCACGATATTAGTGCACCTACGACGGTATTATTGATTAGTAATAACAATATTTTTATTTTTATTTGAATTATTTATTAAATAACATATTAAATTTTATTTTATACATTAGTTTTTTAAAAAATATCAATAAAATAAAATTTATATGTATTATTTAAAATGTAATGTACCTAAGAATGAGAATATAAGCTAGAGTCTATTACTCCCACGTTATTATATGCCAAAATTTAAACGGTTACATCTTGACATTTTGGCTGTTAGGTGACATTGATTAGAAGGTGGACGATTAAAGAAAACCTTTTATTTTGTAGTTGTTAAGAATTAGTATACTATTTATATTTGTAAGAATGAATTCATATATTTTTTTAATAATTCATATATTATTGAGGATGATAAAATATTATTTTTATTTTGAAAAATCCATTAAACAAAAACTAATTCGAAAATTACACAATCAATAAATGATTCACGTATTGCAATATCTCAAAGTACATAGAAAAATATCTAAAAAAATGTCTCAAAAGTACGAAGAAAAAATAAAAAATAAAACGAATTAGAGGGAGTGGGTGTTCCTTATTCACGTTCTATCTTCCATTATCTCACACGTTGCTTTCCTCGGCCTATTTTCTCGGCATTTTCAAAGAATGCCACGAGCGCAAAAGAAAAATATACAAAATCACAAAAAATATGGCATTTTTTATAATAAAAATAATATTTAATTAAATATCTCCTAACATTAATAATTTAATTTAAATTACATTTACTTATATATCAAATTTTTTAATAATATAAATATACAATTTACATATAAAAAATGTTATTTTTGTGATTACAAATTTTAAAGATGTTATTTTTATTATTTTTTTAATAAAAATTACAAAAAATAACATTAACAATATTCAATTGTTAAATGATATTAAATATTGAACGATTTAATTACCATAATTTAATTTAAATGTTATGTTATATTTTTAAATTATAAAAATATATAAAATAAAATAAATAATATTATATTTATAATTATAAATTTTAAAAATATTATTTTTATTGTTTAGAAAAAATGTTACCAAGACAGATGACTAGCATCAATGCTAGCAAGAGAAACAGTTTCTAAAAGCAATGATAACCTCTTGATCCCAACTATACAACTAGGTGACAAAAGGAACCAACGTAAACATGCCTAAGAAAACATGACACAAACAAAGAACGTCAACCAAAAATTAAGAACAAAGCTTTAACCCAAGGACAAAGAAACACCCTACCAACCTAACAATCCTACGAGGAAAAAGAACCAATCATATTATGCTTAAAACTCTCAAGGAACTTACCAAAGCAACAAATAACATATAAACTAAGATCACCATAAGAAAAGACTCGACACCATAGCAATATTGAAAACCCAGCTACAACCATCTCACTCTAGCACACTAACATCCCTCAAAATTATCACCTGCTCAATCACATGACCATGCATCTTGGGAACAACATTAGGAATATCCTCATCCGTAGCCCCCAATGGAGACACACCAACCATAACACCAACACACATAGAATCACATTGCAAATTGCTCAAAAAAGAAATGTCCTCAAGCTCTTTCTCAACTCTTTTCCCTCGACCACTCAAAGAACCTCCAACAATTCCATCCACTCTACACCATTTTTTCATAGGCCTTACATTACCCTTCTTCTTGCCTGTAACATAGACCCAACCTTACCATGGGAGGATCCTTTTGCAGTATCTTTCACACTAGATTTCACAGTAGCTTTGAAATGAAAATGCCACTCAGGCCCAAAATTTTCCCCAACTTTCATAGAGTCACTTCCATCACCAATCAACTTATTCATCATTCCTTCCTTCACTAAGGAACTCTGACCTTATCCATTCATCAATTCTTCCCTCTAAAGCCAATGCACTAATATTCCTTAACAAAGTTACAAAACCTTGTCTCATGTGTAATAATACCACAGCAACAATAGAAGTGAGGCAAATCTCTCATACTTAATCTCCAATTTCCTTGGAAAAGAATCCACACATCAAGAATCATAACACTATCCAACTTAAATCAAATTCTAGCCATAATTAAGCTCATAGTGCCACTAATAAGAGAATAATAATCAATTTTCAACACCCTACTAACCTTAATTGATATATTTTTTTTGTTATTTGAATTGATTTTTAAGTTTAATAAGAATTATTTTTATCACGTGAAGTTACCGTTTAGATATTTGATGATATTAGATAGTTACTTTTAAGTTTAAATATATTTTTATCTCTTTTATTCTTTAGAATGTTATTAAAAAAATACTCAAAATATGTAATTTATTATTCAATTTATAATAAAAATGCAATTAACTTTTAATTTCATTAAGATTTCTGTTTTTTTAATAACTTTTGTTAAAAAAATTACACTTAAACATAATAATATTTAAAATCTACTTTATTCGTAAACATGATGAAAATAACATAAAATATTAAATAAATTAAACAATTTTAATATTTTTATAATAAATTAAATTTTAAAATATCTTTAATATCGGTTAGTAATAAAATATATTTAAGTACCATTTTTTTATGTGCACTCAACATAAAATATATTTGGACTGCATTTAAATCCCAACTTTGATATTTCACCTGTGTAAAGTTTCTATGATAGTAATTGTCTTCTTGCTAACAAACTAATTTAAACAATTTGTCTGGTTATTAACAAATAACCCATTTAATTTCCAGGAAAAAAAATAGAAATCACTTCAAAATACTTTTAGGGAAAAAATATTATCAATAAAATTTATAATAATAAATATAACATCATAATAATATTACATTTATTTAATTAAATAAAATTAAATATTAAGTGAATATAAATATGTAAAATGATGTTATATAATTTTTTAATAGTAAAAATATATAAAATTATAATTTTAAAATTTTTTTTTAATTTTTTTTTAATTTTTTCAATATTATTTAACCGAATAAAAAAGATTTTCTGAATTTTAATTTCATGATTTTGATTTTCGTATTTATTTATTTTTCCACTCCTCAGCTTTTTATGTTTTCTCTGTTACACAATATAAAAATACACCAACCCTCATCTTGAGGAAAATCTTCTTCTTCTAGGTAGCCACCTTATCTCACTTTCTCTCTTCGTTATCGTTACCTTTTCAATGTTCTCCTCTTGAAAAAGTAACCAAGTTTGAGCTTTTCTGAAGAGAGGTAGGTGAGAAATGGTGGCTGTTTTGCAAACTAAAGGGCTTTTATCTCCGCCCACAAACCCCAAAACCAGAGTTTTACTACCATCACTAGGCTTAAAGCATAGAATCTTCACACCCAAACCTCAAACCCCTATCGGGATTTCTCTACAATCAAATGGGTTCCAAAAATCTCAAAGTTTTGTTTCAAAATCTCATGGTTTTGGGACAAAAGAGAAAAACTTGTTCATTTGTAGAGCTGAAGCTGCAGCTGCTGCTGATGGGAAACCACTTTTGGGGGAAATCGAGGAGCCTAAATACTTGGGTATTGGGGTTACAACTCTCAAGAAGATTGTACCACTTGGGTTGATGTTCTTTTGTATCCTTTTCAACTACACAATCCTTAGAGATACAAAGGATGTTTTGGTTGTTACAGCTAGGGGAAGTAGCGCAGAGATTATACCATTTCTGAAAACATGGGTGAATTTGCCTATGGCTATTGGTTTTATGTTGTTGTACACAAAATTGGCTAATGTGTTGTCTAAGAAGGCTCTCTTCTATACTGTAATTCTTCCCTTTATCGCCTTTTTTGGAGCATTTGGTTTTGTTCTGTACCCTCTTAGCAATTACATCCACCCTGAGGCATTTGCTGATAAGCTTCTCAATATTCTTGGCCCAAGGTTCCTTGGCCCGCTTGCAATATTGAGGATATGGAGTTTTTGTTTATTCTATGTAATGGCTGAACTATGGGGAAGTGTGGTGGTTTCTGTGCTGTTCTGGGGTTTTGCTAACCAGGTAATTTGGTCGTGTCATAATGTGTATTTTTCAGTTTTTGCTGTTATTGTCGAAGAAAATGTCTATTTATAACACCTTGTGGTATTATCATATTAGCATAAATGATGTGATATTTAATCATAGGCATTAAAAAAGTTATATTTTTATTGTCTGATACGATACGATAACTCAAGCACAAGCACGGCACAGATAAGAAATTTAATCATAGTTCATCAATAGTTTTTGATGTTCTTAAAAGTCTTGTTGTTTCCTACTATATTATAAATGGATAATACGAAAAAATAATTAAGTAAATTTTTTCAATGAATCATACATGATTAATCCTAAAACACAATACAATCGTTATATTTAATTTTTCACTCTTTCACAAATATTGACTCTATGCATTAGATCAAATAGTTGCAATTCAACAATTGAGGTTTCAATATAACACTTTTTGCTCTGATACCATGTTAGGAAACAAACTCTCATAAAGAGAAGATTTGATTATACTTCATACATCTATCAGTTTTCATTTCTTGTTTGGCTGTTGAGTTGTTGACTTTGATTTTGATATTCGTACTTTTGTATTGTGTCATTTCTTGCCTCCCTATGTGACTAGAAAACTAGATAAGGCTCCGGTTTGTCTCTGTTATATGGGTATTTAAAGATTGAATAGTAGCAAAAATTCTATGATGTTGGAATCTATTAATTTGCAAGGAAGAGATATCAAATTGAGGGAAGATATGATTGTCTTCTTGATCGTTAAAACTTAAAACGTACCAATACTCTGGATGCTTAGAATATAATATCAGTACCTTGGTTTACTTATACTTTCCGAGGGAACAAAGGAAAGAAGTTGCAAAATTTATTAAAGAAGAAAGTGCTCATATCTATTAAGAGATTAGATTCCTAAATCAGTATTGAGGTGTTCTCTGGATGAGGGTATATTGACATTTTATGCTGAAATAACCATGTTGGGATGAACAATCTCAATAAATAATGAGTAGCAGGTGTGAAAGTTCAATGTTGTTCCATAAAAGTTTCTTCTTTGTTCTTTCTTTTAACTAATTTATTTATTTGTTTATTTTTTCTTCCAATAGCAATCTTGCAATAGGAAACTGAAAACCAATAAATACAAAATAAATGCTGAAGGATTTCAACTGTAGTTTAGATTCAAAGGACTGTAATCCACAGTAGCTGTTTTAAAGCCATTGTGTCTGCAGCTGGTTGTTGGTGATTCTACTTGTAGTTAACTCTTCTTTGTTGCTTGTTTTTTGCAGATAACGACGGTTGATGAAGCCAAGAGATTCTATCCTCTGTTTGGACTTGGAGCAAATGTTGCTCTTATTTTCTCAGGCCGAACAGTTAAGTACTTCTCTAACATGAGGAGTAATTTGGGTCCTGGAGTTGATGGTTGGGCAATTTCTTTGAAGGCGATGATGAGTATTGTGGTCTTAATGGGAATGGCAATTTGTTTCTTGTATTGGTGGGTCAATGCTTATGTTCCTCTCCCAACCCGCAGTAAGAAGAAGAAGGTAATCTTCAGCTAGAATGCATGAAATATCTATCTTTTTTACATGACCATGAAGAAAATCCAGACATGTATTGGCAGATACTTATTCATACATACCTAATTCTTATGTTAATCTCTCTTACAGGAGAAGCCCAAAATGGGGACAATGGAAAGCTTGAAATTTTTGGTGTCCTCAAAATACATTCGGGATCTTGCCACTTTGGTGGTTGCATACGGTATTAGCATCAATCTTGTTGAGGTTACATGGAAATCAAAGCTCAAAGCCCAGGTAATTGAATTCAGGATTTGTTTTATAGCCTTTGCCTGCCAATTCTCTTGCTAGATATTGACTACCTTATTGTCCTTTCTCTGAATTTTGCAGTTTCCAAGCCCGAATGAGTATTCGTCTTTCATGGGTGACTTCTCTACCTGCACTGGAATTGTAACTTTTATAATGATGTTGCTAAGTCAGGTTATATTTAGCAAATATGGATGGGGAGTTGCTGCTAAGATCACACCAACAGTTTTACTCCTAACAGGAGTTGGTTTCTTTTCTTTGATTTTATTTGGGGGTCCAATTGCTCCTGCTCTTGCAAGTTTTGGGATGACTCCTCTTCTTGCAGCAGTATATGTGGGTGCTATGCAGAACATTTTTAGCAAGAGTGCCAAGTACAGTTTATTCGATCCCTGCAAAGAAATGGCATATATTCCCTTAGATGAGGACACTAAGGTAAGAACTATATTTCTGAGACCGGATGATTATAGAAATCATCGTTATCATGAAATTTTATAGTTTATACAATTATACACACCCACTCTTTTTAAACGATTAGTAACTTGTATGAGAGTGATTGATTTACATTTCCATGTTCTAGCAAGAACATGAAATCTTTTCACATATGTCCAGCTCGTACCCCATTCTGTAGCTTTACGACTAGTTGTACAACTAGGTTTTTTATCTTTATAGGATCCATTGTGGATGAAATTCTCATTTTAAAACCCAAATTTTTTTTTTTGGCAATTTAGGGCCCTGAACAAGTTACCAATCCGTATTAATTTGTTGTAGCTGGTTTTCTGAGCCACTATATACTTACATAGTCTAGGTATATAGTGGAATATATGTGTAGAAACAAAAAAATTAAACTGGTTATAATAAGTTGGAAGGGTCCTATATTTTATTTTTATTTTTTTGGGGAGGGGGAGAGGGAACATTTTTGACATCTTAAAACGAAAACTATGAAAGGGTCCTAAGAATATAAAAACCCATACGAATAAGATATTATATTTGTTGTACAGTTATAGCTAATAGTGGACATGGAGTGCAATTTTCACCATATTTTTGGAGGAATCTTGTGTGCTATTGTATTAATGTGTCCTACTAAAATGCTCACTGCAGCTCAAAGGTAAGGCAGCAATTGACGTTGTGTGCAATCCGTTGGGGAAGTCGGGTGGGGCATTGATTCAACAATTCATGATTTTAACCTTCGGGTCACTGGCAAATTCAACTCCTTATCTCGGAGGAATACTTTTGGTCATCGTTCTTGCCTGGTTGGGAGCAGCCAAGTCTTTGGACACCCAGTTTAATGCTCTGCGCCAGGAAGAAGAGCTCGAGAAGGAGATGGAAAGAGCAGCCGTTAAGATCCCTGTTGTGGCCGAAAAGGAAGGTGGAAATAGTTCTGTTGCCAGTGGTTCAATTGTGGGTGACACCGCTAGTAGTTCATCTGAAACGTCAACTCCTCGCAACATTTAAGGACTTCTTGTCTGCTTAATCATCAAGCAAAAGACGGTAAGAATAAGTGGAGCTGATGAGAATCAAGTATGGTGGTGGATTTTATTACAGGTATAGTCAATAAGTATATTGTTGACTGACTTACAAGTCAAGTTTTTCCATAGGTGACAGGGTACACTGTAGTTGTTGTTGGTAAATTTGTAGCATTTCATTCATTTAAAATTAACTTTTGTTCAATTTTACATTTTTGATTCGCAATTAATTATTATCATTGCAAACGTGTTATGTATGAAGAATTTTTTTATGAACAAACTCCCAACGTTATGGAGTTTCTGATCATTGGTTGCTACTTGTGAGGGAGCAGTAGCTTCACGATTTTTCTCTAGTAACTCATTCGGGAGAAATTATTTACTCCACTTTAAATATATGTAATTAAGGTGTTATTTTAAATAATAAAACTAATGTAATTTTTTTCTATAAAAAGATAAATAGTTAATAGTTAATAGAAAATTAATCAAAGTATATTCTAATATCAATAAATAATATCTACTCATTCAGTAGTATAATTGAGACGCACAGGAATTTATGGGCATAATATTAGCTACGTGGGAGAGGAATTCTTGGCCCAAACATATGGGCGTTTATATTTGGAATTTTTTTTTGTAATAGTCAGGTCTACAAATATTTGCTAGATATTCTTTTTGGTTTTGATGAAAGATGAAAATATTTTATTAATATTTAGATTAAAAAATGTAATAAAGATATCATTTAATCAGTTCAATTATTATATAACTTATTTAGATTAAATATGTTTCATTATACATATTTATTGATATTTTCTTTCATGAAAGATGACAGATATAGAACAACTTCTTCAATTTCAATGTAGTTATAACAATTGATAACATGAAATTTATGATTTTCATTTTCTTTCACATTAATCGGAAAAAAAATACCTATTAACGTTTTAATTTAAATGATGTTAAATTTTGGGTCTAACGCTATCTTAAAACTCAGGTTATAAAAGATTATCTTCATTTATATATGTGCTTGATACTTCATGCTCAATCGATGTGAGACTTTTTAACACTTCCCCTTACATCGGTAATTTATCGATGGACGGTGGTGGGCTTACAACTGCGTGCCACGAGATGAACTTGACTACTTTGATACCATGTTAAATTTTATGCTTAATTCCATTTCAAAACACATGTTATAAGATATAAAATTGACCTTATTTATATATGTGTTTGATACTTCATGTCTAATTGATGTAAAAAATTTTAACAGACGAGGTTATAAGCACGTTAATTTTTGTTAGTTTTACACCATATATAATATAAATTCTTAAAATTAACAAAAAAAATACTCATTTATTTTTAATAAGTTTATTTTATACTATTTAAATTACTTTTAAAAAAGATATTTTATTCAATTTTTAAAAAGAAACCAACAAAAAGTGGTGTGATTATTCTTCAGATTATTAAATAATGGCAAAAGCTTATAAATTATGAGCTTATCCGAGTAATAAGTAAATTTATGAACCGAGTTATTATCGCATCATTTTTTGCTGCATCTATAACATATTTAATGTAAATTTTATAAATTGAAAAAATCATTTTGTTTTTTAAATATATTTCTTCTATATCGATTAAATTACTTTTAAATATTTTTTATCAATTTTTAAATTTATATAAAATATAACGTGAACACAACAAAAAATATCGTGAAAATAACCACACAAATTTATTACGGCACAAACTAGTTAGCGATTAGTGACAATTATTAGACACAACCTATGAGTTTGGAACGATAGGCTTATGAAAAGAATCTTAAATATAATGGAATACAAATATTTAATAGAAAGTAATTATTTTTACTTTTTATTTTTATAAAAAATAAAAATTTATTAAAAATAAAGAGTATATTAACGATAATATTATTAAAAATTATATAATATATTAAATGAAAAATTTTCGCGTGAAATTGAAAACTCCAATACCGCTATTAAATGTTACAAATTAATATTTTTGCCAACTTTTTTATATATGTTGTACTTTTCCCAATTCCCCAAGTACTTGGTAATTGCGTTGATCGAGGATTGTGATTTCATAAAAGAGCGTTGATTATTATTTTATGGTATAAGTTAGATGGGAAGTAGCCTGTCCAATAATAGTAACGTTGAAAAGTTATCGTCAAATATAAATATTTTTTTTTTCTTTAATTTGATCAAGTGAATATTATACAAGCTAGCTAGGTTTGGTATATTTTTAATTAAAAGACTTGGATCTAAAAAATGGTCCTGGAAGGTGCTTTTAAAATTAACATATATATTACTCTTTGTCCCCAAAAAAAATAAAAAAAATACAATATTACTCTACTATGCATTTAATATTAAGTTATTTTCTTTTTATTTGATCACATAACATAATTTATTTATATATTTAGTTTTATTTTTACCTTTTTAGAAAAACATATATTTATTTTTATTTTGACTCTTTTAGAAAGAAAAAAAAACATATGTTTATTTATAAAGTAAAAATATATATTTTATCTATTATATTTTTTTAATAATGTAAATAATATAATATACGTAGGATTTGGTTGCTATATATATAATTTTTTTCCCTTCTTCCATCAAGCATGTAGTGATTACATGAAGTTAGTTAATAATACTTATAAGAAAATTAAAAAAGATATAATAGAGGATGATTTTTAAAACGATTATAATTAGATCACATAATTAATATTGGTATCTATAATAGAGTAGAATATATGTGGTTCGAGATAGCACAAAGAATATTGAGAAAAATTCAAAATATAAAAGTATTTTGAAAATATTTTATTATTTTATGTTTTGATAATATATTAATATTCTATATTTCTAATTAAGTTTGAATAATGCAATAATATATAAGAAGCGGAAGAGAAGGTAGTTGGAGCTACAAAACATGAATTACGTGTGTCAGAGGAATATACGTGTTGGGAAAAGATCAATATACCATTTATTTTACATTCTCCTCCAATTCATTGCTACATGTGATATGTGCTACTAGTCAATAAAAGTTATGATTAATAATAAAAACAAATATGACTGGTGATCGGTGATTGGTGTAGAGTATAGAGTAATGTATAAAACCTCTTCCTTCTTCTGATTTTTTTTTCTTTTATTTTATTTTATAGTTTGGTGTGAGTTGTTGTCAGTTATATATTAAGTAAGAAAATATGAATTAGGAAAAATATTGAGAGTATTATTTATATTGATATATATCTTTTAAAAATTTACAAAAATAATAGAAATTGTTGCTAAAATTTTGAGTTCTTTTATAAAAAATTTAAAATACTGAAATTAAGTTAAATTCATCATTTAAATATCATATTTATGACATATAATATAAATTACCATTGTTATTATGTTGTTACATGTATATAAAAAAATGTAATAATATAATAATGAAATTGTTATTATGTTGTTATATACAAATAACTATATCAGTAGAAAGTTTATTTAGCAAATATAATATTAAAGAACCTAAATATAAACCGAAATAAATAATAAGAGAGAAAATCCATAAAATTAGGAATTTACAAATTTATACAAGAACTTAATGTCAACAATTTTATTTGGGCAGTCATATTGTTAGAATTGTTCTTGTTATTAGGAAAGCAAAGTTTTATATTTAAAAATATTTAATCATTAAATTATGTGTATAAATTTTAAATTGATTTAATATTAACCTTTTTTATTCTAAAAATACCAATTTTCTTGTATTTGAGTAATAACAACAATGGATGGAGGCAATATTCTCCTTGTGACAAATAAAAAATGGATATATGCAATAATTATATCATAGTAAGCATACCATTGAGTAATAGTGACTTTACCCACAAATGCATAAATTGATTGATCTCATCGCCCCCCAAAAAAAAGGTTATTGCTAGTTTTGGGAATTTATTTATAGAATATTAATGATGCATTTATAAATTAAAAAACCATATCAACGTTTTTTAAAAGAATTTTATAAAATCAAGAAAAATAACTTATGTCCTAATTATGTTATTCAACATTATTTAGGTATCAAAATCTTACAAAATTTCTCTTTATTATATTAACTTCACTCTATAATGTGTTAAATAGCACTATTCTTTTATAAAAGGTTTAACATCATCTATGTTCCTTTAAATTTTACACATTTTATATTTTAATTAAAAAAATTTAATTTAATTTTTATAAATTTGAACACAATGTAGAAATTGTGTTGAAATATTATTTAGTATTAAGATTTATGTTGAAATATTATTAAGTGTAGAAGTATTTTTATTAGTGATATATAATATTACTCTTTTTGTAAAAGTTAGAGCTAATATATCTTTTTTTAAATAAAATTAATTAAAAATTTTGGTTTCAAAATTAAGGTAAGATTTTGCCTATTTTAAAAAAAAATTCAACTTGTGCCCATCTTAAATTTAATACATTTTGTCTCTTTAAAAATAATTTTTGAAAATTAAAAAGTCAAAGATCAAATTTAAAAAAAATATAAGATCAATTGAAGAATTAATAAAAGTCAGTGGCCAATAAATGTTGTTTATATACCTTTATACAATAAAAAATACAAAACTCATATGTAAAAATTGTTACCATGTGAGTAATATGACACACAACAAGGAGACAACAATGTAGGAATTATGACAGATAATAAACAGATAAGAATAATAATGGAAATTAATATTGTTATAATTTGTTTACTTTCCGTTTCCTTTTGTATACAAATACTATACATTTGTACAAAAATATTAGAACAGAAAATTACAGAAATACAATCATAATATTTGACATGGTATCAAAGTAGATTATCTAAAGAAATAAAAAATTACATTGCTACCTGTTACAACGTAATTTTCTGTTCTCACGATATTGTTTGTTTGGCCAATCTCGTTTGGCATATCACTTTCTAATTTGGGATCAGGGGTGGTGTTTCTGTTCGTTTTTTTGGCCGATCTGGTTGACTTTACTCTGTTCGTCTCCTCAGCATCGGTAACTTTGTGTGTTGGACGAAAGGATCATCCACTGTTTTATCTTCAAACACCGAACAGTGGTTTGAGTTCATATTCAACTCTTGTAGCCGTTTCACTCTGCCTATTTGTCATCAGTTGGTGTAGCTCAGAAATGAAAGCAAGATAGTTATTTAACTTTTATTGTTTCAGAAATTCAATAGAAGAGTACGGGTTACACTTCAAAATATATATATATATATATATATATATATATATCTGCATACAACTTATATGGAGTCAAGTGATTCGCAACCTGACTACGTGAGGAGCAATAGAAAGAAGGTCGAACCCGTTTGGAAGCCAGAAATTACTCCATGACAGTAGTTGATGCGGTTCTTTGAGAGTATGAGAATAGGTGGTGGTACCGTGAAGTCTTGGTGCTATATTCTTGAAACTAATATTTAGAAGCGGAGAATGAAGGGAAAAAAAACAATATGAGAGGTAGTTTGCAGAGAGAAGAGCCGGCTACAGAAGAGAGAAGAGCGCGCATTCTGAAGAATCACGAGAGAAGAGGAGAAAGAGAAAAGAGTACATGCAATTTGGATGGGGAAGAAGTTCTGTGAGAGTTTAATTTCTCTTAGGATTTGGAAGGTTGACTACCAACTTACGTGTTGGAAGATTTGACAGTAACGAAAATAATGAGAGAAGTTTTAACTAGAGCTACGGATCGGCTACGTAACCTACCTTGGCCCAGACGTCGTACTCCGATTAGTATCGAGTTAGGAGGATCAATGTGCCTTGTGGTCTCGGTGGTGGAGATATTATATCTGCGGCAAAGATAAGCCGGGATATATTAATGGGGACTTTCCCTCGACTTCGGTGGCCGACCCACTCGTTTAGGAGATGGGCGTGCGAAAATGCCATTGTCGAAGGATGGTTGATCAATTCGATGGACCCTCGCCGGTACCAAATTTTATCAAGTTCCATTTAACGAAACCGGGTTTGGGATTAGGTGGCTACTGCTTTACTGGTGCAGACCCGTCTCAAGTGTATGATCTTCGCCGTCAAGTTGCACAAATACCGAAGCAAGTAGGTGGATCCATTGAAAACTCTACATGACCTTGAGTTGTGGCGTGAAATTGATTTCCGTCGTCACAATCAATGGAATGTGCGATTGATATACAAAAATACCGACTCCATTGTACGGAAGATCGGGTTTATGTCTTCCTCGATGGACTTGATGATAGGTGGATAAAACTCGAAGTGATGTCTTCGAGATCGAGCCATTCCTGCGGTGGAACGAAGCCTATGGATTTTCCGTAGGGGAAGAAGTCGAAGCGGAGACCGTGATGATCGTGTGTAGATACGACACACAGGAGGCGGTTATAGCTTTTAAAAGAAATTCGAGGGCCTTTGTGTCTAATGCCACCAAAAACGAGGAACTTCCTTGGGTGAAAATCTGGAAATCCACCATCTCTTGACATGATAATGGCCGTTCTTGAAACTCCAAACACCTTACGTGTGCTTCAAACTAAATGGGTATCCGAGAATGGTGGAATGATCTTCGAAGCACGGAAGAAACGGGGACACCCTTTGAGTGAGCATTTGTGTTTCACCAATAATGCCTGCGCTCATCCGCATACTCGGGCCGAATCTTCCCGGGATCCGGGTATTTCCAGTAAAGCATTTCACGTCTACACTCGTAGTGATAAGGGAGGATTGGATTTTGGACTGCGGAGGCTACGAATACATGACATTTAACCTGACGATCTCTCATTACAACTCGGCCAAGATGGAGTTGTGTTGCCGATAAACGGAGTCTGTGGTATAGGGCTGGAATAGTAACCTTATCTCGCCCGTTATCATTGTCCCAATACTTTTACTTGTACCTGCTGTCCAAGCGGGCTAATGTGCGTGAGTCGGTCACTTGAGATCTTAGCGTGTAGTCTGATGTATTCTACTTTTTTCATACATGGGATATTCTCGCGAGAGATCATTAGGCGTGGTACTAGGAGAGAGGGCTATATTATATGGATGACTCCCCGGTTTAGGAGAGCCGATCACGTACGAGAAACAGCATTGGCAGTATGAGAACGACGGTGGCTAATGGCCGTAGATTTGGGCATCAATCCCATTCGGGTATTTAAGAGCCACTGCTCACGAGTTTATTTTCAAATATCACACATTCGAGATTTCAAATGTGATACTACTTGTATCACAGCAAAAAGTCATAGGGCGTCTTATCTGAGCGCTGAATAAAAGTATGACTCGCTTTTGCTTTGGTACATTCGATGTTTGGGGACCTTCGATCGTTACGTCGTCGAATTAATTTGTTGGTTTGTTATTTTTTGTTGATGATTGTACACGAATGACATGGCTTACCTTCTAAAAAAACACGAAGATGAAGTATTTGCTACATTTCACTTGTTTCACGCCATGGTTGAGACACGATTTACGAAAAAATTAAGATAATTAGGTCGATAATGGAGAGTATGTTAATCAACAGTGCGGACATGCCCGGACATGGTATTCTCACGCTGAAACCTCGTGTTCCTGAAACCACCTGCAATGAGAATGGGGCTGACGGAGAGAAGAATCGGCATATTTTAAGCTTGACTCGAGCCTTGCTAATCGGTGCATGCCTGTGTGTCTTCGGGTGATGCTCTTTTACGGCCGGTGTATCCTCTTGAATCGTATGCCCTTAAAACACCCCACATTCAGACTATTAAAGTGCTGCTCCCAGTCATTTTTCCACTTGCCTACTATTTTGATGGCATAGAATTTTGGATGTGTTGTTTTTGTGCACCTCGGCAAAAATCAACGAACTAAGTTGGATCCGTGTCTTTGTTACGATGTGTATTCTTGGGGTATGGCGTCACAAAAAAAGAGGTTACCGATGTTATGATCCAATTGCCACTAAAACCTATGGCCATGGATGTCACTTTCCTCGAATCGAATGGTTTTTCCCATCGCAGTGTCAGTTCCTTCTTCGGGAGGAGAGTTATGGTGAAAAATGAAATTGACGATGTTGAAATATTAGACACTAGTCCAACGTACACGGATCGTGCCCGAAAGTAAGCTATGGAGGAGCAGTGTCTGAGCCAGAGTTTGAACTTCCAGAAGCTGAAGGCGGGCGTGGTGAATCTCCCGGTTGGGCTGGTTGGTACCCCTCATCTGGGACCGGTCTCCTCTTGGGAATATAACGGGGTAAGCTATCTATGTACGCGCTTTACAAAAGCAATGCTATAGAATGCCCTCTGTTGGACATCTTTTCCCATGGGAACCTGATCGAGATGGCCTCCCGAGCTCAGTACTCACGGGAGAAGAACGACAGTCAAGTATCCGATAGCAAATTGTGTATCTCTTTTCGAGGTTGTCGAACTGTCGGGACATTTGCCTGAGCACTGCCATAGGTATGGTCCAGTGGCATTTGAAGAAACGGAGTCCAGCAAACAGAAGCTATAAAAGAGGAATTTGAGGCATTGCCCGGAGGAGCAACACATGGGTGTTAGCGGTTACTCGAGGGAGGAAGATGGTAGGATCTGAGTGGTTTTCTCCATTTAAATATAAAGCAGTTGGGTTGGTTGATCGTTCTGAGGCGGGACTTAAAAAAGATATAATAGAGGATGATTTTTAAAACGATTATAATTAGATCCCATTATAGTCATGTGAGCGACATGATCATTACAGGGGATGACAAAGAAGAAATCTCTAAGCTTCGAGAACAACTATCAAATGAGTTTGAAATGAAGAATTTGGGAGGGCTCAAATACTTCTTAGGTATTGAGGTAACAAGATCAAAACAAGGCATATGTCTTTCCCAAAGGAAATATACTCTGGACCTACTGGCAGAGGCAGGACTAATAGATTATAAACCTATCGATATTCCAATGGTTCAAAATCATAAACTCGGAGAATATGTGGACCAAGTACCAGTAGATAAACAGAGATATCAACGGTTAGTAGGTAAACTCATATATTTATCTCATACTCGACCTGATATTGCTTATGCTGTGAGTGTCGTGAGTCAGTTCATGCACTATCCAAGTGAAGACCATATGGATGCGGTCATGCAAATACTTTGTTATTTAAAGTCCTCCCCTGGGAAAAGACTTATGTTTTCAAAGAATGGTCAATTGAAAGTCCTTGGATATACAAATTCAGACTGGGCAGGGAATATGAAGGATAGGAAATCTACTGCTGGGTACTTCACTTTTGTGGTGGCAATCTTGTTACATGGAGGAGCAAGAAGCAAAAGGTAGTTGCCTTATCTAGTGCTGAAGCTGAATTTCGAGGAATGGTCGATATGTCATGTGGTTGAAAAACTTCTAGCGAGTTGGTATTGCTCGAATCTGAAATGAACTTATTTTGTGATAACAAAGCGACCATTGCCATGCATGGTTGACATGATCTCGAGCGTATTTGAAGTGGATCAGAAATCAATAATCTTGAAGAAAAGATCAATATACCATTTATTTTACATTCTCCTCCAATTCATTGCTACATGTGATATGTGTTACTAGTCAATAAAAGTTATGATTAATAATAAAAACAAATATGATTGGTGATTGGTGTAGAGTATAGAGTAATGTATAAAACCTCTTCCTTCTTCTGATTTTTTTTCTTTTCTTTTTTTC
Organism: Hippophae gyantsensis; assembly: GCA_030763125.1. Taxonomy (NCBI): domain Eukaryota; kingdom Viridiplantae; phylum Streptophyta; class Magnoliopsida; order Rosales; family Elaeagnaceae; genus Hippophae; species Hippophae gyantsensis. The sequence goes on along the minus strand of CM061039.1, from coordinate 2,663,877 downwards.
TTTTATTTTATTTTATAGTTTGGTGTGAGTTGTTGTCAGTTATATATTAAGTAAGAAAATATGAATTAGGAAAAATATTGAGAGTATTATGTATATTGATATATAACTTTTAAAAAATTACAAAAATAATAGAAATTGTTGCTAAAATTTTGAGTTCTTTTATAAAAAATTTAAAATACTGAAATTAAGTTAAATTCATCATTTAAATATCATATTTATGACATATAATATAAATTATCATTTTTATTATGTTGTTACATATATATATATAATATAAATTATCGGAACCAAATGACATGATACTAATGATAAAAATTAAATTAATTAAGTAAAATTGTTGTTATTAAAATCATAATGATATTACGTTATTATTTTTAGTATTATTTTTTAATAATATAATTTTTTTAAAAAAATATAAATATATTGTTTATAAGTATCATTGGATAAAAAAACATCATAATCCAATTTTTTTTATAGTAAAATTAAATTTTTAATAAAAACATCTATTTTATTAATAATAAATTTAAATTACATCAAATATCATATTAATTTATAAATAAAATTAAATAAAAATATTCATTAAATAATGCATGAATAGCTTATATAGTAAATAATTTTGAATATACATGAAACTTTAAATAAATCGTGAAATGTTATAATTGGTTAAGTAAATAAAATTTTTTTGAGTATTCGAATGGTAACCCAAACTATTTTTTGTCTCAAACGATCACAATGAAATGGATATTGTCGGCCTCATTTATGCCCCCAATCTGACCCTGGATCCCATTCCGTCGAAGACAAATACTAATATATATGTAAATTGTGAATTACATTTAATCGAGCAAATTACAAAATGTTATAATTGATTAATTAATTTTTAAAAAAAGTATCTGAATATATAGTAATCCGAACTAAACCGTTTTATCTCCAACCATTTTATTTTATTTTTTTTTATTTTTCTCAAACCGGGTTATAGTGAAATGGATAGTATCTGCCTCATTTATGCCCTAATCTAAACAGTGGGTCCGACCCGTCGAGTAAAATTACAATTTCTAAATAAGTCACAGAAGATTGGGGGAATAATCACCGAAATTTGATTGATATTGTTCACATGGCCACATTTATGATATTTCTACCAAAATTTTAGAAAATGTAATAGCTTGTGATGACTGATGTGAACCAAAACCGACACCACCGAAGTTTTTTTAAATATTTCCCTTCTTTTTTTTTTCTTAATAAAACAAACGACTTCGATACCCTTTTAATATTCATACATTAACTACCAAAAAAATAATATAAATAAAATATTTATAAAAAAAATACTATTTTATTAGTATAACACTATAACCTTAAAAAAATTAAGTATAAAAATTATAATATAAAAAATATACATATAAACTTATATAATGTAAAATAATATTATAATATAAAAATTAAATGATATAAATAATTCAATTTAAAGAACTTCAGTAATATTTTTCTCTAAAACATACATATCAATATTTATATATTATAAATCATGTATATTGTGTTAATGCATGCTTTGTATATTTTTTATTGAGTATGTTTCATGTATATAATTTAAAAAATTATAATAAAATAAATAAGATAATAAAATAATATATATATACTTACAAAATAAAATAAATAAGAAGCCGTCAAGCCATTAACCTTTTCATACCTTATGTGGCTAAGATAATAGTTAAGAAGGTACGAATCTATCTTACGCGTTCTAAAATGTCAATGTGCCATTAACTATAACTATAACCCGACAACCTGCTCATTCATGAGGTTTGCTCCTTGATGTTGACACAAATTACCTACTTAGCAACCACGTTATTTTATAAATGTATTATATCTTTAAAATTAAGGGATATTTTTTTATCAACTCTTACATGTATCATGATTTAGTATGTGATGATTTGATAATGAGTTTGAATGAATATTAAAAGAAGAACACAAGCAAATGTTTTGATAATAAGTTTGAATGAATGTTAAAATATTTAACTACCGTTAAGTCTTATTCCTCATAATTATTTTTTTTTATTTTTTAACTATGAAGAAAATAAAGATGATTAATAAAAAAATGATGTTCTTACTATCATTAAATATACTAATTATTTTATCATAATTTTTTACTAAAACAATACTTTTTTCAAAAAAATGACTATAATCTATCTCATTTTTATTAAGATAATGATGTAAGTATTATTTATAAAAATAAAATGATAAATTAATAAAAAAATTTACTTGCAAGACTACTAACTTATCATTCAAACTAAAGTAAAGATAAATGAAACAAAAATAGTAGTGCAAGGGTGTCAAATATAAATTTATCTTATTTATATTTATATTATATATATTTAAATAGAAAATAATGTCATGAGAATTCTTTTTTTAGTAAAAATTATTATTTAATGATTTAGTTTTAAAAATATACTCATTAATTTTTTACTTATAAAAAAAATAATTATTGATTATTTTACTTATAAAAAAATATTATTAATTCTTTTAATTATAAAAATTGAGTTATAAAAAGATAATAGTGAAGTTATTTTCTCCACTTACCTATCATTCCATCAAATAAAAAATTACAAGTATAATTGATGTTTGGTGATAATATTACAATTTTTTATCCTCATTCTGTTAATAATTTTTATTTATTTTTAAATAAATTTAAAATTATTAAATATTTTTTACATCATTTTAATAAATAAATAGATTAAATATTATATTTTTAAAATTTAAAATTTAAATAATAATTTTTATATAAATAAAATAACCACATTCTACTCTAAAAATATATTTTTTTTTAATTAGAGAGGTAACAATGTTAGCGGGTAGGGACGGAGACGATATTTGATATAACTATCTCTAAATTGAATTATAAACTTGTAACCAAAATTTTTCAAAAATATTTACATTTTGGGACCAATTTTTTACCCACGTCTAATGGTCTGAGATGATTATTAAAAAATATCTGAAAAAAATTGTACCATTATTAAACTCGTTTAACTATGTCGTGGATGAGAAATAAATATTAATTTAATAAATACATAAATTAATTAAATAAATATTATTAATTTTAGATACAATTATTAATATAATTGTAACTGAATCATATCAATTGTTTCATGTTCGGTTAATATCTGAAATTATATTCATCATTTAAATTTATCGGATAAAAACTAAATCAACTGTGTGAATATTTGAATCCATAGTTTTTTATCCGATCCTAATTAAAGGTGACAATTATGATAATTTAAAATATTAGTTATATTTTGTTAATATATATATAACTGGTTGTTTCATGTTCAATTGATACTTAAAATTATATATATTTTTTAATTTATTAGATAAAAACTGAATCGACGGTATAAATAATCGAATTTATAGTTTTTTATCCGTTCTTAATTAAAGGTGACAATTATAAAAACTTAAAATGAAAGTTACTAAGTATATGCGTGGCCACTTTATGTACGTAAGGGTATATTCTTAAAAAATATACACATATAGACATTTAAGTTGCTAATTTTTATACTATTATTATTTTATTTTGATGTTTTTTAATTTTTTTAAAGTGTAATAAATTAAATATTTTTATTTAAATTATTAATATATAATTTAATTAATTTTAATAATAATTAATACCTATTAATTATCCAATTCATTAAGATTATTATTGAATTTGAATAAAAAATATACAAATGTTCTAAATAAGGATATTTTATATATCTTAGTTAAAAATAAGGAGAAAAGATAATACAAAATAAGAAGATAAGTATTTCAAAGATAAAAATTTACTAAATTATGTATGATGATATTTTAAATACATAAGGTAATGTTAAATTTTGCATGAAAATATTCTTCGTACCATCCATATACATGTGAAAACACTTTCTCATTTTCATGTTGCAATGTAATTTTTTTCCATCATTAATTAAGATACTATTAATGGTTGTTTTTTTTTAATTTAACCATCGTTTTCATTAACTTGTTGTAATTAAAAAGTACAGCACAGACTAAGATAATTGTAGCGCTGAGCAAGTGTACTCCACCTAAAAAACTTTTATACATAAGGCAAGTATGTTCAAGAATATGTGATTGGTATATATAATTTTAAGAAAAAATATTAATATTTATATAAAATGATATCATATGTAAATAAATGTTTTTTTCATACAAAATAATCAATAGAATAGCTTTCTACATTATCCCTAAGTTGAACTCATATAAAAATTTAGACAGATTTATTACATTTACTATTAATAGACTAAGATAATTGTAGTTTTAAGCAAGTATGCTCCAAGTTAAAAACTTTTATACATAAGGCAAGTATGTTCAAGAATATGTGATTGGTATATATAATTTTAAGAAAAAATATTAATATTTATACAAAAATGATATCATATGTAAATAAATGTTTTTTTCATACAAAACAATCAATACAATAGTTTTCTACATTATCCATAAGTTGAACTCATATAAAAATTTGGATGCAAGATGGTCAAAGTTGTTACATTTAACAAAAGTATACTTTAGTTTCATACCTAATAATTGAAATAGCACAATTCTATTATTTTTATAAAAAGGAACTTACAAAGTAAAAAATTTATGTTGTCCTATTTAATCACTTCAAAATTAAAGACATTATAAATTTATTATTTTATAAAATAAACTTCTACGATTCTTTTTAAAAATTAGTGGACTTATTCTACCCAAAACCTAATAAATATGATGTTAAAATAGATTATCGTTAAAAATAACATACTTAAATTGCATTTTTTCTTAAGAATTCCTCCCTCAATCTATGCATGCATAATTAATTGTTTTTATTCACACCATACTCTATTTATTTTCCTAAAAATACACACCATATTCTAATTAATCCCAATTTTTATCGTAGATTTCTTGGGACATATTTTAAGTTAAGAATTAGTTGAATAGTATTCAACAACTACAGTATAAATTATATAGGCTAACTTTTGAACGATTTAATCTAAATATTTGAGTTTATTTAATTTTATACAATTTTTATTATTTATTCCAAAATATTTTCAAATAACCAAATTAGTTCGTAACCATTCTTATTTATAAAAAAAGTAATATGCATGACACAACTCTCTCTTAGATTTCTAGGTAAATCTCATCCATTAAAATGTATTTGAATTTTTTTTAAAAGTTAATAATACATAAAAGCTTTATATGTAGAGATCATTATATAAAGATAAATTATTCTTCCAAGGTATAGGATCTAAATAAGTAATAAAAATATCAATCTTTAAAATCTTTTTCAAACTCTATTTTAACTTAATCTTACATTGTGAATTAAGTAGATAGAAATTTAGATTATACTAACACAATAATTGATCACAAAAATACGATCATGTAATGAGGTAAGTCCATGTATAACCCTTATCTATGTAGTCATATCTTCGAATTGCTTATGGAAAACAATTCACTAAAAATAATAAATAGATACAATTCGATAAAAGTATAAATGTAAATACCTCTATCAATCGGGAGCACTGTGTCCTAACTGTCTGCCCTCGCTTGTTACATCCACAACAACTTGATCCGACACACGGATCCGACTCTCCTCCTAGCCAACACAACACACAAATAGTGTGATAAGTTCATCAACAATATGAACAAGATATTGTACTACCAAAGTGAAAACTACTCAACTAAGATCACATGTCATCATTTTCTTGAAAACACTCAACAATTCCAAAAGCATATTATTATCCAAATCTTACTAGTAAAATAGTCTTAGTCACTCACAATCTAAGAACGTTATTTTACTCTCACTGAAACATAATACAAACATTGAAATGCACTAAAGGTGATTTATGAAATGAAAAATGATATTCACCTCACCCAAAACCTCCTAGCAAACATTTTCTCAAGTACTTATCACTTAAGAGTATGATTTTGCTCATACAGTCACAAATTACTAATACCTAATAAACACTTAAGATAATAATGACCTAAAATTAAAAAAATGAGATGTCAATTTGACAAAACTCTAATACATTTTTATCATTATAAAACACAAAGAGATGGAGGTATTTATAGCTAAAAATCAAGCTCACGAGTACCTTGTCGAGGGTCTCATCGACCATCCTCACCGACCACCCGGTGAGGTGGTCCGATGAGGGTCTAATGAATACCTCATTGAAGCACATAAAAATTTCATTTTTTGATTAAAATAATTATAGAATAATTTTTATAAATACCCACACACGTAACTAAAAAACATGAATGAAAATGTCGACTCCGAAATATACTGAAGGTGATTTATGAAATGAAAACTGATATTCACATCACCCAAAATCTACTAACAAACACTTTCTTAAGTACTCATCACTTAAGAGTATGATTTTGCTAATATAGTCACAAATCACTAATACCTAACAAACACTCAATATAATAATGAACTAAAATTTGAAAAATAAGATATCAATTTAACAAAACTCTGATACATTTTTCTCGTTACAAAACATAAAGAAATGAGCGTATTTATAGCTAAAAATCAAGCTCACGAGTACCTTGTCGAGGGTCTTGTCGACCATCCTTACCAACCACCCGGCGAGGTAGTCCAATGAGGGTCCAACGAATACCTCATCAAAGCACATAAAATGTAAATTTTTTGATTAAAAAATTGTAAAATTATTTTTATAAATACCCACGCACGTTAATAAAAAACAAGAATGAAAATGTCAGCTCGTTTACAAACTTACTTGTTGAAAATCACAACGAAACAAAAACCACAACATTTCACCTAGCATGCATATTATGAAAACGAATCTAGTGGTGTGTGTAAATATGTTCACTTACAAAGTATATCTAACTATATGTGTCTGCATAACTAATCATTAATAATCAATCTTACATAAAGAAAGATAAATACATTAAGTAAAATAGATAAACTTTATATCTTACACACTAAAATACCAAAAAAGACCCAAAAAATCTACATAACTTATAACATACACGATGGGCAACTTCACGTAAGATACAGAATATGAAACATAGAATTTTCCACCTTAAAAAAACACATAAGTTTCTATAAAATACAAATACATTACTTCAAATTATTTATAACTATAAAAATGTTTGAAAAATAATAATTTCACTCAATTTTTTTTATATTTCTTACCTTTTTAAGAATAAATTTGCAAAAAAATAATAAAACTTTTTCTTTTCTTTTTACTTATTTTTTAAAATAATTAAATTCCTTACACATTGTCCGTACATAAATAATAAAAAAACAAAATAATAACTTAAAATTTATAATCATATAAACAACATTCACTTATATTACATCATATATTTTTTATATTAGAAAAAGTATAATACATAATTTTACATTAAACGTTATTCAATTAGACATCTTACAAATTAAACTACCATCATTTAGATCTGTTCAATGTTAAAAATTATTTAATTAAATCATATTTAATGTTATTGGAGTATTATTTGTATTGTTATCAATTTTAAAATATATTATTTTTGTAATTTTCCACCAAATTTCATGCTTATAAGATGGTTACTTCTTTTTTCTAATGGTCTTTTTTGATAAAATTTTTTTTTAAATTACAAAAAATAATATCTTAAAATTTATAACAACAAAAATAATATTCAATAATTTAGAACATTTTTTTATTTAATAGCGTTAAAAATTAAATAATATACCTAATTTTTTTTTAATAATAAACATTTATGAAACAAAAATAAGAGAATGCATTGTTACAATTTTTCTTATTGTTTTTTTTTCCTTTTAAAGTTATTTATAATATAGATTTAAAATTAATCCTAACAAGAAAGTAGTATTGTCAAAAGTGGGTGGCATATTGAACAGTTATATTCCCCGCCAAGATTTACATACGAAGAAAGTAACTGTAAACCACTTGGATTTTGTATAAAAAAAGTCTCTCCATGCCGCTTTTCTTCTTAAGGAAGAAATTAGAAACCATATGCATTAATTTCAATCTTATTGCTCTATAATATAGCCATAATCCATAGAGACTCAAGTCTTGATTCCATTTTCTCAAATCCCAACAAATAATTTCAAAGTCTTGTTGGTTTAGTTGGGTTGTTTAGAGATTGGTAACCCAAACTAATTTGTTCGTGTAAAGATTCAAGTTTTTCTGATTCTGTTTGAAATGGAGAATACTGCTGATCTTTATAAAGCAAGTAATAGTTTTAGAAGAAGTAATAGTTCTTCCTTATGGATGAACAATGGCACTGAAATTTTTTCCACTTCTTCGAGAAGAGAAGAAGATGAAGTAGCTCTCGTATGGGCTGCTATACAGAAACTTCCCACTTACAATCGATTGAGAAAAGGTCTTTTAACTTCATCTTCTGGTGACCAAGCCTGTGAAATAGATATAAAGAATCTTGGAATTCAAGAAAGGAAAATTTTGATTGACAAGTTAGTTAGAGTCCCTCAGGAAGATAATGAGAGATTCTTATTGAAGCTCAAGAAACGAATTGATAGGTATTAAAAAGAAAGTTGATTTCTTTCTTGGTAACCAAACAGGGGAATAAGTTTCTCTGATTTTTTATTTTATTTTTTAACTTGAAAAGGAGAAAGTTTGTATTTTATTTTAAATCCCTTTCAATTTTAATTTATGTTTTTTTGCTAAATATTGGAAAATGTCAAGTTTTTTGCCTCGTCTTTCTTAGTGCAATTCCTTGTAGGTAAACGGAAGAACTCGAAGAACTCTGTTTTTTACTTAAAAAGGAGAAACCTTTTTGTATTTTGTTTTAATTCCTTTTCAATTTACTTTGATGGGTTTTTGATAAATATTGAAAATTTTCAGAGTTGGAATTAAATTGCCAACAATTGAACTGCGTTTTGAGCATCTTAATGTGGAGGCAGAGACGTATGTGGGAAACAGAGCTTTGCCTACATTGTTCAACTCTTCTATTAACATGGTTGAGGTAAGATACTAGAAAATTTATGCATTTTCTTTGTTCTATATTGATTTATTTGTATAAAAAATAAAAATTATATATTTTTCTCATATTGTACTCTTTTTTTTTTCAAATGAATCTAAAGGGTATCTTGAATTATCTTCATATCCTTTCAAGTAGAAAGAAACATCTTTCTATCCTTCAGGACCTTAGTGGAATCATAAAGCCTGGAAGGTAAAAATATTATATATTATATCATTTAAAGTTCATTATATGGAAATTTTTGAAGAATTGATAAATGATAGCTTCTCATATGTTTTTGTTAGAATGGCATTGTTATTGGGTCCTCCGAGCTCCGGCAAAACCACACTCCTATTAGCTTTAGCAGGAAGGCTTGACTCAGATGTAGAGGTAAAAAGGCTTCTTTCTTTTAAAGTTTTTAAAATAATAAATAGTGTGTAAAAATAAAATAAAATTAATTATCAAACAATATTTATTTTTAAAATTTTGATTCAAAAAATATAATTGGTCATAAAAGAATTCCCTATGAAGTAATCTTTAATTCCAAAACCAAAATTCTCTTTTCAGTTTTCAGGAAGAGTGACGTATAATGGGCATGACATGGATGAGTTTGTTCCTCAGAGAACTGCTGCTTATATCAGTCAATATGATTCACATATTGCTGAAATGACTGTTAGAGAAACCTTGGCCTTCTCTGCCAGATGTCAAGGAGTTGGATCTCGTTATGGTTAGCTTATTCAAATTTTATTACTTTATATATATATATATATAAAGAAAACAAGTTGCCCATTTATATGCATGCAATAAGACATTTGGTGATTCGTTTAAAATTCATTCTTTTTTACTTTAAGTTATAGGTTTAAATCTAAAATAAATAAATAATGTAACACAGTTATATTTGGGCAATTTTGCAGATATGATGATGGAGTTATCAAGAAGAGAGAAAGAACTTAACATCATGCCAGATCCAGATGTTGATATCTACATGAAGGTGAGAGAGAGTTCATATAAAAATATTATTTGAATCAATTGTAGTAATTTTATACCAAATACCATAATGTTTATTTTTAAACAATTTTTAACTAAAACACTTCATATTAAATCACTTCTCTTAAAATTACTTTTAAAAAAGCATATTCAAACCAACCCTAGGTGTTTTTGCTTCTGAAAAAAATGTGCTTTTTGGGACATCAAAATATTTTTTGATGATTTTTTTATTGTTTGCTTCAAATTCTTTTTTATTTTTTCAGAAATGCTTTTTGCATGGCAGAAGCAAACACTAACCTAGAATGATTAAAATGGCTGAGTCCTCACTTTCAGGAAGGTTCATTAATTATGGTAGTTGGTTCTAAATTCTAATTACTGTGTAATGTTATGCTGTAGGCGTTAGTAACAGAAGGCCAAAAGTTCAATATAGTAACAGACCATGTTCTAAAGGTATATATCATTTAAAAGTCATTAACACATAATAAGAAAGTTCATTTGGACAAAAAGCAAACCATTCACTTCCCTAACTCCTTTCTAATCCGCATTGAATTATTATGTATAGGTTTTAGGATTGGAAGGTTGTGCCGATACTTTAGTAGGAGATGAAATGTTAAGGGGTATATCTGGAGGCCAAAGGAAGCGTGTTACAACAGGTATATAGCAGAGTCGGTTTGGTACACTAGGTTTTGCTGGACACTTGATTTTATTAATTTTGAAACTTTTTAGTCTATCACATAAATTTCTTATTAATTTTTGATAATTTTGAACTACAGGTGAAATTATTGTTGGACCAGCAAATGTACTGCTGATGGACGAAATATCGACAGGGTTAGACAGCTCCACAACGTTTCAAATAGTGGATTCATTGAAGCAATATGTTCACATTTTCAATATTACTGCTCTCGTCTCTCTTCTTCAGCCAGCACCAGAGACTTATGACCTCTTTGATGATGTTATTCTTCTCTCTGATGGCCAAATTGTGTATCAAGGTCCTCGTCAACAAGTTCTTCACTTTTTTGAATCTATGGGTTTTAAATGTCCTGAAAGGAAAGGGGTTGCTGACTTTTTACAAGAGGTAAAATTGATGGACATCTTTATTTCCTAAGAATCTATTTTATGGGTTTTTTCTTAGCAAATTAAAATATCACATATATAGTGAGAGGAAAAAGACAAACCCTTTTTATCAAGAACAGATGAAAATACAAAACCCATATTATATTTTATTGCCAAGAACGAAATCCATATAATAGTTCTTTGCTGAGAAGAAAACCCATATCATATCTTATTGATGGTAATGTTCTGGGCAATTTGTTGTAGGTAACATCACGTAAAGATCAAGAGCAGTATTGGGCAGTGAAAAATATGCCTTATAGTTTTGTTACAGGGAAGCAATTTGCTAAGGCATTTCAATCGTTCAAAGTGGGTCAGAAACTGAGAGACGAACTTGCAATTCCATTTGACAAGAGCAAGAACCATCCAGCTGCTTTGACTACCAAAAATTACTGTTTAAAAAAGCAGCAGCTTTGGAGTGCTTGCTTTTCAAGAGAGTTCTTACTTATGAAGAGAAACTCTTTTGTCTACGTTTTCAAAGCTACCCAAGTGAGTAACTTAACTAGATTTTGATATTTTTTGTAGATCTAAATTAAAAAATGAAAAAACAAATATATGATGTAGCTTTTTTGCCGTGCTTAGCTTGCAATAATGGCACTGATTGCAACGACAGTTTTCTTAAGAACTACGATGCATAGAGATTCAATTGAAGATGGGGTAGTTTATACTGGTGCATTGTTCTTCTCCCTAATCATGATGATGTTCAATGGAATGGCTGAGATCTCTTTGACAATTGCCAAGCTTTCAGTGTTTTATAAGCAAAGGGACCTCCTTTTCTACCCTGCATGGGCATTTTCAGTGCCAAAAATGATTCTAGCCATCCCTATAGCAATGGCTGAGGTAGCAGTTTGGGTTCTTATTACTTACTATTCAATTGGATTTGATCCAAGTTTTGAAAGGTAAAACTATGTAAGCCCTAAGAAAATTGTTTCAAATGCTAAGCTATTAATGTGCAGTTAAATTTTTCTTATGTATGCTTAAATTTCTACAGGATGTTCAAGCAATATCTTCTGCTCTTAATGTTGCACATGATGGGAACTGCATTGTTTCGATTCATTGCAGCAATAGGTAGGAATCTGGTAGTTTCCCAAACGTTCGGATCATTTGCTTTTCTTGTGCTTTTCGTATTGGGAGGCTTTGTGCTGTCTAGAGGTAAGATATTTTTAGTTTATGAATGGATTTATGGTTATCACACTTTACTCTCAAGTCTTAATTTAAGTATGCAACTTTATAGATGTTTTGTTTTTCTTTTAATGCTAAATCCACAGAGGACATCAAAAAATGGTGGATTTGGGGTTACTGGATTTCTCCTCTTATGTATAGTCAAAATGCAATAGCTGTTAACGAGTTCCATGGAAGAAGTTGGAGAAAACTGGTAAATATTTTGAATTGTCTTATGTGCATTTTGGATTTGCTTAGTAGCATCTCATGTTCGGTTTTATGCTTTTTTTTTTAAAAGGTCCTACCAATTTCACCAGAATGTCTAGGAGATGCAGTTTTGAAGTTCTATGGATTCTTCCACCACGCATATTGGTATTGGATCGGTGTAGGGGCACTAATTGGCTACATGTTACTGACCAATATCTTTTTCACGCTAGCTCTTACTTATCTCAATCGTAAAGATCTCTACCTCATCCACTCTAACAATTACATTTAAAAAAAATAAGGTTATGCACTACTGATGTAGCACAATGATTGTGCAGCATTCAAGAAGTCGCAAGCTATTAAATCAGAAGATAGTCAGAGCAATGATCTAGATGGTTCGGGTAGGTAATCCAAACATTTATCAAATGAATTGAATAGACTAGCTTATATATCTAAGTTGAAATATGCTTCTGCATTTTCTGTGGTTTTTATCTGTTAACCTTTAGAGCCTTATTAATATAATCAACATGCAGCTTACAGCATAAATGAGACTAGTAGTAGTAGTATGTCATCTGGATCCTCATCAGCTAGGACTGTAGCTTCTGAAGGGAATCAATATACGAAAAGAGGAATGGTTCTTCCATTTGAACCGCATTCGATCGTCTTTAATGATATTACATACTCTGTTGACATGCCTCAGGTGAGTTTTAAGCAAATAATATAAGGTTAGGTATTCTACGCAATCTATGTTCATGTATTGAGTTTCATTATTAATCATGTATAAACATATTTTTCTCTATTTATCAACTTTGTTATTATCCTTACACAAACTCTTGCTTCTATTCCAAGTCTCTTGACTAGTTTTCTCTCATCACGTATATAATACAACATCGTGGCATATATGATATATCTACATGTAAATACTGATATGAGATCAAAAGTCAAACCTCCTAAAAAAGGGGTTAGTAAGGAATTATTGCCATAATACAATTGGAATTTGATAAATTCCGTGTCTCATCATTGACTTGATTCCATAAAATCTTGGATTTAAATACAACCTTCAGGAAATGAAAAACCAAGGTGTTCTTGAGGATAAATTGGTTCTCCTGAATGGTGTCAGTGGTACCTTCAGGCCAGGAGTTTTGACAGCTCTAATGGGAGTTAGTGGCGCTGGTAAAACTACTTTGATGGATGTATTGGCTGGTAGGAAAACAGGTGGATACATTGAAGGGGATATCAGAATTTCTGGTTATCCTAAGCAGCAGGAAACTTTTGTCAGAGTTTCTGGATACTGTGAGCAAAATGACATCCACTCTCCAAATATTACTGTCTATGAGTCATTGGTCTACTCGGCTTGGCTCCGTTTACCACCTGAAGTTGATTCTGACACTAGAAAGGTAATTAGCATGTGTGGTTTGAGATATTTCTCTCTCTTCTAGAGCAATTTATAACTAAAAGGAAGCTCTATTCTTAGCAAATGAGCTTTGTCAAAGCCATATCATCAATGATCTTGAATTATCTAATTATTTGACATGTGATTACAGATGTTCACTGAGGAAGTGATGGAGCTCGTGGAACTCAAGCCATTGAGGCAAGCATTAGTTGGATTGCCCGGTGAAAATGGACTCTCAACCGAGCAGCGCAAAAGGTTAACAATTGCAGTTGAGCTAGTAGCAAATCCCTCTATAATATTCATGGATGAGCCAACTTCAGGGTTAGATGCAAGAGCTGCAGCAATTGTCATGAGAACAGTTAGGAACACAGTGGACACTGGAAGAACAGTTGTCTGCACCATCCACCAGCCAAGCATAGACATTTTTGAAGCTTTTGATGAAGTAAGAAATAATTCATTATTTAGCAAAGACATGATTGACTATAAATTTGGTCATAATGTTTGAAGGTATTTGTCTATTTGATTATCATGTTTTCAACTTGTGGTTGCAGCTCTTCCTTATGAAAACAGGAGGCCAAGAAATATATGTAGGACCACTAGGTCGCCATTCTTGCCATCTCATAAAGTACTTTGAGGTAGTGAATTATAAAATCAATTATCATTCCTGTTCCCACACTTCTTACTTTCTTTCTTTCTTCTTTCTTTTTTTAAAGTTTTGGCCGAAAGTGTTCTATAATTGCAGGTATAATATATGTATCTGTATGTGAGTCTGTACACCTGCAATTTTGGGACCTCGATACCAAAATATATTGCCTTTTTAAGGCTAGCCTGCATTGAGTATTTGATTAACTCACTAATGCATACATTTTTTCTGTTAATAAGGGAATTGAAGGTGTCGCTAAAATAAAAGATGGTTATAATCCAGCAACTTGGATGTTGGAAATCACTACTCCAGCACTAGAAGCAACTTTGGGGATTGACTTTACTGAAATATACAGAAATTCGGAGTTATACAGGTTGGCTTAACCGTAAATATCCAAATTACATTGATGAAATAGCGGAAATATGCTGACATATCTATAAATGCTGTGTTGCTCAAACTTTTGGACAAGATTTTTAATATTTTCAATCACTTGTGTTACAGTAAAAACAAGAAACTTATTAAAGAACTGAGTATACCTGCTCCTGGTTCAAAGGATCTCCATTTCTCAACTCAATACTCTCAGTCATTTCTTACACAATGCATGGCTTGCTTGTGGAAACAACATTGGGCTTATTGGCGCAACCCACCTTATACTACTGTTCGATTTTTCTTCACAACTATTATAGCACTGATGTTTGGCTCAATATTCTGGGACCTTGGCACCAAAACGTAAGTGAGAAGAAAGTAAAACTGTTTCAAATCCAACTTAATTTTTTTCTCAATTTTAAAAGTTTGATTTCATTTCAACTGTGAAATGCAGGAAAAAGCAGCAAGATCTGTTAAATGCAATGGGATCTATGTATGCTGCCGTGGTGTTCCTCGGGGTACAAAATGCTGCATCAGTTCAACCAGTAGTTGCTGTTGAAAGGACTGTCTTTTACAGAGAAAGAGCTGCTGGGATGTATTCAGCCTTTCCATATGCATTTTCACAAGTAATTAACTTTAGGGCAAATTTTAATACATTTTATGTTATACATAAATATGTTATATTTCTCTCTGATGGGTATTTGGTTATATCTTGTCTGTTGTGAACAGGTAATGATTGAGATTCCGTATATTTTCGCTCAATCTGCAGTGTATGGTGTCATAGTTTATACCATGGTTGGATTTGAATGGACTGTTATCAAATTCTGTTGGTATCTTTTCTTCATGTTCTTCACCCTTCTCTACTTCACTTATTATGGAATGATGGCTGTTGGTCTGACTCCAAATCATCAAATTGGTAGCATTGTTTCTTCTGCGTTTTATGGCTCATGGAATCTATTCTCAGGTTTCATAGTCCCACGCATGGTGAGTTCTTCTCCCTAAAAGCACGTTTTTCAGAAATCACTTTTAGCATAAGCTGTGAACTAAAACTGTCAGCTATTTTATTTTTTTTAATTGTGACAGAGAATTCCAATATGGTGGAGATGGTTCTATTGGACATGTCCAGTGGCATGGACATTGTATGGATTACTTACATCACAATATGGAGATGTGAAGAATATGCTTGAGACTGGTGAGACGGTTGAAGAATATTTGAGAAACTACATGGGATTTAGACATGAATTTCTTGGGGTTGTTGCACTAGTTCACGTAGCTTTTGCTCTTTTATTTGCATTTATCTTTGCCTTTTCCATTAAAGTACTTAATTTTCAAACGAGATAGGATTGGCATGGTGTGAGCAATTTTCCTTGTTTAATTTGATCGAAATCGGGTTAAGCAATTTCAACATGTTCAACTTCTTTGATTTGCTTCTCTCTTTTTGCCGAATAAGATTCAGAAAATTACAAGTTTATGTATGTGTTGTGTTCAGTTTGGATGTGTCGCGACTTGCGACAGTAAAAAAAACTAACGCCGTTTCCGGGGATCGAACCCGGGTCACCCGCGTGACAGGCGGGAATACTTACCACTATACTACAACGACTTATTGATGAGAGAATCGAATTTCCTTACATAAAGTGAAAAGAAATATAACTGAAGATAAGAGACGATCCACGTTTCTTCCCCTTTTATTTTTATTCTTTCTTAAAATAAAATATACGATCATACACACACCACTCAAGTCTCATCTATGGTACTAAAATTCTATTTCATTGATAAGGTTAGATTATTACTTTTGATGCTTCCTAATTCAAATTCAACTTTTAAATTCTTAAAAATTTAACATACGATTGAAAGTTATGAACAAAAAATTGAATAATATAGATTGAAATACATCTAAAGATAAACATTTTACGTTATAACCATCTCGCACTAATTTTGAATAGATTTAAGTAATAATTATCCATTGTAATTAAGTAATCGTTCTTTTACAATTTAATTATATTTAATTTAAAAAATCAAAATATTATAAATAAAAATAATAGAGTGATTCAAACCCTTAATAGTTCTTTAATTCTAAGTATATTGATTTTCAAAACAGGGTTATTTATTTCTTCAAAAGATAATTTTTTATCTTCTTTTTTTCACGTATGATTCTTAAGTTCTATTTTCATTTGAATTCATGTAGAATTTTTTTTATATACTTACCTTATATAATAACTACTCGATTACATTATTTAAAATATTTACATTAATATTAATATTTTAATTATTTAATACAAATTTTAAATAAAATAAAACTTAATCTAATTATTAAAAATATTTTACCTTTTAACATTAAAATTATATTTTCCTTTCTAACTATGTATATTAAAAAAATTAATATATATTTAATTTTAATTAATTACAATTTCATTAACATCATATTTCACGCACGCCTAATTGGTATGATTATTGTCAAATTTTTACTAATAATTCGCAGTTAAAATACACTCCCTAATTACATCAGAAAACATTATACAATTTCACGAGCAATAATGAATTACCTTACATATATAGTGATTAGTTAAAGATGCGCAAGTACAGAAAAATAACACCTTTTTTCCACTCCCACTTTCTAATACACAAAAACAATTTAATGATAAAACACAAAGAATTAGCAGGCACAACCACTCAAACTCAACAAACTAAACCAGTCACAAAAATATTTTCGTTTCACTATGACTGGCATCTTCCCTACGCCGATCCAAATTCTGAAAACCATTTCTCATGCCGTTCAATATCAGCTGCAGAAACACTTCGTTGGACCTTCGTCAATGCTTCTTCAAAATCACACATTTCAACAGGATCCTTTGAAATATCGTCCTTGGCCATGTTCTTAATCTCATCACGAGTCTTTCCAGCTATTTTGCACCTCATTCCATTCAAGGAAGCATCCCGACATACATTTGTGAGATCATCACCACTATACCCCTCAGATCGGCGAGCAACATCATCAATATCTACATCAGGGGCTACCTGAGGAATAGATGCAAATCAATGAAAACTAGAACCATAGAAATTGTCTAAAAATAAATAAATATCCTCCGATTTCAATAAATACATCAATAAGATCAAAATGACTAAAGAAAAACTTTAATTAAAAGACGCAATCAGCTGCAGATGCACAAGCAAGACAAACCAACTCAACATTTTAGTTTATATGAATGGATAATTTCGTAATGCAAAGTAGTTAAATCTAAGCAATGAACAGAGTCCACCACTTAAATCAATATGACACATATGGTTCCTTAATTCTCATTTTCTAAACGATCTAACTAAATTCTAGAAACAAGTTGCCACTTAATGTGTGACATACTACCGTATAAATTATGTAAAATATCAAGATTCCAAGCAGCATGTAACTGTAATAGCATACTTACCAACATATTGAATAAATTGTTAAATTCGAAAGGGGAGTCAATTACCTCAACAGTTTTCAAATTAATCCGAATTAACTCTTTACGGCTCTCAAAATTTGGAAGAGGAATATATATTCGTTTTTCCAGTCTCCTCCTGTATTGCATTAATACCATTTAGATAAGAGTTGCACGTATAGGATATGGTATGAAATATGAATTCTCCTAGTACCAGGGTTGAAGCGTGTAATTCCCATAAATAAATAAATCACCAACCTAAGAGCCTCGTCAATGTCCCATGGGAAGTTAGTAGCTGCCAGTACCATCACAATTTTACGAGTGCCATCTTCATTAGTGGAAGTATTGTTTACACCATCTACCTGAACAAGAAGTTCAGACTTCACCCTTCTGGATGACTCGTGCTCCCCTGATGCCCTGGAGAAAAGTAAGTTAATATCGTTCAATGATAACATTAACGTATATTACATATTTTAATCTGAATACAAGATCAAGTAAAATCCATAGGATTGGATGAAGTCTTTACATGAGCCACGTATTTTGAAAGACATACTCTGCAGTCGGCACTCATTAAAACATGAGTTGATGGAAAGCATGACCAAATGACATAGGACACCTGACAGAAGAAGGGTATCTTGATTCTTACCCACGAGCATTACAGAGAGAATCAATTTCATCAATGAAGATTGTGCTTGGGGCATAAGCTCTTGCAAGATCAAACAAGCACCGTACCATACGCTCACTCTCTCCACGCCATTTTGAAGCTAATGTAGCAGACGAAACATTGAAAAACGTCGTGCCACACTCAGTAGCAACTGCTTTAGCAAGCAACGTCTTTCCAGTTCCAGGAGGGCCAAACATAAGAACACCTTTCCATGGTCTCCTAATTCCCTGAATCAGGGAAGCAATATTAGTCCAACAAATTGCCTATGTTAGTCCAGATTACATAATAAAGACAGATGATCAACAAATCCAATCTTGCGCATGTATTTGGGGTTTGGAGGACTAAAAGAGCTTTAGATTAACAATGATCGTGCATTTCAGTTATAGAATTTGGCCAGACTCATTAGCATTACATCTTTTTGTCATTTGTTCTCATTCAACAACAACACAGCTTTGAAAACTATTGTGATGTTGGAAATACCACTTCAACCAAAAACCACAAATTGCAAGTACAAGCCATCTTCCCTCCAACAAAATACAATCTATTGAATATCAGCTGATGTCTATAATTCTAACAGGATTTTAACTTTGAATTTGATCATAGCAATCATTCAATTTGAAAAATTTAGCAATATAAGATTACCTGGAAATATTCTGGCATCCACAGTGGAAGTACAACAGCTTCCTCTAGAAGTCTTTTAGCTTCAGTCAGGCCAGCAACATCATCCCATCTAACTCCTGGACTGGTTTCCAACACATCCCTTTCAAGCATTTCAGCCAAATCAGGATCAGGTCCCTCGTATTGTCCCCGTTTTGACTTTCCGTCCACAGCATCGCAATTCTAGTAGATCCAAAACATGAACCAGTACAAACAACTAAGGAATTGAACTTTCAAAAGGAAGTGTTTCTAAGCAATAAACATGTGAAGGGAATTCAGAGGTAGGGAGGGGGAAATGAGAATGAGAGAGTTTAAATTCAATTAATGATATGTCTAAGTAAAATTATTGCTCAACCAAGCATAAAAATGAAGAGTTCCAAAATAATCACAAAAATAACAGTGGGTTCTAGACAAAGTAAAGATTCGATTAAGATTTTCATCACAATCCCAAAACTAAAGATATGATATGATAAATCGGTACACCAAAGTTATTAAAAAAGGAAGAACTTACTGATGACTCTGCTTTGCTAGATTTGCCAGTAACAGTGCCTTTCTTTCCGGTAGTTGATGCTCTGACCCCTGTGTTAGTTCTACCTGATACACCAGCTTTTGCACCACGTCCAGTGGTACATGTTCTTGTAGAACCACGAGCCCAAGTCCCATCTTGTGGAGACTTCCTTGTACCAACTTGGCCAGTCCTCACAGGTCTTCTACTTGAGTCCCGACTTGGAGGCTTCCATATATCAGGATCATCCATTGGCGCTCCAGAAGAAGTAGGGTACTCATCTAACCGTTGAAACACAAATGCAGATTTGGAATTTATTCCAGGTGAAGGAGGACGATGACCGACTGAGATTTCCTTGAATGCCCTCCTCTCTGCATCTAGCTGCTTTACAACTTCTGCTTCCTCAGAAATGGCTTTCTTCACATTCATCCACTTCGTACGAATCAAGGGGTCATCTAGTGTATTTAAGTGCCTAAAGCCAAAAAATTGGTTACATACTTCATGAGCGAACTAAGGTACCAAATAATTTAACCATGACTACTGATTTCTACCACTTACACAACTATAACAATAAGCATTATACTTAGAAAAACACGCACCAAGCTCTACATGTTTTTAATAAGAATAAATATCAAGTAAGATTTTCTTGGATAAATTTTTTTTTGCTTGAACCTTAAAGCTAATTTATCTTTTTAAAACTTTAATAATGAAAATTAGAAAGATTCATGTCAACATCTGTGATGCTGAATAAGCAAAAGGGATTACATTAAATCTCCATTCCCTAATAAAGAGTGCTAAAGTAGTATCCATGGTAGGCAACACCGGATTTCGTAGACCACAAATAAATCGAACTTCATTGGTTTCATCGGTAATACAAAACTGAAATTTAGCGGGAAAACAAAGTAATATAAAACTGAAACAATTCCCAAAAAATTTCCGCCATTTTCCCTTAAAATTAACTATATGATCATAATACAAATGAAATTACTGTACAAAACCTAGAAAATATTCTAAATGATGTAAAAACGTAAGTTACATGTTGATCTGAGCAAGGGCCCCGTCGAAAAAGATAATAGAACTATCATAGAGCCCTTCCACAGCATACTCTCTGGCCAACTTAAGGTGCTCCTGAAGACCCACGAGCGAAGTCCCAGTCATTCTCGCTATTCCTCAGTACCCAAAAACGGAGACCTTAATTCTCGGTACAATTAAGTTTCATGAAGTAGAGGAGACGAAGAAGAAAACGATGAGCTCACAGTATTAGTGTTGCACAAGCCTTCTCAATCTACAAGTTTGTGTTTTTCTCGCTCAAGATCGAATGGACTGGTGGAGCTTGAAGCTTGAGCTTGAGCTTGAGCTTAAGACTCTGAAAGTTAAGAGTTGAGAGTTGAGTCCTAACGGCGACGTTTAAACGTTCTTTCTTTCGGGGAAGGTAACGGGAAAGAAAGAACGAATTGACCAAATTGCCCATGCAAGATTTGCATCCTAATTAGTTGATGGATTTCGATTGTCATTCAAAAAATTTGCAGGCCGTTACAAACGTACTCAAGCACCACATTGCACCACCTTTATAAAGAATGTTATTATGTGTAGGGTCTTTGTAAAAAAATGTTAACGTGTGTACTGTGGTATTTATCTATATAAAAATGATTAATTATGATTATATCTTAATTTAAAAATTTATTTTTTATGTCCCATCTTTAACAAAAGTATATATTATTATTGGATGGATCATTGGTTGTCAATTTATTTTAATTCTTTTAATTTTATTTTAAATCATAAATTTATGTTGATAAAAAATATTATTAAAGAACATCGTTGAATTTTAAATACATTTCGGATTCAACATTTTAGTTTCAGAAGATGTACGGTTCATATCGGGTGTGTTTGAAAACAATCCAAACAAAACTATTTAAATCAAATCAATCCCATATTTTTAGTTTTTAACTTTTATTGATTTGAATTTAATCAAATCAACTCAACATTTTTAATTTTTTTAGCTTTTATTGATTTGAATTTGATATATATATATATATATATATATATTTCGTATTTTTATTTTATATAATTATTATTTTTTAATTTCACTTAGTATTCTTAAAGTTTAATTTACATCAAATAAATACTTTATGAATAATTTGGATATAAAAACTAATAAGTCATTAGTATTCTTTATTTTTTATTTACCTTATTTTTAAATTTCTCTTCTGCTTTATGGCTAAGTTGAATAGTAAATATTTGGCAAACTTAAACTTCTTATTCTATGAGCTATATTTTAATTTTAAAATTTCAAAATTTAATTACTTTAGTTAAATAATTGAAATATAAATTTAAAATTTAAAAATTATAATCAAATTAACACGTAATACAATAGTCAAACATTAATAAACAAAATTATGATAAAAAACAAAAAAAAAATTCAAAAAAATGGTTTAACTAAGAATAATTTTTCAAATTTATTGATTTGAATTAATTAACCAATCTTATTAAATTGGCTCCCGTTTTACTCAAACCAAATATTCAAGCTTTTCAAGCTTGGTTGTAGGGTTGACTGTACACAGAAATTACCAGGAAGATTTAATTTGTATCATCTGAATTCCGAATGATAAATACAATCATAAACAGATGAAAACCAGAAACACTGTGTAACATTGGAATGATAAATCAGTGTTGATAATACATTCACATACATTCCATCCATAACTGACACAACTCTACTTTCTAATAGAGATTTAAAAACATGCCATTTATTCTGAAGCAACCAGTTCCACTATAAAATGTTAAAATGTTCCAATTTTCATCAATGTTTGAAATTATGTGCAAAAACTACATGCAGTTACTGCACCATTCCATCTCTGACTAACTCTTCAAGCCCCTTCTTAAGCCTCTCAGCAGCTTCTTTGCAATCATTTTCCATCAAGCCTCCAAACGAGATCCTTAAATTCCCGGGACAACCACACGCGCTTCCAGGAATCACAACCACTCCGTGCCTGTGCGCAAGCCAGTGAACAACTTTAAAGTCGTCATGAACATGTTCGTCTGGGAGCTTTGCCCACAAGTAAATGGCACCTTCTCCTCCTTTTACAGCATGTTCTCCTAGAGGAGACAGTGCTTCTAATAAAATTTCTCTGTTCTTGACAAGATCTTTCACTTGTTCGGTGACCCATTCTGGTCCCATTTCCAACGAATAGAGGGCAAGATGCTGTGAAATTATTGAAGCACAGATGGGAATGTTGTCTTGAACTTTGAGGAGTTGAGTAGCAAAGCCCTCTGCTTCTGATGGGTATGCTATCTGCATGTGTCAATGATACTGAATTAACAACGACAATTTGCATATTCTACATCAAAGTGACCGAGGGTATGTTTGGTTGTACACTTGTACTTCTGTAAAAAGTTGTTTCATTCAAAAGTGATTTCAGAATAACGTGCTTTCAGGAAGAAATTATAGCGTAAAATGTAATTTCTAAGCATTGAAAGCACTTACGGTAAAAACAAATGGTCGGTTTGAAAGCCTTTTTTAATGTCAAAATCACTTTTACAAAGTTTTAGAAACAGAAATAAACACACCCTAATCTAACAAGTGTTGAATACTGATCCACTCTAGTCAAATACACTACTGATTTATAGTGACCTCTTCTACTATATTCTCTTAAACTCCACAAGAGTTGCCTTATATTTTGTTCCAGCGTTGTGCTCGATACTGGTAAATAGTAAAAACCAATCAAGATAACAAATAAAAGCAAAGATATACAGCAGAAGACACATACTTGACCCATCTTTGAATTTTTTTGGTTAGTTATTCCCTATGAAGATATAAAAATTTACTAAAGCAAGGGACAAAAGAGAGGCTTACATATCCAACTCGCCATCCCATCATCCCGTAAGATTTCGAGAAAGAAAATATATTGACTATGTGATTTCCTTCCAAACAAGAATGCTTTAAACCGTCATACATAAAATACCTGCATAAAGAAAAATGGTAAACCTACCAAGCATTGAATGCATGTTAATAGGAAATGGGAGAACTTATTAAACTTACTCGTATGTATTGTCCACGACTAGCCAAGATCCTGCTTTTTTGCAAAGGTCTGAAATCCTCTACTTACAAGAAGGAAATAAATTAAAAGGATGCATGAGTTAGAACATTTGTGTAATAAGTCTAGACAAAGAAAACAAAAGAGTTTCTTCTCCTTCCTTGATTATCATATAAAAATTTTAAAATTGTGCGTGTGACCTCCAACAAGTATATATAAATACACAGACAAGATTTTACCTGTAGCAAAGGCTCTGGAATGTAGGTTCCACTTGGGTTCCCAGGATTAACAATGTTCACAACCTTTGGTGCAGGTTGAGTTTCCAACAATTTTTTTTCCAGCCAGTCTGAAAAATAAACAAAATGATAAATGGATGTAACCATAGAGATACTTTGCAAAAGGCGCACAGCAAGAGAAAGAGAGAGACATTCTCGAGTGTTCCTATTTTAAACGTGTACACATATTGCTTATGCTAGTACCTTTATTACTTACAGATTTTTATCAATGAAGCACGAAGAAATAACTTGCAAAGGTAGACATGGCAGTCATATCATCATTTGTTGAGCCATCACCATGAGCCACCTCTGAGCTATGAGGTAATGGGCTTAACACTTTTTGGAATCTAAGTATTAAGATTTAGATTCCAAAAAGTATTAAGACTTAATTTCTCAACAGATTGACGGTATAATTAATAACCAGGTCTTATTAAAAAAAGAAAAAAAAGCAACCCTCATTAGTAATATTGACATATTCAATAAAGTACGAAGCTTCTCACCTGCGTCTGGGTAAAGTGTTTTTGGGTCACCAGGGCCCACCTGTATATTAGTAATGCCAGTCATCTGGAAGGACATGTAAGAATTGAAGTAGTATGGGGCAAACATAACCACAGAGTCCCCGGGATCACACAATGTTAAAACCAAGTTCACGAATGCCTGCAGATTGCAGAAGATCTCCAAAACATCAAACCAACAGCAAAACCTAGTGGTTGTTGAACATTTTTAAGAGAAACTAAAAGCAATCAATCACAATGAAAGAAATAACCATCAAATAAACAAAAGGATTCTTTAACAGTCACCTGATTTGCACCTGCAGTAACCATAACTGAGGATTTATACAAATTATTTTCTTGACGTAACTGCCAAACAAGTAGAAATAATATATCAGTAAAAAAAAAGGTTGATGCCATGGCATGGTCATGTTAGCTTAGCAAAAAAGTGCTCCTTAAAGTAAGTACATTAATTTCTATCAAGAAAACTTATTAAGAGCATCCAGACAGCTCAACCTAGTCTATGATGCCTTAACTCCCCCAAAACCCATAATTTATTTAAATATCCAAAGGCTTTCTTGAAAATGCACCCTGCAATTAATAAGCTTTGTTATAATGTAACCTAAAGTTAACAACTTTAACACCATTTACAAAAAAGATCGATTCCCCCCCCTCCCTCCCTCCCCCTCAAAGTTCAGGTTCAACTACCACCCAAGCTCGCTTCTGGATTAAGTCAGCCATGTACAGAGAAAGCACAAGTAGTTTTTTTTTTTTCCTCCAAACATGGCCACTATCAACAAAACGTTAGTTACACATATGTTCAGCCATCTCCTTTCAATAAACCCGCAACCCTCACTGAATCAAGCTTCAATTTAAGCATCTTTACAACTCATATGGCTTAATAAAACCATATCAACAAAACGTTAGTTACACATATGTTCAGCCATCTCCTTTCAATAAACCCGCAACCCTCACTGAATCAAGCTTCAATTTAAGCATCTTTACAACTCATATGGCTTAATAAAACCATGGACAGGTTAATTCAACCAACTCAGATGCCTTGAAAGATTTACCTTTTTAATCAATGCCTCCCTGAGTTCAGGCATACCTTCATCAGCTCCATAGCGACTAATTGAAGGCTCCCAAACAAGTTCCTTGACCTTATTTAATGCCTGCTTCGGTGGTTGCCAATAGACTACTCCCTACAGTACCATTCAACAAAGCATCAGCATAAATCAACATGCCCAAAGGTAAACTACGTGAACATAAATCAACATGCCCAAAGGTATACTACGTGAGCATAAATCAACATGCCCAAATCCAAATGAAGCATGAATGCCTCTTTCAAGATTTTTCAAACAAATTGGCTCAAATATTGATACCTCATAAATCTTATTAAAATACTCAAAAGCTTGAAATGCAGTTCACCATAAAACTAGTTGCTATAAATCACAAGAGAAATGTAGCAAATAGTTCTAATTTGAAATCTTTATGCATTTAATCATGATGCAGCTAGACACCAAGACAAACATATCATTTTGGCTCATTCTCTATTTCTTAAACAATATCTAGTGACTCGTATATAGAGGAGAAAACAAAAACACATATACACATTTGAAGTTTCCCAGATCGCAAAACTGGAAACAAACAAAAAATAATTACTTACTAAAATGAAATTGGAAAAAATATTATCTGCTATGAATTATAAGTAGGAAAAAGAAAAGATTAGTGTTATATGTATTAAATTGTTGTAGATATCAAATGAAGTGTCATTTATTTAGTTATTGATTTGATGTAAAATTAATATGCGATGATGAAGTGATTATGCGACATCTTACTAATAACTGTCACCTTGTCCCAATCTTAATTAACTTGTAAGTTTTAAATTTTCAATTAATAAGACGCAACCCCAGAAAAACAAAGAAACAACATTTTGGCTTTGGAAAACTAAACAGGCCAATCCATTTGCCATCTCACTTCTCAATGCCTCCATATCACAGAAATGAAAGCTTGAGATGAAAACAAGACATTGGAACTAGAAAAACAAACAAACAAACCTGGGCCAACGACACAGCATTTTTCGCTCCTCGGATCAGTTCTTGTATCTGCCAAAACAACCTCCATTGTCACAAAAACATAAAATTTGAGCTAGACCCATCGAAGAAACTTCTAATAATACATCATCTAAATATAAATTAGAGCTTAAAAATAGATTATCTTGAAAGAAAAATGGAAACCCAGTTATGATTTTGCTATGAAACTACCTTAACCATGACCGGCATGTCGGTCTCCAAAGCTCTCCTTGCGAGGTTTCCGTAAGAACCCATCTCGCTTCGTTCCACACTGAACTCACCAACCCCAAGTCTCACAATCGAATTTCTAATACAAAGCTCTACACCTGATTCTTTGACCCAACAACCCAAAACCCAAATTTCCAAATCTTTTGGGAATTTATTTTGACAAAATATATTATTCTATATGACAGAAATTAAGACCCACTTAAACAGAACAGAGCATCAACCTCCAATTTTGGTGACTTCTAGTTCTAAAGGAATAACAAAGTGATTAGCTTTTTATCCGAAAGAACAATTTAGCACGCGCAAGCAACCCCGGTGATTTAATAGGAATATAATTGTTAGTAACGTACAAGGCAAAAGACGAACTGCTTTTTCATTTTCTTTACTTATTTCTTTGTCTTTTTCTTAATTCTGTTTACTTTACTTTCGATGTGTTTCTTTGACTTAACTTTGGTTCTTTTTTCACTCAGATTTGTAGCCTCCGATTTTTTCCCTTCAAAATCATCAACATATTGCCTCCGATTTAACATAGAGTGAACCAATGTAAGTTAGTAATATAACCCATCTAAGCATATTTTATAATACAAAGGAAACCGTAAAACTTATTGCAGAAATTATGGTTAGTTTCATATTCATGTCTTGTGGTAATTTAATTACTGATAGTGGGTCTTTAATTGTAGTAGTCAAGATCATGAAATGGAGTGAATGGTTAATAGTTTGAGTTATTGAGTAGTGCTCTCAGTAATGGGCAGTGAGTCCTAATATGTTAAATAAAGCGGCCAAAATTCATCATACGTCATTTTTTTTAACGTGATAAAACTAATATAATAATTAATTATTAATTAAAATAATATAATTTATTTTTTTAATTAATAATTAACCTTCATATATATATATATATATATGATATTAACATCACTTATAATAAATAAATTTTTTCCTTCTATCATAAATATTGTATTCTTTTTTCTTTTGTTGGTTACTGCAATTATTAACCAATTGGTGTTTAAACAGGTTATTGAATGCATGTGTTAGTCTTTAATTTGAAGTTAAATTAAAAAGGTAACATGTATAAGCAGTTGTAATATCATTTATTAATAAAATAAAATTCAATTATATTGAGATATATGTATTAAAAATATTTTGCTTTGAACAATATTCCTGCTTTCCCAATATGAAACTTGGAGGGTTATTTTTATTTTCTTTTAAAGATGGTGATATTATCAAAAGCAAAAACATTAATAGGAGTAAATTTTCTATTATGAAACTTGGAGGGTTATTTATATTTTCTTTTAAAGACGCTGATATTATCAAAAGCAAAAACATTAGTAAGAGTAAATTTTCTATTAATGTATCCCTATTATTGGTCAAATAGCATACCTATGCTTCTTCTTCTTTTCCCCTTTTTTATGACAAATTGGATACCTATTCAAGAACAAAAGTATCAGTAAAATACTGAACACCTCTCAGCAGCAAAAAAAAATAGTATTTTTTTCATAAAGAACTGACTTATTAGTGTTATCAAAATAAAATTATGGTGTAAGTTTTTACTTGATATATAATTTAAATAAAATGTATGCATGTCGAAGAGTTTTTTAGCTATATATTTATATAATTTTATATTAATTAAAAATTAAATATGATCTTTTTTTAATTGATTTTTTTAATAAAATAATAAAAATATTTTTAATTTTTATTTATCAATTATGATTTATTTGACTAAGTATTTATCTGATATGACCTATTAAAATTGGACAGTTATCTAATAATTATTTAACTAGTCAGAATTTAATAAGATGATGATTTAATTGAAACCAAATTGAACACATGTCAAACTAAACTAGATGTTTGTTTAGTTGGACGAAATTTGGTCTGTCGGCGACCTTATTAGTCAAAATCGAGTTTGACACATATCTAACTAATAGAATTTTGATATAATAATGAGTCTACTTGTTGAAACTATATTAGATATATATCTAATTAAATTGATAGTTTTTTAACATGTTGTAGTTTAATTAGCAAGTGACTCTACTCACTGTAACAAAATTAGACATATATTTAATTAAACTTGACAATTGTTTAATTAATTGAATTTTAATTAATCGATGATCATTTTTACTTGAATTTAATTAAACATGTGACTAACTAATTAAATTTTAATCGATATGTGATCTCATTTATTATAATCGAATTGAACACATGTTCGACTAAACTATATAATTATCTAATTTGTCAAATTTTAATAATCTAACAAACTCATTCGAACAAGTCAAATTAAATAGAATTTAAAAATCTTTGATTTTTAGTTTCAAATATATTTAATTTAGTTATATCTAATTAGACATATGTCTAAATACGTGTTCATTATGAAAAAATAGTAATCCAATTCAAATCATGCTTAATTAGTTGTATTTTTAATCACAATAATTTTCATACGGGAGATTTTTCTATTATATAATAAATGTATATTTTATTTTCAACTCAGACATAATGTCAACAACACATGTATACATTTAATTAATTTTCATAATAATAAGAAATAATTCATGATTTGATTGAATATATTTTTTGTATTTATTTATATATTTAATTAAATAATTATCTAATTCTATCCTAAAAAAATTTGATACATCTTTCTAAAAAGATTATTTATTTTTTAATTTTACATAAATTTAATTATATAATATTATTAAAGGTAAAAAATAAATATTTTTAAATAATACGCAAATCAGTGTTAATTTCAATTTATTGCTCAACAGTTTTTAGAAATTTTAAACTACTTTTTAATAACAATTTAAAGCTATTTTATATTTTTAAATAGTTTGAGTAATTTATATTTTTATAAATTTTGAA
Source organism: Hippophae gyantsensis (assembly GCA_030763125.1). NCBI lineage: Eukaryota > Viridiplantae > Streptophyta > Magnoliopsida > Rosales > Elaeagnaceae > Hippophae > Hippophae gyantsensis. Next base: position 2,633,881 of record CM061039.1, on the reverse strand, counting down.
TTTTTTTATTTTCATTAAATTTGAACTCTGTTTTTATTAAGTTCTTTTTTAAATTTTAGAAAATTTAGAAAAATTTATATTATTTTATAATTTTATAATTTTATTTTATTATTATTATGTTTGAATAACTTTTTATTTTTAAAAATTTTGAACTATTTTCTATTTTTATAATGTATGAAATTTTTTCTAATTTTATATTTTTAGAAAGTTTGTGTAAATTTTTTTATTTTTAGAGGTTTGAATAATTTTCTATTTTTAAAAATTTTTAAAATTGTATATTTTTAGAATTTTGAACTATTTTCTATTTTTTAAAAAAATAACCACTTTCATTTTAGAAAATTTTATATTTTTATATTTTTGAAAAATTTGAACAAATAGAAAATTTGAAATCTTTAGCTATTTTCTCTTAAAAAAATGATCCTAGTTATGGTAATATCTAGCTTAATAAATTGAAGCAAATATAACATGAGTATCCAACCTTAATAAAATTTAATTTAGACATCAAATTTAACTTAAAAAATATTATTAATTTAGACATGGTATGCCAGTTTAACACTATAACTTATAATAAGTGAATATTTTTTCTTTTATTTACTATAATTCCAAATTTTGGTATTACACATGTTTCTAAAACTGTAAAATAAAGTCCACCATTTTCCCAAATGATGTGCTATTTATTTAGTAGTTAGCTCTCTCTGTACTGGAAACTTACTTTTAACAGTAAAAAAATTAGATAAAAAAATTTAAAAATTTATAACTATAAAATTAATATCATTTATATATTTTTATTTTATTTTAAATAATATTTAATTAAAATATTATTTTATTTTTATAAATTTTAAAAGTATTATATTTTGTAATTTTTTAAAAAACTTTGGACCGAAAAATACGAAATTATGGATAAAAATAAATAAAAGGGGTTTGTTATTTATAAAGAAAAAAAATACTAACGTAAGGCCAAATAAAAAAAATATCGATCTGGACCCGATATTAAAGGAAACGAAACACCCCTTAAGTTTTAATGGATCAGTGAGATGTGTCAAATTTAACCCCAGGTCGGACAGCTTTTCTCCCTGACAAATCGGACAACTTCTTCATAATTAATTTATGGTCATAAAAGCTTCAGAATCACGTGATTTATAGTTAATGAATTCAAAGGTATTTGCACAAGTTGTTCTATGAATTTTAATTTGTTTTAAAATAAGTTAAATTATATATTAAGAAATGTAAAATTTTAAATATGCATTCAAATTGATTGTGTTGTGTAGTGTAAGTCCCAGAGACGTACCCATATAGTAGTGCTTGAGATGTAATCTGGCTTAAATATTTTTGTAAAACTATCTAATAGTATTAATATTTGTAACCAATATAATTATTTTATAATAATTTAGTTTATTATAATCCGCATTTTTAAGTATAATCTACATTAATTTTTTTAAATTAAATAATTTTTTGTTTTATTAAAATGTATCACACTTAATAGATTGAATTTTTAATAAAAATAAAACACGAATAGTCATATCTCTAATTTTATTATCAATCATAATTGATTTGATACTGTTAAAATTTAACACAAATCAAGATAATATAAATATTATTGTCAGATGTGAACATAAATTGATTTTTAACCATATTTGTTCGTAGAATTCTTTATTCATATATTTGCATCTCACACCTAAGAATAAATTGATTTTTAACCATATTTGTTTGTCATTTTCCAATGATTCATCTATTTGTATCTGACCCCTAAAAATAAAATCGTAACTGTTTATATTGCTAGTTTTTTTTTAATTTGAATTTTGATATTAATGTTACTTTAATGATTTAATTTTATTTACTTATTTATATTTAGCTTAGAAAAATAATATTCTCGATTTTCTACCATATTTTGTGATTTTGTATATTTTTTTATTTTATGTCAAATCTATTTTACTAATAATTAAATTTGTCTACGGTAACTCTCATATTTAATTTTTTAAATAAAAAATTTATAATTGAGAAAATAAATAAGAATAATAAATCTAAAAATTTTATCTTATTTTTTAACACATATATTTTTATTCATTTTGCACCCTAACAAATATTTTGATGGGTCATCATTGCGTGTAACAAAATCTTCTTATAAAATAAAAAATTGCTATTTTTTAAATTATTTTTTCATGTTCTAGATTTCAAATGAAATTGCCCATTCATTTATATTGTTTCATAGATGATTTAAAATATTTAAGTTTAATAGTTATAAAAATAAATTATTAATAAATTGTATATTATTTTATAATTTACTTATAATACATAGATAGATTATTTATAATTATTTTATTTTAACAACTATAAAAATAACTTATTAATAAATACCTTTAAATAATACATTATCTACATATATTATTCTATTATTTATATATAATACTTAATTTGATTATTTATAAATTATTTTAATTTCCTTTTAATGAATTTTGGTGAGCAGTTATGAGATATAATCGTGTGAGAAATTTTCATTTACCATAAATTATTGTTAAATTATTATTAATACATATATTTGAATTCATATAACTTTATTTAATACAAACTATTATTTAATTATGATTATTATATAATATGATATATAAAGATGCTCAATTGTTTGCACACGATTTTCCTTATTTTCAAGATAATAATTAAGAAAATATGACTTTAGGTAGAATAGTACGAGTGGAATTGTTCTTAACGAGTTGATCAAATTCTCATAATATCAATAATATTTTCAAATTTTCAAATAATATCATAAATATCTTTAATATTTTTAAAATATTATAAATATCTTCTAAATTTAATAAGAGTTAAAACTAACAGAAAATAATATAAAAAATTTTATACATAAAAATGATAAAAATAATATAAAATAAAAAATATATAATGATATTTCTCGTAAAAAATGATAATTAGTAAAAAAAATAAAAAAAATTCAAAAAATAATAATGAATCTTAAGTAATGAGATGAATTAAAGTATTCATCATTTTAAAAATTAAGAAAAATATTTATAATGAAAAAGAACTTATCATAGAATAGATAATAAAGAAATAAACATCAATATTATAAATGTATAAATAAGATGTAATATAACAATAATTGATAAATAAATCATTATAGATAAATTATCAAAAATCTTTAAAATGATTTAAAAAGTTAGATACATCTATTTAAAAGAAATTCAAATATTAGTAAAAGTACATTTTAGAGAATGAATAAATACACTAATAAAATTAGCATTCATATAAAATATAATAATATATATAAAATATATTTTATTATGAATAATTCATAAAAACTTAGGATATCATAATTAAAATTCACAACATACCCTAAGTTTGTCATTTATACTAATAATGAGAACTTAAACCAAATGTTAATTTTAGCCAATAAATTTGAAATATGAGATTTAATAAAAGAAAAAAATAATTTATTTTTAATACATTACATAATATAATATTTATTAATAAAAAGTCATAATAGTTTAATATATTGACAAAATGAATTAATATAAATAGTTAAATTTAAAAAAAACTAGATAAATAATAAAATTAGAAATATTAACTTATTTTAAATACTTGAAAAATGAAACTTAGATGTTAAAGAAAAACATAAGATACAATGAAAAAAAATAATGTAACAAAAAATAATAATATATTAAGATTTACGTTTATAGATTCTTAAGAAAAAAAATATAACAAAAAACAGAGGTTACATATATAGAACAATAAGTTAAAACAATGAAAGTATTAATATATGATTTAATATTATAAAAAATGGTACACTTATTATCCTAATAATATTCAAAAATAAATTATAGAATATAAAATTAGATTTTGATGTAAACAAAACAGACATATTAAAAAACTAAATAATAATAATGAAAGCTTTAATTCTCTTAACAAATAAATAGATATAATCTAATAATCAAATATCAAATCCTTGCAATACATAAATAAAATACAAAAATAATTCCTAAAAGAAATAAAAGAATATAGTTATCATAAATAATTATAACAAGACATACATAAATAATTTATAAAATTAATAAAAGATATAAATAACATATTCAAGGATGATGAAGTCATGTGTTACAAATTTGATCTATTTATAGAATTAAATGAAGAATTACCTATGATATAGATGTATCTATACCTAAAAATGAAAAAGCCCAAAGATAAAGAAGAAATTTAATCCTAATTTAATAAAATATAGAAAAAAAATTAGAATAACAGTTTATAAATCCTGAGATATAAAAAATTATTTAATTTATTAATCCTAATAGACGAAGAACTAGGACATTGTGGTAAAAAAAATTGTACAAATAATTATTAATATTACGAATAAAATGAAATATAGTCACTATTTTTTATTGTTTTTTAGTAATTTTAATTTAGACATCGAATATATTATTTTTTATCAACATTCGTTTTATTTAATTATAAAATTTTACAAATATATAATATATTAAAAAAATAGGATTTAAGGGATAGGCGAGATTAGGAGGATAATTCCTAACCCTAACCCGTCCCCCACATGGGAATTTCTCACTAGTCAGAATTGAGCTTTCCTTATAGATTTTAATTATTGTAGGATAAATTGGCATCTCATATTAGGCGTGTTAATCTCCTAAGATAAAAGACTAATCTTACTACTCTGTTTGATTTCTTACTCAGATGATCAACTTATACTTTAATTCAAATGCTCTACTTGATTCTTTATTGAAGTAATCGATTCATTATTTAAAATTTAACCAACCTTTCAACCTAGAATTGGTGTGCTAGTCTTCTAATGCAAAAAAATTGAGCTCAAGCACTTTACGTGATTCCTTATTAAGGTCATCAGTTCATACTTTAACCCAAGCATTTTATGCGATTATTTTCCTAGTTGATCAACTCATAATTTAATGTGAGTGTTCTATTTGATTATTTAACAAGGTGATAAGCTGATACTTTTAAATCACACTTGGATGGATCTTCTGTATACTATCCCATAACACTTGTCCTGTTTTCCTAAATTTTCAATATTTATTTTGAAATCAAAGATCTCAAAAATCAGTTATCCTTCTTGAAATTATAAGTCTATGATGGGCGACAAAATGTTATAAATATGCTAGAAAATTAACATGGATAATGTCTAAGATGCATTGTTTGTTGACATATGGTATACATGTTATAAAGGATGTCTGTGTAGTATGGTGTGAGAAGATTATGAAATGATAAGTTACAAATCTCTCGACATATGTTTTCATGTACAAGCTGATCTAATTGGTTGGTTCTTTATCCAGGTTGTACCTAATGTCAAAACAAATACTAAATTTTAATTTTTGTCAAGTTAATTTAATGATATTAAACTTAATAATTACATAATTGAGGATTTACGATAAAATTATAAATTTTATCATATAATATAGACTAAATTATACGTTTAAAATAGATCGAGACCAAAATAAGTATGCTTTTAAATAATTTTGTTTTATCATAATAAAGCATCAAGTGGTTAAATAAATTTAACAAAAAATAAAATTTTGGATTAAATTTAAAATATTTAAAGTTAAATTATGTGAATTGAAAAGTTAATGATAAAATTTGAATATCTTAAAAAAACAGAGAACTTGATAATCCTTTGATTTTTAAGTATTTGGAATAATTTTGTCAATTTTACATAAATATCTAAGTTATAAGTTCCTTTTTTTATTTAATACTTTAAAGCTAGTAAGTTAATATTCATTAATTATCTTCGGTAGAGATTATGAATGGATATGGGATGGACGGAGATGATTATGTTAATAATCACAATCATTTTGTACTAGTTTTTGGTATATTCGGTTAATAATCATCGGTTAGGTAGTTATACTTTGACCACGTTTCTTATTTTTAACATTTATTCAAAAATATATTTAGTTTAAAAAAATTAAATATTAACTTAATTCTTACTTTGCTATATTATTTAAAATATTTACATTAGTTTTCATTTTTTAACTATTTAGCACATATTTTTAAGTAAAATAAAAATAAAAAGTAAGAATAAATAAAATTTAATCTAATTATATAAAGTATTGTGTATTTTATTATTAAAATTATATTTTTTTTATGTAATTATATGTATATAAAATAATACTATTAATCTATATTCGGTTTTAATTAACCATAGTTTCGGTAGTACAATAATTATCCCGATCTAACACTTTATCGTTTATGATTATTTTTGAAAAAAATGAATGATTCTTACCAATAATCACAATTTTTGTTATTTATTGTTAAAATTTCCCTCCGTGATAAAGATAAATTGGCTACCATTAATATAATAAAAAATGAAAACTCGATTCATACCAAAATTTAAATAATTTTGAGATTTTTTTTAAAATATAATATCATTAAAACTTATAATTAACGATAAAAATGATATTATAATAATATTGAACAAAATCTAATTAAACGACGTTGAAAATTAAACGAATTTAAATGATTATAATTTAATTTAAATGACGTTTTATATTAAATAATTTGTCATATTTTTTTAATAATAAAAAACATGAAATTGATCATAAAAAAATTATTTTTAATATTATAAATTTAAAAAATATCATTTTCATTCTATTATAATTATTTTTTTCTAATTAATAAAGTTGAAAAAAAGGGACAAGAATTATGAATATATATTTATTAAAATAAAAAATATTATATAACCTCACGGATCTTATCACTAAGATATAGTCTAATTCCTCTTTTATTTAAATTAAAAAAAAACAAAAAAATATACATTAATATATATTAATCAATAATTATCTTGGAATAGAATGATATATGTTTGTATCGTGCCTAGCTTAGTGGAGAATACAGAGCATCTCGGGATATCTACGTGAATTTTAGGGAGTTTCGATGTTGATGCTCAAACTAGTTCTTGATTAATAGGACGGTCATACCCTGACACGTGTTTGTTTCGCTCTCTCCAGCTCTCGAACCCATGACCTAACCCTTAAGTAAACTTTGGAAAGCAAGTTGGTACCATCTAGACTCCAGATGGTACCAACTTCTATGAATATGTGGTTATAAAAGTAGTTCACAGGTTTGAAGTTGGAAATACGCTAAATAAATGCGTGCCAGGATGGGGTCGCTCTACTAGCTTGAGCAACAACGTCGTAGGCCTGGGCCCCTACGTAGATATCTTTAACAAAAATGAGCCTTTTGATGTTTGTATTGCGTCTAGCTCAACAGAAGGCAGAATACATCTCAAGATATCCACGTGAGACCCAAAGATTTTCGACGTTAATGCTCAAACTAGTTCCTAACTAGTATGGTTGTTCTACTAGTCATGAACTAGTTTGAGCATCAACGTTTAAATTCTCTAAACTCAACGTGGATATCTCAAGATGTCTTATGTTTTTTGCTGAGTTAGACACGATAAAAATAATATATATTTAAAATAGATGTTAAAAAGATTTGTATTTAAATTGATCTTACTTGAAATTGTAAGCGTTAAACAAAAAAATACACATTAATATATATTAATTAATAATTATCTTGAAATGAGATATATATATTTAAAATAGATGCTAAAAAGATTTGTGTTTAAATTTATCCTAGATGAAGTTGTAAGGTGTTATTAAAAGAATATTAGAAAACAATAAAAATAATTTTATTTTTAATATTTAACTCTTATATTTTTATAATTAAAAATTTTGATATATCATTTTATTTTAAATATTATTTAATATTATTATAAATTTTAAAAATATTATTCTTTTATAATTAAAAAAAACATATTTTAGTGCGTTAGCATGTAATAGTTAAAAATCATGAAATAAAACTTTCACAGGATTCAATCACGCTGCTAGAAGTTTCGAATGAAATTTAGAACGCATCAAGCTTTTTTTTTATATAAATAATAGATATTTTATTAAATTTTAGATTTCAAAATTAAATGAAAATGTCGTTTACCCGCATGAAATTTCTTAATATATTTAATAACTAAAAAAACCATAATTCACATTGTTATATTAAGAATACCACTAAAATCTTATGAGTTTTATGTTTTTAGTTATGTTTAAATATATTTACTTTTAGCAATAAATATTTAAAAGATGTATTGATAAAATTATATGTTAAATAAAATATTTTTTTTAAAAAAAACTTTTGCAAAATCTGTCATTCGTATAATTAAATTTAACAAAGTATCACTAAAATAAATAATATATTATTATTTATGGATAAAATTAAGATAAAATCAGGTATTAGAGATAAGTGATAGAGAGCTTTTAAAGAATGACTCTCATAGATTCGCCAAAATGACTCTCATAGATTCGCCAAAATTTATAAATTTTAAAAAATAATTATTCTATTATATTTTTAAAAAGTGGTAGAAAACTTTAGAGATAAAAATGAGTCACCTTCGAAAATGCAAGATGACAATCATGATATGATGAAACTTTTTATACCTGTCAATCATCAACTGCCTTATTAATTATTTAAGATATCAACTGCTTTATTAATTATTTAAGATAAATTATTTATTATTTTTAAATTATATTACTGTTTTAATAAAATTTAAAATTAATAATTTTTTTAAAAAATAAATAATGCTTAACAATAATTAAAAAAATAATATAATTTATAGACAATATATTTTAAAAGTCAATAAATAATATATCCAATAACCAAATATGATTCTTTATTTGATTTTTTTATTAATAATTTTTTAAATTATTAAATTGTTAAATATAAAAAAGTTAAAAAAAAAATCTTGGTACAAACTCAACCTATTTGACTTTGTAAAAATGGCCCAAACGCGAGAAAAATTCAAAAACATTTGAATCCACATTTGAAGGTCTCTCTCTCTCCTCGCTTAGTTGCTATTGAAAAGTCACCATCAATTTATTGTACGTTTTAACTTCGTGGTGATAAATCATAAATTATAGAAATCAGTGGGAGACATTTGCCATAATAAACCAGCATATGACAGCTGTGTGGTCGCAATGTCAGCATGATCCACTTTAATTTCTTTTATTAAATCGTTTCTTTTTAAAATTTGTAAGCTTATTATATTTAAAAAGACTCAAAATATTAAAATAAAATAATAAATCTAATTAATTAAAATTTAATATTTAATATTCTTCAATAAATTAAAATTTAATTTAGATATTAATAAGCAAACACTCTCTAATTATTTATCATTTAATTTTGTATAATTGATGTATTCTTTTTATTTATAATAAAAACATATGTATAAATATATAATGCTACATATTTATGCAATTATAACTTATCAGTTTTAATGTATGTTTTAAATATTATTTTCTTAAAAATAATTTTAAATTCTTTCAAAGTGATTTTTTTTAAAGTAATGTTATTAAAAAAAATTAACACAAAAAATATATTAAAAACATTAGTAATTATTTACAACAATATTATAAAAATGTATGTATGTATTTACAAAATTAATAATTTTTATGCTCATTCTATCTTTCTAAATTTTAATTAATCATTTATTATTTCTTTATCTTAATCCCGTTATATAATTTATAAGATTTAAGCTCTCAACGTACAAGAGAGCGGAGACCCAAAACCTAATGTAAAGCTATGACACTCCAATTTTTATATTTTCATGGTTTAAATTAAATCTTTTTATATATATATAATTTATATTTAAATTTATACAAAATTAAATAGTAAATATTTTTGTTAATTTTATGAATATATAATTTTTATTTATTTATTATTAAAAAATAAAAATAATTTTAAGTATAAATTTTAAAAAATTATTAATAACATAAAATTTAATACAATAATTTTTTAGTTATTAAAAATAAAGTATTTTAAAAATTCATCATGTATAAAATAAATTCAAAAAACAACGAAACACTAGTTTTTATTAAACTAAAGTATTCACTTTAAATTAATTTTACAAATTTGATTCTATCGAATTGGTTTTTAAATTTTAGAAACTAATATTATTAATTCAAATCATCAACACATGTTTTACACACTAAAGATTAGCTTCATTTTTTTATTATCATCAAATACAAACTAAAGTAATTTTTCTTCCTCTATAAGCATAAAGCACTTTGAACTTTCCCTATTATTACTCTTACTACGTGTCGTTACCTGAATAATTTACTTTTCCTTAATTGTAAGCTATACAGCACAAATAGAAGCTATTTTCTTAATTATTTCTTATCTAACAAATTAGACCTGAACAAAAACTTTCCTTTTATATCCCAAACATAAACCACAAGTCAATCCCAAGCTGGCGTTATTGTTATATCACAAAATTGAGGGTATATTAGTAATATTGTAGATTGCTAATCTTCTGATCTCAGGCGTAATCTAACCATAAATTAACAAAATCCAAACTAAAAGCCGAAAATAAACCCAGAAGAACTGTCTGGTCTTACACTTTTTAGTCAAGTCAATATAAATATTTCCATATTTAAAAAAAATATAATATTATTCTTGCTCTAATTTTGTATATTCTTTTTCTTTGTTTTCTCGTAATTCTTAAAAATAAAATAAGATAAAAACTCCATTGGCCATTTGATATTTCTTAGTCTGAGAGTTTCAAATTCCACTACAGTCTACATCCCGCTCAGAGCTACTTTTTTTCTTTTTCTCTTTCTATCTCTGTCTCCGAGCTTTCACTTTTCTCTATGGAGGTCTCTGGAGCTCAGATGAGAGTCTCAGGTCAAATTTCAAATCGAACATGCTTCTTTTAGAACAATGTGGTTTGTTTTGCTTATGGATTATGGATGTGTTTGAAAAGTTTAGATTTTGGTTGATATGGATAGAACGTCGATTAGGGTTCAATGGATTTTTGTAATTTATGAAATTATTCAACACCTGTGCTCTAAATGTGATTTTAAGGATCTGGGCATGCTCGGTTTGATGAGTGTTACTTAATTTGGTTGATTGCATTAAAATATATTGGAAAAAAAAAAGAAAACTAAGCTCAACCATAACCTGAGAAATCTTCTTTAGTGTGTGGGATACTTCGCTCTATATTTTTTAGAGAACTTATTTTAATATCTGTCCATTTCTTCCTATTTTCTTGGAGGCGAATACGGTCCCCGATTTTTGGTCTAGTATATGTTTGTCAAAATTGGTGTAAGACGTTTAAAATGGGGCCTATAAATATATAGGTGATTTGCCTACCGGTATTGTTGAGGTTGATGTTCTGTTTAGTTGAGGAATATTGTGTTATATGGGGGGGAAAGAGACGAAGGAGATGTTCGAGCTTATGAAGTTTATGTGTTTTGTTGTTTTGGCTCTTAATTATGTTTGAAGTGGGATGGATGGATTTTAAGTATTCAACCTGCTAGTTCTTTGCTTCGTAGGCGAACTTATGGCCTATGTATTAAACGTTTTCTTTAAATCGTCACGCATTTTCTGGTAAACTTTGTTGCAATAGATTGTCTATGCTAATTTGATCCAGTGTGCCAGTAACTCTGATGTCTGTTGGGACAACATCAGTGAAATTTTACAGGCTTAAAGAACTGCTGGCCCATATTTTTTTTAAATATACAAATTAGCGTAACAGTAATCCTAGAAGTCTCCTGAAATTTTCACTAGGTTGCTAGAATTTGTTTCTTTGTATATTCTGGCGTGTTTAGAAGGATTATTTGGGAAGGGTTAACTTTTAGTGGATGAATACATCTAATCTGAACTTTCGTGTATTTATATGTCATTTATTTTAAAATTTTGAATGAAGCATACATGTATGCTTTAGTCTGTTCTATACATAACGGTATAACATGCTGAGTGAGAAAAGCCAAATCTGATTTCACTTTGGTGTCCTTGCTGCATTCTTAATAAGTTACATCATTGAGGCCTTCTAAGATGGTGCGAGTCAGATATAATCTATTTACTAAGTTTAGTTCCAGCACAGTGATTTGAATTTGTTGCTTATTCCTTTACTGAATATATACATTTATTTATTTATTTATGTATTTTTTTTTATGTTGATTTCGCAACTGCTTGTTTGGTTGTTTGTAGGTGTCATAAACTAATTTAAAGTTTTCAACTGAGTGCTCTGTGCTGAGCTTCTTGAAGGCTTGTAAACATGAAGAAAGAAAATATGATGACTGCAAATGTTGTAGAGCCACCAGCTCGCTTAACACGTGCTCGAGCTGCTGCCTTACATGCTCCTGGAAAAATCTCCCGGTTAAAACTTCCAATCGAACAGAATAAGAAACCGGTCTCTCGAACAAATCTGAATCCAAGGGGAATTGCCACTTATGAGAACAGCAATGCTAGTAAAGCATGTGTACAACGGAAAAGGAGGGCAGTGTTTCAAGATGTGACCAACATTTGCTGTCAAAACACATATAGGAACTGTGTCAATGCAACTGAAATTCAGGTCAAGCATTAATTACTGTATGCTGTCATCTTTTGGTTCATGACATTTTCTGTATGTTATTGGCTTGGATATGATTACTTTCATTCTTAATTCAAGAGACTAAGTTTACTTCAATTTTGATAATCATCAGACTAGAAATGGCAAGTCGATTAAGAAAGACCAAACAAAGAAGGTTAAAGTAAACCCTTCAGTTCAGTCAGATATTCCCCTTGTTCAAGCTAGTTTGAAAGATAAGTCCATACAAGAAGAAGTTAAGACAGAACTCAAATCTGAAGGGGTTAAATATTCAATTATTAGGGAAGAGAATTTACCTCTTTCTTTAGCTACCGTGAAGAGCTCTGTCAAGGATGGTTGCCAGCTTGAGAGGCAATGTCCTCAGATGACCTTGGATGCTCAGAGTCCTTCAAAGAAAGGTAAATTAATTGGTTCATGTTTCTGATTGTTAATCATGGCAAAGCACCTATTCATGTGCTTGCTTGCAAGCTTGTGTAGATTCCCGATAAATTATATATGATCTGACTCTGCTTAGAATCACAGTGTTCAAAGCATGTTAAGCTGGAAAATGTATCAACATATAAGTTTTTTTCCTTCCCCTTTTTCAATATAAACATTAGCTGCGTTGACAATAATTGACATTATACCAATCGGTTAAGCAGATAAAGGGAGGCTTTCTTGGGATATTATTGCATCAAGGTGTCCAGACATTGTTGATATTGATGCAGATAAAAAAGATCCGCAAATGTGTTCCCTCTATGCTCCCGACATCTTTAACAACTTGCGTGTTGCAGAGGTTTGTGCCTTGAATTTCCTTAAGTATTCATCTGGATAAAATTTAGTCATCTTTCCTCCCAGTCAGTTGAGTGCTTGATGGACTTTCTTCTTATTCAGCTTGCTCGACGGCCACTTCCAAATTTTATGGATACAATACAGCGAAATATCACACAAGGCATGCGAGGAATTCTGGTGGATTGGCTTGTGGAGGTTGGGACACACCTGATCTACTCTTTATTAGTTTGAAAATTGTGTATTGTTCCAAGCACAAAAAAGTAGGTTAATGTTTGCAAACATTAAGTGCCTGAGACAGCATAGATGATAGATTACATGTAGTTTCCATTTTTAAGTCATAAAGAGTCTCTCATGTCAAAAGTTTCGTACTATTTATTTTTTATTACATCTAACTATATGGTTTCTTAGTTTCTTACATGATATGAATGCTAGTAGAAATAGCTGGTTACCTAAAATGCTTTTGTTTTCAGGTATCAGAAGAATATAAGTTGGTGCCAGATACACTTTATCTCACAGTACATCTGATTGATTGGTTTCTCTCTCAAAACTACATAGAAAGACACAGACTGCAACTTCTTGGCATAACTTGCATGCTAATTTCCTCGTAAGCTTTCATACTAATGGCAAAGTTGACTTTTCAGCTTCTGCTTTCAGAACTTTGGAATTAATAGGTACCGTGAGTGATGAGTGTAACCTGGAGCTAAGGCTGATCTTAAGAAAATAATTGTATACACCCAAAATTGGAATGATTTATTTTACACTCTCTTGTGCTATGATCTTTCCAGTTTTAGACTAGGATAATGGATGGTATACTTTCAGGATGTGTTGTAAAAACATGTATGTGCAAATTCTTTTTTCTTCTTTATGTGGTGATCGTGAATTTTGATAATGGTCACTTAAACGGGAGTCATCTGATTTCTTTCGTTTTGAAAATATTTAAGCCTGAAACTGGTCTAAGCTGTAATTTTTTTGGTGGCTTGTAGAAAATATGAAGAAATTTGTGCACCACATGTGGAAGAATTTTGCTTCATCTCAGACAATACTTACACAAAAGAGGAGGTATGTACAATTGTGTTTACTAGTCTTTAGTGCTTAGGATAGAAATAATGTTAACACTTACCAAGTGCAGGATGTATTGCAGGTCCTCTTCACTTTTTTGTACTTGGGCAGAAATTTTTAGCTTCTTGTTACTTTCTAGTCCTTCTGAATTCTTATTTATAAGCTGAATCATTGAATTGAAACCTTTGTTGAGAGGAACTTAAATAATATATTTTGAATGCTCAAGTGCATGCATGAGTCATAATAGTTATGTCTACTACCGTTTTGCTATCATTTTGAAGATTTAGACAAAATGAATATTGTTTATGAATACAACAATAGCATGAAGCTTATGCACGTTACATATCACATATGATAATACTCTACATGCCAGCAAGAACTGGCATGTGAATTTATTTCATATTTATAGATACATGATTTGATATTGTATTGTTGATTAAGTCCAAAGATATGTTATTCACAGAATCTCAAGCATATCTATACTTTTTTATATATTTAGAGACATACAGGATGAAATTAGTACCAAACACTGAACCTGCTATAGGGCTTGGGTATGTTTTGTTGATATATTGTGAAAGTTCTACTTCAAGAATTGAAATATTTGGTGGTTGCTCCCCTAAATGAACATTAATGGCAGGTATTGAAGATGGAGAGTCAAGTACTTAACTTCTGCAGATTTCAGCTTTTTGCACCAACTGCAAAATCTTTTCTCCGGTACTAATTTATCTGCTTTTCTAGGGTTAAATTTTAGAGATGCTTTGGACCTAAGCAATGTTGTTGGTGTCATCTCTCAAACACATTTTTTGATCACTTTCAGGAGGTTTCTACGAGCAGCTCAAGCTTCATACGAGGTAATGTGGTGTTTTCAAGTATTTGTGGCCCTTGGTTTACAAGACACCAATCCATTCCAGTTTAGAGCTTTGATTAAAAGCCTCACATTCGTAGTTAAAAATTTGCAGAGCCCTAGCCTTGAACTTGAATATTTGGCCAATTATCTAGCTGAATTGACACTGGTAGACTATAGCTTTTTGAATTTCCAGTCTTCTATCATTGCCGCATCAGCTGTTTTCCTTTCAAGATGGACCTTAGATCAGTCAAGCAATCCATGGGTTTGTCTTCTCTTCCATTTTTCAACTTGTTCTTTAAGCTCAATATATGGTGGGAAGTAAAGCTTTATCTGAATTTCTAGCAGAATCCAACTCTAGAACATTATACTTCATACAAGGCTTCAGATTTGAAAAGTACAGCTTTAGCATTACAGGAGTTACAGTTAAACACCAATGGCTGTCCTCTGAGTGCTATACGCATGAAGTATAGACAAGAAAAGGTATCAAATTCTATGAGTACTACAGAACAATATACTCTGGCTTTGATCTTAACTCCTGTTCTCAATTAAATTACGTTCACGATCATCTATGCACTACATGCAAAATGTTATGATTAAGTACTCCCATAACATTAGATCTGAATAGGAGTGGCAATTCCAAACACGACATGAAACAAAATTTCTTTTTTAGCTAGAACTGATCGAATCATTGTTTTAGGTTATTAAATGTTCTGATATTGTTTATTATTATAAACAAACAACATGATCAAAATGTTGTGAGTTTTTTCATGTTCAATTAAAACGTGAACACGGCATGAGTGGAGAATATGACATGATCACCACCCATATATCTGAATAAGTTTATAATTTGGCTTTTTTTTGTTGCAGTTCAAGTCCGTGGCAGCATTGTCTTCCCCCAAGCTGCTTGATACACTATTTTGAAGATGAGATGGCTTATGCATCACTTTGCTAGAAACTGCTAACAGTAACCAAGATGAGTAAACTTTAATGCACGGGAATTTCCTCTGGATTATATTATATTATATATTTCATGAGGTTGTACTTAATTGAGTTGATGTTATTTCTGCCAATTGGTTCAAACTTTGTAATTCATATTCTGTGACCTTTCGCCCCTTTGATCTTTGTAGATTTGCACGTGGGTTCAAATCTAACACTGTAAATTGCTAACTATTGTCATCTATGAAATTTGTCTATTAAAAGTCACATCCATGAACTCATGATCCTCCATGACCCACTTGTACTGTTGGATTTGACCAAATTTTCTAGCTCTTATGTAGTAATTTCTCGTGTCTCTCTTAAGTGTGTAGGTACCCGTAGTATAGGGGGAAAAAGTTCCTGTCATCTGGACCATATTGTGAAAGGTTGATTCTTAACTATATTTACATTGATGGCAAATTTTTAATAATATGCACAGCCTAGTGGTATGGTGGATACTCTCTCCAGAGCCTCACTGGAAGTCGAACTAACAAGCATCGTTTCATATATAAAATACACGATTAAAGACAAATATCGTCATTGCGTGAATTATTTTCTTTTTAAATAAATGCGCAAATTGAATTCATGAGCAACTTTTCTTTCTTTAATTCTTCCCAATTTAAGTATAGATAGTATTCAAGCTCGAGTTCGAGATTCGACTCTTCACCATCTAAAGTGAATTTAGATCAAAATTCTAATAACACCCCTTAAATCACAGCTATAAATTGAACAATTTAAAAAAGTACTTTATAGTCTACTTATTACAATTGAAACAAAATGTGTTAATGAATGAACTAATTACATCTTAAAAAAACAGAAACAGAAGCTTAAAAACAAGTTGATACAAATACAATATTATTATTTCTAGACCAAAACATTGCGCTGAACTATTTGCAATGGATATTTATGAATTTCCCAGCAAAAAAATTCACATGATTCAGTGTTTATACATTAAAACTAAGTCAATGAAATGGACACTCTTCAGGTACCTTTGCTGGCCGGACCTAAAGAGCAGTACAAGAGGGGAATTGAAAATTCTGTTGCTCTTTCCTCGTTGACCTAAAGTAAAACTCAGGTACAGATCCCCATAAGAACCCTTAACTAAGATCTCACACGAACCTGAGCAAATTATAAATAGAATTCAACCCTACATCCTCACGAGAAATATGATACACATTCCACAAGGTGGCCAGGTAGAATCGGAGGGAAACAAAACCTGATCTCAAAAGCGAAGTTAAATGAAATGGCATGAGTTGAACAGAACCTCTTCAGTCTACAACCAGCTTGGGGCATCACCATTTCTTCTGATCTTGATGTTGTCATCCCTCAATTCAAAAAACAAGTGCTAGCAAATGCTTTAAGATTCAATATCATATTCAGATGGTAAGATCCTTAAAACCCTCTAAATTTCCGTTTGAAGCAATGGAGTCTCCAATCCTTGCATCTCCGCAATGGTTTGCACTCCTATTTTCTGTGTTCTTACTTACCTGGCTGTATAACGAGTTTGGCATGACAAAGCTGTTTCTGCCTTCAAAGTACGTTGAGTAAGGAAAGTACTCAACACAACGCTCCTTCCATCCTACATAAAGATAAATTGTTATCTGTCTGGGAGTTTCCTACATATACTTTATTGAACAAGATGTACACAATTATTGTTGTCATCATCTTGGATCAAGGAGAACAGTAAAGTAACATTGTAGAAATTGAAAATCAAAACCCCCACTTCCTAAAAGCTATTAGTCTATTACCACCCAAAAGAACTTCAAAGTTAACATGGTTCTCCAACTACAACCAGAAGTGTTTGACCACTCAATTTCAACTCAAGAGCTCTATATCAAAAATAATTACGCAATACTTTCAACAATTTGAAAGAAACATGACAGTCAATTGCTAATTTGCTACGGGAAATTTGTAATGGAGCTTTCCTCGTGATACCAACACCACTATCCTTAAACAACACTATGAATGGGTAGGGAATCCAAAATATGCCAAACTAAAACATGCAAATCATACCTTCATTTGAATACATTATCATCTCATATAAATATAAAATGAACATAATTTTTGGAACTTACTTAAAGTAGCATCATGGTCAGGGAGAACGGTCTGCAGCAATTTGTGTATTGCAATGCAATCTTCAAGTTTCCATTCTCTGACTGGTCCAAGTGCTCCATTTCTGTATAATTAAACACAATGAGCTTCAATATTAATATAGGGTCTATTTCGATAACTCTATCAAAATCAATATAAAAGTAGAAATATAACGGGAAATATTACGTTGGAACCATCGTGTTTGTTGATTGTTCAATTAACTTAATAGCCTCAGACTTCTTGTCGGGTTGCAAAGTATACAGCATTTCAGCAACTGCAGCTCTATGCATTAACGAATCTACAAAGAAAGCAATTTTTTATTTTAAAACTTAGTGAGAGATTTCTAAAATAAGTTGTACACCACATTTAATAGGAAAAGGATAGCTAACCGCTATGTTTCTCCAAGAAAATGTCATTAGCCTCAATGAGCGATCTCTCATGCAGTTGACTACAGAATCAAAATAAATACATAGTTAGTCAAATTGAAAATACATACATAGAGCAAATACAAGAGACTAGTTAATACAGAGAAAAAGATGTTCAACAGAACCTTATTGAAGGGCGCTCTGCTTCCAAAACACTCCAAATGAGTTTCTCTGCATCAGAAACTGGAGCAGGCATCATATCCACTTTATGGAAGAATTTAATCTGCATTGACAATCAGCTCTATAAGAACAGACACCGATCCACCACTAGAAATCAGCCAACTATAATAGGATAGACAAGTACCACGCAACGATGCGAATCTGGGTGTTCAGTATTCAACCTTATTAAATGCTTTACAGCCTGTTTAAAATATAATAAAAATCAAAGGGAAAAACATGAGTCTATTACTATAAACTAAATAAATGCAGGAAAAATACCAGTCTTACATTAACTGAAGTCGAGAAGTAAAAGAAATAAAACCACATTAATTAACCTCACAGCCAGACCTATAACAGGCTACCATCAAGAGTTCATGACAAACTAATATTGAATATATCTTTAGGTTGTTTTTCTGCTTTTCAGGTAGTAACATCTAAAGTTTAAAATTACTTGTTTATGCTTCAAAGCCACTTAACAAACATGGTGCTAGCAGCTAGAGGAATATAGAGACATCTCAGCTGTGCACTCTTAATCAAGACGTTACCTGAAGGGCAAGGAGAATCTTTTGTTTTCTCATGTAAACTTCAAAGGAAAGCAGGTGAGCCTCCACAGACTCAGGCGAGTGCTTCAGAAGCAATTTTAAATACTTCGTAGCTTCTAATAGTGGATCTTTAACCTGAAGATGCATATTTTTAAATAAGAAAAATATCCTACTGCTCAGGATGCAAGACAAAAGGACATGCATTTGTCAGATAATTACCATAAGAACATAAAAGGCCAACAATGAAAGGGGAAAACCTGCAACAACTTTTCACCATGAGGATCAGGATCTATAGGTTTGACATGACGCTTCCCAGTCTTAGAGACACCACCAGCATTGAACTCTTCATTTTTCTTTTCTGCCTCCTAAAAGAATGCTAAAAATAAGGAATGGGAAAACTTGGAGTAGATAACTCAAGAAAATAAAACATAATCAACTATAAAATACCTTCTTAGCCCGAGCTTCAGCTTTTCTCTGTTTTTGCCTCATTTTCTTTTTCTGAGATGGAAGCAAGTTGGACATATCATCGTCTTCCTCAGCTGTTGACTTTGCAGGGCAATCATACAACTTTGTATAGCATCTGCAGATGAAGATCCAATGATCCAGTCACAAATAGAGAACAAGAAATAAAGGATCACATTAAATTATGTTCCATGTAAAAAAACAAACTTCAACACCATGGCAAAATGTGAATGACATTCTGAATGTACAAGCAAATCCATGGCAGAACTTTCCCCATTCATTTATTGTCAAATAAAATGGAGCTACTAATGCAAGTTCAGCTAGAAACCATTTAAGCAACTTAAAATTCTGGGGAAGTAATATGTGAATCAGTAACAAGAAAAATAATGTGATAGATAAGCTACAGAGAGACAAATTTTCAATTTATCAATCACGAAAACATCAAAGAAGCACTTTTCCATGCAATGAAATTCCATCTGGGAATATTTCATGGCATAATCTAATAATGTACAGGAAGAAGGGATCACATGCTTCACCTGATTGCACCAGCAGCTGCTTTGCGAAAATATGAATGTGAATGCAACCGGTCTTGAAATCTGAGCATTTCAACATAGGTACGTAGGGTCATTTTCCTTAAGCAATATGAATGAAAATCAAACTGGTCTTCTGTAATATCAGCATAGTGCTTCTCCACAGCTAAAAATGACTTCAAAGTCCGTCCTAGATCACCTTGGCGGAAGTAGCTTTCAGCAGAAGCTAGCTCATACCTTCATAAAAATATTAAAAAATTCAAGCTGTCTGTAAGATTAACTAATTCATGATAAATAGTTCCGAAAAGGAAAAAAGTACAAACCACATGCACTGCATGTCATAAAGATTGTTGTGCTGACCCCCATCTTTTGTGAACAATACAGCCGTTTTTTCTGCCAAATCCACCTTAAATAAGGAGAAAATAGCACACATATATCATACCCAGTCAGCAAAAAACTACATGGAAGACAGCAACTGAATGACAGTCATGAAACCTGATCAGCCTGCAGCATGCGCTTAACGCATTCACTGTTTGCATGGCGGTCTGCAAGATCCATACATCTAGCTTCATCAGCCAATGCAGCAGCAGCAGCCAAATCACCAGCATGCTTCAAAATCCGACTCTGCAATCAAAAAAGGTATTTAAAAAAACATTATTAAATAAGTAAAAAAATGAGCTTCCAGTATATCATAAACAATTACAAATCCAACGTAAACAGAACATAAAGATGCATCTTTTTGTATAAACATTTCAAACATGTACATCAAAATTAAAAAGCTAGCTTATAAAATTAGTCATCAGATGATTGAAGATAATGTTACCAAAAATGACATTAATGATTAAGAAAGCACCAATAGACAAAAGAAAGTTGCTGTACAAAACCCAGGTCATGCAAGATAATTTCAACATTTACCAGATAATCTCGCTGGTAAATGGGATCAGTGGTATATGAAGAGCTATGAACAGAAATTCAACGGGGTTGACACGACATTCTAAAATGAATTGCTATTAAAATATGCACAAATATCTCTAACATTTTAGAGGCAAACCAATCATGAAAGAAAAATTAATTGCAAAAGTTAATCCATGCTCCACACCAACCTTGGCCAAGTACAAATCAATCACAGTTGGAGTATGTTCAATGGCTTCATCAATTTTTGATAAAGCAATTTCATACTGCCCTCGTCTGTCATAATGCTGCAAATTAAAGAACCTCTTTAGCATGGGCAAGTCATGAAAAAGACAAAAGAGAAGCCCCCCAAAAAAATTATGACTTACTTGTGACAATAAGAACAATGTCCACATAAGGGTTGAAGGAGGCTCTTTCTCCACCCTGAATGCAAATTAAAAGAGACCAATAACATCAGCAAGAACCACTTAAAAATTCTTTTTAGACCACAAAAGCATGCAGTTACAGCCAAAACCCCTATGACAAAGCTATTTATTCAAAAGACAAGGAAGATACAGAAATATATAGAATAATCAGGTAAAGAACAACAATGTATTGCTGTTTAAAAACTTTGACTGTGACCCTGCAATGAGCACACGATTATGCAGGCATTATATTACCCGGGGTTTTTTTTCTCTTACCTCCCAGGGAAATGACCAGTTGTCCTAACTGAATATTCCAATTCAAGAATAAGTTGCTCCAGAATATCTGCCTGGAAAACAGTCATACAGCATTAATTTAAAATTAAGGAGCTAGAACTTTCTGCAAAAATGTTATACTATACAACCACATCTTATACTATAAATGGGAAATTTTTTGCAACAAATAGTCAGTAGGAGTAAAAACACTAACCTTTCCAGGGTGATCATACAATGAGGAGAGATCAGAGAATAATGAAGGAACTCCCTGAAAGCACCAATAAGGTAAGTCATGGTACCATCATCAAAAACCACCCAGATATGATTATTGGCTTATAAAGAGCCAACAATACCTTTGTAAGGAGAGGTCGGATGTAATTATTGGCTGATTCTCGAAATTTGTCACCTTGCAGAAAATCCAGTGGAATTCTCTGATAGGAAGAGAAGGAAGCAACATCATAAGAGAAATTGAATGTGTATTCTGAAAAGTCCATCCATTTAAAAGAACTAAAGATGAGATTCCTAGGCATTTTAGTATGCACCACATACATATTATACGAATGGCTTTGGTTCATATATCCTTACTTTTTAAGTAAGACTTCTCGCACCTAAGTCAAAAATCTTAATTTAAAGAATTATCAACAAGAACCTTATTTTTCAAAATTTAATTTAGCAAAGGTACCCTTACACATAGTCATACTTTATAGTGAGTTTAAGCAGGTATCATAAATTTACATGCCACGCCACATAAAACTAAAGTTTCTACTTCAAATATAGGCATTATTTTATAAGAAACATTTTCAAATATGAGCAATAGGCTTCCATTAGAAGCCAAAACATCCAAAGAAGTAACATATACCTTGACCGCAGATGACCAGCTGTATTGTTGCCCAAGATATTTATACAAAGTATCTAGCTGTTCAATTTGTTCAGGCACATATTGGGAATTTTCTGAATAGAGCCCAACACATTTTTGCAGGCCTTCATAGTATCTGAACATTGACAGACCTATAAACATTAGTTCAGTTTCAATGAACTAGCAAATTTGCATGCACACACATGACACATACAAAAGAGAAAGAGATTATTTATTTACATGACAATATCACAACTAATATGCATGTTGCTTGGTTGAGGTTGTGAAAGCACGCATATAGATCTAATATAATAATTTAAAAACTAGAAGATATAGTGCTAACCAAACAAAAGAATCTTCAAAGTGATAGTGCATAGCAGAGAAATAAATTTAACGCATATTAGAGACATAAGGCATAATACAAGAATATTTAACATGACGGAAATACAAACTTTTCATTATTCAGACAAAGAGACTGCCCACGTAAACTTCCACGTAAAAGCATAAACAATCATAAATTTATGCAAACTATTCTTAATTTCTAAAAGAGAAGTAAAACTCAAGCAAATTTGACACAGAAATGGCTGAAGTAATAAATGAAAAGCACAAGGTGAAAGATTCTGTGACCAAGTCTCCAATCATTCAAATACAAGTATATAGACCACAAGCAAATTCCAAAACTTAATCCAACTTCTTCACAGATTCACTTAAATTTAATATAATCATTACTGCACCTCACCTGTAATTGTCAGGATTCATGGAAAGCAATGCTTTATACAATGTAGCACCTTCTTCTAGGCGACCAAGCTTAACCAAAAGAGAAACCTCCTGCTCTTTATTAGCCAGTTTATCAACCTAAACGAATGTGCATAGAAATGGTAAGTCCGGAGACTTCTAATCTTCAAACCGATTGATTGCCCTTTTACTTACAGCAAATTGCAAGGATACTTACTATTTTTGACTCTTTTTTATGCAATTCCTCAACAGCTCTCTCAAAGGAGCCACATTCCTCTAACAATGCTGTCTGAACAAGTAAATGACATAACCATCAGAATCCTTGAAGGGTCACTCTAAAGATGATAATTCTTTTACATCTTGAGATAATTCATTAGAACAAATCATAACTACAATAAGCTATTTCTAAGGAGGCGGGACTATGATAAGCTAGACATGTCATCGCCAAGGGCATTAAAAGCTTTAACAGATATGTTTATCCCTAACAGAGAAGGTTTTGGAGTCGTTTACGGCACTAAAAGGTCAGTATTAGTATTGATAAGAAGGACAGCAATATTCTCAACCAGGTATAAATGCCAACTTTATTTGTGACCGTGAGATGATAGTATCATCACACTTCAACATAATCTTCAAAAAGCTTAAAATTTTAGAAAATAAAAATGTGTTAATACAAAATTCATTTGCCATGCCAAATTCCATGAAAACTTCTGAAAAGGTAAATGTTTGCAGTAAGCCCATGAGAAATCTGTAAGAAAATATGACTATATGAGCAGACTGACATTAGGCACATGTACAAGGGCTGCTATCTCTGCCAAACAGTGCATTAGTCATTAGTAAAACACCATCTTCAATTAAAAATATGAAGATTGACACTTAGTGTTACACTTTTATTTTTGAGAAGTTTGAAAGAAGATATTGCAACCTGAAGCCAAGCAGAGAAAAAGTATCTTATACACTGCTGCTATGAACCATAGTGTGTGACTAGAAAATAAATCCAAGGAAGTTAACAAAGGAACTGGTGAATAAAAACAAAAAAGAACCTGAGAACGAGGGCTAAAAATGAAAGCTACTAATTGGACTACCTTATACAAGAGCATTTCCCCATGCTCAAAGCGCTCATTATCTGGAGGATAGTCCTCTTCAAGTGTCCCTTCATAAGCTTCTAGAATTTCAACTGCTTTTAAAGGACTATTAAAAAATATTGTTTAGTTTAATTCAAGAAAAACAACTGGCCATATGATATCATAAAACAACCAGAAACAATGTCACGTAATTCCACAAAAATGAAAATTATCCGAAGCTCGTGCACCCATAAATTGTCCAGTAGCAAACAGTAAGTGGGGATCTTAACCAACAAAAACTTAGAAAAGAATAGAATGGGAAGATAATTGGTGATTAAATCTTCCAAATTCGCTGAATGTGTAATAGTTAATCCACAAGAACATTGAATTACCAGATACATCTCTTTGAAGTCAGAATATTGTGAAGTATGATACGGATGCAGCAGCCAGCAAGTTAAGGCATCTATATATAGTAACTTTTTTCTTTTCATACCAAAACATCTTTTGCAAGCAGAATATTGGAACAGCCAAATAAATCCTTTAATGTCATTGCTGTCTGACTAAGAAATCCACACAAAAAAAAAATTATAAACCAAAGGATCAAATCATACTTTGAGTTCAAATGATGCGCAACAGAAAATCCAATCCAATTCATGCGATGGTTTGGTTTCAGAGACAAAAGAAGTTGTCTTGTCTCAACAAATCCAGTCAAATCCCGCATTTGAGCCTGCAAAAAAGGGTAACTCATCATTAGTTGAAAAATGCCACATCCTTCTCCAATACCATGATAAGCGAACACAGTAGAGAAATCAAATTAAAAACAAAACCTGTAATAGTGACAAGTCTCGCAAAATTTCAATATTGACCGGGTCTATTCGCAGAGCATTTCTATAACATTTGATTGCCTCCCTGTATTCTCTGTCTGACCGGTATAGAAGACCATAAACATGCCAGCAAACATGACTTTTGAGGTCATTCTGCAGACATGAAAATGTGAGCTTGGTTTGAAATTAAAAGGCATCAATTTGAAAGACGAAACACCAAAGTTTCAGTATTCAACCTTTAATCCTTGCCGTACTAATTCATATGCTTCAGATTTGCGGTCCATGCAATTTAACGTTAGCCCCTTCATTGATAAGGTTTCTGAACAGGAAAAGAGAGCAAATCAATTCAAATTTGACAAAGGAATGAAAAATTAAGTAACATTAACAATCCTGATAGGAAAGTTCTATGAACAAAATTGATACAAATCTGAAATCCTAATTATTGCTGACTTGGAGGAACTTGAGAGAGGTAGAATGCAATTATACATTCCCATAAATTACAACTAACCAATAAATACAAAAGAAATGATGAATGGACTGTTTCAATACAATATGAAGTCAACTAATGATGATAAAAGGGGCATACAAAAGAAAAGAGACAGCTTCACTATAAGCCTGTGACTATAAACGATCAGTTCCCATACTGGATCGCAATCTGTATATAGATTTTCTCCTACAACTATCCTGAGCCTCTACATTAAAACATGAATTTTTGAATAGTATGTAACTGAGACTATACAGTGAAATCAGAGTGACAGTAATGACCAAACCAAGTGTGACAGCCATACCAAGAAGATAACCATAAGAAAATCATGGTAGGGTAATTTGCCTCGTATATAGTATATACGAGGCAAATACTTTAAAAGGGACAAAGAGTGACAGTTCACCAGCCAAATATTCATTCTTTGAGCTTAAAAAACAAAAATCTCATCTACTTAAAACTTACGTAAATATGGGTAGCAGATTCAGACTCTATCTCCCGAATCTCCATTTTACCCTTTATACTTCCCACCTCAATCTTTTAGCTTCATGAGAAAATGGTTTCGATCAAATAGCATTGTATGCTAAGATTATCTTTCATTTGAATAGAAAATATGAGTTAGAAAGTCTAAAAGTGATTGAGGTAGTACTTATGCATCATTTACCTATATCCAAATTAGCACGTAAAATATAGTGTATCATGCAGAGTTGGACATGCTAGTTTTTTTTCTGAAACAAATCTTAAAATATAGTAACTAAAAAGGAAGATTCTTAAATATTGCATAAAGTAAAATTTAACAAGCACCTCCATGCTCTGGAAACCTTTTCAATATAGCATCTGCTGCCTTCAAACCCTTCTTATATTGTTTTGTTTCATATGATTTCTGCAACAAGCCAACAAATTTAGCAAGCAGAAAGAAGGTTCTGATCAATATTGGTTGTGGGACAAGGGAAGAAACCCTGATGAAATTATAAAGATGAATTGCCAGTAGCTATCACATGAGATATATTTTTAAAACTTGTGGCATGAAGTAACCGTGTTATTATAGCTGCATCGGAAATAAGTAAGACCTCAGCAAAATGCCAAAATCAAACTATCTGGCAGCAGATTGACAGTCATCAATCTACATCTATGATTGTGGCTTTTAGACATGATTATTTAAGAAATCCAGTCGCACTATAAACAAATTTATTTGACATT
This sequence comes from Hippophae gyantsensis, assembly GCA_030763125.1. Taxonomy (NCBI): domain Eukaryota; kingdom Viridiplantae; phylum Streptophyta; class Magnoliopsida; order Rosales; family Elaeagnaceae; genus Hippophae; species Hippophae gyantsensis. Next base: position 2,606,901 of record CM061039.1, on the reverse strand, counting down.
ACGATAGTCATGTTTAAACAAGAAGACAAGAGAAAAAGTATTATGGAGAATATTCATACAGATCCTTCTCAACATAAAAATTCTTAGCAAAACACTGCAGTGACCTCATTACTATTTAAAAGAATATTGGATTCATAGCAAGTTGATCCAATTTATCATCACTTGAATTTGAAGTATTATTAAGTGGGCAAACAATATACAATTCTAGGCTTTGGTATTGTCTCTAGACCAGCTTTGTCTATGTCAGTCTCAGGCTAAAGCATTTCCTAAAAGAGCATTTAGCAAAAAGAAGGTGCAAAATAACAAGTTCATTTATATTCAATTACTATCTGATAATTTATCAAACTCCTGAGGAATAAGGGTTAGTTTCAATTACTTCATCTTCCTCCCATCAATTCTCTACTCACAACTGATAGAGCACCATTATCAATGTTACAAAGCTGTACATTATAGCAAGTCTTTCTCATATTTTACAACTATGAACTTTCTTCAACGAACCGAAAACACCAGCTTAATTACAAAAATGAAACAACATACAGTTTAATTCATTCAAGTTCTCAGTAAACCGCAAAATAAATCACAAAGCTTCAACTTTCATCAGTTTTAACAACTCGTCCAATATTTTAGCAACAGACGTAAAAAATAAACAATCAGAGCAAACCATCCGAGAAAAAACCTAGGGTTTTTCATAATCTGTTTCTGTAAAAGCAAGATAAACTAATAGAAGTTCGATCATGCAGTGATAAAGAATAAGAAAAAGGCACCGAAAAGAAGTGAAATAGCAGGGAATCGAAGCATACGACGATGAGTTTGAAGAGATTAGCCTCTTTGGGCGGGAGCGAGGCACCCATTGTTAGAGATAGAGAGAGAAGTACACTTGAATAGAGTTTAGTTGTGTTTTTCTGTAAATGAATGCATAAAGGGCTGCGATGAGATAGAGTGAGAGGAGAGTGGACCAGTGGTGGCGTTTATCTGCTGCAACCCTACAGTGTCATAGATAGTCGAAAAGAAATATAAATATAATGGACCTCAATCGACTGGGAATTTTTTTTTTTTTTAATAATTGGACTGTAATTTTTTTAAATGACCGACTCCAACTCATAGAAAAAAATATGACCTCTGCGTGTAACTTTATAATTGTGCACATTTTTAAAAAAAATTAATAATTTTATTATTTATACCTCATAACTTAGATTGATGCGTCACTTGTTTGGCTACGACACACCCCTTAATTTGCGTGATTTATGGTGGGTCATATCTATGTGTCTTGGTAGAACTCGAATTCTGTGTTAAGTATAATGTGCTAAATAAAGGGTAATTGACGCCCCCTATTGATAGCATAAGATTTTAGTAGGAATGATTAATTACTATTCTTAAGTTTGGTATCAGAGCCTGATCCCGGGTTCGAGTTCCGAAAAGCGCAAGTTCGAGGACGAACTTCTCTTACGAGGAAGGGAGTGATGTGTCACTTGTTTGGCTACGACCCATCCATTGGCTTGCGTGATTCATGGTGAGTCATATCCATGTGTATTGATGGAACTCGAATTCTAGGTTAAGTGTAATAGGCTAAATGAAGGGTAGTTGCAGCTTAAGATTTTGGTAAGAATGGTTAGCTACTATTCCTAAATTTAAATACAAACGTTGTATCTGATTAAATTATATATGTTTAGTTTTTGGAGTTTTCTTTCTTTCATTATTGTATGTTTGGAAAATTCATTAATCTTTAAATTTTATTGAGATTATGAAAAATTAATGAGATTTAGTAATTTTTTTTTTAATTTAAATTACCTAATTTAAATCAAAATAAAATTTGATATAAATAATAAATTATGTTTTATCTAATACACCAACAAGTTACCTATTTAATGTTTAACACTTTAGCCAAGTTTTCTTACTTTGATGTTACCTAAAATTATTGAAATAATCAATTAATTATAACTAAAAATATATAACCTCAATCAACAAATGCATATTCTTTTAAAAGAGTCAACAAAATTGTATGAATGATTTATTTTAATCAAAATCATTTTGATATTTGCTTTAGTAATAAAGTTTTTAAACCTCATTTTACATGTTAATGTTTAAAGTTATAAACATATAAATAACACAATATTTATAATTTTATTCGATTAATATTATTAGATATAATTATAATTATTCAATTGTCTCTTTTTTATTTATATCAATAATATAATTGTTATCATAACGTATCGTATTATTATATATAACTCTAATTTTTTCATTATATTTTTCTTATTCATCTCAATAGTATCATTATTATCATATTTCGTGGTATTATTATAGATAACTCTAGTTTTTTCATTATCTCTTTCTCGTTTATCAACATTAGGCTTATTTGTCTTCGTTGGACAATTATTTTCGATACTTTTAACTTCAATCTCATAACTTCGTTTATATTCATTCCATGGCCTGTTTGCGTAGATCTTCTTTGGAAATGGAAGGCTTTTCGCCTCACATGTCAAGCCTTGCCAGCTCCTCACCAGTGTGGGATGAAGTCCCCATTTTCAGTTATTGTCTTCGTATCCTATATAAATTAAGAAATATAATATACATGAGGAATATTGAAAAAAGGAGTAGGACAATTTCTTCATATATGTCAAACTCTGAGGTTTCTAAGAATGTAATCAAATAGTTGGTTTTACGAGCCTATGATACAGAGGATACACAAACAAAACATTGTGTATCATCGGGAAAACACGTTATTTACTCAACAATACAAAAAAGTCTAATTGTTCTCCCAGGGGATGCCTTAGTTATGTATTTCACCAAATGCTATTAACTCTTCGATACTGATACCAGTTAATTAGATCAAGAAATATATTTATTGTAAAATTCTAAATCATATCTAAAATAATTTTAAAAAATAATAAAAACAACATCTTTCAAACTTATAGTTATTAAAATAATAACTCTTATATTTACCAAACATATTTTCACATTTTAAAAAAAAGTGTGTACAACGTTTTACTTTGAACGAACGTTGTTTAAATTAAAATATAATTATCTAGATCTGTTTAATATTAAACGTCTTTTAATTAGATTCTGTTTAATATTATTAGATGTTATTTTTGTTATTATAAGTTTTAAAAATATTATTTTATATAATTTTTTAAATTATTTTATACAAAAATAACCATGCTATTTTAAGAATATGATTACAGTAACTTCATTTATCTATAACTATATATTTAATTATCTTAATATTAAAATTACAAATAATAAGATAATCTATTAAAATAGAACACCTGATTATATATTATTATTAGTTAATAAATGATATAAATATCTCATTTTCAATTTATATCGTATATGTTACCTCTATCTATAGTCGATTATGGTAATATCAAAATTATAATTAGAGAATCACTTGTAATAAGTATTTTATCTACCTATTATTAGCATTCAAATGTTTATAATTTATTCACAAATTATAAGTAAGAAATTAGCGATTAATTGAAGAAGAACGTTTTGAGTAATTAAAATTCATCATCGAACAGACAACCACTATATAAAATTAGAATTAATTTAATGAGATTCAAATTATAACTAAATTCATTATAATTAATAGAAAATATAATGAAGTAAAAATAACAATTAGAATATAACTCAAATACGATGTAGTAAATATTTTATTATTGAAATAAAATGTTAATCTGTCTTTTTCAGATTTCAGGAAGATGAGTTTTAAAAATGTTCGTATAGGTAGTAACTTAAGTCAATGAAATATAATGATATCGTTATAAAATACAAGAGTTAGGGTTCTGGTTATAAGATGAAGCATAAAGGGTGGCTACTCAACTAGAAACTGTGACTAGTTCCTGTTTTTCTGTGAGTTGGGACGTTGGTTCCAAATAGATAGTCATGCGATGGCTGTATGTTTCATATGCTGGTCTTCCCTTTTAGTTGGGTTTTACTAACTATATGTTAAATAAATTAAGTTCTAGAATCCGTATATACAAAATGTGGACGTGCCGGAGTGGTTATCGGGCATGACTAGAAATCATGTGGGCTTTGCCCGCGCAGGTTCGAATCCTGCCGTCCACGTTTCAATTTTGAAGAATTTCATAACTTTCGTGTCTACCTTCCTAAGTCTCTTTTGTAAGTAGTAAACTCTATTTTTGAGTTACATTTCATGCTTAAGATGTTTAGCATTATTTACCAAAAAAATGTAAAGCGTTACTTTAACTTTCAATTTTGAAAATTTTAACAATCTTCTTAATTTTTTTACATATTCTCTTTTTGCTTGTTTTTCAAAGTAAACTTTGTTGTTTATTATTACTGCTTCAATTTTAAAAAAATTTAGAACTTTCGTTTTTCCTTTAATATTATCTTTTAGTTTATTTTTGAAAGTAGACTCTATTTTTAAGATACAATATTTAACATCATTTTTTTAAAAAATAATTAATCTATAATAAACACGTAAGATTTTTAGTATTTTCTTCTGATTTTTAAAATATGTAATGAATGGTCAAGAATTTTTAAAAATTTATCGAATTGTCTAAGTACTGAAACGTAGATCGTAGCACGAGGTAAGTTAGTAATATAAAGGGGGGAAAATGTCCTCCTTGCAAATCAGATGACAAGGACTTTACCGCGATCCCGCTAATTTTATATTTTCGAATGGCTTCCAAACCCCCGTCATTTTCATTAACTGCAGACTTCAGTGTCCAAGGTTACTAGGGCTAGAATTCAAGCACAGCTCCAAATGCGAACACGGTGATCGAATCTCGGCAGTCCATTCCAGTCGATCCCCTCCAGGACTACCCAGGCCTCTCGCTCTTTCCTAAGATATTCGGTGCCTTGCCGGACCATTCTAAACCATACGACCCTGACCTCGATCTCCAAGCCATCCATAACCACCTCAAGTCCATGGTGCTCTATTTACATTATTTCCTTCCCCAACTTTAGTTAATTATAGGGTTATAGACAAATATTTTCTAATTCATTTAAGGTATACCACATTACTTATTTAAGAATTTAATTATAGTTGTTCTTAAATAAAAGAATTTGTGTGTCCGTAAGAAAGTAGAAATGCACAATTACTCGTGGATATTTTGTACTTGTTGCGTTGTGTTTACGATCTTCTCCTTGGAACATGTTATTGGTTTACTTGCGTCTGCTTATAGTTATATGATTTTGGAAAGTTATACTTTCTGAGTCGTTGAACCTGTTGAGCCTGTTGTGCTTTCTTGCATCCAGAATTTAGGCTTTGAGTTCAAATTAGACACGTTATCTTTGTTTTGATTTTGAAATGGTAATGCTTTAGTTCTATTTAGTAGATAATGATTATTGTTCATATGCTGTTTCAGGCATCAGGAAGGGTGAATGAGCTTAGAGAGCCAGCAAAAAAAATTCTCGGTGGTAGTTCAAAATTGTTGAACAGTGGAATTTCTGTACATCAGGAGTTAACAACCAAAAATGAAGCTATTTCTGCAAAAAAATCCTCAAGAATTGCTGCCGGGTTTGGGTTCTTTGAAGCCTGATTCCAGGTTAAGCTTTTGCTTGATGCCTTAAAACTTTTAAAGGGACATTTATTATTATTATTATTATTTTGGTCTGCAGTCAACGGACCGTGAGTTTGTTGCCACCTTTGGACGACACAAAATTGAAAGACCCAAAGTATTTCTTTGAAGCCCATGATAGGCATGAAAGTAAGTTGCAACCTAGCTTGTATAATTAGCAGAAAATGTGTATGAAAAATAATTTTAAGGTATTTTAATTATTTATCAGATTCTAGACAAGATATACAGAAGCAGATTGGTGGTAATATGTCGGATTCAGATCCTGCAGATACATACAGATATCCTCGGCCTCGAGAACGCAGACCAGATTTGGGTCGCAAAATGGCTCGCTTTTCTCTGAAGCCTGATTCCATTCCATGTAAAGCTTAAGTCCGATCCATATTTTCTTAAAACAAATTGGTTTCCATTAATCATTGACATATGCTGCCCCTTCTCCCACAGTTTGTCGGATTGATTTCCTTGTAGTATCATACAATTATGTCGGATTGATTTGCTTGTAGTATCATAAATAAAATGCTAAATTATACGGTTTGTTTTTAAATTTTAACTAAATTTATATATAAGTTTTCAAACTTTAGTATCTAAATTTTTAAAATTTCACTTAAAAATTTTAAATTTCACTTAAAAATTTTAATTTTTGAATTTACAAATATGTATTTTAGTAAAAAAATTAGGACCAATGTAAGAAATTTTAAAATTTTATAAACTAAATTGTAGGATTAAAATGATTAAAAATCTGTATGAAGTTTTAAAATATTTAGAATCAAATCGTATATTTTAAAAATTTAAAAAATTATAGGTGAATTGAGTTAAAATTTAGAAAATAATTGCAATTTAGCTTGAATAATAAAAATAAAATAATGCTAGTAACACTATTCAAATGACCAGTGAAGTGCACTACTAATTATGTGTAAAGTTGTGACGGAGCAAAGCATATATAAAGCAATAAATATGGTACGGAATCTACTAATATATATTCAATCATTTTCTAAGTCTGGCTAGAGTCATCGTTCTATTTATTAGTAATATATGTCATTTTTTTCATAAAGATACAAAATTCTTTTGCTGTTTATTTTTTTTGCAGATCTTGCAACGGTTATAGGAATGAAGTATGTTTCCCCAACCAAATGTGATGATGGAACTTCAACTCTGAAGGTGAAATCCTTCGTCTCTGATGAATACACAGAGCTGGTTGAGCTAGCAGCTTTGCACTGAAATTTTTCACCTGGAAAATACAATAAAGTATTTTCCAAATTTGAATACGTGTTATTTTTTAACTGGTTTCAAGTTATTGTAAACGAATCTTCCTTGAGCATTCATCGACCTTATAATTATCGTGTGAAGTGTAAACTGTGTAGAACCCAATAACCCTTTCCTTGAAATGGTTAATGCAATTTCAAATGCAAGAGTTAAAAAGGTGCCAGTTTGTTGTAAATTATTTTGAAAAATTACATAATATTTCACCCCTATAATTTATAACAAAAACTAACACCCCAATTTAACTGTATTCAATTGGTTTGATTTCAAAATAATTTAATTTATTGGAGTTTAATTTAAATGTATTAGTGTTTAAAAATAATGTATAATATTAATTAAGAAAAATATTAATGTAATGTTTATAAATAATAGAGGAAATAGATTATTTTATCATCAAATTTTAAAAATTATAAAAATATCATTAAATTTTATAAATATTACATTAAATTTTTTTATTGTTTTTTTACTATTAAATTTTACAAATATAATAAAAATACCATTGATATATATGTAATTTATTGTTAATTAATTAACATCGATTGTATTTTTATAATATTTTATAAAATTTGATGGTATGAAAATAATAAGAAAATTGATGATATTTTTATAATAATTATAAAATTTAATGATATGAAAATAATAAATCAAAATTGGATGAATTTTTTTTAACAATACTTAAAGTTTAGTATTAACAAAATCTATTTACTCTAAGTAATATAAGAATTATTTTTAATTAAGGTTAATTTTTTAAAATTTTACAATTCACGTTATTTATATAATGTACTAACCTATATTAAATTTTTAATTAATCAATGTTTCAAGAAAGAAAAAAAAGACAATGAGACTCCCATTAAAGAAAAAAATAATGAGACTCCCATCAAATAAAAATACATATACACGAGGTTAAAAAAAGAAATATTTAATTTAAATAAGGTTAAAATATTTGTATCATTCAAATAGTATTAAAAATACATATTGAATGCCATGCATGCTCCTTGAACATGTGTTCACGAATAACATAATATATATATATATATATATATATTATTTTTATAATTTCATGAATTATAATAATATTTTTAATACTTATGTAATAATTTTTTTATAATTATAAAATTAAAAGTAATATTTATTCATTTAATTGTAAAACATATTTCAAATATTGTAATTTTATTTTTTTATTTTTTATTAATAATATTAGTTCTTTTTTAGAAATATTTATATGTAAATAAAATTGATTTTATCATTAGAGAAAATAATGAATTATATTAAATATTTTTGAATATTATATATTTTTTATGTTAAATGTAATATTTTTATCATTAAATATAATAATATAAATTTTATTAAATACTTTTTAAATCTTACTTTTATATTAAATATAATTGTAAGGACTATGAGTGTTGGCTATTTTCGTGGAGAAAATATTTATCTGTAAATTTGTTTTTAGACCTACTATCAAGTCTATCAAGAAAAGTCAAACAAATGCTCGAGTTTCAGATAATTGTACTTCAGGTATATCTTTGATAACTACGACACATATGATTATATTTATGCATTTAATAGCAGCTAAAAGATATTAGATAAGATATACTTTAAATTATATTTAAAATTCTTATCATAAAAGATAGCATAAAATCTATTTTATATAAGAGTTATCTTAATTAACGAGTAATATTAATCCTATTTGTAATATAAAAGATATTTATCAATCATATATGAGTTATCTTAATTAATGAGTATTATTAATCCTATTTGTAATAAAAAATATATCTATCAATTACATAAGATTAAGAGTTTTAATTTTTCCTATAAATAAAACTCATTACTTGTTGTTTCAATGAACCATACAATAACATTATTTTAATCTTTTTAATTTCTCTCTCTTGTTTTACAAATATAAGATCATAATTTTTTAGGCTTCTTTATTTAGTTAATCTATCAAATATTGGTGGTTATATTTGATTGATTAATAAGCCTAATTATTTATATGATATTTTGATATTATATTATTATGGCTTCTTCTTTATTTTTGTTCTTAAATTATTAGATCAAATAATTATTTTTGTCATATCATAATTATTTGATTTGATTATTAATTTTTAAATAAGTTATTTTTATTTAACTTATATTTGATCTTTTTGGTATAGGATTTGCTAGTTGATTTAATTTAAATGACATATGTTTTGAATCATCTAGTTAGGATTATTCGTTATTAAATATGTTTTAAAACACACACGGGCACTTGTGTTTTTCTGCTAACTATTTTGCAGTTACTTCGGGAATGTATTTGATTGGCAGAAAGCTTATTGGAACGTTGGTCTGGAAACCGCTCACGCTAATATTGGAAACTGTGAAAATAGAGCAGAGGCTCGTAAGTAAAATACATTGGGGCAGTATCCTAGGGATGATAGCATAAGACCGAGTTTATACTTTAACATTTGATTTTCGTAGTGGAAAGTTAGGTGGTCCGGTGGACCAGTGGTTTTCCTCCTAAGTCATGGTTGTAGCCTAGGTTGTTTCCACCTAAAAATATCGTGTATTATTATTTTATTTCCGTACTTATTTTTACACACGATTGTATGTTTGACTGCTTTGTTTATGTTATTAAATTATAAATTAGTAAAAATTAAAAATAACATATTCATCCCCTCTAAGTTAATTAGGTCCATAATTTATAAACTTTCAATAATATTTTTTAATATTTTTTTATTAGCTTAATAATTTATTATGTTTAGTATATTTACATTTTAAAAATGTTTTGTTTTCGATTTATTATTTTTCTTTTGAACTTTATTTACCATTTATATTAAATTCTATATATAATATTAGTTTTAAGAAAACAAGTTCATCTATTATTTTATTATTATTTATATTTTATATTCGATTCTAATTTTTAATTTTATTACTATTTTTATTATATTATTGATGATTACAAGTTTGACATATATCTAATCCGATACAACAAAATTTGATATATGTCAAATTAAAAATCAATAAACTTATTTTGAGAACATGTATCTAATTTATTTTTATTAATTGAAAAATTATCTAATTTAATATAACCTATGTCTAAATCTATTTCGATGGTTAGGATTATTGGTTAACCAAACTCAAACCAATTGGATAATTATTATTTTTATAAGAATTCGAAATCAAATAAGAAGGAAACATATATAAATTTTAACTAATATAAGTTTATTCTAATATATACTCTTATTTTTATTTCATTAATCATAAAAATGAATTAAAAAGAATTAAATTTTTAAAAGTAATTATTTTTATTTTGTAGATTTTATTTTTTTTGAAAAGATAAATAATAAAGGTTGAATATTTTGTTTATTATATTTTTATTACACAAATTATGATTTTAAGAAAAAATATTATGAGTTTAAAAAAAAAAACATATATATATAAAATTAAGTTTGTTTGATTAAATATCAATTATGTTAAATATCTACACAAGCGTGTGTAAAAATTTGACATTATAAATATATTTTTGTACATTCTAGACACTAAAATAATCCATCATATATTTTATAATACAATGTATATTATCAAATACATTAAAAATAAATTATCAAGTAATTGATTTGTGTTTTTAAGGTACAATATTATATTTTAAATTAGCTATAATAAATAAAAATATTAAAATTAAATTAAAAAATTTCAATACTAATAGAGTTTTTTTAATCTAATTTTTGTTATATAACCATAACCGAAATGAAACTTTTACAAATAAATTACTTAAAAATTTGCTTATTAAATTTGATAACATTAAATATACAATTATAAATATGATAAATTTAAAAAATATCATCAAATTATTATATTTATTCCGTTCATAATATTAAATTATTTTTATTTTATTTATTCCATTTATACTATTATGTTAATATTTTCAACCTTCATCATATATTAATAGTAAATTTATAATAACTTAAATAATTAAGTGTTACATTTTGAATAACTGAGATAATTAAATTATATAATCGAAACAATCATATTGTTAAATAGTATATTTGAAATAATATTTTTTTTCTAAATATATAACTTAATTATATGAGTTGTTATAAATATATCATTTAATAATATGAATGTGATGTTGTTAGATGGAGACTAACGAAATGATATAAATAAAAAATATATATAATAATTAGATGACATAAACGAGATAAAAAATAAATTAATAATATGAATGAAATAAATAAAATAATTTAATGATATTTTATATATTTATTTTAAGTTTTTTAAAAATTACTTAGAGTTGAATATTCACCGTTAATAATTAAATAATTTTATTCAAAAAATAAAATAAATATAAATTTTAAGTTTGAAAAATAATATTAGGTGATCTGATTGAAATAATAATAAACACAATGTATATTAAAAAAAAGTGTTATAAGAGCTAAATTTTAATTATAATAATCATAATATTTATCATTTTAAAAAATATCAATACTCAAAATTGCTTGGATATTGATACAATTTATTTTTTAAATGATCTATTTATCCATTTTATTTTATTTTGAAATAATCTCCCACTGTTTAGCAAAGAAATAAAAATCTCCACCCCACCCCACCCCACTCCACTGTGCACAACTGCGCCATAAATAATACATGTTTAAAATAATATATATTAAAAAAATACACGTTCAAATGATTGAATTTTCACATTAAATAAAAAACACATTAAATAATATTCATTTAAATAAATAATATATACAATAAATAAATAATGTATGTTTAAAATCATAAATATTTAAAACCATTGAATTTTCATACAATACAAAAGTATTTTGTTAAAAAAAGCATGTTTAATAATATTTATTAATTTATGTTATATGTAGCATATTAACAAAATAAAATGAGTATGTTTTATCTTTTTAACAAAATAAAAATTTATCATATTACTTACAAATATTATTGATAATTTATATAATTTTTTTAAAAATATTAATAATATATAGAATTTTACTCTCTATTTTATATAAATTATTCAAATAGTATCACTTAGATATTAAAAAATTATCTAATAAATAAATTATTTATTTATTTTTAAAATAATTTATTATGTTTCACCTAATAATAATTTAGGTGTATATTTATATGTATTTGAATAGTTAAAAAATTAAACATTTATATTATATTATATTATATATATATATAATTATAATAACTTGAAAAATAATACAACATTAAAGAATAAACTAAAAAAAATAAAAAAAGTTACAAAAATTACAAAAATAAAATAAAATCAAAATAAGATGGAGGGTTAAAAAATAAATTTAAAAGTTTACAACTACACGTTCTTTTATTTTTTAAAAGGTACACATGAATAGTATAACATTTAAAGTATATATTTAAGGTCTGTTAATTAACAAAAATATATATTTTAATCTTTTATAAATATAGGATCATATGACTTGTTAAAAATTAAAACAAAGTCTAAATACTATTTTCTAAGAATAAATTTGAAAATTTAAAAAATAATACCAAAAAATAGAAAATAAAATAAAAAAATTTAGAATTAATAAAAAAATCATTTTTGAAAAACAATAAAAATAAAAAATAAATTATATTTAAAATAAAAAAATTAAATTTTCATGTTTTTTAAATTTTTATTTTTATTTTAATTTTTTAAATTACTATATCTAAACAAATAGAAAAATTTCCATTTTAAATTTAAATTCTTTTCTTAATCAAGATTTCAATATTTATTTAAAAATATTATTTTGTATTTTATTTTAAAATTATTAACTTAACTTTAAAAAAATTATTTGATATTGATTGAAGTTTTAAATAATTAAATAATACATATTTAAAATAAAAAGTTAAAGTATAATAGTTTTTATGACGTAAAGAATCTATAGGATTATTTTCTATGAATTATCAAGTGCTCAATGGTTAGATCATTATTATTTAATTAGAGCTGTATTCGTTTCTTAAACTATAAATTTTGTTTTTATTTATAAATGTTTAAGATGTTTTATTATAGTTTTTTAAATTATACTTATATCGAAAACATTTCTTATTATCAATTAAACCATAAAAAATTGCTTTTATATATTAATATTTATGATGTTTTATTGTAATTTTTAAATTATATTTATATAAAATTATTTTTTATTATAATGTAAATATTTTCTCATTGCGAATAAAAAAATGGAGTGATTCATAATTCTCGACGAATTACGGAAAATTAGACGTATTAAGATAAAAGGTCAATGTACCTTTTTAAGAATCACATTACTTGTAAAAAAACCTTAGGCAACGAGAAATCCGAAAATCCCCATGCATGTTGGATTCAACATACCCTAATTTCATTCCCTTCCTTTTTCCACACCAACGCTGCCCGTCAAGTATCCTCCAACTCTATTGCCGCCGGCCTAATCGCGTGAAGTATTATGTCGTGGTTGGCTCTTAGTATGTAATAAGTAATCTCTGCCTTATCTTGATTTATTGGTTTAAGTTTTATCTTAGAATTGCCGACTTTGTATATATGATACTTTGATATTAGCTAGTTTAGTGATCTGATACGATGATTTATGACCTTTTCAATCATTCAAATGTGTTATTCTCAACTTCTCATTACATTTCAAGGGTCTAATTCTTAATTGCAGCCTAGGGCCTCACGACCTTTTGAGCCGCTCCTGAGTTGTGAAGAAACATAAGAGTGGTCATACAATGGCTATGGCAGTCACTTCTTTGGTGTCAGTGGCCAATGCCGTACCTTCATCAGAGGTAGTTTCTAGTTTTCAACTCATTATTTTCAATATCTTCATCTACCTTTTCCCTCCTAAAATTTATTCACGATTCTTTGGGTTTTTTATCTTTTCTCTTTGACCATTTACTGCAGGAAGACAAAGGAGTCGAAGCAAATAGGTTCACAACTAAGGATGATCAACATCATGTATGCTTTATGGGATATATTTGATTATTTTCCTCTATTTTTATTTGGGATTTTTTTCTCAAGTTTCCGCATATAATGTGTGCCTGTGACTTATGAGATATATTGATATCCATTCACTTTATGTTTTTATTGGCATTTTAAGTCTATGACTGTTTAAAGTGATTACGAACTTAGGATTTGACTTACATGGAAGTGGGATGTAATTTACATGATAGTCAATTGTTTGATAACTTTTTCCCCTTAGTCCATTAATGAATTCATTTTAATTTAGTAATTTATTTATGGGTTACATATTTTTCATTAATGATCTGTATTTTGCTAGTTTTGTTTATGTCGACAATGATGGACATTCTGTGCATTCTATGCTGTCATGGATTAGCATTTTGGCCATGTTTGGTGGGTAGCAATGTAATTGAAATTATGGACATTCATTTGTTTGGTTTGAGTTATAAGAGGTTAAGGAAAGGAATTAATTACATCATTTGGTGGAATACTCTTTTTGTCCACCAAACAATGGAATACCTTGGAATATTATATATTTTTTACTTAATTATTTCTTGCGTTTTTTAAACCATATTTCTTTATTAGAAATATAATAAATGTTATTTTTGACTTCTCTTCCTGTTTAGATACAATAATTTTTTTTCCCAATTTTAACCTTGTTTTGATTCCATTGTTCAAACCAAACATAATGATGATAATATTGTTTCCATTATATAATACCATTCTCATTACGTTTTGATTTTGTGAACCAAGCTTGACCTTTGTGTTTGGTTTACAAATATTGCTCCTGTCCTGATAGAAAATATATCCTGATTCCACTTGCAGACGCAAGTTATAGGCAAGCTTACTGATGCATTGTTAGAGAAGCTTGCAAACTCAAAACTATGTGAACGACTCACATCTGATCACAGGAATTACATTGAGAAGCGCATTCATGCAATTTTCCCTACTTTCCACACACCCGATCACCCGACTTATGCTATGGTACTGCTCTTTTCTTCACTACTCAATGGTGCTTCTCTTATTGTGCTTCATGTGGCTTGAAAGCTGTTATTATTTTGGCTGCAAATACTTCTGCAGATGATACAGAGTGCTCTTGATGGGTTGAAGGAGAAAGGGGGATCAACTGAGGAAGCAATATCAGAGTTTATCCAACAAAAATACCAAGATTTGCCTGTGGCACATACAAGTTTTTTGCGCCTGCATTTGAAAAAATTGTCTGAGAGAGATGAAATAATTAGGATTGTTTCAACAAACCGCTATATGCTTCCATTTGATTCACTTACAGAAATTCCTCATGTGGAGGAGATCACAAGGAAGAGAAAGGTTTGGCAGGATAGGGATAAAGGTAGGCAGAAAAATATTGAAAATGGAGATCAATCACCAGAGTCACAGAAGGTTACAGAGGAGCGGTCTCTGAAACTAGTCTTTAGGAAATCTTTACTTGGACAAGTGAAAGGAATGGAGATTGTTGACCAAAATCAATGTCAAATTATGCAAAGTAAAGACATCAGGGATAAAGAAGAATGGAATGGACGGTACGTGCAAGAGCAATGTCCAGAAGTTGAGGATGCTCACAATCAGCCACAGAGACCATCATACGAAGAAACTGGTGAATACAAAAAGATGGAAGCACACCAAGCTGAAGTTGTAAATTTTCATGTGGAAGACTTTGAAAATGAAGTCATTGAAAGACAAGATGGAGCAGGAGGGAATGAAATTGATGCTGAAGGTCATGCTCTCTCACAGAAAAAACAAATCAAGGTATATGAAGAAGATAATCAAGTGGTTGCTGAACAAATTAATGATGAGGAACAACCGATTGAATTAGATGAAGAAATTAATCAAGAACATACAAAATCGGAAAGGATTGGTGCTGAGGAAAAAGTAAAAGAACAATGTGTTGAATCTGAAGGTCAAAAGGTGGGGAAAAGACAGGCTAAAGTTATAGGAAAAAATGAAGTTCAAAGGAATCAAGTAGAAGAAATTGGAGAAAATGATTCAGAGCGGAATGGAACATCAGAGGTTGTGCTCTCAAAGGAGCAGCAGGCTGAGGAAATTAAAGGATACAATATAGAAATGATTGATGAACAACATCACGCAGAAAGATATTTTCTTATGAATAAAGAAGGCATACAATCCGGAAAAAATCAGAAACAGCCTACTGCAGTTTTTACAGATCAAAATCAATGTTTAGAACAACAAAATAGGCAACATCCGCAAATTTCAGTGAAAGAAACTGTAGTGATAGTTGCACAGCAAAGTGCAGCAGAGGGGGAAAATATTGCAATTGAAAAACAAATTCTAGAACAAGGGAAGTATGGAGAAATCCAAGAACAATATCAAACAAAAGGACTACAAAGCCAACTGGATGAAGGGAAAAAGCAACCTGAATATATTAAAAGATTATTTCAATTACAAGAAGAACAAATTGATGTAATAACCAATATAATCAAACAAGAAGCACAACAAAAAAAGGGAACTGCAAAGCTAAATATGCTGCAAGAGCAAATGAACTCAGGAAGCATGATCATTAATATGAGGTTTGACGTTCTCTCATTACATTAATATTGTGTTCGCTATTATTAATTTTTATGACTGTTTCCTTTCTTAAGCAGCCGTGTGCCAGAGTTGTCCAAGAAGCAAGAGAAAGGTACTACTATTATAACCACTTGTGGTTCTTTTGCAAGTCAAAAATCAGCTTACCATGGTTCATTGCCCACATTGAAGGTAATTATTTCTGCACCTGTTCAAAACAAAGTGACCAACTGGCATTTCTTTTGATAAATTATTTTTTTAATTTGCTTGTTCCAATTGTTAGATATGTATAGAGCTGTTGAAGAGGAACAGGATGATTGAGGATAAGTTGTTAGAAGTTATGAACTTAAGAGACGAAGTGGATGAGTCAAAGTATGCCATTCCAAACCCTATAGCTGAGTTGGATGGACCGAATCTTCAAAGTCAGAGAACTTGCGGTGACAGGGAATACATGACTGTGGATTTGTCAGTGCAAAAACAACAGCAAGCTTTTTCACAAACAAGAGTATACCAGCCATATCATGATCATCTGCAGCAAGTTTATGGCCATTCGGTGAAGCCACCAGCATGCCAAATTGAAATAGTAAGATATTTTCTTGGGTTTCATGAGACCAAAGATCATTACTTGCAAATAAGATTATGAAATTTTTGCGGTACTAAAATATCCCTAATTTTTCCCTTCTAAAAATTGATTTATTGTGGCTCATGCAGCTGCAATCTGAAAATCCTGATACAGAAAAACCCATAGAGCTTGAATCTGAAGCACTTAAAGAGTCGTGCCTAGAGCAACATCAGATGGAGGGGCAATTGCAGCTATCATCTTGTACCAAGGGAAAGTCATCTGGATGTCAGGTAAAATAGCAAATTAGCTAGTATTGGATGTCATGCATTTTATTAATGAAAATTGTAATAGGATAGAGTGGTGGATTCAGAATTTTTTTAAAGTACCTTGCATGTGAGTCATATAATAACGTACCAACTACTTTATTTTCCGTTTGGAATAATTAAATGGAAGGAAGTTGTTGGCTGGTTTATCCCTGAAAATTAGTATTGTTTGAAATTTTAGAAATTAAAAAAAGCAAAAATAAAAATAAAAAATTCAAGTGCTGCCTGCTAGTTCTTGTTTCTTGGGCATGTCAAAATTAATACACAACCCAAGTCAGCAAATAAGAAAATGGGACAATGACAAAAAAAAAGGAACTGGATACAGACCAAAAGCACACTTTTTGACCAGTGGAACAGTAAATGCACTCTTGATTTTTTTACCAAAGAAAGCCCAACATCATGTGACTACTGTAATTTTCTAGTTAATTTTACGGCAACTATAGATACAACTATTTTACAAAGATACAAGACAAGACAATTATTCAGTAAACATTTGGTTTTGATCGTCATCCACTAATAGGAAATGGCATTAATTGTTTGTTTCACATTATAACCACAGGTTTGTCAGAAATTTACTATTTAATTGTCATTAACTGTGAATTTTTTGGAGCTCGTTTTCTTTTCCATATCTGATGACGGTGGTGACCTACTTAATAGTAATTAAGTGTTACTGATATTTATTTATCTAAAACAATTATGTGCGTCTTACATGTCACGTGTTGTTTACCAAGTAACGCTGATTAAAAGTAAAGCATCTTTAAGTTATAACAACCACTCATGTTGGTTCTGGATGTAGAAATATAAAACGTTCAGGTTTACACAAATTTATATCCATTAAAGCGATAGGAGTGAACTGTACATTTAATTTGAGTCATACAATTAGTTATTTCAGCTATATTTTAATTTCTTTGAATTCTAATCCAACAACAACAAAAAAATCTTTGAATTGTTGCTGCTTGAAATTTCAAATGTAATTTGATCTGCTCATGCAGGTTGGGGATCAGCAGCTAACGGGAAGCACAATTCAAGAAAAGCCTTCAGAGTTTGAATTGATGACCAATGAACAATCATGTCAAACAAAACGGGAAATGCGGGACCAACAGAAACTTAGACAACTGAGGCCTCGAGAGCAGAGGCAATATAGACATGATTGTGCCGAATCAAAGATAGCTGCATTTGAGGTATGACAATAATAGCTATATCTTTCTAGCCTTTCAGTTTTTTGAGATGTATTCATTACTTTGGATAAGTGAGTGGTACTCCCACCAATCACATTGCTTGCATTTTTAATCAAGTATTTGGTGCTTGTATTTTTCAAAAAAATAATTGCACTAAACTTGTATTATATTGACTTGGATTACTATTTCATTACTTATTCTAGGCGCAATGAATAATTTCTCCTAATTTTTTATGTTTATAATATAATGGTAGACTTGTATGCAACCCCAATCTTCAGTCATTACTA
Organism: Hippophae gyantsensis; assembly: GCA_030763125.1. Taxonomy (NCBI): domain Eukaryota; kingdom Viridiplantae; phylum Streptophyta; class Magnoliopsida; order Rosales; family Elaeagnaceae; genus Hippophae; species Hippophae gyantsensis. The sequence goes on along the minus strand of CM061039.1, from coordinate 2,588,297 downwards.
AATAACTTCATAAAACATCATCTATATTCCCAATACAATCCTTTGGAAGATAATATATGTAACATTATGAGCAGAAGCAACAAATACATCAGGAACAGGGAAGTACCATGGAGCTTGAAACTATTAAGAAATTCCAAAAGCTACATTTAGATCATGACATAGAGCTTCCTAGCTTTAAAGGACCTCAAGAAACAAGACCAATGTTCATGGAGAATCTGTCACAACCAAACGGTCATGAGAAGGGAGAGAAGCTCAATTCCCAGCTTGTACAAGACCCTGACTTGGCTTCCATTTCCCATCTGCTTATGGCAGACTTTCAAACTGCCATAAAACCTTCCCAGAACAAACGTGCGGCCGTGAGAGATTTGTCTCAATCCCAGGAAGAGCCAAAGCAGAAACGTCAACAGCAACAGCACATTCCACTAGACTTTTCGTTTCATAATGCTTCTCATCATGGACCTGTTGCTCATGAAAGAGTCATATTGGCACTGCCCGTGCCAAATCGGTTTGAGAAGCCATGGCATTTTCAGTACCAAGTCCAAGGAAATCCTTCAAAATCAAATTTAGATTCAAGTACAATCGTGGGGGAATCATTGCCTTCAGATAAGCTCTGTGATGAGAGACACTTTGACCGTCATAATCAAGGGAAGCTAGTGGGTATGGGCCAAAAAGGGAGGTGTCTTAGATCCAGCACAATATCCGAGACAATCATGACTTCACCATCTGTGGATAATCAAAGTGATGAACCTAACCAGCTGGAAAAGCAGCCCATTAGGCGCCGTGGAAGGCCTCCTAAATCAAAGCAGGGCACAAGTATAATGACAAAGTTACCACTTTCTGCTATGCATCACAATCAACAACCCCCTAAGCGACTGGGGAGACCTCCGAAGTTAGTTGCTACTCATGTAGCAGTAGACACGGCGACCTCACAACAGCAGCCACTGAAACATGGAGGCAGGGGACGGCCTCAAAAAGTAACTGAAGGTACCTAACCCACTCACCAATCAAAACCTTTTGTGCTCCGGTACATCAGAGTTACATCTTGTTAGTTGCGAAATTAGCTTTTCGTTATGACAAGACCTAGTAAGGTTTATATTTTTGTGCTTCTGATACTAAATCATGATCAAATGATCGAGTTATGGAAAAAGGCATTTTCAGTGCATTTTGAAGGATTTTGGGTTTCCTCAAAATTTCTATTACTTTTGGAGAACATTATTAGTGTCTAAAAATTTAGATTTATTATCTTTGTGAAAATATGTAAGGGTGCACTAGGATTCATTGTCCAGAACTAGAGGGTTAAATTGATGTTCATATCATATTATTATATCACCCCTCCCCTCTCTTTCTCCCGTATTCTGTATTCCACGAAAAGGTGTTAAACTAATACTATACATAGTGGAGGAATTTGACAAAAAATTGACAAAACTAGAAGACTGATTAACATACCTACAATTTATAATAATTAGGGAGTGGGGCCGAAAAGGTATTTTACATTGGATTACGGGGTTTTGTCTGTAAAATCAAACTCTAGACAATAGTTTAAATAGTTTAAAAATAGACATAAATAGGATTTTTTTTTAAAATAGTCAAAATCTTACCTTAAAAATTTTATTTTACAAAACATAATTATTATAAACATAAAAAAATATTAAGATCTTATAAATTTATAATTAATTTTAAATACATAAATATTTTTTATCATATTATATATTAAAAAATAAAAAATAATTTATTTTAAAATAAAATAAATATAAATTTATACATGAAAATGATATGTTAAATAGTTTGATAATTCATAAATAATATAATACATTATTATTATAATATTAATTATAATTATGATATAAAAAATAATATTCATAAAAATAATTAAATTATTAAAAAAATTGTAAAGTTTATATATCTAATTTTTTAAGAGATACAATACAAATATAGAACATTATATCACAAATTTTGTGAAAAAATATTATATAATATAATATGATTATAATTATTTTTATTATTAATATAATAAAATATATAAATTATATTTAATACTTAAATATAATTATTGTTAATAGATATTTGTTATCTTAGTAATAATTAAAATTATAATAATATTATAGATATTTGTTACAATGTAATCTATTTTTTAATTTTTTTAATCTTAAATAATTTATTTTTTAAAAATGTCAATAATTTGTATGAAAAATTATTGTAACTATTTAGTAAAGTTTTTAATAATTTAAAGTTCTATAATTTATTATTATTATTATTTTAAATTATTTTATAATAAAATTTTGATAAGTTATTTATTATAACAATATATATTTTTTATTATATAAATATAAATTATTTTATTATTTTTTATTTATAATAAAAATAAATTATTATTTATTAAAAATTTATGAATGGATATATTTAAAAAAAATAAGATTTTCGAAATTAGTGAAAAAGAAAAAAAAAAGACAAAAATATTTATTTTTAAAAAAATTGGTTGATAGACTGTTAATTAAAAAAAGGAGAAAGAGAGAATGTCATGAGAGTTAGAAAAAACAAACGATAAAAAAGAGAGAAAATGTGAATTAGAAAAAACAAATGACTGGCAAATTGTTTAGTAAATATGATTTTGATCATTTTTAAACTAAATCCTAATTAAGCCTATTTTTAAACTATTATATATTAGTAGCATTTTAAAGACAAAAATCCTTAAATTATTGATATTATTTGATATTTTATATTAAAAATGATATCAATTAGTTACATTATTTTAGAAAAATGGGTAATATAAAATAATTTATTTTTAATTGATTTTTTTTTAAATTCAATGATTAAAATGATATTATTTATAACGTGAAGATAAAATAATGCAAACGATTTAAGTGAGTGAGTAACTGAATTTGATTATTAGGGTGATACTAAGGAAAACTTGAATCAAGTGGTAAGTAATTCTCCGTTTGACACACGTTGGGTCTTGGGTCTCACAAGAGGGGGTTTCTTTTCCTTTCTCAATCAATACAATCTACATTGTATATATAATCACTAACTTCTAAATTACGTAGATGAGGATTGGAATACACATCCAACAAAAAATGGGGCATTATTTTATCACCAAACTATTGGGTAACAAGTAGTAGGGACGTGAATGGGAGTCATGACATAACACCAATAAATTTTTTTTTAAGAATTGATATCTGATTAATTTTTTTGTTTTTGGTTAAATGATATTTAATTAATTTGTGTATATAAATAAGTGACTTTTCTTGTTATTACAAATAGATGGATTAAGACTTTTTTTATTATTTAAGAATTGTATCTAATTAATTTGTGGTATAAATAAGTGATTTTACTTGTTATTATAAATAAATAGAGGATTAAAAATATGTAAATTTGACGCACACAATTGATAAGTGACAACGTGACCTAAGGTACAGAAGTTTTACTTGTACAGAACTCCCAAATTGACTTTTTATTATCTTGTCCCCCCCTAGAGTTGGGAGAGAAGACAACTTGACCGTAGTGTTAAGAGTTTTTCATTTGCCGCTTAGTCCAATTCTTTGATTTCTTTTAATGTGACAACTTTGAAGTCATCGTTGAGGCAACATTTCAAAATCCTAGACAAACTTTCTATTCAAAATAATGATAATGAGTTCAATTGCCTATTATTTTGGGTGTAATAATATTAAGAAACATCATAGCTAAGAGCTTACGACAGCAGTGAAAAAGCATTTTAAAAACAACACAAATAATTTATTTTAAAACTGATTATTATAAAAATAATTATGTATTATTAATATTAAAAAAATTTAATCAATGGATTTACATTTCACATCGTTTAAGTTAATTAAAGTTATTTAATATTATAGATATATTATTTTTATAAAACCTTTTCATCACATTTGATATATTGAACTTAATTTGCATTCTAAAAAAATAAAAATAAAAATAAAGGATATACTCCAGTTTGCGTGGTTGAATTATTAACATGTACTTTTTATAATTCTCTCACGGATTTGACAATTACGCATTCGAATAGTGGAGTTTTTTTTTTTTTTTTTTGGGAAAAATTGAATAGTGGAATTCAGTTCACAAGCTTTTAGTTGAAAAAGATGTTTAATTTTTGAGCAACAATAGATAACTATTATTTTAAAAAATAACCCGATAATAAGTAACTATTGATCAACATAATTATACTCACGTTTTTTTATCACTAGTTTTTATATGATCTTTACTTTCTTTCCTATCTTAAAAATATATTTTTTTTGGTTCATAAAAATATGGTTATTTTTATATGTAAAAAAAAATATTTTTAAATTATACGAATAAAAATAAATTTTTTATGTTGTTACCTATATAAAAAATTGAAATCTCTTATGTGACTAAATAATTTTATATAGTCCACCTTGACGGGCCCTGCTTTGTGGGATGTAGCACGCCTTATTTGTAGTCATGAGTATCACCGCAACTCTTATAGTGATTATCCTAATTATTTTATATTAATTAGACTCGTAAATTTTGATATCCGAAAAAAATATATAATTTTTATTTAATTTTATAATATATTTGAAATTTATGTGGTATAATAATAAATAAATATGATTTTTTTTTGAGTTAATTAGAACATGAACATTAAAACTAAATATGATAACAATTGTTATTAAAACACTTAATATTATTTATTTAAAGGATTTAGCTTAAAATATAAATTGCAAAATATGACATTATCTTATTGTATAAAGATATTTTTATTTAAAATTATATTGAGTTTAAAAAAAAAAATATTGAAGTTTTATTTTTTATTAAATAAGTAAAATACATTGATAAGATTTAAAATTATAACTAAAGTGATAAGTTGTGGAGTCATACATTTAAAGTTTTATACATGATATAGATATAAAAAATTTAAATAATTTAAATATAATATATAAAACAAAATGCATGGATTGCTCCGGTTAGTGCTGTCACGGCCGTGTCAAATTGTATTTTTAAAGAGAAAAAAAAAGGAAGAGTATGAATTGGAGGGTCGTGCAACTAATGTGGTCGTGGCAAATAAAACTATCAAAATAAGGTTCCGTTTAATTTCAAAACTGTACCTTATTAAAGTACCCAAGTACACTGTTAACACATTATAAACATAACGCACAATACATATATGGAATTAATATTTTTAGATAATAAAATAATAATATCAAAATAATTAAATATTTTATCTCACGATATAATATTTTAAAAAATTTAAAAATATTGATATAACAATATGACTATCTTTTATATATATTTGTAAACGATAAATATCACATCAATTTCATTAGCGTTGATGAAGCTATTATCGCTATTAAGTAAATATGTGTAGGGTGGGTTAAGTTAAGTTATTTAGTTACGTTAAAAAAAATAGTTTCACTGTTTTATTATTTTTTTCAGTAGTTTAGTCTTTTGTTTTAAAAAAAAAAATTTAATTATTTATCTTTATGATTCCCCTGTTCATACCAAATTGAAATAACGTGTACAAAGAGAAAACTAAAATGCATAACTAAAAACATACTGTGTGCACTTATCTGTGTAATGTACATTTTAGGAAATAAAAGTTCCAGTATTAGAAGAACACGACCAGTACTATTTGTATGATTTAGATGTCACCATATTATATCTTATTAAGATTTACTCTTATTCAAGACGTGAGATCATAATTATCACGTTATATTAACGAGTGAGATACCATAAAAATATATTAGATTATATCATTTATATCGTTTATTTTCTTTTATTAAAATAATATCATTTAGTATCGTAGTTTTGTAAAAATAGTTAATTATGTACAAATTATATTATTTTAAAGATTTTTTATTTAATCACTTAATATAAAATAATAATATTTTAATAAAAAATCATTAAAATAAAATAATTTATTCTTAATTGATCATTTTTATAAAGTTAAAGGAATAAATGATATCATTTATAATAAAAAAACTAAAATACACAAATAATTTAATTTAAAAAATTTATGTAATATTTTTTTTTCTATATGAATTTATAAGTTGGTTGAATCAATATTCATCAAATTAGATAAAATATGATGAAATTATGATAGTTTTTCTTTCTTGCTCATCCAAAAAATGCATACTTGAACTTAAGAAAAGTTATCATTTCATTACAAAAATAAATATCTTTAAAACATATATTTAATCACAAATCAATATTTTTTTATAATTATTTGTAAATGATAAAACTTTAATTGCTATAAGTATACTAATGCTACTCATATAATATAAATAATTATTACTATTAGTATATTTTATACATAATTTTTTAAATTTATCTCATACAAATAATTATACAAAATTATTACAAATATTTATTGGTGACTTCACGTGTGTCTATAAAGTAATTTATTTTTTATAGTATTTGGAAGTAAAATTTAGATAGGATTTGATAATAGGTTTATGAAAACACTTGTTTAATTTATAGAGAAAGAAATCCATAAAAATAATGCGATTAATTTGTAACAATTTGCTCATTAATATGTTCCTTTAAATTCTAAATTGGAGTAAAGTTTGCTATACATTATTGGTGGATAATTGCAAAATGAAGTTGCATATAACTTATTAGCACATGCTCATGTATAAAAGTGTTAGTTAAGTTTGCTTTTGTGGTTGTCTAATTTGTTCAGCATTAATTAGTGGTACAATTTTTGAATAGTAAGTACGAACAAACCTAGGTACACCTAGTAGTCCGTCTACTTAAACATATTAAATTTGAGTTTATATATAGTTATGATATAATAAATGCTAATGAATTCAGAGTTATAATATTCTTACAAAGAAGTTAAATTTTAGATTTTGATTAACTATTCACGAAAGTGAAAGAATTCATTGTATTACAAAAGTAATAAAGGACGATGAATCTCAAATGAAGATGGTTAACATAGTAGAATTTATTTTTATTTTTTGTTTTAAATTATAAATTAAAATAAGTTTGATATAAAAAAATTAAAATATAAAGAAAATCAAATACTAGCCATAAATTTAATTAAACTATTCACATAATAATATTATTAATACACATCAAGTTAAAATAACACGTAATACAAATTAACATACTTTTTTTTTGGGTTAATAAAATGAACATTATATATGATCATAGAAGAATTTTTAGCTCTACTCAAACCATCAAATACATAAACACAAGAGGTATTCCTTGCATATTTAAAAGTATTATAATTTTTATCATACTATTATCATAATTATTAAATTAAATATTATAATTTTTTTAAAATAAATACTTTAATATAATAAATTATAAATTAAATATTATTAATCTTATTATTATAAAAAAATATGACTTTTAATTTAATTCTATAATTATTTAAAATGATATATCAAAAATATTAGAACTTAACATTTATAATTTTGTAATTTTTATATTATAGTACGTAATTTTCATAAATAAAAAAAATGTAGATACTTGATTCAAAAATTACAAAACTAAAACACTCAATTTTTACCTAACAAGACTATTATAATATATTTTTTAAAAATTTAAATTTTTTAATACTTAATATAATAATTACCTGACTTTTGGTGTCTTAATTCCTTTTAAAAAAATCTTATTATATGTACTTAAAAAATATGAGTTCAAATTCTATTTTCAAGTGCACGTGAAAGTCTTGATAACTATTTATTTAATAAAATTAATTCCGTGTATTTTAGTTCTCAGGTAAACAACTACAATTTGAAAATAACATGTTAAATTTAAATAAAAAATTAACAAAAAATAAATATATGTAAAATTGGGTTTGTTATCTCAATAATATCTTAGTTTTATTTTTGATATTCTTTTATATTTATAATTTTAAGGTGATATCTTAATTATAATTATTTTTTAAAAAAATCTATTAATTAATACACTTTATCATTTAATTAATTATTTTATATATATAGTAACATATGCGTTGTTAATATAATATTTTTATATAATTAATTAATTAAAAATAATATATCAATATCTAATATTACATTATATTATATATAAAGAGAAATAATAAACCTGAGAAATTATATTATATATAAAGAGAAATAATAAACCTGAGAAATATTCTTATCTATTAAGATTAAACTATTGTAGTTTTTTACATAATATTTATGTTTAATTATCTATTCTAGAAAATTATTATACGTAGATATATATTTTTAATTATTTAATAAATTATTAAATGATAATAATTAAAATTTTATTTTTTTTAAAAGTTATTGAATATTTATTTTCTTAATATAGTTATATTGTATTTATATTTATATAATAATTATGTATTTATTGAGGTTGATTCGTAAAAGTATTTACTGATTTAAATCATTCTTTAATTACTATCTGAAAGGTATAAAATTATCCCCAAATAATTTTCAATTTGATTAGAAAAAAACATTTCTCATTCCAGAACCCATAAAGGTTTTGACTATAAATTGTACAGATATTAATAAATTTCCCATAAAAATATTTGCTTGCAGGAGGTTTACCGTTATTAGAATTGTCAAAATATTGACTTCTACGCATGGGATAGAGATTTTAATATTGATGATTAAAGTTATGATTATCAGTTAAATTTTAATAATTTTATTAAAAGTAATTATAATTAATAAAATATTTTACGAGAATAGTTATTATAATATTAAAATTTTGGATAATCGATTTATATATAATAATTTTTAAATAATATTATTTTAATATTTTTTATTTTCTAAATATAAAAAATTTAAATTATATTATTATTTAATTTTTAAAATTAAATATAAAAAAATGTTTAATTTATAAAAAAAAATGATATACTTTTATAACCGATAGATATCCCTGAAATATATTTCAAACTGAGATAAGGTGATTACGAGTTAACCTCCCGCCTCCCGCGCCCGATACTATATAGGTTAAACAAGCTTGTTTTATCCTTAGAGTTGGAAAATTCATAGAGTATTAAACAAGTTGCTTTCTTTATTATCAGATATCTCAATCAGTCTTTAAATCTTCTAGAACATCGCCCCTTACAGCATCCTATAAGTGTAATTAATACGTAATAGCTATCTTCAGTCTTCACCGTACTCTTGCAAACTCCCATTTTAATCAAAGATCCTTTGTTTCTCTTATGTTATCGCCCTTTCAAGTTTCAAATTATATAGCCCTCTACAAATTATGGGTTTAATTTCGGGTCTTCCAGACGATATAGCCCGAAACTGTCTAATTCGGGTCACATATCAACAATTCAAAGCAGTAGCTTCCGCTTCTAAAGATTGGAAGGCTGAAATTGAGACCCGAAAATTTCGTCGTCTCAGAAAACTCACTGGTCATACCCAGAAACTCATCGCGATGGTCCAGGCAAAAGTTCACCCAACTCCAAACGACACTCTCTTTAAGCGTTCTGTTTATATTCCGACATACCGGGTCACCGTTTTGGAACCGGAGACAGGAAACTGGTCCGAGTTACCGACGGTTCCCGATTTACCGAACGGGTTGCCTATGTTTTGTCGGGTCGTACCGGTCGGGTTGGAGCTTGTTGTTCTAGGCGGATGGGATCCGATTACGTGGAAGGTTTCGCGGTCTGTGTATATTTACAACTTTGTGATGGACACGTGGCGGCGTGGGATTGATATGCCAGGTGAGCCCAGAACCTTCTTTGGTTGTGCGTCTGATTTTGATCATACGGTTTACATTGCTGGTGGTCATGATTGTGAAAAGAATGCATTGAGATCCGTAATGAAGTATGACATGGCAAGAGATGAGTGGATAGCTTTACCTGACATGGTTAGAGAAAGGGACGAATGTGAGGCTGTGTTCCAGTGTGGCAAGGTTCACGTGATCGGCGGGTATTCGTCAGACATGCAGGGCCAATTCGAGAGAACTGCGGAAGCATATAACGTGGTCACGAGCCAATGGAAAGATGTAAAAGAAGGCTTCTTGAAATCTTCCACGTGTCCAAGATCATGCGTAAGTTGTGACAAGAAGGAAATGTACATGTGCTCGGATGATGACGTGATGGTAAGAAGAGATACCACGTGGAAAACAGTGGCCAAGTTACCAGCTGACGTGCTTAATGTAGATTTTGTGACAACGTGGCCGGGAAAGTTGCTTGTGATTGGATCAACTGGATTTGGTGAGGCCCACGTGGCATATATTTTGGATATGAATTTGAAGCAGTATAATTGGGTAAAGCTTAGTACTCCTCAGGAGTTCTCTGGCCACGTTCAATCCGGATGTTACATAGAGATTTAGGACTTCGATATTAGCTGCTTTGTTTTTTTTTTCAAAAGCTCCTAGGATGTTTTTGGTATTACAAAGTAAAGTTTTTATTTTTATAAACACTAAATCGACTATAAATTTTAATATACTATCGCATGTTGCATTAATTTTTTCTGTCCTGAAAACATTAATTTTTTTTTGGTCGAATATAATATAGTCAATGAAATAGAGTTTTTTTCTTTCCCTAATTATCGTTGAAATGTCCTACACTCTAGTCCTCGTTGAAATTAGGGTTTCTCTTTTGAAGTATCCAAGCGTAATGAACCAGTCAAGGAGATCCAACTACAAGTCATATAGGGAGGAAGCTCGTTCATATTGAAAAGGATTTTCATGAATAAAAAAAACATTCGTTTTACCGAGAAAATTACAAGACATTGTAATCTATAACAAATTGAAAGTAAGACCCTAATTTCAGAAGCAATGAAAGAATGAGACTGAGGTGAGGAATAAGATATATATGTTTATTTGGGTCTCATGCATTTGACAAGAACGTCCACAAACTTGCTATACATGTGCCGCTTTAAATACGTCTTCTCTACCTTATCTCTTCCTTGCATCCCCATTTGCTTCCTAACCGACGGGTGTTCGAGCAAAAATTGGAGGTTTTGGGCAAGAGCACTTACCCCGGGACGTCCTATTGGGTGAAGAAGGCCTGTCACGTTATGATCAACAATCTCTTTTGTACCTCCAGCTTCTGTTCCAAGGACCTGTTCAAAGAAACAAAATCAAATGCGTTTCAAGATTGTTGAATGAATGCAGCATAAGAAGATATACAGATGGAAACACATTCCCAAACAGTAATAGAGATAATTAAAATAGAAAACTAAACAAGACATCAAATAAGATTTAGGATACAGCTATTTACAATAATTTATTGTAATGTCATAACTAATGTGACAATCATCTATTGGTTAAGAAAAAGAAACAGATCCTCCTATCTTAATTAATAAATGACTGACACATATAGAACTGCCGTTTTGGGATATACTATGCAGAGTGACGTTCATATAGCAGAAATACTGATACTTTTGAACTTCAAAAACGATACAGATTTCTTTATATACTGAAGGACTCCCCTCAAATTTAAGAGGTTTGTAGTCAATTTCAATTGACAAATGGGGGAAAAAAAGAAGTTCCATTTTACTATTTTTAGTATTTTATTTCTCAAGTGACATTCACATGACTAAGAATCATAAACACTACAATCAAGATATTCTTTAAGAACAACCAATATCTTTATATTTCCTTTGCCAATTTTATCGGTAGATTTCCTTTGAGTGCTAATTGTTTTCACCATTCAGACTATCGCATAGTAAAAGAATACAAAAATAGGTGTGACAAATATTGTGAAATCTGATAATTATCAATATATTCATATATATTCTGTTCTACTTCTGTACAAGAGTCTTAATCTATGTATACTAAGGAAAACAAAAAACTAAAACCTAACCCTAGCTGCTACACTTCATGTTTTACGGTTCCACTAATATTATTGTCTGTCATTCCTTGCTCCACTAAACATTGGTGTCTGTCACTGTTGCAGCATGCACCACAACACACACCAACACTCCCCCCTCAAATTAGTGCATATATGTCTCTTATGCCCAACTTGTCAAGTGAGTTGTAAAAGTTCTTTATAGACACAAATTTTGTGAATATATCAGTCAATTGATTTTCTGATTTAACAAATGGAAGCTGAATAATCTTTTCTTCAAGATTTTGTTTGATGAAATTTCGATCCACTTCAATGTGTTTCGTGCAATCATGTTGAACTGGATTGTGAGAGATGGCAATGACTGTTTTATTATCACAAAATAAGTTCATTTCAGAGTTAGGAGCAACACCAATCTCAGTTAGAATTTTTTCAATAAAAAAAACTCACATATTCCCTTGACCATTCCTCGAAATTCAGCTTCAGTAGTAGATTTCTTATCCTTAATATTCCCTACCCAATCTGAATCTGTATATCTAACGACTTTCAATTGACCATTCTTTGAAAACATAAATCCTTTCTCAGGGGAGGATTTTAAATAACGGAATATTCACATGACGGCATCCATATGGTCTTCACTTGGGCAGTGCATAAACTGAATCACGACACTCACAACATAAGCAATATCAAGTCGAGTATGAGATAAATATATGAGTTTACCTACTAACCGTTGATATCTCTATTTATCTGCTGGTACTTGGTCCACATGTTCTTCAAGTTTATGATTTTGGACCATCAGAATATCGATAAGTTTACAATCTAGTAATCCTGCTTCTGCCAGTAGGTCTAGAGTATATTTCCTTTGGGAAAGACATATACCTTGTTTTGATCTTGTTACATCATTGCCTAAGAAGTATTTGAGCCCTCCCAAGTCCTTCATTTCAAATTCATTTGACAGTTGTTCTTGAAGCCTAGAGATTTCTTCTTTATCATCCCCTGTAATGATCATGTCGTCTACATAAACTATAAGGACTGTTATTTTTTCTAATCGATGTTTTAGAAAAAGAATGTGGTTAGAGTTGCTTTGTTGAAACCCATATTTTCTCATTACTGAACTCAATCTACCAAACCATGCTCGAGGTGATTGTTTTAGTCCATACAATGCTCGTTGTAATCTACATGCAGTTCCTTTTCCTGATGTAACAATATATCTTGGTGGGATATCCATGTAAATCTCTTCTTCAAGGTTACCATGAAGGAAGGCATTCTTCACGTCAAGTTGGTGCAATGGCCAATCTAAATTTGCTGCAAGAGATAACAAAACTCTAACAGTTTTTAGTTTAGCCACAGGTGAGAAGGTTTCCTAATAGTCTATACCATGTTTCTGTGTATACACTTTTGCTACTAGCATTGTCTTATATCGATCAACTGACCCATCTGCTTTATACTTAATGGAGAAGATCCATTTGCATCCTACCATCTTCCTCCCTTGAGATAGCTCGCTTAACACCCATGTGTTATTCTTCTGCAATGTCTCAAATTCTTCTTTTATAGCTTGAGCCCAGTTTGGATCAGATAGGGCTTCTTTAACGCTACTTGGAATTTGACTTGAGGAGAGTGTTTGTGCAAATACCCTTATAGGTTATGGTAACCCTTGAGTAGATACATAATTGGCTATTGGATGCCTGGATTGTCGTTCTTCTCTATCTGGAGAGTATCGATTCAGAGATTTTCCTCGATTGTGTTTGAAAGGTATAACATAACCAACAGGTGTATCTATAGCATTAGTTTGTAACAGTGTGATATGATAGCTTACCTCAGGAGTATTCTCAGCAGGAGGATCATTGGGTACTAGAGAGTGGAGGGGTGCATCAACCACTGCATCTTCTGGAGATTCAGTCACTAGTTTAGATTCAGTTCTTAGAAGTCAAGTTCGGGTCTAGGTACTAACTCATCCATATTGTTGGCATTATCTGAGTATGTCAGATTGTTACTAGTGTCTAATACTTCAACATCAAGCCAATTTCGTTCTTTACCATAACTCTTCCCTTGAAGAGGGTAATTGGATACTGATGATGAGAAAAAAACATTTAGATTCTAAGAAAGTGACATCCATGGTAATGTAGGTTCTTTTAGTAATAGGATCGTAGTATCGGTATCCCTTCTTTTGTAGTCCATATCCCAAGAATACACATCGGACAACACATGGATCTAACTTAGTTCGTTGATTTTTATGGAGGTGGACAAAAGCAACACATCCAAAAATTTGGGGCAGAAGCATCAAAATAGTAGGCAAGGGAACATGATCAGATAACACCTTTAATGAAGTCTAAAATTGTAAGGTTTTTGTTGGCATACGGTTCAGTAGATACACAACTGTAGTAACAGCATCACTCCAGTATCTACTAGGCATATGTGCACCAATTAGTAAGGCCCGAACAATTTCTAAAATATGTCTATTCTTCCTCTCCGTAGTCCCATTATGTTATGGGGTTTGTGAACACGAGGTTTCATGGAGAATACCATGGTTGTCCAAATATGTCCGAAATTGTTAATTAACATACTCTCCTCCATTATCAGACCTAAGAATCTTAATTTTTTCAGAAAATTGTGTCTGAACCATGGTGTGAAACAAGTGAAACGTAGAAAATACTTCATCTTTATGTTTGAGAAGGTAAAACCATGTCATCCGTGTACAATCATCAACAAAAATTACAAACCAACGATGACCCGATGACGTAGTGACTGAAGGTCCCCAAACATCAGAATGTACTAAAGCAAAAAGAGTCATATTTTTATGCATGCTCATAGGATAAGACGCCCTATGACTTTTTTGCCAAGATACAAGTATCACATTTGAAATCCGAGTGTGTGATATTTGAAAATAAACTAGGGAGTAGGTGTTTTAAATACCCAAATGATGGATGCCCAAATCGACGATGATAGCCAAATCTGTCGTTCCTTGTTACTAACGGTGTGTTGCATGTGATTGGCTCTTCCTGAACTGAGGTCATCCATATAATATAACCCTTCTCTCTTAGTACCACACCCAATGATCTCTTTGGTGAGAATATCCTGTAGAAGACAAAAGGTAGAATACATCAATACTACACAGTTAAGATCTGACGTGACCTGACTTACAAACACTAGTCTGTTTGAAAGAAAGGGTACAAGTAATGTATTAGATAATGATAATGAAGGAGATAAAGTCATTGTTCCAGCCCCTGTAACTGGATAAATGACCCCATTGGCATTGGCAACACAGCTCCGTCTCGGCTGGGTTGTATTGGAGAGATCTTTTGGGTCAAATGTTATATGATCTATAGCTCCAACGTCTAGAATCCAATCCTCATTATCACTATGAGTAGAGATGTGAAATGCTTTACTTGAAATACCTAGATCCTGGGAAGATTCGGCCTGAGGAATAACGGATAGTGATGCATTATTGGTAGCCACAACGACTCGCCCAGTGGTTTCCTGTTTCTTCCGTGCTTGAAGATCATTCCACCATTTTGGATACCCATGTAGTTTGAAGCAGTTTTCACGGGTGTGTTTGGAGTTTCCGCAATGGCCACATTTCATGTCAATAGACGGTGGATTTCTCGTGGATTTCTTTCTACCCAAAAAAGTTTATGGTTTTGGTGGCATCGGATTATGATGTCCCTTGATCCCTTTGAAAGCCATAATTACTTCGGGTGTCGTATCTACACCCGTGATCATCACGGTCTGTCGGACCTCTTCCCTACGGATGAATCCATAGGCTTGTTCCACCGTAGGGAATGGTTTGATTTGAAGCACATCACTTCGAGTTTTATCTAATCTGTCATCGGGTCCATCGAGGAAGGTATACACTCGATCTTCCTGTACGATGGAGTTGTATTTTTGTATGTCAGTCGTACACTCCATTGGATTAGGACGACGGAAATCAATTTCTCATCACAACCCTTGAAGGTTATTGTAGTATTTTTCAATGGATCCATCCGCCTGCTTCATACGAGTAACTTGACGACGAAGATCATACACTTGAGACGTGTCTATCCCATCATAGTAGGTGGTAACAGCAGAATCCCAAACCTGTTTCGCAGTTGAGAATCGAATAAAATTTGCAATGAAGGAGGGTTCCATCAAATTGATCAACCATCCTTTGACAATGACATTTTCAGTGCACCATTTCCTCAATGAGGGGTCGGTTTCAACAGGTTGAGAAAAATCTCCATTAATATATCCTAGTTTGTCTTTGCTAGAGATATACATCTCCACCACCTGGGACTATAAGGCATAGTTGGATCTTCCAAACTTGATACTAATGGGAGTAGTCGACGCTTCAGTTAGCGGAGATTGTGAGGTGATCTGAGCTCTAGTTAGAATTTCCGTTATTTTTGTAGTCAAATCTCTAGATTCTGCCATGAAATCTAAAAAAAAATTCCTTCCTATATATAGAATATTTTGTAACCCTAATTCATTTTTTTCCTATTCACGCAGCCCTCTGTGACGCTTTCTTCGCGCAGCCCTGCAGCTCTTTCTCGTTCCAAGCTTGTTCGAGCTTAGAAGAACAGTATGGTTACCCACGATGGCGATTGGACTGGTACGTAGAGAGATTGCGACGGCCCAAGGAGCAGATAGACCTATGGCTTCAACCAGCCACACGCACAGAGACCAACACAAAAATATGTTGCTGAGGAGACAGCGCTATATGTCGCTGCGTTTCAAGTTTCACCGAGGCAGGAAAATGGTGCGGTTGCCCACGGCTACGTAGAGAGACTGCGACAGTTCCACGACCAACAAGCAATCTGTGACCCCAATCAGCGCCGTTTATCACTGTGTTCTGTTTCTTTTTCGGAAAAGAAACAGATGGTAGAACCGGCCACACTAGTAAGCAACCAGCGTTGGACCCAACCAGTTAGACCGATACGGTTTCAACGTAACAGGTAATTCCATTAGTTAGCAATAACTTGTTCTGATACCATGACAAATATTGTGAAATCTGATAATTATCAATATATCCATGTATATTCTATTCTACTTCTGTACAAGAGTCTTAGTCTATGTATACTAAGGAAAACGAAAAACTAAAACCTAACCCTAGCTGCTACACTCCATGTTTTACGGCTCCACTAATATTATTGTCTGTCATTCCTTGCTCCACTATACATTGGTGTCTGACACTGTTGCAGTATGCACCACAACACACACCAACACTATGAACAAAGTTCATTTCCTTTATCTGCAACATTCTTTTGCAATCAATGGTATGGACAACCTCGAAACTGATCTTAGCTGTCCCATTAAGGGACGGAACAATAGCATGGCATGCAGGGGCCATGACCACCCCAAAATTTTTAGAAATAATTTATTTTGCTTTAGTTATGTAGGAGATGATATAAATTGTTACTGTACAGTCCCTTTAAAAGCAATTTTATTTTATTTGTTTATTAAAAGTATCTTTTAATCTAATTTTTAAATAGTAGCTAATACATTCTACAAATAAATTAATAACCAATTTGAATTCAGAAACCAGAAAAGAGAATGTAAATTAAAAAAATGATCCTCAACGACAACAGTGAAAATGCAGACAACAGTGAAAATGCATATAGAGAAGGTATTTTTGTCAAACAATTGACTCTGAAATGATATTCACATAATAAAATTATAATTCTATGACTAGATTAAAGTTTAGAATATTGAATTTTATAAACTTCATTTTTGAAAACATCGTAGATGTATAACATAATACAAGTATAATTTATTTATTTAATTAATTGGTCCCCTTAAAATTTCGTTCTTGGTTCCGTCCCTGGTCCTATAGGTCTTATATTCCATTTTTAATATGACATAGTAGATAATATGACATAGAAGACAGCAAACAGGTATTTGGAGGAATAAGGTCCAAGTTAAAAAAGAGGAAAAAATGAGGAAAGAAAGAGACGAAAAAGGTGTGAAAATTGTTGAAAGCATATCAGATGGAGACATGGTTTTAAAATATCTTAAGATGCAAATTAGAAAAACTGAAGATCTACAGACGTGTCAGTCAAGGAAAGACTAAATACATAATCCAGCAAAAAGGTCACGTAATGGCATACCGGAAGACCAAATGCCATGGCTTCAATTGTCACTCTCCCAAAAGTCTCTCCTAGCCCCTGAACATACATAAATCACAAATCATTAGAACTCGCTTGAAATATTGCAGACTAATATTCAAAATTAAAAAGAACATGACAAACGTGAGAAATGTAGACAAGGGGAATTGAGTACTTCACATAAGCACATCAGAAACAAAATTATTAGCTTTATGTCAACCAAGTAGAATTAAAATTCATTAGAAAAAATAACTAGTATTAAAGTTTATTACATAAAGTCCAATATAAAAGCATAATTGACACACCCTCCGGAGATGCACTTCCATTCCATTGGTTTCAAGATAAATATGCTTAACGATCTCAAAAAAAGGAAGCATGTAATGGATATTCTCAGTGCCAATTGTCCGTTCCAGTAGTCTGCTTATAACTATTAGGCTTACAGACTGTATGCATTGAAGTTTTGGTTTTGGAAATGTTGTTATTCATACTGTTATTTCCAACAAGAAATTAACTAAAATTCAACCTGAAGCAAATTAAAAGAAAAATAACATAAAGTAGACATAGCAATAGAACTGACATAATCTTTATTGTAAAATGGTACTCCAATCTAATTTTGTATGCTGAAGCTTGAAACTTCATTCAGTGTGCCAGATATTTATGAATAAATTACAAGGAATATAAAACCAAAGATATCCACAATTTATACATAAAAAATATTTTTTTGGGTGTCATCCTGATCAACTAAACACCAATAAGCGGGTACCTGGGAATTGATAACATAGACATCTGCTGCAGAATAAAGTGCAGCTACACGTGTAGTTGCTGGAGTCCAGAGAACTGACTTTGACAAGTCTGAATGATTAGATAAAAATCTTAAAATTTCTTTGACATAAACCACCTTGTTGCTCTTAGATCCAACAGAACCTATGAGAATTTTGACAGACTGGTCTTGCATTTCTCCATCCGACAATACTTTCCTCCCATGAGCCAGATCATACTCTACAGAGCCTGTATCATCAACAAAGAGACTGTTCATCACCATGCTTTCTCTATTGGTTCACTGAACTGGTTAATAAATTTACCGAACATATTTAATTCATTGAATAATACACTACTACCAGTTGATGTTTGAAACAAAGTTCTAAAATGATGCTTTCTAGCCAAGGTAGACAGGTCTTGAACTGCATCCACTGAATTTTTTATCTTAGGGTCATCTTGAAAAGTTTCTTTTTCGATCATCAGGCCTGCAGATTCAAGGAGGAGGAGTTGGCCTTTTCCAGGATTTATACTACCCAGAGACATCACAAGCATATCATTATTGGCCAAACCCATATCCTTTCTGACCGAATCTCGCAACAACTGCCTCTTTTTCAGCATTTTCGTTGTACTGAAAGATGGCGTGTTAAGTGTACAAGCAATGCCAGCTACAAAAGAAAGTTCATCGTTGATAGAGAGCGGAACAAGTGCAGGCTGACTTCTCAACTTTATCTTTTCTTCTTCACACCAGCTTAACCATTGTTTAGACTGTGATTCAGATAGAAAAACAAGAATCTTGACACGGTCAAGAACAACCTTTGCCCGGTTAAAGTATTCTCGTCGATTTTCCATGATCCACCAAGCTACTTGACTTGCACCAGCAGGATGATGCTCAATGAATTGGTCTGAATCAAATGTTATTCATCAGATTTTTTCATTTTATTTGCAAGTTATGCAAAAAGAAGAGATCATTTTAGAAATGCACAAAAGTGAAATGACTGCTGCATAATACATATTGATTCACAGAAACTTTGATTTGATAATCATTATGCAAAAAAGAAATATCCCATCAACTGATAATATGAACCTTAGCTTCTAAGGATACAACTACTTAAAAATAATGAAAACATAACATGATTATATATAACTAGTCATGCATAAAAGCTAAATCCTAAACGTTGGCAATAATCATCAAAATCCAACAGGCAATGAAATGGATGATTCAACTATCAGAAGCTGAATGTATCGATGCACCGTAAGTCATATGTAAAAAAATAATGCATTTTCACTGCAAATTTGCAATTATAATATCAGTTTATGCAACCAGTTGATATTCATACTAAATACATAATCAACACTGCTGCCATTTGGTTCTCACCAATCCATGATGCACAGACAGCTGATCCGGCGATGACAAGATCTGCATTCCTAGAAGTTTTGAAGCTCTGATCTGCTTTGTCCTCAAGCACCTTGATTCTTCTTCTTGTAAGCTCAGGCATCAATCCTCCCTTTTTGCTAAGGACTACAGCAGAAACTGTGGCTCCACAACTCAAAAGCTCTGTTGCAAGCTCCATCATAGAAAGTGGAGCCCCAGTCATTGAGAGTTCATGGAAGACTAACACGAATCTCCTTGACCATGCAAGCCGTGCAAAATCACCTTTCCTGTAACAAGTTCCAGAACGTTTCTCAGGACTCCATTCCAAAATTCTATCCTCTGTCAAGCCAAATGGACCAACAAGCATCCTGTAAGAAGCATTTGTCTTGGGTATATCGGGCTCCTGTTCTTCATTCTCGAGGCTCTCAAAATCCACAGCCACCTTGTGCTTCCCACTTGCTTTACCTCGCAGTCGTCTTCCTTTGGTCCTCTTTTTTGAATTTAGTTTCCTGTTAGAGGAAACTCCATTTCCTTTTTTACCCAAAACTAAATCCCTTAACTTATTATGTCCAACCTGACTGTCATTAGTGCCATTTTTAACTGCCAAAGAATCATCCTTCGACAGTAAATCTCTTCGCAGGTTCTGTTCTGTATCTAAGTTCACCTTGCTGGGTCTATTTCCAAAACCCAAAAAGCTATCCTTGTGGTTCCCATGAGCCCATCGAGATTGAACATAAAATCCAAGATAAGTCCAGAGAGTAATCAAAAACAACCAGAAGAGAACACGATTACTTCGAAACCATTGCAAACTACTTCCAATGCCCCTAGCTTCTCTTCTTGGAGTTCGGCCAGAATGCAATCTTCTAAAGGATGTGGAATTATATGGAGTTGATCGACCAGACAATGCAGACTTAAAGTTGCCACTCTCCTTCATTGATGTCTTAGGCTCCACTCTATTGCTAAAGTCCTCCACTATAATAATTATATTATATCACCTTGTTTGAATTTCACAATCCCCTCATAATAACCAGAGGGTTTAAGAATGAGATACAAATGGGAAATCTCTTAGCAGTTTCTAGAAAATACAGTCCTGCAAGAAATAAGGGCAAAGAAATTGCATTTAGTTCCTCTTCTCTCTTCTTCATAAAGAATCAACAGAAAAATTAGCAACAAGAATAAGCATTTATCCAATTACTCGAAGCATATTAAGCAATTAAAATAAATAAAACAAAAGACAGGAAAACAAGAAAGTGTTGTTTTAAATAGGATATATATATGAAGCAAAAAACGAAGAAGAAGCAATTAAGAATCTAAGATCTTCAGAAACTTGCAATTCAAAATGATAATTTTTTTTTTTTGCATATTCGAGTTCGCTTGTATTTTAAAGTACCAATTCATATCAGCCAACTATCCAAGTGACATAAAAAGATCCAATCATTAAAAAAAAATCCAATCGAATGTGAAAAAAATAAGCAAAATAAAACTCATAAATATAGCGAAAGAAATTTGAAGTAATAGAAAGATCAGAATCGCAGAGCTTTTCCTGCATTTTCAAACAGCTAGCATAAAGTCACAGAGAACTGAAGCAAAAATAATAAACAAAAAAGTAATTCTTATTTACTAAAAAACGTATAAAATATGAAAAGAAGCAAGTGAAGTTCAATGCTGAGTCATGATACACTTAACACCTGATTCATTTCTCTCTTCATAATTTCTCACTAACCAAGCACATAAAAAAATTTAAACTACAGAAACTGTAAAAAGTCACAAATAATTACTAATTTTTGAGCTACATAACCTAAGAGACATAGAAAATCATTCTGCGTTCCAACCCACCCAGAAATGATAAAAAAAAAAGGTTTCGTAAAGAAATTAGCAAGAATGTGTATGGATTGTAAAAGAAATTGGAAGAAGAGATACTTCATGGATCCTTATCGACTCTGAAACTAAGTGTGCAAAGATCTGAACTCAGAGAGCTTCTTTTTTAGTAGTGGTGGGAGGATCCTTTGCTGAATAACAGAGTGAGTGAGTGAGTGAGAGAGAGAGTGAATTTCAATTTTCTACATAACTGATCGCACGTGAGAGTTAAATCGTGCCGACGGGTTTAGATCCTAGACGAAGAAACGGGTTGGGTTATAAATACAATCATATATCATATATTTATTATCTTAAATAAATATATTATAATCATAATTAATATAATAATTTTTTATTAAATATATTTATATAAATTTAAATATATTTTTAATAATATTATATTATATCATTTAAAATTTAATATATATAATTTTTTAAAAAAATATACGATCATAAATACTTGATACAAGTGTACAACTTTGTACGAAGGTAGTGGGATAAATTTTAATAATTTTATTCATTTATTAAAGAAAAAATTGGTATAATAAACCAAACATTATATTTGATAAAGTAAAAAAAAATATGATAAAAAGCTTTCTTATAAAAAGTTAAAGATATGACTGCATAATAATGTATATATATATATATATATATATATCATTAATTTTAAAATCAATCAATAATTCCGTATTACTTTCTCTCCGATTTAGGATATAAGTTTCTGAAATTTTGTTGCTAACCTAAAACATGTCACGTTATCGGCGTCACAGTGCTTACAATGAAGATAATCTATACAATTAATGAATAAGCTTTGAGAGATTCCCCTTACCAACTTCTTAATTAATTAATGAATATAATAATAAAAAAATTGTTTTCGACGTCACTAAAGTTGTTGAGAAATTGATTTTTTTTTAATGAGCTTATACTTCAAATAAATAAATAAATAAAACAGTAAAATTATAAAATTGTACCATATTAATGTAGTTGTTGTTACTTGTTAAACAATTTTTTCAATTAATTTGGAAGTTTTATTATTAGAATAAATTTTATTACTATCAAAAAAATATTTATATTTTTAAATTTTATATAGTGTTAAATTATACGATAAAATATATAATTATTCTGATATTGGTATTTTATGTCACGAAAATATCAATTTTTTTAATTTATTGTTATTTTTCTGGCATATAAGATAAATATGAAATGACTAAATACCCTTGTAAGCATTGAATAATGTGAAGAGGTTAGTGAATGAGTCGGTGTCTTAATACTATAAATGAAGGCAGTGAATAGGTCAATTAGAGCCCACTTTTCTATGTATTTATTATATATAATACACAGACAACGATGTAAATAACCAACCAAAGGACACAAGCCCCAAATAGGATGAGTGAAAAATAAAAAAGGTATTGTCATAAACCAAAATTGCAAATGAGGGAAAGACGAATTCAGCAAGTTGCGAAACAAAAGGAACCAAAAGTAATTTACTGGTAACGTAATATCAAATCACATGTTTCAATGACACGGATATTGATTCGTATTAAAAAATAATAATAAAATATAATTTTAATCTTTAAATTTTAATTAAATTTATATATCATATTTAAAATTTTAAAACATATAATTTAATATTTTAAAATTTCATATATATATTCATAAATTTTTAAATTATATTATTTAATGGTCAAATATTTAAAATTTTTTAATTCATAAATATACATTTTAATAACCAAACTATGATTTTGTGTAATATTTTAAAAGTTTTAAAACTAAATTATAAAATTTTAAAAATAAATATGTAAAATTTAAAAAATTCATGAATAAAATTGTATGTTTTAAGAATTTAGTAACCTTAATTTAATGAAAATTTGATTATCAATTATACAATTTAATAAAAAATAAATAAAAAAATACAGCTATAACATGTATCCGTACCGGTGAAGTATTCTTTTCATTTCCTGCCGTACAAGTGCTAATGTAGTAACTAATTGACACACTCTAGTTTTAAAACTAAATTATAAAATTTTAAAAATAAATATGTAAAATTTAAAAAATTCATGAATAAAATTGTATGTTTTAAGAATTTAATAACCTTAATTTAATGAAAATTTGATTATCAATTATACAATTTAATAAAAAATAAATAAAAAAATACAGCTATAACATGTATCCGTACCGGTGAAGTATTCTTTTCATTTCCTGCCGTACAAGTGCTAATGTAGTAACTAATTGACACACTCTCTCGCTCTTTCAGGTTGCCAAGCTCACAAGCGATATACAACTATAACTAAAGAGTAATATTATATGGTATCTGATAATTACGTATTATTATTATTATTTTTGCGTAGAGAAGTTCTTAAATGGTAAATTACTCATTAATTTTTTTGGTATGCATTGTTGTAAGTGATACCTTTAAAATACCTAAATTGTCCCCCCCAAAAAAATTTATTTGGTCTAAAAAATATATGCACAAAATGTTAGAAAGTATTTTATAACTTTTAAAGGGTTAATATTTTTTCTTTTTCCTTTTTCTAATTCACTCTCATTGTATTTAAGATTAATAATTTAAAATTACTTGTTTAAAATTTAAGATTTAATAGAAAACAAAATATGAGAAAATTTTATCCAAATAAATAAAGTTACGAAATAAAGAAAAAAAATTAAATTGACCAAATAACCTTTTATTTCTTACACATTAAAATCATTTTTAACCAAATGAATACCTTTTTAAAAATTAAGATACTTTTAAAATAAACTTCAAAAATAATGAATACCATAACATTAATATATAGGTATCATTAAAATACCAACCCCAGTTATATTTATCAAATAATGAATTAATTATTAAATATACTTAAAAGTTGGGGATATGATATTATAACAAAAGGGGGATTATATTGTAAAATGTAGATGGTTATATTTTGATGAAAAACATTATTCATAACTAAAAGGAATCCTTTCCGCTCATCTGCAATTGCCCTCAATTGTGCAATTTGTTTATAATCACATCTCCAGTAATTTTTGTGGGTAAAATGTTATAGGTTTGGATCATTCACGGATCCAATTCCTCATGAAATTATCCTACCATCATTTAATCCGGATCAAAGAGGATTGACCTAGTTTTCAATAATGTAGCCTGCAATATCCTGCTTCTCTCTCTTAAGTGGGCAAATAAGGTGATTATTTTTTTTTTTGGTCGAGAAAATGCTAAAAAAGGGCATTTATTTGTCCTTAAAAAATCTCAAGCAAACATGTGGTCTCAACTATTAGGGAGTATCCCATTAGCAACAAAAGTAAAAAATAAAAGTACACAAATAGAGGGAAAAAAATAAAATTAAAAGACCCTTCATTAAGCAGAACATATGATGAGACAATGATTCCTGCATTTTTTTCTCAATATATTGTTTGAAGGTCAGAGCGAAGCCGCTTATGTTTCTCACAAGCTTCAAAGAAAAAACCAAGCCATAATGAAATCTGAAAAGAAAAGGCAAAGTCGCTATAACTTTGTCCAAATGCAAACAATTAAGTTTGAGTTCATATTCTTATAATAAAAGTTTACATACCACACGTTTAAATGGAGAACTACCACCCGTCAAACCGCAATACTGAACTGAAATTATGTGCAGCATGAGCAGGCGTTGACAATAGAGAACTGCAAGAACAGAAAGGAAGAATGTGAGAATGGAAAGAAGGCAAAAGGAACAAACAGGTGTAAAGATAAAGTACGCAACAAAGGAAATTTCATCTCGACCACACGTTTTGTTTTATGGGAGTTAGCACAGTATGAAATAGCACAAACTTAAAGAGAGAGAGAGAGAGTTAAGTACAGCACCTAACATTTGGAGATGACGTCCCCCAAAGTGATTCAGATATAACCTGAAGATCACAAAGGGTCAAGAACAAGGTCTTCAAATCCGGCTTAATGCAACTGAGTGCTTTCCGATGCCCATAAAAACACAAAAGTTCATTTCCGAATCCATTTCAAACTCTGCTTTCAAACTTACTTCAATACATTTCACTCTCATCACTGGCCAAAGTTCATTTCTGAATACCTGCACATGAAAAAACTGGAAAGTTTTAGGCAAATAATTATATAAATACAGAATACTGAGAAATTAACTCTCTAGATATATTATATATGGAATGATATCTCCATGTTACGATGCATTTCATGGTAGGGTTGTAAAGCCAAATGGAGAAGAAAAATCTTATATAGACATCATCATCCAAGAGAATGGATACACCACACTTGCCGGCGAGGTTTATTTTGTCGCTGCCCAAATTCATCATTCACAATCTCTACATGTCAAAAAACCAAGTCAATTCCATATTATATAAATGGGCATTATTAAATGAAAAGATAAAGATATAATAAACCTTCCACCAAAAAAAGAAAATAAAGGGGGGGAAAATGGTCATACCTTGTCCTGGGTCATTATTGGGTTTGTTTTCATTGTTGTCTTTGCTGCAAAAGATTTGAAAATAATAAAAATTGGCAGGAGAAAAAAATAAATAAATAAAAGGATAACAAAAAACAATAATGGGAAATATTCCATTAGCAAAAAATAGTAATAACAATGAGATATATCCAAAACATACAACTTATTGATTATAACTATTAACCGAACATATTAATTTCAAACCAAAATATGGAATATGAAAGTTGCAAATGAATTTAATAAAGGGCAATGAGGTAAGCAGATAATTGAATAAAACATAAAAAGTGAACATTATTTGCAGATGCATTTAGAAAATACATTTGTAAATACATTCAGAGTGAAAAAAGAAACTTCTAAATATGGACAAGTAATTCTCGTATCATTAAGATGTAATGTGCAAAAATAATATTCATTTACTTGAATCGTGAAGAAATGTTTCCAATATTAAAAACACAAAATCCAGCACTAGAACTAAAAACACGTCAGAAATATTATCATGACAATAAAATCAACAAACCAGAAAAACTTGTTAACATCCATAGAACACAAATGACCAAAATTTTGGCAGTAAAAAAGGTTCTCATTAGAATCAGAAATGCAGCATTTAACAAAATCATAAGACAGACAAGTGAAGAAAAAAAATGAAGTAACTAGAGTCAGGAAAGCAAGCACCTTAAGTTAAGCAAGACACACAGTAGCTACTGGCACTAAAACAATGCTAAGCTTTCAGAGCACTCAATACACAAAAAGCACATAATAAAATACCATCTAACATAACAAGTTGCCATATCATTGGCAACATGCTACCAACCTCGCATTCCCGGAAGACATTTGCCCAGATGGGCGACCATGATAAGCATCATCAACTGCAAGATAGGGTGAGCAATACGAGGCCCCCAAAGCTCCGGCAGCACCAGCAAGAACTGGTAGCCTGAAGCAATTAATGAGAAAATAACCATTTATGTTGAAAGAAATCAGCATGATTTATACAAATGAAAAGGCACCACCTTGACCTCCATTGTCAAAGGAGCATGCAATACTAACCCTTAGAATTTCATTTTATATTTTACTAACGACACTACCTTTAGGATGAAGCTACAAATTACCTAATAGATTTTTAAAAAATGAGTAAATACCCTCTTACACTGGAGACAAATCTAAAGTGATATTTCATAATCTTATTGGCCATGGTTTTGTGTTTAGTAGTACGTGCTGGGACCCATTAATAGCAAGGGTCAATGAGATGTGGATTGAGATATGTCTCATGAGACAAAAATGGCATTTTCCTTCGACAATAGACAAACCTTAGGAAACATTTTTGTAATTCAAAAACACGAGCATATTTAAATATTGAAATGAACTTCAATAATTTAGATGGTTCTGTTTATCTATTGGGGAAATATCGAGGCGCATATTTTTTACTTTCTATATTTTAAAATTTGTTGGAGTAGTTTGTAAATCAACCAAACCTCCAGAGACACTTTCGTAATTCAACCATAATAAAAGGCATGCTCACAGCAAATTAGGATAGAATAGCATAAGTTTATTCCACTACACAAAGAGCATAGAAGATTGGAATCCCCTCAGCTATGAAATAGTAAAGACAAGTCAACAAGTAGAAATTTTAAGTATCAAAATCACACATTACATTCCACGTTTGTGCAACAAATCACATTCAAATATAGAAGAATGACAACCCAGAATCCCCATAGCACACGAATTATAGAGATGATGCAATTCAGAAAAGCTGCAAAAGCACCCTAAAAATGGTTACCAGGTCATTTCAGAATTCCCCAAACCAAGTTGTGGCTGTGTAACATATCCAGGAAATGCCATACCAACAGCAGGAACTCCAATACCACCAGGATGCTGGCCTCCAAACTGCATAACTGCACATATTCAATCCAGACAAGAAAGCAAAATTATAAAATAATATTACAAGCTGCAAGTTTTAAGAGAAAAAAATAGAAATACTTATTTTCCATATCAGTTCAAAAAGGAAAATTCCTAAAAAAGAACAAACATCATCTGGCATTCACAGCCAAAAGCAAATAGAAGGGGGAGAACAAACATCACCTGGCAAAAAGGCCGGAGTACCAGGAAAGTTCTGATCACTATGACTGACACCCATACCCCCAGTGGCTCCCATAACCTCAGCCCCACCATATATGAGAGGGCTTCTTCCACTGCCTTGAGCAATGCCTTTACCCTTTCCAACCAGGGCAGTTTTAGCTTTACTTGACTCTGAAGATGATTCCACATCTCCAGATTCAAGAGAATTAGTTGACTGGGCCGTTTTTGGTGGAGATGAAGCTTGAGAGCCACTGCTTGGACGCTGTCCCAACTGCTGATCAGGAGTTTGCATGGTAGAATGACCTCTTGATTGAGCACCATTTCGCTGTGCATGATGTACTTGTGCCAAAGAAGCTCTTGTTACTTGGTTATTAGATGAAGCTGGCTGATAATTTATCTGCCCCGGAATAATGACCCTTCCCTGAGGCCTAACATTAATGGCCTGAGCCGCTGCATTTAACACAGGCGATCCAGAAGTAGGAACTTGTAAATTATTCATTGTTTTCCCAGAAGCTGAATTGATGGGATCATCTATATAAAGCTTGTCCATGCCGACAGAAACAGCAATATTCTTCCCTCGTAGCGCTGTATTTGAATGTGGCATGGAAAAACCGCCGTTGAAATTAGGTTTGCTAAAAAATTTATTCATACTTCCAGCATGAACATCCCTATTCTCGAATAGAGCAACATCTTTATCAGAAGCCCCTGATGGGTAAAAGGGTGGAGAGGCTGAATTCAGGCTAGATGCAAACACGCTTTGCCTAGCAGGAACTAGGTCAGATTCCATATTAGATTTGGGCTTATGGGCTTTCCCTGAATTAGCATGCAGAGGTTTCTCTAAAGGCTTTCCAGAAGACCTCCCAGATCTGATAATATCAGTAATATTCGTGAGCAAACAAACCATGATGAATTTATAAAAAGCAAAAACCAATAAGAATGCTTCAACTCACTGTCTGTTTTGTGATGGAATTATCTGATTGTTGTTCTTCATAGTGGGTTCATATCTCCTGGGCCCCTTCCCTCTGAAAACCTTGGAAGCTTGGCTTTGATCATTAACGTTGTCACATACTTCAGACCTGTTTCCTCTACCATAGCCACGACCAATATGTCCCCCTCTACCACGACCTCGATAACCCTTTGAAAATCTCCTTCCCTGAAATTCAAAAGAATGTGGACGATGAAGAAATAAGGAGGAGGAGGAGGAAAGGGGGGGGACCACATAATTCAAACAATTGCATATAGTACATGCCATTACCTCATTGTAACGCCTTTCCTTTGATGTCATCTCTTCAAATTTATCATGCCCCCACTTCCTGTCATCTTTAGACTCCCACAGCTTCCGTCCACCATATGTGTGCCTATTCAAAGTAGAACCAAAGTTACAACCTCATGGCACTTATTTAAAGAAACAATAAAGTTCTCATATATAGTTGTAAAATACAGTAATATACTAAAGGAAAACACAAAAACAAATAACGTACAGCTGAAAAAATAATCCACATAAAAAAAATTAAAACAAACATATACTCCACAGAAACTGGATAAGAATAATAGCACTCGCTGTTGAACAGACAAACCATGTCTGATTATTTGGCAGCATGTATTATTTGGATCATGCAAATGATACTATGAATATAATATCAAATCAAAGTACAAACACGCATCTATCATTAATCCCACAAGTTATCAATGTTAACGTTGGCTTAGACTTGGAAGGATTGGTGACCATGTAGTGATTACCTATTGGGTTATGGGCCAACTTATCATATACACAATCTAACAATGAAAACTACTTGTCCAAATTTCATTTAGCTTAGCATAAAAGAGAGTACCTGTGTCGACCAACAGCATTGTCCCTAAACCGATCATCATGCATGTAAAAAACTCCAGCAGTGGGCACAGCAAAGGGTTCGCTCTCCTTCTTCTCCTCTTCCTCCACAGCCTTTTCCCCACCATGTGCCTCCATTGATTCTTCCACAGACCTCCCCTCATCCCTGTACTTTACCGCTGAACTCTCCACCCCATCAACAACCTCACTAGCATGGTCACCTTCTCCATACACCTGCTCTTCTTCCTCTTCCCTTTCCTCAATTTCTTCTTCATCAACCTCTTCGTCTTTGACATCCAATTCTTCCTCATCATCGTACTCAGCAGCACCTCCTTCACCATCTGAATCGTCAGAATTCCCTCCAATCCTCCGATCTACCCTTGACTTCTCTCTGCCCTCCCCTTCACTTTCTTCGTCATCACTGGCTACACGCCTTCGCATAACCAGCGATCGCTTAGCCTCCTCTGGATCACTCTCATAATCAAACTCTTCCTCACCTACTGTAGCCATATCCTCACAAAGAAGAAAACTCTAAATAAACAAACCCAACCAATTCGACCAAAAAAGCCTCACAGAATCAACACCATAAACCAAAAGAAACTAGTACCTAGCCTAAAAACACAGTTTCCCCCCTAACTAGATGTCAATTTCACAAATTCTCACTAAGCGAACGCCCTAAGAATCACAAAACTTCCTTCCCTGAGAATCACAAAACTTCCTCGAAAACGGAACTCCAATTCCACTAAAAAGAACGAATCAAAATCCTAATAGAAACATAATTCGTGGACCAAATACCTCGCGAAACCCTAGAATCTTCTGAAGACAGATTTTGGGGCTTTCGTGTGTGTCATCAGCAATTGAAATAGAAAGGATCTGAAAGAAAATAAATAAATAAATAAATAAAAGTTTTTGAGAATTATATTTAACCAGTTATCTATGGGTATTATGGGAAATTATAAATTGAGTCGGTGAGTATGAGGACAATTGGGTAACTTTCGCCCACGTGAGAAGTAACTATCCTATTTGTTAAATAAAAAGAAAAATACAACTCTACTTTTTTTTTTAACAAGTTTGTCCATTTCTTATCTTATTAAAAAGTGATAGGTGGAATGATTTTTTTTTTTTAAATAAGCTTCCTACATCGTGTATCATGTGCACCGAACGTATTAATTTATTTAGCTCATATTGTTTTTAAACATGTAAATGAAACAAAAGAAGTTACTTTTTTTATTATTATTAATAATTTACATATAATATATGAAATTCCTATATTCGCTATAAAAAGTTTGAATTTATATATAATGTGATAGTTTTAACTAAAAAAATAAAAAAGTTACAAATTAAAATTTAAGTGTATAATTCAAAATTTATTTGAATTTTTTTATAAAATTAATAATAATAAAATAACATTTAACATAATTAATAAAAAAATATTAAATCAATTAAATTAAACGAAATTAATATTAATAAATTTAAATTATCAAAATTTATTTTAGATAAATTACAACTCGTCCGTAGGTAATGTTAAACATTTAGTTTATATTTTTTCAAGTAAAAATATATTAAATAAAAATAATGATATTATTTTTATATTATTACTATTATCTATATTCAATAACTTTCCATAAACATTTTAAATTATTAAAAAATTATAAAAAATAACATACTTAAAATATATAATAACAAAAATATAACTTCGATAACATTCAATATAATTAAATTGAATAAATTTAAATAATTGTAATTAAATTTAAACGGTATTTAAATTAAAATAATATATCAATTTTTTTAATAATAATTAAAATAAATAATTTTATTTTTATAATTATAAATTTTAATATTAATATAGTTAAATAATTACGTTAACTAGAAACATATTTATAGAAACGACAAAACACCTAATCTCTTCCGAAAAAGTCTATAAATATACTCAACTCGGTTGGATTTGCCAATTTCACATATAGAAAAGAAAATGGGAGAGAAAAGAGTGGATATACATAGATCAGTTCTAATGGTTTGCATAATTTGGGGAGTGTTAGTAAGTCCAAGCTCTGCTTCTTTCCAGACATGTTATGAAACTTGCTTCATTCTCTGCTTTCTCGTTCCCACCAACACTGCTATCACATGTTCCTTAAAATGCTTAAAAGATTGCATAGTCCCATCTTCATCTTCTTATGTGGATGCTCAAAGAAAAAATCTCTCCTTTTGTAAGCTTGGATGTGCTTCATCTTTGTGTTCCAATTTCAGCTCCAAAAATAACACTGGTGCTTCTATTACCTATTCTCTTTTATCTTTTCTCTATTTTTTTTTTTACTGACCAAACTATACAATTCTCAAAGTTTAACTAAATTATGCACATATATCTTTAAATTTTAACAACTTCAGTATATATATAGCTTCCTTAATGCAATTTTTAAAAAAATTATGAAGTTACTTGTGAAATTAATAAAAGTTTGAGAATAGTTCAACATTCTTTATAATTATTATTTTTTGTGTGTGGATTTTTGGTCTTAACAGCTTCAAAGAAAGTGAAAGATTGTGTAGACTCTTGCTCTGATACTTGCTTGAAGAATTATTCACCAGCACCTGATAAGAATTAGGGTGGTAGTCTTGTTATCAAATTCTTAGGCCAAGTTTAAAAAGTTTATTTGTAATAAATGAAAATAGAGGCTCGATTGTAATTTTCATTTATTTTGTGGTGAGATTGATTGTAGTATCTACTCTACTCCATTATGGTTGCAAGTTGTGTTATACAGTACAATCCGTGATCTAGGTTTTTCTCTTTCTTTCATTTTGAACCCGTGAACTAGGTTAGGTGCTTAGATTGAGAAAAAAAAAACAATAAATAAATAAAAACTAGAATATAATGAGATGAATTCTTGTTGCTAATTGCCTGTTTGAAAGAGAACCTTGTCAGTTAGCGAGGCAGCTTAAGTATTTTAAAATTAATTTAATTATTAGTAAAATAACTTAATTATCCTTCAAACAGTCCAATCTAAATGAAATATTTTACTTAAAAAATATCTCTCACAAATACATATTTTTAAAGGCATCACTTTCTTTCTCCCTCTTTACATATTTCTCACAAATATGGAATGTATTTAAGGTTAATAACGCTCATTGAATTTATTGATGATTTATAAAAAAATATAAATTTGATATTGTGAAAATATTTTGATCAATTTTTTTTTATATTTTCATTCTTTTTCGTATAATAGACAAATATTTTTCATTTTTGAGTATTACATGTTAAGAAAAATCTTGGAATAAAATATTAATTCACTTGGTTGACAATAGAAGGTATAAGTGAAGAAAAGAGATGTTTTAGGTTGAAAGAGAGTGAGGAAGGAATAGATGTCTAATGATTTTGAGTAGAATGTTTTATTTGAGTTAAGATATTTGAGTCACAATTAAGTTATTTTATTTAATTAAATTAATTTTAAAATATTTTAAAATTAAAGGATTAGTTAAATAAATAATAAGATTTCTTTAAAATAACAAATGAATAACTTTTTATTTTATTTTTATTTTTTCATAATTTTCAATTATTATTTATAAAAAATAAAATAAAATTTGACTATTTATTTTTATACTCTTATTTTTTAATAAAAAAATGATCAAATTGTTAAAAAAATAACAAAATAATTAAATTTCTTTAAATGATATAACTAATGGAACTTAAATGCATTTTTTTTCTATTAAATCATAATGAATTTGAGCAAAAAATAAACACAAACATGAACCCACGTAATAAAAATAAATATGAGTACACACAATTATCATGATGATATTAGTGGTTATAATCATATTTTATATTTAATTAAAAAATAAATTCAATCAAGTTAACCATTAACCATGTATTTTATTCAATTTCAAGATCCCATAAATTTTCTTAATTATCAAAATGTCCCCCACAATATTGAAACATATCAATCACCCTTCTTAATGCTATTTGTCAACATAACCCTCCCTCTTATAGAAACTCAAATAATAGACTTTAACTAAAATAAAGTCTATTATTTGGTGTGTTAAGTTGTTAATAATTTGTATTGTGTAAATCTCCATTGTTTTATCTGATTTTAGTATTATATTTGGTTTTGTTAAAGAATTTTCTTCTCTTTTATCTTTTTTTTTAAAACCTCCTTTAAAAGTTATTTTCTCAAGAAAGGTGATAGAAATTAACAAAAATATAAAGAAAAAACTCACATTATAAAAATAAAATTTGTGAAAATTTACAGTTTAGTTTGAATTAAGACTATTTCATAAAAAATATTTCTTAAATTATTTATACATGTATAACATGATTACATAATTATATAAATGATTTAAAAAATATTTATCCTAAAATAATCTTAATTCAAACCACAAATTTACCAAAACTTCATATTATATCAAGGGACTACCAAATTCTAAATGGGGTCTAGACCACAGGGTTCCTTAATTTTTTGAAAATATGTGCTTTAATACTATTTTTTTAAAAGATACAATGAATCCCTTATTTATTTTAAAGATGCACTTAAATTTATTTTAATTTAATTATTTCAATTTAGATACTATTTAAATATAAATAAAAATCATATACCATTACAAATAATAAGTACATTTTTCAACATAAAAATATTTAATTTTCATTTAAAAATTAACAATTCTTAATTATTTTCATTAATAATAAATTTATCTTTTATTTATGATAATACATGACTTTTACATATCTCAATGTAAATAAATTGAAATAATTAATTTAAAATAAACTTATTTACACTTTAAAAATAAGTAAGGCAATTATAATACTCTTTTAAAAAATTAGAAACTAATGCGAAACTTTTTAAAAGTTAGGGAACTCGTTTAAACCTATGAATGGGACGATATCTTAATATTTTTTTTAAAAATCACATTTGTCCTTCCAACAAATTACCCAAGTGGTTCAGCAAAAGAAAGAAAAAGATTAAAGGAAGGAAGAAGAACAAGAAAAAACCAACCTACCCAAGTAACCTTTCCTAGTAGTAAGACATCCTTGTACCAGAGACATATCAGAGATCAATAGTATCCATTTTTGAAAACCCTAGCAGTTTTTCCTATTCCCTCACATTGCACCCAAAAAATCCTACTAGACGCAACACAACAGAGGATGGTATGCTTTTCACAAACTCAACCCCAGAACTAGCAATGATTCTTTCATATCGTCTCATAATTCATAAGAGGCAGTTGTCTTCTACTAGGTAAAAGCTTGGCATTTCCTAATGATTTTCTGATTCAATCTCATCCCTAACAATCGTTCGGTAAAAAACAGTAATAAGAGGAAACAAACGGAAATAAAGTACATAAAACTCCGTAGGCTGACCTAAAAATAAATATCACAATTTAGTTCTTAACCTTTCAATTCACAAAACTATGTCTTCAAAGCTTCTAAATTTGACATCTTAGTCCAAAATTTCAATTTCCATTGTACTTGATTAAAAAATTTATGATCAAATTATGTATTTTGAAATAAGATATAGACTAAATGGATTAAAAAATCAAGCCAACTCGGTATGACCAACCAATAGTCATCTGAACCACTTCCACATGATTTTCCAACTGAGATAATATGGATATATAGTTAAATAAGTCTAAGAAAAAGTAGCATGTATCATGACATCGCAGACTGGATGTATCCCAAGTTCAAAGAGTCCAACTACAAAGCTGTCGAAAATTCAAGTAAACTGAACCCCAGAATTATCCAATAAGTTTAACATACTCTCAGAGACTAAACTGCATCAAACTACACCAAAGTAGATAACTATAACATACCTCTACTACAAAAGGCTTTCATATTGCCAGACTCTACACAACTTCTATTTTATTTTCCCTAACAGCAAGAGCACAGCTGCAATGGCGACACAGCATGAGGTTCTCAGTTGGAACCGGCATGGAAAATCTCTCTGTCATCAGAAGCCTTGGGGGAATTTTCTGGTGTTTTGACTGCAGCAGACTTATTACCCCTATACACTGTGACAGCAGAACGAAATTCCTCTACCATGGAAACATCCTTAAACTTCAAAGCAAATGTGGAAAATTCGTTTGTCCCTTCGCTGATAATATTCATGCAAGCAAAGCTAATTCCCTTCTTGTCCATATTTGTTAACTTCATATCAGGATAAAGGCTGGCATTAAGAATTAACCTGTAATTTCCCCTAGCTCTCATAACAAGTCTAGCTCTTTCTTTAGTTGTGGACACATTGACCTTGACTTCTCCCTTTCCACGCTCCTTCCAGCCTCCATCAATAAATTCAAAAAGTGCCGATTCAGCAGTGAAAACTGATTTTTCATCTTCTTCTCCGGTCTCAACTAAAACCTCCTGCATTGATGGGAAACTGCTACCCTCAGTCTTTGATGCAACGATTGTACCTGATCCTGAT
This sequence comes from Hippophae gyantsensis, assembly GCA_030763125.1. Lineage (NCBI taxonomy): Eukaryota > Viridiplantae > Streptophyta > Magnoliopsida > Rosales > Elaeagnaceae > Hippophae > Hippophae gyantsensis. Next base: position 2,551,802 of record CM061039.1, on the reverse strand, counting down.
CCCCCAAAAAGAGAAGAATTTCCGTTGTTGGAGAGACCAAGACCAAAACCAGAATTGGAACCAAGTGTAGATCCATCCTTAGCAATAGAGCCAAAGGAAAATGTAGAAGTAGAGAATCCAGTTCCTGAAAGATTTGTAAAGGCATTTTGGCTACTTGAAAGATGATGGAATAGACTGAATGAAGTATTTTCAGTTTTGTTGTCTTTCCTATCACCATTTTCAGTTTTATCTTCTCCTGCAGCTTGCTCAGCATCTGTCACGGGTTTCGTTGCCTCACTTGCAGTATCACTTTTCATAGAGTTGTCATCTACAGCTTGTTCAGCTTCAGTGTCAGTGGTTTTGCTCACAGATTGCTTATTGTCTTCAGGCTCAGTCTTAGCTTCAACCTCAGAGCCTACTTCAGCCTGAGGCTCAGCCTCGGTCTCAACATTAGCCTTGGACTCAGCCTCGGCCTCAACATTAGCCTTGGGCTCAGCCTCAGCTTCACTATTCTTGTTCGAATTTGAGTTTCCAACTACATCTTCAGAAACTGTCTTCTGATCAGTATCTTGTGCATCAGTTGTCACTTTAGGTTGGGTTGCACTGGTAGTTGGCATTAACTTGATCCCAGCAAAAGGATTGGATGATGGAGCAGAGGACTGGTTACGACGAACTTTGACGATTTTTCTGGTTGCCAGGACTTCATCACTTGCCCTCTTGAAAGTTCCAGCCTCTTGTTCAGTGTCTTCTTCATCATCCAGACCAGGATTATCACGATTAAGTTCCCTACCAGCAGCTCTCTTCTTTGAAAGTGGAAGGGCATTTTCCGCATCTCCCATAGTAAATAAGTTCAGAAACAAAAGCTTATGAAACTTTGGTTTGAAGATTTTAAATATGATAGTATCTGCATATCACCACAAAAAATTATTTCAAGAGACATGATTACTACATGACCAGCCAAAAATAGACAGGTGATTCAGTATCGTCAACCAAGAAGTCCAGATACAAAGAATTAAAAAGAATAGCAGATGCCAAGATACTAATAGCACGTACAGGATAGGGGAAAACAAAAACTTCCCCACAGCTGAAGGAAACAAAAACTTCAAAAAGAACTAAAAAGAATAGCAGATACCAAGATACTAATATCACGTACAGGATAGGGGAAAAAAACTTCCCCACAGCTGAAGGAAACAAAAACTTCAAAACTTTTTGAAGATTAATTGAACAGGTTAAAGTAAAGAAAATTAAATCACACCAAAGCATATGCTCTCACCCAGCTAAAAAATGCTAAAAGGAAACAGAAATAATTTTAACTGTGAATATAAAGTGCAGCAACAATTAGGTGGCTTACATACTCAAACAAAATAAAGATGTTTCTAACATTCCAAGTGAGCCCACCAAACTCTCTATAGCCAACCAATTCTAAAAACCAAGTTTCAGAAACTCAAATCTCTCTCTGTCTCTAGTTTCCTTATTTACTCAGACCAGTACTAAATTCTGCATATTTTCTTTCTTTCTTTTTGTATCTGCAAGCTATCTTGAAACTCAAACCATTTTCTTAAACAATAACAATCCAGTAACCGAAGCCAGGGCCAATCCTGGATGAACAGATGCCTCTTAATCCAACAACTTCCATATAAGCCATAAAGAAACATATGAGCATACTCATAGAAGTTATAAAGAAACCTGGGAGCACTTTAACTCATCAATCAAAAGAAACTTTGAAATTCTATGGGGTCAAACTATCTAATTAATTGTTTGGTGCGGAAACCAGGTACCAACAAATAAAAAATCAATATAAAAAAATTGCCAAACTAAAACTAAGTAATTTTTTTTTCAAGTATTTTCTAAATTCATTTGATTTCACACTCTTCTTAAGTAGATACAGAATGAAATGAACTAAAACCCTATGGTTGAAACAAAATCTAAAACACGAAGAACTCAGACATCAATTGCATATCAAAAACAGAAAAGCAACAACGTTACAAGCAGCCAAACACTGAAACTAATCGAAATAGATTCACAGTTTCGTAATACCATAAAATAATACAGAAATAAAACAAAAAAGATTTGAGATTAAAGTACTACTTACCGCGAGAGATAGAGAGAGATTAAGCAGAAGCGAAACCTTAGAGAATTAGGAAAAGGTCGATTTCAAGAAAGAAAGAAAGAACAAGAGATAAGTTGGTACTTGGTAGTATAGAATTTATTGAACGGGTATTTGGTAGCTTATTTATTTATGGGATTGATTGGGAAAGATTTGGGATATGGAAGAAAAAATAAGGAGGAGGGTTTCTTCTCCCCCTTTTCAAATCAGCTTCACTTCACGTGCCAAGTGAAGAAGACCTATCTATCATATCATACGGTCATAGCATATTAGTATTAGCGTCCTACTTTTTCCTATCGGGACCCGCGTAATTCAGACATAATTGGACGTCTCTTCACTTTGCTTTATAAGTGACGTGGGCCTTCAGACATTTTGGCCCAAAAAAAAAAACACGGGGAGTAGTGACGGTTCCTCTCTTTTTACATCTAAATCTAATTTTTTATTTTTATTATTATTATCTCATTTTGTTAATAATTTTTTCTGATAATAATAGTTATTTTTATTATAATAAGAATAAAAATTATTGTAATACTATCATTATTCTTTTTCTAATAGATATTTATAACTCATTTTAAAAGTTTCAAATACATAAATAATACACATTCTATCAAGTTCATATATTTTTACTATAAATAAAAAGATAAATTTATAAATTTTATGTCAATTTAATATCTTTGAGTTAAACTTTAACTCATTATATATATTTAATGTTATTAAATATTATTTTTATTACAAAATTTTGGAATATTACCTTTGTCTTTTTTTTCTCTTTTTTTCCGATTTTTTTGGTGAGAATTAAGTAGTTTTATTTATCTATTTAAAAGGAGGAACAAAACACCCGTGTACCCTTGAAATTGTTAATGCTAAGTGTAGTAAAAGCTAACCACATAGTTTAAAAATGTGTGTGTAATATTTAAAATAATAGCTGGATTTAAAATTCCCAGTTTTCTTTTAAATAGAAAATGCTAAATAATTTAACGATGTCATTTTCTGTTTTTTAAGCATGTGGATTTCATTCAACATAATTAATTATAACAATATTTAATGCAATCAAAAATGAAAAAAAAATCCAAGTTTTAAGAATTATCCTTGGAAATAATGAGTCTAAAGCACTTAACACGACAATTAGATACTATAGTGAAGCCCCAAACAAGTAGAGGGACATTTCATAGAAAAAAGTTGAGGAAGGAATTAGATGCTCTGACCACTTCGAGTCTTCGACTATTGAAGACTCACACACTGCGGAATATTAGACAGCCATATAGCTTCTTATTTTTTTCGTTTGTTGCTGTGTACACTGTACAGTACACCATAAATGTAAAAAGCTTTTAATTTACGCATCCCAAACAACAAACACACATGTTAGCTAAATTATATATTATTATTTATTAATACGTCTATCGTTCACTCTTATAAAAGAATTCCCAAAATATAAATCTATGGGGGAATCAAAATATCATTATATCTTTAAGAATAAAAGAAAGTTGGATAATCTTCATCCATTAATTGATCAAATCTCTCTACACTCACACTGGCAAGAGAAAATTTTACAAGGTAGTGGGCCTCAAAGAATATGCTAGAACTGTAATTGAACAAACAAACAATTTAAGCATAGTATGAAACTATCTATGTTGTTGTACCGTCGCAAATTTTGCTACAAAGCCATGGCACTTGATTTCATGGATGATTGGTCCCTTAAATCACCTATTTTCCGACCTTAAGCAAGATACCTGCTGTCAGGAGGAAATGATTTTAAAATTAAAAATGGACATCAAATAGGAATATACTAAATTTCATTCATTTGGGTAACCAAACATGAGAAGACTTGAACAAAGTTAGAGGAGGGATTACAAAGAATGATAAAAATGAAGAAAAAACAAACAAAGTTGACAACTTATTTATGCATGCATAATTACAAAGGATGAGACAATGTGCATGGCGCCGGGCGGGAACAGTTTTTTATATAACTGTCCCCGAACCGAAATGTAAAATCCGTATCCAAAACTGTCCGAAAACCATTACAGTTTGGGGATGGTTTTTATCTACAAGTAACGGGACGGGTAATAAATAATACTCGAAATTAAAACCGTTTTAATAAATATATAAACTAATTAAATAAATATATTCATTTAATAAATATAAAATATATCTGATACGGGTCAGGATGGATATCAATATAACTGTCTCTACCCCAAGACTGCCCCGTCCTCGAAATTAATCTGGGAAAAACCAAACTGACGATACGAATAACTACGAATACCCGAACCCGCAATTATTTTACCCATTCCTATGAGACACCAAGTTAGAGGGATACAATAAGATGATAGACGAGTTATGCATAGAATTTGAAAGACATTTGACGGCTCAATACCCAATGCATAATCTTTTTCCTGAAAGGCTTCTTTTTATTCTGTATATGTGTAAATTCAAGAAGACAGGGATAAGTGAATGAGGTTCCATTATAAACCAAAATCAACAGTGAAAAGAAATGATACAAACTAGTAATAAATATGTTACTTTATAAAAAATATAAAAAGAGGGGGAAAATTTTTGTTTTCATAATGTTGACAAAACAAGATTGTGTAGTTTCAATCAGGTGTAGTTGCAGTGGAATTAGTTATACTAGTAAACTAGTAGTGAAACGGAAAAGCTGTGAAAACAGAAGTTAGAGAGATCACTTTAGATCAATTAATTACCAGACAAAATTGGATTCTCACACTGGCCCAACCAATTCCTTTTAGGCTGAGGAGGTTTCTTCATTATTCGTACCCCACTCTTCGCCTGCGTCATTGCTATTAACAAGTACAGCACCATCTGTTGAATCAGCATCTACTATAACAGCCTCTTCTTGACTCCCATCTTCTCCATTGTGTTCCTCAGCTGCATCTTCTCCATTCTCTCCATTCTGCTCCATAACCTGCACAGAAAAACAGATAATTAGATGACAAATGGTGATAAGCAGGAAAGTTTGACCCGGTCTGACCAAAGCCTAAATAACCCAGTCTAACTCGACCCAGCACCAAGTTCAATTGAGCCCAAAGAAGTAAAGCCAGGCCTTAGGGCCTACGTTTCAACCATGAGCCCTGCTTGAAGTCCAATTTAAATTTTAAAATTAAAAAATATAATACATTTGACAATTTTATAACATTAATTTGCAATGTCATCATATGAAATGTAATTTCGGTCCATGCAAGTAATTTTATTTAATTCTTTATTTAGATTGAATATAATTTACTTACTAAATTATAATATGAATTTTGACCCAAAAAACTATATGAATGTTCAATTAGTTTAAATAAAAGGAAAGGAAAAAAAAATTCCGGCTTGACTAAGTCCAGAGAACCATCAAACCTGATCTTAACCAAATAGTTTTTTGGGTCTGGCTTCGGGATTTCATTTAATTTAGAAAATCCAACCAAGCCCAACCCAAAAATATACATGTAACAAAGCCCAGATTGAGCCCAGTTCAAGCGCAAAGTTTTGGGCTTTAGCTAGCCAAACCAGCCAAAATTTACATGCCAAAACATAAATAATATGAAACCAATTCAGTTTATTATCATTGAACTGTTGGATACATCAATATGTTGACAAAAAAATCCTCGATATTAGAATAAAGATGCTAATTTAATAGTTTCCAAAGGAGGAAAAAGAAATAAAGAAACAGACACCCAATAGTCACAAATCAAATTAGAAGTACAATATGAACAGCATGCTTGAATTTAAACCAGATTATATGGATCAGAACAAGGCAAAGACAAATTTACATGCCAAAACATAAATAATATGAACAACTCAGTTTATTATCATTGAAGTGTTGGAATACCTCAATATTTTGACTAAAACATCCTCATATGAGAAAAAAGATACTAATTTAATAGTTTCCAATGAAGAAAAAAAATAAAAAGAAGCCCAACAATCAAACAAAATTAGAACTAGATATGAACAGTATATTTAAATTTAAACGGGATTAAATGGCATCTTAATCGTATTATACCTCATGCTTTGCATCTTCATTTTCAAGAGGCTCCTCTTCATCAACTTGCATCATCTTGAATGCATCCATAAGAGTCAAACGTGGTTTATCAGCATAGTTTACATATTCCACTGCAGGAGGATATACACCCCTACAAAACAATAAAAGAGGTCCAATGTAACAACAATGAAGGAATTTGCTAGCAAATTTGAACTATAAACTATATGGTATAATATGGCTAAATCAAATAGGCTTAAGACTTGTCAAAAGCTTAAAATCAGAAAACAATGGAGCTAAGGAAATAGAAATCAAATGTGGGATGCACCAATTGCAGCAAAAAGCTACCTTGTCTCTGAAGCTTTGGATTCAACAGAAAGAGAAACTTGCCAGTCCTCAAACAAGTTAGAATATTCTTCTGGATCAGCCAGAGACTCTGCAGCTTTGGAATTGACCTGCAACAAACATCATATTACAACAACAGGGCCTCTGTGATAGTAAATAAGTTTGTATCTGTATTAGCTTGCACATCATACGGTTCAAATTAAAATTGCATAGTTTTGAAACATCACTTTAGTAATTTATTAATTAAGACTGCTCTCGAGAATAGTTAAAGGCTCTGCTCCAAATGTTTGCTTCTATTTATCATGACATTATCCCTGTACCTGAATTTTAATGAAATGAGTTGTCACATCCATGTAACTAAAGTTAAAAGTATATAAAATTTACCTTGTTCAGATCCTTTCTCCAAATAGCTACTATCTCTGAGACCTTGCTTGGAAGATAAGATCTAGCCATCAAAGCAGCCTCTGGTATCCTATTACTGCAGAAACAATGTTTTGATAAACCATTATGGCAAGAATAATCCCACAAAAGTGTATTCCAGGTTTTCATATTAAAAGCATACAGGAAATACTTGCCTTCCAACCAATAGCTCAAGGCACTCTTCTAAACGACCTAACATGAATAAACAAAGAAAAGCAACATTGTTTTTTCCTTGCTCTTTGGCAAGGATTGCAAGTTTTGATATTCCCTCAGCATCCCCTAATGAAGAATAGAGCAGTAGTAAACCGCTCAAATCTATGGCATGCTTCAGACATTCCTCGGCCATCTCTAACTGCAATTTTGAAACCCAAGATATCAGAAAAAGAAACAATATGTACACAACAAACTAAAGGCCATTTCTCCTCCAGATTCCAACTTAGGAAACAAAAGTGGAAAAGATAAATGTCCGACCTTCCCAGTAGACATAGCTAGTTCTCCTAATTGCTTCCATTTAGACTCACTCTTCACTTCGGAAGCAATTTCCTGCAAGAAAGAATATTGATCTTTAGTTAACAGAAAATTATTGTTAATATATCACTTCATCACCCATAACTCTAAAACCTCATTTCGTCTTTACCTTTGCAATCTCTAATCTGTCAAGCTGTATGGCCAGCTCAAATCTGTAGTCTGGATCTGTAGCGACTACAAGGGCTTCTTCTACCATTCCTCGTGATTCCAAGAAACGAGCCACACTACATCAACCATAATTAGTGGGAGGATCCACACAACAACAAAATGACCAAACTTTGCAACTCGGTCAATTACAAAAGAATAGAAGACATTACTAGATGTAATATAAAGGAATAAGTTCAGCTATACAAATAAAAAGACATGTTGATTTCAAAATTTCAAGGAGCTAAAATCACATCCATGAAAAGATTACCTAAGTGACAATCAAGCAATAATAATCAGTGCCGAGCAAGAACCACAAGGAAATGCATGTTTCCTATTCTTCCATTATTGCAGTATATTTTGATTAATATTTTATAACAAGCTTTCCAACCAAACAAATTTATGTTCTTAAAACTAAGCATAAAATGTAATATTAGGATAGCATTGACGAATAGCATGTACAATTACAATCATTCCATATGTAAACCCTGGAGCTACCTGTTATGGTGATCCTTGGGAATTGATGGTAAAAGCTCGTTAGCTCTTTCCAGGTCTCCCCGCATCACAAGAGTTTTGTACTCGATCAAACTGAGTAGTAAAGTGTACCCTATAACACTGCATACAAAAAACAGAAACAGTTACAGTTTAATAATGGATGCAAGTGTCCGGATTTGAAAAAGCAGAAACTCAAAGCAAACTTAAGTATTTCTAATTGTACCCACTAAGGCAGCAACCCCACCAGCGTGTTAATTTTATATTAGTTTTCAAACACAAGTTCCACTTCCAAATCAGGTGGGAACTTTATGAAGCATTTAATTTATTTTTGAATGACGATGCAGTGGAGATGGATTTTTAGTAGGAACATGTACAGTTTTCCAGCAAACTTACTTGAACTCTTTGTCTATCAAATACACGCGGCTATGACTAGCTAGATATCCCAACAAGTACATAGGACGGTCCAAGTGAAACATTGTGGTTACCTAAATCGTAAAGTCATGAAACTTTGAAACATCAATATTAATGTGCATAGAACAATCAACATTTGGATGCAACGGTCATTCCAATTCAATGATACACAATCTACAGTACCTCACCACCAACACAGTAATTAAGCCTCCAGGATGCATTGTTGTAAATAAAACAATCCCCAACCCATATACCAGTTCTGACACGTTCATTCATTTCATTAAGGAGCTCAAAGGCATCTTCAACACCTTCTTCATCAGCATGTCTTCCACTATCCAGATAAGAAGAAACTACATCACGCTGCAACAAGAAAAATCATATGAATAGAAAGAAAAACTCAAATCATGTGACAGTATAATAGATGAAGGAAAAAGTTAGATGATGAGCAACTTTCCTAGTCAGAGAAATCAAATGAATACAAGAAATGAACGGACAAGGATCCTTACATTGTACTTTAGGATATAGAATGATGTATCACTAGCAATAGCCACTAGATCCCCACTGTCAGCCCAATAGAGATTCTGAAATTTTCAAAAGAATAAATATCTCAATTACGAGAAAATAAGCATGAAAGTTGCCAATATTGAGAGGTGTCTGATAATTACTTTCACATTAACATCAATGCGCCGAATCAACCTGCACTCAGCCCAATCATAAAAACATATAAAATCATTTGAGCACATTGCTAATAAAGTTCCACCAAAAATATGCTCTGCTGAAAAGGTTGGTCTGACACTTTTCTTTTCCTGAAATATGTCAGACAGAGTAAAATAAATAATTTTTCAATTAAGACACTTAACAATATACAAATGAGTTCATTGACACTTAACAGGGTTTAGAAAAATTCAGCAAATTGAAGAGAGGAATTTAAAGAAAAAAGAAGGCAAAAATAAAAGAAATTAAATAACAGTATGTCCAACAATATTAATTCTCCTAAGATGCAGACAAGCATGAAATCCAATTAAATAAGGGAGAAAACAAACCTGGAAGTTTTTGCTAAAGATCTTAATCTTTGAGGTACTTTCTCTAACAGCATATTCTCCATCTGAGGACCAACCGAACTCCAAAGCCGAACCAAATGACCGGTTTCTCCATGCCAAAGCAGTATATATGATGTACTCGCCATCTCCACAAACAACAACAAACCTTCCACTGGGGTTGTGCTTCAAGCTCTTCAAAGAGATACGAGTTGGTAAATAATGACCAGGCATTAAATAGTATTTAATGCATAATCAGTATCTCCCCATTAATCAACTACATATTGACTAAGCGTCCACATTTTAGTCTATAAATCTAATCTCTCATAAAGCAGTGTAAATGTGGTTTGTATCATGGATCATCTTATTGCTTCTTGCAGCATGGGAAACAAAAAATTCAGTGAACTTATGTGGCAAGAATTAAAAGAATTTAAACACATCCCAGGAAGAAGTCAACTCACTTGAGGATAAAGATCACAGGTGCCCAACTCCTTCACGGCCAAAGGCAATCTCTCTCCATCAGTAACCTGAGGGCAAAGGTAAAGCAGAATTCAAATTGTCAATTAATAAGGAAAATATTCACTTTAAAAGACAGGGCAACTTAAACTAGGTCAGACCTCATAATCTGCGCCGACACTTTTAATGTTAACAGTTTGTATCTCATTATGCTTAGACCAAATAATCTTCCCACTATTGTCCATACTAGCAATGGGTACCTCCCGACCAAGTTTTACCATGATGGTCCCTTCATCATATCCAATAACTACCCTGTAGGAGTGTAACAAAAAGAAAACAGTGCAAGTACAGTATTAAAAGGGAACCCACTACCTCAAAATATATTTATATATAAAGAGCTCACATTTTAAAATTAGTTATGATGTCTGACCTATTTGTGACAAGAAATAAATAATAAAAGAACTAATAGTTTATCATCAATTCTTTTCATGAACATCTACTATGTGAAAGAGTAATCATCACATGTGCATTTACTTCGAGGGGGAAAAGTCCAAAGAAAATAGTAAATAAAAGAACAACAATCAAAAAGCTTACCGCCGTGAACCTTTCATGTATCCAATTGCCCAAACCCTTTCAAGCCCGTAATTCAATGTGTTCTCAAGCCTGTAAGATATCATATTGTTCTCAGCATTGAAAAGTGGATGTTAGCAAGAGCAACATGGACTTTATCGTGCTATGATTCTAAGATAAAGTGTAAAGAAACACAATTAGAGGATCCGACAATAAATACACCATTTGATTATATCTAGGGGATATCTTTCAAGAAAATAGCTCAGGTAAGCCATACCGTATGCACAAGGAATAAGCTCAGTGAAACCAAAGGCTATACAGAAAAAAAGGCATAAAGGTTACCTATAGGTGGTTGAATGCCATATGCGAACAGTTCCATCCTCTGATCCTGTTATTATTATGGGAAGCTCAGGATGGAAACAGACAGCAGATACATTGTGTGTGTGTCCTTCTAGAGTCTGCACACAACTTTTGGTTTGATAATCCCAGACCTGTTTCCATAAAATAATTAAAGGATTCTTCCAGTTATTCCCACAGATAAAACAACCAGTGCACAAATGGAGAAAGAAAGACTATAGTGATACCTTTGCAGTGTGATCATCAGAACCAGTTATTAAATAAGGTTTATCACCACCTGTAAAGTAGTCAACACAATTTATACCTTTCTGATGAGCATCCAATGTAAAATTGGGGTAAGGAGATCCAAGATTCCATATCTGGAAAACAATACAGAACTTGTAAGTACCACCACGCCTGAGACATCATCAGGCCAAACTATGAGTTAAGAATTCAGTGCATGCCTTAATGGTACGATCCAGGGAAGCACTAGCAAATGTGTTGGTATCTTTTGGGTTAAATGTTACTTGCATCACATAATGAGAGTGTTCTTCAAATATCTGTGTACAAATCCAACCTTTGTCCCAATCCCAAAGCTTTATGAGCATGTCATCTGATGATGACAGCACATATGGGAGGGTAGGATGCACGGTCACACACCTAATGTAGTCAGTATGAGCCTCAAATACCTTAACTTTATCCATTGTATTGTAATTGTACACTCGAATGAACATATCATCAGCCCCAGCAACAACCCACTGCTTGCGTGCTATAAACTTGGCTGACCTAACTGCAATAACGTGATGAAAACTATAAATCAACACCCCTTATGTGAGGAAAACATATCAGAAAAATGAATTTCAGTCTTGATAAGCATGAAAAAATGCAAAGATATAATCACCGTTTATAGATTACCTGGTAATTCAGTGACCTCGAAAGACTTAGCCATGATCTGCAAAATCATCAAATTGTTAATTTAGCTCTAGATCTAACCCAAAAAATACTTCAAAAATATATTTTAAATTTAAAAGACTCTAACAGTGACGATGTTTAAGGTCATAGTTGCTAACTAGTACCTGTGACTGGTAGTTCCAGATACAGACTGTTCCTGAATACAAACTCGCTAAAATCCTGCACGGTAAAAACAATTTAACACAATTAAGTAAACCATAAGCTCCACAGACACTCCAATTGTCCCAGCATCTTGCATCATTTACTAATATAACTCAAAAGTCAAAACTAACAGAATTGTCATTTTATGTATTACCATGGTTCTGTGGGATGTATGTCAACGGATTTTACTCTTTCCGATCTTTGAGCAAGTTTCCTCTGACCCAATAGAATACAGAAAGAATTAATCAAGTTCTGTAATGTACGTAGTATGCGTGCGTATATATATCATAACGATAATTGAAAAGATCAAGAACTGGTACAAAATGTACTAAGGCTAAAGGGAATAAACTATATTACCTTGATTTCAAGTCTGAGCGGCTGTTTACACACCAAAAAAATAAACAGCAGTTATCAGTGCCGCATAAAAAATTCAAATTAATTCTCATAGCAAATAACATAAGAGAATGAGATTGAAATGCCGATTTAGAATCCAAAGATATCATACACTTCGCATAAATCTCAAATTGAACTCCGGACCTCCCCCAAATTCAACCACAGAATGCTCCTTTGATTGTCAGTGAACACAAAATGAGGAACCGGGAAATCGTATATTTCCCCCCAAAAACAAACAAAGCGCACACAATTTCCAACTATTTAACTAAAAATTATACAACTAATCGAATAAGGAGAAACTAGCATCATATCCAAAAGAATTTCTACCAGATCTAAGATACACTCGAATGCAGCGTCGTTTAATAGAGTGAAAGAGATCGCGAACTCACCATTTTCGAAGATTAATTTGACCTCTGATACAAAATAGAAGGAGAAGGAGAATCCCAAGCGATCCAAGCTCGGGAAGGAGTGACAGAGAATGGCGTTTCTGGTGTTCTAATTTCTTATGCACATAGCAAAACTCTCCGATAATACAAAGAGGGAACGACACTTGCGATTGAAGTATAACTTGACCAAATTGACCCTGGAATAGAATTTAGAGTGGGATTTATTAAATTGCCTTAATATTTGAATTAGATTCTATATTTTATTAAAATATATTACTATGAATTTTATTTTTTTATCTAAATAATTTCAATATAAGTATGATAAAATATTACTTTATCGTAATAAATCTTACTACGATATTTAATATTAATTGTAAGCATTTTCACGCAAAATTAACGTTTTCCTACATTCTATGTTAGGTTAATGCTTTACCATGAATTAAATTTTTTACTAAAATCTTTGAGACAAGATTTAACCTTATTATATTAAGCTTTATTACGAATAATTTTAATAAAAAAGTAATATTTTATCGAAAATTATATGATTTTAAATAATTTTTTTTAAATCATAAGATCTTGTGTAATGTGTAACGTAGGAAGATGAATGAGATAAAACGAAGGATTATCTTTGGACATTATTTAAGTATATTTGAATGAAATTGAATTGTATTGGGTTAAATGAAAGAAAACTTATAATTTTTTGTTCCCAATTTATAGGATTTTTTTGTAAATTTATTTTAATATTTCATTTGTTACAAAAGATCTCTAAATTAAGGATATTTATCTAAAATATTCTTGGATTTAACATTCATTCATTTATGTCCTTGAAGTTTATAAAAAATGTTTTAACATCCCTATATATTATAATTAATATCATTGATGTTCTTAAATCTAATTGTTTTAATTCTATTCATATTATACTAATATTCCTATAGTTCTAATATCAAATTAAAAGGTAGTTGTTTAACGTTGGTTACTAATTATTGTAATTATTAAAAATATTTTTTTAATTTTCTTATTATAATATTGTGTTATTTCTATCTTAATCTTTAAATATATTAGTATTATTACTTAACTTAAATAATTATTTAAACATTCAAGATCCTTAATTAACTTAAAAGTTATAATTATTATATCAAAACTAAATAGGTTCATCACGGTCTTTTCTTTTGTTCGTCTTCTCTTGTTATACCAATTATGCATGCTCAAATTTCAACACCCTTTTAATAATTACAAACCTTTTGGATCTGTATATAAATGATGTCCAATTTAGACTTGTTAGAAAAAAAGTGAATAAACTCAATTTTATTTATAATATAATAATTATTAAAATCTTAAGGCTAACTAAAAATCTTGAAGGGATTCTTAAATACTCATAATTATTGAATACACAATCAATGGTTGGGATTTTTAGATAGAAGGGATTGTTATACTAGAAGCTATATGCTCTAGTTTTTTTGTGTCCCTCAAATGAAAATAAGAGTTCTTTTATAGCACAAGAAACTCTTGTTTACAAGATAAAAATTACTATTCAGTACTACAAAACGGACTTAAAGTCGGTTATTAACTGACTTTAAATACGATGACTTAAAAATGTAAAGTCGATTCACACGTTCAATCGACTTTAAATTTTTATTTTTTATTTTTTTTACAAAATTTACTCATTTTTTATTATATGCAAATTAAAAATTATATTCGATCATTACATAAATAATACAAATAATTAAAAAGATTAAATATTAATTAATAGTAGAAAAATTATCATGATATTGTCTTATGTTATTCAAGATCATCATATTCTTCTCTTGATGTTATCAAAACCTACATATATAATACAAAAAATTATACGCATAAATAATAACACATAATATACAAAAAAATAAAATAATAAGCGTATAGGATTAATAAAAATGCTTACAAGAGTAAATGAAATGACAAATGAAGAAAATGAAGAAAAAATGGTATTTTGTTAGTGAGAAATAGGTATAAATTTTTGAATATTTTGCTAAAAAAAATAGGGGATCTAAAAGATAAGTTAAAAAGGAAGAAAATCCACTAAGTAGTGTTAGAATTGATGGTCGTAGGTGGCCAGAAAATGAGAAAAAATGGAACAGGTTTTGGGTTTTTAAAAATTATGCAGCGCTTGGAATAGTTTATGTCTGAGGAGAAAAGAAGAAAAAAAAAATTATCCACGTGTGTAGCGTCGGTTTTACGCGACAATCGACGCTATCCACGTAATTCGTAGCGTCGATTGACATATCGAACCGACTTTAAATTCATTATAAATCAATTTTCTCCAAAAACTGACTTTATATATCGACTTAAATACTACATTTTATAGTAGTGATTTCATGCTTACGTTAATAATAATCTCCTTCTTCTATGGCTAATTAACTTATATCTAATCTTTCTTCAAACTTTGATCTTAATTAGCATGTCATGAGCCCTTAAATTAAGGGTGAGATAATTTATTGATATTTTTATTAAACAAAAGGTATATATTTAGATTCATATTATCAAATTAATATATAAACAAAAGGTACATTAATGTTTTAATTTAAAAAAAATTGATCTATAGAAGGATAATTTTGTTTGTATTAAAATATTTATTATTTTATACATTATCTCATATTTCGTTGTTCACTTTGTTATGAAAACAACAATATCCACTATAACAAATATGTCCATATTCATCATCTTCTTTGTCCTATTCTTAGCATTGTTCATTTTTTCGCCCATCAATCACCATTTGCTATTGATATAAAACAATTAAAAAATATATTTTTATCGAAACTAAAATTAGAAAATCATTAACTTATTTGAAGCATCATCTTCACTGATGATCGTGATTACTTTCACCTCATTCTTTTAGATATTTTTAACTCCTTATCATTTTTCGACTACCTTTTGTTCAATTAAAACAATTTTTATCTTAGGTTTGATCGAATATAAGATGATTGAAAATGATAAAGAGATCAATGAAAATAAAAGGAATGAGTTAGTGATAATGACAAGTAAGGACAAAATTGGTACTATAAATAAATTAGTGATATTCTAACTATAGATTCGATAAAAAATATGATTTTGGATTAATTTGTAGAAAATAATAAAAGTTAATTGACTGACAAATGAATAAAACAATATTAGAGGATGAGAATGAGAGAATGGTAGAGGTTGAAAGTAATTGTTGTGATGTTATGAGATGTTTTCGTATTTAAATCAGGAAAAAAAAATACAGAAAATAATAAATACTTTCATAAAGATAAAATTATCCTTTTATATATTAGATTTTTTTTAAATGAGATCATTGGTATACCTTTTATTAAATAAAATAATTATTAGTATATTAATTTAATAATATATATCAAAATGTGAAATTTTTACTTAATATAAATATCATTAAAATAAAAATATATTAATAGTATTTGTATCTTACCTAGGTAATTTTTACTATATAAAAAGAGTACAATATAAACTATAAATTATCATCTTCTTTTTCAAGTTTTTCAAGTCATTCATTTAAATAAGACAATATATTATTAGAACTAAAATGTTTAAAATCTCACCAATCTTCCTCGTAGATTTGCATCGGAAAAATATTAATTTTCATTTAATTATTGTATCACTCGTGAACAAGTTTTAAAATACGATTCATGCATGTCCTTTTGAGGCCTTCAATGATTCTATGTCTCCTAATTCTTAACCGGATTTTTTTCTTATCACTTTACACTCAATTTTTATTAAAGAAAATAAAAGAAGCTTGAATTTTGAAGAGCCTTCAATTTTCTCATATGATTCAAAAAATAAAAATAAATAAAATCCAAGGGTACTTAAGTCTATTGAAAGACGTATATATCTATATTATAATAATTACATTACCATATATCACAAATTCAATTAATATAATTTAATAAATCTAATTATAATTATTAATAATACTTGATATATCATTTGAATTACATAATAAATTGTATTTTGCTTACGGTAATTAACAACATGAAAATTTAGACATAAATTTACTATATATACTTAATTGTACAGTTTTACCATTGAGATTTCCAGACAGTTAAAAAAAATTTTATTATAAGTTATGATGTTATTACAGTTAATTTGATAATTAATTATAAATTAAAAAATTAAATCTTATTATTTTAATATATAATTACCTATTATATTAATTGTATTTTTACCTCCGCTTATAAAATAAAAAAAATGCTCAAAAGATCAAGTTTGCATTTTGCGTCATTTGCAAATCACGACTTCTTTGGCGAATCGATGTAAACTTTTTATTTTTATTTTTGTATTTTCTTGTTAATTTTTTGTTTTAAATATTAACTTAGTAATAATATTTACACTTTTTTAAAATTATAAGTGTAAATCACATTAAAAAAAATTGACTTAAAATTATGAATTAGTAAGGATTTATTTAATAATGATTTTAATTCTTGATTTTTTAAATGATTTTTCAATTAGATAAGTATGATAATAATATTTTAAGAAATCATTACCAAAATATGAGATTATTTATAAATATTTAAAAATTAAAATTTTAAATTAAATTTTTTTTAATTTTTACAAAACATTATTTTGAGAATAAATCAAGTCTTCCCGTTTTTATATTTATAAATATTTAAAGAAAATAATTCAAAACATAAAGTTTGTAAATAATGAACAAAAAATTTCTTTATTTTTTAACTTTTTGAAAAAAAAATATAAAACAATTGTAAGTGATTTGTTTTCTTAAAAATCACTAAGTAAAATTGATAATAAACATATTGATGATTGTTTTTACAAAAATATAAATTATAAAATTATTTATTTATTTATAAATTATAAATCATAATCGTTATTAAACATAAACTAAGTTTAATAAATTTAGTATGGTTCCCATGCATATAAACTAGAATCAATCACTAATATTTTTTATTTGCCAAAACAAAATAGCTAGTGTATGAAATATTCTTTGACGAATGTTATGGTTGAAATGCTAAATATAATGTTTGTCATAGAAATAGGAGAGTTTTTTTTTGTTTTTTGTTTTGGCTAACAGACATAGCAGAGTCTATAAGCACAACATTTGTGAATAAAACCAGTAACTATTGATAATTAAAAAAAAACACAATTTCTTATTAAATTATAATTAGGAACATGAATAACGAGTGGCAAATTATAAAAGTAATTTTTTAAAGAATTGTAAAAATGGGCTATATAGAATGTTGTTTTTCCTAGTATGATCTTTACGGTGTAATGACTCATCTAATTAAGTCGTAACATTATACTAATGAAAATTTTCAATAATAATTTACTGGCATTTAATGTAAAAATAGACCTTTAATGCAGAATCCAAAAAAAAAAAAAAACAAACAAACAAACAGAGGATTGAGATCTTCTACTTAATCTGTTACTCATGAAAATATGATCTACCATTTTTTTTAAGTATTAAGTTGAAAAGTTTTATATAAACTGAAACACAAACAAATACCTAAAAATACTGTCTACTTAAAAACATTAATAATGGAAGGATCAAATAAAAGTAATACATCTAATTAATTAAAGCAGATATCATATACATGTAATTAACTAAAATATGGCGAGACACCTATGATTAATTTGTGAAGGAATTGTGATAATAAAATCACAAGTTTAGCTTTAAATAGAAAAATCAATCAATTTTATCCTTAAATTGCAAAGATTTCATAACATCTTGAAGTCTCACTAACCACAAAAACTTTGAAAAGAAATTCAAAAAAATTACAACTTATTCATAAAATTTATAACAATAAAAAAATTCTTTTAAATAATTTGTTATTTAACACTCATTTATATCTTTCTAAATTCAAAATAAATGTACTATTTTCGTTATAACGAGTTTTAGAAATGTTATTTCTAATAAATTTTCAAAAAATTCTAATCCTTTAAACCTTAAAATTACTTTCTAATTGTGTGAAATGTGTGAGGATTCCAAAATGGGGGGAATTGCAATTGTTTTGTTGATCAGTGAAACTATACAAATATATAGAACGAAGGAATGGCCTTTCAATATTAGATATTTCAATTCCTTAGGCATGAAATATTGTTTAGCAGCAATTAGAGATTTAGAGGAGCAGCAAAAGAGAGCTAGTTCAATGCTAGCATTTTGTTTGTTTTTAGGGTTAATGACAGGGCACTATATAAATCTTTCAAGTACTAATATGCATAATGATTTACTCTATGTATGATATAGGATTTGAAAACAATTTTGTTTTTCGAAAACAAAAAACTATAAAACATTATGAATATGTATTTGGTAAAAGTATTTTTAAATATAAGTTTTGGTTTTATATTGAAAGTATTAATATTTAAAAAATTACTAAATATTATTTTTCATTTTTTTCATAATTCTACTCAAATATAAACCAATAGTTTTTGAATTTAATAACAAACACCGACTAGTGGAGGGTTCTAGGTGCTTGAAGCTCGGTTCGAATTTTAAATATTTTTTATATTATGTATATAAATTTAATATTTTTTAAATTTATTAAAAATTAAACATATCTGTCCAATCAATAATTTTTAGAAATTATATAAAATGACATTCCTAAAACTTATAACAACAAAATTAGAACTAAATAATATAGAATATGTTGATTGGACGGAATTAAACAAGAAATAAGTGTAAATAGTCATATTTTGAAGTCTAATTTGATATTATTTAATGTAAAATAATGAGTTAAATTTTTATTTTATTATAAAAATACATTAAATGAATATCAAAAGTGTTATTTTTTTATATCAACTTTACTATCAAATATCTCAATTATTATTTAAAAAATAAAAAAAAAGTTAAAAAAATATTAAATCAAAATATTAAAATAAACAATATAAAAATATAAATGAAAAATATTACTCTAAATGAACAACAAATATGAAACAATATATCACCTTATTTCTTTTTGTGATGCTCATCTGTTACATTTTTTTATTTCATTTTTCTTCTTTTACTTCATTAATTTTTCTTATTTTTGTTAGTCTATTTAAGTAATAAATCACATTGGTCCTTCTTATTTCATTACTATTTTTTCATATGTTCTGATTTTTTATTATTACGTGAACCATTTATTTTTATAATTGAATGATACATAATTTTGTTAATACTCTTTCATAATAAATAAGAAGTAGGCTTTGAAACATGTATAAAGTATTTTTGTAATATTTTATTATATTTGTATTATTTTTATAATTTTAATGTAATTGTGCCTTTTTATAAAATGATATTTCAATTCATTTAATAATCACCATCTAATTCTGACATTCAACTCAAATTTAAAAATTTAAAATATAACCCAAATATTAAACTAATTTCAAATCATATCATTTGTTTTTAAAAATTATTTTTGAATAACATCTCTTAATGAACATTCATGAAATACGTTTAGAAGCTTAATTAGAAAAAAAAGGTGTAAAACGGGTCAACCAACATAGTATCCAGAACATTGACCTCTTATAGCATGGTTTTTGCCTAATATCATTTTTTTTTTTACTTTTCTCACTCAACATCAAGGTTTTGATGCACTGGTTTTATCCTTTTGCCCTCCTATTATATGTTAGATTTTAGATTCCACTTTTCATATCTTTTATATATTTATTATTTCTTTCTATCTATCCTATCCTTCGGTTTACTTATATATATATATATATATGAGTTACTTTTATTTCTAATTTTATATATAATATATTACATTTAATTCAATTTTTAGATATAACATATTACATTTTTATTCAATAGGATAGTTAAAACTTCAATAAAAATATAACATATTATATCAAATTTTACATTTAAATATAACATATTATATTTACTATCGATGAGATCATCAGTGATCATCGGAACTCCCACAAAATTAACAACAAAACTATCAAAGTTTCATTGAAATTATCATCAAACAATTTGAGTTTCAATAAGTTCATTGAAGATGTGTGGGGCCTTAACGTGATACTATTTTATTAAAATTATAAAATATAATTATTTTTATCTATTTGTTAATAATTTAATATAAAATTATAGATTTTGAGTATAATTATTACTAGTTAAAAAAAATTAAAAAATTTATCAAAACTAATAATATTTTGACTAAAAAATTGACATAGCATCACACACCACCATAAAATTAAGGCATGACACTAGCGACAAACTAGAACAAAGTGTGTTAGGCCAACCTCCAAGGACCAACAAATTTAAAACATGATTATACTGTATACAACAAATATATTTATATATGCTTTTTAATAACAAGATAGGGGAGTATATATTTTGCTAATTTGTTCTATTGATCTTTGTAGAGTTTTAAATCCAAACTTTCAAATAATACATATTATTCTATATTAATAGTTATAATGATCTGCATTAAATAAAACTTTATATAAATAAAATTAAAAAAGAAAATAATCAATCATTGAAAAAGATTTATAGAGAATCCACTTTCTAAAAGAGATACAGCCGAGTGGATATGTAGCTTACTTTATAACTTGAGGAAGAGAGTTTGACTCGTTGCATAACTTTTAATTTTTTATATATAATTATATATATATATATATAATAAATATAGTATATAAAATAATAAAATAAAAGATTAAAGAAAAATTAATAGGTTAGTCACAACATTATCCATCAAAACTTAAAAAGCACGAGACCATCTATTTTACTAACAAAAGACCAATAAAAAGTTATGTTATAAATAAATATAATATATAAAATAATAAAATAAGGGATTAAAGAAAAATCAAGTTACAATATGATCCATTAAAACCAAAAGATGCACTATTTTACTAACAAAGGATGAACAAGACCCGTTAATTAGCTACATAAATTATATTCAATTAGATTATTCTATTAAATTTGAAGCATTCTAATAATTAGACAATTATTATATATAATATAATAATTAAGGTATTATGAAATCATATTTAACATGATCATTAATTAATCTTGAGTAAATATGATATGATAGTTTTTAATATTTCTTTAATACAAATATTTTTTAAAAATATATATAATATACCTATAGAATCAAACTTACTTTCAATGTAATGGTTCAATAATACATGCGTCACTTACTTCTAAAATAACTTACAATTTATCTTATCAATGATCCTTGAGATCTACTCTAATCATATATAGATAGCTCATAAGAAAAAAAAACTTAAATTGAAGAAGGTGATAAATGTGTGCCCATCGTCATCGTGCCTCATTCCATGATTGCACCAAGCTAGTCTCACCTACTGTTCATTCACCTCATCGTTTCATTGCACCATTGTCTACATGGTTCACCGGTCGGTTCTAAAAGTTTTCCATCTTTGGACAATAATAAAAAAAGAAGGATTTTTATGTACTACACCTTTGTAACACCAATGGTTCGTGAAAATCTCAAGGTAATCACATAAAAAAAATCAATTAGATCAGGATCGAAATAGAAAAGTTCTTTGTGTAGATTTGACAAGATAATTCTACGTGAAATATCGAAGAAAACTTCAAGCAAAAGCTTTTGGTTTTTGAATTTCTTATCCGAGCTCTTACTCTTATAGACGACATTGAATTCAAGTATCTACATCACTTTGAGTTTCATTCACTTATCAAATTTTATTAATGTTGTTGAAACTAAGATGTTCAAAGAATAACATCGAAATGAAATGATGATTGATTCAATTTGGTTATAAAGTTAATCCAATTTCTTTTTGTTCGGAAGCCTCTTTCATTGTAAATTTCAAGTTGTTTGTTGATTTACATTGATTAATCCTCTCTAATGAAGTTTTAATTTTCTCCAAGAGTTCTTCTATTTGAATTAATTTTTCAATTATTTATCATATCATAATCTAAGTTCATTCTATGTGTAAGTTGTTGGTACTTATTGGATTATTCTCATTATACTTGTGTATGTGTTTTTCTTTTATGTTTATTGGAGTTGTTTTGTTACGATATACTTTGATATGAGTTTTGTTCTTAATTGAGAATGATATGATATGATAGGAAAGATATTATCTTGATTTAATTTTGTTAGAGCTAATTAATTAGGAACATATTTCACTTAAGTAATAATTGTAAAAATAGTATACGAAGAATTGGTAATTAATTTATGATCATAATAGAAAGATTTAAGATTCAAGTAAATTTGGATTTTTGTGTCTATTCACCCTTTCTTAATTTATTGTGTAGTGGTATCAATGAATGTTAAGAGTTTTGAATAATTAAACTCAAATAAATAATTTCTTGTATTTTTTGTTATTGATTTTCAAATTTTCTTTTTTTATGAAACCGTTATATTTTATTATTATGGTTTAGTTTTTCATTGATTATGTTATTGGTTTGTATTAACTCCTTTAGCATAATTACTTATTTTCTGGTTATTTAATTAGATAGTTATTTAAAAAAATAAGTATTAATTTAAGAATTAATTCTCAAACTAAGTATATAACTAGTCATATATTTAATCTAATTTCTTATTTTATGTTATTTTTATAGTTAATGTTAGGGTTATGAAATTATGTTGATATTATTTTTATTCATTGAAAAAAAAAACCTCAAGTACTGAATCTGAGCCTCAAAATTGTCGAGTCTTTCAATGTGTTATTAATGCAATAAAGACTAGAACATAACAAAAGGCATAATATGATATAGGGTTGGAATCAAATTCTAACTAGGGCAGGTCGTTGTAGTGGTCTTCAGCACTATGAATCTATGGATTTATTTTGATGGCAGAAAATGCACAGAGCATGGAAGGTTGATAATTAACATCTCGAGATTGCCTATAAAAGTTGACTTCATGCTGAATGAGTCACCATAAGTCAAATTCAAGTATGATTGAAATTTGAAACTTGTAAGCTAAGTGAGAAAAAGTGTAAACCTCTTAATTAATGGAAATGGTATATTCCTAGAATAAACCTCTACACTCAATTTACTCCCCTCAATGTGTATGATATTATGAATTCTATCTATATAGCTAGAGGAAAAGGTTAGTTCTCAATTTTGGCTTCATTATGTCTAAAAGAATTGCCTTTATCAATAATATAAGACTATCATTCCCTATTTATTTGTTTATATTTGTTCATTATGTATAAAATTAATTTTTGAATTTATTTCCTATTAGTAAACATTTTTGCGACAAAACAAGAAAGAATTTATCAAAATTACTTTTTAAAAATCACATAAATGAAACACGTATATGAAATTGGTCTTTTTCTAAATTATTTATATTTGAAATAATTTTTAACAAAAGTAAAAAAACAGGTATATATATATATATTACTGTGATTCCCAACAGAACCACAAACTTTATACTTCTTTTAGAAAACAATATTTTTAAATGACACTATTAGTAATAGTTTTGGCAAATAAGGTTTGTGACACTCGGTGGATATGCCTTCAACAAAATGGCCATAATTTGGGATACACTTTATCTTCCATTACATTTGACTTATAAGCATGCGACATATATACATATAATCAATATATTTTCCTTTATCTGTAGAGATATTGATTTTTTTTATTTTTTAGATCCTTACGTACAATACAATGGTGATATTATTGTTTTTATTTTTATAAAAACAAAAAAATATATATAAGAAGTGGGATTGAATTAACGTTTAGTATTAATATAAACCATATAATAAATAATTCATAAAATTTTATTTTTCGGCATACGGTGTCTTGGATAGGGAGAAACGTGTAGGGTTATATATCAATTATATATCATTATAAAAATGATTTATTTTTTCAATTATCATTTATTTTTAATTAAAAATATCTAATTTTAGTAAAAATATTTTTAAATTGTCAAAGTTTATTGATATATTTAATGTTAAAAGATTAAATTTAAAATTTAGATAAATAGTACATAATTTTATTTTATGAATTAATTTATTTATAATTTCTTAAATATTATAATTAAAAAAAATTTGTTGGAAAATTAAATGAAGCACATGTTCTTTACAACCAATAACTATATCCGCATATTATTGAATTTTTCAAGCGACGTGTTCCGTGGTTCTACAATACCTGCATGCTTTGGCTTTTGAAACACGTATTTCAATTCTATATCAAAAGTGAAATGAATTATTCATTATGATGTACTTAAATTCAAGTTTTATCTTTTTACTTAATAAAAAAAATATTTAAGTACATTTAAAATAACCAGATGCTTAAAAGTTTCAATTTTGGCCTAGTCTTATAATATATGAATTTAATTTTTTAATAAGGGTGTGATTATAAATTATGTTATTAAAAAAAAAACAATTATCGGGCACCACTATTCTAAAATAAATAAGCTTAGTAAACCTAATAATTTTTTGTCCCCAATATGTCTCATAATCAATGCTTTTTTCAAACATTAAATAAAAATGATGTACATATTAATAACTAAAAAGGTCTTAAATTTATATAATTATTATCAAATAAATAATATAATGTTATAATTATTATCAAATAAATAATTTAATGTTATAATTATTAAATTAATCACTAAAAATCTCATAATTTTTTAAAATAAGTATTTTCATCTCTTAATTTTATAAATTATATATTATTAATTATATTATCATGAAAAATAAATACTTTTAATCATATAATTTATTTAAATGAATATTTTTAATATATCAAAAATAAAAATAAAATTAGTATCAAACTTTCATAAATAATATAAAATTATAGGTACCAAATTTAAAAATATCATACTAAAATATTTATTATAAAATATTATAAAAACTCTTATATTAATCTAATAATTATGAAATTAAACTGTTTATATTAAATAATTAATTACGAAACAACCGATTGATAACAACCCTTATTGTTACTATTATTATTACGATGATGGCTTAGATAATTAATAATCCATTTGACTTACTTTGTCTTTGAATAATATTACTATAAATTTTATTTAGAAATATACTCCGCTGTATTTGTCATACATTGTTTTTATCCTTTCTCTATGTATTCTAATCTATTAATTTATTTTCTTTATAAGCGAATTTCAGTTGGATTTTGCTAATGAATTAGGCACATATCCTCTGTAATTGGCATGTTGGTGAGAAATTTATAGTTGTTGTTTTGGATTCATTTTAATAATTTAGACAATTAATAGATTTTTTCTTTCTCAATATATAATCCAAAAAAGAATAATAATGTTTATTTGTTTATCAAAAATCCAATTTTCTTTCTTTACCAAACCTTTAACATGTGACCTTAATCTTAGAATAAGGTTAATATAACCAACAGGATACAAGGTCTCAAAATATATAGCCGGTTTAATTTAAGTTCAAATTGTTTAAAAATTGCAAATTTTTGGAATTTAAGTCAATTTTATCCCAAAATCACAAGATTTGATCATGTTATCTACAGATTGTGTACATGAGTCACAAAATAATGCACAAATATATATATAAAAAAAGCCCTGAGAGGAGACAAGTAGCACATGATATAATTAGGTATAAAAAAAATATAAAAATTAAAACCGTAGGTAACTATAACTAATTTTTTTTAAAATATTATCAAAGTTAAATTTATATTTTTTATAATTTTATTAATTGTAAGTAGAGAATAATATTTTTTTTATATTAAATAGAAAGTTATATAACATAAATAAAATATATGATATTAATTATAGATAAAATGTTAAATTATCTAAAGATTAATAATTTTACTCATATAAATTTTATTATCATAATTATTATATATACTTTTATTAACTTCTATATAAAGACTAATAATTTTACTCATATAAAATATTTAAAAACTTAAAACTAATTACATATAATAATAAAAATTTATCAAACGGAAAAAAAACCCATGTCCGACCCAAATTTACAGTCTCGCTCCGCCCTGCCCTGCCCATATGTACCCGTCAAGTCTTTCTTTCACACAATAGTAGTAAATGATATTCGCTATCTTATAGAGTTAGATATATAGCTAGATTATCAAGTAAGGAATTGTCGGCAATCTGCAATGGCTATCAATGGTGGAGATAGTCTAGTTAGTCATGGTATATATAATTTGTATTGTTATTTTTTTATTAAGAAATTGATTGTTTGAATTTTGATAGTTTTTAATTTTTATATCGAATCATATTATAATTATATGATGATCTAAAAATTACATATTATTTTTAATATTGGTTATTTTATTTTTTTATTTTTTAAGAAAAAAATAAAAAATACTTAATAACAAAAGAATATATATATATTTACCTTTACTGTCCATTTCTGCGTAGAGATCAAAACCCATCTGCGACTATCGCCGCATATAGGACTAATGGACTATGTTTTCGCCCCATCCATTCATGATTGCTAGGTGTGGTCAAAATATTCTTTGTCTTCAAATATTAATGGTTCAAGAGCAGTTTAAGCTTGAAAAACTTGTTATCGGGGCCGTTACGTTATTAATATTCGTTTTTGATATTTATTTTTCATAAAAAATTGGAGTCATATTTTTAAAAAATATATATTTAATAAAAAATAATTTTATGTATAGAATAATAAAGAGTAATTTAGTTATTTTAAATTTTTATTAACTTTTTGTTTTAAATTATTCATTATATCTTATCCTTTTCTCACACGTTTATTTATTCACTTAAAACTATCTCTCATTTATTTTTATACTAAATATTAAACCTTAAATTTTAAATAATTAATATTAAATTTTAAATTTTAAAACCTAAATCTTATATTTTAAATTTTAAATATTAATTCTAAAATTTTAAACTTTAAATCCAAAACTCTAATAAATAAACACTAGATCCTAAAAGTAAGGAGAAAAAGTTAGCAAGAGACCAAAAAAAGAGTAGAAGAATAGAAAAGGAATAAAAATAATAATAAAATATTTTAAATATTAAAATATACTTCATTTTTTGTAAAAATATTTCTTTTAATAAAATAGGTACATTTTAGATAATTTAAATACTTTGAAAATATTATAAAAACTTAGACAATAATAAATATCAAAATATTAATATAAATACTAATACCCTTCATATTATATAGTTTTATGTCTTGTGTTTATTTTTATTTTAAATTTCAAATGTTTTTTATAACAAAAGTAATTTTCATTCACCATTATAAAAACTTATAAGGATATCTTTGGTATCTCAATTAATCAAGCCATATTAGTAACACATCTTACAACAACGTATTTTGCTAAAGTGTGAGCAACAATATTTTGTTTATAAGACCCAAATTAGAAGTGAAAGTTTTTATTCAAAGATAACAACATAATTTCATTTATTATAAGATAATCTCGAACAAAAAAAATGATCATTATTTTTAAAGAGATTAATGATTATAAGATAATCTGACTCAAAAATAACATCTGACCATTCAAAAGTACAAACTATATTAACAATTAATAACAACGCTTGTAATTTAATATATAAAATAGAATACATCTCTCTCTCGTGTCTTGAAATAATAAAATTATTTTACCATTTGTATCTCTCATCACCATACCTACCAATTATTCTATATTTACTATTTAAATCTACATCAATGTTAATTTTCACAAAATCATACAAGATTTTTGATATTTAATAACACAATCCATAATTTCATTAGGGAAAAATTGTAAAGACTAACCCAAAGATTTACAAAATTTATCATGTAGCATATTTACCCATACAAAAGTTCCCTTTATATCTGTCATTTCTTATCATATATTTTTGGAGTTTTACAATGCTAAACTACCCAATTAATATAGTTAAATTGGTTTAAGTTCAAAATCAATAGAAACTTACTTAATATTATTTCACATGTCTACAAACAACGTATAATTCAATTTAGGAAATAAGGATACAAAAATAGTCAGTTCTCATACCTCATTAGTAACTCTACATTCCCAAAGTGCATTGGTAATACTGTTAACACATCCATTGCAAAGAACATGCCAGGGACCATTAACAATTTTCTTATGAAACAAGTTAACCAACATTGACACAAACATATCAGGAACCACTAATAATTTTCTTATGAAACAAGTTGACCAATATTGACACAATATTATTACAGGCTCTCCAAATAAACACTTTCATTTTGTTAAGGACTTTTAAGCACCAAATCTTTCTTCATTAATATTGCTTCGATAAAGAGCTTGAAATAGCTCTATAAACACCTATGATATTTAAATATTGTTGTTCTTCTACTAGCTAATAATCACTCTTAAATGTAAAATATCTATTATCACATCTACCTCAAATCAATTTATCAATATGATGAGACCTATAAAGAGAAATGCTCAGAATAATCTCGACGTGTAAATAGAATAAATTTTTCTTGATAAAATTCTCATGCCAGAGACAAACATCACAAGTAAGCGCAAACACAAAAGTGTTAACCTCCAATGTCTTGAAGGAATGACTTTATAAGGATTGGAGTAGTGGAGTAGGAAAGTCGACTATTCTCATCAATTTTGATACTCCTCCCATTACTTACTCTCCACTTCGAACTTTTCACATATAATTTTTTCTCTTAATTATGCAATACTTCTCCATAGATAATAAGAAAAAATAGACAACTTGGTAGAGAGGAAGTTATAGTTAGGGAAATATTTGTCTTTCAAAACCCTTGCAACCAAAGCATCACCATTATGTAAAAGTCTCCAACTGTGCTTATAAACTAAATCTTGGTTGAAAGAAAATAATTTTCTTAAAACAATACCTAATAAAACCTTGGATTTACCAAGCTTATCTCAATCTATTCAGTATATGACCTTCCTATCTAAGTCATATCCCAACCAAAAAATTTCCATTAGACTCTATAAATCCTTATATAGGCCCAAGGGCAATTTAGAACAGTTTATTAAATAAGTGAGAATATCTTGAATAACTTATTCGAGTAAAACCTCCTTACCAACTTTTCATAATGACTTTATCTTTCCAAATCATGAGTTTTTTTTTCAAACATAATCATTTAAATGACCAAGTAGTCTTCTCTTGTTTCTTATTGTAATACATGACAGACCTAAATATCTTTCATGACAATTAACAATAGAAATAAAAAGCATATTTACTTCAAATATTGATCAATATTGGGACTAGAGGACATAATTGCTTTAGTAAATTAATCCTGACCCGAGGTGACCTTATTTTCTTGAGAATCAACTTTAGATTGCTACATCCAACTCATTAAGTTTCAAGAAGATAAAACTATCATCTACAAAGAACAAATAGGAGATTTTAAGGAAACTTTGGGCTATTCTTATCTCTTTAATTAGATTAATTCTTTCAACCATTGGAAGAAGTTCAAAGAGATCCTCAACCACCTTAATAAAGAGATAAAGTGAAAGTTGATTTCTTATCTCAATCCTTTAGTTGGTCTAAAGGGATCAAGTTTCACTCTGTTAATGATAAATGAGTATGAAATCGAGGTAACATTGTTCATTATAAGTTTCATCTAGCTACTAGTAAATCCTGATTTAATAAGGATAAATTTCATAAATTTTCATTCAACATGCTTATAGACCTTGTAGATGTCTAACTTGATGGTCGCTTTACTTTCTTACCTTTAAGAATTCTTTTAATAGAATGTAGAATCTCAAAAACAATCATTGAATTGTATAAATGAGTTTTCCAAGAAGAAACGTATTTCGGCTCTCAGAAATTACTTTAAGGAACATATTCTTCAATCTATTAGTGATGCACTTAACAATTATTTTGAAAATACATTGCACAAGTTTAAAGGTCTAAATTCATGAACTTTAATAGGTATATCAATCTTGAGAATCAAAGAAATGTAAGTAGATAAAGTTCATACGTGAACGGATGTTATAAATATGAAAAAAAATTATTTTATTATAGGTTATTATATTATCACAATTGTTATTGCATGTAATTGTAGATTAAAAAAATTAAAATTTTATTTTAATTAATAATTATATGATATACACGTAAATAAGTGTTATAAATATAAATGTAAAGCTAGCTCATACACTTAATTAAGTTTTTAATAAAAATGATAAAACATATATATATAATATAATAAGATTTTATTAATTAATAATGCAAATAAATTCGTTATCTTTTTACACTAAATATTTTTATGTAATTCTAATATATAATTTAAAATAATAATATAAATAAATATCACGTTTAAATCAGTATAAGAATCAAAATAATAGCTTAAAATGTAATAAACTTTTGACAAAACTATGTTGTAAACGGAATTATTCTATTTTGATTAGACTGATCACTTTAAAAGTTCCATACGAGTCTTTCTCCTATGTGCGTGTGATATAAGGCCATTAGGTGTGTTACAATATATTTGGGGTATCCAGTAGATTACGCAGCTGGTAAGACACTTTATTCCACTAGTAACCCAGAAGTTCATTTAATAGTTTAATTAATATTGAATTTTGAACACATCTCTCATTGTTGAGAGGTATTAATGGTGTTGGACATCTAGCTCTCAACGGTATGAGTTTAATAGCTAGGGATTATTTTAATTACGAGTCTTCAAACCATAAAATGAGAGTCAAAGTTTTTGTAACCGTTCTTTTCACCACTGATTCTATTATTTGAAGACTTGCATCTAAAAAAAATTGACTACAATTACACTCTTTTTATTATAATTTTTTAATTAATACCACTGATATCATAATAATCATATTGTTTATTTTAAAAATTAATATCTATAAAATTATCAAATTATGTTTTAAGATTATAATTTACTATCATAATTAACTAATTCTAAGATAATAGTTAAAAGTTATTATACTGAAATATCAAATTTGCCAAAATTAGTAAATCAGTTATACACCGCGCGCGCGGTATCTAATTTTGAAGATATTTATGTAGCTTATTTGGGTAATTAACGGCGGTATCTAAAATTTAATCAATATATATTATTACAATCTTTAAATTGGATATTGCAGTTAAGGTCCTTAAATTTGTACATAACTACTTCTCCGAACGCAACTACAAAATTATGAAACTGGTCGATTATGTTATTACAAGGACGACCAAGTAAAACGGAGAAAGTATTAGCTAGGACATTAAGGGTCCGTTTGACGGATTAATTATAAATTAGTTTTTAAAAATCGTTTTTAAATCATAATTAAAAAATAATCTTCAATAATTTTAAAAAATAATGAATTATTTGTTATTATTTTTAAAAATTGTTCAAAAAGATTAAAAACAAAAAATATTGTAAAAAACTTTTCTATTAAAAAATAAACAAATAAATAAAAATTGAAGTCTAATCCATAAAAAAAAAACCATAGCTTATAATATATCACTTATAACATTGCTTATAAAAAAAAACTCTTTAAACAATAGGTATGATAATCTTATTTCATCTTTATTAAGTATTCTTGTCTCACATCGACTATGAATAAAAACAGTAAAGCTGTTTATAAGTTTGGATAATCTTTAACTTAATGAGATCTTATTGGGTTGAGTTGCGTCTGAGTTGGGTTTGAGTTTCTAACATGGTATCAGAGTTGGGTCTAGTCTCTATGTGCTTGGACCTAATTGGGTTCTAGCAAAGTCTTACCGTGACGTTAATGTTCATCTTTATCCACTGTATGGAGGGATCGTTAAACATCATTACCTTACATCGATTAAGAATAAAGCAATAAAATTACTTATAAACTTAAATCATTTTTAATTTAACGAGATCTTATTATTTTGAGTTTCTAACTGTTCTTAAAATATTGTTTTGTAAATAAAGAAATAAACTTGAGACTAATAAAAGAACGTATTCGAGCTGCTTAAAAGTAAATGATATATCTAATTTCGAAATGAAGATCTCGTATACGTAACATTAATAGAGGTACAAACTAAACTATCCCAAATCCCATAATATATTTTGATCTATGTTTTTTTTTATTACATTTTGTAATTGATATAACTTTTCATTTATATTTTGAAATAGTTTCAATTTAATACACATATTTTATAAATGTGTCCAAAATTTTACAAAAATAAACAATAAATACGTTTTATTTGAAAATTTTCGTTTGTACTTCTCATATAACCTTTAAAGAAAAGGCAATTTTGTAATTAAAAAAATAAATCAGAGTTTCCAACAGCTTGAAAAAGTTCTTCTCACGGAAAAGAAGAAGTTTTGAATAAGAATCTGCAAACCCAGATGTCTCTAATGGAGAAGAAATCATTTTAAAATGTTTCACCTTGAACAACTTTCGAAAGCCACCAATAGTTTTAACTCGTATTTGTTTCACAACTTATTAAAAAAATTCTCTTTGAAAATCTTTGTTTTGGTTTATTTTATTTGATAAAGCTAATATTTTTTAACGTAGATTGCAAATAATGTAGTAGAAAAGAATAAGAAACAGTGAAAAATGGGGAAGAAATAGCTATGAAGAGACTCACATAAGAAGCTATGGATGAAAAAATAAATAAAAAAAGTTTTTGACGTAGAAATGGCGAAATTGCCTTTTTCTTAAATGTCACAAGAAGAGCAGAAGCGAAAAATTTCAAATAAAACGTATTTTTTTATTTTTATAAATTTTAGAATTATTTATAAAATATTAATATTAAATTAAAATTCTTTTAAAATATAGACAAAAATAATAATAGTTATAAAATATGAATATATATAAAGTATCAGATTTTTTTTTATAAATATGACAACACTAATGCAAATTCGGCAATTCACAATCAAATAAGATCCCGACTGAATTATTGATAATGGATACAGTATTATTGAAAATATGATGATAACATTTTTTTAAATATACCATTTAAATCAACTAAAGTAACACATGGAAGCTGGTGGAGTTTGAGTTCCATTATATTTTTAATAAAATTATCACTTTTTATCTTGATTTCTGTGACCAACCTGCTTAATTTCATTAGGCATCTAATATTTAAAACTGCTAGCCCTCTATTGGCTATAAGAATCACTTTTAGTACGGAAGTTTATCCGCAAGGTTAGTGTCATTAACTAGTAGGTTAAAATTTGGAAAAATCACTTATGGTCAAAATGGTAACGGTACTTCGTGACTACTTGCAATCACTTATTTTATTTTGACATTAATAACATGAAATATGAAATTTAAAATTAATTCAAATGTGTTGGGTTTTAAGATTAATTATATGAGATTAGCGTGTTAGTTAACAAATGAAAAAATTATTTAATTTTTTTATATTATTTATTATTAATAATAATAAATAATAAGATTTTTAATGATATAGATAAATTATTATTTAATTATTATTAAATTTTTTATTTATATGTTATGATGTCAAATATTGTAGCTCCAATGTAAAATAAAATGAAAAACATACATATATTAATATATTTGTATGCATATATATTACTACCAATAATTTGTTTTTCTCAATTTAGCCAAACCCTTACAAGAAAAAAAAATTAAATTTAATGATATTTTCACTATGTATATTTTTTATATTTTGTTTTATATTATAAGTTTTAGTATTACTCGTAAATAAAATAAGTTTAAATATATCATTTTTTTGTTATAATTTATAATTATCATTTATTTTAAAAGATTTAGATTTACGTATATAAATAGCTCTATAAGAGTTTTAGTATCATATATAATGCTCATTGATTGAAATTTAAGGATATTAAGTATATATATATATAAATTAACCAAAAGAAATATAATTAACTATTTGAATCGGTTTCTATTAATATATCCATGATTGATTCAATTTAAATTTAAATTTATTAGTTTAAATTAAATTTAATTCAAGTTAAAGTTGGATTAATTTAAACTTGATTAAACCGGATAAACTTGATCGACATGAATTATATGTAATAGATACGTAAGTATATATATCACATATAAGTAATATAGTGAGAAAAAAAAATTACTCACACGAATATTATGTCATTAGAAACTAATTTTAAAACTAAAAACTAAATATTAATTTTATATATTTTAAGAAAATTAAATTAAATTAAAAATAAATAACAATAATTATTTTTATATATAATGAATCGTTAAAACCCCTTAATATAATTACTAATCAATTACATGATAAATTAAATCTAACCTAACATATATTTTTCTATCAAATAAACTAAACACTATATAGTAATTACCACCCCTAGTTGTAAATTTATTATCCATTATAGTTGTAAATTAGGAGAGATAATATATATATATATATTTATATATATATATAATAAGAAAAAGGTGCATTTAAGGATGAAAATATCAACATTTTTGATGATAATTTCGCTTTTTACACATCTTAATATTTAAATATGATTTTCATATCTTTGCGCCAAATTATTGTGAGAATTTCAACAGTATCTTAGAAATGTCAATAATATATCGTTGTTATTTAAATGTCTTTTTTCGTAAAATATCATGAATAGTGTGGATCATTAAAATATCTACCAATATCACTAAAATATTGTTAAAATTTCAAACAAAATATCAAAAATATCAATTCTTGATTTTAAGTAATTATTTCAACTCAATTTTTTTCACTTTTATAGTAGATAATATATTCTTTTTTTTTCTTGTTTGTAGCATATTTTATATATATATATATGAGTACTTTTAAAAATAAATAATCAATAAAATTTATTTTTATGCTGTCGAGATTTATCTATTCATAATAGTTACAATTTAATAGTGTACATAATTATTTCAAATCTTTTAACTACTCATTCTAAAATATTTAGAAGAAAAAAAGAATTATATTTTATTATATAATATTTTAATTATTTGATTGACTTATTAATTAATATAAATATTTAAAAATAGATGTATTAAATAAAAAAAATTAATTTAAAATATAAGTAATTGATTATTTTGATGTTTTATGAAATTTTATAAAAAAATTATAATTTATTACAAAATTTATGTCAATAACAATAATATTTTTAATATTTTTATAAAAATTATATTTAATATTTTTACCTATACCTATATTTCAAACCTCATGTAAATTTTAGTTTTGTGCGAAAAATGATGTGAATAACCCTTAAATATTAGAGAAAAAGAAGGCGGCACTAAGAAAAAGGTTAGAGGTGTAAAGATGGAATCTTTGAATTTAAGATAAACCGCATAAAATGCTCGGTCTTGAAAAATTAACATGAAATTAAAATACGGCTAAAG
Source organism: Hippophae gyantsensis (assembly GCA_030763125.1). Lineage (NCBI taxonomy): Eukaryota > Viridiplantae > Streptophyta > Magnoliopsida > Rosales > Elaeagnaceae > Hippophae > Hippophae gyantsensis. Next base: position 2,516,041 of record CM061039.1, on the reverse strand, counting down.
ATTGATGAATTGTTCTTTCGTTGACATCCAACAATAAGAATAATGAAACAGCAAATCTATTTTTTTATTTAAAAAATATTTATTATATTTAAAATATTAAAAATAAATTTTTTTATGAAAAAAGTTATGTTATATAATTTTAAAAGAAATATTTGTTTTTCTTTCTTGTAATTCATACGGAAATTTGATAAAAGAAATATTAGCATGAGTTTAATTGAACTCTTCCGCACACATATAGGTCGTGGTCCGAAACAGATGAAAGATATAATGAGATTGGCATATATACTCACTCAGTTTTTAAAAAGTTCCAAAGTTTTTTTTCCAAGTGAGTGTACGTCTACTTTTCAACTACTTGTATAGCTAGCTCTAAATTTGATGTTTGCATAGATAGATTTTTGGATTTAAAATAAAATTAGAATCAAATCTAATCTAATATGATTGATTATTGAAAAATAATAATCAATTTAAAGTAATAAATTTAAAATACCAATACAATCATAAATAATTTTATTGATATAGTTTGGATTGAATTAAGAAAATTATTCCACATTTGTTAATGAATTTTATTTATTAATTTTTTTGTATTATAATTTTTAATGTTAAATTTTTTTTTCTAATCAACCTTTCACAAATTAAGTAGAATTTAGTAGTTTTAACCGTAGGTGAGAACTAAAGAGATTATCAAATAAAATAATTAGTGTGTGAGAAAATTGAAAACTTAAATAAAATAATAATAGAATAAATAATTAAACTAAGATAGCATTTATTGTTTTAAGAATACGAAATTAAATTAAACACTTAGATAATTTTTGATTCAATTTCAATTATAAATATTATAATTATTTAAAAATATGTTTTAAAAAAAATGCAAGAGAATAAATCTATCACCCCTTGAAAATTAAATAAAAGTTGGAGAAGATTTAGTTTTTGGCGATGTTAGGCGTTGGACCGAACTTAAACTGATCTGCAAGCCCCAATATTAGGCACTATGTACAAAAAAAAAATATATATATTATTAGATCGTTCGGTTAGATACTTACATCATACATTTTCAATGTTTCTAGAATCTTAAAAGAATTATAATTTTCTCTTAATTATTTTATAGTATAATAATATATATTTTTATGAGTATTAAGATAAGGTAAATTTAAATCTTATTAAATATAAATGGATGGATGTGCATGTAATTAGTTAATTAAAAAAATAACACTCTCTATTGCATCATTAATTGATGTGCCCAGAATAAGCACTTTCGAAAGGTAGGTATTTGGTTAAATAAATATGACAATTAATAATTATTTTAAGATAGATTTTTATTATGAAGACTATTCCTTATGTTTTGTTTTGTTTTGTTCAAATAAAACGGGGATTCGTATTTTTAAACTTTAATCTTAACATTATTATCCTTAAAATAATATTTATAAAACTCATAATAATAAAAATAACATCATTATATTATATTAAAAGAATATAAATTAATATTAAAAATATTATTTTTATCATTATGAACATTATGAACTTTAAGAATGTTAATTTTATAATTTTTCTAATTTATTTTTACCATTTTTAGTGTCACCAATAATTACATAATAAATATTAATAATACTAGATTTGTACACATTTTTCATTATAATAATTACCTAACATAATTATCTAAAAAATCATTTTTGCATTTTTTAAAATTGGTTAAATCCACGTGTTTTGTAATTAAAATTATATATTTTTTTATTAATTAATTCTATAACATATTTTAAGTATATGTGATATAATTATAAAAAGAATAACTATAAATTTTTGAATAAATTAGAATATACATATTACAAATAAATATGATAAATGTTACTAATTAATTTTTTTTAATTTTTTTAATAATATAATAAGTTAAAAAAAAATAAAGATGATAAGTCTTTTTAGTTAATATGCTTAGCTTAAATATTTTTCGATATTTACAATAAAATATAAAAGATAAAATATGTTATTATTTTAAATTATGTATCTTGGTAAAAATTTATTTTACACGTGATTTATAATTTTATATATAGTATGGATATAGAATTATAGATAGTTTAATTTTATAACATATTTAAAATATATATGATATAATAATAAATAAATAAATTAAATTACAATGATATATTTTAAAAGTAATTTAAATTTTCATAAATAATATAGATAATTTTATTACTGGGTAAAAAAATTGATTACAACGTATGACTCTTGTCACGTTACAGGTCAATTGCCTAGTTTAAATAAGGGTAAACTAATTTTAAATCACTTCGGGGCCTAAGAAAAAGAGTAACTATATATATACTATTTTGTTGATATGAAAAAAATAAAATTTTTAAAAGCAAAAATTAATTGTTTATTTAAATAATAATAAACTGGAGAATGGCATAGTTATCATGAACTATTAGGAAGATATTTCACTCAATTTTTCTATATTACCTCATTCAAAATAAAACTCAACTCAAACTAAATATAAGAATATAGCCAACACAAATCATATTTCTTGCGCCTTAGTAACAATTGATTGATTTATGATGTATAATTTCTAAATTTGTGTAATGTCCGGTATCAATTATATATAATAAAGTATTTAATTTACTTCCTCTAGTTGCAATATAATTGTTTTATCTAATGGATGGATCTTGTATTTTATTTCAAAAAATAAATGATAACAAAAGTAAAAGTATTTGATGTAATTGATATTTTCGTATTAATATTTAGTATCATATCAATGTGATCAAATAATGAAAATATACGTAAAAAAAATTTGATATTAATAATATTTTATTTTAATTATTTGTATATAAAAATATTTAAATTTAATTTATAAATTATATTTAATAATTATTTCATATTTTGATTTCCTTAAAAGAATTACTGTATCAACAAACCACGTGATTATTTTTGTAGATTATAAATATAACAAAGTTATAATATTGTTTTGTTTTATTCGATCCCGCATTTTTTCTTGCTCCGTAAACCGTTAATTTAGAATTGAGAGAAACTTCTAAAATCACCACTATTATTAATGAAATAAATTAAAACAATGTCTGTCCTGCGGATGGTTCGCTCGGTTTATTTAGTTATTTAACTGTTATTTTATTTTTTTCTTTTAAATAACATTGAATATTATTTATTTAAAAAAATTAAGACTTCAAGATACTTATTTCAAAAAACAGAACACCACATTTACCTTTATAATAATGGGTGCTCGACACAGTAACATCTTAATCAACGTTGCATTTTAAAATTATATAAAATTATATTTATAATAAAAAATAATATTTTAATTATTATTTAACAAAATTTAATTAATTTAATTATAATATTAAAAGAGTTTAATCGATAAAATTTTAATTTAAATAATATTTAACTTAATTTCTTTTGGGAAAATATTTTATTTTTAACTCTTCCATAATAAAACATGTGATTATTTTCTTACCATACTAACCTCTTAATAAAAAAGACATATTTATTTTCTTTTAATATTAAAAAATATGTGTTTATGTAAAGGAAACATTTTTTTATTTTTTTTATGAAGGGTACAAAAATAAAACTATATATGAAATATAGTTAAATCAAAATATTATTACAAATCTTATTTTGTGATTTTGTATTTACATTTTTCTCCTAAAAATATTAACTTGGACATTAGTAGGCTGGTTTTAGACGGTGTCCGACCATCCATCTCATTCAATTCTCTACACCCAAAATTACTAATACATAAATCTTAAAAAATTACTTGTGTGGGATTTCCATAAAGATATAATAAAATAAAATTTACATTATTATTTAAATAATAATATAAATTAAAATTCAAAGTATTGTTGGTATTACTTGTAAAATGAAAATAAATTATCTCATTTATGCAAATTAAATGCATAATTCACACTAAATATTTAACAATAGTGCAATTACTTATTATTATTTTTAAATAATTATACAACTATTAATACATCTATAAGACTCTTTAATTGCTTAATGGTTAACATGTATTATTTATTATTTTTTTATTATATTATACGTAAATCATATTATTTTATATTTATTTATTATTAGATATTTATTTTAAAAAAATTATACTAATTTTAAATATTATTGAACAAAAATAACTCATTATTACATCCTCTAAAAATAATAAATAATTTACCATTTATTAAGGATAAAATTAAAGATTTTTTAATTAAAATAATTAATCTAAATAGGAAAATATTAATTATCATTTAAATGTATTAAGACAAAAAAATAGATATTTTTAGATAAATAGAATTTGTATAAATCATAAATATATTAATTTTTTACTTTTAATAATAGTAGTATATGTGATTTATGAAAAATCTTTTGTTTTGAAAGAACCTTTTGAGACAAATGTGAACAACTGTACAATGATTATCAAAACGACAACTGGCCTTCCTCTCTCTCCCTCCCTTCTCTGAAGTCTCTATAAATTCAAAGGCCACACTCGATTGTTTCTTCAAGGTTGTGAGTGGTTTCTTTTTTATTTTCTCCTTACAAAACCAAATGGGTTTGAATGCTAAAAGAGTTGAAAACCTTACAAGCCATGAAACAGTTGTAAGAATCCCAACAGAGACATATATACAAACGATTCAGATTCACAATGTTTGCTTACCACCAAAACAGACCACTCTTGAGAAACTCAAGCACAAACTCTCTGAAATCTTTTTCCCTGATGACCCACTTCACAGATTCAAAAACCAAACTTGTTTCCGAAAATTGCTTCTTGGTTTTCAGTTTTTCTTTCCAATTCTACAATGGGCTCCTCAGTATAATCTTGGGCTCTTCAGGTCTGATATCGTCTCTGGACTCACCATTGCTAGCCTCGCCATTCCTCAGGTGGGTTTTGTCATTTTGATTGAAAGTGTCGATTAAAGCTATTTTGTATTCTGATAATTTAATGGATCTTAATTATCCCTTTTGATATTCCAGGGAATAAGTTATGCAAAGCTTGCAAATTTGCCTCCTATAGTTGGATTATGTGAGTATTAATATCATTAAAATTAGTATTTTTTTTCACATTCAGACAAATATAACGAGTTTCAGTGAATAATATGAACATATATATGAAATGGGTTACTTGCAGATTCAAGTTTTGTGCCTCCTCTGATATATTCTTTGTTGGGAAGTTCAAGACATCTTGCAGTTGGTCCTGTTTCAATAGCCTCTTTAGTCATGGGTTCAATGTTAACAGAGGCAGTTTCTTCAACTCAGGACCCAGTTCTTTATCTTAAACTGGCCTTCACTTCCACTTTCTTTGCTGGTTTGTTTCAGGCTTCTCTTGGTCTTCTAAGGTATTGAGTTCAACAACAATTTTCCTCTGTTTTTCAGTTCAACACGAAGTTTCTTCTGTTTTTACGCTCTAGTTGTTACGTGATATGATATGTTTTTACTTTTAATACTTCTTTTAAAAATATATATATATATATATATATATATACTGTATTTTATAACATACAAAAACATGCCTTTTTACATTACATGAAGTTTTCTCTGTTTTTACCCTCTGGTGTTTAGCAGAGACACTTCTTCCTGTGTTTTTCACTTTTAATACTTCTTTGAAAAGGTTGCATGTGCATTTCATTTTTTAACATGTAAAAATATATGATTTTTTAATTTATATTAAAAATAATATATAAAAAAGTTTTTAATATGAACCATTTTTTTGGTTGAATTATACAAATAATTCATAATTTTTTTAAATTCTAAAACTTGGTTCACTTATTATTATTATTATTATTTTATTATGATTAATATCAATTCATGTTATAATTTTTATAATTTAATCTTTTACTTTTTCTTATGATTTTGATTCTTTACGTTTTTGAACTTTAACAGTGTAACAAATTAAGGAAATTAAAGTTAAAATTAATTAAGTGAATTGATAAAATTATAAAAAAATTAAAAGAGTAATCCTAGTGTGTAAAAAGTAAAAAAAAAAAAAGTTTAGTTAGTATTTGTACATTAAACCCATTTTTCCTATGAGTTAACAATTTGGAATGGAAAATTTGACAGGTTGGGTTTTCTAATAGATTTTCTATCAAAGGCGACTCTAGTTGGGTTTATGGCTGGTGCTGCTGTGATTGTGTCATTACAACAGTTGAAAGGGTTGCTTGGAATCATTCATTTTACAGGCAAAATGCAATTCATTTCAGTCATGTCCTCTGTTTTCAATCATAAAGATGAGGTTGGTACTTCCTAACTTGTTTTAGCAACATCGGTAAACTTTTTTTTTATTTAATTAGTTAATTTATTACTTTTAATTTTTTTATTTTAATTAAATTTTTTAATCAATTATTTTTATTAAAAATTCATCAATTTTATTGTAACATGTATTTCACGTGACACTTTAAAGTTACGCTATAAGCTATCGCTTTACTTACGACTTGTTTTCATCTTTCTAACTAAAGTGTCCTTTGTCATAGATTTCAAAAGGTTTCAATTTTTTTTTGTATGAGTTGGACATTCACACTATGCTTTATTCTCTATGTAAATTAAATTCTTCAACTTTTGTTTTTAACTTATTCTTGGACAATATTGTTTTGTTTATTTATTGTGGGAATTCCATGCTTGGAGAATATAAAGAGTCATTTTTTTAAATTGAAAGAGATGGTATCCAACTGAGTCAAATTCTTTTGCTCGTTAATTTAATATATATATATTTATATTAATAACTGAATAATTTTTCTTATTAATAAAAGAATAATACAATGAATTTTTACTAATAGTAAAAAGATAAAAATAATTTGGATTTATGATTTATTTATCTTATTTTTAATTGTAAATAACATTTACATCAATTATGAACTCATTTTCTTATTGGTATAGTGGTCATGGCAAACAATTGTGATGGGCTTGTGCTTCCTGGTGTTTCTGTTGGCAACTAGACACATAGTAAGTGAATTTTATAATAAATATATATTATATGATAATAATAATAATAATAATAATAATAATAATAATAATAATATTAATATTAATATTAATAATAATTTGTTGATTCAGAGTGCAAGAAGACCAAAACTATTTTGGATTTCAGCAGCTGCACCGTTAACATCAGTTATTCTTTCAACACTTGTAGTTTTCTTCTTGAAATCCAAATCCCCAAAAATTTCAATTGTAAGAACTGACATCTAAACCCAAATATTATATATGATGACATGAAATTTGTCTTTGTAATTAATTTATGTTTAATGTGACATAGATTGGTCATCTTCCAAAAGGTCTTAATCCACCCTCATCAAACATGTTATATTTTGGTGGCTCTTATTTAGGAGTTACCATCAAAACTGGCATTGTTACTGGGATCTTATCTCTTACAGTAAGTCCTCCAAAACCTACATCTTTTCTTTGTTACACTGATAAAATAGAATTGTGATCGATTTTATATGCATGCATTCTTGCGAAAAGTTTTCACTTATGTCCACTTCATTTATACACCTTACAAGCAATCATGTTAGTTATATTACTCGTTGTATAACTGGATAAGAAGTCAAAACGTACGGAAAAAATAATTAGAAATAATGGGAAAAAAATGTAATTATTACCTTTGTAGTAATCTTATTTTGTTTTTATTACCACTTTTATCTTTATTTTCTAAGTATTATCTTTATAGTACTGCTATTTAGATTGTTAGTATCTATTTTGATCTATTTCAATAATATTTTTAATAAATCAATATAATTCACAAATAATATTATTGTTAAAATTGATTAAAATAAATATCATTAAATTAAATCACCTAAAAAAATAATTATTCAAAGAATCTCAATTTATTGTTTAACATCTAATATATTACTTCTACTTTAGGAAGGAGTTGCAGTTGGAAGAACATTTGCTGCTTTGCAAAACTACCAAGTCGATGGAAACAAAGAAATGATGGCAATTGGGATTATGAACATTGCTGGTTGTTGTTCTTCATGTTATGTTACCACTGGTAGATAAATTTATCCCTATCTTTTATTAAATCATTATAGGCTAGAGCAAAAACTAAGATGATAAATTGTCTTATTTCAGGATCATTTTCTAGATCTGCAGTAAATTATAATGCTGGAGCACAAACAGCAGTTTCGAACATTGTAATGGCAACAACAGTGCTTGTTACACTGTTGTTTCTCATGCCATTGTTTTATTACACACCAAATGTGATCTTAGCAGCTATCATTATAACAGCTGTGATGGGACTAATTGATTATCAATCTGCTTATCGGCTTTGGAAAGTTGACAAGCTCGATTTCTTGGCTTGTATGTGTTCATTTTTTGGAGTTCTCTTCATTTCTGTACCACTTGGTCTTGCCATTGCGGTAAGTAATACATTGAGTTCTTGAAATCAATTGTTGTTATAGAGTACAAATATTTTTTTTACCTAATAATGAAAATCGATGAGAAATTCCTTTTCTTAGATTATTTTCTCAAGCTTTTAGCATATGTTACACTTCAGGTTGGAATTTCAATTCTCAAGATTTTACTTCATGTCACACGGCCAAACACAACGGTTTTAGGAAATATTCCACAAACTCAAATATACCACAGTCTCAGCAGATATAGAGAAGCTCTAAAAGTTCCTTCATTTCTTATACTTGCCATTGAATCACCCATCTACTTTGCAAATTCAACTTACCTGCAAGAGAGGTATATTCATCAATTGCTTGTGACACATTTCTATATCTTTTGCATATCTCATAAAAATTAATTGCTTACTATTTCTAACAGAACACCATGTTCTTGTGGTCTGATTAAGTAATACTTTGATTACAGGATATTAAGATGGGTACGTGAAGAAGAAGAATGGATAAAAGCGAACAATGAACACACATTAAAATGCATAATTATGGAAATGACCGGTACGCTTGTCAAATTAATCTATACAATCTTGTCAATCTGAAGTTTTTGACATACATGATTATGCATATAACTAACAATTCCTTGAAAATGTTTTTGTACTCTCAGCTGTGACAGCAATAGACACCAGTGGTATTGACATGTTATGTGAACTAAGAAGGATGTTAAATAAAAGATCACTTCAGGTAAAGATTAATCATCTCATAAAACACATGTATAATTTTAATTCTACAAGTATTATGTTTTTGATTTTGATTATATTGTTCTCAGCTTGTATTGGCAAATCCTGTTGGGACTGTAATGGAAAAGCTACAACAATCGAAAACCCTAGATTCATTTGGAAATGGACTCTATCTCTCTGTTGGAGAAGCTATAGCTGACATTTCATCAACTTGGAAACCATGAGTTTTTGGAAAGACAAAAATGGAGTTCCTTAAAACTTGGCAGATTAGAATGAGTTGTCCTAAAGCAAAAACTTTCTCTTTGGTTTTTGTTTGTTTGTCAACTTTTTTCAGGAAGTCTTAAGGTGAAGAAAGAAACACTTCACTTTGTTCTGAAGAGACTTTGGAGATATATTTATTTTTGTATTATTCTCCATTGAAGAAAATCAAGAGGCTTGTAATTTTATAATGTTAGCATATTCCACCAAGTTCTTGATTATTTATATGATGTTGTATTTAACAAATTCATAAGGAGGAAAAAGAAATTAAAAAAAAAAACATGTTTTTAAATGTAAGGTACACAATTAACAATTGAAATAAATCAAAACTCTTTAAAGGCGTGTTTGTATTACAAATAAAGAAAATAATAATAATTTAATTTGTGGTTATAATAAAGAATATCACATAAATCTTGTAATTTTTTAAGTATATCACATAGGTTATATTGTTTTGTAAATTAACAATAAAATTCTATTTTAAATATTGAATTAAAAATTTAATCAAATTTTATAATGGGATCAAATTTATTAGATTTTTTTAAAATAATTTACTTTTCATATCTAATTACATATAACTTAATAAAATAACATAATATATCTTAATTTTTTAATCAATAGTTTAAATAAGACTATACTGTTAAATAAATCTATGAAAATACCTGATTCACTTAAAAATTATAAAAGCTTATGCGCTCTACTCGATTAAACTACATAACCCCTCGTGCCCATCACTTCTTTCCGTGTCATTTTTGTGATTTTGTGAGAAATTGCCCAAAGTAGTAACACTTTGCCACATTACACAAGCATAAAGAAAACAAGGCTATTAAAAGGTAATTTCTCCTTATCATGGATTAAATTTGCCGAATTAGAAACATCACAATTCACAAGACTATTCAACAATTAAGCAGTCACTGTTTAACAAGATCATGGTAAAACTAAGAAAAAAAATATTATTACAACTTGTTGCATATATTTTATATATTATAATATAATTGATCAGATACACTCCATCTTTCTTCTTTTGAAATAATCATTTGTACACTTACACATACACTCGTAATTGGCGAGACCCTAAAACAAGGTTATACTTGTACAGCGCAGAAACCAAATTTCTCTTACTTTGTCAAGGGTTCATAATCACAAATTTTAAGCTAAAACACTTATTTTTTCTAAATTTTATATAAATTTAAACCTCTAAATTAGGGTGTATTAGTGACCGCTACGTTATCTATATCATGTCAACCGTACAAAGATACTAAAAAAATAAAAATAAAGAATAATTCATTTTGATCAAAGGGAAACACACTTATTTCAGTAAAGAAAGGGAAAAAAATTGAACATGAATAAATGCTCACCCTGCAAGTGCACTGAGAAGGAATGAAGCAATAACGCACCAACCAGTTACAGTAGAAGCAGTGACTGTAGCAAAATCAAAGAAATACACCATACTCATCCGAGAAACTCGAGTACCGATCAGAATTGAAAGAAAAAATCCAAGATTGAGATAGTAAATGCACTGAAGGCAAAAGATTTGGACAACAATAAGCCAATGACTCATACAACAACTTAAAAACTCAAGCTTAATTCTTAACCCAAAAAACAAACTTGTGAGTTAGAGGGTTGTCTTAATTTATAAACAGTATTGTTGTCTTACTCTTAACCAATGTGGAACTTAACATTCCCTCCATAGCGATTAGAGTTCAGATTTACGACACGAGGATCAATGAGAGTACAAAGAAATCAAAAGTTTAGTTCTGATACCAATTTAGAAACTCATGTCTAATTTTTAACCCAAAAATCAACTTATGAGTTAGAAAATTGTTCAGATTTATAAGTAATGATGCTTTACTCTTAGTCAATGTGTTACTTAACACGACAGAACCATAAAATCTGTGTAATCACTTACCGTCAAACCCCCCAATACTATGGAGCTTCCAAATTCACAAATGACAAAATTCTTTATTTTCAAAAACCTCAAACAACACAAAAGGCTAAACCCAAGTCTCAAATAATTTCATCAAGTTACGCAATTACTCAATTATTCAATTCTATATCATAATCCCAATACCACAATGCTTAAAAAACAAGCTTCAAACCACAATGAGCAAGGGAGGGGAGTTTAATTCCAAAGCATTACTCCCGTTAGCCAAAAGGATCTGACTTTCTGATGGATCTGGATCTAAATAAACGAAAACAAACATACCCGGATGAAGAAAGTTTCTAATTTGTAGAGAGAACCGAGAGCAGAATACCAGAGGAAACGGATAAATAATGGTTTGAAGAGTGAAAAATAAAATTCAATTGACGGAGTAAGACAGTGATCGAAAGGCTTCATCGGCTGCTCTTTGGCAGTAAAATGAAGCTGCTTCTTCTTTTTGGCTTGGAGTAATTTTTGTCACCTAAACGAGACTGTTAAAAGTAGTTGTCTGTGAGAGTTGCAGAGTCGTGCTCCAACCAATCATTCAATGCCAGTTGCCTATTTTTTATTTTTATTTTGGAAGATTTCCCTTGCTAATATCGCAAGTTAGCTTAAAATCTGTTCTTATTATAGATCGAGAAACATGTTTTTGACTTTTACAGTAAGTATAATTGCTTGCTGATTATGATGAAAATTAAAACTAAAATATTTAAATGAATCATTGTTTGCTGATTACGTATCTATTTTCGGAAGTGTTTAATAGGTGCGTTATGGATGGTTGTTAAAATATATTTTCTATTAATTATATTATTTATTTTTATAATTAATTAAATATTATTTATATTTTTTAAAAATTATTATATTAATATTAAATTATATTAAAAATATTTATTGCGAAAAACATCAATAAAAATCATATAAGTGATTTTTTATTAAAAAATAACTAAGTTGTGATTTTTTATAATAAGTCATTTTTTATAGTAAATATAATCAAAGTATTATAAATAAATACAAAATAATGATCCATAAAAAGTAAAACAATAAAAAAATAAATTGATATCCCATCATTATTTTAATTATCAGCTATTATCGATATTGTTTTCAATAAAAACCCACATATAATGTTCTACCATTTATGACCCTTTTATTAGTGAGTTCCACGTGAAATAATTTCTCGATTGGTTATGATATATCGTCATCTAAAATGCATTTTGTAGATATTAAAGAATTATTACAAATAACTTGTACGGACAAATTTAAACACGAAGACCGCATAGCGCAGTGGATTAGCGCGTTTGACTTCGGATCAAAAGGTCGTGGGTTCGACTCCCACTGTGGTCGTTTTTGTCCTCCCCACTCTTCTTTAAATATTATAGGTTTGATCCTTCTTCTATTATATCTAGGGGTGTCCATGGTCCGTCCGGTCCGATTTTTCCTAAAAAAACTTTAACCGGATCGGATCAGACCGTTTGAAACGGTTTTAAGAAATAAAAATTGGATCGGACCATTTGATTTATAAAACCGTTTGGTTCGGTTTTATTTCCGGTTTAGTTCGATTTTTTTATAATTTAATGAAGAATAATGTAAAATTTTTAATATATTATTAATCCGGTCCGGTTTGAACGGTTTAAAATTAATACAAACCGGACCGTTTGATTAATAAAACCGTTCTGTTTGGTCCGATCCGATCCGATTTTACAGTTTGGTCCAATCCGATCCGATCCGATTTACGAACACCCCTAATTATACCACTCTGTAAATTCGTCAAGAGTACATGTTTTACAAAATATAAAAGAAACTAAGATGGTGGTTGAAGTAAAGAAAAGAGACGGTCTTAAAAGAAAATCCCTCGATACAAACAATTTTTTTTAGTTATAATTAACTGATATTTCTTTTATATTTGTAAAAAGTATTGAACTTTTTATTTATTATTATAAATAAATAAAATTAACTAAAAAGTTATTTTTTCATAATATTAAAAGGATTCACTCCATTAGCTCTATCCCTATCAAAGAAACTTACTGAACTTCACACACCACTTTTCCTCTCTGTGACAGCGATTCACTTTTAACCTATCGTACCTATCATGTACGCGACAATGTTGAATATATACACAGCACCGTCGCGTATATAGTAAGAGAGAATTATAATAGTGAGAAAATTTGAAGACATTGTGTAAAAAAAGAAAACTTAAAATAAATTAAATTTAATAATGAAAACTATGTTTAACCAAAAATAAAACTCAATACACACAAAAACAGAAAATAATAATAAATAAAATAAAATGTTTGCCAAGAAGACACAGAAAACTAAAGCGAACAAGACAAAATGGAACTCAAGACATAAGAACCACGTCAAATGAAAAACACTAAGGTGAACATAACACTTGAACGAAAAGGTAATATTTCCATCTCATCCCCTACAAAAAGAGTAGAAAAAAGGAGACCAAACGGTGAAATTTCTTCAAAACCCTCCAAAAAAAATTTCGGATTCCAAAGACCCACTTAAATTACTAGTAAAATCTTGCAGATTACAGTCACAAAGGCTTCACAACCCTGAAGAAATGCTAGAAGCCTTCAACTGTCAACCTACTAATCCCCGGTATAAATGTAAGTTTTTTATTTACCTTCTTTAGGAATAAAACCTTTTTTCCAGAATAGACATTCAAAAAAGCCTACTTTTAGTAAATTATGCAGACATTGAAGAAGCTTCGGACTTGTCTGTCTCCATTAGTTCTGCAGAAGCCGGAGCTTCCTCAGAGCCTGCCCCAACGTTTTCATTACTACTAGCAGCATTGGAATTAGCATTGGCCTCTCCACCCTGAGGTTGCTGTTGCTGCTCACTGCATTGAGGAGGTGGGGTTGATGGAGTTTCTGGAGCAGCTGGCTTGGGTGGAACTGGTTTAGGTTTCATCATTATTGGAAGGCATAACCTGTTAGGAAATACAGATTACGTTTAAGCAAACAATCTACTCACAGAAACAGAGACAAATCAAAATTCTCAAGAGGATAAGTTCTTGACAGTTTGAATACACCATAAAACAAGCAGTATATCCAAGAATCTTAAATACATTACTACATAGTTTAGATAATGCACCTATCAAGTGTTTCGGCCTTCTTTCTCACATCAGCGGACAAGAGTACAGGTGTAGCATGTTTAGGAAGTGAATCCTGCTGTTGCTTTTTCTCTCTTAAAAAGGCCTCTGCTTCCACACACTCATTCAAGACCTACCAAAGGTCAAAATTGAGATTTCAAATAAAATTTACTGAAGCAAGGAAAAAAAACGATTGCAATTAGCAAGAAGTTTAAAGAAACAGTTAAATTACCTTCTGTTTCTCAGATATATCAATGTGATCAAACTTTAGATCAGCTGACATAGCAGCTTCCCTGTAGCTATTTATGCAATAAACAAGTTGATCGACCACAACCCCCCTCTCCATGAACTCCTTGTACCGCTCTTCAATAGGATCACCTTGCTTTAAATTCAACAATTACAGTTAACTATGAACTCAAAATGATGAAAAATCCGAAAGGAGTGATGGGGAGAAAATTTCTAATTTCTTTTCCTAAAAGATGGAAGATGAAAGAACAGAAAGGGGGAGAGAAATGGATACTAATTGAGGATAAGGGGGTAATGGGAAAGGTAGCCTTAGAAAGGACTAGAAAATTGAGGGAACTTACTTTCTTGAGCTCCTCAAGTTTGGCAACATAAACGCCCTTGGTTTCATCTTCACCATCTTCATATAACCAATCTTCTGTCTCTTGAAGCCTAACTGTAAACGCTTCCCTTTCTGAGTCCGTGACAAACTCCTGGTACTTGTCACGTAACTGGATACAGAAAAGCAATTCTTTTAGTTTCAAAAGAAGGAACATAGTATTTATAAACTGAAGACACCTCGTGCAACTTACCTTGTTCCTCATATCATAAACATATGCCTCAACAGCATTTTTCATGTCTTTTGTTTCTTCCATCACACTGTCTTGAAGTGCCATTTCAAACTCTTTTTCAACTGCCTTTTGTAAATCCATTAGGTTCATTCCTCCATAAACCAACTCTGCAACAGGGACATTTGTTTTCTTAACTTTTTTCTTTGGAGCATCAACCTGCAGGACAGGAACCAAGGAGTAAGTAACAAATTAACATAAGCTTGTGTTTGATAGACAAATGATAAAATATAGCAGTTTGAAGATTGATTGATCGTATACATAGACGAGACAAAAGACTAAATGCAGATGAAAATATATTTTGAAGCCCATCACAAAGGGGGATGTTTAGCCTCCTTCCTCACAGAGGCCGAAGGTGTGAAAAACAGCTTCCACCTGCCTGTTTGAGATGAGAAAAACAGAGAAAATACAAGTTAAAAGTATTATTCTCGATTTCACAATAAAATGCACATTTGCCTCTTTAACATATAGCTTATGCTTATCATCAAGAACCACAATTGCATCAAACGTGAAAAGCTCTGACCGATCACAATATTCGAAGAAAAACATAAAATCAAACATGAGGATATTATGAGTTAAACATTGACCTTGTCTGTTTCCATCTGCACAGGCTTATCTCCGGATTCAGTATTGCCCTTTTCAGCTCCCGTAGCATCAGAAGCTGCCTTGGCATCTTGCACGTTAATATCAGTCTCATTGGAGCTTTGAGGAACAGCATCACCGATAGCTTCATCAGTTTCCATCTTAGCAGCTTCTTTTGGCAGTTCCTTTGAGACTGGGACTTCAATTTCTTCCTCCTCCAAGAGCTAGTGTAGATTAAAAAAACAAAAAGGACGAAATAAACAGGTCGTTAAAAGGTTCAAAAGACAATATGCAACACCTGCTACAGCCAACAGTCAGTTTAAAATTTACCACTGCAGACTCCACAGACACAATTCCATGCAGGTTCAACCGAACTTTAAGCTTTAGTTTTGAGCACTCACTTTTTTTAGATTGGAAGGGACCAATCTGCACATAAGATAACATCAAAGGAAGTTAGAACGGCAAAAATACTGTGCCACACAATCAGCAAATAGAAAGTGAAAGTGCATGATTTTGATAGCAGAAATTGACCACTTACTGTATATGTACCAATCTTTGTGAGTGCCTGTAAGTCACTGACATCTTCATACTGTACATCAACTGAAAACGTGCCTGACCGATAAAATGTAAGGGATTTGATGCTAGGTATTGGATTTCCCTTAGGAAAAACAATGGTACTTTGTTGGTTCTCAGTTGTTCCATTTTGGGCATCTGGAACATTGCCTTTCCATGACAGGGAAATTGAGAAAGGAAATCTTTCATTGACCTGTAAGACACGGGTACTATTAAAAAAGTCAATGATCCTGACCAAGAACAATAGTGACTAATCCAAAATGCCCTCCTTTACATGTGAATCTGTAATGTAGAGAATAAAAACTACACCCAGTGGCACAACCAAAGACACTACTTGATATAAACAATATAGAGGGGCATTTACCTGAAAGTCTCGTACTTTTAACGTTGGACTGAGAATAGCACACTCCAACGCAGAGCCTCTGGCAACACACTCGCTGGCATTCATTGTGCGCCTAGGCTCCTTATTGAAGAACTCAGTCAATATCTTAATTACTGCAGGAACACGTGAGCCTGAACCCACAATCTCAACCATGTGAACATTGTCAATTGTAAGACCAGCATCAGCAAGAGCTTTTTCCAAAGGTCTCTTCACGCGTTCCAGAATAGGAACACTAATTTGCTCAAATTCTTCCCGACTGATGAACCCACGGACATCTTTTTCGTCCATCAAACACTCGATATTTATAGGTGCCTCAGGATTTGCACTAAGTACCTTTTTCAACTTCTCACAGGCAGCACGGAGCCTAATACAAGCCCTTGCATTCTGAAAAACATCAATCTTGTACTCTTGCTTAAATTTTGCAGCAAAGTGTTGGAATAGCACTTCATCAAAATCTCTACCACCCAAAGATCTATCAAACGAGTGAGCCAATATTTTGAGTTGGCCCTTCTTAAAGCCAGCAATGCATACTTGCATGCTAGAATGCCCAATATCAACAAATGCAACATTCAAATGGTCTTTGTCTGGTAAATCCGTCTTATAAATCCCATAAGCCAAGGCTGTTGCTGTGGTTTCATGGATCAATCTAAGAGGGTGCAATCCTGCAATAGTAGCAGCATCAAGAACAGCTCTCCTTTGGAGATCAGTGAAATAGACTGGAATCCCAATGCAGCAATCAACCACTGCAGCATTTAGATTTTTCTCTGCTATTCCTTTAAGATTTGAAAACAACATGCCCAAAACCTGAGTTGGCGTAAATGTCCTTGTGTCACCAAGATAACGAGCATGAATCAAGGGGTACCCATCAATCCCCTCGGTAACAGTAAAAGGAAATGACTTTAGATCCCTTTGCAACTCAGGATCAGAAAACTGCCGACCAATAAGCCTCTTGACTTGAGTTATTGAGTTTTTTGGGTTCATTGTAATTGAAGCAGCCCCAGCAGTCCCAATGAACCGCTGCTTGTCACCAAAACTGATAATAGCAGGAGTTTCACGCTTTGATTCATCGTTGAGTACCACATCAATCCCCCTCTGCCTAGCAACAGCTACAATGCAGCTTTCATTACCAAAATCAAAACCGACCACACTCATCCTCGCTAAACTCTAACCAGTTTATATGCAGAATCTGGTCTATCTGAACCAAGAAAATTATGAACCAATATTAAACAGCTGCATTATCAAGTACCAACTAGTTCCAATCTAAACTACAAAGCTAAAGCAACCTAAACGGTGGAATGAAAAAAGAAGAAACTAAAATGTAACATGTATCAAACAATGCTATATCATAGATCAGCCCAGCAATACATATTATATCAAAAATTAAAGTAAACAAACTCATACAGCAGTACGTTTCAAATTTAGATTAAATCGAAATACCTAAATATGAATATCAATGAAATTGAACGAATAGAACACATAATGATCAATAAATCGATGTAATAACTTAAACAGTATACTATAAACAACTTACGAGGCAACTATAGAACAAACCAATAAATAAATTATAACAAAAATGAAGTAGAAACTACAACAAAAAAATAGATAAATAATAACACTCTAAAACTTACAACAAAAATATCACCACAATTACATCGGACAGAATTTTACGGTGTTCAATTGAATGAGTCAAAATAACTATAGTTCATTTTTAACGGAGCCAATGATGCATTGGAATTTTTTTAATAGAAAAAAATATATGAATTGAACAAAAGATATTATTTTTGTAAGTAGTGATATTTTTGTTGTTTAAAAGAAAACACACACACAAAACGAAATCCACACGCAGAGAAAGCCTAGTCTGCGCCAAATTATAAAGCAGCCCAGCCAATAACATCTCAAATCCACAAATGGAAGGCCTCAGATCAAGTGTACTCCTCGTAAAGAGATCTGAAACTAGCGCAGGAGCTAGGTTAAGACCCGTACCTATATAGTGATCCACAGCAGCTCCAAGGTCACCACCACAAATTGCAACGGATGATAATAGAAATGAGGCGCTCTGGTGTGTGGTTTCTAGAACTCTCTTTTTTACGAGGTAAATAAAGATGCTACGGGAAGAGGGATCTATTAAAGGATCAAAGGGATATGTGTGGAATTTTTGAGTTTGTTCCTTTTGATTTTATAAATTATTATATAAATATCAATACTTTTCCACTAGCTATCAGCCTATCACAAACTATATTTCGAACAATTTAGTTTTTATAAGAATGCCTTAAATTTAATTTATTTGTTTCGTACCACTAATTTTTTTTCCCTTATTATCTATAATTTACAAAAATTGATTATTTATGTTTACGTAACATAACCCATATAACTTGATTCTCATGCATTCACCGTGTCTACGTTGACAGTTGACACCATGCTATCGAGTCTTGTTGGTGTCATAATTATGGGTAATTATCAATGATTATGATATTTTTTCTAGTTATATTTTAAATTAATTTAGTTAAATATTATTTATTTCATTTTAAATTATTCTTAAAAATACCTCATGTGTTAGAAAAAGTTTTATTTTGATAACATGAATAACAAAAATATGATTAGACAAATAACGTGTAAGAGATTAATGAAATATTTTTTAATTATTTATACGTTTTTACAACTTTTTTTAAACATAGTATTGACTTTAAAAAATATTGGTAATTATTTACGTTGAAACTTGTTTTATTAAATGCGTGTGTAATAATTTATATATTTAAACTTAAAAATTTAGGTCTAACTCTTAATCCAATAGTCACCTTGTGAGTTAGAGGGTTGTTTAGACTTATAAGCAGTATTACTGTCTTACTCTTAACCAATTTGGGAATTAACATCCTCCTTCCACATCGACTAGAGTCCAGATTTACGACACGATCCAGATTTACGGTATGATATCCGATGAAAGTACAAAGAAACCAAAAATCTAGCTTTGATACCAATTTAGAAACTCAGGTCTAACTCTGAATCTAAAAATCAGCTTGTGAGTTAGAGGATTGTCCAGACTTATAAACAATACTTGTGAGTTAACATTTAAAAATGTGAAATAATTACATTTTTATAATTAAATAATCACACGTAATTATTAAAATAATTACTTAGCCTTTGGTTTTTTTAATTTTTTTTTTTATCAATCAAACAAAAAGGGAGGGGGGCCTTTTGGGGTTTCCTTTGGACGGAAGGGCTAGTGCCGTCTGTCCTTGTTAGTGGGGGTGTCCGGATTGATGTGCTAGCACTGCTGCTATAAAGATCTGCGACTGATATTTTTCTTTATTTTGATACAAGTATTCAATTTTTCAAAAGGAGTTTATAAGCAACGAATAAAGAGAACGAGCCGTAAAGAAGTTATTTGGATTTACCGTGAACCTTCCGATTTTTGTCTAATTTTTTGTACGATGCTCAAGTAGATATTTCATTGGAACCCTTGTAGGGGTAAATTTTAAAAGGAGTGAATCCGGATTAAAATACGAAGGGGTTAAAAAAAAACACAATTAGCTATCTGATATTAGGGTTTTTTTTTCTATTACTACGTGACATTAGGTGTTATATATATATATATAAAGAGTTAAAATTTATTTAAAAACAAAAATATAGCAGAATTATGATTTATATCTAAAAAGAGTATCATATAAATAATAAAAATAACGCTACTTATTTTTCGATTTTATTTATTTTTAATTAAAAAAATACTATATATATTTTATTTTAATAAAAATATTATTAAATTTTATTGATATATTGAATATAAAAAATTTAAAATTTAAATATATGTATATTTTTATACACATTTTAAAACACCAAGAGTATTAACCAGAGCTTTGATAATTCCAACTACAAACAACCCTATAATTGAGGTGAATCATTAAATGATTTCCAGAACATAATATGTATACACTTCAATGACTCATGCAATGAAGAGGAACTCGAATGAATTATATTATTTCTATACAAAAAAAGGTTTTATACTATATATATTATTATTTTAATAAATATATAAATAAAATTTATTATCATAATTTTGATTAAAAAATCAAAACATGTGTAAGAATAAAAAACCAAACAAAACAAACAGTAACTAAATATTATATTATTTTTGATTGGATCAATTTTGATTCATAGCAATTTAATTTACAAGAACATAAATCCAACACAATATATTGTAAATTGTTTCTTAATTATTATTTTTTTATTATAAAAATGTTAAATTTTTATATTATTATAACTAAATTAATTAATTAAAAATAATTTAATTTCATAACATTAAAAAAATATTAATTTAAATCAAAAATATGAATATATATATATATAGCATAAATAAATATGGTATAAAATTTCACCTCTAATTTCAATAATGTAATATGAAATCATACAATTTTGTATCCTCGCATATTTATGATATTTTAGCCACCAAAAACAAAAATTATAAAAGTCGAATTGTCTTAAGCTCAAAAATTATCACAGCCTACGTCTACTATAGTTGGTTAAACATCTATTGCAAATGGGTGACAATCCTACAGCTGGTCAAACATTCTAACCCTTTATAGATTTTTTTTTTAATAAATAAATCTCTAGCATTTATAGAGTGCCTTAACGATTATAAGGCTCACTAAAAAAAGGCACGTAAAATATTAATAATAATAAAACAAAATAAAATTTAGGTTATATGATTTAACTTTTAACTCTTTCTAATAAATATATATTTTTTATATTATAAAAAATAAAAAATAATAACATCGTAAAATTTATAATAATAAAAATAATATTTTAATAATATTGAATAATGTTAAATATTTAACGAGTTTAAATAATAAGTTCAATTTGAATGATATCTAATGAAATGTCATTAAATGAGAAATGATGTATCAAATTTTTTTAATAATAAAAATATATAAAATGTTATTTTATTATTATAAATTTTAAATATATTATTTTATTATTTGTTTAACAAATATATACAACATATTTTTAAATAGGTGATTTTTATTTTTTTTAGTTGTACCAAAAAATATAAAGTGAGTTAAAAATATCATATAATAGTATAATAAATTTATAATTTAATGCACATATTCTTTCTTTATGTTTATTTTAAAAATGATTTAAAATGAAAATATTTGTATAAAGAAAAAAAAACAAGATAATTGTTTTGAGTTAAATTTTTATAATATTTGTAATTATATTTTGGATACATTACTTTACGGGTGTCCAACGGTCCGATCCGGTTCGGTTTTGGTTAAAAAAACTTTAATCGGACCAGATCGTTTATATTACTCAGACCGGACTAGATCGAATCGTTTGAAATGGTTTTAATAAATAAAAACCAAACCGAACTGTTTGATTTATAAAACGGTTTGGTTCGATTTTTTTATAATTTAATTAAGAATAATGTGAAATTTTCAATATATTATTAAACCGGTCTGGTCCAGTTCGAACAGTTTAAAATTAGTACAAATTTGATCGAACCGTTTGATTAGTAAAACCGTTCGGTTTGGTCCAATCCGATCCGATTTTACGATTTAGTCCGATTCGAATCGGTTTATGAACACTCTTACGTCACTTGCTAGTTAGCAATAATTCAATCAAATTTGATGAATTAAATTTGTAATATATAATTATTTATGCGTAAATAAGCAAAATAAAAAAAAAAGGAATTCATAGCAAATATAAAATATGCTCCGTGATGCTTAAAAGCATCTCCAAAGCATTTTTTTTTTGTAAGAAGCGCTTTTACATCCTCTCACAAGCATTGAAAAGTGTTATTTATATTGGTTAGACAAACACGACACTTTTCATCTTTTTTAAATCAGGTGTTACAACATAATAAAAAAACAAGACTTAATTACTATATTAATTTTTAAACTTTCATCAAATTTGTACGTATTCATAAGTTTTAAGATTTTATATATAAATTTTTAAATTTTTTTACATAATTACTTAAATTTTTAAATTGTATATTTTATCTCATAAATTTTTTAAAATTCATAAATTAGTTATAACTTAATTATTAAAATACATATTATTATTCAAAATTTTAAGCAGTAAAGTTTTTAAAATTTAAAATTAAAATATTCAATTTAAAATTTTAAAACACGTTGTATAAAATTTTGAAAATTTAAAATTTAAATTATACGATTTAATTATACATGGATATATATAAACTTTAGCGACCAAGAATATATATTCTAGAATCAAAGATATTCTAACTCAAAACAATATGTAACTTATTCGGGTTATAATTATGATTAGTAACACAATTATCTCGATAAAGAGAAAAAATATCTGTATATAACTAATTGAAGTTTAAAAGCAATGAACATAGAAGATGAAGCAATTTGTAAACATAAAATTATTAAATAGACAATAATTTCATAACAAGAACCATCTAAACTTCTGGAAGAAAATAAAAATAGGTTTTATCTAAAAGTTATAAACCAATAGTTTCATAAGCAAAAACAGAGTTGCTCTGTTTTTTCCCATTATTACCTTCAAACTATGCAATAGCCATTTAACTAGGAAGAGATGGAAAGCAACTTTCCGATCGAACTAACGAAGAAGACCTTGCCTTATCAGCATTTTTTTCCAGAGAATTACTTGAATTCGAACGTGCATTTCTGGGAATTTCCAAGCTGCGACGAAGAACTTTTCCCATAGCAAATATGGGATGCTCTGTTTTTTCACTAAAAGAACTTAATGATCTGAACTCTTTGCAGACATTAATATGACGATTAAGCGCTTCTTCTGTAGAGATTAGTTCATTTGATCTTAAAGCTTCATCTTTTACCGCTTCAATACAAAGCCCACAAATCCATCGTCCTTGAAAGCGTTGACGAACTTTGTGAATGTAAAGTGTAGTACACTCCTCTGTGAAACCACAAGAAGCACATTTCACCGACTCAACTTCATTATCAGAATTGATTGATTTGTTAATCATGTTTGACTCGGACTCGAAATTTTTATTTGCCATTGTTTTGTTCTCTCTCAAAAAAAATACACGAATAATAGTGACTATTGACAAAGATTTATATGTTTTGATTTTGTATAATGAAAATTCCTGAAAATATTTAGAACGTAATTAATATTCTCTTATTATTAGTTTTCCTTATACAAAGTCAAAATATTAATGAGGGCAATAACTTTATATTTATTAATTATTTTTTAAAAAGGAAAGATTTATTTTAAGTGAGACCCAATAATTATTTGAAATGAAATATTTAAATTTAATATTTTTTATGATAGTCTAATTCATCAATTTTGAAAATATGATAACATAAATTTAAAGATAAATATTAAATTTAATAACAATCCATCACATATCTTACGGGGAATAATGTATTGATGTATGTTTAAAAACATTATAGTAATATATGTGTCTGACCAAAATAGAATTATGGGAATATAAGAATATTTGAAAACCCTTGCAATTATTCTATAATTAAATGTATACTAATATTTTACTTTCTATAAATAATTAAATAAAATATTTATAATTAATGAATATTTTGAAAGAAAAAAATTGCCTTAATTACTTTCAAAAAAATCTTTGACTTTACTTTAAACAAATTCTGAAAAATTGCAAAAGAAATCTCTACATGTTTGCCCAAATAAAGAGGCATTGATAGAAAGACAAAAATTATTATTTTAACTTTTGACTCAATTATACTGAATCATTGAGAAAAGACAAAAAAAAAAAAAATCAATAGTGCAGAGTATATACTCGTTTAGAGATGTAAAAAAATATAAGTAAAAATGAGAAGAGATGATTTTTTTTAAAGAACAAACAAAGAAACATGTAATATAGAGTAGAAAAATAATTTAATTTAATTATATAAAGGAAAAACGTGAAGAGTGAGGAACTAATTAATGGCTAATATTTGTTTTTTTAAGGTTTTTTTTTAAACAAAACTAATAAATTTATATTGTATTTTTGATTTCTTGTTTTTAAATTAAAGTTTTTCCACGATCCTATTAGGCAAGGCGGTATAATATCTTCTCTTAAATATGACCATATAAGTTGGAATTCTTTTCCTCGTGGTTTAAAAGAAGTCTGCGTATGAATATTTATAAATTTAAATTTTAAATTTAATTGTTAGAATAACTTATTCAATTTTTAAAAAAAATTAAAAAAAATTGTAAAAGTAATATTTTCAAAATTTAAAATATCAAATCTAACAAATTATTTTACTTTTAATTAGATTTTGTTTGAATTAAACAATTATTCATACATGTTTAATATTATATTTGTTTAATTTTATCACTTTTAATATTATTAGGATATTATTTTTATTTTTATAAATTTTAAATGTATTTTTATTTAATTTCTCACGAGACTCATTTATAATTTAATTACTCAGTTATCCTTACTTTTTTAGAAAATTTACAAAAACACCTATTTTTCTACGTACATATCCCAAACAGTAGTTTTATTTAAAAAAAATCTAAAATATTATCCGAACCTTCCATATATATTAATATTTTCTTATACAAAATTAAATCTTCCTATATAATTGGCATCATCCTTTGTATCAAAGTTTTAAATATAAATATCTATCAATAAATTAAAATAGAATTTTTATAAAAATATTATATAATTATCATTATTGATAAAAAATTTACAAAATTTATAAAATACTAAAACAGTCAATTATTTATATTTTAAATTAATTTTTTATTTATTACATATATTTTTAAATACTTATAATATTTATATTAACCAATAAGTTAATCAATTAATTAAAATATTTATATATTTTTATAAAATATTATAAAATAAGTAATTAAAAATCTTAAAATAATTAAGTAGATTATGTAGTAAATAAAATATTTAAAATAATTAAGTATAAAATAAATATCATAGTATGAAAATATATTTTTGATAATTTGTCTATTCCATAATATATAGGATATTTTAGTCAAAATATATTTAAATTGTAATTTAACGATAACAAATTTTAAACGATAATTTATCGATTTTCTTGATAATTTTATGACATTTTAACTAAAAAAATATAAATATTACGTTCGATTTTAAGATATACAAAATAATAATATTATCGTGATAATACCAACAATATCTACGATATTATTAACATTTTCATATTGATTATAACTACAAATTTTATTTTTATTTTTATTATATATTTAATATTAATTTTTTAAATTGATAAAAAAATTATTTTATTTTTTATATATTTCTTTTAAATTAATGAAATTATTTTAATAATGTTTTTTTTATAAAATTTTAAAATTATGAACTAAAATAACTATCAATTATCTCATTTTTTCCGACAAAATGCCATAAAAATTCTATAATTTTGGATAAATAATTACGAAAATATTCAAATTTATATCAATTTTAGACAAAGATACCCAGATTATTTTTTATAGAAAGATACCCATATTTTTATTATGATTACATATAAATACTTAAATAAGATCAAGGGTTCTCACGGAAGCGTATTATCATATTGCTAATATGGGTAACCCACCTTTAACCCTTAACTTTAATTAACCCACCCATACCCACCAGCTGAAAAGAAAAAATATTTCGATGGAGATGGATCCAGACCAGGTGACCAAGGCATTCGTAGGGTACTACTATTTGACCTTCGATGCTAGCCATGCTGGCTTGGCCAATCTCTATTATAAATATTGACCTTCAGGGGGGTCCAAAAATCCAAGGCTCTCAAAACATCGTCGCCAATCTTTCTAGCCTCCCATTTCCCTCAATGCTAGCACGGCATCACTACCGTCGATTTTCAGTCCTCTGGTCTTGCTGCTGGCTTGGCCAATCTTTATCAGGAAGGTTCCATGTTGACCTTCGAGGGTCAAAAGATCCAAGGCTTTCAAAACATTGTCTCTAAGCTTACAAGCCTCCCTTTCCAACAGTGCCAGTACATCATTACCACTGTCGATTGTCGGGCCTCTGGTCCTGCCGGTGGTATGTTGGTCTTTGTCAACGACAATCTCCAACTAACCAGCGAACAGCACGCTCTCGACTCCACTCTATATCCCGGTGGGTATATATGGGTGGGTTAACTGGGGTTAAGGGTGGGTAAATAAGAAATTCAGCTTCATACGATGTAATTATTTATAATAAGCTTGCATGTAAAGTCTTTAATTTAAATTAGTTACTTATACCTAACCAAAATAAAAACATGGGTAATTTTTTATAAAAAAAAATAATTAAGATAACTTTGCGTGGAATTGATAAAAATTTGGATAAGTACTAGTTTTTTACTCTATTATTTTATTCAAAATGAATATATTAATTTTATAATTATTAAATTAAACATATTAAATTTTTTAAAATTATTATTTTAATCATATAATTTATAAATTATATATTTTTAATCATATTATTATAAAAATAAATATCTTTAATTATATAATTTATTAAAATAAACATTAATAATCCATCAAAAGTAAAAGAGTTCGTTATTTCATACAAAATTAAGATAAATAAATACAAAAT
Organism: Hippophae gyantsensis; assembly: GCA_030763125.1. Lineage (NCBI taxonomy): Eukaryota > Viridiplantae > Streptophyta > Magnoliopsida > Rosales > Elaeagnaceae > Hippophae > Hippophae gyantsensis. The sequence goes on along the minus strand of CM061039.1, from coordinate 2,488,839 downwards.
TCTTAAGAACTTACCCTAACTCGCATAAACATAAAAATATATACATAATCAGACAACACAACAAAAACACAAACAATATAATATAAAAAAAACATAAAATTTTGAACAATAGATATTAAATATATTCAACATAAATTAAGTAATAATATTAAAGCTTTTAATTAAAGTATAAATTTTTACTATGTTGTAATATATTTACCTTAAATTTATATTTATATTAGCACACCAATAGATCATAAAATTATGGTTATTCGTAAAATTTGATGGTTTTTTCTTTAAAATAACTATAATTGAAAATATGTGGAGTGAAAATGATTTTTGTAATATCGAAATTGTGTTTAATCGAAATTGAACATATATTAATATTATTATTTTAATTGCATATAATTACATAGAAAAATATAATTTTAATAATAAAAGATACAATATTTTATATAATTATATTAAAATTTTATTTATTATTACTTTATACTTTATACTTTATTTAAAAATATGTGTTAAATGGTTAAAAAATAAAAATTAATGTTAATATTTTAAATAATATAATAAAGTAAAAAATTAAGTTAACGTTTAATTTTTTAAATTAAATATATTTTGAATAAATGTTCAAAAATAATAAACGTTGTTAAATCATGAAAAAACTATTACTGACTTATAACCGAATGTACTCGAAATTGATGTAGAGTGATCATTAACCACGTATTAGTAATAAGAAATTTAACTATTAACTATCTTGATGACATCTTCAAACTCAAAACAATTTATTTCTTATTGCGTACAACAAGATATAAAAACTCAAAGAATTTAACTTAATTTATTCTCAAAATGAGATTTTTACACTTTAGTTAAAATAGTATATTTTGTACTATTTCAAACGTATTGTTAATGTCGTAACACAACAGTAAAAACGAAATTTAAAATGATCGAAATTTTTGATAGAATTTTTTATTTGATTAAACAATTAAAGAAGGGTACTTATAAAGTTGTTGAGTTAAATCCACAAATATGTGCACTTAAATGAATCAAGAATCGAGCGATAACGTCATACACGTTACGAAAACCAATTATGTGTTGTGTATAATAATCATGCTAGCATATAAAATTATAGTTAATTATATACTTATATATATTATCGATTCGTAATAATAAAACTTACACAATCAAAGATAGAACATTAGTTAAAATAAACAAACATTGTATTGTGTACACATGCGTAGAATTTTCATAAATAATAAAATTAAATATATATAATTCAAAAATTGAGAAATTAAAATATATTTAATAACAAAACAACTTTCACATTTTTTTAAATTATAAAACTGTCTAACACTTAATGAAATAAATCAGAGGGCTACATATTTTACGATTGATTTAGCACCCATTTTTTAGAGATTTTATTTTCTCTGTGACCCATTTTAAGGATATTGAGCTTCAAGAAACCCATTATACATTAAGTTGCACGCCATGATTTTCCTTGTATTAGATATATTTAGGACATAATGTAAATATTGTATTAATATGAATATAATTTAGGTCACGTAAATAAAAATAATAATATGAATAATTTAAAATATTTTCTTATTCACTTTAATATAGAATAAAATGTAAAATATTTTAACAATAATCTTGAATAGTTATTCATCTATACCCCTAAAAAATACACTTAAATGAACTATTTTTTCTTCATATATTGGTATAATTATTTTTTCTCATTTCAACTTATTTAAAAATTAAAATTTTATTTTTTTATTTTCTACATTTATAATAATATTTATTATTATTTTAATTTAAATATTCAAATAAATATAATAATATTATTTTCATTAAATTAAAATACATAATAATTCATATCAAATTCAAATATATTATAATTTTCATTATCATTATATTTTTCAATTAAATATAACCATAATGTAAACAATTTATTATATTTGTATAAATAGTAAAATAAAATTGAGATATTGTTAATAACTTTAATTTATTACATAATTTTTTACATTGAATATTTTAATGATTAAGATTTACAATATAATTAGGAGAGAAATTTACTTAATTAAATTTCAATTATTAATATATGTGATAAATCTTTTACACTTGTATATTTTAATGATTAAGATTTACAATAATTAAAAAATATATTTTTTTCATTACTCTATTTTGAAAACAAACATTTAAATTGATTTTTTTATATTATAATACACTTAGTTTAGATGTTTTTCTAACAAAATGTAACAAAAACACATTATTTTGATAATTTGAAATAACACATTATTTAGATAGTTTAGAGTTTGATAGAAAAAGTTAACATGATATCTATGCATTTACCAAAAAAAAAAAGCATTAATATCCATGGATTAATTATAAATAAATTTTTTAATAATCACAATTTTTTTCCAATAATTAAGGATGAGATTCAAATAATTGTATTTATTGAATAATATTAAAATATTAAAATTTTATTAGTTACAATTGATAAGTAAAAAAAATAATGTTTATTTTATTTTATTTATTATAAGTATGTAATAAATTGAAAATAATGTGGTGAAATATTATTTATAAATATAATTCAATTTATATAATTATATCAAATAAAAAATTATAAATTTAATTATAATTATAATATATAAAAATATTTTTTTATAAGAAAAATACTTACAAGAGCCACTAAAAAAAGTCAAATATTTTTTCTTCATTGAATTAAAAATTTGAAGTTAATTAAAACACAACTATTATTTTTGACTAAAATTAAAAAGAGTAAATTGAATAAACGAAAAGAAAAGAAAAAAAAGGAGAAAAGGGAAAGATGGCGGGAAAATACTTAAACCGACTTGACTACGTTATATTTGGCGCGCACAATGGCTAGGGTTTCGACAGCCTGACTTTCGCGGGAAAAAATTCTTTCAGTCGATTCGAACGGGAAACAGGAAAAGATGCCGACTTACAGACTTAGAGGCATCGATGTGGATTTCCCGTTCGAGGCCTACGATTGCCAACTTGTTTACATGGAGAAAGTCATTCAAGCTCTTCAAGAGGTAAAGTCGCAGAAAATTGAGGATTTAGCTTTCGATTTTCGAATTGTGGCCGTAAAATTTAATTTTGACTTGTCTCACAAATCAAAGAAAAAAAAAAGAAGACGCCCTAATTGGAGAAATATTAAAGGGCTTTTGTTTTGATCGGTCTTTTTGACGATCAAGGTAGTTATTTCAATATCCGTCAAAGGAGTTCTTTGTCAACGACACAGAATTTTTCGAACTTCAACTATTTTTTTTATTTTTAACAAATTTAAACTATTATCCATGACTTTTGTGGAAGTTACAATTTTAATATTCCACATTCTTTCGGATAATCTCATTTGCATCTGGGTTTTGTAATGTGGAAGAAATGTAACGCACTGCTGGAGAGTCCTACTGGAACTGGAAAAACTTTGTGTCTCCTTTGTGCAACTTTGGCTTGGAGAAAGAGCTTGGGCACATTTTCGACTGGTGTGAGTGCGTTAAGCAGTCAGAGCAGCCAAGGGGCTGATTCGTCTTCACAGTCTGCATCTAGGAAACATCCCATCATTATTTACGCATCACGCACTCATAGTCAGATCCGCCAAGTAATTAAAGAGTTAAAAATGACCTCATATAGGTCAGTCATTTAAATTTCTTCTTCTTTTTAGCAGTTTAAAATGATGCATTGTGTTTATCGTTTGAAACCTTTTGATGACCCTTGAAGTTCAGCCCTTAAAATGATGCATGAAATGTCAAATATTGAATGTAGGGTTTAGCTTTATCTTTTCTTTTTTAATAATATTAAATAAATTAATGGTCAACCATGGTAATTTTCAAGTTTTGAAGTTCTTCCATTCCCATGTATGTTTTTGACATTTAATTATCTGATTTTATTATATTAACACTCCTTTAATCTCATTAATGCAAAATGCACATTGTTGTTTTTCCAGCTGGGGTGATGTTAGTTGAATCTGCTTTGGTCAGTACAGATGTTACTCAAATTTGGTTTAACAACACATGTTTCTATCCTTGCCAGTTATTCTGCAATTGATACATTTGGATAATTGCAATACTCTTAATACTTCAGTTCATACAGCATGCCTACTAGAAACTGAAATGCAAAATTTACATGATTTCAACTTGTTTATCACAGTACATAGTGTTGACTTTTTTTAGAACTTTGATGCAAATATGTTTTATTGCTAACCCATGAGAATCGGACCCATCTTGCAAAATAAGGACTTTTTGCATAAATGATACTTTTCTTATTTGGGTATTCTCCTAAAATTTCTATCGAGCTGGACTTTGTAGTATCCTTTGTTTGCAGAGTTTGAAATTTGTTAGCTACCTAATACTTGAGTATATGCAGGCCCAAAATGACAGTTCTAGGGTCTCGAGAACAGTTTTGTATTCACGACGAAGTCAGCTTGCTCAAAGGAAGAATGCAGTCAAATGCTTGCCGTTTTCTTCGCAGAAGGCCAGTCAAAAAACAATCTGAAGAGCAGGATGAAGAGCAGCACAAAAAGCGCTGCCAACATTATTCTTGTGTTTCTGGTATTCTGACCAACATTGTGCTTAAATGTGTGCTTGTGGTGTCTATTAAGTGCATCATAAAAACATAGCATGACATGTGAGTCTGTGACATTGCATTTCCCCCTAGTTCATATAGGCTGAACCATATTTCTTTGCTTGCATTGCATTGTAATAAATTAGAATTATTAGTCTCTCTCGTGACTGATAAATTTAGCCAAAAATGCTACACTATAAGTTGGTTTTAGGGTGGAAGAGAAGGCTTGAAGGAGGTCTTCATAGTGGTTCCAAGAGTGTTGCGTACCCAGGGCGTGATTGTTTTTTCGTCCCTCCTTTTTACTTTGCTTTTATTTTTAAATTTCAAGTAGAAGCTGGAGTTTCTAAGAAAGTCAAGACTTCAATTTCAAGTTTCTAGGTGGTGTTTTGTAAGTCTTAGTACTGGCCATTTCTCGAACCAAATACTTGTATCTTTTATTGACACTGCTTGATTTTGATTTTTCTCTTTTGAATAATTAACTTGTGTTTTATAATGTGTCTTATGCATTTGCTTTGGCCTGCTTTTCAACTGACTTGTCTTACTTCTTTGTAATTTTTTATGTGGTTTTGCTTTTCTTTTTTTATAGGATAATCACGCATGAATTTTTTATCAACACATACATATCTTTCTAAAAATGTTGAAATTTGATGACTTTCTTTCTGGGTCATGTGCTGCAGGAAAGTGACTGTTTATGCTTGGCATTCTTATGATTTATTGAATTAATTGACTGTTTATGCTACCTAATTTCATTTATGTTGGTGCTTTTATTGTAGGTTACCTGAGGGAAAACCCTTGTATTGGAGATGAACCTATTGATATTGAGGACTTGATCAATATAGGAAAGACTTATGGGCCGTAGGTTCCCTTTGTTACTGTTTTATATTTGTTTAATAGAATGTTTACATCTAGTTTGGTGTTAAGACCATTTACCACCATCTAATATACTCCAAGGACATTGATTTTTTTTTATAATTGTGAACCTCTTTTTTGCAGGTGCCCTTATTATGTATCACGTGAGCTTCATACAGTGGTTGATATACTATTTGCACCTTATAATTATTTAATTGATCCTGTATATAGGAAATCTTTAAACTTTGTCTGGCAAGACAGTGTACTCATCTTTGATGAAGCTCACAACCTGGTAAGGATGCTTCTGTTATTTAAAGACAAAAAAATTGATTTCTCTCTTATACTATAAAAATGAATTTATTATAAGCGGCTGTCTCTCATGTATTCAATTATGATGCAGGAGAGCCTATGTGCAGATGCAGCTTCTTTTGACTTGCCCTCTTGGCTTCTTTCTGCTTGTATAACTGAAGCTAAAAATTGTGTTAGCCTTGCTAGACAAAGAGGGGACCAATCCAGTGACAAAACCCTGAAACCAGATGACTTTGCTATTCTAAGAGGTAAACTTGATTCAAAGATGTTCAACGAATATTATATGTCTATTAATGATGTAACATTTGATTATTACTTTGGGAATGCATAGTAACTATTTGATACTAAGTTAAAATTGGTTGATTCTGTGTGGATTTGGTTCATGATTGTTACATTTAAGCTCTCATCTCGTTTTTTTTGTTAACTTCCTTTTTTTCTTTTTAAAATAAAAATTCCCAACATTTTCTTTAACAAGATGATATTATATATTTGCAGCACTTCTTCTAAAGCTTGAGGCACGGATTGCTGAAGTGCCCATCCAATCCAAGGAATTCGGTTTTTCTAAACCTGGGCCTTACATCTATGAACTGCTTGCTGATCTTAATATCACCCAAGGAACGGTTTTGCAGCTTGTAAACACAATTGAGAAAGCATCTCAACTCATCCAGGAAGATAACCAGCAGACGGGAAAGAACAACTTATGTCGGTTAGAAAGCATTATGGACATTCTTAAAACAATTTTCAGAGGTGACACCAATGCTCATGCAAAATTTTATCGTGTAAGTTAAAAAAATGGGTTGCACGTCATTGTGTTAGATGGACTTGAAGTGATTTGCCAATTTATTTGCTTTGTCGAATGATTGATTTTCTATATTTTGTTATTGTGCTGTAATGAGCTCTGTTTTTTTTTCTCTCTTTTGGAGTTCTTTTAACTGTTCTTCAAATCTAGAATTCTTTTTTGTTCATTTCAGGTTCATGTGCAAGAAGTTGCAGCAAATGTTGCTGATGGCTTAAAAGGTAAATTGAAGGATATGAGGTTCTCATATTAATGTTTTTAATCAATAGTACATCACATGGGTATCAAAGAGCAGTAAAGGATTAGCATACGAATCAGGCTTGGGTTTTTGCTGCTAAGGAGCTGATTAGTTTTCCTGACCAGAGCTCAATAAGCTTGATTTTGCCTGGGTTGATTAGGCAAATAATGTTGTTCTATTCTTATGAAAAGAGCTTAAGAAAACTTTCCAAAAGTCAATTGTATTAGTAGCTTGACCTTGTATAAGTTCTTCATGATCATCATGCGATTGAGGGCACTTGTTCCTACTATTTTTAACATTTGGATATGTTGATTTTTGGTTTAAGGTAAGGTATCTAGGACACTCAGCTGGTGGTGTTTTAATCCTGGACTTGCAATGAAGGAGTTCTGCGAGCAGAAGGTGGGCTCTATTATACTAACGTCTGGCACACTTTCCCCAATGGATTCATTTGCTCTGGAACTAAAAATGTAAGCCACATATGATTGTACTTTTCCATTTTCACTCTCTTGCGACTAACATCAATTCTAAGGAAATACTTTTTTCCCCAGAGAATTTCCTATCCGCTTGGAAAATCCACATGTTATAACCCAAAGTCAGCTATGGGCTGGAGTAGTACCAGCTGGTCCTTCTGGCTATTGTTTTAACTCTTCTTATCGAAGTCGGGAGTCTGTTGAGTACAAGCAGGAGCTTGGCAATGCTATTGGTGGGTACTTAGATATCAGTACTTGAAAGCTCTTTTGGCTCTACTATCAGTAACTTTTTCTTTTGCTCTACTATCAGTGCTTGTTAACTTGATCAACTTAAAATACAAAGAACTGCTACAAGGTGGTAACCTATCTGGGATATTCCGAAGTGTCCACGGTCCAGTCTGGTTAAGCAAACAAAATTCAAAACTATACCGGATTATAAAGTGCAATGGATTGGACCATGCTGTACAGTCTGGTCCAGGTCCGGTTAAATGGTTAAATATTTTTATGAAAACTATTTCACGCATGGCTTGAGTCCTACTTGACAACCTTAAGTGCTTGGGTTAGAATCTCCTTAGGGGAATATCTAAAAATTGATTAAATATGTAGGAACGCGCATATTCCACTGAAATTCACGGCTTGGTGCTGTTTCTTTAGTGAGGATAACATGTTTCGACTCCCAGTTTAGGCACGTCTTCATATTATTATTTTTAACTAAACATAAAATAAATATTTAAAAATAAAAATTAATTGACGGTCTGGTCCAGCCAGTCCGGTGTGTAATATTACCAAACTTGACAGAACTTTTTCTTACTTCTTACTGTACAATTATGGTCCGATTTATCGGTGTGGATGGAGTGTTGCCAAGGCTGTGATAGTTCTTTTGGACTCTGGAGAAAATCATTGTTTGCTTTCTGCAATTTCAAATTTGTATTTATATACACTTTGTTTCTGATTCAAAGTCAAACTGGGCTCATGATTTATATTAATTTAGCGCAAAAAAAAATGTTATCTGAGATGGCTTCTTGAATTTCACCTTCCAGTCAATTTTGCCCGGATTGTACCAGATGGACTGCTTGTATTCTTCCCATCTTACTACCTTCTAGATCAATGCATTGCATGCTGGAAGAATATTGTAAGTAATCATGTATTGCCGAACGGGTCAAATCTGTTTACTCTATTTCATAACATGCTGTGTGCTATTTTATGCAGAATCATGCCACCTCAACAACAATATGGGAAAGAATTTGCAAGCACAAGAAGCCTGTTGTAGAACCTAGGCAGTCTTCTCTATTTATTTTGTCTATTGAGGTGCATAACTGATTCTCTGTTTGCTTTCTTCTATATAAATAAGCATGGATACAAATGCATCTATATTTGAGTATGTGTGGTCCATACGATGTTCTTGATTTTTGGACCTGTCTTTCTTGGCAGGACTACATGGCTAAGCTGAAGGACACCTCAACGTCTGGTGCAATATTCTTTGCTGTTTGTCGTGGTAAAGTATGTCCATCCCCTCTTTTTGGCATTACGATCTGGAATTGGAAGGCTTCTATGTATTGTGTGCATGAAGACAATATGGAATCCACTTTTTAAATATTTTACCGTAAATAAAATGGCGAAGGGCTTGAAAAGCTCCAACATTTACACATTCCATTTGAGTAAGATTGAAACCTTAACCAATGGATTTGGAGAACTTAAGGTTTAGGTGGCAGGTGGGAGTTGGGACTAGCTGGACAAGAACCCTATCGATGCATGTTAGACTATATAACATATATTGGTCCATCTCCATCAACTTAAGTTGTTTGGAGTATTGGTGAACAACCATGTTACTTGGATTTGAAGAGGAGTCTGACATAGTGTGTGCAGAGGTTGGGTTCTTCACTTGTTGGAATTTTAGGGCGATGGACATTTTTTGACACGTGTACTTGGACACTGCATGTATAATTATATAAAATAATTATCTAAAGTTCCTCTTGAAAAGTTTATCATGGTAAATTCAACTTTTATGTTTACTTGTAGTTTTTTCTTATTATATACACAACTTCTTATAGTTATAAATTAGGTTTCACAACAAGCAAGTTAAAGTTTAAATATGAGCCTATTTTGAACACATTAAAACAATATATAAGCCCATTTAATGTCCAGATGGTTTTTAATTATTTAATTTTTAGGCACATCTATCTAGTTAAAGCAGATTACATAATATACCCTAAGTCCTAACACAAAGAATACGCCTTTCTTCTTCGTCCTCCATCTTTAACAGTTGCAAGCTCTTGCAGCCATTAAAGATAATTCAAATCACCAGGAAAGCAACGTGTGTGGATTTTTTAGAGTGTCAGACTTAGATCTTGCACCCGTGTCAATGTGGTGTCTTGTCAAGGCAGGTGTGGCATCTGTAAAATGCCGAGTTGATATAATAGAGGTGAACAAAGCACACTAACAAGGTATCAGTCTTAAGTGTATAGAGCTCACTCAAGGGAGTGTTAGACAATATAAGTCATTTAGGTAATTTCCAAACAATTTATACTTTTGACCTTTTGGGAGGATTAATGACTAACACACTCTAACAATGTACAAAATCTAGAAGCAGTTATTATAAGAATCTCCCTCTGCATTCTTCTAGCAGTGGTTATCATCCGTTTCATTTTATTATCTAATAGTTTTGAAAATCAATAATATGGGATGGATGACTGTTTTGGTTTCATTCCAAAATTTTAATTAATAGTATTATATGAAGAAGGGTTCTAGTTTAATGAATCAATATGTGGAATAGGGCATAAGTGAATTCATTTGGTGAGGTTTAATTTGGTCAAAAGAGTATGAAAGTGTTAAATGTACTCCGAGAGATAAGATGGAGATAATATGGAGTATGTATTCTCTGTTTTCTCTACCTCCTTACAACACTATAATACAATCTATTTATAGAAATACAAAGTGTCCACTAATTCTAGGAATAGAGCATTTGGTATATGATAATGAAAATACGACTTGATTTACACTAACTACTCTACCGTACAACCAATAATATTCTCCGAGAAAATCTACACTCTCACTCGAAGTTGGGTAATAGATATTAATCATTCCTAACTTGCAACTATTCTTCGAAGATTGTTGAGGTAATGCTTTAGTAAGGATATCTGCAATTTGATGTTTAGTAGATGTATATAGTAGGTCTACAATTTTTTCATCTATCTTTTCTTTAATGAAATGACGATCAATTTCTACATGTTTGGTTCGATCATGATGAAGCCGGATTTTTCGCAATTCTTGTGCAGATTGATTGATAAATGCGTGGGTTGAAGTCGTGAAGTCCGGTTCGTTGAGTAGCCTTCTTAACCACATTCCTTCCAAATCCCGCTGAGCCGTAGCTCTAAATTAAACTCACACCTTTGCTTGACGACTCTTGTTTTTACTTAAGCGAGTTACAAGGTTTCCCCATCTGAATGTCTGATATCCGATTAGGTAGATCTGCGATCCACTATAGAGCACCTTGATCAGTACTGCAAAGACTTCAATTTTTCTAGTGAGATTCTTCTTGAAATATAATCCTTTCCTGGTGTCGTCTTGAGATACACGGGTATACGATATTGCTTCCATGTGTTCTTGATGGAACATTCATAAATTGACTTACAACAACTGCTTGAAAAACCAATATCTGGTCTAGTGTGAGATAGGTAAATGAGTTTTCCAGCTAATCTTTGATAACGACCTTTGTCCCAGGTGTACTATTTTCTTTGATTGAGTTTTATTGTAGAATCCATCGGCGTTTATTTGGTTTACACCCGTCATTCAGTTTCTTTGAGAAGATCAAGTACGTACTTCCTTTGAGATATAGATATGCCCGCTTTTGTTCGTGCTTTACTTCCATCCACTAGAAAATATTTGAGATTGCCTAGAATCTTTGATCTCAAATTCCTTGGCAAGGAATTCTTTGAGTTTATCCATCTCAATTGTAGAATTACTGTTAGAACAATATCATCTCGTATACAATTAGGATGTACGTCGTTGGAGAAGTGTTTGACGAATAGTGTGTGATCGATTGGCATTGATTGTACCCATGCTCTGCTTGAGAACTTTAGAGAACTTATCAAACCAGGGCACGTGGAGGCTGTTTCAATCCATATAAGGATTTCTTAAGTTTGCGGACTACATTGGTTGGAACAGGAGATTCAATTCCGGTAGGAATGTCACGTGTAGACTTCTTCGAGATCACCGTTAAGGAATGCATTCTTGACATCTAATTGGTAGAGGCCAATCCAAGTTAGATCTTATGGAGAGAAGAACACGAATAGTGTTGAGTTTTGCTACGGGTGCAAAAGTCTCACGATAATCAAGCCCGTATATGCAGTGAATCCTTTAGCCACTGAGGCGAGCTTTGAGTCTTTCTACCTTCACAGTACGCTTTGTGTTTGATTGTAAAGAATCCATTTACATCCAACGAGTTTGTTTTCTAGATGGTAGTTACGTGATCTCCCAAGTCTTGTTTTCTACAGGGCCTTGAGTTCTTCACGAATAGGCTGTCTTCAATTCGGGTATACGAAATGCTTCATGAATAGAATTTGGAACCTACATTTGATCGAGGTTCTTCGATAAATGCCTTATACCACTGGTGAGAGATTTTTATAGGAAATAAAGTTGTAGATGGGGTGGTTTGTGCGTGATCTTACACCTTTCCTTATAGCAATTGGCAAATTCAAATCATTAGAGGAGGTAATTCAATAATATGAGGTTCGGTGGTGTTACCTTGTGAATTGTCGGAGTGGCACGTACTCGGGTTGGATTCTGGAATGGCTCAAAGATATGCTTTCGGTTCTCTGCACTCTTTCTTGAGTTGTTTTCCTTCTAAGAGACAAGGAGATCATTGTTTGGGACAAGGAAGTTTGGATCATTGGTAGAAGTTGAGGATTCATTGGGAGTAATAAGAGTATTTATTTGAGATATTGAGTCAACTACAGAGTTGCGGAATAGGATTTGTGGGAGGCGAGTACTATGATATTCGAAAATTTGGTATTCATTGGTATGTTATATTCTGCGAATAATGATTTGGAATAGTACGGATATTGTTCAAAAATGTGACATCCGTTGTATTATAGAATCGTTTTGTGATAGGAGAAAAACATTTGTATCCTTTACGGTATGATGAATACCTAGGAATATGCATTTGATGGCTCGAGGATCAAGTTTGCTGCTTATGATGTACGTGGACGTAAAAGCAGAACATCCAAAAATTTTAAAGGGAGCATGGGACACGATTTTTGTGTGTGGGTATGACTCCAGTAGAGTATTGATAGGTGTTTTAAATAAGAGGACACGAGATGGCATCTATTGATAAGATAGGTAGGGCATGAAAACAGCATCCCAAAAATGTTGAGGGTGACATGAGTTGTGAACATGTAGGGATCTGGCGGCGCCGAGAAGATGCCTATTCTTTCTTTCACCCACGTTTGTTGAGGTGTGTCAACCACATGTGAGCTTAGATGGACAATCCTTGACTTAACGGATGTCGGTAAGTGGTGGAAGTGAAATATTCTTTAGCATTGTCGGTTCAATACCTGGATTTTTGTTTGAAATTGAGTTTGAATCATGGTATTAAAATTTTTAAAAATTTGACATCTTGATTTTTCTTTCATTAGGAATAACCAAGTAGTTCAGTATGATCATCCACAAATGAAATGAACCAACGTGTCCACTGTGATGTTTTTGATTCGAGAAGGTCCCCGAAATATCGGTGTGAATTAATGAGAAAGGATGTGATTTTTATGTGGAAGATGAGGATATGAAGTTCTAACATGTTTTGAAAATTGACATGCACACTTCTTGAAAAACTTGAATTTTTATTTCTAAATGATGAAGGAAAAAGTTTCTGTAAATACTTGAAATTAGGATGACCTAAGCGATAGTGATTCAACATGATTTCACCATCTTTATTGGACTTAAGGTTTATAGCTTTATACGATTAGAAACCGGATAGAACTTGGTGGGCTTGTCTTGTTGAAGGTTCTTCTTGGCTGTTGAGGAGATAGAGTCCCGGCATTCCTTAGCCGATCATCTTCCCTAGAATCTGAGTTCACGAAATTCCACATGGTTATGAACAAATTTAGCCATACAATTTTTATCACGGGTGAGTTTAGTAATTGATACAAGATTCTGATCAAGTGTAGGAGCAAGAAGGTGAGAATCTAGAATAAAGGAGTTTGAAATTTTGGTGAACGATTCTGTTACTGAATCCAGAGCAGTCGGCAATTCGGACCGTGTGTCGGTCTGGTAGAATTTAAGATTTATGAGAAGAAGCATCGCCGTCATGTGGTGGAAGCCGGGTAACAATCCGTGGTCTCATGTAGCTTTGTTTCACATTAAAACGTTGAGGTGTTACACGATTGGTATAGTGGCGGATGATGTGGTCGAGGATTGTCCAAAATAATTTACGGAGGAGATCAATCTGTTCCTTGCTAAACGAAGCGGTCGGTTGACTCATTGCCTTGAGATTTAGAGGCAATTTTTCCATGACTTTCTTTGTTGATGTCTTTGTGTGGCCGGTGGTTTCAATCGGTGGGCTTACCGTGAATTTTCCGGCGAGGTTTCCTTAGTATGACCCGGGTTTACGACAATGATCACACCCTTGAGGTCTTCACGACGAGGACGGTTGTACGTATTATAAGAGTCTTGATGGCCTCGAATGGCAAGTGCGAGATCCTTCTCGATCACGGAAATGGTAGATTGAGAACCACATCATTGTAGATTGAGGACCCATCATTACTTTCTTTCGACTCTCCTCTTGACGGACTTGAGAGAAGGCTTCACGAATCTTGGGCAAAGGTTTTGTCCGAGAATTACTGCCGCGCATCATCAAGATCTTTATGGAGTCCGGTAAAAATTTGAAAACCCGTTTCTTGTCGATAATCTGTTTGTACAAGAATCTTTGTCTGAGACGGTCGTTCGTGAACCTCGAAAGAGATCTAATTGTTGCCAACATCAGTGAGAGAGTTAAAGTATTGTGTAGCGACAACTCTCCTTGGCGAAGATCATGGAGGATACTCTCGATCTCGAAATAGTTCGACATATTATCGAGGCGGAATAAGTGTCTTTAGTGCATCCGTATTCCTTTGGCGGTTTTGTAGAGAAGAAAAATTCTCTCGATTTCGTTTGTCGTGGAATTGATCAACGAAGACATTACCGTATTGTTTCAGATTTCCATATTACGTATTGTAGATCGTCTTTGTTTGGAGGCTATGGCGTCGCGATAAGGTAATCATCTTTCATTTTTCCACATATAAACATCGCGGATTGAGACCGCATTTGAAGATAATTGTGCCATTTAATTTGTATTTGGTGATGGGCGTAAGACTATTGTCAGTGGAACGAAATTATAGGTTTTCAGTGGCCATTTGTTGCAATTGTAGATATCACGTGGATTGAAATTTGTGGGCTACTTTTTTTTTTTTTTTTTTTTTTTAATGTCTGTTTGGCCGGGTAGGGTAGGGTTTAATGGTCGGGTAGGGTTTAATAAGATCGGGTAGGGTTTAATAGGTCGGGTAGGGTTTAATAGGTCGGTGTTATATATTAAACAGCTTACTCCTACGGGAAACAAAAAAAACAAAACAAAGCGAGAATGTGGCTATAGCCCGAGACTTACTTATAGATGGCGATGATGATGATCGGCGAAGCGATGAGGAGATGGTCGGCGCGATGGTGAGATGGAAAGCAGCGGCGGAAAATGGATTTCTACTTGTCTGGAATGCAATTTAACTGTATGAAAATGGATTTCTACTTTACGTTTTACGCTACGCTACCGGATTTACTGCTACGCTGCGGATTACGCTGCGCTTTCTAGATTTCGATTTACCAACTGCAGTTTACGCTTTACGGATTTACGGTTTTGCTTTTAGGATTTACGGATTTAGTTACGGATTTGGATTTACGGATTTGATTCAATTCTGCAGTTCGGATTGAGAATTCTGGATTACGGATTTAATTTCGGTGTTCATGGACGAAATTGATATAACATAAAATTGGATTCTGGATTTAAATGCTCTGATACCATGTTAAATGTACTCCGAGAGATAAGATGGAGATAATATGGAGTATGTATTCTCTGTTTTCTCTACCTCCTTACAACACTATAATACAATCTATTTATAGAAATACAAAGTGTCCACTAATTCTAGGAATAGAACAGCTGGTAACAATAATGAAAATACAGCTTGATTTACACTAACTCTACAGCCTGTACAACACTAATAATATTCTCTGAAAATCTACAGAAAGCTCTCATGCATTATCCAAGTTATGATCCCTATTTTTAGACTTTGAATGTTTTCCTAGGCAGGGCACTTCCCAGCACTCTTGTCATTAACTAATGATACATCTTTTATGGCTTGTGCTATATCACAAGTATAGTTATGCATGCTTGAATATCAGTTACTACTGACTGTGGCTAGTGACTAGCAAGTCATAAATTAATGTTGGATTCAGGAATTGTAGCATCTTCTCTAAGTTCCAAGATTTCCATATTTTAATATTTGACACTAACTTTTTTTGGTTTGGACTTCCCAATATCTGAGTGATAATTTTCAATTTATCAATGCCTCTTGATAATTTTTAGTTTAGATATTGTATCATATATTTTCTGGTGACCGCTTTTCTGAGGCTTTGCATTGTGTATTATGGTTGATTTAATCTAATTTGTCAGGTAAGTGAAGGATTAGATTTTGCTGATCAGGCTGGGAGGGCTGTAGTCATCACTGGCTTACCATTTGCTACAAGGAATGATCCAAAGGTTCAATCTTTTCTTTTCCTTTTTTTCCCTTAATATTTTGTTGCTGTACCATTTTTGTAACTTGAAATTTCTATATTTGTTAAGTTTTACCATCAGAGATGCAGTCTGAATGTTATTTGTAGGCAAGAAACAAAAAAAGGTTTTAAGTCTGAATCTGTCAGTTTATAAATGTTTATAAATGCTTTGAGCAATGCTGGATGTAAGCTGGTGTTTCCATTCTTTACAGCAGTTAAGGCCATGGTTACATGGTAATTTTTGACTATGGGAAGATTTTTTTTAGGCTTAGCATAATGTTGCTGCATCTGAGGCACTACTCTTTAGTGTGAAGTTTACATTGCTTAAACCTTATAAAATTAATTTGTATATTTATAAATGTGGTCAAGACTGAAAATCCTCTCGATCGTTCAGATTTTATTGTTCAGCTTTAATGTCTTACACTTGGGTATTAGTATTATTGAAACAGGGTCTCGAGGTGCTATACCCCTTAAATAGCTTCCTGTGTTTTATATAATTTTATGAAGTGTTTCCAACACATGTTTCTTACACAAAGCTGTTTTTATTTTATCTTTTATGGCGTATTTCTTGTTTACCTAGCATCTAAAGACTATTCATTAAAACCTGCTATCTGATATTATTAATATAAACAGGTTCGTTTAAAACGTGAATATTTGGATGAAAACACACAATCCAGAAGTGAAATAAACAAGGTAATTCCATTATGGAGTTTTTTAATTTATTTATGGAAATAGTTTTAGAGTTGGTCATTTTCTTGCCAAATATTTAT
Source organism: Hippophae gyantsensis (assembly GCA_030763125.1). Classification (NCBI taxonomy): domain Eukaryota; kingdom Viridiplantae; phylum Streptophyta; class Magnoliopsida; order Rosales; family Elaeagnaceae; genus Hippophae; species Hippophae gyantsensis. The sequence goes on along the minus strand of CM061039.1, from coordinate 2,472,057 downwards.
AGTTTTTTTTTTTAATATTGAAGTCGGTAGTTCTTACTGGAGAAGAATGGTACAGTCAACAAGCATCACGAGCTGTAAATCAGGCTGTTGGGCGTGTGATCCGTCATCGCCATGACTATGGAGCCATTATTTTTTGTGACGAAAGGTTTTCTTCCTTGTTATTTCCCAGTTCCACCTGTTCAGCTTTGATGGATGGTTACTTGTTTCCACTGCTTAATTTCTTTTCATTACATACATAGTTTTTCATGACATAAATATCAGTCTTGAGTTTCAAAAATATCCACATACATAGTTTTTCATGACATAAATATCAGTCTTGAGTTTCAAAAATATCCACACATCTGAATCAAAAGATTCACGGTCTCAATACTCAGTTATAAACAGGTTTGCACATCTGAATCGCCAGTCTCAAATTTCACGGTGGATCCAGCCTCATCTCAAGGTTCGTTGTCTCTCTCTGTGGATAATCTTTTATTTATTAATATTTTTAGTTATTTGTTTTCTATTTTCCAGTGTTACACCAGATTTGGTGATGTAGTATTTACGCTGACCCGTTTTTTTCGGGAAGGAGTAACTCGCGGTCCTACAAAGATGATGTTAGTACAAAACAATAATTTGGGTAAGCATATCACTTGAAGGATTCATTTGAAGTTTATCATATCTACTTGGTTTTTTGTTTTACTTTATATTATGAGAGTTCCTATGTAGGATATTACTTTTTCTCTGAATAGTGTTTCCTAAGTTTTAAAAGTATGATATGTTCTTTCCAAGGGAAGAGAGAAAAAACACTTTATGGAAATTGCATTTCAGTGGGGCATATTGTGGCATGTCTAAAAAGATTCATGATGAGGCAAGGAGTTATACTTGCTTTGCTTGATACTTGATCCGATGCCAACATTTTCTCACTCAGTTATAATGAAAGGAACTGCTTGATTAGACTTATTTTTACGTGTTCCAACTTCAAAGGCTTCTTAAAGACTTGGTCAGCACTCAGCAATATATGTTGGGAAAGTTACTATGGAATGTGGATAGTCTTCACCACCTTCTGTCACCAGAGGCGCTTTCTAAACTTCTAACTAGTGGGAAGCCAGCCTATGTAGTATGATGGAAATATTTGGAATTAATTATTTATATTGCTCCTCTGTTACAGAGTGTTCATGGAATAGGTTGTTGGTTCTTTAGCTTTAGAATAGGTAAATAAAAAAGAAATTAGTATTTTCGGTGTTGGGAAAAAAGTGATGCTAAAATTATGAAAACATCCAAGAAGGGAAAAAAGAAGTCAACAAATGAATCCTAAACGCTATTGGATAAAAAAAATGCATTATTATATAGGATTTATACAGTTTCTGAAAACTTTCGCTTATGCAGTACATTATTATTTTTCTTTTCTTATCACTTATGGGTGTTTAACTCATTTGTTAGCTTTCATGTGTTATTGGCTACTTCCTGCAAACATATTTTCTGATGAATGATCTCCTTTTGGCTTTTAGGATGTATATCTATTATGGTCTTCTATAACTGTAATGACCATGTCCTACAAACTAACATCTTTCATCCCATGTTGTAGATCCAATTTCTAAAATAAAACTAGAACCAGTTGAACTTGAGCAGATAAATGAGGTCCCATTGGATGATAAATTGCTTGTTCTAGGCTCATCAACTTCAACCAGTGGTACATTCTCTCTCTCATACAAATTGCATTTTTCTTATTTTCCTTTTCTTTTTCTATCATTAAATGGACCGATCTTCAGTTTTCTATGCTTGACATAAATTGTCTCTGTTGTGTGTGCGACTTTTTTACACATTTTCTTTATAATTTTTGGGGTATAATAGGTTGTTAACCAACCAAGGCACCACGTAACCTTGCATGTTCACATTTCTGTTTTTATTTGGATTGATTTAGTCTCACATAATCAAATTGATCATGCTTTTGTATTGCTGTGAATATTCATCTAGAAACTTGCTAGTGTATCTATTTGGGTGTTTTGGACTAGGGTATCTCATGTTCACTGGGTGTTATGAGGTGTATCTGAACACGATCATATTTATACGGGGTGATTTGAGTACACGAGGTGTATGCTGTATACAAGGTGTCACACACGGAGTGTACTGATACACGAGGAGTTTTTAAGTGTATGATCCCAATGGGGTATCTGTGATACAAGAACTTACAAGGGGACAAGAAGATATGAATTACATCGATACATGGACGTGGTCTCATCATGTGGTAGTGATTTGATTGCACGTCATATATGATTGTTCCAATGGGGTGTCGATACTTGGGGGTGATGTTGTCTATATATATGGACTTATGTAACCCAATATAGGATCTAACTCTCTCTAAACCCTATAGTATTTTGTAATTCTCTCCAAAAAATATCTATGACTTAGCTTCTGCTTTGGTCTGCTTTCTTTATAAGAAAGTGTTCTCTAATGATATTTATATTCATAAAAAAGTGCAAATTACCACAAAACTCTTGAGGCTTATGATATAGATATGATAATCTATTAAATTTGAGCTTCTTATTGCACAATATTCTCCTGTTTCAGAAAACTGCATAGTTGTCATAATGCATTATAAATGGTAAGAATTTCCGTTAAAGTAGTCAAATTTTCTTGTGCAGTAATTGTAAGCGAGTCAAAGACTGAGCAGTGTTTGGACAAATCTAATATTATGAAATTTCTGTCTTCGGTAAACCTTTTACCCTATATAGAAACTCAAATTTCCTATCAAATTTCAGTCTTTCATTTTACTGTAATCGCCTAATAGTATCGAGTTTTGTAAAATTTCATAATGTAGTTTGAGTTAGGCCAATTTCTCAATGAAAATTTCCTAAATCATTTACACAACTATGTAATCACGTTACCGTTACACGCATGCATGTAACGTGGTTGTATAATTGATTTGAGAAATCTTCGTTGCGAAATAGGCCTAAATCAAATTACATTGTGAATTTTTGCAAAATTCGTTCCTATACTGAGTTTTCCCTTCATTTTATTCACATGATTTGTCATTGTTGTCAGACTAGACTAATGGAACATCAATCTGCAAAGCCATCTTCCCTGCTTGAAGTTAGTAGGGAAGATAGATTGGGGAAAGTTCTTCCTGCTAATCGCTCATCACTTTCTTCATACAAGGATCACTCTGTTATGATGAACTATTCAAAGGAACAATGCTGCAGCGAGAAAATGTTGCTTAGTTCTAGGAGTAAAGATACAAAATATCAAAATTGCGGAATAACTGATTTTCCTGGTAATTCTGCGGTGGATGGAAAATCAAGTAATGACCTGATAGCACATTGCTCTGCCAAGAAGCGTAAATTATTGACTGAGCATGGACTAATTCAACAGAATGAAGTTCAGTATTTATCACATGGAAGAAGTTACAAATCAGATCTAATGGAAGATGAGAAGTCACATGCTTCTGTTAGCAAAAATGCACAAAATGCTCAAGTTGGCTTAAGACAGCTGCATAAAGACAGTGAGATCATGAAGAGGACAACTGATGTTGATATAAGTGACCAGAAAATCCAGGTTCATCCATGCAGTTCTAAGCCTTCCGGTGATGAGAAAACAAGAGGATCTAACTTCCTGATTCAGGTGAAGTTTTTTGACATTATGAAGACTATCATTTTTTATTCTGAATAAAATCTTTAAAAAACAGAAAACAATGAGGCATGTAAAAAAATAATGGATGTTCAAGTATTAATGCTTTAGGCTGTTCCTGTTGTGGTTGTGCATGGTCTTCTAGCAATGGAAAGGGTTTCCCACAAAACTTCTATTTATTGTTCATGTCAGAACTTCCAAAAAATTAGCAGTGGGAAAGAAGCCGTGTCAATCAATTACTGTATATGCATTTATTGGGATAAAGTAATTTAACACTTCTAAGACTGTTTTTCATGCTTGAGAGGAACTGATAATTCAAGAGTGTAGCATCAATGTCCTGTAATGTTGAGAGAAAGTTTTGTGTTCTCTAAGTTGCCTCACCCAATACTCTTTGGATAGTGTTTCACATTAATCATGTGTTTGAAATATTCAAACCTTCCATCCATTAAAGTCCATACCACTGGCTTCACATTCAGACTAAAACTATTCTCACATGTTTAGTTCTTTTTTTTCCCTCTCGATTACATTTAACCGGATATCACAAAACAAGGAACTTGTTGTCCTTACTCTGTCCAGGTCAAAGAGAGACTTAGTGCTTCTGAATATGCCGAATTTGTGAATTCTATGAAGGCATTAAAGTCTAAAGCAATGAAGATAAGTGAAGTTTTGCAATCCATTGCAAGGTTATTTTCTGGTCCTGAGAGGCTTTCTCTTCTTAGAAGGTATTACTGATATTTGTTATATAGCTCATTATTGTTCCTGCTTAAGCTAATCTTATATTTTTGACCTGCAATAGCATAAGAAAATAAAATGACTGAGAAACATTTTAAATTCTGAAATCAATTATCATCACTCTGGTAGAAATTACTAGCTTGGTTCTTGGCTTCTTGCCTCATGAATTAATTAATTTGTTTTTATCTCTTATCTGCTTTAATAGACATGTACCTTTGATATAAAGTTTGCATGTGCCATTGGTTCTATAGTCGTTAGGTATATACCATGTACTGCATCAGATTATGACTTATAAAATTTAGTTTTAAAGTTATATTATGCCGTCATCAGGGAATATTTAGAAAAGATTGAATCGTCAGATACTCTAATTTAGTTTTATTATGAACATTTTTCTTCATGGTTATCACTTATTTCTCCATATTTCATACATTTGGCATCTCATATTTGATAGATTCTCTTCCTCTCCTGTTTTCATTTGATAAATATGGATTTCTTTCATTGTTAACAGATTCAAGGATTTTATCCCTGCTAAGTATCATTCTATATACGAGCAGTATTTTGAAAGAAATCACTGAACAATTGGTATCCAGGGTGAGAAGAAACACTATTCTTATGAATATTTATTTATTTCACTATGGATGCTCATGTTCTAATTCATTATGTTGGGTTTTTATGTACAAAAAAGCAGATCCCGCATGTGAAAAATGCTAATTTCTCCCCGATTTGTGAATAAATAGTGAAAGTTGAAGTCAATTAGCACATTTTGAAAATGAAATGACAAAGACTGCCTACATAAAAGGTAATGGACTAAACTGTTCATCTTGAAGAACAAGCAGGCCCTATAGGGCCTTTTTGCCTTCTTTCAATGTAATGCTGATGATGATTACATTGACAGGTGATCAAGGCTTTTAAGATGATATAGATGGTATAATGTGAAGCTTTAAAAGTTCGTAACAAGATTCATGAACTTATCCTCAAGGTGATGATTCTTTTACCCACTGATAGGGTTTTGTTATTTTGTAGGCCTTGTCTATAATCTATATCATGTAATTTGATTTAATTTTATTGATAAATGTTACTTTTGTTTCAACTTCATCTCCCTGATACTGTATATTTTCCGCCATATCCCTCTAGATGAAAATTGGTTCCTCTATGTAAATGAGGGAGCTTTGACATTATCACTCTTATCGTTGAGAGCTCCTTAGTTTGTTGCAGCTTCTAGCAAACATACCTGTTGGCGTTATAACACGATTAAATGGTGGCCTTATTGTAGTTTTTTAATAAATCCAATTGAGCTGCCACCTGGAATCTCCATTGTGTTTTCTTGGAGGAGAAAATATTTGTTACTCGAGTATTAATGTGGTAGCATGTCAATCCTGTTGTGAGTTTATGTTTTTCTGTTTAAATTTACATATTTTTTTAATATTATAAAAGTTAAATTATTTTTAACGAAATAGTTGTTTTAAATGAATAAAGAAAAATCAATATCTTTATATATCATAAAGAAATGAAGAGTTAATTAAAATGTAATTTATGTTTTCTAAGTTGTAGTGAACATTGCCACCTCTAATGCATGCCAATTGTAAAACTATCTTATTGTAAAAACAACTTTTGTACTTTGGGTATATAAAATGTCAAATAAAATTGTTCCGTAGCACAACATTGTACCCCAAAAGCAATTAATAAATCTTGAAATGTATTGTAAAATTTCATATTTACCGCAAGGAAAAAAAGAAGTAATTTCTAATTAATCTTAAATAATTTAAATTTATGGTATATAAAATGTCAAATAAAATTACTCGGTAACACATCATTGTATTCCAAAAGTAATTAATAAATCTTGAAATATTTTGTAAAATTTCGAATTTACAGCCAGGGAAAAAAAGGTACTAATTCCTAATTAATCTTAAATAATTTAAATTTATATTAAGTTTGATATATTTTATTAAATATGTTATATATAAATTGTATTGGATTGATTTGTATTATAATTAATTTATATATTGTTTGATGATAAGTTTTATAATATAATCAATATAATTAATTATAAATATTTTAATAAAATAATTTATATTTAAAAATAATTTTTTATTATAAAATTTATTCAAATTCATATTTAATTTATTTTTATTACATTTTAAAAATAAAAAATATTATTTTTAATTTGATATAAAATATAAATTCATAATATATAATTTTACAATTAAAAATTAAAATAAATTAAATTAAATATTTAGTGTAATTTATACGTATATGCTTAATCGAATGAAGATTTTTTATAATTTTTTATATGAACGGATTTTAAATTTAAATACATGAACTTAAATTTTTTTTGCAATACTATGATAAAGATGTCGTTAAGTACCATATGTTTTCTTCGGCAATCTTTAAGCCTTTAAAAGAATGACACATGGCCGAGAATGATGCTATAAACATTTGGCACATGTATTAAGAATATAAAATTAGTTTTCTTACGTTAAAAATCTCACCACAACTTTTATTTTTTTAATCATTCGTGTTTTATAATAATCGTTAAGATGATTGCAAACAAAACTTTTTTCAAGTTATCGATCTTTAAGATTCCCTTATTCCCTTGGAGCTAGTTTCAACATTCAAACATGCATGAAATGACGACATGTTGTATCATAAGAATTGAATATCCAACAAAAATACTGAACATAGTAAGAATTTAAACTTTGATAAAGATCGATCAAAAGAAAACAGATAATGAGAATTAGAAAGATGGCTACTGACATAAACAGAAAAGAGAAGAGGAGGAGAATAATGGAGAGATGATCAGATCGATTGGCATTGCAAGTTTCACCACCACCTTCATCGTCTGCCTACCCTCCTCGATCTCCATTGTGTACATGCTCTTTTCCTCATTTCAACCTCCTCATCATCGCCACTCTGATTCTCAACCCTCTCTCCCTCATCGTCTTCAAGGTATTGTTTTCATTCCCTTTCTTTATTCTCTATTTAGTTTCAATCATTCTTAATTCTTTTTTTAATTTATGTTTAATTAATTCAGAATTTTTTAACTACTTCATGTTTCAATGTTGTTCCTCAATCCACAATCCGGCTCGCGGGTTCGAACACTAGTAGAAAATTTGTTAGTTGTGGATTGATTATTAGAATTTTCCTTCTATTGTTCGCTAGATTTTTTTTTTTTGGGTGATTTGTTTATACTCAATTACTCAACCTATCATACGTCTTAGTTACATAATTGTGTAATTGAGTTGAAATCGTCACCCCATTTTGATGAGTTACATAAGGCAATTTAGACGATTTTGACCTTACCAAACACAACATTGAATCTCAGGTACCTACAGATTATGTACAAAAACTGATACTAAAGAAAAGAGGAACAGAGATCATCAAACACTTCAATAGTTCGAAACTCACAAATTGGCAAAGAATCAAACTTATCACACAGGCTTAAGCCTACAATTTTCAGCTACAAAAGATTAAATTATTGCATTGTAGCTACACATATCACACGCATAATTTCATCTCTGATAATAGCTATCTTGGTAGTGTTTTCTTGTGTTGGCTGTTCAGAGTGTTTTTTACAGCCACAAGACCCTTTTACATTCTTTTCATAACTGATATCACAATTGTGCTGGCAAAGTTGTATTTTGACAAGAGGCTTTGAGAAATTAGAACAAGAACAAGAACAAGATGGTGAGTCTATGGATGATGATGAAGAAAATTTGGGTTCAGCATTTAAGCTTTTGGAGAAAGTTTTGACTCTTTCCCACTTGTTCGTGGGATTTTCATACATTTCAGCGTTTATGTGTTCTCTCTTTGCAGTTTTAGCTTTTTATTCAAGTTATTGAGATCGTTATAAATTTACGTCTTTCAATAAACACTTTTTTGCAATTTTGTGATCTTCATTTTTTATTTTTATTTTCATTTAGTTTTGCAAATTAACTAACAGCCCACTTCTTTGTTCTAATCTGCGGTCTCAGAAAAAAATGTTGTAATGTAAGCTAATATTTTGTTTTTTCTAGCTCGATGAGGATTAATTAACATGTTTTTGAGTTCTTTTTTAATCTAAAACCAGAGATTTTTCAGTCTCAAGTACTTTTTTATGCAGTTTGAGTTTGGACACGAATTAAAAAAATTCGAATCTAGACCGAAAATATCCCAATATCATGTGTACAATTTATACATTAATTCAGTACAACCTTTACATAACTTATGAAAATTCTTGTACATAGCAAAAAATCACAATTTTACGACAATTTTCACTCACTACTAAGAAATTGGGACTTGAAAGCATAGAAAATATTCATGGTTCTGAGCCTAACAATTCAAAACATCACACCAGAGAGAAAACATCAATTTTATATCCAATGGGTAGTATTAGTATCCATCCATTAATCTTTGTAACATACTGATTCTGAGATGGACAACTTAGCATATATTTACACCAAAATGATCATTCTCCCTCCTTCCCACAAATACAACACACAATCATAAAGCTAGATATTATATATGAATAGGAAAGATATAAAATGAAAATAGGTTCTGTATGCTTCAAATTGCCAAACCACTTTTAGCATAGAAACAGAAACTAAAGGTAACATATGTCCATTGAATCTTCTGGCTATGCTGCATCTTGGTTCTTGGCTTGCACTCAAATTTTCACTGCCATCCAAAACAAAATTCGGATAACCAAAATCAATACCACTTCTGTAACACACTGGTGTTGCCTAGGAACTCGAGAAAGAGTAAGAATTAAGGCACGGAAAAGGGGAAATGGCAAAATGAAAACATTAAGCATATTTTAGATGGTCAATACCAGTTAGGGCCCAGAAGAATTTCAAATTGTTGGCTATTTATAAAAAACTTCAATGTTTACTAACCTCGGGATAACAATTTTCTTTAGCAATTGTTTGATTAAAAGTGTTCACCGTAACTTCACAGGATACTTTTGCCTGTCAACAAACATAAGTAGAAGCAAGGTGAGACAGTGAAGTCTTAATTGACATAGTTAAGCAAAATTGAAAGAATTATGTAATCTAAAGAAAATGACAACGAATTGGCTACAAAAATATTCATCATGTTTCCTTACGAAAAGGGCTTCAACCACTAACCATAGCTCTTTGTTTATTAAAGTATGACAACTAAATGATTTACTCTACAATTTGGGAAGACCAAACCCCTGCTTCTAAAAGACAATACATTTAGGCAACTCTAGCAGGGCATGGAGGTTTATCAATTACAACACATGGACATCAAATCCAGCTTCATTTGATAGGAAAAATATAAAGATGTTTAAGGCCCAAAATAAATCTTAGTAGACTAAGGGTTTGTTCACTTATGCTTTTGAAAAAGTGCTTTCAAACCAAAGAGAAAAGCACATTCTTCTGAAATCACTTTCACACAAGCACAAGCAAACAGATCCTAATGCTCTAAAATGATCTCAAAGTTTGCTTCAATAAGTAACATATCCCCATAAGCAAGCATGCAATGACCATGAAACATTGCTGATAGCACCACTAGTTTCTATTTCTTCCCTTTTTTTCAGGAAAAGTGCGCACTTACTTTAGACCAAAGTTAAACAAACACATCACCATGCTTGAAAGACAAACATAAATTTCTAAAATTAGGAATTCTATTTAAACTTAGTCAGCATATGAGTGTAGTTTCCTTGAAAATAACATTTTAAGGATAAAGCAAGAGATGGTTACTATAGAAAACCTCATTCAACTCATATCTTTTGCTCAAAAAATTAGGGCATCTGTCTTAAATGGCCTCCCATTGGCAAAGTTATTCCTTGCAACCAGTTAATCGGTTCTCGTAATTTCTATGTAATTAGACCCAAAAATAACAAATTATAGCAATTTATAAGTAAAAAGAGAAAACAAACTAAGGCTATTAAATGGATAACATTGATTGAATGTGATCGAAATTACCAAATTCAATCAGTTTGTACCAACTTTGAACATATTGATCTAACTTCTACAAAGTTAGACCAAATTGGTACTTTTAATATGGATCATTTTAAACTTTGGCTAATACCATTTAAGAGAAATGCAAAAAAGGAAGAAGAGAAAAAAAGTTAAGAATTATACCTTCAAAGGGAAATGAAGAAACAAGAGACCCAACTGTCCCTTAACCTCCGTAACAGTATCAAAAGGCACTTTTCCCTTCGTGAAGTCCTCCAGAAAATACAACACGTCTGAGAAAACCCCAATCCCTTCCAACTCCAGCTCAGCGTCTACATAAGAGGAACCTCTAGCCCTCACGTGTCCGTGTTCCGATGTCACGTGACCCAGCATTTTCCCTCTGTACCCAACACCCACGTCCAGAGCTCTGTAGTTCATGGAGTAAACGTCGGCGTTTCGTACCTTCACGGTCAAGGATATGGCCAAATCGATGGTAACGTGCGGAACCCTGTGCACGTGGATGCTCTTAAGCCGCATCCGTACAATCTTGATATAAGGATCGGACGGCCATAAAACGTACACGGCGGCTACAACTAGGATGATAGAGAAGATGGAGATTGTTGTACGGGTACGTCGGCGTCGGTAAGGGTAATAGACGGGCAAAACGACGTAGGTTTGATCGGGAGGTATGGGCGAGTAGTCAAAGGGTTGTTGATTCTGGTGCTGAGATTTGGAGGGAACCATCTTTGGAATAATCGGAGCACCAGGGTTCGAGTTGGTGTTGTTTTTTATTTTTGAAACAAAATCAGTAAAGCTTTTATTTGAGAAGTCAATTTTGAGAAGAAGGTAGGAGGAATTAAAATATTCGTTTATTATTTTTACAGATTTAGGTATATCGGATTTTTTTAAAAATTTTAAAATTTAAAATGTGTGATAAAAGTAGTAAATTTTTGAAGATTTTTAAAAGTTATGGATTTTTATAAATTTTGATAGAGTTTTAAATTAAAAAAATACAAATAATAAAATATTTGGCAATTTTTTTCATGTCTCATGAGATTCTGTGAATTTATATATATTTTACTTTTCTTTTTTCTCTTTTACATTCTGAATATTTCTTTTCTACTATACAATCTATAAAAGTCTATAAAATAAAATTCACATAAATTCTAATAACAGTTTAGGGTCTTTAAAAATAGATTAAATTTTGTAAAATCTACTTAAAATCTACTTAAATTAGTCTCTTTAAACATCTATTAAAGTCATCATTTAATACATCTTCTTAAATATTTAAACTATTTTTAATTAAAATAAATAATTATTCATTGATAGTAAAGATATTAATTTTTTATTATATATAAATTATAACTAAAATTATTATTTTCTGTTATATTAAAAAAATTAGTAAATTTAATTATTTAATCCAAAATATACAAACAAACGCAATATGTACAATCAGAATACTACATAATTCAAATCCTACATTTTCGTTTGCTTATTGGGAAATTGAGGTGGGGTAGACTTTACTTCTAATCTTTCAGTTATGATTCTCAGAATGCCCTCTAATAAAAATTTTAATTTATCGATTTAACAAAAAAAAAAATCCTATGTCAAAATCGATATATCCACTTATAACAATAAGTGTATTTTGATAAATTTGGTAAATTTCACAAAAGTTTGACAGACCCATTTTCAAATATAAAAAAGGTCAAATAACGAAACTGTTACGAGTGTATTTTGCTTACAAACTATCCATAAGAAGCATGAAATATATATATATATAATTAACACATTAGTGAAAATAAAGTGTATACAAATTGAATTACTCTAAGAAACAAACAAATGGCATTCCAAGCTAATCATATTAATTACGTTTTGAATAATACAATAACAAAAACATTAGTAAATCTTGAAAGAATCTGTACGATAATACAATCTGAGATAGGCAAATAATCTATGTCCATTACACAGCTTTATGTATGATATGATTACCCGGGCTTCTCCCATTGAAGAATTGCATGAGTTTGTGACTTAACAATAATAACATCTTCAACAAATGAGAGAAAAGGAAAATTCAAAAATATAACTTACAAGGTAGATATATAAACAGGAAGAAGGAAAAAATGGGTTCAGGCAGAGCCATCCTTTATATTTTGGGGCAGTGAACGCAAATCATTGTACATTTTGGAACACTCAGCTGCAAACTCTGTCAATGCGTTGAAGAGCTCCGGCATGCGCAGTTTGAGGCTTGCCACGGATTTCTCTCTCACATGAATACATTGGATCTGATAAGCTTCCTCTTCCTCTTCCAACCTTTTCTTCAGTTGTTCCACCACAAATTGTCTATCTGTAATATCCTTACTTCCTGTATCTGCAGCTCTTTCAGGGTCTAGTTCGTCTGGTATTCTATGCTGCATGTATTTATTATACCAATCTTCAAATTGCCGTTTCTTACGAGCAAGTTCCTTTCTAGTCCCTTCACATCTCTCTTTTAGTTTAATCTCTTCATCTTGCTGATGCATTATAGTGTCTATTACAGCAGCAAAGTTGTTGATAGCGCTTCTTGCAGGCTCGTCTGGAAGTTTTCCAAGATGATCATGCCACACTTTAAGGAGTTCCTCGATAGGCGGAGACTGAACCCTTGGTGGTGAAGAGACTTTCTCCTTCAAGCTGCTCTCAATAGGGGTAAGATTAAGCTTTAACCATTTGTTAAGTGCTTTTATATACTCCTTTTGATTGTTGATAAGTTTCTGAAATTGTGAATGCCATTCCTGCACGACAGCAAATAGCTGTATCGTGCGCTCATGATGGTGTTCACTTGTTTCCTTTGGTGATTGTGAAATATCAAGATATTTAAGATCTTGCAAGATACGTAATTGCTGCTCATGGTGAAACTGCATAGTTTTCCACATAGTGGCCATCCTGCAGTCAGTGGAACAATAATTAAGGAATTGAATAGCAACATATATAATATACTCAAGCACTAAGAGAATAATGCTATATAAGACTATTCCAGTACTCGTTAGGTGCCTTCAATTTGACTTTTTATTTTCTCTCTTCAATTTAATGGTTAAGATAAGGATGCGGTGTAAAACATGACTCAAAAGTTCTATACCATAGCATTATTCGCATGAAGATCCTTTCCATTCAGTGTTCTTGAATTATTCACAAGGAAGCACAAATTCATTTTCAAAATGCAAGCAAAATTTAAGTTAAAAGGCAACAGAAATGAACATATCACCTTAGCATAAAAATAACGAATAGCCCAAACACATGTTCAAGAACAAGCTTACTTGGACATTTATAGGCACTGAATGGGTGGCATGCAATTAGAATGGATAATGCATATAAAGATCCACTTTTGACAGACTAAATTCAGCATGATATAGTAATAAAATGAGTTGCAGAACATCCATATCTTGCAAAATTTCATTTTAGATGACAATCAATTTTTGTTTCTTCTTTCTTTCAAGTAGACTTATCAAGATCAATATACTGATGTCAATGAGTCTCAGAAAAACAAAACTTCCTTTGATTTATACAAGCTTCCTATTTAGCAAATACTTATCTTAACCTTCAACAGAAAGCGGAAACAGAACATCACGAACTCTACCAAAAACTTGTTATCTACAGAAACACATGTACCAACCACAATGTACGAGACAATAAAACCAGCACCATAGAATCCTAGTTTCGGATCATCATTAAATTCAATCTCCTCAATCCTTAGCTATTTGCCCACATTTTCAAAATAAAATAATATAATTATAAAGAAGGAATCCCGTTAACTGATGAGAGCGCTCTAACCAGATACTTGAACTCTCAAACTACTATATGGAAACTCACCCATCAACAAGTTGAACAAGTTTTGGGTATAACTGGTCATCTCTTAAGCGGTTAATCTCTGAAACAGTTGAATCCATGGATTGCATATCAACAATATATCTTGTATGCAGATGACTAACAGCTGCCTTTGCTTTCTCTACTGCTTCAGAATTGTGGGTCCGTTTCTTTAGCTTGTTCAATGAACTCACCTTCCTCTGGTACTCAATTTTCATAAGTTCACCTGCCTATCCAACATTAGCAGCCAAAATAAGTTCTTTTCAAACAAGTAATTTAAGAACATGCCCAGTAATACGAGCAGAAAGTTGGGCCAGGAATAGGAGCTCTACTTGTGATCATAAAACTGAAGGAAGCAACATAGAATGAAAAGATTTGATGAGTAAATTTCAGGGGTGAAACAGAGATAAGCCGGCACATAACAGGGGGGGGGAAAGTATGGGAAGTATGTATTTTACCTTCACTTCATCATATAGCTTTTTCTCCCAAGCTAACAACTTATCCAGAACTGTAGCATGAGTTTCATGATCTTCTGAATCAAAATCATCCTTTCCATCATCAACATATGGAATTCCTTTAAATGATCTATTCCATGTAATAACACGCATAACTCTAGCAGAATGATCGATGTGTCCTGTAAGAGAATTATCAACAAAATTCATTTATCATAGTGAAGAGAGCAATAGAAAAGCAGAAATATAATTATCAAATAAAAAAGCTCGTACATAGATAATAAAGCTAATTACCAAATATACAAAAACTGACTTGTCAATAGCATTGTAATTAAACCAAGCTATCAAATGATGTCCACTTTTGATATTCTACAGACTACTTCTACCTCATTGATTCAATTCATGAAAAAAATGGTATGCGTACGTTTACTCCCAATGAACTTGTAAACATAAACCTTTCAGATTACTGAAAAGATCAAGAGAATTACCTCGATTATCAGCAAAGTTTGAGTGATAGTGCAACCTGGTAGCCTCAAGCATCTTGGAAACCTCATGGGCACTCTCCGAAGCTTTCAGAAAATGATCATCAAGGTCACAAAATATCTGCAACAAATTAACATTCTTCCCTCTCTTACCTTCCCCTGAAGTTGATCCACCCATCTTCACTTTCTTAGGGTTCTTTTTTTCTTCAACAATTGACATTGGCATTGGCGGTGTAGTCACAGGAGGTTCCACAGGCTTCTCATGCATGACTAATTCCTCAGCCTCAGCCTCAGCCTTTCTCTGCCTCTCGATCAAAACATTCGCTCTGTCAGGTCTTTCATTGAGCACCGTCCTGTCAATTTCCTCCTCATTAATTCTATCCTCTTCAACCTCATCCAAAGTTGGCCTTGGTATATTATCCACATTAAAGAAATAATCCCAAGTAGAATCATGCTGATGGGAAGGAGGATGCGGCATCCGCACTTGGGGGGCATGAAAAGACGGCGGACGTGGCGGAGCCCTAGTCGGCGATGGTGGGACAGAAAGTGGAGCATCCATATCCTCTTCAACAACTTCCTTATGCATATCCTCTTCCACAACCTCCTTATGCATATCCTCTTCCAAAACCTCCTTATGCCCACCTCCACTACCTCTACTCCTCATCCTCCTCCTCAAACTAACTTCATTGGAAATCTCGTCCTCCTCATCTTCTTCATCAATCCGTTTGGGTTTGGGCTTGACGGGATCGGGCTTGGGAATGATCGGAGGCATACTAGCGGCACGCTGAATTTGCCCCGTCACAGCAGTGAAATTGTCCGGAGGAGGAGGTGGACGGAGATTCTCCATCTGAGCTTGAGGAACGATGGATGAGGAGGAATTGGATTGGGTCTGAACCATTAGTGGATTTTGAACTTCACCTTGGCCAAAATCGCTTAAGGCAGCGCCGGTATTTTTCAGATACATAGCATAACCGGAATGAGCAGCCGCAAAAGCGTTTCGGGCAGAGACAGCTTCTTTCATAAACTGTCTTCGGCTTTTACAGCGCGTGACTGCTTCTTCATTCTCTATCTTTGATTGGGTACAACCCATATTGCGATCGCTGTTGATGTACTGATGAAGATTGAGGAGGTGGTCAACGGGTAGGTTATGGATCGAGAATTGGGCATGTATGATCTCGGGTCTCTACTGGATTAATTAAGTTTTCAGAGAGATAAGGAGGGTGGTTTACTTTTCTAATAAGTATCTTCCTTTTTTCCTTCTAAGTGTGTGTGTGTGTGTGTGTAAAAACAGGGTGAAACGGTGGGGAGAAGTTAGAGAGAAAGTTCAAGAGAATCAAGATATGGACAAATGTTATCGCCTATTTTTAAGTTTTTTTTTTTTTACCACAAAATTAATACTTTTTTTAAAAATCTTAAAAATAAAAATATTATTTTTATTATTATAAATTTCAAAAAATATTATTTTAAGTAATTTTTTTTAAATAATATTATTATAATTTAAATTATTATTATCATAAAAACATTTTATGATTTCATTTAATAATAATAATATTAAAATATAATTGATATTAAAATTAAAATAAATATTTTGTAAATTTTTATTATAACATTAATAAAATTATTGTGTCAATTTTTTTTATAATTAATGGTGGATATAATAAGATATAAATATAATATAATATAAATAATATAATTATAATTAAATAATAATTTTTTATAGAGTTACTTTTGAATACAGATAATATAAAAAATTTAAAATATATATTTTTGTGAAGATTTTTAAATAATATAATTAATATAATAATTTTTTATTAAAAATAATTATATAAACTTAATTATAATATTACAAAAATTTAAGATAATTATAATTTTATTTTTTATGTAAATTACTATTATATTAATATGCAAGTGTTATTTATTACTTTAAATTATAATATTCACTAGGGTTGAATGATAGGAGGGATCCGTATCTAAATAAATATATAAAATAATATTTAATATATTAATAATATTTAATAATTTGAATATATGTTTATTAAAATAAATTATATTTAATATTTTTAATTAAAAATTATTAATATTCAATCTCGTAATGATTATTTAACTTTTTAATAAAAAATTATATTAATTTTAAATTATTAAATTAAAATACTATATAATTATACATTATAATTTCTCCGCCAAATATCACAAGCACTACAAACACGATTTGACAGCCCTTGTCGTTTCTTATTTTTTTTTGTATTTCGACGACTTTTTTTTGTCTGTTCTTTTTTTACTTCTTGAAGGATCGGAGCTTTTTATTATCGTTGTTATTTTTATTATTGGGATTTGAGCTGTAAATGTCCGTTAGGGTAGTAGTGTAATCGTATCTAAATCAATAAAAATATCTTATTTAATATTATTTTTATAATTTTTTAAAATATTTTAATTTATAATTATTGTTATAATATTTTTATTATTTTTATATCATATTTTTTATTAATTTTAAAATTATTAGAAATATCCTCGTTAAATTAAATGATATTAAAAAAATACTCCTAATAAATTAATGAAATTAAAAGTAATATATTAAAGATAAAATACTATTTTTTGAGACTTTTAAAATTATTAAATGCAGATAAAAAAAATAAAAATAGTGTAAACAATAAACTCATCCAATATTTTATTAACATATAAGGTTTATCAAAATTTATAAGTGCTTTTCTCGGATTAATGGGTAAAAATATTTTAGGTTAAAAAATAATATTTATATTTTATAATATTTTTAAAAAATTTAATTATAAATATAATATTCTTATATTTGAGATTAAACTCATATTTTATTAAAAAAAATCATGTCCAAATATCTAATATTTAATATCAATTAATTTAATATTATTTAAATTAAATTATTATAACTTAAACTACCTCAATATTATTAATAAATTATTTTTTGTTATTATAAATGTTAAAAATATTATATATATATATATATATTTAAAAAAACTAAATTCAAATTCAAAAGACTTTATACAATTTTTTTTCTTTAAGAAAGGCTCTATCTAGTTCAAAAGTGCTAGATAAATTAATTATTTAAAAAAAATCAATAATCTCATATTTTATGTGAATAAAAAGAAAAATATTTGAAGGGAGTTTATTAATTGTTATTTTTATTTATATTTTCCCAAGAACCCGCTAATTATTTTAAGGGAGTTAAAAATTATTTATATTCTTAACTATGTAAGATTTTACCAATACATGATTTTGGTAATAAGGCAATTAATGTCTTTATTAAGGGGTGGGGGTGCCAACTGCCAAGGTCCCTTTAATAAACAGTAGTTCCGAAATTGTATATTTTCATATTATTTTAAATTAATATATTTTAACCACTTTATATTATTATATTTAGAAATTTTTTAGTTGCTTTAACCATTTTATTTTTTTAAATATCTGTCCACTCCTACTAACAAAATTCTATTCAATCAAACTTATGTTTTTTTATAAAAAAATTAAAATTAAAATTAATAAGAAATGTATTCTTAACAAAATAAAGAAGTTAAAAAATATCTAAAATGTGAAAAAAATACAATAATAAAGTCACTAATATTCACAAATTAAAAAATATGATTAATATAATCATATAAAAATAAAATAACATTCTTGAAGTTTAATAATTTTAGGATAATTTTATTATCAAAGTTTTTTATTATTATTAAAATAAAATTTATATTTTTAAAAATAAATAATTATTTAATTATAAATATAAATTTTATATTATTTTTGTATTAATTTATTATTGTTATTGTTATTGTTATTTATTCTAAAAATATCAAATTCTTACTTTGAAATTGGATTATGCATTAAAAAAACATAAATTATAAAAATAATATTTTTAAAATTTATAATAATAAAATAATATATTAATAATATTAAATAAAATTAAATATTAAATATATCTAAATATAATTTAATTTATATGATGTTTAATTATATTGTGTTTAAATAAAATGATAAAAATAAAAAAATATATTATTTTTACACAAAAGTGAATTGAATATTGTATTTTAGTTTTCATTTAAATTGAAAAATATTTGTGCCTGAATTACATCATACACGAAATTAAGAAGGGAATAAGTCGAAGCACATGGAAGCAAAAGAGCAAAAGTAGGAAAATCCTATTGGATGATCCAATCAAGAACTGTGGGAAACAGCTAGTGGAAATGTATAGATACGTTTAGACGTAGAGGATCTAGAGCCACGCAACTCCATTGGCCAAACGCGAGCACCAATTAAAGCAGACAACTGTTGCTTTATTCCGTTAAGACTCATCTTTCTTAATTTTTGCTTGTTTATTATCGATTACGATTAGATTTGATTAAAGGATAGAGGACCGTAACTGTTTTATGTTTATTTTTTTATAATAATTTAATTTTATTGTTACGAAAAAATAATTGTATAAAAGATAAATAATTATTTTTTAAATTATAAAAATATTTATCTAATATAATTGAAAAAATTAAAAAATAAAATAAAAAATTATTTTTATTCTTGTGTATTTATTTTTTTATAATAATAAAAATATATTTTTATAAAATTATTATGAAATATACATGATTTAAATATTATTTTTATAATAAATAAAGGATGATATTTTTATCTTTAATAAAATACATACTCATATTCATGATAAAAAAATGATTTTATCATAATTTTTTTCAAAAAATTATTTATTATAATTTTTTGATAAATTATAATTGATATGTACATGTAATCAAATTTTTATAACTTTATTTAATAAAAAATTATTATTTTAATTATAAATGTAATATATAAAAAATATTTTAACTTTTCAAATAATATATCTAATTGTATATATTAATAATTAATCTTTCAATCATCTCGTAACATCCCCTTTACAGCCGATTAGTAACTAACATTTGTTCATATATAGAGAACATGAATCCCTATATATACGAGTGTATAATATTATTAGAAAAAGATATTATAAATTAATAAATATATTGTAAAAGCATCACAAAAATTATAAAAAATTTAAAATTTAATGACAATTGTAACACTTAAATACCATAAGTATTACATGGTATTTTTAAAAAAATTTATGTTACAAATATAATATTGAAATATTATAAGTTGCATTGAGATGATAGTTTTATAATATTTGTAATATTTTAATGATATATTTATAAATTTTTTATATTTTAATAATATATTTATTAATTTATCTAAATAATTAACACATTATTCAATTAATAGCGTAATTTAGTATATGTTATTAGACAACGTAGTGGCAGTGATAAGAAATGTTTTCGTTTC
Source organism: Hippophae gyantsensis (assembly GCA_030763125.1). Classification (NCBI taxonomy): domain Eukaryota; kingdom Viridiplantae; phylum Streptophyta; class Magnoliopsida; order Rosales; family Elaeagnaceae; genus Hippophae; species Hippophae gyantsensis. The sequence continues at coordinate 2,451,735 of CM061039.1, read as the reverse complement.
AGTGAATAATTGCTTTTTTAAGGTAACTTTTATTTTTATTATCATAATAGAAAGTTTATATATTTAAAAATATATAATTATTAAATTAAATTCTGTAACAACGTTCGCCATCTGGGTCAGATTCTTTACGTAAGTGGCACAATGTATGTAAAGTGACTATCATATTCTTGTTTCAGATCAGAAAATAGACCGTTAGATGTGGATGTACGAGGGCAAGGAACTTATTTTTAAAATAATATCAATATAATAAAAAAATTTAAAAAATTTAAATAAATAATATATCATAATTAATATAAACATAAAATCAAATATAAAATTATATATTCATAATATTACTCTGTTGGAGGTTATTTAACTAAGCTTATATCAAATAAATATTTATGTAATTCTTTTATTAAAATTGAGATATTTTAATAATTTTTAAATCATATAATATTTTTTATTAATCAAAATTTATGAAAAAAATAATAAAATATACCTAATGGGATAAATTTATTATTTTAAAATTTTTTCCTTCTTTATATCATTATATTATTTTATGGTTCAATTTTTATATTATTTTTTAACAATAAATCTACAAATATTATTATTTTTTATTTATTTTAACAATTATCACTATTATTTTTATAATTGACAAATAAAATCAATTATAATATATTATCCACCATATTAACTTGGGTAACAATTGTTTATAAAATTGACATAATATCCAATAAATTGATCTTTTTAATCAAAATCGAGTTGAATCAAATCGAATTTCATATTTTATATATCCAAATAAATTGATTTATGTTTTAAAAATATAAAAAACCAAATGTATGTCAAATCTGTTATGATTTTAAAGTTTATAAATCGAAGTTCAACATAACATATACTATATATATTTATAATAATAATTTTATTTAATTTTGATGCTATGTAAGAATGCAAAATAATTTATATTCTTCTTTTCTTATATTTATTAAAAAAATATTGTAACTAATAAAAAATCTAAATTATTTATTGTTCTTAACTATTTATTTATTTTTAAAAGTTTTTTTTAAATTTAAATATTGATACATAATTATAATTTAAATACTAATATACAATTATTCAATTACATTATGATCGCATAATAAATATTATTTATTAATGTAATATTAATGTAAAATAAAATTATTTGAATTTACTACAAAATTAAGTAAATGTAAACTACGTACATAAATAAGGTTAGTTAAATGATCTCTAATTAATATTTTATAAATTAGTTAAATGTTTTTAATTTAATAAATTAATATATATAGATTCGATTAATATTTTAAATTGAGATAGAAATAAAACTATGAAATGAATTAATTGTATAAAGGAATAAAAACTTTAAAATAATAATTTTATTTATTAAATATATTTTATTATTCTGTTAAAAAAATTTATTAATAAAATAATTTACCTTACTTATTTTATTGAGATAGTAACTTAAGTGTGTTTTGTAAAAATAATGTAATTTAAGTGTTTTAATGAGACAATAAAAAATGAGAATCTATACCTTTGAAATATCACTATTTTTATTTTGATATTATTTTAAATGGATATTTTTTAGTTGAGACATTAAATACATGTATTTAAGTTATTAATATTTTTTTATCTAAATTAAACAATAATTTCAATAAATTGTGATAATTTAAATGTAATAATTACTATTAAAATTGATCCAAATATATATTAATAATCTAAATCTAAATATTTAATTTATTTAAATTAAAAAAATAAAAATAAAAAAATATTAAAAATATTAACCCAACAAAACAACGCTTGTTATACAATCATTTTTAGACTGATTGAATTAAAAAAAATATTAAATAAATTTCGAGAGCTAGTTTGAGAATAGTCAAATTTAAAATAGGACTTAAATAATTTAGCTATATTTTCATCTTATTTGGTGTATGCTATCTTATTAATTTTTAAGTATTTATTATTATTTAAAATTTTGGATGGTAATTTAAAAATATAAAAACTATCAAATTAATAAAAAATATTATGTGTACAAAAATTTGAAAAGTATTTTAATTTATTTTAATAAATTATTATTTTTATTATTATTCTTCATTTTTTTATATTTTTTATTCTTTCCACTTAACTTGTTTAAGATTTAATAGATAAGAAAATAAAAGATATTTTTATGTAAATAAACAAAAATATGAAAAAAAGAGTTATCTTTCTTAAAATATGAATATTTTTAAAATATTATTAAAAAACTTTGGATAATAAGGTATCAAAATAATAACAAGTGTACCAAAAAGATACGATTGAGGAAGGAGTAATGTTATATTTATTTTGTTGTGGTATGTAATAAATGTGAAAGGTTGAAAACTTGGTATGTACTTTAGTGTCCTCGTTGCATTATATATTAAATTGAAAAATGTGGAATGTTGAAGACTTAGAAATAATTTTGAGATTCCGAAATAATTGAAAGTTATTTATATCGTGACAAAGAAATTGATAAAAAGTATTTTATACATTTTAAATAACTGTGATAAAAAGATATTTTATATATTTTAATATTTATACCAACAGAAACATCACTAAAAACTAAAAAGTAAAAAGGTAATAAAATTCAAAAATTATTTCTATACATTACAAATATAACACAATCATAAAAATATATAAAAAATATGACAATATCTCATTGAATATAACTATTTAAATTTGATTATATTATTCATAATAATACATAATATAATTTGAGATTCATATTTGGATATATAGACTTTTGAGTGGAAAGTGCCGGCCCTTGCTTGATGGATTCAAATCTACTGCAGTTCATCCGTAGGACAAATCCTACTCCTAGCTAATAGATATAGATACAGTAGAATATTATGTTGGGGTTTTTCTCTTAGTTTGTAAGAACTCAAGTGAAGACAATGTGATTTAAAAGTTCATGAAATGAGAAGGGATTATTGTATCATTTCATTACTTCGTTAATAAACTCATTTAGGGTTTGATGAGTGAGTATTCAGTAGAGAAAAACGTGCGCAGCAAAGTAACAACAGCTGCAGAAAAATTGAGAGCAGTTTTTCAGTTTCTTTTTCTCCAATAATCTTTCATCAAATGCTCCGATCGAAGGTCGTTTGTGGTCCGATTAAGTTGAAATTTTGCATGCAAGTTCACGACTCAAGACTATTTAATCTGTGCGGTGTGATTTGGATTTGTCTCACTGGTTTGAGAAATTATGATCAGTAAATAGTGACTACGAATTGGGTTAGATCTCTCCATTTTTCTTGAAATAATTGTTAGTTTCCAAGAATTGTATTCTTGATGATGTTGTTGATTGTTTGTCTCTAGTTTTACCTAGAGAGAAATGTTGTACAATTGTTTCTTGATGGTAGAAGTTTTGGAGAGGAGTGTCGTGGTTGTTTCCTTCCTACACCAGGAAGGTTTTTCCACGTAAATTGTTTATGTTGATTTTGTGCATGTTTTTATTTTGAGCTCTATTTATTTGCTTCCTAAAAGATTCACACAAAGAAGGAGAATATGTTTAATTCCGTTGTTTAGAGCTTGATTAAGTTCGAATTAAAATTGTAATTCTCCTAACAAAGTGGTATCAGAGCAGTGGTTATTATTGTTGAATTTCTTGTGTTGAATAATTGGAAGCAAATTTAAGTAGAATGATAACTTTGAATGGTTCTAATTATCATACTTGGAAAGAAAAAATGGAAGATCTTCTTTATGTCAAATAATTTCATTTACCGGTGTTTGCTTCTGAAAAGCCAAAAAAATTGTCTGAAGAAGAATAGACTTTGTTACATCGACAAGTTTGTGGGTATATAAGGTAGTGGGTATATGATAATGTTTTGAATCATATTAGTGGAGAAATACATGCACGGTCACTATGGAATAAACTTGAAGAGTTGTATGCTCAAAAAATAGGAAATAATAAAATATTTCTTATAAAGTAGTTGATGGCTTTAAGGTACCAAGATGGAACTCCGTTGATAGATCACTTGCATACGTTCCAAGGAATAATCAATCAGTTAGTTGGAATGGGTATCAAGTTTGATAATGAGATTCAGGGGTTGTATTTATTGGGTACATTGTCGGACTCTTGGGAAACATTTAAAATGACATTAAGTAACTCAGCTCCAAATGGTGTAATCAATATGGATCTGGCTAAGAGTAGTGTTTTTAATGAAGAAATGAGAAGAAAATTACATGGGTCTTCTCAGCAGTCATATATTTTGGTTACAGAAAGAAGAGGGAGGAGTAAAAGCAAAGAAAAAGGAAGAAGCAAGTCCAATAGGTTTTCTAATGTTGAGTGTCATCATTGTGGCATGAAAGGGCACATCAAGAAATATTGTAGACAATTGAAGCGGGATAACAAGAAGAAAGACAAAGAACAAGAGGGTGATGTTGGCAAAGAAAATGATCGAGTTGCCACCGCTAGTTCAGAAGACTTTCTCATTGTTTATAATGAAGATGTTGTCAATGTTGCCTGTCACGAGATCAATTGGGTTATTGATAGTGGAGCCTCCATTCATGCTACTTCTCAAGAGGACTTCTTTACATCCTATACAACAGGTGACTTTGGGACAGTGAAGTTGGGTAATGATGGCTTGGTTAAAGTCATTGGTATTGGAGATGTGTGTTTGGAGATGAATAATGGCATGAGGCTACTTCTTAGAGGGGTAAAGCATATTCCTGAAATTCGTTTGAACTTGATCTCTACAGGTAAACTTGATAATGAAGGATATTGCAATATTTTTAGTAATGGTCAATGGAAACTTACTAAAGGTGCTATGGTTTTTGCTCGTGGGAACAAGCATTCCAGTTTGTATATACTGCAGGCGAGACTCTTTCAAGACGTTATTAATGTTGTGATAGATGAGCTCACATCAGAATTGTGGCATAAGAGATTTGCTCACATGAATGAGAAAGGCTTGGCAGTATTGAATAAAAAGAATCTTATTTCTGGAATGAATGATGTTTGTTTAAGAAGATGTACTCATTGTTTGGCAGGGAAGAAAAATAGAGTTTCTTTCAAGAGTTCCCCTATTTCAAGAAAATAATACATACTTGATTTGATACATTCAGATGTATATGGTCCTATGAAGACAAAAACTTTGGGTGGTGCCAGTTATTTTGTGACCTTTATAGATGATTGTTCAAGAAAGTTATGGGTGTACACTTTGAAGAGCAAAGATCAAGCATTAGATGTGTTTAAACAGTTTCAAGCCTTAGTGGAGAGACAGACTGGGAAGAAATTATGGTGCATCAAAACAGATAATGGGGGAGAGTATTCAGGTCCTTTTGATGAGTACTACAGGCATCAGGACATTCGACATCAAAAGACACCTCCCAAAACTCCTCAGCTAAATGGGTTGGCTGAGAGAATGAACAGAATATTGGTTGAAAGAGTAAGATGTCTTCTTTCGTAGGCTCAGTTGCCAAGATCTTTATAGGGTGAGGTTTTGAATACAGTTGTACATGTTCTTAATCTCACACCATGTGTTCCTCTTCAGTTTGATGTACCAAATAGAGTTTGGATTGGCAAAGATGTTTCTTATGATCATCTTCGCGTTTTTGGTTGCAAGGAATTTGTGCATATACCAAAAGATGAGAGATCTAAGCTCGATGTGAAGACACGACAGTTTATCTTTGTTGGTTATGGCCTGGATGAATTTGGCTACAAGTTTTATGATCCAGTTGAGAAGAAACTGGTAAGAAGTCATGATGTTGTGTTTATAGAAGATCAAACTATACAAGATGTTGAGAAGATAGAAAAAAGAGTTCATCAGTATAGTGATGATTTAATTGACTTAGATCCGGTTCCTTTATCAATACAAATGAAACAAAATGTTCAAGATGACCAACAGGGTTCAGATGATGTAGATATGCAAGCTGAAATAGATCACCAGACTACGAATCAGTTGCCAGAACCAGAAATTCCACCCAGGAGGTCTACCAGAGACCGGCGTCATTCCACACGGTATGATACAGATAAGTATGTGTTATTGATAGATGAGGGAGAACCTCAATGTTATGCAGAAGCAATGGAAGATAAAAATAGAGCATACTAGGTTGGTGGTATGGAAGATGAGATGCAGTCACTGTATGACAATCACACGTTTGAGCTGGTAAAGTTGCCTAAGGGTAAGAGAGCTTTGAAGAACAAGTGGGTCTACAAGGTGAAGCAAGAAGAACACAATTCACAACCACGATACAAAAGCTAAACTGGTCGTCAAGGGATTTAGTTAGAGAAAAGATATTGATTTTGATGATATTTTCTCTCCTGTTGTGAAGATGTCTTTCATACGTGTTGTTCTAGGTCTAGCAGCAAGTTTGGATTTAGGAATTGAGCAAATGAATGTGAAAATTGCCTTTCTTCATGGTGAGTTAGAGGAAGAGATTTATATGGAGCAATCAGAGGGTTTTGAGGTTAAAGGAAAAGAGGATTACGTATGTCAGTTAAAGAAAAGCCTCTACTTCAGGTTATCTAATTACTTTTTCTGGTGGAGTAGTTTCTTGGCAGTCAAGATTGCAAAAGTGTGTTGCACTTTCTACAACAGAGGCAAAGTTTATTGCAGCAACGGAAGCCTATAAGGAATTATTGTGGACGAAACAGTTCTTGAGGGAACTTGGTTTCAAGCAGTAAAAATATGTGTTGTTCTGCGATAATCAGAGTTCTATTCACCTAGCGAAGAACTCGACATTTCACTCAAGATCAAAGCACATTGATGTGAGGTATCATTGGATAAGAGATATTCTTAATAATAAGTTGCTTGAACTTGAGAAAATCCATAATGATGAGAATGGATCTGACATGCTGACAAAAGTAGTGTCAAGAGAAAAACTTGAAGTTTGTTGTTCAATTTTCGGGATGACGGATCCCTCCATCTAATCGAAAAAACGAGGAGATTTGTTGGGTTTTTTCTCTTGGTTTGGAGGAGCCCAAGTTAAGCTCATGTGGCTTAAAAGCCCATGGAGTAAGAAGGGACAATTGTGTCATTTCATTGCTTCATTAATAAACCCATTTAGGGTTTGATGAGTGAGTATTCAGGAGAGAAAAAAGCAGCAGCTGCTGTAGAAAAACTGAGTGTAGTTTTTCAGTTTCTTCTTCTCTAGTAAGTCTTCATCAAGTGCTCCGATCGAAGGTTGTTTGTGGTCCGATTAAGTTGAAATTTTGCAGGAAGGTTCACGACTAAAGAATCTTTAATCTGTGCGGTGGGATTTGGATTTGGATCACCGTTTTGAGAAATTATGATCAGTAAACGGTGACTATGAATTGGATTAGATCTCTCCATTTTTCTTGAAATAATTGTTAATTTTCAAGAATTATATTCTTGATGATGTTGTTGATTGTTTGTCTCTAGTTTTACCTAGAGAGAACTATTTTACAATTGTTTCTTGATAGTGAAAGTTTTAGAGATGAGTGTCATGGTTGTTTCTTTCATATATCGGGAAGATTTTTCCACATAAATTGCTTGTGTTGATTTTGTGCATGTTTTTATTTTAAGCTCTATTTATTTGTTTACTAAAAGATTCACACAAAGAAGTAGAATAAGTTTAATCCGTTGTTTAGAGCTTGATTAAGTTCAAATTGAAATTATGATTCTCTTAACATATTATAGTATTAAATGGATCATAACATAATTAGTTTCTTAATCAGAAACTCCTCCAATCCTACAAGTTTAGTTTCTTACAGATTCCTCTAACGATTTTCCTAATATAAGAATAAATAATGTTTAAATATGAATGTGTTACAATATTGTTGTATTTTGTGTCTTAATATCCTCACCTGTGATTTTGCACCGTTAGGCTATTCTTATTTATTTTCATATATATGTCACTTTTTTTTAATTAATATGATTTTACTTATAAATTGAGAAATGAGTGAAAATTTTGAAGTATATCAAATAAAGTTATACAAAATCTCAAATTAAGACTCATGTTCAATAAAAGTGAAAAAATTATATTAGTGGTTTAAATCCAATAACTTACGTTCTAATATTATGTTACAAAAATATTAAAAATCAATTATTTTAAAAGATTAAGCTATTTTCTTTAATTATCATAAAAACAACCATGCATTATTTTCAGCATTTAGACATACATATATGCAATAAGTTAAGTATGTGAACAAACGAGCTGAGTGCTAAGTGAGTTCAGCCTAAAGCACCAAAGAACATCTCTAAATAAAATGTACCTAAATACATTTATCCTATAACAGAGCTTCTACTTCAGAGCAGCAATACGTGCAGCCAATTCATCATAATCAGGTAACTTAGGATGAGCTTGAAGCACTTCAGATTGAAACGAACCGGTCTTTGACATGTAGTCTTCAGGAGGAAGAGACAATGCTCTTGTCGGTAACTGAGACTCTGCTGATTCAGACTTGCAACTCCCATGACATGTAGCTTCACTATCAGCTGTTGCATCTCTGCCTCTCCAAAACAAGCCACTCTGTCTGTTGCTTTCTGCTGTTGTTTTAGTTTCGGCATTGTCCTGACTATGAGTGGACTTAAACATTCTTCTAACTGATCTTGGTGTCGGTTTATCATCAGTTTTGGCTGACTCGTCCGTCTCATTGGCTTTTGGTTTGAGATAAGGGGGACGTATAAATTTGTAGTAGAAGGGTTTCTTACCATCTGCATCTTCATCAGAAATGCTTCCTACTGAAGTAGTAGTTGAAGAGCTTCTTGTTTCATCATCACTTTCACTTTCTTGGGTTGCTTTGTACACATTCATTTTATTCCCATGGTCTTTTTGATGAAGAGTAGCTTCCTTGCTTTTCTGATATTTGTGCAAACCATCATCATTGTTGCTTAGAGGACCATATTTGGGCTAATCTTGCAAGAAAGTTCACGCATTATGCAAAATAAAACTGTAAAATTTTGAAGAAAATTAAAAGTTTGTTTGTTTCTGTATCAATAACCTTGTGTAAAAGTGCTTTTGATAGTTAAAAAAAGTGATTTGGGACCAAGCAAATTTTTTTGTCAAAAGCACTTTCAGATCTCAGGGTACACATTTTGGGCTTGCTAACAAAAGCATAAAATACAGACTGAGCCCATATGGAATTGCTTTTATTTTTGGTCGACACTGATTCTAAATGGTTTAAAGCACTTTAAAGTGTGTTTGAAAATCTAATTGAGAAGTGGTTTCAAAATTTTGAGAAACATTATTTGTGATTTTAAGAAAATTTATTAATTCTTACTTAAATTAATTACTACCGTAAACCACTTCTAACAATCTTCTATCAAACATTTTAATGCTTCTCATCAAACCACTTATCTTAAAACCACTTCTAAAAAAAACGCATCCAAAGGAGCCCTATATGTGATTCTTCCTGAAACTTCTTTTGCTTTAAAACCACTTTTAACATAAACACACAAGCAAATGGAACCAAGTGTATGTAAAAGCACTTCTGAACCAAACAACTTTTTTTTCCCCTCAAGTGTTATTAGGACTCTGAAAACGCTCTTTTCCTAAACCATTTTTAACGTAAGCATAAGCAAACATACTTTTATTATGCATAGCACTTCAAATAAAGCACAAAACTTGTCAATAGTACACTCATGTTTCAATCCTGTATGAACATTTAGTTGGCAAAAGAAGAGATATAAAAGCACGGCTAACCTGCACTGGCGGAGGAGTATATAGTTTCTGTTCCAAAGCCTTAGTATCCCATTCAATTGAAAATTCATTTGCAATCTCTTGCATCGCTTGAAGCTTCATCTCCTTACTAGGAGAGTGTCCCTTTAATTTCTCCATCAACTATGCATAAGCACGCGTCAAATGTATCAGCAATAAAAATTAACAATCTATTAAACCAGATAGTTTTTGACATTTATTTGCTCGAGACATGAACTCATTACCTCTTTATTTGTATAAGCTTCAAGACAATCTTTATATTTCTCGGTAAACATTTTTCTAAGATCACGTAGTTCTGGCAAATCACCAAATCTTGCAGCGGCATATATCAAAGAGGCAACAGCTTCCTTACATTCTTTAGGACATTCACTATAAAGAATTTTAACAGATAAATTCAACAACATTGAGCAAGAATTCTCATTAAAAAATAAAATTATCTTCTCGGTACCTAGTTCCATGATGACTCGCAGATACACTCTTTAGTGCATGTTACTGTCCTTAAAGAGGAGATTTTATGACATTTTTGATAGAATGTTTTATATTTTTAATAAGTTGTTTAATTAGGTTGAATTATATATCATGAGTTGGTTTAAATAAATTACAATTAATAATATTTTTGTATTTTTATATTAATAGATTAATTAATAGAATATTAAATAAATTTAATAAGAAGACAATACACGTGTATGTTTCTATTTTGCATAGGTACCATTGCTTTTGCATAAGAGAAAGATGACTTGTAATGCATCCACAAAAGTTATCGACTAACTGATAGCAGGAGGATATGTTTTGCTCAATGAGAAGACCCTCAACCTGCTTCATTAAACATCAGAGTTGTGTGAGAACAATAGACATACATGTAACAATGGTGCCAATAGTAAAATAATTATAAAAAATAATAATGTTGTGAAACACAACTTTTGAGCCTTGCTATATACATTATTGGTGTAAAATCCGACACTTAAAGCCGTGTTACCTAACATTATTCGTACCTTAATCAAATACACAATCTGACACAATTTAATTATAGGATAATACCTTAATCAAACTATGTTTTTGTTATGATTAGAATTTTTTGAAATCATGGAACAGATCAATAAAAGTTATTTCTAATTAATTACAAAATATAATAGACCATATATAATAAACCAATTTAAAATTTCAGCTAAATACCAACCTGAATATAGAAATCAATAGAAAAGGACTAGAATGGCTTAAAGTATAGATAATCTTGCATACAGTACAACGGGGACTTTTGCGTGTACATATGTTGGAGCAAAATCATCCTGATAATTAATTTTTATAAAATAAAATAAAAGGTACGGATGATATAAACAATTGATATTAGGATAAACATGTTCTATATAAGATTTTCTTGTAACTAACCATATGAATCAAAATTAAGTAGAAATTACCCTTCCATAGGCATTAATGTCTAGGCCATTCCTAAGAAGATCTGCCACATCATTCTTCAAAAACTTCTGCACTGAATTTTTCTTCCTTCTTATACTATCAAGCCTCGTTTTCAAGAGCCTTAAATATGATTTGCTGGGTGAAACATAACATATTATGAAATAAGAAGCCATTAACAGAATTTAGAAAAAGAAGAAGAACTAAATATAATTAGATAATATAATTCAGACTAGTACAGATACAGATTACAAACCATTTGGACTGAAATTTCGGTTTCATTAACCCTTCAAACATCTTGATGTTTAAGTCCTCGTAAAAACATTAAGGAGTTTAAATGGGTTTTTGAAAGGGAATAAGAAGATTGAGGAAATGAGTTTGCTTAATAACAATGACCAAAGTAAAGAATGACTATGAGATTAAAAATGAGAAGAGATGACGGCAAGAATCACCATACAAGAAACCCAAAAGAAAAGAAATTGTAAAAATGGTTCTGTTTCAGAGAGTTGTTAAAGAAAAAGAAAATATGGCATGGGTTCTTTCTAGCAATGAAAATCAATAATTATTTAATTTGATTGTACGCAAATTAATCAAATCAAGATAAATGGGCAAATTTGAAATGTGTGAAATAGACTGTCTTTCTAAATTTGGCACCAAATTAACAAAGAAATAAATTGAAGCGCCAGCTTGAGGAAGAGAGAAAGAAAAGGAAACTTAAGAAGCTAAAGAGATGTATAATTTCTATTTATTGTACTCGGAATTGAGAGAGTGAGAGACGAATTAATGGTCGATAACTCTGAGACGAGAACTATTATTATATTATATATAGCCGGTTCGTAGAGAGATATAGAGAGAGAAAGCTAAAAGATCGTGCCACGTGGAATTTTTTTTTTTCCAAGTTCACTCTTAGCTGAATATTTTTTGGCGCGCGCTTTTTCTTGCTGCGAAAGAAAAAATTAATAATAAAAATAAAAGATAATTAAGATGAAAGAGCTTATTGGTTTAATTAAAAATAGAAAATGCCGCTTATAGACCAACCATCTGTCATTTAACGCTTCTAATTAAAAAATTATATTAAATATCTTTTTAAAATTTATAACATATTCAATAATATTAAATTTAATCATATATAAATAATTTAATTTAATATAAAATTAACATAAAATATATCATTTTTATAATTATAAATTTTAATCATATTATTATTATTTACTGGAGGATAACTCTAATTTTTTTATATTTATTATAAAAACAACACTAAAATTTTATAGTTAATTTTTTTACAATATAATTATATTGTTCTGAAAAAATAAACACACAATAATAAATTAATTTTTTATTTTATTTTTTGATAGATATTGTTTTAATTTAATCAAATTATAACCTAAATAAAAATTAAATAAAAATATAAAAAAATAACTATTTATATTTTTATAGTAACTTTTTCTAACAATAATATTAATTAAATATAAAAAATAAATATCATTATTCATAACTATATTTATCTCTATATTTGTTTGTTTGTTTGTTTACTTTACACTATTTTTCAGTTTCCTTCGTTGCATAAAATTAGCTCCTCCTAATCCCAAACGAATCGGAGGCTGTTTCTCTGAATTATTAAAATTAATGGATAATGTTATTTGGTCATAAATTGAATTTGGGAATTGACCGTCAAATTTACCCAAAGACTAAAAGTGTAAGGTAATGACATTATTAAAACAGAAGAAAGACAAGGAGCAGAGTTAGGGGGAATTTGTCTTTTGGGATAAGGGAGCCATATTTATAGAGATAATTATAAACAAAAATGTAGTAACCCCTAGCTTAACGGGCCTGCAGGCATCTAATTTTTCTTCCATTGCAATTCTTAAAAGTAATTTTATGAGATAATTACTTAAGATTTTATTTTTAACCACACGTTTAAAAAGCTTTTCTACTTTTTTACATATATTTAAAAGTAGTTGGAGTTTTAATAAATCTTGCACGAATATTTATTAAATAAACGAAATACCATATTATTTTTTAAATAATGAGTATTGGAACATAAAAGTTACTACTTAACATATAGTCAAATGTAATTTTTTTTATCACTTTTTTAAAATTTTAACATGAATTAACTAGCTAGCTAGCTAGAGAGATAAAAATAAAATGTAAAACACAAGAAGTTAAATAAAACAATTGTCTAATATATATGTGTATGTGCAGGCCATAAGCTAACTTTAAATAATGCCTGGTTCGGAAGAGTAAATTGGTATCACTGATTTGTAGTGAAAATAATTCGGTTAGACATGTAAAACAGGCGGGTTGGTTATTTTCTGGTGATAATTTATGTAGTAATTTGATTCATGATAGATGAATTAAATAATAAAATTAGAGAAATAGATTTATATGATGTTCTATTATTACTTTTATTCTTAACTGAAATCTCAATTTTTAATTTTATTATTATTTACTTTATATCTTTAATAAATACTGAATTTTAAAATATGTTAAAATTATAAAATTTATTTTAAAGACATTATCTAATTTTACGTAATAGAGTATATAATTATATATGAATAGATACAAAAAAATATATATATATAATCGATTATTCGACGTTAAAGATCATATGTTAAATAAAATTTGATAAATAGTTAATCAAAATCTGATTAATTTAACGATTGTTTAATTTTTGTTAGATATATCCAACACTATTCCAGCAGCAAGTAAAGATACCAAATAGATCAAATTCTAATTTATTAGATATGTGTTCAATTCAATTATAACGAATAAGATCACCTTATAATCAACATTCGATTAATTAAATAACTATAAAATTTAATTAAACATGTATATAATTTAATTTTGACGAGTGGGTCATTAATCAAACAAACAAACGTCCACAGTTTAACTAACTATTTAGTTTGTATGAACATGTGTTCAATTGAGTTTTAACTAGTGGGGTTATCGATTGACCGAACTTTAATCAATTAGATAATCGTCTAATTCTAACGAGTTAAATTAGATAAATATATAATAAAATTAATTCATAATTAGTAAAAAAAATTAATAGTATTTTTGTATTAATATAAGATTATCATAAAATTAAGATATATCAAGATAAAAATATTTTAAAAAAATTAGTAAATCAATCTTTCAAGAATGTTACAAGTAAAAAGTGCACAGCGTTAATTCACATCCCTTTCAAAATTTACTAACACGTGAATGTTATAGTTTAAATGTTAAAATAAATATTTATAAATTAAAAATTTATATACAAAGTTTAAAAAATTTAGAAAGTAAATAGTATGATTTAAAAATTTAAGAATTTATTTATAAAATTTTAAAAATTTGAATATTAAATCATATATTTTAAAAAATTTAAAATATATGAATAAATTTAATTAAAATTTATAAATCAACAATACAATTTAATCTTTTATGGAGTTTTATTTTTACTTTATCTTAAAAAATAAAATAAATAAATGAACATATATTTTTTAATGTTTTAAAAAATAAACATAATTTTATTAAAAAAATTAAAGGTGAAATAATTTAAAATAAAACTAAAAATAAAATGTTTTTTTTCAACTTTTATAAGCACAATATCCATTAAATTTGTATCGTTGATAATTTAAACTAATTGCAAAAATGGCATAACTAATAAAAAAGCAAAATTGACCGCTTTGATTCTCTATTATTTTAGAGAGATAAACTAGTATTTTTTATTTATTTTTTGTTAGTAACATTTACTATTTTTATACTTATACAGTTACACAGTTGTTATTATTTCTAATTATTACTTGACCGAAAACTTATTTATTTATTTATTTTTATCAAGTGAAACAAAAATTTATTCCTTTTTTTTTTCTGGAGAGGTTTTTACGATATAATCTCCTGGCATAAAAAAAAGTCCAATAAACTTAAGACTTATAAAAACATATTATATTATAAACAGGGGGTGTCATCCCTGAAATATCTTAACTTAATATAAATGACTTAAATGAATTAAATTTATTTAAATTTTATACGTATTAAGTTAAGACATTTCAAGAATTAAGGTTTAATAGATTTAGTATTTGAGATTTGTAGTTTTTAGATTTGAGTTTAGGATTATATTTAAAATTGAGGTAAAATTATAAAAAAAAATTGAGATAAAAATAGAATCATGATTTCTAAAGGAAAGAAGAAATTGTGATTCCTCTTCCCTTAATAATCGATTACATTCTTGACTCATTTTTCAACTCAATCAAACATACAAATGAAATGAATCAATTATGATTAATTTTCATTCTCTCTAACCAAACGCAACATTAAGATTTATAAAAACATATGATATTATAATTAAGGGTGTCATTCCTGTATTAACTTAATATAAGTGAATTAAATTTATTTAAATTTTATATGTATTAAGTTAAATAATTATATAATTTTTAAACAAGTTAGGATAAATCACTTTTTTTGTATGTTTGAATAAAAATATAATTTACTTATAATTTTTTTAACATAAATATTATTTTTTAATTATGTTTTTAAAAAATGATAAAAATATATAATATCATATTTAAAGGTTTTTTTTAATAATATGATTATGAACGTTCTTAAACGATTACTATTATATATCATATATTTGTGATAATTTTAAATTTTATATTAAAATTTAATTGGCTCTTACATAAAGATAGATACGGTATAGACATGATTTTACTCATGATAATTATTAAAATTTTAAGAAATCAGTTAAATTCAAGGAATATGATTAGTGATCATCACAAATGCTGTGATGCAAAACATTTACATTGTTAAAATGGATTCTGGACTATAATACTGGGAATGTATCATAATTTAGTTTTAAAAAAATATTTTTATTATAAATTGTGATATTATTATAATTAATATCACAATTAATTATAATTTTAATAAATAAATAATAATATTTATTTGCTATAAATATAAATATTAATATTTTAATAATTATTATTTCATATGGTAATTCTGGTTCTACCTAAATAAACTTTTAAATTTAAGTGTGGATAAAAAGAAGAAGTTACAGATGACATAGAATTGTCTGAGTAGCAAAGATACGAAATGTAAACACGCGTTAGATGGTGAACAAAAATACAAGTTAGAGTAGTAAATGGAGTATTGCTGGCAGTCCTCAATCTTATTAATACGTTAGTTTTGTATTAATTTTTAAATAAGGACTTTGCTATAATAATAATAATAATTAATAACATATTATAGCTAGTGTATCTAATGAGTTGAGTACATCAAATACCATTTTTTTTTAAATATATAAAATAAATGAAATAAACTAATAAACTAAAATTATTATTTTTTAGGTGAAAAAACAATTAAACTATTCAAATTTATTGATAAATTTTTCAAATTTTAATTTAATAAATTTAAGAAAATGCAAGTTACGTTTTATAATTTTTAAACAACTTCAATAAACATTAGAATAATTTTTTTAGATTTTTAGATATACGTTAAAATTTAGTTTTTATTGAGACTTATATTTCACGTCAAATAAAAATAATAACTATTATATATTAATTTTAAAAAATGTGCGGATTGACCTGCCCCAAATGACCTCTATTGAGTGCGTCCGTTATCACGAATATTTATTTATAATTAAAAATTTATATTATTAAATTGTATTTATTTATTTAAATTATTTATATTAAAAATAATTATTACTAAATTACTTAGAATTTATAAATATTTATTAAATATATAATTTTGTTTCAAATGGATATGAAATAAGATGTAATTTTACTCAAATATATAAAATTTTCCGTGATTACTTCCATAAAAAAATGCGAATAACAAGGAAAAATAAGTAATTATTTTATGAGCTTAATTCTACTATTTTATTTTTGATAATTTATTATATATATCACTAAAAAATATGTGAACAAAAATATTAAAATTATATACTTTTATTATATATAAATATAAATATTTATCAATATATTTGTATGGTGAAACTCCTATAATATCCAATGTCTAATAGAGTGACAACTAGCTTGTTGATGGGTATAATCGTGAAACTCTAGTTCTCATTATAGCACTTGCAATTGGGCCAATCCTGTCTATAAAAATAAGCGAAGGGGCTCAACATAAGTTGCTTTATTTCGCATTAGGGTTGGATCATCTGCATCTCGATTTTCCTCGCTTTCCGTTCGTAGCAAACCCTAGCCCTAGATCTCAACCCCCAGCCATGTCGAAGCAAGGTACTCTCTTCCATTTTCCGAAGCCTTCAGATATCTGCCAATCCTGTATTTAATTTGATGCTGATTGGCTTTTATTTTTATTTTTTTGGCAATCGAGAATAAAATTTAGAAAATTTTAAGGTTTGTTTTATAAGTTTAATTCTTGTAATTATTCAGGCGGAAAAGCGAAGCCTTTGAAGCAACCCAAGGCTGACAAGAAGGAGTATGACGAGGTTGGTAATTATTTTGGTTATTACTTTATTCGAATTTCATGATTAGATATTCGATAATCTGGGAGTCCATTGTTTTCACGGTCGTAGCAAATTTTTTTAATAAGAAAAATAGATTTATGTTTATGTTGAATACTTGTATGTATCAATATTAATATAAGAAAAATATTTGGATGTTTCTAAATTAGTCTTATTAGATATGTAGATCCTGCTGCTTTTCTCTAACTTGAAATATGTAGCATCAGTCCTGATTAATTGGTTAGGTTTATGAATTTAGTGAAGAAAATAAAGCTAAAAGTTAGTTATTTTTTAATCTAGACTATCTAATATTGTTATGTGTTAATTCTCGCATCACTTTTTTAGTTTTTTTTTTTTATGTTTCACTTTGCCAAAGTATATGAAGTATCTTTATTGATAATTAGGAGTTAATTGCATTAGTTGACACACTTCTTTGATGTTTTTAAGTTTTAGTAACACATATCAGTGTTCAACCCTTGCAATCAATAGACACATGGTTAAAACTTTGACCAGAGAGTTAGTATTCCCAATGTTTCCTACTAACTCTATATCTTAATCAACAGAACTTGATGATGTCTATTTATTGAACATTTTTTTCCTCCTTTCCTGTGTCTGATCTTAATTTTTGTGTCTTTTGAATTTAGCTTTTTATTTTCAAAAATGTTTTTAATCACAACTTGATTGATTTGATATTCACGTGGTAAAATATAATTGGCCTTGTTAGTTATTTATTTCACAATTAATTCATCATTACCCCACCAATTTTACATTCAATCACTAATTGACACGTCACTTAATGTATACAACAACTTGTTACATATAACACTACTTTTTTTATTTTTTATTTTTTATTTTAGAGGAGACTAATTTGCTGTTTTTTCTCACATTTATCAGCTAGTCATGAATTGGTATAATGGCTGCCTTTATTTTTTTTGTTTAATTTTCTGTTTGAACTTCATATCCTAAGAATTGGATATAACATAGCAATATCATTGCAGCTTGACCTGGCTAACATTCAGAAAAAGAAGGATGAAGAGAAGGTGATGCTCTGTTCCATTGTATGTTAATTCCTTTGTAATTGGTGGATGACCAGGTTGCTAATGTTCTGTTATATACTGTGCAGGTATTGAAGGAGCTTAGAGCCAAGGCGTCACAGAAGGGGAGCTTTGGAGGTTCTGGCCTCAAGAAAAGTGGAAAGAAATGAAGGTTTTTATAACCTAGTCTGAATGCAAATCGCAATATGCCATACTATTGAACTGTAACTATAACTGATGTTATGATCTCTCTAGTCTCAGTTGATGTGATCATGTACTATCTCTTTAATATGCTCCTAAATATTGCTTCCGTGTCAGTATGTAATACATAATAAAACCTTTGGATTTCTGTTGACTGTCGTGTAGTTTTTTATATTTCTTTGATGTGGTTACTCGTGAATTTGCTCATGAATTTGCTCCTTGCTACTTTGGTATCGTTGTGCATTTTTTTTACGCAAGTATTCGTTGGATATGTATGTGCTCCTCTAGATTTAAGGTATCGTGCTTGCTTTTACTGTTGTCAATTGTTTTTGGTCGGATGTTTTTGTATTGTGCTTTGGTGTCAATTGTATGGTATTTACGTATTAATTTTTTTGTCAGTATTTATGTATTATATGCATTTTTTTCCCTCTTTGTTTTTTTTTTAATAAATTTTATGAGTAATTTTATTTTATATAGATTTAGATTTAGTGTTAGACATGTTTTTATATTTTATTAAGTTTTTTCTCACATTCATATTTAGATATAATATTAGTATTTGGATTTTCGTTTTAATGTAAAAGAGTTGAAAAGGAACGTTTGAAAAAATTTACGTTGATTTATTGTTACGGTTCTTAATTTTTTATGACTTTTTTGATGATTTAATATATTTTTAACTTTTTTATTTAGATATTATTATTGTGCTTTTACTTTGAATTAATAAAACTAATTTTTTTCAAAATATTTATTAATTAATTCTCGTTAATTTATTATTTTTATTGTGTTTTTACTTGTTTTTAATAGTGATCTTAGAAAAAAATGATTTTAAGTGTAATGTTTTTGGCAGGTCCAAGGCATTGGATATGTATAATAATTATATTAAATATGTAATTATAATTATATTAAATGATATTATAATTATTTGATTAAGTTTTTAATTGTAACTTTTATATTATAATCAGATAAAATTAAAAAATATTATAATAAAATAATTTATATTTAAAATAATATTTATTTTATTTTATGTAATTTTTATCATTAAATAATTTCATAGAAAAAATTTAAAATGTATATAATTTTAAAATTAAAATTTAAAATAGATTAAGTATGCATTATGGTATAGATTTGCTCTCATTTCCAGTATTAAATTTTTAAATAATGATATAATTTTTAAAATATACATAAGTCTTATTTTGCATTAAATCATCAAAGTAGTAGCGTGGATTCCTTGGAACTACAATTGATGAAAGAAATTTAGGTTCTAAGTTAATTCATGTAAATTTATGGATAAAGGTTTACATGTTAAATGTGCCAACATCTTACAAATTTTAAAATAATTTAACAAGAGATTCGAAATAATTAGTTGATTAACTTTGAATAATACTTGGGATTATTTTTAATTTATAGATCATATAAATAAGTTATTTGTCATTTACATTAGTTTATTTTTTTTAATTTTAGGCGTGATTTGGAGAGAAAGAAATCTGTTTGATTTTTTATCATTTTGGGAGTGAATTGTAAGGAAAAAATATGATTGATTCTTTATTATTATGAATATTATTTGAAGAAAAAGAAATCTCTTTACCATTTTGGATGTGTAGTTTAAGGGGGAAAGAATGACATATAATAGTCTATAAAGAAACATTTTCAATTCAATAAAATTCAGAATATTTCAAATAATTTCTTTTTGATTTTTCGAAGAACTATTTTAACTTGTCATATTTGTCTCTGAAATTTCTTGATTGTGATTTCTTTCTTATACCAAAGTTCATATCTCTTTATAGGTGTTTTGTTAATGTTTACATTTAAATCTGTAACAGAACGGTTCTAAGAATTAACTTTTGTTACAGATTTCGTCGCAAGTTAACATGGTCCGTATCCTAATCTTCTATTCATTAGATTAAATGTTACGATTTACTATAAAAAAAATTGTAATTTTGAGGAATTATCCGATAGTAACAACGTAACGTATTGTTAAATAATAACATGGAGACAAAGAATAGGAAAGGAGACTATTTTATCTTAAAAAGTGTATATAGGCGGCGAACATATCTTCAAACATATTGGTCAATACATTGGGAACCCAATGGCTTCCAGTACCCCCAGTTCCACGCCTTCACCTACGGCTGCGGAGAATTGGTGGCGACAGAGTTACACAGCAACGAAACGGCCGCGAAGAATTGGTTGATCAAGAGCTACACGAAATATAATAAGTATATGAAGGAGGAGGAGGTGGTATGGGTGGGTTAGCGTGTGTCAAATGCAGAGGAAGAGTTGGTTGGTCCGAAAGCCATTTCAGGTTGAAGATTCGGATTCTCAATGAGAAGTGAACCCCTCTATTTCTCTCCCCTTCTTTTTGTATATACTTAACCGGATCTGCCAACCAACAGAAGAAGAAGAAGAAGATAAAAACGAGACTTGTGATTGACAAATGGACCAATTATGAACCTTCCACTTCAACTTAACATGAGAGCTTTCAGGCCTTTAAGCCCATTTGCTAACTTGATTCATCTAAATCAGCCCACAATTTTATGATTATTCTAAAATATTAATTTTTAGGCAATAATATTTACATAATACAATTTATCATCATCATCATAATAATAAAATTAATATATAATTAGTAGTGAGATAAAATACATTTGTCAGGTTAATTTTTAGTTTTTTTATAAACCAATAATATCTTAATTAATTTATGACTCAAAAATTAACTTTTAAACCGACCAACAAGATTGATTTCAAGATTATTGATTTGATGCTTTTAAATCTATATAAAACCTCATTTAATTAAAATAAAAAAAATATTCCATATCATTTTTTAAAGAAAGAAAAAGAAAATAAATATATTTATTTATTAATATAAAAACAATATCATTCATTTTAAAGAATGTTTTATAATAAATTAAATGTATATTGTCAAAAAAAATTGTTAATATTTATATGAAATGGTAAAACTATATATTCCTTTCATAGAAATGCTTCATTTACTATTCTTCTTAGCATTAACAAATTCCATAATTAAGGAGTCATAGTGCTCCAGAGATGCAGAACATCCATTACAATCAAGTTTCAAGTAGGCAGAGTACAGCAAATATAAGCTCCCTTCTCTTGTACATTAGTGAGAACATATATGAATCCTATAAAGATTCTGACAATTTGAACATAAACAAGATATTCTAATTATTCTTATTCATAGTTGCAGGTAATGCAATTTACATATATATTCTACATTCAACTTATTATAGTTGATCAATACAGCGAAGACAGACAAAAGTTTTCATCAGAGGAAAACAAACAAACCTCCTAGTTCAAGCATAAAAGATTATCGAAGTACAAAGCACCTACCCCTTAATCTTAGAGGCCTCAATGCTCAAACTATTCGAGCCTATCCTCATTGAGATTGAGACCTGCCATAGCATCAGCCAAACCACAGCTCGTCTCCAAAAGCACATGTGGATCATTGTAGTGCCTGACCGCCTGAACTATACCCTTAACACGCTTATATGGATCCGAAGAGTTAAAGACTTGAGAACCCACAAACACTCCATCACAACCCAATTGCATCATCATAGCTGCGTCCGCCGGAGTTACAATGCCTCCAGCGGCAAATTGAACCACGGGAAGCCTACCCATTTGCTTCGTCTGTGCAACTACATCGTACGGCGCAGCAATCTTCTTCGAAAAAGTGAAAACTTCATCTTCGTCCATATTACTCAAAACCCTGAAATCCCCCATAATCGATCTGACATTCTTTACAGTTTCAGCAATATTGCCAGAGCCCAGCAAGTCCCCTTGAGTCCTAATTATTGCTGCACCTTCCCTTACTCTCCTCAAAGCCTCTCCAAGGTTACCACAACCACAAACAAATGGGATTCTAAAATTGTTCTTGTTGATGTAATGGTCTTCATCTGTCACAGCTAGAGCTTCACTTTCATCGATATAATCAACTCCAATGGCTTCGAGTATCTGTGCTTCAACAAAATGCCCAACTCGAGATCTTGCTATTACGGGAATGGAAATAGATCGTTTGATCTCCTTGATGAGAAAAGGGTCCGACATGCGCGAAATGCCTCGTTGATTGGGTGGTGCAGATACAATAACAGAGCAAGCCCCTTCCTCTTCGGCGAGTTTGGCTTGTTCTGCATTAACAACTTCGAAAATGGCTCCACCACGCAGCATTTGGGCTATTCCGGACTTGAATGAAAATGGGTTCTTCTTGGGATCAGTAATGGCGGTGCTAGTGTAGACAGTCACAACTCCGTCTTCAGCCATCTCCAAGTGTTTGTTAAAATGTCTGAACCAAATACGAAAAATGAAAGGAAGCAGATAAAACGATTACGGCGCTATAATTTCGGAAAACGAAGTCTGCGAAATTTTTAAACAAAGAGATCAGAAAGCAAGGAGAGAATTATTGGGATAGTTCCAGAAACTTCGATGGGATTTCCGTGTTGTATTAGGCGGTGGGGGTTATGAAGATTGAAGATGTAGAATCTTCCATGTGCTCAAGGCATCTGCGATTTTAGTCTTCAATCGGGATTTTTTTATTTTATTTTTGTGAGGAATGTGTATTTATTGCTTAAATTTGTTATTATTTTATATTATATTATAAATAATTTATATTATAAAAATAATCAAGGTATAATTAATATTAAAAATATAATAAATATTTTTTATATTTTTATTATGATATAAAAATTGAGATATGTTAGTTATTAATCTATGAAAGTAGAATGTTACCTTTTTACATCGGATAGTTGGTACTATTTGTCATCGATTATTTCACGAAAATAGAATTCAAATCAAAATAAGAATTACAATCGAAATAAAATAAAAAATAATGTATATTATTTTTATATTTTTATATTTAATAAAGTTTAAATAATATTATTTAATTATTATTTTTTTATCAAAAAAAAATACATTCTTAAAATCATTATTTTTTTTAAATGATTATTACTTAAAAATAAAATATATTATTAAAATTATTATTTTTCTAAATATAGAGTTTTTAGATTTGAGATTTGGGGTTTGATATGTAGAGTTTGTGGTTTAAGATTATATTTGTGGTTTATGGTTTATGATTAAAATTATTATTTTTCTGAATAAGATTTAGAGTTATATTTCTATGTTAATGTTTTAGATTTGGGGTTATATTTGTGGGTTAAAGGTTATGGTTAAAATTATTATTTTTCTAAATAAGATTTTAGGTTTTGGGATTTAAGATTTTAGGTTAAAATTATTATTTTTTAAAATATGATTTAGGGTTTTGAGATTTAAAATTTAAGATTTAGGGCTTAAGGTTTAGGGTTATATTTAAAGTTAGGGTAAAATTGTAAAAAAAAATGAGATGAGAATGAAATCATGATTTCTTAAGAGGGTAGAAAGAATTGTGATCTTTCTCTTTTAAGAATCGATTATATTTCATTCTCATTTTTTAACCCAACCAAACATTAAATTTAAAATAATTAATTCTGATTCTATTCCATTATAATTAACCAAACATGAGGTAGTAGTCACCGGTCATATATGAAAAGCGGGTAGTGAGACACAATAATACTATACATGCAATGTTATATTAGGAAAACAATTTGTCCTAACTTATTTTATTGTGAAATAAATTAGAAAATTATTTATGACGTCTTTTGAATTCACAGTCATTGAGATGATGTTTGGTTTACATAATTAAATAGGAATAGGCATGAAATGGAAAGTAAACAATTTTGATGGTTTATCCACTATAATTAAAAAAAGAATTGATATTACAGTGTTTGGTTTACAATTAAAATGAAATAAAAAATACTATATATTACCTCAATACTCTTATATTCAATAAAATTTAAATAATAATATTTAATTATTATTTTTTCATCACATAAAATAAATTATCTAAATGATTATTTTTCTAAATAGGGTTTTGGATTTAAAATTTAAGGATTTAGGGTTTTGGATTTGAGATTTGAGATTTAGAGTTTATGATTATATTTGTGGGTTAAGGTTTAGGGTTAAAATTATTATTTTTATAAATAAAGTTTTTGGTTTTGGGATTTGGGATTTAGGTTTTGGGGTTAAAATTATTATTTTTTAAATAAGATTTAGAGTTTTGAGATTTGTAATTTGAGTTTTGAAGTTTAGGATTTAGATTTGAAATTATTATTTTTCTAAATAAGATTTAAGGTATGAGATTATATTTAAGATTAAAATAAAATAAAAAAAAATTAAAATAATTCTTTCTATTTTAAAAATCGATTACATTTTATTATAATTAATCAGGATTACTACGAAACTAATTATCACCTTTGATTTTGATGCATGCAATAATATATTAACTCCTAGAGTGAATAATGAAATTAATAAATTAATAATCTTAAAAAATTATGAAGTTATAATTTTAAGAGAAAATTTTAACAAGTGATATATTATAAATTTATAATAAAAAATATAAATATAAATCAATAATTTTATTACAATGATTTTGAGAAATACTATGATAAAAATATTATTTAAGTATATTTTATAAGACAAAATTATCATCAGACAGTTAAATACGAGTGATGCACAATAATATAATAATAATTTGGAAATTAATACTTATACGTAATTCTCAAATTGTCAATGAATTTATAAATTTATACTAGTTTACAAATTTATTATCGTTATTTTTCATTAACTTTTGACAATCAATTAAAGACTAATAGCTATATCGAGATAATTATATTTTAGTGATATTTTTATTGAATTAAATGTATTATTAATCTTTATATAAAATTTTGAACTAATTTGATCCCTTTTGGTCGAAAACCACCTTACATTCGATATAAATAATGTAAAATCAATTAAAAAACCCAAATAAGACTAAAAGTTAAGCCTCACTCTCACTATTTACTATCTTTTATATGTTTTTTTACATGAGTCTTAATCTCTCAATTTTTCATAATAAATCTAATTAACTTTAGATTTACTCTTAAAAACTTTCAATAGCAAGAATGATGGACAATCAACCAATTACTTTCAGGGGAAAAAGACCAAGCCCAATATATTTATTGTGAAAAAAATTATTTTTATTTTCCATTGATTCTTTAATATATTGATGAGTTTTAAATTATATTTGTGTTTCAAATAAAATTAGTATTGATTTTGATTACACTAAACCATCGTAACATTAACGGATAATCAAGGAAACTTCAAAAAGTTTTTAAGATAAATAAAAAATGACTGCGTTATTGTCATTATTTTTGTTTCTTACAAAAACATTAATTTTAATTGATTGGTATTTGTTCGAATGTTAAAAGTAATTGTTCTAAATTGTTCAATAATAATACTTTAAGAGCTAAACTCCGTTACTTTCTCTAAAACCCGGGTATGTTTATTGGTTTAAATGGAGAAGTACCGGGACTTTTTTTTCCAACGGAAAATTTACGGGACCTCTTTTTTCAAACGAAGAAGTAACGGGACTTTTTTATGCCCATTTCACTCTCTTTCTACCATATATATATATATATATATACGGTTTTTTTTATTTTTAAAACAATTATATATAAAAAATATAAATACAAAAATGAATATAAAATAAAGGGATATTAACATTTAAAATTTTATTAAAGATAAAATTAATTAATCTAAATATATCAATAATTAAAATTATTAAATTAGAATTAAAAATTTCAATAAATAAAGAAAAAAACGTTCGCCATTTATATTTTCCACTATCCAAGATCCAATTAAAAGATAGTTATTAGAACAAGGTCAGCCGACTACTCCTTCATGGGGTCACAAATCACAATTGTATTAGTCGTTGGATTTTACTTTATTTCAAATTCGACCGTTCGATTTATACTGTAGGATTCTCAAATTTGTTGGTATTAAATCGAGACACGTGGCCACACGAATTTGAAAATAAAGTCAAGCGCGCAATCCAAATTGGTGAAATAAAAAGGTAAAAGTACGGATTTAAAAATATAAATTTCAAATCATCTAAAACAATTTTATTAATAACTACAAATATATTTAATAAAAAAAATATTAATTATAATATGACACATTTATTATCTATAATAAAAAAATATTTGAAAACATTATTCAGCTATTCAGCTATTCAATATTACATATATATTATGTATTTAATAATTTTACACAATTTTATAAAATTTAATTAATAATTAAATGTGTATTATTAGCATTATATAAAAATTTTCATAATGATAATAAAAAACCATTTATATATAAACGGCCCCACCATGTGAAGCGTTTGGAGATAGCAAGTCGAGCTCAAAATGACATCGGGTCCTACACATCCGTCGTCGTTTTAATCACCCCTTTAGTCATTTTAAACTTTACAAGTTACCAGGTACCCCGCAAGATCACGTGTCCTACACGTGAAATCAATTTCTTCAAAATTTCCATGGCCGAAGCACCCCCCCCACATCCTCTCTATCTATATCTCTACTCTTCTCCTTTATCTTTGTGTTTACTCAAATAACAACTAGAATCTTCATTATGCTTTCTCGGCTACTCATCTTTGTGTACTGATTAGAAAATAAATAAAAAGAAGGTAAAATTAAAGAGAAGCTCTTTGTGTACTGATTAGAAAATAAATAAAAAGAAGATAAAATTAAAGAGAAGCTTGAGTTTCATTGCTTCTCTTTGCATTAATATCTGAGAAAGAGATTGATTTTACAGAGGGAATTAAGTGAGAGACTTCGATCCAAAGACTTTTGTTTGAGGGTCGCATCAAGATTCGAAAATTGTCTTTACAGAAAGATGAGCGGTGTGGGGAGGCAAGGGCAGAGATCTGGTGCGGCGGGGGTGCACCAGCAGCGGCAATACTCCGACAACTTCTTGGAGGCATCGTCCAATGGAAGGTGGCTGCAATCGACTGGTCTTCAGCATCTCCAGACTTCAAATGCCTCTGGTGCACCTTCTCAGGTTTTTGTTTTCACCCATTTTCGCTTCTTTAGCTTCTGTTTGATTTATCGGAAATTCCATGGAAATGAGATAAAAAAGAGTGAGTGAGTAAAATTGTTTAGGTGCATCGTGGTGGCTGTTATTTGCGATATTGGGTTTTTTAGAGATAGATGAACTTTTTGGAGGAAGCTCATTGAGCTGATTTTGATAGATCTGATTATGGAGTTTAATCTTTTAGATGTATGATTGCTGTTCTTTTGATGATTGGGTTAAAGCAGGACTATGGTTTTTATGGTGGCGGAGGTGGCGGCAGAGGACAAGGGTCAAAAATGTATCGAACTGCGCAGAGGGGTTTCAATGAGTTTTACATGGAGCCTTCTACGCCTCCCAGCAATTCTCATAGGAAGAACTGTGAAGACTCGTCTAATGAGTTTAGTCCTGGACTCTTGGATCTGCATTCCTTTGACACTGAGCTTATACCTGAGGTGGGTTTCGAGAAATTGGGAGAAAAAAAATGATTTCTTTTTCTTTCACATTTTCCCCTTTGGTTTTATTGGTATTTTATGTTGCTATTTTAGTGGGGTGTGAAACGCTTTATCTATTTTTTATCTTCAATTTGCGAATAATTCAACTGAAAAGCTAATGATTCTCTATGTCTGTACACTGTACTCTATATGTGAACTGAGGTTTCATAGAAGAGTAATGTCAGTTATTTGATTCTTTTAAATTAAAGTAAATATTTATGCTTTTGGAACTGGATCATATTTAAGCTGATAATGTTCTATATCTTGTGTATAGATGCCAGTCTCGGGGATGTTTGATGGTACCTCTCTATATCAGTCTGCTCGAGGCAGAAGCTGTGATGACTCCGAGCCTTACATTTCGAACAGTAACCAGATGGGTAGAACTCGTGCTTTGCCAGAGAACAACATACTTAAAAGTTTTGCTGCAGATAAAGAGAAGACTAATTCTGTTGCAAAGATCAAAGTTGTGGTATGTCTCTGTTCATTCAAAACATCTTTTAGGCTTTATCCATTTTATTTAATTGGTATCCCCTAAATAAGTTACAATTCTATAAGGAACAAGTAGCGGCTACTTAGGGACTATAGAAATATCTTGACTTCGAGAAGAAAATTTTGTTGTATCCTCTTCTGCCAGTTAACTCTTGCTGCCATTGTTGTCCTTCGTTTTAGCTTCTAAACTGTTGGTAATCATTTGAAATTTGAATACAGGTGCGTAAGAGGCCTCTTAATAAGAAGGAGTTAGCAAAGAACGAGGAAGATATTATCGATACCCATTTGAACTCGATGACTGTACACGAGACAAAGCTTAAGGTAACTGATATTTCATGGACATAATCTTAGAATAATACAGCATGTCCACATTAGTTATCTTATCTCCTGTTGCTCAATTTCTTGCAGGTTGACCTTACAGAATACGTCGAAAAACATGAATTTGTTTTTGATGCTGTGTTGAATGAGGAGGTCTCAAATGACGAGGTAACAAGATTTAAATTATAAGCAGTATACAAAATAATGTAATGCTCAGAAAGAGATAGTTACCAACTTGGTAATGGAATAAACTACTGAAAAAAAAACCTTATAAATAGGCTGACGCTGCATCTACAGGTATATCATGAAACTGTGGAGCCCATAGTTCCAATAATTTTTCAACGCACAAAGGCAACTTGTTTTGCATATGGACAGACGGGTAATTGGCTACTCTACCCATATAATATGCAGATCCACAAAGTTATGAAGTGAACTATGCTTAACTATTTTTTCCCCTTGCTCAGGGAGTGGGAAAACTTATACCATGAAACCGTTGCCACTTAAAGCTTCACGGGACATCTTGAGGTTGATGCATCACACTTACCGGAACCAGGGATTTCATTTGTTTGTGAGCTTCTTTGAGATTTACGGGGGAAAACTTTTTGATCTCCTCAATGATAGAAAGTAAGTAGAGCTACAAACTATCAGTGGCTTCTGAGGTTTTAAGATTACTCAAAAACGTATGATATCTATTTCTGCAGAAAACTTTGCATGAGAGAGGACGGCAGGCAACAAGTTTGCATTGTTGGTTTGCAAGAATATAAAGTATCAGATGTTGAGACAATTAAGGAGCTGATTGAGAGGGGGAGTGGAACAAGAAGTACTGGTACAACCGGTGCAAATGAAGAATCTTCACGTTCACATGCTATACTTCAGCTTGCTATAAAGAATTCAGCTCAGGGCAATGAATCAAAGCCACCGCGTGTTGTTGGCAAGCTCTCCTTCATAGATCTAGCTGGGAGTGAACGTGGTGCTGATACTACAGATAATGATAAACAGACAAGGTAGGACTCTCCCATCTTCCATCCATTCAACCTTAGAGAAGCTCAAGATGAAGTTGTTTCTTCTCTTTTATTTTTGAGACATCTACCATGTTATATAGTTTGATGAAAATGAAACATGCATATGGTATCAGAAATCAGTCTATAATAGCTAGATTGCAAGTTCATAGGTTATGCTGGCTTCTATGATGATCTCATTTTTCTACTAGAATTTTAGAATCAAGGTCATCATAAAATGGAAATTCTGATAATATTGGGATGGTTATACTTTTAAAGGATATTTTCTCTGTATCCACTATATCTGTTTGTTTATATGCCTTTCGAAAATTATGATGCAGAATGGAAGGGGCTGAAATCAATAAGAGTTTACTTGCTTTGAAGGAATGCATAAGAGCCCTTGACAATGACCAGGGCCATATTCCATTCAGAGGTAGTAAGCTTACTGAAGTTCTTAGAGATTCATTTGTTGGCAATTCACGCACCGTGATGATATCATGCATATCACCAAGCTCCGGATCATGTGAACATACACTCAACACCTTGAGATATGCAGACAGGTGAAGACCCTCACTCTAATTGCAGCAAATCTTCCTGTTGTGACTCTTTGATTTTACTTCCACTCACTATCATAATATATTATTGCTGAAAACTGAAATCCAGGGTGAAGAGTCTCTCGAAAGGGAACAACACTAAGAAGGATGCTGCACCTTTGTCTTTAAATGTCAGGGAATCAACAACTTTGCCCCTATCTGCTGCTTTACCAACTGCTCCGACCTATGAGGATGACATAACTGATACATGGCCTCAAGTTGAAGACGAAGAGTTTGATGAGCTAGAGGATCCTCATGATCAGAGGAGACCATTATGGAAGAAGAATGGGAAACTAGAGAAATATAATATGGCAGCTCCAGAGGACAAATTTCAAAAACCAAATGGACATACAAAATGGAATGACCTGCCAAAAGTTGATTCTAGAAAGTCACATGTTGATGATGATTTAAATGACCTTTTACAGGTATGCACAGCAACAGGGTGTTTACCATTGATTATCCATGATTAACAAAAATCCACAGTAATTGTACAAATGATTTGACTATCTATATAGCAGTGTCTAACAACAGCTATGAAAATTCACAGTTCACTTGTGTACAAATGAATTTTTCCATGACAAGTCATTGAAATGTGCTGCTTATGTTTAAATGTTTATGTGCTTTCAGGAAGAGGAAGATCTTGTAAATGCTCACCGGAAACAAGTGGAGGATACTATGAATATTGTTAACGAGGTATATAGTTAAAACTGACTTTAATAGGCCTTGTCATATATCTTTCGATCTGCCATATGCAGGCTTGGTTGTATTGTTATTTGTGGAATGTGTAACTTTTATGTTTTATATCAATATTTTGCAGGAGATGAATCTATTGGTTGAAGCAGACCAACCAGGAAACCGGCTGGATGACTATGTTTCAAGATTGAATTCAATCTTGTCGCAAAAAGCAGCAAACATCCTGCAATTGCAAACTCGTTTGGCTCATTTTCAGAAGCGTTTGAAAGAACATAATATTCTTGTTTCTTCTTCTGGCTATTGATTCCATGTAGAATTCCAGAAGGCTCATATGGTTAATATATGATCAATACTGCAACAATAACATCAAAGAATTTGGTTTTCAAAAGAGTGCATTCTTTCATCCAATATAAGCGGGAGCATGATTTGGTACTTGACACCTCACATGGAAATTCGTTGGATTGTTATTTATGTTTGACAGACAGTCGTTACTAGCTTAGAGGGGATTGGAGTTTGGATTTTATTAGGGTCATGCCATGAGCATGAAATTGGATTATCATATGGTTTTACTTGTCATGTGGCAATGACTTTGTATAGCGCTCTGCATCATTGTGATACTATTCAAAAACAGGGAGAGACATGGGAGTGTTGTTTTAGTCTGGTACTGGTTTGCTATGGCAACATGTACTCATGTTAGCAAATATTCATGAAATTTATGATACTTGGCTTTATTTTTACTGCAGGTTTTAGATGTGTGTGGAAGAATAATTATGAAGTTAGATGTAACTCTCGAACAATTGTACTTGTAATGCAAAGAATAACCAATTGAAGGCCAAAAAAGAAGAAAGAATAATTAATTAAAGTCTCTCTTGGCAGAAATTGCAAGATAATAATTGATATCATTATAAGTTCAACTTTATTAACGGCATACTTTAAAAATAACCGAAGAGAGACAAATAAGTAATTACAAACATTTAATTAATAATCACTCTTCCTCTGGCTTCTCGTTTTCAATCTGTAAACCTTTCCCTTTTTTCGTCCCTTCTAGTTTCCCCTCCAAAACCCCTGGCTCATTTTCGGTATATGTAGATTCTCTACTTTTTGAACTAATTTTTCCCCATTTTAACCACTTCTGTTCATGTATATGTTGTGTGTTAGTGATACCTATATTAATACACCAAAAGTGTCAGATAAGATTTGGACTCTTCCTTCACAATGCTGGTAGTTTAGTATGATATTTAAATTGTTCTAAATATTTATGGGCTTTAGTGTGCATATAACAATTGATTCTCATTGAATGTTCTCTGATTTAGCATTATACTTAAAGGATTTGCATGGAGTTTCATTGAATTTGTGATTATGTTTAAGAATAGAAATGCAGATTTCTTTGTATTCAATTTAATATTTGCAACATTGAACCATGAAACTGAAGAAATCAATATTTGAAGAAATAATTAGAAGAAAAAATAAACGTTTTCTTCAATATTTTTTTTCTTAATCTGTATAAATCTGTATAGGACATTTACATTGTTTATATAGACAACTATTAATTACTATTTCAACAACCATTATGATTGAATTACATGGTTTATAGCTACTTGGTAGGTGCCGTGTATATTGGTAGGCGTCGTGCATATTGATAGGCGTTTGGTGTCGATGCATTATTTGTTGAATTCAACACTCTCCCTCAAGTTGGTGCATAGATATCTTTCATGCCCAACTTGACTGAAACTTCTATGAATACTCGATATGAGACTACTTTAGTAAGGATGTCAACCAATTTATGCATAATCCTGGAGAACAACATATGAATGCAGTTATTCGTATTTTGAGGTATTTAAAGTATGTTCTTGAAAAATGAGTATTGTTCAGAATTGTGTTTAGAGTAATATGGTAAAATTAAGTGGGATAAATACTGCTTTAAAAATGATGTTTGATCTCAAATAATAGAAATGCATATTGTAGAGAGAGAGAAACTCTCTTATATTCATAACAAAAAGTTGCAACCAGAAAAAACATCAAAAAATTATAACAAATGGTATGCAGAAAATCAAAAAGTGAAGAGATGGTTGCTTATGTCAATGAGTCCAGAAATCATGAAGTATTATTTACGCATACCTACTCCTCTTGAAATTTATGGTGCTTTGGCAAAAGCATTCTATGATGAAAGTGACGAATTACAAGTATTTGTCTTAAACCAAAAGGCCTTTACTTCCAGACAAAATGGGAAATCACTTTCAAAGTACTATGGAGAGTTAACTGAAATTTTTCAAGAGCTAACCATCATGATAAGGTGGTCATGAAAGACCCTTATGATCTAATATCATATTAGGAGTCTGTTGAAAGACTCGGGATACATATTTTTCTTGCTGGATTAGATGATGAATTTGAGCAGGTTCGTGGAGAAATTTTGCGAAAAGAAACCATCCTAGATTTAGAAGGTTGTTATTCCTTGATTCAACGAGAGGTAGTACGTCGAATCTCATTGAAGGAAAAATCTGGAGACGTTGATGCTTCAGCCATGATATCTAAAAATCATTCTTTTTTCGATCAACAAGAACGAAGGGTGGTTGATAAATCATCATTTAAATGTACCCATTGTCATAAAAAAGGTCATACAAAATAACGATGTTTTAAACTTGTGGGATCACAACCGTAACTCTCGGAAAAAAAGTCCAGGACAGATGTCTACTGCCACCATTGTTGAAACAACAAAGGATCATGTTGCAAACTCCTCAACAAATGTTGGTAAGATACTTAAAACTTTTTCTCCTGTTTTTAATAATACATGGATAATTTATTCAGGTGCAACTGATCATATGACATTCGATTTTAGACAAATCTCAAAACCATCTTCACACAAAACTGTTTGCACTGCCAATAGTAACACAACCTCAGTTATTGGGAAAAGATCTTTGTCTCTCACTAGTACTTTGAATTTAGATTCAGTACTAGTTATTCCCTCTTTAGAGTATAACCTTATATCTATTTCTCAAATAACCACTGCTTTATCTTGTTTTGTTATTTTTTGGCCTGACTTTTGTGTGTTCAAGGACATCCAAACAAAACAAACGATTGGTCGTGGTGTTAGGCAAGGAAACCTGTATTATTTGGACTTGGATTCAACAAATCATGCACTGGTAGCAACTGGATCTAAAAAGGACGAATCAAATATATGGTTATGGCATAGAAGATTGGGTTATGCTTCTTTTGGATATTTAAAGAAATTATTTTCAAGTTTATTTTTGAGCTTAGATCTTTCTACTTTAAAGTATGATGTCTGTGAACTAGCAAAAAGTCATTGTTCCTCATTTCCTATAACCTTAAATAAAAGTCCATTTTCGTTTATGGTTATACATTCTGATATATGGAGTCCTTCCAAAGTCTCTACTTTGGGAGGATCACATTGGTTTGTTACATTTATTGATGATTTTAGTAGAATGACATGGTTATATTTAATGAAATCTAAAAGTGAGGTAAACATATTATTTAGAAAATTTTATAAAATAGTTTGTACTTAGTATAAAACACAGATTCAAGTTCTACGTAGTGACAATGGAGGAGAATATAAAAGTTCTGAGCTTCAAGAATATCTTAAAGAAGAAGGGTTGCCATAGACTTATAAGTGCAGCAGAAACTCAATGCTCAATCGATGTGGGACTTCAATACTCCCCCTCACATCAATTTCCCACCGGGGATATGGAGCGCCTCCCCCTCACACCGACTCAGTCACCTAGCTTTGATACCATGAAGAAATCAATATTTGAAGAAATAATCAGAAGAAGAAATAAACGTTTCCTTCAATATTTTTTTTCTTAATCTGTATAGGACATGTACATTGTTTGTATAGATAAATATTAATTACTATTTCAACAATTATCATGATTGAATTACATGGTTTACAACTACTTGGTAGGCGTCGTGAATATTGGTAGACGTTTGGCGTCGGTACAATATTTGTTAAATGAGTTGCAGTATTTGTTGAATTCAACAGAAACTCCTATTCAGATAGCATTGATATTTTAGATAGGGTGTAATAAATAAGCCATATTTGATGTGCTAAACCTTATTTGTTGTGGTTTTGTATTGATTTTCTACGTTTCAATAATAACTTCTCATTTAAAAAAAAACACAAACATTGAACCACCTTTTTTAGTTCAAAAGCATTCGTTTTGGGTATGTGATGTTGGGGTTGATATTTGAATATTGAACATTTGATTTAGGACAGAACAATCTTATCAATTGAATCATTAAACTAGTTCCTAGCAATAATCTATTGAGCTTATAAAATTATTTGTAAAAATAAAATGATATTATCATTGAACTTTCAAACATTTTAATATTTTATGATAATGGCAACAATACATATCAAGCAAACAATTATCAAGATGATTAAAAAAAACAATTCATGAATAAAAAACAAAAATCACAAGGAAAGAAAAAACAAACAAACAAGACACAAAACTAAAAGAAAGAAAGGAAAAAAAAAACATATCCACAAGAAAAATAACTAGTTGCTTACATGACAATCTTATCTATGTTCTAAATGAGCCAAATCTTCTCTTTGAATTATTAGTGCTGACAGATGCTGCTTGTGGATTAGTAAATTCAGAGGAAATATCCATAAAAAAGTTGTCAACAATATCAAGATAAACAGGACTCTTAAGACGAGAATAGTAGTGAAGTGCTTCTTCAATATCCAACACATGTTCTAAATTCCCGGCATCCATCTTCTCCAATTCCTTCATCTTTTTTGGCAACACATGACTTTGACTTGTATTCAAATTCTGTGAAGAAAATGACTTATTTGCCCTTCCAAAATGTGAACTTCCCATCTTCTTCTTTTCCTTCAATACCCCTTTTCTTTGCCTGATCTTCACTTGATCACTATTTGCAAATTTCATGAAGCTTCCTTCACATGGGCTTTCTTGATCTAACTTAATTGGTTCTTTCATGTTTTGCAAATGAGTTATACTCACCAATTCATCATAAAAATCAGTGTAGAATTGATCAGTTTTGTGATTTCTAAAGTTGCAACTAGCACAAGCAATAAAGGGCTTGAAAGAAAGTGATTTGGGTAGTTTTTGAAACCCACTAAAGAATATAGATTTCAGATTATGAAGGCCTTTTTGACAGAAGTTTCTGCTTTGTTTTAGAAGCATTTGTAATCCAGTAGTGTTTGATACCGAGGCTTATTTGTTGAAGAATAGACACGGGTTTTTTTTTTATATTTGTTTGGCTTCTACCTTTTCCCACCCTTATGTGTGATTTTGTGTGTATAGAAAAGAAAGACTAAGACAGTTTAAGTTTGTTTGTTAAGGTTAATTACCTGAAGATAAGGGCAAAATCTGAATGCAAAAACTTTAAACCTGTCTCCTCTGTTTTGGTCTTTTCACTTTCTTTCTTTTATGTTCACAATTTAATTCCTAGCCTTTTTCTTTGTGTTTTTGAGAAATTGATGTGCTCTTCAAATTCCAATATGGTGATTGGTGAATGTGAGATTGGTATTTTGTAGTTGTTGCAAAAGTCATTTAAGAATAGGGTACTGAAGGTAGGGACTTGGGAATCCAATGATTTATGGTTTTTTTGACCATATGTTATATAAAGTGTAGTGATATTGATAATAATGCAAAGCTAAAGGTAAAATAACTTATAGTATTTGGTCAAAGATTTTAAGTTTTTTTTTTTTAATGAATGTGTTGGTAGAACTTTGAACTTGGAATATTGTATTAAACTAGAAAAACATTGTTGGATCCATAGATATAATAATTCAAATCAATGTTAAATTTGTCCATCCTATATTAATAAAACTTTTTATGTTTTAAATTAAGATTTAAAATAAATGTTACTTGTATTTATATTTACTTTCAATTTTAGACTTATATTAGTCTATGCACGCTAAGTAGCATGATATTTTAGAAAACAAAAAAGCTATTAATTTTAAGTTTAATTTAGCTTTTAATATATAAAGTGTTTGTAATATTAAAAATGTTAAATTATGTATTGAGTTGTCACAGTTCGTTTAAATTATCAAAAACAAATATTTTAGTCTTATTAAAAAACCAATTTTCCCAAAACTTTTTCTAGTTTTCAGGCACC
Organism: Hippophae gyantsensis; assembly: GCA_030763125.1. Classification (NCBI taxonomy): domain Eukaryota; kingdom Viridiplantae; phylum Streptophyta; class Magnoliopsida; order Rosales; family Elaeagnaceae; genus Hippophae; species Hippophae gyantsensis. The sequence continues at coordinate 2,414,412 of CM061039.1, read as the reverse complement.
ATATCATTGGGGTTAAATTCTCTTACAGATCCATTAGAAGCTGAACAGTAGTAATCAATTTTTGTATTAATTAAACCATGTACTTGTGGGAATCTAGGTCTGAATTTATTAAATTGAGATGCATGATAATAAAGCATAGGCCCCAATCTTTAAAGAGGGTTGTTAAATTTTGTGAAAAGAAAAGGAGCATTTGGATTTCTGAACGTTCAAGTCATTTTCATACAGTTGCAAATCTTAAAGACACTACCCTACTTCATATAATTTAGCATATACATAATAGAATCATATCTACTGTGAAAAGCTTTACAAAGATAGTTATAAATTATTTTTGCCCATTCCAATGACTTGCAGGACCAGATTGTGACCTTAAAGGTCAAACTTCTCCCACTTCAACTCATTCGTTAACTTATGAGTTATGATAGTAATCAAATTAACTGTTTATTTCTGTGCACAAACCATCCAAAATAACTAATATTAGTTTAAAGATTTGATTTAGCTTAGTTAATTTATTTAAAATGAAATGTATGGTTATTTAAAAATTTAAAGTAAGTTCCAAGTTAAATGATATACTTGTTTATGCTTATAAGACAGCATAAAAAATTTCTAACCATAAAATATCATTTTAAATCAAACTAAGTTTTTATTATCAAGTATTTTTGTGTCACGATAAAGACATAAATAATGTATTTCTTACTAAACGTACTTTATTCTATAATTACTTTTAACATAGCATAAGCACAAGAACAAAGCATAAAGACCTTATATTAAAATAAATAACTCTAAAGCCACATGATAAAATGCTTGGAGGTTGAATGCATGTGAAAGCTACCCAGCCTGGTTACCACACCTTACCATCAAAAAGAACACTCAAAGCTCAATAAAAAATACATAGTTGTAAGTTCTAACCTCTTTCAATCTGTCAAAAATGCATGGTTTTAACATTTTATGTATATACAATTATGTGAAGCTATAGTTTTGCTATAAGCATCCGGTTCTAAAATCCCAGCCAATTTCTCGATATAAATTTCTATTTAGTTCCTTGATTTTTGTTAAATTTGAAAAACTGATGCAGCATCCTATGAACTTCACCATAATTTTCTGATGAAGAAACCAGACGATTCTTTATCCATTGTGGAAGCTTGCTAGTTGGATGTGAAAGGCTTCTTTTTGAGGGATCTGATGCACTTGTATATCGTGAGTCCACTAGCAAAATTGCTGCGTAGTCATTTATATGCCGAATTACTCTACCTATAACAGGCCAAGAGAAACTAGATATTAGATGATTTAAAATGAAACCAAATAAGAGTGAAAATATGTACATGAGAAGGTAACAAGCAACTGAGAAAATACGAACAAAGAGATCAAGGATTCGCTGCTTGTGTTTCTGGTTAAAAGTGGTTTCAATAAAAAAGGGTTAAGAAGCATTTTTGGTGCTGAGCCCTGAGAGCACTGATGATAATTTTTTATCGTCTTTCAAAAGTGTTTTTATAGATTCAAAAGCATAGGCAAATATACGCTAACAGCACGTTTCACCAGCATAAAATGGTAAATGCAATCATGAAAATACAATGCATTAAGTGGCACAAACCAATTGACTGATTGACAGCTTTCATGCAAAGATTTTCATAATATTCTTTTCCTCTGTGCCTGCAACTTCTGAGGATCTCAAAACCTCCCTGCACATCCCCGGTATTGAATTCATTACTAACTGGAAAATTTGAAGTTTTCCAGGAATTTGACTTTCCTAGCCCTTCTATAAACTTAACCCTCTCCATCAATTCCAAATTAGATGGACTTGGGTAGGGCAGTCCAACCATAACTACACATCGTCCCATTCCATCACTTAAGTTGATGCCTTCTGATATCTTAGCACCTACAACAGCAAGAAATATTGCACCATTTTGTGGAGCTGGGTTTTCTTTCGGATCTCTGGTTGATAATGCATTGATTGTTTCCTTAAATTCCCTGATAACAGATTCCACATCTGTATTTTTCCGAGGCTCTCTAAATACCCGCTTCTTCTTCGTAAGCCTTTCAAGGATCCCTGAAGTCTTCCATGCATCAAAGACCAGTCCTTCATAATCAAATGAGGAGAAGAACACGACAATTCCTTCAGGAACTACAGTGGACAAATTACAAAGCAAAAGCCCTAGCTCCTGTATCTGTATAATTAAGGCCACACATAAAACAAGTAGCTGTGATAACTCTGCTATCCACTAAATAGCAAAAGATAAAATGTTACTGCACTAAATAATATTTATGCAGACGTGAGCTATACATACCATTGATAAGGATAGTACTAGAATGTACTCACCATGTTCAATGTGCTTCTTGAGCTATAGCTAAAATCAAAAGTTCGACCAGAAGGACCACGAGAAACAGCAATAGGTAAAATGCTCTCAGGGGGCACAATATGGCTACATGAAAAGAAATGCAATCGATTTGGAGGTAAGGATGGAAAAAGTCTCTCCTTTATTTCTTCAATAGGCTGCAGTGTTCCTCCGGCCAGAACCATTGCATGTGCTTGTTCCAAAATCTTCAGTAGGTTCAGAACTATTAGTTCATAATGAAGAGGATAACATAAGCTATGAAATCAGGACATGCTCAAATAAGTGAATTTTGGCAAACCTCTGAAAAAATCTTTTCCCCAGTCAACATAATATACTTTATGTATCCTCCTTCTTGCCCAGAGCAAGTAGGTTTAGTCCTTGAGATGATAATCCTTCCATCACCATCCTTGTTTGTCAGTGACAAAAGCAAATCGGTTAATGCCTGGAAACTGGACAGAGTGCTTCCATCTTCGCCACAATTTGTGGTCCCATTAACTGCTGCATTTTTACATGAACCAGCTACTTTGTCTCCATAACCACTAACCTGGAACAAGTGATTGCCCCAGGTTAAATGGATTGTAGAGGAAAGAAAATGAAACAGCAAAAAATTAGTGATGATTTACCTTGTGCATGATGTTGCTTTCCTTAACATACTGCAGCAATTTGACCAAGTTGATGTTGTCTATGTTAAGTGAAAATAAAAAGTCATTAATAGCCATAGAGGAATCAGGAGCACCCTTTGCTATAGATGCCTTTTCAGTATCCTGGAAAGGATCTAATAGTACAGCATCCTTCACATTGCATAAGGTTCGGAGAAAAGCCCGAGTCAGGACCAGTAAAGTTTGGATATATCTCCGATTACCAGGTCCCAAGACTCTACAAAATCTTTCAAAGTACTTCTCTAAGTGGTAATGCACATTCTCCAGCTGTAAAGAAGCATATAAAAAATATCGAAGCATCCAATTAATTTGATGGCATCTAAGCTCAAAAATGCAAGCATCGTATGCTTTAACTTACAAGGCAAGGTTTTCTCAACAAGCTACACCAGATCAAAGCCTATATAAACTTAGGAATTTTAACATTTTCCTTTAGTCTCGTTACAATATCAAATAATTTGTTACAGACAGACCTGGGATAGCTTTGTTTTTCTCCCTTTTCAAATGATCGAAAGCTAGCTTCTAAGTTTGATTAAAGTAAAAATAAATAAATAAATAATATAGTAAAATTGTTTACCTGAGACAAAGTAATGTTTGCATCATGCATGCTGATGAGGGAGTCAGCTAAATTGTGAGCCTCATCTATGATGATAATATTATTCTTCAAATTCAAACCAAGTGATTCACGGGATGATTTTAACAGAAGAGATTGATAGGGCAGCACTACAAGATCTGCAGCAGGAACCATGCTTCGAGAGCCATAATATGGACATGTTTTCATACTTCTTCCAAGCTGAACAAGATCTTCAATATCTAATGCACCTTGTCGAGATATCTCGCTCCTGAATTGCTTTTGTAGTTTATACTTTCTTAGCATTGGACATCCAGAAGAAGCCTTGATACTCCGTACTCTTCCTCCTGCACCTTGGTTCTGCAAATTTGTATCTCATTGTTAGAGAATTTTTTTCCCATCATGATCATTGAAAGATGTTGAATAGGACCTGATGTAATGAGTTTAAAGACTGCAAGAAAGCAGTCGGGGAGAAAATTTAAATAAAAATTAATCAGAAAACTTTGAAATGGAAACATTTAAAACCTTGATTTTGGAAACTTCGTCGTACTTCTTCGTCTGAAGCTCCAAACATCTTTCATTAACTCGAACTGAGCTTCCAAGTTTAAGAACCTCTGTTACACATACTGTTAAAAATGTAATCACTTATTAGAGATGCAATCAATCTACTGATGAGAAGATAAAGCAGTACCTTCATTGATACAGAAGTTCTTTCTAGAGCCGAGGCAAACAACCGTCATGTCATTAGCAAAGAAAGTCTTCCTCAACTCCCTCACAAATTGTGAGAGCTGCGAATGTGTCCGACTACAAAAGTAAACCTGCAGCTTCTCTTCCTCTTCCTCATCGGACCCATCTTCCTCCTCATCATCACTTGATGATATTAGAGAAACCCCACCAGCTTTCCTCTTTGAATTCCCATCAGTAAGATCTCCTTCATCTTCGCTTTCATATTCTTCCAATAAATACTCCTCTTCACTCAAGTCCAAATTACTATTTCTAATTTCCAAATTCTTCTTTCCTTCTTTCTTTCTACGACTCTCATACTCCCTCTGCCCAACATTTTCTAATCCTAGCCTTGATTTTTTCTGCTTGATCTTTTTGTCCTGTTCATTGCTCTTGTTTACAACAAAGTTTCTCACCCAATCAGGTTCATCATCCGAACCCAATTCAGCATTTTTTGCTCTCTCCTGCTGAGACTTATGTTGTTTCCTCCTATCAACTACCCACTGCAATGCGCTGCATATAATGCTTAAAGTTTTCCCAGTCCCTATTCAAACACAATAATCAAATCAACAAGACAGCAGCACTGAAAATTGAATAGGGGAAACCTCAAAAAAGGGCATGACACAAATTTCTGGATATTCACATAGTTCTAATGTCCATAGACTCTTCTCATGCTTGTCCAGTTCTATGAAAAAACAACTTGATGATTTACCAATTGGATGACCAACCCAAGAGTAAAACAAAAGAGAGAAATTTACCCATGCTTAATGGGCAAGTTTAAATTCGTCACTTTTGGGTTTTTCGACTAAAGCCTTTGTATCCATAATCGCTTCATAAACATTTATGAAAATTTAGCTTATCAACTCAAATATATTCAGGTTCATATCTTTAAGACAAGAGAAAAAGTGAAGAGAAGTATGAGAAATAGGGTGATTACTGATTACCGGTGGGACTTTCGAGCATAGATACACCGCCGGCGTTGAGAGATTGATAGAGGGCATTCATGAAATCGATCTGAATGGGGTAGGGTTTGTATGGAAATCCATCAAATTTTGTAGACTCCACATTTTTATCTTCCATTTCTTGAGTTTTTTTTTACCTTCTAGTTCTCCTCTTCTTTAATGGGGCGGTAAATCTCAGACCATGAGTGATATAAAGTATAAACTTATATAAAGTGTGCTCTTTGGCGCGCTTTCAATACTTTCAAATCGGTAAGAGTACCAAATCAAATGGGCTGAAATGTTGTGCCTAGTGTCACGACCTTATTTTTTAAGCAGTGATCGTGCGGCACTTAGCACGGTCGGTTGCACTAAATCTGCTTTTTTCCGAACGAATTCTCTAAAGAGATTAGAAAGAGAGTTTGTAAATAATGTTTTGTATTGCTCTAAAGAGAGTTTATGTTACAAGATGCTAAAAATTCATAAGGATTTCCCAAGATGAATCCAAATGAAGACCAATGGGTCTATTTATAGTGTGGTTCCAAGCTTAAGGCTATGCCACCACTTTCTAGATCATTCTAAGCCTAGAATGTACAAGAATGTTCTAGGTTTATGTACAATGTGTCACAAGGTTCTAGGACATTCTAGCCAACTCTAGAGTCTTCTAGGTTTGTCTAGCTCCTTCATGCAAGTTCCGGGATGTTCCGTAAGCTTCCAGCGGCTTCTACATCCTTCATGAACCATCCGGCATGCTCTATAATATTCTAGCCCATTTTAGCACTCTCCAGCGTGCTCCAGAACATTCTAGGGTCTTCAACGCTTGAGTTGAGTCCGTCCAACTCTAGCCCTTTCTAGATATCTCTAGGCCATTCTAGAACCTTCTCATGTAGAAAAGCCTAGATCCTTTAGGCAAGCACCATTTATTTGGATTTTTAGGGACATTTCGAGCGGGACGTGACACCCTCCCCCACTCAAGTTCGCGACGCCCTCGTCGCGCCTTCAAGCTTGAACCTCTCAAGGTAGTCTTTGAATTGCCACAAAGAACCCTCAGGTTCCCAGCTTGTCTCTACATCCGGGGCGTTCTCCATTTGACCAAGTATTCCCGATAACTTGGTACGCCCCTACGTCGGATCAAACGGTCTGCCAAAATTGAGTCCACTTCTTTGTCGAAGGAGGTTACCACTACAGTAGGCGCTCTTTTTGACTCTCCCCGACTTATGTCTTCCTTGTCTTCATGAAAAGGTTTCAGCATACTTACATGAAAGATCAGATAGATCTTAAGCTTTGGAGGGAGTTGTAGTTTGTATGACACTTTACCAACTTTCTTGAGGACTCGAAATGGTCCCTCATACTTCCACACTAACCCCTTGTGAACCTTCCGCAAGGACTTGAATTGTTGGGGTAATAGTTTGACAAGGACCAAATCACTCTCCTGAAATTCCACCATCCTCCTTTTCTTCTCAGCCTATTTCTTCATCTTCTTAGACGCCTTGTTCAAATAAGCTCGGGCCAACTCTGTCTGTTCGTGCCACGCCTTGGCAAATTTGAAGGCAGCATGTCTTTTTCCTTCGTAACTTGTGGCCAAGGCATGGGGAGTCATGGGTTGCTGTCCCATGACGATCTCAAAGGGACTTTTCGTAGTGGACTCACTCCTCTACAGATTATAGGAAAATTGGGCCACATCTAACAGCTTCGCCCAATCACGTTGATTGGCACTAACAAAATGCCTGAGATACAACTCCAACAATGCGTTGGCACGCTCCGTTTGTACATCACTTTGGGGATGAAAGCTTGTGGAGAAATTCAAGTCTGATCCTAACAACTTGAATAGTCCGTCCAAAACTTGCTTCACAACATTCTTAAGGAACAACCGTGCCGTCTCATCTACCGTGCAATCCGTCGAGGCAGGTATGAATGTTGCATATTTGCTGAAGCAATCGATGACGACAATGATGTTGCCAAAGCCCTCTAATTTTGGCAAGCAAGTAATGAAATCCATTGAGACACTTTCCCACGGTCTCTCTGGAATAGGCAGCGGCTCTAGCAATCCTCCGAGTGCATGCTGCTCTATCTTGTCCTGTTGGCATACAAGACAAGTCTTCACATAAGCTTCAACGTCATCCCGTAATTGAGGCCAATAGTAGATTGACTTGATCAAAGCAAGGGTGCGCCTCATCCCTAAGTGTCCAGCCCATAATGAGTCATGACACTCATTGATTAGCTCTTTCCTTAAGCTCCCCCATTTTGGCACAAAGATGTGATTCTGCTTGGCGTAGAGTAGTCCGTCACTCAGCCAAAATCGCCTAGTCTTTCCTTCTTTGATGAGGGCAAGGAGGTTTTGAGCAAGGGCATCATGCTCCAACCCTTCTTTGATCCTTTCCAACAAAAGGCTACTTGGCCTACTTAAGGCTACTAACTCCGCCTTTCGACTTGGTGGGTCAACCACAACGCTTCCACTATGTGACTTTGATTTTTCCACCTGATAAGGACTCATTGTTGGTGGTCTTGGGTCAAGATCCAACTCAACTTTGTGGTCCACCTCCCTCCTTGGAGGTAACCGTTTGGGCAATGCCTCAAGCATCACATCCTGGAACTTATCTAAGACAGCTTGCACTTCCGTTGGCAAGCTTGGCTTTGGCAACGCCTCTTCATCGTCATATTCTTTTAAGATGGTCAAATAACTCTATTCGTCCCTCTTCAATCCGTTCTTGAATTGAAATGCTGAGAGAGCTTGGATAGTATGTATGGTGGTCCTCTCCGTCGGTACCACACACGCCTTCGAACCATCCATGATGCACATAGAGTTTGAGCATGGCACCAAGAAAGCTCTAACCTGGTCCAAGAACTTCATGCCGAATACAACCGAGAAGTCATCCATGGGCGCTACCGATAAGTCCATTTGGTCAGTCCAAGCACCAAGACTGACCTTAACTCCACGAGCAACTCCATGCAATGGTAGTGCTGCCGAGTTAACTGCTTTTGGAGATCCCCCTACATGGACTACCTTAAGGCCGAGTCGCTTTGTTTCCTCCACTGAAACAAAGTTGTGAGATGCACCTGTGTCGACCATAGCCTTGTCGACCTTCCCGTTGATGGCTGCATCTACATACATTAAGCCTTTAGGGCGTTCTGTAATGCACCAAGTAGGCGCAAAGAACCCATCTTTGCACCTTCGTCCGTCTCACCTCCATCCTGGTCATGAATGGAAGCAACTAAGGCACTCAAGGCCTTCTTTTTCGGACATTTACGTGCCCAATGCGGTCTGTCACAAATGAAGCACGTCACACGGGGCTTCGAGGCACTTCGATCCTCTCTTTCCTTCCCCTTGTCTCGTGGTTTGAATGAGGATCCATCTTTATGATTTTTGGGTCCCTGGCTTTTAGCATGGCCTCCACTACTCTTTCCTCCACCAAAATTTTTATCAGTGGCTTTTGAACTCTCTTTGTTGGTGTAGTAATCAATAAAGCTTTCCACAATCGCAATGGCCGAAGATAAGTCTTGGACACCACGTCGCTTAAGCTCGAGGTTAGCCCACGATTGGAGACCATCCATAAACAAGAATAGGGCATCCTTGTCTGATGTGTCAGGAACTTCAAGCAATAAGATTGTGAACTCCTTCACATAATCCCTTATAGTGCTTGTTTGCTTTAGTCATCGCAATCGGCCTCTTGCCTCATCTTCAGCATTTACAGGGAAGAACTACATTTTGAACTCCCCTTTGAAATATTCAAAGGTTTCAATTGTGCAAATACCTCGTTGCACATCACCATGCCTCCTTCTCCACCACAACATAGCAGTGTCGGACAAATACATGGCAGCAGTTTGGATCTTGCTGGCATGGTCCGTTATGCCAGTAGCCTCGAAATATTGTTCCAGCCCCCATAGGAAGTTCTCAACTTCCCTCGCATTCCTAACACCATTAAAGGTCTTAGGCTTGGGAACATCCACCCTCTTAGCCTCAATGATGGTGGCTGTGCTAGTTCCCGTGGGCATAGCCCGCTTACATAGAGCTAGATCACCACACATATCCTCAACTCTATGCAACACGTTAGCAAGTTCTCTTTGGACAAGATCTCGTACCTTGGCAAGTTCGGTCTTTAACCCATCAATCTCTTGCCTTAACCCACCATCTAGCTCATTGAGGGACATCTTGACCGTTGCATGGATCTCCACATCTTCGGCCTCCAAGCCATTGCAACGTTCTTCTAAGTTGTCCACCCGATTGAACAACTCCCCTAAGCTGTCATGCGCACTCCCCACTCGTGCTTCTAAGCTAGAAAGCATTTCTTTCGACTTGGCTCGAGATTCCTTTGATGGTTTCCAGGTTTCCTCACACCCACATTCCATAGGTGGAACATCAACGCTTGGTGTAGATGGAGCAACGTTCTTCATTATGCTAAAGGTAGAAATGCTTCAACCGAAAGCTCTGATACCAACTGTCACGACCTTATTTTTCAAGTAATGATCGTGCGGCACTTAGCACGGTCCGTTGCACTAAGCCTGCCTTTCCCCGAATGAATTCTCCAAAGAGATTAGAAAGAGAGTTTGTAAAGAATGCTTTGTATTGCTCTAGAGAAAGTTTATGTTACAAGATGCTAAGAATTCCCAAGGATTTCCCAAGATGAATCCAAATGAAGACCAATGGGTCTATTTATAGTGTGACTCTAAGCTTAAGGCTATGCCACCACTTTCTAGATCATTTTAAGCCTAGAATGTACAAGAACATTCTAGGTTTATGTACAATGTGCCACAAGGTTCTAGGATCTTCTAACCAACTCTAGAGTCTTCTAGGTTTGTCTAGCTCTTTCATGCAAGTTCCGGGATGTTCTAGAATATTCTAGCCCATTCTAGCACTCTCCAACGTGCTCTAGAACATTCTAGGGTCTTCAAAGCTTGAGTTGAGTCCGTCCAACTCTAGCCCTTTCTAGACATCTCTAGGCCACTCTAGAACCTTCTCATGTAGAAAAGCTTAGATCCTTTAGGCAAGCACCATTTATTTGGATTTTTAGGGACATTTCGAGCGGGACGTGACACTAGGGTGTGCAAAAAATCCGATCATCTGATCAATCCGACTAATCTGATCCGATCCATTCATTTTTCATCCGATTCGATCCAATTCGATGATCGGATCGGATGGAAATTTTTACCATCCGTTAAGTGCGGATCAGATGGCGAATTTTACTACGATTCATCCGATCCGATTCGACCGAAATTAATTATATATATATAATTAATATATATTTATTAAATTAAATATATATATATATATAATTAATATAAATTTATTTGATTTTTTAATGTCAAATAATTTTATGCTATGATTTATGTATAATTCTAAAATTTTTATTTAAAAATACAAAAAATAGAGTTAATTAAATTTATTTGTCGGATTGATCAGATTGATCGGATATAATCCGAATAGTTTACGGATTGGATTGAGCAGATGTAAAAGGTGATCAAATCGGTTGCGAATTAGGATGTTTCCATCTAAACGGATGGTCGGATCGGATAAGTATAAAATCAACTATTTCGATCCGATGAATAGCCCTAATTGTGCCTATGTTTAATTAAATAAACGACAGCGTGGATAGATTAGGCATTTTCATTTAGAGCTGTTAAATTAATTATTAGCTAAATATTTTTTAAACTTAAGCCTATATTTATAAAACACTAAGATGGGGTACATATGAAAACATCACGTCCTCTGCAGATGGATTAATGCATTTTCACATAGAACTATCAAATTATTTGTTAGTCCAAGTTTAACTCGAGGTTCCAAAAAAAAAAAATTCTTGAACTTAAAACTTATATTTAGGGAGCACAAATACGGATACCTATAATTATAAATAAAATATATCAAAATAAAATAAAAAGGATAATATTTTATATAACAATACATTTCTAAAATTACAATGGCTTAAAATAATTAGTTTGATAAGTGTTTAATATAAAATAAATTCATACAACATAACACAATATAAATGAAGTTATTCAAGAGAGTGATTTATAGGTAGTTCAATTAGTGATGTGTTACGAAACGAGTATAACCGTTGAATAAATAGTTTAAGAGATGAATAATTCATAAATATCTAAAATTATTGAGAAAATATAATTTTAATTATAAATTAAATTTATCTTAATTGATAAGTGGTTAATATAATGTATATTTTTCTTCTTATATATCCCCACATTTTATACTTCACATAACTAAGATAATATATTCATTAATCAATATAAACATAACATATTTACCATATATCTATGTATCCACTTATTATCCAAAAATCATAAAGAAAACCTTGATTTCTTATTTTTTTTATTATCATTATTCAAATTGATTTAAGTATAAGTTGATAAAATATTATCACATCTTATAATTATTTTAGATCTTAATTAGTATTCTTTATAATCTTTTTGAGGTAGAATAAAAATAGCATCAATAATATGAGTTTTAGGTTATGTTTCTCAAAAAAATAATATAATATTATATTTTATATGTTCAAATTACGGTTTTAAAAAAAGATATAATATTGAAATTTTTTTATTTTATTTTAGTATATATACGTTTATTACTTAAAAAACATTGGACTGGACCAATTTTACTAAGCCCAACTTTGAATATAATCGATCGACTTTCTAAGTCCAAGCCCAATAAAATACAAATAAAGATAAAACTATTATCGTATAAATTGCCTAAACTCTTTCTCGTCCTCGATCATATTGAACTAGGGTTTTCAGAAGCGCCTCCATGGTACGTTCGTATCTCGTATTGGCATAAATATATTGTCCAGTTTCTCGCCCATTTCTCATTCAGATCTGTTTATGTAATTTTTGACGTTTGATTATTATTATTGATAAACAAAAAACAGGGTAAGGGTACCGGAAGTTTTGGTAAGAGGAGGAACAAGACCCACACCCTTTGCGTGAGGTGTGGTCGTCGTAGTTTCCATCTTCAGAAGAGTCGTTGCGCTGCTTGTGGTTTTCCAGCTGCTCGCAAGAGAAAGTGTAAGTTCCTTATCGATTTCTTTTACTATGTCAATTTATGTTTTGTTGCTGTTTTAGTAGCTTATATATGTTTATTTATGTGTTTCTGTGACTTTGATAGTTAATTGGAGTGTGAAAGCGATCCGAAGAAAGACTACTGGAACTGGAAGGATGAGGTACCTTCGAAATGTTCCTCGCAGATTCAAGAGTGGATTCAGAGAAGGTAAGAAGTTTCTTTGTTTTGATTGTTTATATTCTGGTTGATGGGGTGTGCGATGCCTAAGTCACTCTATTCATAAAGAAATACCCTTTAGTCCCTTTATTTTTAGGTGTTACGACACAGGTTCTATATTTTATGTAAAGGTTTCAATTTCTTGCACATGTTTGTTTAATGAATGTTAGGTGTTTTCATTTAATAAAATGAGAAATACTAAAAACATATTGACATATTGAAGAATTATTTTTAAAAGATTTTCTCGAACAATTCTGCTATGTGCCACCATACGCCACTTACAAGTGGTGTAGTTACAAAAGTGATTGCAAATTATCAGTTGTAAGATTTTTTATAGGCATTAAAAAGATTATTTTATCTATCTTAATTTACTACACATGCCTCTCTTTTTCTTCTGATGAAGTAACATTGAACTTGCGTGTACATTTTAAAGAGATGGGAAACCAATGGTTTACTTCATAAAACAATGGGACTAATGTGTACCTTTTTAGTGCAGTAGGTGAATTTTCAATCGTTTTATCACGTTTATATTCTTGGTTTTTGTTTAATCTTTTTGTTACTAATTTTATTTTCAATTTTAAGCCGATTTTGTTTTAATTGTGGTTTTGAACATAGGTACTGAAGCAGCACCCAGGAACAAGGGAGCAGCAGCAACTGCTTAAGTAATTTAGAGGATCTGCATTGGTACCGAATTACTATTTTGCTGTGAGATTTTATGTGTTAACATTTCTGTTTTAGTTTTTTATGAAATCTTGTAGTATGTAGCGCACTGCATTTTGATTTTAAGTATTATGAAGACCATTGAGTTGCCTCTTCTTTGTTTCGATAAAAAAGTTGCTTTGTTTATTGTCAATGACTTAATGTTAGTTTAACGTTAGTGGAATTGTTTATATGTTACACTATTAGTCTTTTTTGATTCACGCTTTCTGATGTGGATTTGTGTTTTTGTGAATTGCCTAATGCATATCCTTTTCTTAAACAAGCCAAAACTATTCATTTATGCCCAAATATTTTTAACATATGATGCCGTGATTGATATTCTGTTTAAGGGTGTCTCTAGAACCAATGCCAAATTTCATCCATAATGTGGAGCTATTTTGTTCATTTTTCTACTCTTTTTCATGCCAGTTTCTTTTTAACAAGGTGTTGGACTTGGGCACCAACAAAAGGTTCCAAGGTTTTTTTCTTCGGTAGAAAAATTAGATGACTTAGGTTCAGATTCATTTGGTCTTGTAAATATAAATACAATAACCTTTGACTTTGGGCAAGTTTATTTAGTCTTATAATGAAAGAATGGTTAATTAAGCAAATTTTTAAAAGTTTGTATTTTTCAAGGGCTAAGATGAGGGAGAGATGGTGAGTGATCATTTGTTTGTGTTTTTTTTAAATTGATAAAATATTTAAATTCTGTTTATGAAAATCTGGATTTGATTAATCATATAAATTCAGTACTCACTCTAATGGACGGAGATGCAAGTGTCAATTACCTAGTTATATGATTTGAAGGAACTCTTTGTCTCCTTTTCTATTGGTACAATCAAATTTTAATCCTGGCCCTATCACCGGAAGAGAAAAATATCTAATGGAAGGATTTGGGATTCTATGTACCCTATAAATTTACCATTTTCTCCAGATGCGAAGCGTACCTTGGAATTAGTGGTGTTACTTGTCTGTGTTGGTTTTGTGTTTATTTTGCTTTATTAGTGATCATTTTTTTTAATCAAATTAACACCTTTTACTATTATGAAAATTAAATTATTTTTAATCAATTATTTACAAAACAAAAGAACTAACATTTAATTATAATTTGAAAATAATTTGTGTTAAGTTCATGTTTTAATTTATAGTCTAAATTGTCACTCATGCTTAATGAGCCAATTCCATAAATGTCCCAATAAAAGAATAACAATTTTTTAATATATAATTGTGGTATATTTAATATTAATATGATAGATAATTATTAATTAAATTAGTATAATTTTTTAATTATTGTCACATTAATTATGTTATTAATGTTAATATTTATGATTTTTTCAAAATAAAGTATCTTTCTATTTCAAAAAAAATTCCCCATAATGAGTAAAAACTTTTATTTGAGTTAATTATATGAGTATTTAATGTATTTTGATAATTTTAAAAAATATTATTAGTATTTACATAAAATAGGTTTTTTATATACGAGTAAATGTATTAATATTATTAGTATTTTTTATTTGTTTGTGTAAAAGTCTATCGTAAATTGAATTAAATTTAGAAGTAGGGGAAAATAGAGAGAAATCGTAATTTGATATACTATTTTTATCGTTTAAATATGAGATCCATCTCAAGAAATGATAGATAATTATTAGTTAAATTCATATGATTTTTTATCAGTGATTATCATAATAATTATGTTAATATTTATGACTTTTTCAAAGAAAATGATATTTCAAGAATATCAATTACTCATGATCAGGAAAAACATTTATATGAGTTAAGTATATTTATTATATCTTGATAAATTATAAAAAATATTATTAATATTTATATAAAATGTACTTTTTATATATAAGTAAATACATTACTATAAAACAATTAAGGGAGAGATTCTTTAAGTTATTCATGAACAAAGTTGATGGAAAATTCTATGTGATAAAATGAATTAAATTCAAAAGTTGGGGAAAATAGAGAGAAGGAATCGTAATTTGAAATACAATTTCCATCGTTGAAATATGGGATCCAGCTCCCGAAATGATGAACAAAAGTAGCAGCTCAAGAAGTTCAATAGCCAGCTGCTTTAAAGTTTAAACAAACAAATGGCTGCACAAGAAAATGGCGCCTACCAATATTTAAATTTATATGCTGAAAATAATTCTAATACAATGTGAATTGCTTGACATATTGTGTCCATATTCTTTGGTTGAAAAATTATTTATTTTGAGTTTAACGACGGTCCGTAACATTGATTTTAGATCCATAATGTAGTAATTACATGGTAAGTGTAAAAAGTTTGATTAAAAAAAAAAGGAAAAGAGAAGAAATCGTATACAAATGTTTTTAAAGAATTGATATTTTCAAATCAATAAATATTATTATTAAAACAAAATATATATTTTTAAAAATGAAAACTTTAGTTTGATAATAATGATTATTGTTCTTTAAAAAAAAAAAAAAGACTAACATTTTTCTCAAGCAAAAAGGTAAAATTTTGTAAAACAAATGGATATCACGGGAAATACCTAAAAAATCCGATTCATATCCAGGCTGTCTAGCTCGTTGGCAGTTGGCATCGATGATCGCTCAGTGTTTCTTTAACCTGCTTTTGGGGAAAAAGAAAAGAAAAGAAGAGAAAAGGTGTTGTTTATAACCTCAACTTATAGCAATAGTTCCGTACATCTAAATTTCTCTTCTCTTCCGCAAATTCAAAATCTCTAGGTTTTCGAATTTTGTTCTCTCAATTTCAAATTCGAAATTCAACCCATGGCTTCTCGTAGAAGAATGCTATTAAAGGTCATCATCCTCGGTGATAGCGGGTAAGCTTGTTCTGAACTTCAAATTTTGTTTTACCTTTTTCAATTTAGATTTTATATTTGCTTCGTTGCCAATTGGAATGTAACCAAGAGATTGGTGGACGTTTGGTTTATCCTGTTGAGTTTTTTTTTTATTATTTTTAGAATTTATGCGTTCTCTTTTTATTCTTTCATCCGCTTAAATTTTGTATTAACTCAGCGTTTACATGTTTGATTAATTTTGCAGGGTTGGCAAGACGTCGCTGATGAATCAGTATTCTCTAAACCTAGATCTCACATGTTTTTTCTTCGGATAGTTAGGAAATTTAGTGTCATGGTGTGATGGTTTGGTAATTGATTTTTGCTGATTGTGTTTGTTTAGGTATGTGAATCGTAAGTTTAGTAATCAGTATAAGGCAACAATTGGAGCCGACTTTCTAACTAAGGAGATTCAGTTTGAAGATAGGTTGTTCACCTTACAGGTGAGACAGCTACTGAACTTTTTATTTCCTGTTTAATAATCGGATTAACTTCTCACTACGAATTTTTAAGCAAGAGTGACTAAGGTTATGTTCCTTTTTGATTCAATGAAATGGATGTGGTAAATATTTGGATACCTTGCATTTTGCTGAAGCAGTAAAGTCTTCTTTTTTCTCATTTGTTTGCACTTGATTAACTTGCCCAAGAAAAATGAAAGGTTATTGATGTACTGTATTATGCTCAAGTGCAACTATTTTCTAATAGATTTTGTTTGACCATGCAGGTGAAACGGTGAATTTGTAATAGGAATATATCTGCCCTGTCAAGTATGGGGTTCTAATGAGATGATTTTTTTTCTCTTTCTCTAGGCCTTACCTAGTTGATCAGGGTTTGAAAACAACGATGAAATTGTATATAGTTCATAGAACAGGAAAAATAAATCGGGCCAGTAGACTATTATGATGCTATGGAGATGCTGTTTGAAGGAATTCCTTGTTATGTCATATTGCCTGTTCCTCCAAACTTAACATTGAATGCTCAGTAACCAAGTTAATGAATTATAGTTCTGTGTGAAGGGTGTGTGAAATTCATGTTCTTTCTTTGCTGGACAAATCTGAGATGATTTCACTAGCATGTCTTTAGGTTGACAAGTGACAACCTTACTTTGCATTGCATAGATTTGGGACACTGCTGGGCAAGAAAGATTTCAAAGTCTTGGTGTGGCATTCTACCGTGGTGCAGATTGCTGCGTTCTTGTCTATGATGTCAATGTCATGAAATCATTTGACAATCTAAACAACTGGAGAGAGGAATTTCTGATTCAGGTAACTTTCATTAAATTTGCTTGCAACTATTCTCAAAATACATTGATATTAATAGAGTAATTAATACTCTGTCTTTTTTCCTCCCGAATTGGATGTCCAGGCTAATCCATCTGACCCTGAAAACTTCCCATTTGTTGTGTTGGGGAACAAGGTAGATGTTGATGGTGGGAATAGTAGGGTGGTAAGTTTTATTTCTTTGCTATATATGTGTGATTTTCCCTGTATCCTACGCAGTTGTCTCTCACATGGAGATGGAACAAAAAGATTTCCAAATTTTTGCTCTTGTTGCTTATGGTTTCTTTTGGTTGTAGGTCTCCGAGAAGAAAGTAAAGGCATGGTGTGCTTCCAAGGGAAACATACCATACTTTGAGACCTCTGCAAAAGAAGGATTCAACGTTGATGCTGCTTTCGAATGTATAGCCAAGAATGCACTCAAGAATGAACCTGAAGAAGAAATGTAAGTTAGATGAAATTAAATTGTCGTTGCATGCTGTTTATAGTTTTTATTTAAAACTGTTCATTTAAATTTGGTTGTTTCATTCAAAGAAAGTTGAAAGAATCAAAATGTAATTTTTTGTTTCAATAAAATTGACAATATTAAAATTTATCAACATACAAAGAGCCTTGATTTCTACAGCATGGACTCCACTATCAAAATAATTTGACTAGTTGAAGAAGAAATTCTTTTATGTGATATTATTGAGTATCCAAAGCAAACTCCTTTTGGATGAATGAATTCACACTGTAGATAACTTTATATCAAGACCACGAACCAGTCAAATACAAATATTGTGATTGCTGGATGCTACAAAGCAGCAACTTGTGACATACTAATTGCATGTAGTGTCACCTTCTTCTTTTTTTGGTGTTCTAAGCTGATACTTTGGTAGTAAACACATAATGACAATGGTGTTGAAATGTACCTCGTTTTTTAAAGTGAGGAAAGGCATCATTCTGTTCAATTAATAGAATGATATTGTGATAGCAAATTAGTTCTCTCTCTCTCTCTCTCTCTCTCTCTCCCTATCTGTCTTATTTTCTGCAGAGTACTAATTTTCTGTTTTGGGTTTTGTTTGATGGCAATGAAAGATACCTTCCTGACACGATTGATGTGGCCGGCGGGGGGCGGCAACAAAGATCTTCAGGGTGTGAATGTTAAAAATGAGTAAACTTTTTTTCATCTTCTTTGTTAAATTGTTGTTATTGCTGATTATAGTAAGATGTTCTTCAAAAACTAGTAAATTAAGTATGATTTTGAATTTCAATTTGTATTATAAGTGGAATGGAGGATGCATTCTTATGTCTTTTCATTGTTTTTATAATATTGTATCGTACTGAGATTTCTAAGTGGTGCGCAGGTGCTCATATTAATGATCCTTGCTGATATATGTTATGAAAGTATCTCAATATATCTATTTAATAACGAAAATATTAAAAATTTATGACATATTTTGTTAAGCACTATCTCTATTCCCATTTCAGTGTTCGTTTATCTGAGCCATACCTAAGACCTACTCATGGCCTCCTATAAATTGTCTTTGAATTAATCAAAACAAAAATATTTAGCAAAAATTATCAACGCCCATGATGCGTCTTCAAAAGGAAGAGGAACTGAGAACGCTATTCTTCGCATTTCTTCGACAAAACTGTATTTTGTCCTCTTCACTATTCTTCTAGGCATTATCAATATTTATCTAATAATTATTTAAAAATAATAATTATAGAAAGATAATTAAGATATTATAATAAATTTATTTACATGATTAAAAAATATGTATAAAATTAAGTTTACACATTTTGAGAATCTCAATTCAAATTATCTTAACATAACAAAGGATAATAATCAAAAAAAAAATTTATCTTCGTTACGAAATAAGATTTAAATTTTTTCTACGTTCATTAAATCTCATTATTGACTTAAATATCGAAGAATTAAAAGTCATTATTTTCATAGTGATTTGAGGTCCTTATTAGTTATTTTTTCTCACATATTCACAAAAAAAATTATATTTAATGTTATAAAAATTAACATTAATATATACATGTGATATTAGCTATTAATTTTAATATATTATTATATTTTGTTTATTTTTTAAAGATTAAAATTAAATTAGATAATATATATCATTTATTTTAATTGGGAAAATATATATAAGGTAAGTAAAGTAATTATATATATATATATATGGAAAAATATAATATTTATGATAAAAGAAAAAATATGTTGATATATATTAGATTTAAAGGAAGAATTATTAGCTAATGAAATATGAGCCTGAACCTATCCTCCATAAACTTGGTTTTGGTAATTACTAAAACTACTTTCATATAATTTCTAACACTTTGATCAGCTGCCTACCACGCAGGCGACACGTGGCATATTTGAATTGAAGAGAATAAGTAGAATTTTCTAGATACAGGCCTGGACGACAGACTTTTTACGTACCAAATCAATGTCGTTCACCTCTATCCTTTCTTGACCGACTCTCA
Organism: Hippophae gyantsensis; assembly: GCA_030763125.1. Classification (NCBI taxonomy): domain Eukaryota; kingdom Viridiplantae; phylum Streptophyta; class Magnoliopsida; order Rosales; family Elaeagnaceae; genus Hippophae; species Hippophae gyantsensis. The sequence goes on along the minus strand of CM061039.1, from coordinate 2,394,696 downwards.
TCTTGGAATTAAATACATCGGTTCAGAACTTTAAGACGCTTCATTTCTTCTTCTTCTTTTTCCTGCTCTAGGGATTGGTATATAAATTCTAAGTTGTAGTTTTGCTGTGTTATATTCATGGAGGCTATGAAGGAGAAAGAAGCTGGACTATTGCGTAGCATTCTACCTCCGCGTCTTGAGGACGCTGGCCTCGAAGAATGTGCTCTCCCTCCAGACTCCATTAAAGAAGCTTTCTTAAAGGCTGCTACTGCCTTGAAATCGCGCGTACCTTCGATCTTCAATTCTGACGAAGACGAAGATGCGGATGCCGAATGTGTCAAGGACCCGTGGCCAGAAGCCAAGGATCGATCGGATGCCGTGGTCGGAGTTATGCCTGAAGGGGAGCTACCAGGATCATGTTCATCGGATAAAGGTGTTGGAACAACGGTAGATGTGGATGGTGAGGACGTGGTGGTCGTTGGTGGTGAGAAGAAGGTTGATGAGATCTTGGTTGGTGGAGATAAGGTGAGTAAAGGAGAGAAAGCTTGCGTTGTAGGACTCGAGGGTTTGGATGATGGAGAGAAAAAGGTGGGAAGCGACGATGGAGATGATGATGAGGAACAAGGTAAACGAGAACGCCCAATTCTAACTGAAGGTTTTGTTTGAAATTAAAAATCAACGATAAAAGCCTTTGTCTTTTTCCTTGGATCTGTATGGAACTTGTATGACAGTGTTTTACCTAGGCTATGGATTTATTTCGAGTTATATGTAGTAGTTTTCTGAATGATTGATAACATTTTCTTTGCTTAAACAGATCAACTGTGAAAACTGAATGTTTCATATTGTGATTGTTATACAGTCATACTAAGTTATGTTATTGTGAATTTCTGCTATGCTAAGCTATAAGTTAAGGTCTTCAAAAAAATATGAAATGGAAGATTGGTGTTCTTGGATTGTTAAAATAGATACATTCATTGGATTCAATCGTATGATTGTTGGTGAACTATCCTATGCTGCAAAAGATTTAGAATTGTTTTCTTATGGTTTTATAGCTTGGAAAGGATATTGAGTCTATTTGTATACACAAGTGTGATCTGGCGTGAAATTTTATTGTGTCAAGTTAAGTGACTTGGAGTCATTTGATGAAGCTTTCGTATGATGATAAGTTAGTAGAAGTTTAGAGTGATGACTTTGTTATTTAACTTTAATCTGTTCAATGAAGAACTGATTGAAAAGTACAAGCATACAAATGGTACGAAAATCATCAGGTATGCGTGGAATCATATTGGTTTACGAAGATATTGAGAAGTCAAATAGATATGTATAATTAAGTGTTTTTATTATTATTTAAATCCAAAAATTAATATTAATGTTACGTAATATTTATGAAAGTTTATAAATATTTAAATATTAATTAATATGTCATATGTTAAAACTTTTAAGTAAAATTATAAATAATTATATATTAATTAAATTATTGATGATAATTTAATCATATATTTAATGATTATATTCTATCATGTAACTAAATGAATATACATGTTCTCTTTATATAAAAGTTATAAGTAAACTGGATATGTTTAAAGTAACTAGATATAAATATGTTAAAAGTAAAGAGATATACATTAACAGATATATATATATTAACAATCCTCCTCAAACTCAAGGTGGATGTGAGATCAATTTGAGATTGTCAACCAAATTACGAGTGCGTTATTTGAGAAGTGTCTTAGTGAATATATCTGTAAGTTGATCGATGGAGGAAACAAGAAAAAACTTGAGAGCACCATGGATAAAATGAGAATGAATAAAGTGATAATCAATCTCGAAATGTTTAGTCTGTTCATGGAAATAGTTTTTCACAATTTAAAAATATATGTTAAAGTTTATATTATGAACTCTTTTAAATATTGTATGATTTTAATTTTTTTTCTCTCTTAGAAATTGATTGAAGTATGAAAGTGGATAGATGTTGTATTTCTTACATGATTGTTTAATAATTTACAGATTTATATATCTAGATAACGTGATCCGACAAAAATATACTTTAACGCAAACTATTGACTTGGGATGTTGTAGTTTCTTAATTTGCGTAACAGTCTAAGATAGGATTGATTTTTGTTATACCTAAGCTAACTGGACACGATGGGGATGCTAGTTCTTGGGGAACAATGAGCAAAGGATCAAATTTTGATACATGTTAGTTTATTGGATTTGCTTTCATATAATAAGTGGTTTCAAGGAAAGTTGTATTATTGAAAGTGGTTTTAAAAAAAAAACATGTAGGTGTTTTGAATGAAAATGTTACAAGTGAATTTAAGGGATATTTAGTAATTATTTTAAGAGTGAAACATATATTCAAAACTAATTCTCTCAAAATAAGCATTAGTTTTCCTAAAAGTATTATAATGTTTCTTAAAATTTTGGTAACACTTATTTTAAAGCTTGTCAAATATTTTAAGAAGTGATTTGCGTCATTAGAAATAATTTTAACTAAAAATAGATGCAGTTCCACGAAGAATAAAAGTATTGGGGTATTCCCAAACAAATGTTCTCATCTTTCTTACAATCCATTTCAAGCTATTAGAAAAATCATCAGTTATAAGAACAAGAATGCTTTTTGAAGAAGATGGTTTTGGTGCTAATGGAATCTATGACTACAGAGCAAGATATTTGCTTTCTATGCTTTGTTCTTACTAGCTTTCCCACCACATAACCTCTTGAACTTATTTCAAATTTTAATGTCAATGGAACCACATTCCCATTCGGAGAGTCTGTTAAAGTTGATCCAGCACCATATAGGGGAACCTTTGTTCCTTCTAAATGTACCAACACACTTCTGTGGCTCTTCCTTGGTTGATAATATTTCTTCAACTGCAATCATGAAGTACAAAAGGAGAAGTAATGGGTTAGCAATTTTGATAAATGCATGTTTGATTGGTTGAAATAGAATTGTTAATGTAATAAGTATTATTATTATTATTATTATTATTATTATTATTTTATTCGTTTGAATTTTTAATATCAATACTTATTATTATTATTTTCTATAAAACGAATGGGATTCTAAATATAGAGAATATTTTGGGAAAATTAAATTAAATGAATGAATTAATTTATTTTTCTTTTTCCTGATAACTAGTGAACAAAAGAAAATGAATTATAATTTCTATTCTTAGTTTTTTATTTCGAACAAATGTTATTTTTAACTAATTGATAATTCTAATTTCTTGAACTAAATGTATATAATTCAACCCTTTTAATTTCGATAGTTCATAATAGAACACCAGAAACTTGTGGTGAACTTTGATATCCTATTTTTAAAAAGTATTAGTGCACATTAGCTGCATAAGTCTGGACAACATGCCCCGAACAAAAGGGTAGGAATAGAATACAATAAAGTTAATACCATATATATAGATTATAAAAATATATCTCATTTCTTACCTGACCAGTTGCAACAGTGATCTCTGAATAAACAAGATTGAAGGGTGTGGAGCTAACATGTATACCAAATATAGTAGATGGGTTGTACACACTCAATTTTAAGGAACCATTCACTGTCACCATCTTTGTTGGGACACCTGTGAAGTCTGAACCCTCTCCAATATAGAAGCTATGAACATTCAAGCTCTACAAGAGTAATTACATTCTCCATTTAGCTATAACATTCTAGTTTCGAGTAAGAGGAACAACAAACCACTGAAAATACAGCAAATTGAAACTAAAGGAAAAGTTCAGTTTTGTTTTTTATTTTATTAGTGATGAGCTGCATTGTAAGATTTGATACAACTAATTATTCTCAAAGTTTTACCGCCTCTTTTGCGATTGATATAGCGGTATCAAATAAGTTGAGATGAGAGGTTAAATCTAAAAGAGTTGGGATCTTTTGACACCCTAAATAACATCAATTGCCAAGACAGTAAATCTTCTAGTAACCAGAGTTCACTTGTAAACATTTGGTAGCTAATTGCGGTTTATTTATGAATTTTTCTAACAATAATTAATACGGTGTTTCCAAATTTTATATTGGTTAATAATATTCAACAGATGCTGTAATTTTTTAGAATCAAGATTTTCTCTCACTTGAAAACGTAAAAAGTCTGAAGTTTGACTTTCAGTTAGAAAACTGTGGGAATTATTTCAATTTGCAGTGAGAAATTAAAAAAAAATCAAAGAGTTTTGTGTAAATAGCGAGATGAGGTCCATATATATATAAAGCATTGTGTACACATGTTAATTATATAGAAAGTAGACGTTACAGTCTGTCAGAGAAGTATAAGAGTAAAAGAAAACACATTTAAAACTTGAGGTTGATCATACCATGGTTCGATCTAGAGGTCAACCTTCTAACACCAAAGATCTTGAGTGTAGGTCGACTTATACTTTTGTTATTGTTGTCGGTGCGGACACAAGCGGAGTCTCCTCGGATTACCATCTAATAGTCTAAACCATCAGACGAATCATCCCAAGAGAACTCGTCTGTTTACGGTTTTAAAATTATGTAAAATTATTTTTTGATAAATAAATCGAAATAAAAATTCCAGCAAATTTTGTCCTCTAAGAATACAAATTATGTGTTCCCTTCTGGAAAATACTTTCTTCTATAATCACTTTTCATAGAACTTACTTCTAAAATAGCTTCATTCAAAGAAGCAACTAAGAGATTGCATTAGAAATAAACTAAAGAAGAAACAAGAGCTAGCATACCTTAACAGCAATCTCAGCTTTGAAAGGTCTACTTGCTATCCAAATAATCAAACAGAACACAGTAAACACCATCACAAAACTAAGCATAGCAATAAAGACTTGTACACGTCTTGAAATATCCTTATCTTCAAGTTCATCATAAGACCCTTCTTCCAAAATAGCCATACACTCTGGCCACCCCTTGTCATTATTCCTATGTTTCTTACTTCCTTTCCTTCCAGAAGATGACCGGAAATTCCCTGATAATCGGCTCGCCGACGATGTCCTTGAATGGCGGCCTAAAGACGGATGTGAAGGTGACTCAATTGGACTGTTATTGTAAATTGGAGTAGCCTGCATTGAAGATGACCTGTCTCCATCTCTAGAGTCACTTGATGGACTTTGCACATAGTAAGGCTGTCGCTTAGGTGACCTTGATGGTGATGATTCTCCTAAGCTAGTTATATCTGATTCTGATTTTGCTGAAAGCATTTTTGCTTATGAAATTGGATTATAAACTGTAAGTCCCTCCTACATTTAAGAGGAAGAAAAAACAAATGTTAGGTGCAACCATAAATGGTAGGTGCAACTAACATTGACATGCAATTTTGCCTATAAATAGGCAATGTCTTTGCCTTAGAGAAATACCAACACACCAAAACAAGAAGAGAAGCAAAGCAAAGCCAAAGGAACAATTTCCTTGAAGAAAAATAGTGTCAGGTGTAAGAAAGTGAGAAAGAATATCTTAGAAAATATTGGGATATTTTTCTAAAAGGGAGTGACAAAATAAGAGTTTGGGAAACACTTGTGTGTCACTATTTTGGGTTTATCTCAATTTGTTGTATTGCCTCTCACTTTGTACCCATTAATTTATTAGTGGAAGAAATATTTTTCGGAGTTTGTCCCGTGGACTTAGCCCAAATTAAAGGGTGAACCACGTTAAATTCCTATGTCATTATTCTACTCGCTGAATTCATTTTATTTTTACCCTACGGTGCTCCAACAATCGGTATCGTAGCCGGTCTAGTAAAATTCTTAATACGCTTCAGGGTTGCAATGGGACTCGACTCCGGCCACATCGAAAAGATTTTTATTAGATCCGTGGACGTATTTATTTGCGTAAAAGAAACACAAATGAGAAAAAAATGTCAAGCCAAAGGTAGATATTGAGAAATTTAATGGCAATAATAATTTCTCTTTATGGCAAAGCGAGGATGAAGGATATTCTCATTCAATGTAAGGTCCATAAGGCGTTGTTAGTGGAAAGAAAAGAAGTGTAGCAAACTCACCGAGGAACAAATGGGAGGAAATAGATGAGATTGCAGCCTAGTACAATCCGCCTAAATCTTCTGATGTTGTCTTGCAAAATATTGAATCAAAAATTGCAAGATCGCTAAAGAAACAATGGGAGACTCTAGAAAACGTGTACATGTCAAAGAACCTTGCCAATAAATTTTATTTGTGGAAGGAGCTATATCGATGAGGAAGGAAGATAATGCTAGTACGATGCAAAGATGTTAGCAATTTCAACAAGAAGCTTTCTCACTTAGCAAGATTTAATGTGAGTTTTGGCGATGAAGAGAAAGCCGTGATGTTGGTATCACTACCCTCATCATATAATCATATCACAACAACTCGACTTATGCAAAAGACAAGATGGAGTTTGAAGTTGTTGTAGAAGCTTGTTCTCATATGAGAAACAAAACAAGGAAAGAGATTCGTAAGAACAAGCCCTTATCACAGAAGTGCAGAGGAAGGAGACTGCATAAAGAACAAAAACCGCAAAAAGCAGAGGCAAATCAAATAAATTTGCTAATGTTGAATGCCATCATCAAGAGAAGCGGTCACATTAAGAAATTTTGCCGAGTGTTCAAGAAGGAACAAGAAACTAACAAAGGCAAAGTAATAAAGAAAGACGACAAGAATTGATGATGACAGCAAACAAATACCATAGACGAGTTCAATATCGTTTATGATGAAGATTTTGTCAATCTTGCATCACACGAGACCAAATTGGGTGATTGATACAGTGGTGCATAATTCACGCTACATCGCGTAGAGAATTTTTCTCATCATACACACCGAAGTTTTCGTTGTTAGAACGTGGAAATGAAGGCCCACAAAGGTAGTAGGCAGTAGAGACGCTTTTGTTTGGAAACAGTAGAACTAACTAGACTATTTCTCGAAGAATGTCAAGCATATTCCGTATATTATACCTAATTTGATCTCGTCAAGCAAGCTTGCAAATGAAGGATATTGCGGCTTTCCTTCATTTATGACAAATGGAAACTTACAAAAGGCTCCTTAGTATGGCTGTGAGAGGTAGAACATACAACTTTGTATATAATGCAAGCTCTCCCATCGACACGAAATGCCATGAGAAAGACAAAGGTAAATTGAGTTATGGCATAAGAGACTCACCACATGGGTGAAAAAGGTTTGACAAGTCTAGCTAAAAGAAGATATTGCCTCGAATGGACGGCACATTTGGAGAAATGTGTTCATTGTCTAGCGTGAAAAACAAAATGTGGTTGCTTTCAAGAGCTTCCCTCCTTCCAATGAATAATATTTTAGATCTGATTCATTCAGATTGCTATGTGGACCAATGCCAAAGTCATCAGCGGTGCTCAATACTTTCAGTGACTTTCATTGATGATCATTCAAGGAAGACGTGGGTATATCTTCTAAAGACAAAGGATCAAGTGCTTAGATGTCTTCAAAGAATTTCATGCCTCGCTTGAGAGACAACCGGAAAGTTAAGTCAAGCATCCCATTGCATAACGGTGGAGAATACACAGTGACCTTTCCATGCTTATTGCAAAAAGTACATGGTATTAGGCATCGATGACACCTCCAAAGACACCGCATTGAATGGCTTAGTCGGTAGGATGAACGTAACTTTGATAGAGTTAGATGTCTACTCTCACATGCAAAGTTGTTCTAAAATTTTTGGGTGAAACCATACTCACAACAGACATGTGTTGAATCTTTCACCCTCGTAATTCTCTCAAGATGGATGTTCCAAATAAAGTGTGGTCGTGAAAAGATGTTTCCTATGATCATCTGGCGAAGTGTTTGGCTGCAAAGTAGCATTTGTTCATATCCCTAAGGATGAGAGATCCAAACTAGATGCCAAAACAAGATGTTGTATTTTTATCAAGCATGGTCAAGATCAACTTGGTTATAGATTTTACGATCCGCAGAAAGAGACTTGTCGAGCCGAAACAGATGTCAGGTATTTGTCAAAGATGAGACCATCAAGATATTAACAAAATGAAGAAAGATGTTCCTAATTCCAATGGTGACTCATCGATTTGGAATTAATTCCTCCAACATCGCAGCATTTCAAGACAAGTCGAGATGAAGACCAGGTTTATCCACCTGTAAGATGACGCTTCCCCATGTTTCGGTTCTCAAGACGAGGGAAATAATGATGTTCATTATCCAGCACTAACATTGCGGCTTCCTGCTTCCAATCGAGAAGAAGTGATAAGAGTGAGACGACCTTCTATCTCATATCCTCCAGATGATTTGTATGTTACTTTCACGACGTGAGAACCCGAGTTACGAAGAAAGGTTACGATGATGAATCCAAACAAAAATGGATCAAGCCATGCAAGATGAGATGAAGTCCTTGCACGAGAACAAAACCTTTGAGGCCGATGGCGTTTGCCCAAAGGGAAGAAGGCCTTGGAAAATAAATGGGTGTTCGTGGCATGAAGTACAAGACACAAGCTCAAATCACATACAAAGCGACCTTGGTCATTAAAGGATTCAGCCCAAAGAAAAGGTGTTGACTTTGACGAGATTTTCTCTCAGCTTGTGAAAATGACATCCATTCGTGTTAGTGGTTAGCATCAAGTCTTGACTTGAAGTCGAGCAAATGGATGTCAAACCGCCTTCCTACATGGTGACTGGAAGAAGAGATATACATGAAAGAACCAGAGGTTTTCAAGAAAAGGGAAAAGAAGAGTATGTCCGCAAATTGAAGAAAAGTCTCTACGGCTTAAAACAAGCACCAAGACAATGGTACAAGAAGTTTGAAATCAGCATGGAGGTGGTGGCTACAAAAAGACTACTGCACCATTGTGTTTTTGTGCGTAAATTCTCTAATGATGATTTCATTATTCTTTTGTTTTACGTGGATGATACGTTGATTGTTGGCCGAAATATTTCTAGAATCAACAACTTGAAAACGCATTGAGTAAGTCTTTGCCATGAAAGACTCGGCCAAAGGCAGTTGCATTCTTGGTACATGACTATTATTAGAGACAGAGGCGCCAAGAAATTACGGTTATACAGAGAAGTACATTGAGAAAGTACTTCAAAGATTTCATATGGATAAGGCTAAAGCGATTAGTTGTCCTCTTGCTAATCACTTTAAGCTAAGTTCTAGCAGAGCCCTTTCTACGACAAAGAGAAGGAAGAGATGAAAGAGGTTCCATATGCTTCATAGCTTGGAAGTCTAATGTATGCCATGGTTTGTACACTGGCCAGATATCACTCATGCAGCTTGAATTGTGAGTAGATTCCTTTCAAATCCCGGAAAGGAACATCGGGTCAGCGGAAATGGATTTTCGTGTATCTTCGAGGTTCTTCCAAAATATGCCTATGTTTTGGAAATGACAAACCTATGTTAGTTGGATACGATGCAGATATATGGCCGGTGACGTGGATTCCGTAAAATCCACTTCGTTACCCGATTACATTTCAGGAATGTGTCACGGCAATCAAAGTTACAAAAATGTATTGTTACACTATCCACTACCGAAGAGTAGTTTATAAAGAAGAATGTAAGCATGTAAAGAGTTGCTAGCATGGATGAAAAAAGTTCTTGAAAGAACTCGCTGCAACAAGACAGCTTTATCGCTTATTTTGTGATAGTCGAAGCAGTTATCCATCTGAAAGAATGCCTCCTTTCATTCAAGATCAAAACATATTGACGTGAGATATCACCGATTGTAGGATGTAATGGAGAAGGTTATTACAATCCTGGTAAGATCCATACGTAAGAAAATGGATCGTATTACGCTGACGGTAAAATTCTCCCAAGACAAAATTTTGAATACCGCTGCTTAGTCACCGGATCAAGCGAGTTCTATGTAGTTAGGGAGATTTGTAAGTCCTCTCCTACATTTAAGAGGAAGAAAAAACAAATGTTGTGTGCAACCATAAATGGTAGGTGCAACTTCAATATCGATACGCAATTTTGCCTATAAATAGGCAATGTCTTCATTTGAGAAATACCAACACACCAAAACAAGAAGAGAAGTTAAAGCAAAGTTAACAATTTCCTTTGAAGAAAAAATAGTGTACAGGTGTAAGAAAGTGAGAAAGAATATCTTAGAAAAATATCGATATTTTTCTAAAAGAGTTGACAAAATAGTAGTAAACACTCGCGCGACACTATTTTCGTTTATCTCAATTTGTATCATTTCTCACTTTGTACCCATTAATTTATTAATAAGAAATATTTTTCTAGTCATTCCCGGGAATTTCAATTTCAAATTAAATAACCACGTTAAATTTCCTATTGCCATTATTCTACTCATTAATTCATTTTTATTTTTACCTACGCGCTTCAACATAAACAATTGATGGAATCACTTAGCTTGGATATTATATGGTTAGGTACGGTACGAACACGCCAGCAAAAACCTTGTCTAACTTCTTTGATTTCTTGATAAAGCGAAATATGACTAACAAGTTGTTCGAACTCAAGCTTTCACAACAAATGTTACTACTAAATTAGGTAAAGTACATTTTCAAAATTTTTTTTTTTTTTGAAACAAATAGAGCAATTTTATGAAAGATTAATAACTTTTGAGCAAATACAGAGCTGCCCAATTCAACTAAATAGACTACTAGAGAAAATAGAGAGAGTATATTTTCTTAGAATTGTTTTGGAATATATAAAACAATTTAAGGAAAGAATAAGATAGGTACTCATGAAAAAGTATACCACTATATATCTCAAATATATCACAAATATGATTAATTAGTAAATTTTTGGTTGTATATATCTATAAGTTAAATTGTAATTACTCTTTCTGTCTTTATTTTAGTCTCTTTCTGTTTTCTCAGAAGGAGAGGATTTGAAATTTGAAGAGATAAGTAGATAACGTGAGGGATGACAACAAACTCTTTTTTAGCGTGTTAGATTCGTATTGTGTTGTTGGTTAAGATAAGAGAAAAATATAGAAGATTTTTTTCTAAAATAAATTATTTATAATATTAATAATTAAATTTAAATTTATATAATAATTTATGATAAATTTTAATCAACTTATGCTTTAATCATATTATAATTGTGTTTGTATTAGTATTCTTGACAATTTCGATTTGTATAATCATGTCTTGTTAGCATTGTTAGCCGGGATAATATACTAGGCTTGGAGATCCATGAAGGCAGCTACAAACCTCATGTGTTGGCCATAATCAAATTTGGACTCTTATAAATAGTGTCGGCAGCATTATTTGGTACATGCATTGTTTAGTGTAAAACACAAATTTTCGCACAAAGTGCTTCTGTTTTTACCGTTGGCACTCTTAACTAATATTACTACTTTGATTGTGCGTTTGCATTTGGAACTTTATAGGTGATAGGAAAAAAAAATTCCAATCTTTCATATGCTATTTTTAGGCACTTTAATGTCATAAGTTCAAATTCTGCTCACTGTGTGCATGAATTCGGGTATATATGAGTATGTAATTATTATTTAAAAATATAAAAAAGTTTTTTTTATATGATTAATGTTTTTATTTATTTTTTAATTTTTTGAGAAACAATACTATTATATTATCCATATTTGTATGTTAATAATATAGATTTATTAAATCATGTTAAGACAAAAGTGGCTATGATGGCTTAGTGAAGGTATTATAAGATTATGCTGGTTCTTTTTTATCCACTCGTTTTTGCTGCTTGGTAGCCATTTTTTTCATTTTTCATAACAAAAGTTATTTTATTAATTAAAGTTTAATATAAGTTAGGAAAAAAAAATTATATTTATAATAACTTTAATTTTGTAACTTGGATTGAGTACGAGTTATATTGACTCTGTCTTGTACTTGTTTTTGTTTCTGATACAATTTAATAAAATTAAAACTTTTCCTTACAAAAATCATTTTATTTTATATTAATATTTTAAAATATTTTAATAATTTTATTTTTTATTTTTTAAATATATTTTTTAAACATCTACAAATAATTCTTTATTAATAAGGTTTAATTTGATTAAATTTAAGTTTTTTTAATAAAAAAAAACCAAAATTAGGAAAAAAAAAGTTTAAAAATATAATAATAAGTTGATTAAAATGTAAAAAATATGATTAATATTTTAAATTTATAAAAATAAAATAATTAAAATATGTATTATTTTAAGTTACAAATTTGACAATTGAAAGCATAGAATGCCATTTCTAAGGGTACACTCTTAAATAACATTACCCATAAAGTAGTCATACAATAACCTAACTTTCTTATTTTTTACTTGAAAAAAGTATAATAAATACGTTTTTGACAAAATGCAATCATACAATTTCAAAATCATATTAATAATAAATGCTATTTGAAATATGGTAGCCTTTTGTTTTCACTATTTGTTGTCTTCTGATCTTAACCTAACAAACATACGAAGAAGATAAAATATTTTAAAACATGATACAGACATAGAAAAACTATTTTGTTTGTTTCTAAATTTTGTGACTGAGGTTTGCACCAAAATAATTATTTGAAGTTTGAAAAATAAACTCACTCCGTTTTCGAACGCTGAATTCGAAAAGTGTCAACTATAATTAAGAGGTCCGGTCAATTTTTTTTTTACTTCTTTCACTGTTTATTTGTGTACGTTTTTAATCTTGATTATCTGTTTTTATATTTAATACATGTAATAAACTTATAAAGTTAAAATTATTAATAAAAAATAATATTTAATTTTTAAATTAATAATATATAATTTAATCCCGTATTTTCATATATTCTTGAAAAGACAATTAATCACACGTGAAGTTTTGGATTATGTCAATCAATTCACACGTGAAGTTTTGGATTATGTCAAAAAAGAACCGACAGCTACTATCGAATATTGCTGGGGTTTTAGTTTTGATTTAATGGTTTCGTTAATTTTTTTTAAAAGAATATAATAAAATTAGCTAAAAGATATGCCATTCTAACAATTATATTAAAAGTTTATAAGATAAAAAATTAATTAACTTAAAAAATGATTAATATAATATTTTTAATTTTATTAATTTATAATTTAATAATTTAAATAAAACGATCAAACATGTAATTACGTAAAAAAATAAAATAATAACACACAATATTTTTAAATATAAACAACGTAGGCCATAACAATAATATAAGAAGAAACCACCGATCTATCGGATCATTTAATTTTTCATTATGAAAATCGAATGTTTAAATATAGACTCATTTTTATGCTACATTTCTTAATATAATGTCAAAATATACTTTAATTACGAACATTTGTTATGTTTTCACACAAGTATTAGTGTGTGTTCTAAAATTGATTTAATAATAAATAATATTAATTAGATTATTTAAAATATATGTTACTTAAATCAAATTAACTAGTAAATTTTAGAACAAAAAGATGAATAATAAATTTAATAAAAATAGTTTCTTTTAAATTTAATCATTAAATTAAATAATCATGTTTTTTTATGAAATTATTTAACCTAAATATATAAAAAATTAATTAAGAAGAAACTAAATAAAGATAAAATATCAAATAAATTTACTAATAAATAATATTAATTTAATATTAATTAACCTCTTTAATACATTGTATTTTAATTAATAAAGATTCATTATGTAATAAAATATTAAACCTGTGAATTTTTTTGTGCAACATCTTATAAATCAATATATATTAATTCGTTAAGTCTCCGCCGCATATTATTTATATATATATTTATATATTAATTATATAATACCTGTATAATGTATAGCTGCACCTCTGATATATAGTTTTCTTATTTAGGCAATTTACGACGGTTGTTTCGACACATTAAGCAATTTTTATCGGGCCACTCGTACACTTTAATCGTAATGTATATATTTCTCTCTATAATAATAATAATAATAATAATAATAATAGGATTAGGATTTAATGTATTTTAGGATTATTGTTTTAAAATTCATTAAGAATTTTAATATTATAAAAAACTATTTTTTAAAATACATATAAAAATAATTAATTAGTAATTTCATAAATTGATTCAAGTTTAAATAAATATTTTAACATCAAAATAATTTTAAATTTATAAATATGTGTTATTAAATACATGAATATAATTTTATGTGTCGTAAATATAAAAAATATACTTGAAATATGACAATATATAACGCGAATATTTGTTCGACTTTTCTTAATAGATTTGATAACAAACTTAAAAAAAATTTACATATAAATATTTTATCTACAAAAATAAAAAAATATACTTGAAATATGACAATATATAACGCGAATATTTGTTCGAATTTTTTTAATAGATTTGATAACAAACTTAAAAAAAATTACATGTAAATATTTTATCTACAAAAATAACCAATACTCATAATCCTTGTATAAATAAACTCTTATATCATATAATATAAGAGTCTATGATAAATTTACAAGATATTATGTAAAAAAATATTATATTAAAATTATTTTGTTTTCAGAATATGTAATGTGAAAATTATTTAGGAGAAAAATAAAAAATTAGGTCTTGAAGTGAAATAAGATTAACCTAACTTGATCCAAGAATGATTTATGCATGTTATAATCCAACCCAAACTATTATCGATTATTATTTTACAATTTATTAAATTAATCAAAATATACATGCTTACTTATAAAAGGTATATTTAAATAAAATTTTCTTAGATTTTTAATGAATTTTAATTTTTTAAAAAAGTTTGAATATATTTATTTAAGATTTTTTTTTAAGAATTTGTAAAAATTTAACTATATTTAATTAAAAAAATTTATAAAAATATTAAAATATTTAAGATGTTAATAACTTTTAAAAACTTCACTTAATCTCAAAATTTTAAAGATTTTAAACATTTTTACGTATAAATAAAATCTTTCACCAATTATACATTCTCTCGTAAGATTTTTGAAGACTTTTTTTATTTTTTATTTTTATTTTTGTTTCATTCTTGTTTCATTCTCCCTCCTATCACACACTCTTTCTTTCTTTATGTATATTTCTCACATACTAACATAAAAATTAATTTATATAATTAAATAATTATTTTTTAATAATTTTCATGTATTAAATGAATAATTTTTTAATAACTAATAGTGATAAAAGATTTCACAATAATCCATAAATTAAGTTTGGTATGTCCACATTTTCAATTAATGCAAGTCATATTTATTTTTATAAAAATTCATGATATTTTTATAACTTAAAAAAGAGTATATATTTTATTAAATTTTTAAATAAAATATATAATTACATCTTTAATATTTTTGATAGTTTTTAAAGTTTCATTAAAAATTAAAAAATAATTAAAATTTAGTGAAAAAATGTGAGTATGATAAAAATTTAAAATATAAATTTTATAAAAGTTCTTAGAAGCTTATAATTAAAAAAAATCATACAAATCTATTAAAATTTATACATCATTTTTAATAAAATATGTAATTAAATTTTTAAAAATCTATTAAAATATATAAATTTTATAGAATTTAATATATATTAAAGTTACTCAAAATTGTAATTAAATTTTTAAAAATTTAATAAAATATGAGTTGAAGTCTATTAAAATATGCAAAATCAGTATAAATTTTAGTTAAATACACCTTCATTTCTAATTTTTCTACTCTATAAAAATAAAAACTCCAATTCACATCCAAAAGTATTATTTTGTATTTTGGGTGTTGCTGTATTTATATAAGCAATATCACTGCTATAATTTAATGAGTCAAATAATTAATTAACATCATAGTTTACTTATTCGATATAATTTATTTTTCAAATAAAATGGTAAAAAATTTAGAATTAATTAAATAATTTCATGCTCTCCGCTAACAAAATTCAATTCACTTTGTTAATATATTATAACTAATATGATGTATATTAATTAAAATAATATAATTTATTTTTAATTTATAATTAATTATTATAATAATAAATTTAGAATTTATAATAAATAAATGATTAACATTGTTGATTAGACAAGTGAAAAAAGCCACGTTTCTTACTAATATATTTTTTACACAATATAATTATTTAGATATATGTATATATATTGGGTTGTCTAGTTTTAACACGTGTATATGTATGTGACTATGTGGGACCTTGAGAATTGACCTAATGCCTATTTAGTACCTTAGTAGTGGGCGGGAATGTGGGCATTTTCGTCATTCAATATCAAAAAACAAGTACTTCGCGCTAAGTCTAGCTAGTCGATCACCGTGAGCACTGAGCATCCCTAAAACCCTAACCATAAACTTCCGAGGCCCTCCAAATTACTACAATGGCTTCGATGGACGAACATACAAGAAACAAAATCCTTTATCAGGTCTAAAGTTTTCTCTATTTTGCTTTACTCAACTTTCTCTTCCTCTATTTTCTTCTTCTTCTATTATTTGAATTCATGGCTGAAAAATCTCTCGCTTTTTTGGTTTCAGGTAGAATTTTACTTCAGCGATAGTAATCTTCCCCGAGATGATTTCCTTCGAAAAACAGTATCTAAAAGCTCCGATGGCTGTATCCTTTATCTTGATTTTTGTTCATTCTTTTTAATTCTGCTTCTGCATTATCATTTTTTTTGGACATTTGGGTTTTGATTTCCCATCTTTAACTGTAACGATGGTTTAGTGGTAGACTTGGCTCTCATCTGTACCTTCACTAGGATGAAACATTTTTTGGGTTTGAGTAGAAAAACTAAGCGTGACGATGTTCCCGACCGCATTGTAAAATTGGTGGCTGAAGTCCTTCGAAAATCAAACTGTCTCAGAGTTTCTGAGGATGGTGGGTCTTTTATAAATTTTTTTTTAGCAGACTACATTCTATTGGTTATTTTTGGTGATTCATGGATAAGTTTTTTTTAATAAAAGTTACTTATAAGTTCAATTTCTTCCAACCAATGAAAAAATGATCATTTTTTTAAGGGTTAAATACATTTTTAGTCCCTATTCTTTTAACCATATAACAATTTAGTCTCTATTCATTTAGCCATAGAACAATTTAATTCATATTCTTTTGAACGAAATAATTTAGTTGATATTCTTTTAATTCGTAGCAATTTAGAGTGTATTCTTTTAAATTTGCAACAATTAAGATAATATGTAATGCTGCATTTCTTGGCTCTTGCTTTCCTTCATTAACATAAGCATAAACTGGACACCCAAATACACGTAAAATTGAATAATTTTCCATAACTGACCATATATCCTCCGGATTCTTGCAATCAATAACTGTAGAAGGAGACCTATTTTCTAAATAGCATGCATTGTTAATTGACTTTGCCCAAAATTGCTTACACAAGCATGCATTGGGCTATCTCAAGCAACGTTCTATTCATTCGTTCTGTCACGCCATTCTATTGTGACGTATGCCGTACCATTCTATGGCGAGTTATACCTTCATTTGCATATAACTCATTAAACTCATTGATACAAAATTCTAACCCGTTATTAGTTTTGAATTGCTTGACCTTCTTTTCCATCTGTTTCTCCACGAGGGCTTTCCATTGCTTGAATTTGAGGAATACATTACTCTTTTGTCTCAAGACATATATCCAAACTTTTCTTGAATAACATGTAATCAAGAGTCCTTCATATCCTATGAACTCTAGGATTGAACTTTACTCTGCTTTGTTTCCTATAAACACAGTGCTTATAGAAATCCAACTTCCCAATCCAGTGTCCAAAAATCAAGCATCTCTTGCTAAGCTTATTCAATCCTCGTTCACTCATATAACCTAATATCATATGCCACAAATGAGTTTGGTTAGAATAAAAAATAGAAGAAATTGAGGTTGGACTTACCACCGTACTACCTTGCAAGATATAGAGTCCATTTTTTAGCTTCCCTTTTATAATTGTCAACACACCTCTAGAAACTCTTAACATTCCACCTTCAGCTTGATATGAACAATCAAGAGTGTCTAGAGTGCTCAATGAAATCAAGTTATTTTGAAGTTCTTGCACATACCTCACATTGGTTAACGTTCTTACAATACCATTGTTCATCTTGATTTTCACTATACCCTTACCAGCTATGCTACAAGTTCTATCATTCCTCAGTAGAACTTTGCCACATTAACCTCTTGGAATCTAGGAAACCAATCTTTGTTGGGCGTCATGTGGAAAGTACATATTGAATCAAGAATTCAGTCATCATCATTATCGTTAGATGAGATAAAGAGAAAATTACTATTGTTTGACTCTTCTCAGGCAACAGGTGTTCCACCAAACTCCTAAGTATTCGCCTTGTCTTTCTTGAGCTCCAAACAATTTCTTTTCCAATGTCCTTTTGACATCTATGACATTTGTTGTTATTCTTTCTATATTTATTGCTTGATTTAGATTGACTTCTTTGATAGTTATTCTTCCATTCTTCTTCAAACTAACAAGCCCTCACCATAGCTACTCCCTCCATATGAATTGTTGAGTCACCTCTTCAATTCCCAAGATTGTAAGGTCGTCTTTATTTCTTCCATAGATAGTGAACTCCTTTCGAAAATTATGGTATCTGCTAAATTATCATAAGATATCGACAGGGAACTAAGAAGAAGAATAACTTGATCCTCATCATCTATCGCAACATCAATATTCTTTAAACTAATAATAACTTGATTAAATTTATCAATATATCTATAAATAGACTCATATTCCTAAACTGTATAATTGTTTTTTCAAGAAGAGACGATCATGCAAAGATCTTATTATATACCGACTCTCTATCTTGTCGGTAGTCTTTTCTCCTAAAACTTTGTCACCCAACGATAATAAAAGTGTGCCGCAAGTCTTTTTCATTATCATTTGCTTTTGTGTGGATGTTAACTCACTTGGAAAATTTGCTTTTTCTTCCAACACTATCTCACATTCTTGATGCGTGAGAAAAGTAAGCATCTTCATCCGTCATAAGTTAAAATGATTATTACTGGTAAATTTCTCAATATCAAATTTTGTTGAAGTCATAATTCTAATGCCATTTGTTGTAAAATAATGATGTTTGATATAGGAAATTAGTTGGAGAATAAATAAAGTTTATATGAAAATCTCTAAAATTAAGAAAATAGTATATGATTATATATATTATTTTCTTAATTTATCTTTTTGACTAAAATATATTTATTTATTGCTTGTGTTTTCTTTAGCTTTTTGTGAAAATGGAGATGGTCAATACTGAGTTGAAAGATATGCTCAAATTTTCTATCTTAATTAATTTGTATCTTTCTCTATCTATCTTCTTCAATAATTGACTTACTGGTATCTTTTTTCAGAACAATAAAAATATTATTCACGTGCATGTTTTGCACTTAGACATTATATATTGTCTTTGATTGTTGTAAATTTAAAAGAACATGGATTAAATTGTTCTATGACTAAAAGAATAGGGACTAAATTATTTTATTTAAAAGAATATGGACTAAATTGTTATATGGTTAATAGTGATTAAATTATTTCATTTAAAAGAATGAGAATTAGATTGTTCTATGACTAAAAAAGTTAGGACTAAAATATATATTTAACCCATTTTTTTTATTAACGTGCTCCTCTCGTGTGTATTTAACGAAGGATATTTGTTTTCATTTAGCATTTGACTAGGGAGGATCGAATGGGTTTGAGATTTTTTTTTTAATATAAGTTAAGCGGTTAATTAGGTAAGGAAAACTATTTTATTCATGTTAGTTTACACATGATCAGCAGTTGTATTTTTTTTCCTAGTGAACTAAAATTGAACTCATGTGTACTTTTTAAAGAACTAGGGACTAATAGTGTACTATCTTAAAACAACTAATTTGTATCTTTTCAATGAAGTAGGGGGATTTTGAAACGTTTTCCACGTTTTTTAATTTCTCTTTTTTGTTCAGGCAAGAAAGTTGGCAGGCTTAATGAGCTTGTTAAGACAGAAGAGGTTATTGAGCAATTGGACAATCGAACTGTTGCTATCTCACCTCTAGAGTATGATGTCAAGATTGAAGATTTGGAAGCTTTCTTTTCTCAATATGGCAAGGTATTGCTCTGTTGTCGCCCCCTTTATTTCTCTCAAGTTCTGTCTCTTTTTTATTTTTATTTTTTTAAATCCAGTAAATATCAACTATATCAACATTTGGAAGATTTATTTTTTTGGTTTACTAATTATTTGGCTCCTGGCTCATGCATTATTTGGCTATTAACCAACTTTATTTTGAGGAGTGTTGGTTCGTAGACTTCTTTAGATAGAACTTTTAGTTGTTTAATATGCCCTTACCTGATCTCTTCTTTTAGGTGAATAGTTTGAGGCTACCTGGCCATGTTGCAGATAAGAATTGTTTTTGCGGTACTGCTTTGGTTGAGTTTTCAACAGATGAAGATGCTATTAATATTAAGATGCAGAGTTTAATTTATTCTGGTATCAAGCTAGAACTAAAATCAAAGTAAGTAACCAAGCCATGGTTTTTTGATGTTACAAGTAAATATTTTATTTGCCATATTTGAAGTTTCTCCTCGGTCATATGTGGTTAGTATCATGCTCTGACTTAGCCTTTTAAGCTGGTTTGTATAAATGACTATTGATAGGAAGGAGTTTGATAAAGACAGAGAAAATTCAACAAAAAATGTCAAGTGCCATTCTTCAGCAATTGCAATTGAGAAGAATGAAGATAGCATGGAGCTGAAGTTAGTCCTTGTTGCTATGGCAGATTTAGGAGCATTTCTGTTAATTTGATATCTTGTGCCTGATGTTTTTCCCTTTGGTAATGACAGTTATCAGAAAGGTCTTATAGTTGCTTTGAAATTGAAGAGCTCTACTGCAACACCTCTGAAAGTCTGCAATGCTTCAGGGTCAACTGATATAAGTGGAGGCCATTGTCCCAAAAAGAAGCACAAAAAGTCGAAAAAACATGTTGTCAAGGAGGCAGAAAAGAGTGCTGGTGATATTATGGATATAGTAAACTCTGAAGAGAACATTGAGAAGAAAAAGTGTGAAAACTTTGAACATAATGAACATAACCTCTCTGAAGATGTTCCTACTACAAACTTTGGACAGCAAAAAAATGCTACCGTTCAAGAAGAAAAGAACTTCGTTTCATGTGAGGAACTCAAAGATGTCTTTCAAAGGTTTGGTACTGTTAAGGTAGTTGTGTTATTTTCCTTTGTTCATTGATCCTCTTGTTCTATTTTATTTTGTTTTCCAAGCTTTTTTTTTTCTTGTTTTCTTTTTTTTTTTTTTAGTATCAATTTTCCTTTTGATGCATGGATTGGATTGCATGCCTTTAACTGTATGTTCTGCCAACTAAAAGGATCTCAATTATGAAAATATGCTCATTTTGTGGGATGCTGATTTCAGTAGTATTTCTTAAGGCTTTTTGATGGAACTACATGATGTTTTTACACTATGGTTTTTCATCTCCTTCACTCTAATTACAGCATGTTGATTGGGAAGTCGGAGGAGATTCAGGTTATATATGTTTTCAAGAACCTGATGCAGCTATAAAAGCACGTGCAATTGCAGAATTTGTTGGAGGTGGTCTGGTTGTGAAGAATAAGGTCTTTGTCCTCCTATAAGCAATAACTGGTAGGCATTTATCTGTACTTCTGTGTATGTGTTCTAGCCCCTGCTATCTAGCTTAAGGAACTCCCCAACTCTAATCTTTGAATCTGATACAAATATCAATGTGATGAGCGGATACATAACTCACCCAACTTTCTTTCTATTTTCTGCAAAAGCTTCTGAATGGTGTTGAACATGGCTTCACTTTAAGTGAAATTCTAAAACTTGACCTTAACACTTGATACTCGACCTTCATCCCAGTTATCTTCATTTCTTTGTTCTCCTTCAAATGCCAGGAGAGTCAATTTAAGTTTTGTATTTAATCACAGGAAGAGGGGCAGCTTAAATTTTGAATTTGGTGTAGTTTAATCCCAACCTCAAGAAAATAGGACAATTAAAGATAAATTATATTATTTTAATAAGTTTTCTATTAAAATAGTATTTTTTTTTGTGAAGTGATTAAAACACGATAAAGTACGAGTTATTAACACGAGTAAAATTAATATTTAATATGAAATTATTTAAGAAAAAATCAATAATAATAATATTTTAATAAAAAATTATTTGAATAAAATAAAAATTGTGACAATCAAATGTTAAAATAAATATTTTATAAAAAATTAATATTAAATGTCATTTTACAATTAAGTTTTAATCACTTGATAAGAAAAATAATATTTTAATTTAAAAATTATTGAAATAATGTTATTTGTTTTAATTGGTCTCTTTTATCAAAATTAAGGGAATAAAAAACATATTTGACAATCTAGGAGACTAGATGTCTTAATTTGAGGGTCAAAGTGTAACATTGGTCTCCAAATTTTAATTAAATTTATACACAAGTCTACAATTTATTTTCTAAACTTTTAAAACTTCACACATAGGTTTTTAAACTTTTCAATCTTAAAGTTTAGTCTCTAAATTTTTAAAATTTCAGATGTCCGTCCTAGTTTGGTTACTATAATACATATTTATAATTCAAAAACTTAAGACAATGTGTAAAATTTTACAAATTTGAGGACTAAATTATAGGATTGAAAAATTTAGGGACTTATGTATGAAGTTTAAAAAATTTGGGAACCAAATCGTATGTTTTAAATATTTGGGAACCCATGTGTAAATTTAGTTAAAATTTGGGGGACCAAATCATATGTTTTAAATATTTGAAGATGTGTGTGAATTTAGTTAAAGTTAGAATAACAATGGTTCACTTTAACTTAATTTGAGAGATTTGAGTACTCTTAATCATATTATCTTAAACTTTAAAGTTACTTATCCGTAGGGCTATATCTTCCTTTAATACATTCCCATTTCGGTCGCCCTATGTAGGGTTGAACTTATTAACCTCTGCAGTGTATTCCATAGGGCATTATGTAGATCTTCTTGTTCACAGGAGAAGCTGAACTGGAAAATTGGAAATCTCATCAAAGTGATGACAAACAATGTCTGGAAAATAGAGGTGGTGGAAGGCATTCAAGTTAGATACTCGGTCTTATTTGAAATATATGACGTCGTAAGAAACATGTTAATTGTATGTCCCTTTGGTTTGATGAGAAGGTATGAAGTTTGTATATAATTTATGATCCGCAGATCCAGAGAAGGTAGAATATGGAAACGTGCACCTTCTGCAGGTGAAGATTCTGCCATACACCACTGAACACTGGTTTTTCAGACAGTTAATTGCTCTACTTCTATCCTAGAATTATATCTCTAACATTATATATATTTCTAGTTGTAATTAAATATTTTTCTTAATTTTAAAAATTATTAATTAATTTAAGTTTATAAATAAATATTTATACCGTTAGATAGTTTCATCCAAAATGCTAGTATAATTTGTTAATATTATTTGTCATCGGAATTGGCTATATATATACTTTTGGATTTTTTGAGTAATCATCGTATGGAAAATCGAATTCTTTTTGGGTGATAGATATATGAAAATTGTTAGTCAAGAGTGTTGGAATAGTGCTCTTCGTGTAGCTTGAGTTTCGATAGTCAATTGGAAAAAGTGAATCGGAATTGAGGGAATTGGAAGAATAATAATGCTTATATTTATTCTTTCGGAACTAGAGTGAAAATAGATGTTTTATTGAAATATACTGTTAATGTAAGAATAATTATTTTGAAAATGTTATAATTTGGAAAGATTATGTTTGTATTTTTTGGAATAAATTTAACTTTGAACTTTCTTTAAAGAGTCGAGTTACTTAAAAATTAGTCACTTGATGTCCAATATATATATGTGTGGGACTCGTAAGTTAAATTTTATTTTATAAGTAAATATGCTTGTATTTTGGGTTGATATTTGTAGACATATGGAGATGTAAGAACCCTGATATTTAGCACGGGCTAGCAGGGTTCACGGGCCACACGGCTCTTCTTAAATTGGAGGAGTATTTTCCACTTTTATAGAAAAATAAAAGAAAAACATATCTTATTATTGGATGATATTAGGAACACGGTTTCCCCGGTCGTGCTATATAAAGTTTCCCGGGATGAAAATGCGTGCTGACAAGTATCTTCATCACTAGCTTTTCAAAATCAAATTTTCTAAAGGGAAAAGAATCTTAAATGATGTTGGAGAATTGAGTATTACAAGTAATTAATATAATTCACAAGATTTTGTAGACAGGTAATATAAAAGAATTGAATTGCGTGCAATCCTTTTAAGTTTTAATTGTTACCAAGTGATGAGCTGTGTAATTTACTCTTATTTGTTAATTAGATGGCCTTGCATGGAACGATTCAAATATTCATTTCATATGATTGCAATTGTCAATTGTTTTTAGACAATGGTAAAATGACATACAATTCAATCAGTTTCACCAATAACAAAGCTTAAATGATGTCAATCATATTCTCGTTTTTTTAATACCATACATGCATCATGATTAGGGCTATATATATATATATCTTCTTAGAAATATCTATCAAACTTTGGTAGATGACAATTGATGTTCCAGGTTTCAATGCTGAATCTTGGTCTTGAATTCGTTATTTTTTTTAAGATAAAAAGCAGTCCTTGTGACCACTTTCTTGTTTGTTTCAAAAAAAGAAAAGAAAAGAAGGTAAATCTGAAAATATAAAAGGAATAAGTGCATAACATCATAACCACTTCACCACTTCTAGATGAGGATTCATTTTTAACCATCTTAGGAGCTAAACATAGCTTCTTCTTTTTTTAAATGATTAAATATTTAATGCACATTCATAGTATAGATTCATTTGGAACCATCTTAAGAGGTAAACATAGTTTTTTTTTTAATAACGTGATGATAAAATATTTAATGCATTTTCATAAATACACTAGACATATTTTTTAATAACGTGATATACATATGCTTTTAAGAATTAAACATGAAATTATTTGATTACTTGAGTTATATAAAATTACAAGGGAAAGAAAAACCAAAATTGAAAGTTGATTTCTTTCGGTTTTACGCTGAAACGTAATAGCCCAAAAAGTAAATAATAACAGAGAGACAGAGATTGTAGCGATGCAATTATTCAAATAACTAACTAAAATGTTAACATTGTCCCAAAACAAAATGATAACAGTAACAAAAGTACAACAAATCGTGGGTTTAATGACGCTGACACAAGTAAGAGAGAGAGAAATTAGAAAAAAAACAGACAATTATAATCTAAAATTAGAAGAAAAAAGTTTTACGCCAAAAGCGCCTAAACAGAAGAGAGAAAAGGACATGAAAACAAACGTGCTTGGATGTTGTGTCATCCTAAAATATTATTGTATTCAAGATGTTCCTTCACAATTGGAAGTAGAAAGAGAGAGAAACCATAGACAATATCCTTATAAACCCTTTGTTTCTTCTATTTTTCTCAAGAATAAGATCGAAATACCAAAAAAAAAAAAAACTTCTGGGTTTTTTTAGAGTCGCATACAGAGATTGTTTTAAGATGTTGGAAGGCAAAGCTTTGATAGAAGACACAGACATGCCAATTAAGATGCAGATTCAAGCCAGCCATGGCTTCAGCTTCTGAAGCTCTGGATCTCTATGATGTTTTTGACTGCAGATCTATTGCTGGTCACTTAAAAAAGGTCCTCTCTCTCTAACAGTTAAAACAAGGAATTTCTATTGTTGATCTAGCTAGCCCTTTTAACTATTTATTTTTAAATATGGCAGGAATTTGACAAGAGATATGGAGGTGAAGCAAAAAATCGTAAAGTATTTTTGACATTGAATAGTCCAGACCCCGCATAAAAAATCCTGAATATAGCTGGTTAACTCGTTCATTCAGTTATATAAAAATTGAGCTTTTGTAAAAGCACTTCTCAACCGAACCGTAAAAAGTTACTCAGGATTTGGGTTTTGTTTATGCTTTTGTAAAAAGCACTTCTGAACCAAACAACAAAAACTTTTTCATACTTCTTTCTATAAACACTTTGTTGTATAATTACATTAAGCATAAATACATACAAAACAGACCCTTCAGCTAGTTTTATAGGTTATATCAGACATTGAAAATTGACCAGAGACCCAAAATTGAACACTCAGATATGACTAAAGTAGGCAAACAAACGAGAAGAGAACAATAATATGCCAAAAGAAAACTTTTTCACATAAAAGTATCAAATACTATGATTTTCTAATATCTAGCATTAGATGTAATGTAGTTCAACTATGAGACAAAACTTAATATATTAATGCTTAGAACTTAAGGATACAGAAGCTAACAAACTCTATCTTAACAAATCAAGAAGACATACCAGCTAACAAAGTCAAATCACTGGAGTTAAGAGTGGCTTGTTCAAAGAATAAGCTTCCAAGTTTTTGATAACAAGGTCTGCCATATATGTGCAAGTTTCTAAAGTATCACTTCCCACATGAGGTAAAAGAACAACATTTTCAAGATCAAATAATTGTTCGGGAATCTCTGGCTCTTCCTCAAACACATCAAGTCCAGCACCCGCTAATCTGCCTTCCATTAATGCAGAAACCAACTCTGTTTCATCCACATGCCGGCCTCGCCCAATGTTGATGAGAATGCCTTTCGGACCCAACGCATCAATCACTTCACGATTCACAATGTGATGGGTTTCTTCTGTTAGATTGCAGGCCACAACAAGTATTTCACAGTTTGATGCTAAATCAATCATGTTTGAGTAGTACTTGTAGTTTGTATGTGGTTTCTTTGTTCTGGAACAGTAACTAATTGAACAGCCAAATGCTTTGGCTCTCTTTGCTATTGCCGAACCAATTCTGCCTAATCCAACAATTCCAATTGATTTTCCACTGAACTAAAGTAGATTTAAGACGAAACAAACGAAGAGTAAATAGCTGGAGAAAGTGCTTTAACGAATAATGACATATTTTGTTAGAAATCACAAAATGTGCTTTCCGAGTTCTGAAATCACTTCTTGTAATTCCATTTGAATCATAATTATTATTATTTTTTCCCCATCAGAAGTGATTCTATAGATTCCAAAAGAAGAAGCATTATCAACTTCAAGGATTCAAAAAGAAATTTCAGCTTAAGATTGAAGAAGAATACAGAAACACGACTAACCTTTGTAGTTAATCCAAAATCAATTATTCTCCACGAACCACTTCTCACAAACTCATCACAAACGCAAAGCCTTCTCAATACCGCCAACATTAATCCAATTGCAATGTCAGCGACATCGTCAGTTAAAACGTCAGGTGTGTTAGTAACTCTGATCCCCTTTTGCTCACACTTTTTTAAATCAATCTGATCCAAACCCACGCTATAGCTCGCCACGATTTTCAAATTTGGCAAAGAATCAATCAGCTCGGCGTCGGCGCCGATTTTGGTGTTTCCGACGACGGCTTGGATCTTATTTGCGTTATCTTTTAAAAATTCGGACATTGAAGAATAGCGCCATAGCTTGAAGAGAATGAAGCGTTTCTCGAGCTCCCGCCCGAGATAAACGGACATTGGGCACGTCATCAGGACCCCAATTGTGTCCATTTGCAGCAAAAAGAAGATGTTGAAGAAGATCGAGGAATTAGGTTAGGGAATTTCAGCGGATTTTAGCGCCAGGGAATGGGCTCTGCTACATCTTATATGCCCTTTTTTATTTAAATAGAATAAATTTGTTAAAAAATATCAAATTTATTTAAGTTTAAGTAGTAAAAATAAAAATAAAACTCATAATTTATAAATAAGTATGTAACTTCTATATACATATTTATTTTAAAAATGTAAGCTTTCCGTATAAAAAATAAGTTTTATATTTATATTTTTAAATAAAATATATACGTTTTATATGTATATTTTTTAAAAATTGTATAAAATTTATATACATATTTTTAAATTTTACATATATATAGATTTTTTTAAAAATAATATTTAAGACATATAGATATATAATAATTATGTAAAATTGTTAATAAATAAGATTAAAAAATTAATTAAAAATGATAATATGAATGAGTTAGAGAATAAAATTATATTTAAAATTAAATATACATAACTGTGAATAAAAAAAAACTTTAAATCTCAGATAAAATGATAATACTATTTAAATAAAATATACCTTATTTTTTAATATGTTATTATTTTAAGTTATTCATAAGTTAAGATATGTTGCCAAACGAGATACATGTAGAAGAAGGTATGATATTCAAATATAGTTGACTGCAGTAATATCAAGGATAATCAAATAATTTGATTAATATGTTTGAAACCGATAAAGATATTAGTATTATTAAATTATAAATAAATATTTATTTTATTTTATAACTTTAAAATTTAAATATTATACATTATATTAAATTATTATTTTTATTTTAAAATAAAATATAAAATTTAAATTGTTATAATAATTTAATAATTTTTTGAACATATTTTTTTATGATTTTTTAATTATGATTATAAATAACTATTTTTTTAAATATGTACAAATTTAAAATTAAAATATTATGTATATTGTGTTTTATATGTGATAATAATGCATAAATAAATTTTAAGCTCAATTCAATTTAAAAATTTGATTTTTTTAGATTTGTATGAATTCAAATTGATTACTATATTGACTCATTTCAGGTTAAAAATATTAAGTTTGTTTCAGATTGAATCATATTCGAATTGATGAAAAATAATAGACGATTTAGATCAAGTGTTCAGTCCTAAATAAGTTTTGTAATGTCGATGTCTGTCTACATATCAAGATATAATTTTTATAATTTTTTTGAAGATATTATTGTTGTTGACGAAAATTTTAAAAAAATCACAAAAATTATAAAAGCGTTATCAAAAGTATGATTTTTTTTATAAAATATCAATACAATCAACTAATTATATTTTAAACTAATTTACTATTAATACATGTATTCTTAAATACTTATAATATTTAAATTAATCAATAAGTTTATCAATTAATTAACATATTGTATAATATATATATATATATATATATATATATATTACAAAATATTGTAGAGTAAGTATTTAAAATGTTTGAAATAATTAAGTATAATATTTAATTATATTAACTATTATAAATAGATAAATCTTGATATTATTTTTGATTTTATCAATTTTTATCTACATTCTCGACAATTTCACAACAATTAAACTAAAAAATATAGATATTATGTTTTAATATCGAAATGTGCAAACTAGAAACATTATCACCACAATATCGATAATATCATCGATATTTTTATCCTTAGTTCTAAATAGTATAGTTATTAAAAAAAAATGGTAAAATAATTTCATTAATTTTTCTTTTAAATTTGTAATACCTATTACTAAAATATTGATCAGAGATCATTTATATACTATCATTTTGACTTTTTTTTATGTACTTTTTGAGCATATAATAATTTACGGCCATAATTCGATTATAGACAATAATTTATTATAACCGGTCAAAACTAATTAAGAATTTTATATTAAAAAAAATCTCTATAAAAACTCAAGCAAAGCTTTCCAACTCTTTTGGCCCTTTAAGACATATACTAGGTATGAATATGAATATAAAAGTTACACAATTAATATTTAAAAGTCAAGCAAAATTGTTCCTCATCTATTCTATTGGTGTTTCCCACTTTTTCAAGCATTTAAATGGCAAATAAATCCTTGGGAATTATTTTGTTTAGGTGAAATTATCTAACACCCCTTTGACAATTGGACCAATTTTAGACACCTTATAACATTCATCACTAGTGTGAAATATAGTACTAGTTGGTACTCAGAGCCCAGATAAATAAAAGGGTATTCAGAACAAAGAAAGAAAAAGAAAAACAAAGAGTTCCCTCAAAAACGACGATCAATTGAAAGTTTAAACAATGATAGGCTGTTTGTTACAAGTAAACATTGAAATTAATTAAAAGCTACATCTTCCAAATCTGTAGCACACAAGATGAAGCTCGAAGACAATCACATATCAATTCTGCATATGCAACAGCACTATCAAATAGATATTCAGACCACTGGAGTTAATAATGGCTTGTTAAAAAAGTGAGCCTCCAAGTTACCAATTACAAGGTCAGCCATAGCCTTTCGAGTTTCAAAGGTGCCACTTCCTACATGAGGCAAGAGGACTACATTTTCAAGTCCGAATAACTGCTCCGGTACTTCAGGCTCTTTCTCAAAGACATCAAGCCCTGCACCACCTAAGCGACCTTCAACCAAGGCAGATACCAACTCAGCTTCATCAACATGGGGACCCCTCCCAATGTTAATGAGAACCCCTTTTGGTCCCATAGCATCAATGACTTCACGGTCAATAATGTGGTGAGTCTCTTCAGTTAAAGGACAAGCAACCACTAAAATGTGGCAGTTGGAAGCAAGCTCTACTACACTTGGATAGTATTTGTATTTCGACTCTGGTTTTTCTGTTCTGGAGTAGTAACTGATGGGGCAATTAAATGCTTCAGCTCTCTTGGCGATTGCCTTGCCGATCCTTCCCAAACCAATGATGCCTACTGTTTTTCCACTAAACTGAGAAGGAACAAAAGTTTTGATACGAATAGGAACATTTTAAAAAACAATAGTGAGAAAACAAACAAATCAGGAAGACCTAACCTTGAACTATCTAAAATGTGGTTTCGGAAGAAAGTGCTTCTAGGATGAAATATATTATTTGTGCCTTTGTTTAGGAAACACAACATGTATTTTCTAAGCCTAAAAGCACTTATGGAATTTTTTTGGATCTTTTACTGTTTGAAGCTCTTTTACAGTATCTCAGAAGCAGAATTAACAAACCCTAATACTCAATTACTTTAACAAAACATTTTGATATCTTGTGAAGGTTCTTATCCTATACTTTCTTTAGTCAACCATTTAACAGCATAAAAGAAGATGGGCTGACCAAGAAGAAAAAATAGATGAGGCAATAGCAAGTAGGAATAGAAGTAAAACAACAATAACTGCACCACATTGCTAATTATAGACCATGTAAATGACAAAATCCCACAGAACATTGGCATAAAACATCAAACATACTAGAAGCTACCAATTACCAAAGCATATATTTCTACAAAGACAAGAAGAAGGAAACAATAAACTAAAACAAAAAAAATCATACTCTGCCGAAATTCAGAGGTTGGTCAAATATTTAGCATTTGCAAATGTTTTGCATTCTCTTGAATCAAGCAACATCAATTCAGATTATATGACTGTCAGTACAACTCTCTTTACAAACACCAGTAGTAAGTATATACATTGTACATGAAAATTTATATTTGTGAATTAAACAGAAAATTATTTTTGTCTACGATAATACAATATTTTAAATAAATCATGAAAATAATTATTAATTTCATAAATACATAATATGCAGTTTACTTTTTGTAGTGATATTTTATTACATAATCTGAATATTTAAAAGTAATATTGTAAAGCGTCAAACACAATATGCAAATAAAATATTTTCTTGATCAATGCTTCGTAAATAGACATAGAAAATATATAACACATATATGAAGAAAATTAAGTACTTTTAAATTCTAAAAGTACAAAATTTTGTCTATTAAATCATTACAAGAGTTATTATGAACACCGTAAAATAAGTGAAAATTAAACCATAATTAATTTAATAACTTTCTTACTCTTTATAGCATTAAAAGTCATACGTTATGATACAAATGAAAAGAATAACATAATAAAAAAGTTGGGTTGAAACTTGTTTATGTTGCTTTTACACACATTTTTGTATTATCATATCATCAAATAAATTGTCTCCCTTTTTCTTAAGTCACAAATTTGAATCACATCAAATATCGTTTGATATAAAAAATATCAAATAAACTTACAATAAATTAGAAAAAATAAAAAAAATCCATAGTCATATTATCTAGTAAACTAGATATATAATAATTATTGATGTTGTGTTATGAGCATCGAAGATGCATCAAAATAACTATGTAATATTTAACTATTTTAATTTTATAAAAAAAGTTAAGAAAGTGTTATTAAATAATCAAAATTAAAGACTTTTGTAAGTCTAAGTTTTCATTTTTAATTAAGTGGTTATGTCTATTATTTATTATTTTACAAATAATTTATTTTAATTAAAAATATTAAAGTTTAATTTTTTTTTGACATAACTACATGCAATATGTAAATATTTTAAGTTTATATAAAAGAAAGTTATGAATCATAATTAAATAATAAGTCTTTTGAAATTTCATTTTTTAATGATTGTTATTAATTATTTCAAAAATAATTAATTTAAATTAAAAACATTAAAATTTTGAAAAAGTATGACAAAAATAATTGTACTTAAACTTTTTAAATTTTATGAAAAGAAAATTAAGGAGTGATTAAATAATTATAATTGAGTTTTTTTAAAATTCTAGTTTATAATTCCTAATTAAACCATTATGTTTTTTATTTATTATTTCATAAGAATTAATTTTAATTAAGTGACAAAAATACTTATGTGCAATTTATAATCTTTTGATTTTATAAAAAATAAAATTATGAAAGGGTGATTAGATAATCATAACCGATGTTTTTTAGAATTCTAATTTTTAATTCATAATTAAATCATTATGTTTTTTATTTATTATTTCAAATAATTAATTTTAATTAAAAATATTAAAAAAAAAGTTACAAATAAGTGATTAAATAATACTAATTGAATTCTTTTATAATTCTAATTTTTAATTCTTAATTAACTCATTATATCCATTATTTATTATCTAAAAGAATTAATTTTAATAAAAAATATTAATATATATGTGAAAACTTTTGAATGCACTACAAGTGCTCTTAGAAGCGCAAACGATTTTTCATGCATTCAATGACAAATAGAAAAGAGCTTTCATGAGCTGGGGGGTCCCCTTTTGCAACACTAAAAATGTGTTTTTTTTTCATGTTAAAAAAAAACTCCCAAAAGCATTTTTAGCAGTTGCGCATCCTCGTAACCAAACAACCGGCTTTAACTAGCATACGAACCTTCATTTACTGGGATGACACAACTTTGCGCCTATAACAATCCCAAACAAACAGTGGGAGTAAAAGACATATGGAGTGAAATGACAGCTTATTCGCATATCAGCAGGCTTTCTAAAGCACAGTTTCCATTAATTTTTTTTTCTTCCCATTTTACAACTAGAAAGTTAAACCAATAACCCATCTCTAAAAATACAACAACCAAACTATGCTTAGCACAACACTGTAGAAATTAGATAGTAACAAGAAAAAAGGTAACAAAACATTCCAAGTTTTCCAATTTATCCTTAACTAGAATTGTTTTGACCACTATTTAATCGAACCCAGTAATCAAATTTAGCAATGAAAAGAAAAAGGTCAAAACCAACCTTAGTGGTCAGCTTATAGTCTCCCTTTCTCTTCCATTTGCCACTCCTGACATAGCGATCACTCTCACACAACCTCCTCAGCAGTGTGAGTATCAATCCAATCGCCATGTCAGCTACGTCTTCGGTCAACACATCGGGTGTGTTGGAAACCCGAATCCCCTTTTCCCTACACTTATTCAAATCGACCTTATCGAGTCCAACACTGAAGCAAGAGACAATCTCCAATTTGGGCAAGGCATCGATCATTTCGGCGTCGGCACCAGCCATGGCATTACCAACGACGGCACGGATGGAGCTGGAATAGTCCTTGAGGAACTGGGTTTTCTGAGGGAAGGTCCATAGCTTCAAGAGGTTGAAACGCTTATCGAGCTCTTGCTCGAGGTAGGGATTCATTGGGACTGGCATGAGAACGCCGATCGATTTCATGAAAGGCAGAGGATTTAGGGTTTGAGATTTTGGGAATTTATTCGATGGCTTTGTCGTTCGATGAAGTTGAAATTCTGTTGAGGAAATGGTGGTTGGTTTTGGACTTTTGATTGAGCTTGGACCGTTCCTTCGTCTATGAGAATGGAGCCGCTAACTGAAGATTCCTTTTTCGTGGCGATAGTAGAGCAATGTGCACTAATAATGATATAGAATATAAAACGACTGCGTTTTTTCGAATGAGAGCAAAATTGGATTGAGCTGGGTAAATCTCATTTCCTTTTTTCTATTTGATGTATGAGTTTGGTTTGCAAAATAAATAATAAAAATTATATTATCATGTTATATTTATTTAAACAGTATATTTTAAATAATGATAAAATTAAAAATAAATTTATTATATTATAAATAAAATAAAATTAAAATAAGCATTTTTAACTTTTAAATAATATATATATATATAATTTAAAATTATCAAAAATCATACAACACGTTATTATTTGTTAATAAATTTAGGGATTATAATTATATCAAATCAAAAATTGTTATTTTAATTATAATTTTAATATATTTATGATACTTAATAATAATAATACATTCCAACAAATTCTTTTAAAATAAACTAACTTTTATACAAAAATGATTTTTATTTCATTTTATATTAATAATTAAATCAGGCAGTATCACTCAATTCTTTTCAATTCCCTCTATTGAACCCATTTGTAGTAAAAAATTAATTAATTAAAAAAAATATTGCATTTGAGATAGATATTTAGACATAAAAGAAACAGAGAAGGGATGGTTAACCATGCACTCTATCTTTAACCACTGAATCAAAAACCTCAATCTAGTCAATCATCCAACCAAAAAAAGAAATCCTAAAACAAAAAAAAACAAAAACAAAAAAAAAGAAAAAGAAAAAGAAAAGATGGTAATTTTCTTTAAACATTTAAACCCAATAAATTCCAAATCATTTGGAAGCTGGGATTTTGTCTCTGCTTCCTCCTCTGTTTTTTTAATTATTATTTTTCATTTTAATTTCCCTTAAATCTCATATCCCTCCGAAAAAAATAATTATCGAAAATAACTGACAAAATAGATTTACCTTCCTCCAATCCCTCTTCACCTGTTCAATTAAACAAATTGAACAGAGCTGAAGCTTTATTTTCAGTTGTTAATTATATAAAAGTATTCTTCAAAAAAATAAAAAGGTTGAATGCTATTGAACAAGAACAACAAAGTTACTCACCTAGCCTGTTCCATTTCAAAGCAAAGCTTGTCAATAATGGTGATCCTCGTACAAAGAGCTTAAGCGTTGAAAGTGCTACCAATTTTGTCAATAATGGTGATCCTCATATAAAGAGCTTAAGCGTTGAAAGTGCTACCAATTTTGTATATCAAGATGATGATGAAGAAGAAGAAGAAGAAGAAGCTTCCAAATATCTTCAAGGAGAAAAGTCTCTTAATGAATTGGAAAGACAACAAATTTCAAATGCTTTTAATTGTAATGACAAGGTCAAAGAAGAAATTGTTGCTTTGAAAGAAGCCAAAGAAAAACTTGCTTTAGGCAAGTTAAACAATTCCTATACATCCACTATTTAATTTATTTATTTATTACTTTTTTATCTACCAATACTATATTATTGGACACCAAAACTATTTTTTTCCCATCAATTGATAAGCACCCATTTTGAGTGTGAGGAGGAGGAGGAATTGTTGCATCTATTGAGGCTCGAATCCATGATCCTTTAGATGTGGGATGCTCTCGTTTACCACTTGAACCAGGGGTTGGGGGTGGCACCAAAACTAGCTAGGTCATTAATTAGATTTCATCATAAGTGGTATAGAATGATTTGATAATGCTCTAAAGTGTTTTCTGTTTCTATTTTGTGTGTTAATTATTTAACTAATAATTTTTTATCACATGTATTTGATTTATGGTTTTGTAATTTGGGTTTGTTTTAGAAATGGAGGAAATGAAGGAGAGGTTTGCTAAATTGCTTTT
The DNA here is from genome assembly GCA_030763125.1 of Hippophae gyantsensis. Classification (NCBI taxonomy): domain Eukaryota; kingdom Viridiplantae; phylum Streptophyta; class Magnoliopsida; order Rosales; family Elaeagnaceae; genus Hippophae; species Hippophae gyantsensis. The sequence goes on along the minus strand of CM061039.1, from coordinate 2,359,113 downwards.
GGGTGAAGATATGTCAGGTGGAGGAAAGGGTGTTTCTTCAGCTTTGGCATTGTCAAATGCCTTCACAAATCTAGCAGGTTTTAATACATTGATCTAATAACAACATAATTCGTTAAAAGCCCTTTCATTTTTATTTTTTTATTATAATTTATATGATGATTTTGACATTTTTTATAATCTTGTTTTCGAATATAACAACTGCGAATTTATTAAAAAATAAAATAAAAACAGTTTTAATCTATTTTGTTGGCAAGAAAAGAATTGTTATTATGAATATTAAGATTTTTGTTTCTTTTTGCTTCTGTAATACTGTCAAGCGCTTGATAGCAAAATAACACTTCTGCAACAAACATAATTTTTTTACTATTAGTGCTTTCATGATTCAAAAAACACATTTTTTTTCCTTACAGAAGCATAAATAAATAACTGCTGTTAATAAAATCTAAATTTATTTTCAAAAAAAAAAAAAAAAATCTAAATGTTGATATGCAATGCAGCTTCAATATTTGGTGAACAACATCATCTGGAGCCAATGTCAGCTAAAAACAAAGCACAGTGGAGAAAAGAAATAGATTTGCTTTTTTTAGTTACAGATTATGTAGTTGAGTTTGTTCCTTCACAACAAAAATCCAAAGAAGGAATAAACATGGAGGTTTGTTAACATCTCTCTGGTCCCTCCAATTCTTTTCTCCTCTCAATTTAATTTAATGTTATTTTTTTATAATCATTTATTAGATTATGACAACAAGGCAAAGAAATGATCTCCATACGAACATTCCAACCCTTCGCAAACTCGACAATATGCTTATTGTAAGATAATCAATTTATCATCTATCTTTTGCTTATTTTCATGCTTGATTTATAATAAATAAAAACATTTATGGTTTTATTGTGTTTAATTTAACTGTTAATATATATATATATATATATATATATAATAGAAGGTAAAATGTTATATTTTATTCATATAATCATTTATTATTTTCTCTTACTTAAAAATTACAAAAAATTATTTTCTAATTTTATTTAATTAATTTATAATTTTATATTAATATTATCATTATTTTAATTAATTGAAACAAATATATTAAAAGTAATTAATATTTTTTCTATTAAATTTAATTAATTGTTATTCTCATTCCAATTAAGTTTTCATTACGAGAAATGAACATCATCTAAATGTCATGCTTTTGAGATTGCGTGAAATAGTTTTTAACCAAAACTACTTTCAATAAAATCACAAGCATATATACATACCATTAGATTGAATATGATCATCGTGTTACATTGTTTGAATTGGTTTGTCATATCTAATAAGGTTTATGATAATCAGGATTGTCTGGATAAGTTCAAGGATCAAAATGAGTTCTTTTATGTGTCTAAAGTTAACTCTAAGAAAGGCAAAAAGAGAAAAGATGATGAATGGTGGTTACAAACTGTTAAAGTTCCTCCATTCGGTTTGTCTGTTGGAGCTAAAATATTTATTCAACATCAGAAAGATTGTGCAAACCAAGTTCTTAAAGCAGCAATGGCTATAAATGCTCAAACTCTATTAAGAATGGAGATTCCGGAAAATTACATTGAATCTCTCCCCAAGGTAAATTAAAATGGAAGATAATAAGAAATGGTACTAATTGTTGGGAAAAATAGATGTCGTAAAGAAATAAATTCCACACACCCAGGATAATTTTCCAAATCAAGATAGAATAAAAATAACACCAAAATTTAGCGTGGAAAAACCTTTTAAAATGAAAATAACAACCACGGGACCCGTAAACCACTTAAACTTGCACTATAATAAGATGGGATTACACACTTCACCTTCAGGTGGATCTCTCACAAAAATACAACAAATATGTATCTTCAATTTGTGGGTAAAACTTTACAAATTGGTTCTCTTAATTTTTTTTTCCTCTCAAAAGTTCTCTCTGAAAACTCTCTGTTTCCTTTCCTTTTTTTCCGCTTCTGTTATGTTAATTTGAGATTGAAGCTAAGGCTTTATAAAGCCAAAAACTCCATCCTTCTCTCCGAATTATACGGAGAGATTTTTAACCTTCTTTTCCTTTTTCTTTTTTTCTTTTCTTCTTTTCTTTTTTTTCTTCATTTTCTTTCGGCGCTAGAGTGTTTCCTTACCTTTTTCTTCTTCCTCTTTTTTTTTTCTTTGTTGCTGGCCCACATCAGTTGGACCAACAAATCTCCCCCTCCACCTTATGTGGGACATGGCTCTTCCATACCTGCAATCTTTCTACAGATAGCAAGCTTTTCTTTAGTCACGGTCTTTGTTATCATATCTGCCCCGTTATCATTGGTGTGAACCTTCTCAACTTCCAGTAGTTTATGTTCCAACACATCACGAATCCAATGATACCTTACGTCGATGTGTTTGGACCTTGAGTGGAAGGTTGGGTTCTTGCTAAGGTGAATTGCACTTTGACTGTCGCAATAAAGAACATAGTTTTCTTGGTTCTGATGCAATTCTTGTAGGAACTTTTTCATCCACAGGATCTCCTTACAACCTTCAATGATTGCAATGTACTCTGCTTCTGTGGTACTTAAAGTAATACACTTTTGTAATCGTGATTGCCATGAAACAGCTCCCCCTCCAAATGTTATTAGGTACCCAGATATAGATTTTCTCGTATCTACGTCGCCAGCCATATCTGAATCTGTATATCCTTCTAATACAGGTTTATTATTACCAAAGCATAAACAATGACTGGAGGTTCCTCTGAGATACCTGAGTATCCATTTGACAGCTGCCCAATGTTCCTTTCCAGGATTTGATAGGAATCGGCTCACAACGCCAACAGCATGTGCAATGTCTGGTCTGGTGCATACCATAGCGTACATTAGGCTGCCAACTGCCGATGCATAAGGCACCTTGCTCATCTCTGATTTCTCCTCCTCACTTGAGGGACATTGACTCACATTAAGTTTGAAATGGCTTGCAAGTGGACAACTAACAGGTTTAGCTTTGCTCATGTTGAATCTTTCAAGAACTTTTTCAACATACCGTTTTTGGGAAAGCCAGATCTTTTGCTTTTGCCTATTGCGGGTAATCGTCATGCCAAGAATCTGCTTGGTAGGTCCTAAGTCCTTCATTGTAAAGGACTTGCTCAACTCCTTCTTTAACTTGTTAATCTTGTCAATATTTTGACCCACAATCAACATATCATCAACATAAAGCAAAAGAATAATAAAATCACCATCAGAGAATTTCTTGATGAAGACACAGTGATCAACCGTCGTTCTGTTGTATTCATTTTTCTCCATGAATGAGTCAAACTTTTTGTACCACTGCCTTGGTGCTTGCTTCAGACCATACAAGCTTTTCTTTAGTCTGCATACCAACTTCTCTTTGCTTTTGACTTGGAAACCTTTGGGCTGCTCCATATAGATTTCCTCATCAAGATCACCATGTAAGAATGCAGTCTTTACATCAAGTTGTTCAACCTCCAGATTAAGACGAGCTGCCAAACCAAGAACAACTCGGATTGAAGACATTTTAACTACTGGTGAGAATATTTCATCGAAGTCAACGCCTTTCTTCTGCTCGAATCCTTTCACAACCAATCTTGCTTTATAGCGTGGTTGTGAGATGCCTTCTTCACTTTTGATTCTGTACACCCACTTGTTCTTGAGAGCTTTTCTTCCCTGTGGTAGTTTCATCAGATCAAATGTGTGGTTCTCATGCAGAGATTTCATTTCTTCCTGCATGGCTTTTAACCACTCAATCTTATGCTGATCAGTGATAGCTTCGTCATAACTCTCTGGTTCTCCCCCTTCAGTGAGCATCACATACAAGTTAGGAGAATATATACGACTAGGTTGGCGCACTCGGGTGGATCTCCTTGTCTATAGTTCTGGTTGGACTTGTTCAGAAACTTGTTCTAGTTCTGAACTGCCAGCTGGTGGATTGACATCATCAGTATCTAGTGTAACTCCTCCGTCATTAGGATTTATTGGTGGAGAGACTGGATCCAGATTAACTGGAATTTCATCTGACTGTGGTTTCTCGGATTTCTCAAAATCCTCGATTGTTTGGTCTTCAAGAAATACCACGTCTCTACTTCTGACAATCCTTTTGCTAATAGGATCCCAAAGTCTGTAGCCAAATTCTTCATGGGCATATCCCATAAAGATACACTGTTTCGCTTTTCCATCCAACTTGGATCGCTTATCTCTTGGGATGTGAATAAATGCTCTACAACCAAATACTTTCAAGTGTTTGTAAGAAACGTCCTTCCCCGTCCAAACTCTTTCCGGTACGTCGTAGTTCAGTGGAACTGATGGAGAAAGGTCGATTAAATCGACTGCTGTCCTCATTGCCTCCCTCCAAAAGGTGTTTGGCAGTTTTGCATTTGAGAGCATACATCTGACTCTTTCGCAGATGGTTCTGTTCATTCTCTCTGCGACACCGTTGTGTTGAGGTGTCTTTGGTACTAATTTTTCCAGCCTGATGCCAAAACTTCTGTAGTACTCCTCAAATGGTCCACGATACTCACCACCATTATCTGCACGTACACACTTCAGACGTCTGCCAGTTTCTCTCTCCACTTTTACATGAAACTGCTTGAAAACTTCATGCACTTGATCTTTAGTTTTCAAAGCAAAAGTCCATACTTTTCTTGAATGGTCATCAATAAAGGTCACAAAATAGTGAGTACATCCTAATGACTTACAACTCATTGTACAGACATCTGTGTGTATTAAATCTAGAATATTTTCCTTTCTAGATGGTGCGAGACTACGAAATGCAACTCTATGTTGTTTTCCCATAATACAGTAAACACAAGTTTGCAAGGGTGTACCTTTCATTCCTGGCAAGAGCTCATTTTTGGAAAGAATTCTGAGACCTTTTTCACTCATGTGGCCGAGTCGCTTATGCCATAGCTCAGTGGGAACTTCTTTCCTTGTGGTATTTACTTCTCCTCTACACAGTCTGGCTTCTGTGATGTAAAGTGATGTATCTTTCTTGCCTTTAGCTATTACCAGATTGCCTTTGGTGAGCTTCCACTTTCCTTCACCAAAATAATTATTGTATCCATCATCATCAAGTATACCGGTAGAGATCAAATTGAGGCGGATATCAGGAACATACCTCACATCTTTTAGAAGTAATCTGCATCTAAGATTAGTCTCTAGATAAATATTACTAATACCGACAATTTTTGATGCATCATCATTTCCCATCCTCACACGTCCAAAATCACCTTGAGTGTAGGTTGAGAAAAATTCCCGTCGTGAGGTGACATGATAGGAAGCGCCTGAGTCAACTACCCAAATAGTGTCTTGGCATGCAAGATTGACATAATCAGCATCTCGAACAATGACAACTTCTTCAGTGACAGTTGTAGTGTCATTTGTTCGGGTTTCTGCTTCCTGATTTCTGGATTGTTTCACCTTTAACCTTCTACATTCTCGAATGAAGTGTCCAGGCTTGCCGCAATGATGACACTTCTTGTTATACCTTGATCTAGACTTCGACCGTCCTCTTTGTTGACTTTGGTTATGGGAATTTCTACTTTTACTTCTCCTGTGCCATTCTTGCTTGCCTTGTTTCTGCATGACAAGCGCTTCAGTGTCAGGAGTATATCCTTCATCTTTTCGTCGAGACTCTTCATTTAACATTCTATCTTTTACCATCAACAACGCTTGTAGCTCGTCATCTACAGTCATCTTCATAGAGTTGAGTTGATCTACAATGTCTTGAAACTCACTCATATGTTCTGATACGCTGCTTCCGTCTTTATACTTCAAATTGACTAATCGTCGCATCAGATTAGCTTTATTTTGTGCGGTTGTCCTTGCATACATTTTCTCCAACTTTTGCCAAAGAACGTAAGCATCGTGTTCATTAGCAAAATTTTGAAAAATGCTCTTGTCGATCTATTGTCTAATTTGAGCAGCACACTTTCGGTTCAGAATGGCCCATTCAATGTCTGCACCAGTTTCTTCTTTCTCCTTTGGCATTATAATTGGCTTCCATAGATCTTTAATGTATAAAAGATCCTCCATCTTCGACTTCCAAATTGCATAATTAAATGCGGTCAACTTTATCATATTACCTGTGCTCTCCTCCATTTGAATCGTCAGTCAACTGGTTTCGCCGAGCTTGGTTTCTGACGAAAAATAGTGCCTCTAATAGTACTATGTGAATAGTACCCGTCGACAAATAGTACTGTATATGTAAATAGTACTCTGTGAATAGTACCTTTCTCAATAAAACCAAAGCTCTGATACCTGGGAAAAATAGATGGTTGTAAAGAAATAAATTCCACACACTCAGGATAATTTCCCAAATCAAGATAGAATAAAAATAACACCAAGAATTTAGCGTGAAAAAACCTTTCAAAATGAAAGTAACAATCACGGGACCCGTAGACCACTTAAACTTCCACTATAATAAGATGAGATTACACACTTCACCTTCAGGTGGATCTCTCACAAAAATACAACAAATATGTATCTTCAATTTGTGGGTAAAACTTCACAAATTGGCTCTCTTAATTTTTTTTTCCTCTCAAAAGTTTTCTCTGAAAACTCTCTATTTCCTTTCCTTTTCTTCCGCTTCTGTTATGTTAATTTGAGATTGAAGCTAAGGCTTTATAAAGCCAAAAATTCCATCTTTCTCTCCGGATTATACGGAGAGATTTTTGACCTTCTTTTCCTTTTTCTTCTTTTCTTTTTTTTTTCTTCCTTTTCTTTCGACGCCAGAGTGTTTCCTTACCTTTTTCTTCTTCCTCTTTTTTTTTCTTTGTTGTTGGCCCACATCAGTTGGACCAACACTAATAATGTTTTTATACATTCTATCACTCACTTCTAATTCAATAATTGATTTACTGGATATGAATATAATATGTCCAGTTTTAATACCACGTTACAAGTTAGTGTAAAATCAACTCCTTTCAAAATTTAAGTTATTAATAAGAGTCGTCAATAATACTTTTATTTATTCTATCAATTATAAATTAGATTCTTTTAATTCCATAATTATTGAAAATGATACATTTTTAGTCCTATAATTATAAAACTATGATAACTAAAGTGATATTTGTATTATATGAAAAAAGTATTAAAGTATTCATTTTTCATAATTATATAAGGAAATATTTCAATTAAAAAAATAAAAACTAAATGACTTATTTTTACATAATTACGTGAAAATCTATTTCTGTTATATAACTTCAGTTAAGAAATTGATTAATTTTTTGTAGAATGGGAGAGCAAGTCTTGGGGACTCAATATACAGGAGTATCACAGATGATTTTTTTGATCATGATAATTTTATTTCCACCATGGACTTATCAACAGAGCATAAAATTCTAGATCTAAAGAATAAAATAGAAGCTTCTATTGTGATATGGAGGAGGAAAATGAACCACAAAGATAGTAAATCAGGTTGGGGCTCAGCAGTGAGCATAGAAAAGAGAGAACTCTTTGAAGAGAGAGCAGAGACCATATTACTTCTCCTTAAGCATAGGTTTCCTGGTCTTCCCCAGTCTGCTCTTGACGTTACTAAAATTCAATACAACCGAGTAAGTCCTTAAAATTACAATTTCAATCACAGTGAGAAGACACACATGCCCCCCCTGTAGTCCTATCGTGTTTCTACTACTAAGCTTTTATGAAAATTGGTTGCTAAAGACTCGAGTTTTTAGAAGAATCCGTTACTATTTACTAACAATCTTATAAACAGATTACTTAGTCTTAGTACATTCTATTATAGCTTTGTATCACATTCAATTCAAGATATCAACTAGCTAGTCTAATCAAAAGTCCTTGACTGAGGAACAGTTTTATGCTCTTAAACTTGTTTAAATTATTCACAGGATATTGGACTTGCTGTTCTTGAGAGTTATTCAAGAATATTAGAGAGCTTGGCCTTTACTGTATTGTCCCGAATTGAGGATGTACTCTATGCTGACTTTGTAGCTCAAAATCCATCACATGCTTCATGTAAAGGAACCCTTTAAAGAAGAATCCATCAATAATGGAGAGTTGATAAAAGAGGAGATCAAAAATAGGATCCTACACCATATGAATTTGAGTCAGAGCACCTTCATTTGCATAAAACAGTAACTATACGAAAATGAGAGGTAAGAAAGAATGGAGGAATTGAAATCACAAAAAGAGAGAATGAAAATCACAGCAAAACCGTTGCAAGAGATGAAAAATTACATTCAGGTTTTACTTATGTTGTTTGGATTCTTCATTTTATATGAACTATTTATGTCTAAGCCATACAATATGTACAATGATTTGGGCCAAAATTTACATATTTAAAATTTGTGTAACATCCGATTTTTTCCTTTCCCAAATTTCATGATATTTTACTCTTTCATATCATTAAAAGAAGAAGAAGAAGCAAGCAATGACAAAAGGTGAACTTAAAATGCACTTTTGATTTCAAAACAAGGCTTTGAAAGTACACTTAAGACATACATACAGATTCTAAAATCAAAAGCATGGTACATACAAAGAAGAGCTTAGGCCATGAAGATAAGAAATTTAAAGAAAGGTACAAAGTGATCAAATTAGATTTTGCCACGAGGGCCTAGCTTAGGTGGAAGTTGAGGTCCTTTCTTGATTGGAAGAACATCATCTGGAGCAGTAGCACTTAGATAAGTGAGAGTAAAAGCACCACCCAATATCAAGAACTTTAGCAGCAATCCTCTCTTTGTGAATGGAGCTGCAAATGTCTCAAAGAATTTGCTCTGCATGTCCATTTACAAATTTAATGTCAGGAAGCGCTTTTCACAAGAAACACATTTTGTAATTACATTGCAAATAAATACTAAATGTAGTTTGTGATCTTGAAAGCTTATTTTCTATGCACATGTTATTTTTTATTGTCAAAAACACTTTTATAGAGTATTAAAAGAAGAAAAAAAATTGTCAGAAATTCATTTAGATATTCGAAAGCACATTCATTATGTAATTGCTTCGTACCATCTCCAATCCTTAATAATATTTTACACCATTTTATATCAAAAAATGTATTAAATATTTACTCATCTTCGACTCACAATACCAAATATTACACTAAAACGTATATTCTTTTTATAAAATAGAATATTTTTTTAAAATTGTATCAAATATTACACCAAGAATTATATTTACTAATTTTTTACCATATTCTTTTTAGTGTTGGATTGGATCAACTATGTACCAAATTTAATATTTTGGTGGAGAGTTAGAGATATCCATTACATGTGATTTTTCTTGAAACTAGTTAGGCCTGAAATCAGTTTTAACGTAATTACAAACAAACAAACCAAGTAAGAAAGTCAGGGACCTGAAGAGGGTTGTATGGTGAAGGAGCATCTGAGCCATAGAGATCCCATTGGCCAGTAGTGTTGCCCAAATCCTCTAAATCAAAGTATACACTCTTATCTCCATATTTTGCCACAATACCACCACTCCTATAATCCAAGAAATCAAATTAATTATCATATCAGAAAATTAAACAAATAGTTAATAACTTGTTTGAACCTTTGTCATTAGTTTACCTGAAGCTTTTAGGTCTAAGGCTCTGGCGTGTGGACTTGACATGGAGCTTTGTTCCACTGAGGGAGCTTCCACTAAGACCTTTGATGGTGGCTGGTTGAATTGCTGCTAAAGTTGCAAGAGATGCCATGGCCTTAATTGGGTCTCTTGAACTGTGATTATTAATTGCTGTTCTGTTTTGATTTGGAGGAAGAGAACATAGTCTATCTGTAGGGTTATTATGTTTTTTTCCAATGGATCTTGGCTTGACACGTGGAAAATTGGATTTCATTGAGATCATATGGGCTTTCATTGAGAAGCTGCCATGTGGACAGGAGCTGGATAAGGCTATCCTTATTGTGACTCAGAAAATATTAGAACAGAGTAATTGGTTTATATTCAGCTCTGTTTCTTTAGTAAAAGATGGATTAGAGATGAGTCCTGCTTAGAGGGAACTTGTTTCTGTTGTTCAGAATTGAAATGCAAACATGGACTAGGGTTGTAATTAAATTTGAAACTTATTAAACAAAGTGTCTACTTTGTTGTTTTAGGGCAGTAGCTTTAGGATATTGTTTTAAAAGTGGTTTTAATTAGAAGTAGTTTAAAAAGAAAGTGCTTTCAGTTTCTGAAAGGAATATTTCTTTCATAATTCATAAACACTTTAAACTGTAAGAAGCATTTTTTACAATATCTTAAAAGAATAAGCAAATAGACGTTGATAAAATTAGAAATTCTACTATGACAAAAAGTTACGAATACAATAAATTGCAGATAGTCACCTACAATATGTATCTGCATAATAGTACCACAAAGAGTATTGAATTTATAATAATACTAGAGCATAGTATTGTATTTGTATTTATTATGTCAAAAATAATTTAATTATATTATTATAAGTACCCATTATTGCTTCAAAAGTTTAAAAGAAAAGTGAATTTAGAAACATAGTGAACGAATTAGAGAAGTAATGTGGTGGAAAATAACTTTTAATCAGTTATGTCATATCAATGCAAATTATGAAACAAAAAGTAGAAAAATAAAATAAATAATCAAATGAAAAGGGAAGATAAAACCAATGGAAAAAAAATAGCACTCTAAAATCATTTTTCTAAATACCTATCTACTCCCAGTGTTTGAATTAAAAATTATTCAACATTTAGAGTAAATAGTGACTTGATATTTGAAATCACCAAAATATAAAATTAATATAAATATTTTAAAAAATAATATAATTAATAAAAATTATATTTTAAAAATAATAAATCTATAAAAATCTCAAATATCAATAATGTTATTTATTGTGATAACTTAATTGATAAATAAATTATGTCATATTTATGTATTAATAAAAATATTTTTATTATATTATGTTATTTTAAATTTTGATAATCTTAAATTGAAATATCAAGTAAAAAAATAATAAAAATATGTTATTTTAATTAAATGTGATTTATAATAATTATTAAGATTTGATTTTATGAAAATTAAATTTAATGTATAAAATATTATTAAAATTTAAAATTAATATATTAATATATTAATTTAAAATTAGTATTACATTTAAATTATTTAACAAATAAATTAAAATAAATATTATTGTATCTATTTACTTCACCTTCGAATCCATCAAATATCGTCTAAAAAATTTACACCCTAGCCGCAGTTATCACCGCCGATGTACCATATATCCTCCGGTCCTAAAATGTTATTTTTATCAATTTATTTTTTCTACTTCAAAACTATAATATGAAAAGATAAAAGAAAATACTATAATAACCAAACCTCATCCTTTACCCAACAGTTGCAAAGCCAGAAATGGCACTCACAGTCTCGCTCCTTCAACTCCCTCCCTTACACTCTCTAAAACTCTCCACCCCGCATACAATCAAGGCCTCATCTTTCTTCCATGGCTCGACCCCACTCTCTCTCATCTCAAAACCTTCTTCTTCTTTCACTCACCAAACCCAATCTCCTCCATCTTTTCTCCCTCTAATCAGGGCAGTCAAATCACTTCAGGGTCGTGTCATCACCAACGTCAACGATAAGACTGTGTCAGTTGAGGTTGTGCGTTTAGCTCCTCATCCCAAGTACAAGAGACGGGTTAGGAAGAAGAAGAAGTACCAAGCACATGACCCAGATAACCAATTTCAAGTTGGGGACGTTGTTCAGCTCGAATCTTGTAAACCCATTAGCAAAACCAAGCATTTTCTTGCGGTACCTGTTCCTAGCAGAAATTCTAATAAGAAAAAAAGTGAAGATGAAACGCCTCAAGAACTTGGGATTGCGTTGGAATCTCAGCAGCTTCAGGCTTAGAAAGTTGAGGTTTTTGTGTTTCTATTAAATTTGTGAAACTTTACTGCTTTATTTTGTGGTCTTGTTGAAAATTTATGTAATTTTTTGCAAATTGATGGTTTTTCTTAATGCTTTTCGCTGTTCTTTGCATTGTTGTGTTGTGTTGTTGGATTACGGTAATGGTTTTTAACTGGTTTCTTTTTGAAATTTTCTATATGTTGTTGAATTGGGATTTGATCATGGATGAATAGCCAAGTGCCCGTTTTTGTAAGGAGTTCTTGTTTGAGCATGGTCGGACATTATTAGCACATTTAATATCTCAACAGATCTATATTCATTGTGCAACTCATTCCTTTCATACTTCCTCAAGCTCAAACCTGAACCTAGCACTTAAGTGTACAAGGTTCATAGAAACTGATACATCTCTTAAGTAGCTCATGTTCTTGTTTTTGAAATTAGTTCTATGTTTCATTTAGGTAAAAAACGAAAAAAATTCAATTGATAAAAAGTTTTATTTTCTTATATTATTCTTTCTTAAACAAATATAAAGTTAATAAAGTTAACTAATGAAATAAAAAATAACTTAGAATATGATTTTCAATTTTTTTGAGCTTCTAAAAGGATAAAAAATTGTGTAAAAATATAATTGAATTTCAACTTGATTTTGAACTTAAAAATGAAATTAATTATCAAATAACACTTTTTTAAAAATTTGCGTTCAAAGACTGAAACTTAAAAACAAAATTGGTTATAAAACAGCTTAAATGCTTAACTATCATTTGTCTGATTGAAATTGGATTTGAGAATTTATAGATTAGGAAGATACACCTCTGTATGTTTTGGAGGGCAATGTAAAAAGGGTGATAAGTGTTTACTTTTAGCTAATTTCACTCTGTAATCTTTATGTACTGCCCCCAGGAACTATTAGTGGATGGAATAGTAACTGCATAGGTTCTTCATTTTTCATGATATAGATGTGCCGGAACGATACGTGACATAAATTTATAGCATCCAGAATCTTAAAAGAGTTGATGTAACATAGTTTAGACATTGTCGGCATTTCTAAATACACTGTCTTAAGAGTTAAGTCCCACCCTATTTATACAAATGAAACCAAATCCGAAAAGAAATGCTTGCTCAAACAATATGTATTGAATTAATTAAACTAATGAGTGCAAAATAAAAACCTGAGTTTTACACTTAACAATGGTAATAAGTTTAAACATCTTCACATTGCAAGCTTGTCTTAATATTTTTCAAGGAACATGATACTAGAGGTTAGCAGAATCCACAGACCCCATAGTTAGTTTGGCTGTAGAGGAGTTATTAGCTAGAATTTCGAAAGCTACTGTAAGCAAAGATCCTCCTTCTGTTGTTTTCTCTTCTTGTCTAGAAGTGATGACTAAAGGTCCTGACTCTAGTCCATCAGGAAGGATCGAGAAACCGGAGGGCAATATGGCAAGATTGCCAGAATCGCATCCCGTCATTACAGATTGGACATCAGTAATGTCCACTGGGGCAAAGACCACCATAGACTCATAAGCATTTGTGCAGCTATCTTGGAGTATCCACATTCTGTTCTCATTTGATTTCATCGTCTGGATAATAGAAACATCAGTCTTTTAGAACAAGTTTAGAGTATGAAATAGGAGAAACTTGGTTGTTCTTTCGGTATCAAATATCAATTAGGATTTGTTTGCTTCTACTTTTGAGGTCCTCTAAAATCACTTCTAAACACACAAAAAATTCTGCTGGATGTGCTTTCAAGTTTCAGAAGCACATTTTATGCTTTCCTGACAGAAGCACAAATGTCCTTAATCTTACACCGCTTTTAACCAAAAATTGAAGTAGGTGCTCATAGACAGGAAATGCAATTGAATGGTTACTGTGTTGCCACGGTCCTGTCCCTTTGCTAAATTTGCTATAGTTTGAAATGGACCTCCTTTTGACATGATATCCCACTGGAATTTATGCAAATGAAAACAGAAAATGGTTAGTCAGGACAATTCTATGTCTGAGTTCTGTAACTAGTGAAAAGGGATAAACAATCCAAACCTCATCCCGACGACTTTCATCTCTTAAGAAATCAAATAAAACCTGAGGTGAGACAGGCAACCACATCGAAGAAACTGCACACATGATTATTCCAAGAGGTTCTCCTGAGTCATTCAAGTTTTTCCTAGAGGTAATTCTTATATCATCCCCTGCTTTACTTGATACTTTGGTCCATGTATTGTAGCTTGATGCACCAATTGCACGGCAAAAACACCATGCCATTCTTTGTGCTAATTTCAATATGCTTTTCCTTTAAACAACTCTGAATTAGCAATTCAGTTAGTCATTCATCCTTCCCACTTCAAGGTACTTCTTTTGAAGTCTTTCCATTTATCTGAACTCTTCCCCCCAGTTCATCAAGAAACAATCCTAAAATCCTAGGGCATCAACTAACTAATGGTTCTCCAAGTTTTCCACAGTAAGAAGCTCGCTGAATTAAGTAAATCGTAAGAAAATAATCATATTAAGTTTCCAGCAGAAAATTATTCAGCAGTGAGAGCTACACATTTCACACAAGTGGTGAGGATTTGAATCTGTAAATCTTAATTCTTGAAAGCTTTTATCAGAGAGCTAGATAGTGGCCTGACTAAATGGCTACGTCCCAAACTTTTTATGGTTCAAACAGCTACTGGTTGACTGGTCATTCTACGCTTTATGCACAGTCACTCATAGGTCATAAAATGTTAGAAACCTAAAATACAAAAGAAACCAATAATATACACAGCCTTTAATTGAACCATCAATGCATGTTGCAACCTTTAGAGATGACTGTGAGTGATCAATCATTTTATTCTAACCACCGCATACCCAACATGAAAACATTTAATTGAAAAAAAATAAAAATAAAAATAAAAATAGTAGCCCCCATTCAAATTAAAAAGAATCCTGTTGAACAAGCACTGAGGGGAGAGAGAGAACAATAACGAAAAAATAAGATGCATATAGTAAAGTATTGCAACAGAAAATTATGAGACGTATAACTCCTCAACCAATGCTCTGCTTAAATTGTCCCTAGGAAATTAAGGCTATAATTATGATAATAGCCTGTTTCGATCATGATATATTCCCATTTCTAAAATTTTATTAGAAAGAAAGGACTGCACGTCTTATGAAAAATTATAAGTATAACCTTTTACTAGAAATGGAATTTAAAATAATTTGGTTAGATAAGATTTATATCTTTTTTCTCCCTCAGAATTGGAAAAAAAAGTTTACTGTGGGCTTGATTTCCACATCTACCCCTCCCATCTCTACTATAAAACATCTGTGCATAAATCCATCTCTAACACAGCAGTTTTATCAAAATTTACCCATAAAAAACGAATAATCTTGTGCTCTCTGTTAAATGCATATGCCACAAAAAAATAATCAATCCCCATCATTTGGTGCTACTCATAGACAGTACAGTTGACAAAATGGAAAGAATATCATATTTATATTCTATCACTACATTCTTAAATCATCAATAAAGAAACAAAAACAAAAACAAAACAAGGAGTTATGGTATACCATCTTTCCCTATATTGGATAGGTTCTCTTAACAATAAAGGTGCTTCACAATAGATGGTATACATCGCCGTATAAACTTCAATGTTACAAAATATAATGAGCATTTTAAAATTGAAGATTGAAACAACTTCCTCAAACACTCACAAAAGATATCAAACTAATCAGAACGCCAAATTTATATAAATAAAAGGCTAAACTCGCTTATGAAGTCTCACCTGCTAAACACAGCCCTCAAAAAACTTCGATCGAGCACGATGACACAAATGGAAGCAAAATCTAGTCCATGAGGAGAGTGGATTAACGACATTCAGGATTTAACTGTGGCATTGATACCTACTATCTGCAAATGCTGGAAAAAGTAGGAACTTAATAGAAGCGAAATAATTGAGACAAAACAAAAATAATTAAAGGGAAAATCTCTTAAGTATTATAACATTTTTAGCTATGATAAGTAAGTTCATCACCAATCGAAAATCCAAGCCGGACAGATACAACAACAAAAAAGAATCGGTTCTTTTATTTTGTTTCTTCTTTTCCGGCAGGTTTTCTATTCAACATTGTAACTAGGGTTCCGTTGAGCACTGGAATAAAGAAACACAACGAATTTTGAAACGGGAAATAGGGTACGACTGATGGGTAAGATGATGGATGAGCCTATTAGGCGGTGGAAATTCGTTAGGGCAATTGGTCTCTACGACAGCGTTTCACTCTTATTGGCGCCTTTTTCTGTAATTCATGTGCAGTAATTTCAGGTGACAAAATTACCTACGGAGTACGGTCCATTACATTTGGGCCTTTCCAATAAGGTCGGTTCAGGCAAACAAATGTTTGGTACGCCCCATTATAGATAGAATGATTGTAATAAATTTTAGTTAGGAAATAAATTGAGGTGAGTTTATATTTAGGGTGACCAAATTTTGAGTTCTTTCATTTTATATGTTATTAATATACTTTGATTATCTAGCTTTTGGATATGATATGTAGGTCATTATAAATTTAAAATTAAGACACTTAAATCACTTAATTAACAATTGAAGAATATTATATTATTAAAATCTTTCATGTATTAAATAAGCATATTTTAGTGGAAGTAAAACTATATCTTTTAACATATTTTTCTCTATTATAACCGGTTGTTACTCTATGAAAACTATCTTTCCTCCATTAAAACTGATCATAAAGTGGGTGTCTCAAAATCTCAGCCTTATACCTTGTATTTTTCCAATTGATCACACCCTCACCACTTTCCACCACCGCACCCTCACTCTTGTTCAAATTATCACCACCTTTCAGCTTGACAAAGTCATGGGACATGGTTCTGACCATGATGGGATATGGTTTTGACCATCATCGACTCACTGGCAATTGCAACATCATCAATGATGTAACTATGGTTTCGATGGAGAAATGGATGATAGAGCCATTGGCTAGAGGGTTGGGAAGCATTGGAATCAAAGTGTGTGGAGATTAAGAAAATTAGTGTTACAGTTACCGTCACTGTTATGGTTATTGAAGCTGAAAAGAAATCTACTATTTCATTTTTCTAAAATACCAATTCTGCTCTTTAGTATTTACACGCGTGAATTTTAAGCATTAAAAATTCATTATTTTAATCAGTTTATACTAAGATTTAGAGAACTAAGTAACTTATGATTATTTTTAAAGATTTAATAACAATTGTATCACATATATAAAAATTAAGTAACCAAAATATCCTAAAATAAATAGCTAATAGGATCATTTATCCTTATATTTATTAGAGTACGTATTTTCACCTCAAATTAAGATGGATTCTCAAGTGAGGTGACAAAATTATTAGACAATAAAAAAGGACCCAATTATTTCAACTAGTTAAATCATGCCAATTAAATAATTACATTTTTTTTTATTACATAAGGAAAAATTAATACAAAATTTTAATAAGATACATTTAATTATTCTTTTTGTTTTTTATTCTTTATAGATAAAATAATGTATTTTTTTAAGAAATTAAATTAAAAAACATTCTTAAAACTTATAACAATAAAAATAATATTTTAATAATAGCATTAAACGAGATACAATTAACCAAAGTTTAATATTAAACGGTCCTAGTTAATTTAAGTAAAAATTGAACGGTATTCAATTAAACGTATTCATATATAAAATTTATAAGTTAGAGCTTTTTTCTAGTAAAAATATATAAATTGAATATAAGAAATATTATTCTTACGATTATCATATTATATTTAAAAGTATTATAAATGTTATTTAAAAAAAATACTAAAACATTTATAAATACAATTCAATTTGTTACAACTCAGTTGAGTCTACGTAGATATAGTGTGCCAAACGCACCTTTATCAAACCTTTTCTTAGAGTATATTGTACACTTTTATCTCTTGTCTTGCATCAATTATAATTTAACAAAACCTTACTTTCACTGTCTTAATGGTAGCTCAATTCCTGACCGGAATTGATCACTTCACCTTACATGCATTAAATAAATTTTGGAAAAAGCCCAACTTTTCAATTATTTCGCATACATATTCGGTTTATGTCTTATCCTTCTACCCCAAGATCGACCGTTAGTACTATAAGTACAGATTTCACAGCCTTTTCAATTATACTCGATAAGGCTTCTTCATCCCTTACATTGCAGTATTTTGACAGAACTGTCAAATGATGATATCATATTTCTCGATATTTTTGTCAAATATCACGTTTTTAAGTTGAGATGTGCAAAAAAACGATAATATCAATGATATCGTAGATTTTTCAATCCTTGCTTACATTGCAATATATCGACAACAAAGCCGTCAAATGCCGTTACAAACAAACCACTCTTCTTCAAAACCAGTCAAAAATACATGAAGGAATTGAAAGATAGTTGCTGAAGTATATGAAAACTAGGGACAATGGTTCCAAGACATCAAGAAAGATACAATAAGCCACGACGGAACATAAAAACAGTTGCTGAAGTATATATAGACCAAATAAGGACAATCCACCAAGCCATGAATATAGCCACTTCTTTGACAAAAGAAGAGCAAGGTAGTAGACTACAAACCCGTCTGTAATTTCCCAACGAGTTGCCATCAACTTGAGATAGCCCAAGAAAGAGAAGTAGCAGCACTGGTGGCACAAGAAACTGCAAAACTACAAGACACAAATAGTGGTTATGCAAGAAAACCTTTGCCCTGCTATAATCCAAGTCAGGAACTTTGCTAGTATGCAACCTTTGGTACCAAGACAATAATGCCTCGTTTAAGTACATTTGCAAATTCGGGCGTAAAGCGGCGAGTTGCAAGATACCCGAGAGCAACAAACACCAAAACCTAAACTTAGCAAAATCAGAGGACAAAAATCCCACTTGTCCTACCAAAATCTCTGCATTTTGAGACCCTTTACCATCATTAATGTTCTTGTTAATTAGCATTGCAGATATGGGATTAATCCATAGCACTGTCGAGAATAGGATCAACAAATAATTGGCATATAGAATTCCTCTTCCTAACCATCCACAAGTAATCATATCCAAATTAGACCTAACTTGATCAGTTCCAAGCCAAAATGATCGGGCATTCTTCGTCGCAGGCATAAACAAGAAACCAGCTAAGCAACCCATTAAGACAGCAATGAAGAATTTTCCAGACCCATCAATGGAATCAAACTTGAAATCTAAAAAATCAGGAGTAAATGCAAAACAAATCATAAAACCTAAAATCAATCCCAGAATTCCAAACAGAAAGCTCAATTGCTTCTCTGACCGTCTCGAAGCAGACCTCTCAAACGAAACTTTAGAAAGCAATATCAATAATCTAAAAGCAGCCACAAACCCGAGAATAACAGGGACAAAAACTCCATTTGCTAAAGACCCAGATCTGGCTGATTCATAACCCAAGTAATTATGAAGCAAAAGAGAAGAAATAGCAATAAAAGAGAGAGTAAAAGCACTACAATACTGATTAGAGTAAATACGGGATTGAATATGAGCGTCATCGAGGGTTAGCCTGAAGATCTGGGCATTCTTTTCATCGAACTCAAACTTTTCTTTGTTCTTGTTCCTCTTCTTGAGAGAAGAGGTTAACCCAGTTCCAGAATCAGAGCTTTCGGGTCTCCGAATAGCTGCTCGGGCTCCATTGCCGAGGTTATCTGGGTGAATGTAGGTTTGAAGGCCATAGAGAAAGAAAATTGGGATTTTGATGAAGGTGAGGAGAAGAGACAGTGAGAGTGATAGCAGAATATGGAGTAGTAGATTCTTATAAGTCAATAAGAACTCGAGCATGGCGCTGAATCTTCAAAGCTAGCGACTACTGGTAGGAGATCTCGATGGTGTTTTGGGATTATTTTGGCTTCGTAACAAAAATGCCTACTTTGAGTTGGGTTACTTGATGTTGGATACGAGTTGGTATGGTCCATGTGGACATGTCCTCTGTGTGCTTGCATTTTTAGACCTCTGTGTTCGCTCGGGGTCACTAGCCAATAGCCATTAGATAATACGGGTTACGATCATTGGTTGCAATTTTATTGATGATCAGTAGGTAAGGTCGTGAGGTTAAAAAAAAAAACAATCAATTCTCAAATCCCATTCTCCATATCTAAAGTGGGTATTTATGGTTTGAAATTTAAAAAAATTAATTATATTCTCATTTTTATTTATACTATTCTATAACATTTCTTTACACATTATTTTTCTCAAAAAACGTGAATAAAAAATATCAATAAAATAAAATTTACACATTTAATTGAAGAATAATACAAATAAAAATGAAAGTATTATTAACGTTGATTTTTATTGCAATTTAGGTTGAAGCTTATTTTTTTAAGCAAAAACTAAAGTTTAAATATTTTTTTCTTTTTTAGTATCAGTGTTTAAATAGTGGAATTTTTTTGATTTTTATTGCAATTTAGGTTGAAGCTTATTTTTTTAAGCAAAAACTAAAGTTTAAATATTTTTTTTCTTTTTTAGTATCAGTGTTTAAATAGTGGAATTTTTTTAAAAAAATTATTCTACGATAACAAATTAACATTAACATATTATTTGATAACAGTCTTTAAAGATCGAGATCATAAACATATCATTTAGTCTCGATTTTATATACCATTTGCTCACGATTTTTAAAGACCAAGACCATAGATATATATTTGATCTCGATCTTTTGTAAGATCAAAGCCAAATGATATATCTATGACTTCAGTCTTTTATACAATTGTAACTAAATGATATGTTTATTGTCTCAATTACACTTAAATAACCATTGTATATATCTCAATTAACCCAACTTTTTATATAAATTATAATAAATTTATTATTTACAATATTACAAGTCATATTATATTAAAATTAATAATGCAATTACATTTGAGAATTTATACATTAAAACATAATAAAACCTTACTAATTAATTCTAATATTTATAAAAAGATCGTGACCAAATGATATTATACATCTCATTAATCCCATTTTCAATATAAATTATAATAAATTTATTAATTACAATATTAAAAATCATATTATATTAAAATTAAAAGTACAATTACATTTGAGAATTTATACACTAAAATATAATAAATTTTACTAAATAATTCTAATATTTACGATGATTATGAAAAATAACATCTAACTAAGAAGTTAATAATGTAAACAACATATAGCAGAAACTCCTCTTCTACGTTAATTCCAAATTGCTCTTCAAGTCCTATTATAATTTCGACCTAAAGCAATATTATAGAGTTCAAGAATAAGCAAAAAACCTTGCCCATTGACTTTAAAGCAATTGATCATGCATAGCATAAAGCAACGTGGATGAAGAAAAGACCAAGGATTTGAAAGTTCCACTTATAGGGATTTGTAGGGATTCTTTCGGGTTTTATCAGAAAAATTTAATTACATTGTAAAATATTCTTTTTTCTGATTAACAAATCCAAACTTCTTTGAATATCATATATTTCATACTTGTACTAACCAAATTTTCAAGTTCAACTCAATTTCATTTCTTCTAGATGCCTAAACTTGAGATCCCTAAAAATGCTCATTAAAGAGGAGAAAAAACAATGTTTAATTTTGGAAACTTCATGAACCCATTTCATTAACTACAACTTATAACACAAGAGACCTGAAGGCGAATTGATCTTGATTGCACTGCAAATGAAAGGGAGCTTCTTCTGTAATCAGAACGTGAAACCAACTTCAGCCGAGTAGCCCTGAATGTTGCCTAATCAGCATAGCCAACCACAAAACTTCAATAAGTGATTAAATAAAAAGTAATACAGAAAAAAGTACTTTAAATTATCAAGATGAATCAATCTTTCCATCAAATAGCCATTTCTTAACATGTATTTCTTAGCAAGATAGACTACCTGGAAAAGCACATAAATGACTAGTTCTGTTCTGAAAGAGATAGCTGGTAAGCAATCAATTATTCCTCTCAAACCTTAAAACTTGATAAATTTGTAATGTCCTACAGTACTTGAAGATAATACCCAAAAGGTCATTTCGATGAAAACACAGCAACACCAATATGTTGAAATTTGCAATAAATTAAACCACCAATTCTCACACAGGTTTCAGGTTAAGAATAAATACAACTCTAAAGCTCTATGAAACGTTTTATACATAACTTCAGGAAATAGACAAACTTAATCGAAAAATAGATAAATTAAATGTTTGTTTCAAGGGTCAACAAGCATCAATTGAATAGAAAATGAAAAGGTTTTCTAAACTATCAAAGCTCAGGACATAAAAAAATTACTATAAATCCTGCAATAAAGCATCGTTGCAGCCAAACAAACAAGGCTTCTATAGCTTTCAACAAAAAGCAATATTAAATGCTTATTGCAAGGGTCAATAAGCATAAATAAAAGAAAACAAAAAGGTTCATTAAACTAGCAATGGATTCAGGAAAATGCTTTATTGTGAGTTATGCAATAAATAAAACATCTTGGTGATCCAACAAAGAATACTAGTGCTTTCAAACTCTAATTATTCACAATTTTAATCTTATTAACAATCATATATCCCAATGAGACAAATTAACAATAGGTTGAGCAAAGTAACCATGTTTATAGAAGAGTTAAGTAAAATAAGTTATGTATGAAAGTAGTCACCTATGGATGACATAGTCATGCCATTTGAAGCGGAACCAGAAGAGGGTGAGGCAGGATTATCAAGATCCAGCAATTCCAAGTAGTCACCCTTAAAAAGATAATCAATCTCGGACATATTGTCTACAAGGTTATCTAATACTCTTTCCCTGATTGCTAGTTGTCCAATCTCTATATTCATACTTACCTAAAAAGGCAAACATTCTAGCCACAACAAGAAAATTAACTTGGAATACAATTTGGAAGCAAAATTACACTTGTACTTAAAACTTAGCACTTTATCAATCGGAGGAGTCAAATGAAGCACACATCAAACTCTGTTAAGCTGAGTAAATAAAAAACCAAAATGTGCACATACCTAAAGTTTGAAGGTGGAATATTGACCACTACATTTTTCTATATTTTTCACAACTGTTTATATAGAGGTACAATCCTCGCCGGTGCTCGACATATTTATGTTCCTTTCATTGTTTGGATTTTGTTTTCCTATGAAAATGACTCTTCCATAAAACTCAAATGAAGCAATAATCGAGAAACAAGAAGCAAAAACTGATCAATAGTACTAATGGGCAATCACTTCAACAAACACATTGACATTCTTAATGTCTTACTATGTAAAATACATTTATGATTTGGTTAAAAAGAAAGTACTTCGGGACGCATTTTTGAAAAAAGAATATACCACTCACCCCAGATGTAATGAAATAAGATTCATTTCTCAGACCCCACATTTTATGTAATTTGATGCGAGTAGTCTTCAATTCCATCAAATATGTGAGATGCTGAAAGAAAATAAATTTGTTCTTCTTCCAGCATCATCATCCTATAATTGCATGAAATTAAGAATTAAAGTGGGATCAAGTTAGTTAAGTCTAACATTAGTAATAAATAAATAATCAAAAAGATAAAAAGGAAACTCATTCCGAGAAAACTATTTGATGAAGAAACTCTGCTCACCTTTTGGTCAAACTCCCATAGGAAAGTACCTCTTGTGCAGTGATTTTGGCATTAGCAACCTAGACTAGGTCTCCCAGATTAGGTCTCTTTCGGTAGGCCACCTTAGAGGAACCTTGCATTTCAAAGGTGGAATAGCTAAACAAGTCTGCCTCATCTCATGCTCGCAATTCCAGACATATTCTTGGCCATTAGAAACATAAAGGGGTATGGTCGGAGATGGGTACAGCCAGAGTTGGATCGCGGGCAATAATAAAAAGAAATGGTCGGCAAAAGGAGATACACGATAGGGGAAAAGGAAGAAGAGAGGGGAAAGGGCATAAGAGGGGTGGTGTGTGAAATAAAAACTAATGCGAATGAGCCGAAGAACAGGGAAAAAAAGAAAGAGGAAAAGAAAACGAAGAAAGGGAAAAATAAAAAAATTGAGACCAAAAAAAAATTGATACATAAATTTGTTGCGTGATGTAAAATAAAAAAAATACATAAAATTAAATTAATAAAAAAATAATACATCCGATATATTATTTGATTTTAATTTTTAAAAAATTAAAAATTATATTATTTTAATTAAATATCATCATTTAATAATTATAATTATATAAATTTATTTATATTTAAATAATTTTTATAATTTAATTTATAATTACTATTATTAATAAAAATCTATACATCTATGCTCTATAACTTTCATTTTATTTATTAGAGCGTCATGATTGTTTTAGCAATGTTCATATAAAAAATATTTTAAAATATTACTTAGATATTTTTTTCCGTTCACTAATTTAAGACAAGAAAGTATAGGGAGTGAATTTATGAATTCATGTTCTAAGTAACATAATTAGCGTTGTCCTTTTCAAATCTCAAATCAGTGTTCATCTCATTACTATGAGTAATGCTATATCGAATACATTTTTAAGTATTAATTATTTATTGATTGTATAATAAAAATATAAATAATAAAATATTTACAAAATCAAAAATATGTATTTTTTTATTTTAAATAATTTAATAATATATCATTAAAATATTAACAAAATTATATACATATTATTTAAATCATGTTGTTACAAATATAATATTAAAATGTTATAAGTGTCATAAATTTTTATATAAGTATAATTTACAATAATATATGTTATATTTATAATAAAAAATATTATAAAAATATTGTTCGTTTGTACTCTTAATATTTATAAATTGATCATCGAGAAATTGTTTATAGTGTATATATTAATAGGAGTAATTATATCTGTAATGCTTGAAGTTAGAATTCTTATCTAACAGTGAAATTAAAGCTTATATTTTTCACAGGCTCAGTAAAAGGAAAAGGACACGACCGTTAGTAAGGCACGTCCATATTCTAAACAGTAACTAGGGTAAACAAGGATTGGACACTATACATGTAAATTATATTATTAAAAAAACTATTTATCTTGTATTAATATCACAATTAATATAAAAATTAATTATTTATTAAAAATATAAATTATATTATTTTAATAAATAATTATCTATTATATTTATTAAATTATTACTGGAAAAGACGAAGCAACAAACACTCCATATTCAAAAAGCTAAAAAAAAAAGACTTCATGAAAAATACACCCAATTTAACGTAATTAAATTTATATAAAAGCTGACATATACATAAATTCTATCAAACTTAATCTCAAAAGAAAATCATGAAAAATACACCCAATTTAATGTAATTGAATTTATATAATTTAATTAATAAACTGAATTAGTATGATTATTGTTTATCTGGTGAACTTTTTTTTTGGTCATGATAAATGTACCTTTTTTGATCATGATAGATGTTTTTGATAATTATAATTATAAAGTAATATCTAATCAAATTTTACAATATATTCGTTCTATTTGTTATAAATTATGCTGCTACTGGACAAATAATAGCGTGCAAATTCGTCATATAGATACAACATACATAATTAGTGTACCAATTTCAAGATATTAGTGAATCACTACCCATCTTTTTTTTTTATTGATAAAAAGATACTTAAATAATTTGTAACTTAAATAAAAAAAATATTTAATCTTTCTGCTATATTAGTGAGTAAATAACTATATATCAAAATAAAAGACAATAATTAATGCATTAACTATCGGTCTGTAAAAGGCTTAATATTGTTTAAAAAAAAAAAGAAATTTAGCTCGAATCACCACCTTATAATATATTTTGAAAAACCACATACTCTAATATCTAAGCTAAAAAGAATACATTATTAGTTTAGAAACAAAAATAAATAAATACGATTAAAGTATACAAAATATAGCTCTCTATTGTGGTATTATGCAGCAGCAGCCTCCTTTAAACTTCCAAGGACTTGCGCTCCTTTTAAAATTTCCAGGAAAAATAAACTGCCACGTCACTATCCACGTTCAAAATTGATACGTGTTTAGTTACCATCGCCAATAAAGGAAAAAATAAAAAATAAAAAATACATATAAAATAAAGAAAAAAGAAAAAAGAAAAAAGAAAAAAGAATATTACTAAGATAAAATTAATAATGTTCGTTAACGAACGATGAACTAGCAGCCGCTCGAGGTACATGAATTGGATATATCATGGCTAGACTCATCTAATTGATCATCACCACCAACGACTCTGTTTTCCAACTGAGGGACCACCTGTAGGGACACTTCCGTCATTCTCATCTCAAAAAGATCATGCATTCTACTTCCAAACTTTCTTTCTTTCTTATTCATAATCATAAAAAATAAAAATACAAAAAATTTCTTTCTTTTAATACTCAAAACTCATTACAGAAATTTTGAATGTTCATAACGATTTTATTTCAGGATGTCTGATTTTCTTTTTCTTTTTTATTTTTGATAAGATATATTTGATAAGATATATTTGATAATATTTTTAATTTTAATTTTTATAATTCTAAAAAATTATTATCAAAATATGAAGAAAATTTATATATTTTCAAAATAAGATTTTTGTATTATTGATATTTTCGTTTTTTTCAAATATTTTTTTCTATGGAATAAATCTAGTCTTATGATATTGAAAAAATAATTGTTAAAAACTTAAAATTTATAAATAATAATAAAAACTTTTTTTAAATTTTAGAGATTCTTTTCTTTTTTAAATATATTACAATATTCTCCATTATATATTTCAATTTTATCATATATATTTTTTCAAATAACCCCTTAAAAAGGCAATTATTATTTTGTATACTTGAAGAGTGTTTGATATATTAGTCATTCACCTCAAGATTTATTCTTGCCTTAAAATAGATTTTTACCTGGACAAAGTTATTCTCAAGCTCAACAAAAGGTTTACCATTAGCGTAAAGGTCATAATTCCTTTCCCAAATAACCGTAATTAGCCATTTAATTGATATTTTTATATTAATTAGTTAGTTAAAACATTTTTTTTCTTTCTGGCGTTAAAGGAAAAATAAAATCTTATTAGAAAATATATTATATGTAGATATTTTATCCCATAGTTTTTTTAAAATAAATAAATAAATAAATAATACCTATTCAAATTTATAATAAAAAATATATATTTTAATCAAATCATTTTAACCATTCAATTTAAACATATTTAATATAAAATGTTATTTAATTAAATTCCCTTAAAATTTGATATATATATAATTTGTTAGGATCTTATCAAATAGTCATGATGAAACAATTTATAAGTGACTTATTAATACTCGATCAACAACAAACCTGATCATCTTCTTTTGAACTTAATGGTTGAGCTGGCATTATTCTCCTTGATCTTTTCCCAATCCTACGGTTCTCTCTTACACCCAAAAATTCTTCTGGTGCAATATAAAAAAAAATTAAATAAATAAATACAACTTAAATTCACAGAACAAAAAATAAATAAAAAATGAAACATGACATAAATATCTTAATGTTCGATGAATATCCAAAATGAGTTCCTAATAAATTTCACTTTATTATTTTTATAAATTTCGTTTATGATAATGGAGGATGAGAAATAAAAAAATATCTAAAATTGAAATAAGAACCCAGTGATACACATTTACTGTTATATTTAATCTATATTTATATTACACTATATATATAAAATAATTTATAAATTTTTGAATAAAATTATCACATATAATACGGATAGTTGATTATATTATCCTTTATCTTGTCCCATTTGTATGATTTCTTTACATTTTTTTATTTTTATCAATTAAATAATAATTTATTAATATTTAAAATACTAAAAATTATTAAAATATTAATTTATATTCAAATTTTAAATATGAATAAAAATATTATAATTTAAATAAAATAAAATGATAATATAAGTCGATCGAACCAAAAAAAAAAGAGTTTCATATAAAACATTATATGAGATTCAATTAATGGCATATAATAATAATATTAATATTAATTAATTAAAAAACTTACTGTAAATGCGAAGCTTCTTTTTGGTTGGGCGAGGTTTCAAATCTAAGGTGGAATCGGAAGTATCAGGCAAGAAACGATCCAAACGAAGAAGATTACGATGATTGTTTTCAAACATGGTACGGACGAAGGAGGCTTCCATGGAGTTCAAGTAACGCACGTGTTTTTCATCGGTCCAATACTCCGTTTGGTCACTCTCCGTCACGTGTTCTGATTTCATTATATCGCCGGTGAAATATTGAGGTTTGGAGTTAGGGTCAGCTGATACAAGTTTCTAATCTGTAATGAAATGAAGAAGTCGATTTATCATATAAAAATATTGGGGGGCTTTTATTTTTATAGAGAGCACAGTTTTTGGTTTGGAGGCTTCCGTTAGAATATGACGTACTCGCTATGTTTAGCCGAAAAGTGTACTCTTTTTTTTTAAAAAGAAGAAGAAGATATTTTTATGATTACTTTTGTTATTAATAAAATAAAAATGTATAAATTTATTATTTTATGTTTATAATTAATTATATATTAATATTAGGATAAATTATTATTAAAAAAATTTACTTGTTACAATATTTCCTTCTTTTTTTTTTAGAAAAATAATATGCTTTTAAATAAAGATATTGAATCAGTTATCTTAAATAATTGACTTGTATTAAATGATAATTTAATTTATAAATTATTTTTAATTTAAATTTTAATAAGTTAAATCAAATAATTTATAAGTATATTATGATAATTATTGTTAGTAAGTATTTTTTAAAAAATTAACTTGCAAGTTATTATTAATAGAAAAATTATATAATATTTTATAATTAATGAAAAGGTTGGTTTGCTGGGTTTAATTGTTACAAAATAGTAATTATTTAAAATAAACAAGCAATCATAATATAACAAATAAATTTAGCTTTGTTTTAGACTGAGACATAAAATATCTTCCATTCAAGATGCGTGAACTAGATAATTTGAAACATCTACTCCAAGGTACAAATAATACATAAATTATCATTATATTGTTAGATAGATATATAATAAATAAACTAGTTTTTAATTAAAATAATATTTAAAATTTTGAACAAGTTACATCAGTCAAATTCAAATAATTTTTTTTATAATTTAGTGTATGATTTGAGATATTAAATAATAAATTTTTTATTTAAGATTAAAAGAAAAAAATTGTTACTAATTTTTTAATTAAATGTTAATATTATACATATAAATATAAATTTCAAAAGATATATATAACAAAAACATTATTTTATCATATTTAAAATTAAATTAAATAAAAAATTAACTTAATTATTGGATATTTTTTTATAAATAAACAAACTTAAATTATAATAATAAATAAATTTAAATGATATAAATTTATAAATAAATGAAATAACGTTAAATATTAAAGAGAGAGAACAAGGAAGGATGCCAAATTGCCAGCGCCATAGATATAGCGAACGGGCCGGCAAAGATATTTTCAACGCATAATGAAAAAGCGACCAATACAAAGGACTTGAAAAAATATCTAAGTACTTTATTAGATTCAATTTTATGGGAAACGTCTGACAGATATTTTAGTTGCTTTATTTATTTATTTTTTGATTAATTTTCTAACCAAAAGATATTTTTGTACGAACTATGATCTTTTTCTTAGAAATGGAGAGAGAAAGGGAAAGAGGAAAAAATATCTTACTGAGGAATTATTATTTAAAATTTAATATGGGATGCTGACCTACCTACTGCAGTCCAGTTAAGGGCTCTGATTTTTGTCTTCGTTTTTTTTTTCTTCTACTTATTTATATTTATAAAAAAAATTAGTAAACTTATTTTACCTTTAATATATATAATAATTTTAAATTATTATATATAAAATAATATTTTAATTTATAGTTTAAATTTGACATATTCTTCTATCTTGATATTCAAAAACTTTTATATTAGTCACTTACTACGATTATGTAATTTATTTCGATCATTTAAAAAAATTATTAATATTTATATATAATTAAATGTATTTATATAAAATAATTCTTTAAACTCATATAATTGTTGATATTAATTATGACCCTCCAAATTTACAAATGTATCCTTTAGTTGGTCAATGTCACCAAGTGTCTTTCGTTTAAAGAAACGAAGGGTACGACCCAGAGGATAATGGCAAAATGCTGTTGTTGGCGGGCCTTCTTTTCCATGTGATTTAAAGAGAGAAAAACAAATATTTATCATAAATTTTAATATTATACTTATAAATTAATAAAAAATATATTTTATTATTTTAATTATAATTATACGGTAACTTATAATATAAAAAATAATATTTAAAAAATTGTTTAATATGATAAGATTTTTATAAATAAATTTTTTAAACCCTATCCATATTATGCGAATATATAATTTTATGGATGAATTGTTTAAATTTTCACTTTTTTAGATTAAAAATATTATTTGATTTATTTTTTTAAAAAAAAGTTTTTAATTATTTTTATTTGTTGTTAGTTAATAATAAAGTTATATTTTTATATAATTTTTTGTTAAATATATAATATGACTTTGTATTTTAGATATATATATAAATTCAATATTTAATTAAAAAATTATTTAACATTAAAAATCATACATTATACAATAAAGATTTAACCTAAGATTTGTTAAAAAAATTAATAAATTTTTAATTAAAAATTATTTCATTAAATATATATATTTATTAAAAATTAAAAATATTTTATATATAATATGTATTATTTTATTATATTTAACGAAAAAATAGATAAAAAATTAAATTTATCGTTATCTAATATATTTTTTAAAACAAATAAATTTAAAAACATATTTTTTTAAACAAATAGGCTAAATAACCTTTAAAACCTAAACAAAAAATCTCGATGATACTATTTTCATTATTTTATGTAAAATATAAAAATATAGTTAAAATATATTTTTTATAACTAAAAAAAATATATTTTTTTCAAACTATAAAATACTAAATTTTATTTAGTTGCACTCGAAAAATTGAGTGAACATCGATACAAATAAAGATACAGCTCCACAAAAAAATACAAACACAAGAAATGCATCAATCAAAGCCACTAACACAGTATTATAGCTAGAAACCAACTATGTTAGCCAAAAGCTAAATGAAAATTTGAGAAATCAAGTCTAACCAGATGTAGCACTATACCAGAATCAAAATCCTACTGCTTAAAAACCACATCGTTCCTACAAAGTCAAATCCTTAAGAGAACATACAAATCAATTCATTGCCAACAATTATTTACTCTTATTTGAAACGAGTCCACATGAAAATAGCTTGAAATAGATCTTAAAAATAACCATGGATATATAATTAGAAGAGAAACGTGAGTAATTAGATCTTATAAAATTGGAGGCAAAAATTATTTAAAAAAAAAAAATTATAAGAGAAATTTTTTAAATTTTAAAAATTAACAAAAACAACTGCTCAATTTTAAAAAATGATAATTTTATTGTAAATTATAAATCGATATAAAACCTAATTCAATTAACAACCCGAATTATTAGACGAATTAGCCTATAAAGATTCAATATATGCTTACGTCGACAACTATACTTGTCAGGTAAATTTACATACGTATATGAGCATTGGTGTTAAAAGATCAACTATCAACTCGAGTTATATAGTGGTCGACATCAAGTTATTAAATGTATTTTTTTTATTTTTACATCAAGTTGAACACGTTATGACGTGTATCCCTTTTGCAATTGATACATATACTATATATATATATATATAAATCTTATAAGAGATGCACACATTTTTTCTACAGATTTTTTTGACTTTTCTCAACAAATCAGATCATTCCAATATTTTGATCTCATCGTAAAATTTAGGATTCGAAAATTGAGCTTTGATTTATAACTACTCATTTTCAAAGGTTCACCTTAAATTTTGGTAGAGAAACTTAGTAAATGAGTTATATTCTTTAAAATTATGTTTATCATGATAGAAATACAAACCAAGAAAAATTTAAGATTATCATACGAAGAGGTAACCTCGACATAGGTTCAAATCATTTCAACCCGTGATGAAATCAGGACGGAGATCGATCCTTATCCCTATTATGAGGTGACATGATAACTTCTTGAGCTATAATAAAATAAAATAGATAAAAATATAATATTAAAATATAATAAAATAATAAAGTAGATAATCAAATAAATTGGAAGAAATAGTAAGAGTATAAAAATATTATTAAAAATTTAAAATTTAAAATTAAATATATTGTATTACTTGTACTACAACTCCAATTGCTTATTAGCTTGAAGTATCTCATGCACATGAATGTTGCAAACTAACTACCTTGCAATTTTTATTTTTAGTACTGTCCTCCATGCAGTTACAACCACAAACTTAATGACAAACACGGAGAACAAAAAGATATAAGATCATTTAAAATAGACCAAAAACCTGAAGAAAATAGGAGCTCCATTAATGGCGCAATAGATAAAAGTAAATAAAAAAAGAATACCAAAATCAGTATATTGAAGAGAGAAAAGTACTTATTTGTTTTTTCTTATTGTTATCAGCATTGAATCTGTTCATTTGCCCTAGAAGACCATATGAATTATGAAAAAAAAGTAAAAACAGAATAAAAATTATTAATAAATCTATGTAAAATAATCAACAGAAAAGTTATTGACATTTAGTCTAACAAAGCTAACAAAAGAACCGAAATTTTAGGCTTTTTTTTCCCCTGTAAGCATGATTACTTTATTTACTATCGTATGCTTTATCCCTCTGTTTCTCTTCACCAAGCTTTTCTGCGTTGGTAGATTGTTTTGGTTATTTTATCTAAAGTTTTTTCAATAGGCATAGAAAAAAAAAGAGTAAAATTGAAATATCGGAACATGTAAATAGAAAAAAAAAATTATAAAATAAAATTCACTGTCAAATAAATACATAGGAGCAACTCCTTTTTTAATATAAGAGGGTATATATATATTATTACATTTTGTCAAAATGGATCTGAAATTTGGTGTGAGTTTTGACCCAAAAAAATGTAGACATCGCCAATTGAACCGTAAACCGAGCCAACTAACTAACGGGTCGGATTGAGTGGTCTTTTAATTTTGGTCCATTAAAGTGCGGACCCGTCAGGATCCAAACACGTCCGCAAATGCCCACCACTACCAGATAGCGGGTCGGAGCAACATGGACCATACCAAACAATTTCACAAACCAGGATGATATGAAGAAATAGGCGATACATTGACAAAGAGCTGCTTAGCTTCTCAAGCTTTCGAGCCTAGAATCGCCGGCCCATAGCCGAAGAGACTACTAGCATAGCACCCAACATTAACGGCCTGCGAGAGTAAGATTCTGTTTGCTGAATTGTGCATACTTTCACTTTCTCGATCTGGGTAATTTTCCTCTCGAACCATGATCTCAACTGGTTGAAATTAACTGGGTTATTGTTGATTTCAAATTTCAAATCTATAGCACCTTTTGGTGCCAGTTTATCAAGCTCATTTAATTCGATGCAGTTATTTTGGTCAAATTAAATTTCCTTCCTGATTACTAAAAAACAGGTTTTTTTCTTTTATTTGTTATGCGGCGATTTCTTCTATTCACATATGTTTTGCCCATGGAATTGGATAATTGGTTGCCCTCGGAAATTTTTACTAAAGAAAATAAGCAATTATGATTAATCTATGCCGAAATGGATCCCCTTATTAAAGCAAATGTGAAATTACTTTCATATGGAAGAGTAAAAATTAACCTATTGGTGGTAAATTCTAAATTGAATTTTCGTGATCTTGGTGTCAAATTTCAAATTGAATTCTATTGGTAGCTAGCCGAGTTAAAAATGATTTATTCTTGGTTGGTATAAAATTTTAATTTAGTTTCTCCTTATTTGTCCATAAATAGAAAGCCAATCATTCAATTTGAAATCATCTCAATCATTTCAAATACAAAGTCTTAGTTTGTGAAAGGTTTCTCCACTTAGAGAACTCTTTTCTCATTTTGAGAAAGAGAGATTAATTGTATTCTTCTATTATAATAGAGATATATTTCTCGTTCTCTCCTTATATTTAGAGAGAGGATTATAAATCTTTCGATATAGTGATTTCCTTTCGACCTTTTTTCTATGGAGTAACCCTTAATTAATTTAGGTGAATCACGTAAATTCTTGTGTTCATTTTATATTCATTTTTTCAATTTCACTTTAGTTGCAAGCTAATTTCAACCCCTAATTTCCTAACAGTTATCACAACTAGGTTTCTTTTGAGTATAAAAGCTAGACATCAAAAAATAGTTTTCTGTCTTTAGCATTTGTTGTTGCCTCGCCGTATAATACTTGTCTATCGTCAGAGGTACTTGCCACATTTCCTTGAGCGTTTTTTGACTCACAGTCTCCACTCTTCTTCTTGTTCCAACAACCCCTTTTGAAATGCTCTTTTTGTCACAATTGTAGCACTTGATATTCTTTTTCCAAAACAGTAGCAATAATTTTGTCGAAAACTAGATAGTTTGTGAGGGTGTTGTTCGTCATGTTGATCATACAAGTCA
Source organism: Hippophae gyantsensis (assembly GCA_030763125.1). Lineage (NCBI taxonomy): Eukaryota > Viridiplantae > Streptophyta > Magnoliopsida > Rosales > Elaeagnaceae > Hippophae > Hippophae gyantsensis. Next base: position 2,324,786 of record CM061039.1, on the reverse strand, counting down.
AGTAGATTTTGAAGTAGAAATTCTACATGTTTGGCTTTCTTTATCTTGTAACCTATTGAGATAAGTTGCGAAAAAAGAGTATTAACGGTGTTGATGTAGTCTGTCACCGGTGTGGATTCCTCCATTCAAAGAGTGTAAAGTTTCCTCTTTAAGATCTTATTGTATAGTGACTTGTCTCATACAGTCTTGTTAGAGTATCCCAAATCTCTTTTGTAGTTTTTTTTTCTGTCACACTAGATAACACTCCATCAATTAGTGTCAAGTGCAAATTAGCAATTGCATTGTTGTCCTTCTCGTTTCACTTGTTGTCATCAGTGATTTTTGTTGATTTATCTTCAATTGTTGCCAAGTAATTGTCCTTCCTTAAAATTGCTTTAATCTTTACTTTTCACAATAAAAAATTAGTCCCGTTGGACTTCTTAATATTGAACTTTGTTACCATTTGTTCATAACGATCTGTTTCTCACTTGAATTAGCTTCAACTATTCATTGTGAACAGTAACAATATACATGAAAAGTAACCCACAACCAAGCTCTAATACCATTATTAGGAAATTATGGGTCGAAGTTGGCTTACAACTAAAGTGAAACTGAGAAAATGAAGATAAAATAAACACAAGTATTTACATGGTTCATCTAAATTAATTAAGGGTTATTCTATAGGCAAAAGCTTGAAGGAATTTACTATATCGAATGATTTAAAATCCTTTCTCTACATATAAGGAAATAACAATAAATCTATCTCTCTTATAATAGAAGAATACAATTATCCTTTCTCTATCTCTCAAAATGAGAAAATAACTCTCTAAGTGGGGAAACCTTCAATAACTAAGACATTGTATTTAGGATGCTTGAGATGATTTCAAATTAAATGGTTGACTTCCTATTTATAGAAAACTATGGGAAAACCAAATTAAAATTTGGTAGCCATTAAGAAAAAATCATTTTTGAATTTTGTTAGTTACTAAGAAAATTCAATTTGAAATTTGAAATTTGCCACCAAGAGAATTCGATTTGTAATTTGCCACCAAGAGAATTCAATTTGGAATTCTTTAGGTCAATTTTGATTATTTAATGTGATAATAATTTCATATTTATTTTCATTCTTCCACTTAAAATTATCTTTCACGGTTAGCTCTTCTGATTCCTTTTGCTCAAATCTTGTTGCTTACGTCTCTACTAAGTCGTATGAGGATTGACCACATACAAACTTATAAGTGTTGATTAGTTTTGTTATTATATCTACTAGGTTTTCATCTGTGTGAATCTTTTGCATATTCACTCTTCCTTCCTCCACTACTTTTCGAAGAAGTGGTATTGAACCCTTATGTGCTTTGTACGTGAATGAAATGCTAGATTTATTGTGATATGTAAGTCACTTGACTGTCACAAAATAGAACAATCTTTTCATGCTTGTGCCTGAGTTACTCCAATAATCTTTGAATACAGATTGTTTCCTCCAGCTCACAACTCTTCTTGTAAGTGTAAACATATTGCCTATAGTGGATTTGTTATTGTTAAGATCTCCTGTAAAATTTGAATCAATATCGCCCTTGACAATAAATTATGATATTCTGTAACATAATGCAATATTTGAGGTTCCTCTTATGTATCTCAGAACCCTCTTTATAGTATTTCAATACTCTTGACCAGGATTTACCATGAATCAACTGACTGCTCTAACTGTTTGAGTAATGTCTAGCGTTGTACATATCATGACAAACATTAAACTTCCCATTAATGATGCATATGGTACTAGAGACATCTCCCTTCTCTCTGCTTCACTACTAGGACACATAGCTGAGGATAGCTTGAAATTAACAGGAGATGAGGTTGAAATTGGCTTATAATCTTGCATGTTAAAGGTTGCAAGATCTTATTGAAGTAGTTCTTTTGAAAAAGCCAAACCTTCTTGGTATTTCTGTCTTAGTGAATCCTAGAATCTTGTTTGATGGTACGATTCGTACTATTCAAGAGGTACGACATATGAAGGGCTTGAAAGACAATCTATTGTTTTTAGGGCAAATAGATAGTCTTGGGTGTAAGACACATGTTGAAAATGGAGTTATAAAGATTGTTAAAAGTGAGCTTGTGGTGTTGAAGGCAGAAAAGATCATAGTAAATCTATTCATGCTTAAAGGGAAAACACTACAGGAAGCTAATGTATGTGTCACGTTAGCTAGCAAAGGAGATGAGTGGGCGATGACGTGGTATTTGAAATTGGGCCACATGTCAGAACAAGGTTCGAAGATTCGTTCAGAGCGAAAGTTGCTTCCACAACTCAAATTGATAACTTTACTGTTTTGTGAGGATTGTGTTACAAGTAAACGACATAAATTGAAGTTTAGCATATCTAGTGTTAGCAGTAAATGCATTCTAGACTTGATTCATTTTGATGGATGGGAATTACTGAAAATTTCCTTAAAAGGATCAAAGTATCTTGCATCTTTTATTGATGATTATTCTAAGAGAGTTTTGGTGTACCCAATCAAGAAGAATTCAAATGTGTTTCCAGTTTTCAAAGACTTTAAAGCACATGTAGAACTTGAATATGGAAAGAAGACCAAGTGCTTGAGGATGGATAATGGAAGAGAGTATATAAATGACAAGTTTCTTGCACTTTGTAAGCAATAAAGTATTAAAAGACAGATCACAATCACATACACACCTTAAAAAAACGGAGTGGTGGAGTGGATGAACATAACTCTTTTTGGGCAGAAGCAACCAATAAGAAGAATTCAGATGTGTTTCCAGTTTTCAAAGACTTCAAAGCACAGGTAGAACTTGAATATGGAAAGAAGATCAAGTGCTTAAGGATGGATAATGGAAGAGAGTATATAGATGATGAGTTTCTTGCACTTTGTAAGCAATAAGGTATTAAAAGACAGCTCATAATCACATACACACCTTAAAAAATGGAGTGGTGGAGTGGATAAACATAACTCTTTTTGGGCAAAAGCAACCAAAACTACCTATTATGTGGTAAATTGATCGTCATTAACAACAATTGAGTTAAAAACGTCGATGGAGATATGGAATGGCGAGTTAGTAGATTACTCTAGTGTACATTCATTTGGATGTTCTTTGTACATGATGTACAATGTCCAAGAAAGATTGAAGTTGGATCCAAAGGTGTATGTTCTTGGGGTATGCTGATGGTGTAAAGGGGTTTTTCTTGTGGGATCCCACTACTCGCAAGCTTATAAGTAGCAGGGATGTGTGATTAACACTAACAAGTTTGTATGTTTTCGATCCTTGTACAACTTAGTGGAGACGTAAATAGTATGATTTGAGCAAAGGCAGTCGGAAAAGCTAACTATAAAAGATAATTTTAAGTGGGAGAATAAAAGTAAATATGAAATTACTTCACATTAAAGAGTCGAAATTGACTTAAAGATTTTGGTTGTAAATTCTAAATTAAATTCTCTTGGTGGCTTGCAAAGTTTAAAATGATTTCTTCTTGATGGTCACCAAATTTTAATTTAGTTTCTCCATATTTGTCTATAAATAGAAAGCCAACCATTCAATTTAAAATCATCTTAAGCATCCCAAATACAAAGTCTTAGTTTGTGAAGGTTTTCCTACTTAAAGAGTCATTTTCTCATTTTGAGAGAGAGAGGATAATTGTATTCTCCTATTATAAGAAAAATAGATTTCTTGTTATTTCCTTATATTTAGAGAGAAGATTGTAAATCTTTCGATATAGTGAATTCTTTTCGGACTTTGTCCGTAGACTAACCCATAATTAATTTGGGTGAATCACATATATACTTGTGTTCATTTGATCATTTTTACTTTAATTGCAAGCCAACTATGACCCATAATTTCCTAACACTTGAAAAATGTATATTTTCAATGGAAGGCTTTGGTGATATTTGAATTGTCACCTTCATATATCTTTGATTTTCTCTTTTGTTAATCTCCAAAAGTTTTTAATTTTAACCCTTTGATGCTTGTTGGCACTCGTGGATCCAGCTCTCATACTTAGAGAGGCACTAGTCAATAATTAACAATGTTAAATTTGCACAAAAAACTTACAAATTAATTATACATTAGAGCTAAAAAAAATTAACAAATAAAAATTATTGAACAAATAATGGGGTTTGTTATAATTTTATTAAATTTTAATTAAAAAATAACCAAGTTTACACATAAAATTTAAGCTTAAAAGATTTTGCACTTAGAATATGAGTTTAAATTTTAAGTTGTGATGGAGCACTATATGGTAAATATAATTTACTTTCATAAAAATTATAAACTTTTACGCTTAAAATTACAGTACCCCCCAAAAAAATAAAAAATAACATGTACATCTGCTCATATTTGTTGGGACTGCTGATAGATCTGATTCTAGAACTGCCAATCTGCCATGATATGTTGAAAAAAAAAATTCTCATAGTAATGATAACATATCAAGGATTTAATAAAAAGAACAAAGACTGTATGTAAAGTACCGACTTAAGTTGGTTGCTGAGTTCATATCTCAGTAAAAAGTTGGTGTGAATATAAGGTTAGAAGTTGCAGATGCATTAGCCAGCTGCCTTCTACTACAGTTAGCAAAAGCTTAGCATCTCCTTAGAAAATTTCCCGTTCAATCACCATCCCCTAGATATCGTTAGGTAAAAAAAAAAAAGAAGTTTGAATTTTAAATAGATGGGTTCCATTTGGTATTTTTTAACTTGTCGTCTTTGTTCTAATTAATGACAGCCGTTCCTATTGTGTTTCCAGAATTTTGAAGGGGCATTTTCAAGGAATTCAATTTAGACGTTATGAAGTACTCTTTTTTCATATAGTCTGTTGGAAAGAAGAAAATAACGAGGAAGGCTACCAAGGGCAGCAATGTTTTCATTGTTTTATGGACTTTGGAAATATATATTTAGTAAGACAGAGTTTCATATTCTTATCCTTGGAATTGACAAGGCCGGAAAGACGGTAATTCATGGTCTTATCTTATCTATTTTCAAAGTTTTATCTTCCGATCTGTTCAGTTACTATTCTCTTGGACTTCATGACTTTTTTCTTCTTTAAACATCTTCATATGTACTGGTTCAAAAATTTTATGCATGATTTGTAGACTTTGCTAGAGAAGTTGAAATCTATATACTTGAACGTGGAAGGTCTTCCTGTTGATCGAATTGTTCCTACTGTGGGTCTGAATATTGGTCGTTTAGAAGTCTTAAATTCAAAACTCATGTTTTGGGATTTGGGAGGTCAGGTATGTAAAATTAATTAATGAAATTTATTATTATTATTATTATTATTTCTTGAATGATTATTTCAGATTATTTTCTTCACACGTTGAAATTGTTACAAGCTATTTTATGCAGGTAATCGTGATCCCTGTGGAAGAAGCATGATCTGCATCCATTTGAAAATATGCATATAAATTGTAGCATCCTTATTAAGCATCATTGTACTTTACCTGTGGCAAGCAATATAAGTGTCAACATATGGTTCAAGACAAAAGTAACAATAATATTATGGATTTACCACGTCTTAGGTGAATTATCACTGGCCTAAAATGTTATATGCCTAGTAATAAGTTTACGAATAGTTTTTGTAGGTATATGTCCGTTTGATTTGTATTAGATCCGTTTGACTTGTATTACATACAAATATCATCTATTTTTCTAGCTTATTTGTTCATAACACGATCTGTACATGATCAATCTTTCTTTCATAACAAGTCATACTTCCGTTTTTCATTTTTCTTTAGATGGTCGTTTTATGATAATTGATGCAAGATTTATTATCTTAATTTTTGTGGCAGATGGGTCTTCGCTCAATCTGGGAGAAGTACTATGAAGAAGCCCATGCAGTGATATATGTAATTGATGCCACATGTCCGTCACGCTTTGAAGATTCAAAATCTGCATTGGGTTGGTTTTTTTTTATTATTGAGTTTTGTGAAAACAGAATCATGTGTTATTGACTAGCTTTAATCTGTACTGAAGAGCTTAAAACTATTTTAACATCATGCTGTTCAATATATTGCGCCAGAAAAAGTTCTACGACATGAGGATTTAAAAGGAGCTCCCCTTTTGATATTAGCGAACAAACAGGTGATACTAACTCAATACAACCTTCAAAAAAATTTCGGCTTAAATTCAGAACATGGTTGTCATAACTTTAAGAATCTTAAACTTCTCTTGTATACTATTAGGTCATAAATTTTCACAAATGCCCTTTATTTTCCTTTTCAAATCATGTATAGTGCTCTGTACAAATTCATCTTTCTTATTCCATTGTATGATTTGATTCGTCAAATAACTTTCCACCTGCTATTCAATTTTCTTATGCTCGATCAACTTCATAGGTAGTTGAGAAAATTTCATTTGCATTCCAGTCAGCAGTATTCACATTTGTTATGTCCTCTTGATAGCAGGACTTGAATGACGCTGTATCCGCAGAGGAACTTGCTCGATATCTAGACCTAAAGAAGTTGGATGAAAGAGTTTACATGTTTGAAGCTATTTCAGCATATGATGGGTGAGTAAAGTTGCACCATTGCTGAATTTTTAAATGGAAATTTCAAATCTAGTAGATCTTTAAATAAAAAAAATATGCATCTATGAATGAAAAGATCTCGTCTAAATCTCATTCTTGGTGCTATTTAACAAATCTACTCACGTTTTGAAATATGATTGCAGACTTGGAATCAAAAATAGTGTAGAGTGGTTGGTGGAGGTAATGGAGAAAAGCAAGAGAACTGAAATGTTGAGAGCCCGTGCAAGCGTAACTGGTCCTTCATCCGCTTAAAGGAACCAACCGCACCAATGTGCAGTTTTCTTGCCCTGCTTTTGTGGTACTTTGTGTAAATAAATCATGGGTTTAATTTGATTATTACTATTATTACAAGTTGATTAAGTTTTTGTTGGGACTTCCAGTTCTTAAATTTTTAATTGACAGTTTAATAGTTGAGAGGATAAACTTATCTAGGCCAAACGGCATCACTAGTCTCCTACTCATTGATAGTGACTTACTCTTCAAGGTGGAACATAAGTGTGGGTTACATGACTCAGTTTTAAAGTCATTAATTATTTTCAGTAAAATTATATTTTAATCTTTTATTTATTAGTTGTGATATCATAAGTTTAGAAATCTTTACAAAAGTGAGGTAAGATAAATCTATTATCTTTGTAAAATAGACTTCTAAATTTTTTTTTTAATATAATGAATTTGTGAAGTAACTCTTGTCTAATTACAATTTCTTTCAATATAACATATTTAAATAATTTTTTTTCATTTAAAAAAATACAGTGAATTAAGCATAGTTACTAATATTTACAAATAATATAAGTAAAATGACCTTAATTTTTCCCTTCATTTGTTTAAAAAAAATGGAAAGGAAGTTCCAAGCCACTTTTTATAATTATATTATATAACATATAAAAAATACTATAAGTCAAAGAGAAGAGTAGCTGATACTGTCAGGGGCAGCTATCCTGAACAGTCAAACACTACTCGGCAATCAGAAGCATATCTAATCTTCTAAGGCGATACCGCTTTTCTGTAAAATAAAAAAATAAATTTAAAAATAAGAATATAAATTACAACTTTAAAACTATATATATATATAAACTCAAAATATTACATTTAGGTATTTTTATTATTATAAAAATTTAATACACCATTTAATATTAAATAACATCTAAAAATAACAAATTAAAATATAATTATTTAAATTTATTTAATAATAATTGTCCTTTAATAGAATATAGTTTAATAATATTATTTTTGTTATGTTATTTTTGATATTATAAGTATTGAATATATTATTTTTTAAATACGCTTAACACAACCCTACATAACTTTAACTTGGTTCCTCAGTTGCATCTCTCACCTTCGGTTTCTTGTTTCGAAAATATCGTAGAAGAAATAAAATAAATAAAAATCTATGCTTCATATCTTGCAGTTAAGGAATCGGAAAATTGCCCAGGAACGACAACGATTTGTAATTCAAGGTGTCTCTTTCTCTCCATCCCATCCTTTTCTTCGTCTTTATACTTTCATTATTGTATGTAATTAAGGGCTATACTTGAGTGAAAATTGGATCTAATTTGTAGATCTGTTTTCAAATCAGAAAAATCTGAAATCTAGAAACGTGGGAATTAAACCGGCATTCAGGTTCCATGTCTTTCTGTTTCTTCTGAAGTGAAATATATACATAATTTTTTTAATAGAATTCAAATTTTAGATTTTTATTTTCTGAAGATTTTTACTCACTCAAATGGTATCATATTTTTTTTAAATAAAAAAAATATGAAAGGGAAACTAATGATAGAGTTCGACAAGCAAATGGGACATGTAGATAGAGGTTTAAATGTTTGGTCATGAACATTTTTTCAATTTCTATAAACGAAATTCAACACCAAAAACTTAATACATGGATTTTTTTAAAAATTATTTAAAAATTTAAACTTGGCCTCACTACCTCTTAATTTTATAGCCAGTGATACAATTTTGCCAGAGGATCATTCTTGAGAACTCCCTGTTAGGACAGTGAAAAGCAGAGCTTTTACTTCTTCCATGGACTGTTATTTTCTGCTTTTAAGACCATGTAAAATCGCTTATGGTAGTAAAAAAGGTTTATGAACCAAACACCATGAATGATCTATTTTTTTTTTTTTTTTTTGCTTCAGTACCAAACATGGGAAAAAAATTTTGTTAGAAGCACTTTCCGGCCTAGAAAGCACATTTTTTGTATGAAATCACTTTTATCATAAGCACAAGCAAATGGACCCAATTTTTCAGCTTTTCGGCTTGGAAAGCACATTTTATGTTTTCTAATATAAGCACAAATATTTTGTTTATTTCTGAAGAACTTTTTTCTGAAATCACTCTTAACATATGCATAAACAAACATACCCAAAGTCTCTGGGGCTTTAATTTGAGTTAGCTGAACAGTAAGTAATAAGTGCAACTTATATATTTTTTAGGTCATTTAACATTGAAGTTTCTTTTTGGTTGCATCTTATGATCAGTATTCAGTAGTGGGTTAAGTGTTTTTAGGTCTTTTATACGAGTTCTAATTTTTTTTATGCAGCCATCAATGAGCACTCAAGATATTAGGAGACTTCTGGTGAAAGCTTGTGACATGGAAGAAGACAGTGGATCTAATTTGAGAAGATGGGAAGATCTAGACACCGACATATTAGTGAAGGTTTTCCAAACTTTTGATATTTTTCAGTTAACTTCAGGGATTGCTCATGTTTGTAGTGCTTGGCGTATGGCTGCTTGTGATCCTTTGCTTTGGAAGACACTTGACTTGTCAATGTTAAAATCCAATTACATCAAAATTCCATTTGAGCCTTTTGTTTACGTTGATGGCCCTTCTGATAAGATGCTGACCCGTGTCTTGAAGATCTCGTTGAGTCTTAGTTGTGGAAACATTACTGCATTGTTTTTTCACTTCTTTTTATATGTGAGCGATGATCAGTTGACTTATACTGCTGAAAGGTAATTCATTGTAGTTTTCTGCTTACTTAGTCTTGTTTTGTTATTAATCATGGATTTCATATTTCTATTGTGTTTGTTAGAGTTAATTAGCATTTGATTCATCAGATTTTAAGTCGTTGATTTGACCTAAATGAACATAAACACAGTAGCTTTTATACAATCTCTGCATTTTTGTTCTGAATTTTATTTTGGATTCAGATTGCTAATATTTCACAATCTTAAGCTAAGTTCATGTATGGAATATCTACAAGAGGAATGCGATGGTCACACGCTACTTATATGGTGTCATGTGGCAGAATTATTTAGAAAAATGAATCCCTTCTCTATTTTCCAAGATAATTTTATCATGTGCCACGTAGGTGCAACAGTTGGTGCAAATTTGTGTATTATTAGCATTTCTCGTATCTACATTTTACAATATCCTGTATGGAATATTTGGATGTTAAGCTCTGAGCTGCACATAAGGTCATTTTTCTTATATTTTGTACATTCTGAGATAGTTTTCAACAATCAGGTTGCAAAATGCTTGCAAACTTTAGTCTAATTTAGGCGTTTTTTATTTTATTTTTGTGACCTTAAATGGTGTCTAGATTGGTTCAACTAATCTGCAATTTCCTTCATAGTAGGTGTCCATGGCTCAAACGACTTGTTCTGCCAGCTTGGAACAGGATAAAGAAAACCGGGATTTGCAAGGCCATTCGTGCATGGAAAGACCTTGAATCCCTAACAATGCCAAGCATTGCAAAACCACCATACCTTATGGAGGAGATATCAAAGAATTGCAAAAAATTTCGCGAACTCAAGATTATGGGTAGGTGTGATGTAAATTGTGCTAAAACATTAGTTACGTTTCTTCCAAGATTGAAGGTTTTAAGCCTCCGGTGCTCGTTGCTTCACAAGGATGCTCTGCTCATCATCTTGGAAGGCTTACTTCACCTTGAAGTTCTGAATATATCACATTGCCTTTTGGTTGAAATAACTCGTTACGGTGGACAAATGATAGTTGTTGAAGAACTTGATAAATGTATACTTGAGAAGGCATCACGGTTACGTGTATTTCTGACTTGCATGGAGGACTCTTGCATCATGTGCCAGCGAATAAAAAATGATGAAGGCCTCATGAGGTGGTACAAATATGAAGAAGGATTATGGAAAGCTGATGAGGTGAGCTCTCTAGCTGTTAATTAGAGAAATATGGTAATGTATCATAGCTTATAATAACAACGTTCTTAGTTTTTGCTTATGTAAGTGTATTTAAGCAATGAAAATAACAAATCTTATGTACTTTTTAAGTAGTAGTTTTGGTGTAAACATGATAATTTTCTGTTTACTGTCCACTGTGTGGTAGGTTTGGTTGTTACCAATAATATAGTCAAATTCTTGAGATTAGTTACTTTAGGTGTTAAATGCGTTAAGTTTAATTTAACTAAGTATTAAGTGATTTAGTTGCGTTACCATTGATTTTTCCATGGGCATCACGTGTAACATGTGAAATTACTTCGAACATGTAATAATCAGAATTACTCGTGTTTTGCTGGATTATGATTCAGTAATTGTACTGTTTAAGCATTCAGGGCTTTCAGGGTTGAATTAATTTTTTTCAACATTGTATAAACAAAAAAGGAATATATTAATACATATATTATAATATAGTAAAAGACATTTATGGATTTAAAATTCATTACTTTTAAATAATGTAAATATTATTTAATTAATATTAATTTATTAGATTAATTATGCTAATTTTAACATTAATTAAGTATATTTTTAAAAAAAGAATCTTAGTTAAAAGTGCGTGTAAATTACTACTAACCCAATGGTGATCCTAAAACTTGACAAAATTAATGTGATGCGAAAGTGGTTATGATTATTAATACCGATCACCACACCCATCATATGATTTAGTAAGAGTTGGTTTAAAAACGAAAAACATGTGTTATTTCTCCAAAATTATATTTTAATAAGAACACTTCACTTATAATTTTTACACATATATGAATCACCTCAAAATAATAATTACAAAAAATTAAGTTAACTTATTTTAAAAAAAGTAAAATATTATTACATGTATTTAGTTATTGTATGCAAGTTTGTAAGGTATATAATATTGAATGTATATTTATAACAAATGTTAAAATAATTAAAATCTATTTATAAATAAAAATTAATTATATTATAATATATAAATTGATTTACTTTTAACTCATCACTTTAGATAAAAAAAATATTTTAAAAAAATGTGTGAATAACTTGTGTTATTATTTTTTAGAGAAAAATATCATAAAAATTTATGTAAATTTTGATGTTTAGTTACTTAAATTAGAATTAATTTTATAAAATGATCTAAGAACATATTATATTATTTTAATAATTTTTATTAAAATATTATTATTTTTTATCAATTGATTAAATGTAATTAAAATATAAATATTTAATAATAATAAAATTATAATTAATATTAAAAAATTCATAGTGTATTTATCTTTTAAGTTAAATGTTATTATTTTATTTTAATTTTTTTAAAACTAAAAAATATATTTAAATTATATTATTTATTTTTTCTTAAATTATATCATAATAAATTTAATTAAATATTCATATTTTAATTATTTAATAAATAATAATAATATTTTAAATAAAAATTATTAAAACAATATAAAAAATTATTAATTAATCATTTTTATAAAATAAAAAAAATAATATATATTTTAATTTAAATAATTATACCACACAAATAACACTTCCCTTCCAGCTCACGGCATTTTTTAAACACGCTTTAACACCGAGCCCCATTTGGTAACTTGGTTCCTCAGTTCATCTCTCTCCTTCAGTTTTCTGTTTCGAAAATACCGTAGAAGAAATAAAAAAAAAAAAATCCATGCTTCATTTCATGCAGTTAAGGAATCAGAAAATTGCTCAGGAACGACAATGATTTATATTTCAAGGTCTCTCTTTCTCTCCATCCCATCCTTTTCTTCGTCTTTATACTGTCATTATTGTATGTAATTAAGTGCTATACTTGAGTGAAAATTGGATCTACTTTGTAGATCTGTTTTCAAATCAGAAAAATCTGAAATCTGGAAACGTGGGAATTAAACCGGCATTCAGGTTCCATGTCTTTCGGTTTCTTCTGAAGTGAAATATATACATGATTTTTTTTTAATAGAATTCAAATTTTAGATTTTTATTTTCTGAAGATTTTTACTCACTCAAATGGTATCATATTTTTTTAAAATAAAAAAAAATGTGAAATGGAAACTGTTTGAGCATTTTAGCTCGCACATGTATAGGGATATCTGCGAGGGTCTCTAACTGTTACGGGTCTTTCCCCTGGCTAAGTGGAACGCATTTCTTCCAGCCTCTATAAACCTGAGGTACTTAAGGGCCAGGTCCAGGTTCAGGTTCGAGGCTGGGGAAGGGTGGAAGAAATCAGACGATAAGTGAATCACCATACAGTTCTAAAAATTCTATCTTTTTAAATTTGAATTAATTACAGACAATTTCGAATTCATATTGGATTCAAATGATAAAAATCAGACGATTTCGATAATCCCTATTTTAATTTTTAATCATAGCCATTCTAAACGACTATTGCCTCCATTGCAGACTCACCTGAAAATCATACAAACATTCTAACGATTTAGGAGCAGACTCTCCGAGAAGAGAAAAAATGGTGTTGGGGTCAACGGTAGTCAACACCTATCCTCTATCGAGCTACACTTTTGGGACTAAAGAGCCCAAGATGGAGAAGGACACTTCTGTAGCTGATCGTCTTGCTCGCATGAAAGTCAAGTATGCTCTTTTCCATTTTTCCTGTACTTTATGACTTTTAAACCCTAGTACTTTTTTTTGTTTTGTACTTTGATGGGTTCGACATTATTGCTCATTCTGAAACCCTAGAAGGATTTATGTGAAATTTCTATTCTGATTTTGCTGCCTAAAAGCCTTTCTCATGTGAATTTTAACCCAATTTTTAAATGATTAAATGTTGAATTTACAGCTATATGAAAGAAGGAATGAGAACGAGCGTGGAAGCAATTTTGCTGGTATTTTTTTTAATAAATAACTTTATCACTACACTATTTGTTTATTGTTGTATACATTGATAGCTTAATTTGGATCTTTTGCATTGCTAGGTTTCATTATTGTAAAAGAAAGAAAGAAAAGCTATAGATATACATTTGTTGTCTACCAGCCATTCTCTTCTGATAAAGCTTGGTTTCAATTCATTCACCGTACAAATTATTGAATTTTGCTTGAAATGTTAGACTAATTCCTTGTGCTTTAATAAGTTATGTTTGTTAGCTGCCGAATATAGTTTCAGATTAGGATTGTTTCATTTGCAAAGTATTGAAGTTTTGCTTGGAATATTCGAAGCATGCTTTGTATTTAGCAATTACTTAGTCAGAAATTCTTGAATTTGTTTCACCGGGTAGTGACCTGTAATATTAACACAAGCTTCTTTGCTGTATTTGATGTCTATTCCTATTCACAGCCTCCTGTCATCATGCTACTTGGATAGAAGAATCTTATTTCTGATATATGTCTAGGTTACCTAACTTCTTACTTTTGGCTCAACTTATTCCTTGTGTTGCAGGTACAAGAACATAATCATCCTCACATACTTCTCTTGCAAATTGGGAACACATTTTGCAAACTTCCTGGAGGGCGTCTGAAGCCAGGAGAAAATGGTATTTTTCTGGTCAATGCATACAATCTAATCCTGTATTATCTCTTTTTCTTAATGCAACCCTAAGTTCTATTTTTTTATTTTTTTTATTCTTTGTTTCTTGGTTATTCGTCAGAAATTGAAGGATTAAAGAGGAAGCTGACAAGCAAGCTTGGTGCTAACTCACCTGCTCTCGTGCCCGATTGGCAGGTCTTTTCAATATTTACCTGTATAGTTTATTATTAGAGAAATGTCAAATTAAATTTTTGAGTGTTGTTAAATGGATTGAATCAAAACAAAAATTAAGAGAGGAATGAAATGAAAGACGACTTTGCATATCTCAAATCAGCTTAGAATGCAATAGTTTAGACTTCTGTTAACCTTTGCTGGATGTTTCAGAGTGTCCTTGTATGTTTGTAGTTGGAAACTTGTGTGCCGAGAAATGTTGATTTGAACATGTTTTTATCTGCAATGTTTGTGTTAATGGTATAGTGATATTTAGCTTATGTTTTCTCCATACTTTTGGACAGATAGGAGAGTGTGTAGCTATCTGGTGGAGGCCAAATTTTGAGACCATAATGTATCCCTATTGCCCCCCTCATATAACAAAACCTAAGGTAATTGTTACTTTGTTTCTACGAAAGTTTTTTTTTTTTTGTGGTTTTCTTCATATATTATAAATGATGGTTCTCCTAGTCTGAGTTTTTAATATTTATTGTCTTTCTCATTCTTGTCGTGCAGGAGTGTAAGAAGCTTTTTCTTGTTCACTTATCTGAAAGGGAATACTTTGCTGTGCCCAAAAATTTGAAACTTCTTGCTGTTCCATTATTTGAGCTCTATGATAATGTTCAGGTATGGTGTTTAGATGATTATCCTAAAATAATTAAAGTTTCACTCAAGTAAAGCACTTTTAAGAGGAACACATCCAAGCGAACCTTTATGTACTTATTTTGGAGTCTTCTGTTGATGTACCAGTGCTTTGTATGATTGCATGAATGAGATTTTCTTTATTCACACGTATGGCCTTGGATTTTTCTGCAGTAACACCCATTTATCATTTCTTCACAGAGATATGGGCCAGTTATCTCTACCATTCCTCAACAGCTTTCAAGATTCCAATTCAACATGATTACTAATTGATTGGCATGTCTCTGGAAGATACTTCGAGGTTAATGCCTTTTTTTCCAGGACTGCTCAACAAGTTCGCACTAGGATTTAAAATGCTAAGTACTATCTGCTTTTATTTGAGGACTCTTCAATTAAGCATGTGACTGAAGCTTATCTTGTGAAACAATTTATTTATGGGGACTCAGAATATTAGTCTTTGTGCTCCTCTTGGAGTATTCTTTTTTAGGAAGTTTGTGATGTGCTAGTTATTAGTTGTTGATCCTAAACTAACTATTTCAAGAATAGTGATGGGAAATTGAGTAGTTTTAATGTTGTTTCAGAATTTATTTGGAAATTTCATAGAACTGATTTTGCTTTAGTGTAGTAGTGTACTGGTTAGAGTACTTTAAAGAGAGTCTAGAGATTAATGTGTTGCTTAAGTTTAGAGATGTTTTGACATGTACTATAGAATTTTCTTTGATTGGACAATGAAATAGTTACACTTGGGTGGAGAATCATGTAATCAATTTTGTAATATTTGTGTAAATAGTGAACAATTCTGTCTAAACAACATTCTATATTTTTCTCTTGATGCATCAAATCTTAATGTTTTTTCCCCCTAAGAATAATCCAAATTATTTTCCCTTTACTGAAGGGACTTTTCTTTTTCTTTCTTGAGTAAATGGTATTGTTGTGATTTGAATTAGTGACTTGAGACGGGAGACTGGGGAGGGGAAGCTCTTAAGAGGGTGATCAATAATTACACATTCATTTGTTTCTTAACATCTACTTTTGTAATGTAGCTGTTGGGTACATATATCACTACAAAAATAAATTACTTTAGAGACACATTTAATGACATAATTTTATATAATTATTTGTACGGGATAAATTTAAAAAAAAATATTAAAAATATACTAATAATAGTAATAATTATTTGTAGTATATTAGTAGTATTGGAATAATTTTTAACCAGTATTGATTTTTTAAAAAAAATATTAACTAAATATTGCAATTGAAGCTATAACATTTACAAATAATTATATAAAATTGAAACAAATATTGATTTATGATTGAATATATGTCTCAAAAGGCATTTATTTTTGTAGTATATATAACTATAATATGAAAGGACCCATGTCTGAATTATCAGTTGTCAAAATGTGGTCTAAAATTAAATTAGGTTGAAAACCAACTAAGGAGCTTCTTTGGAGAAGTTCTAGTGGAACGGTATTTAGCAGCTATCTCCTCGGCTTTAAGATGATCTTCCCCCTTTTTAGCTTCGACGATTGCTTTCTTTTCCTCTGCTGCCTTGTGAATTAGGGCCATCTTGTTTCTCAATTTCTCCACATCTTCTGCCTTTTTCTTCTCAAGTTTCTCCTGTTTATGGTCATCAAATATATGTTGATTTTTTTAATTTATATTTAAGGCTCTAAAATAATAGATTTGATTGGGTTAAAGCAAAAATTACCAAAAATCATGAGATCACAATATACACGAGTTATATAAAGATGTTGTACATAAGTTATATGTTCTCGTGATTATGGGACATTTCTCTAAAATTGCATAATTTAGTATGAAAATTTTACTTTTATCGTTATCTTTTTCGTATTTAGATTAATTCATATAAAAATTTGAAGGAAAGATAATAAATGTCTTATAATATAATGGTTATATATTCTTTATGAGAATTGAAACTATAATATTATATTTTCTATCAAAATTAAAATAATATGAGTCAAACTCGATGTATGTATGTGTAACAATTATTTCAAGAAAAATAAAACTTAAATTAAAGGCACAAATGACAGATAAGTTACCTCCAACCTTTTCAGTTCAGCCTCTACTGATGCTTTCTTGCTGTTCTCCCATGCCCCAATTGATGATAGTTTCTTGTAAGCTCTATTTTCATATAATAGAATTCTTGTCAAACTATCAAATGATACAAACTGAGAAACAAAGGGGTCCAAAATTGAAGTATGATGCTTTCCAAATAGTAGCCTATTTGAAGTGTAAAAACGTGTAATAGTTGGAATAAGTGGCACAGTAGTTCAGAGCTTAACATGGTCAAAAACAATTAAGATCAACCAAATTCAGCTGTTTCTTAAGAAAATTAGAGGATTATTATGATAAAATAAATTACTTGTTTTCTGCTTTGGATTTTTCATTTTCTTCCCATGCCTTGATTAGAGACATCCTTTTCTCTGTAGTAACTCTTATCAATACAGTATCTGAAATATTTTAAAATAATAATTCAAGTCAGTTAGTCAGAGGCTCAGAGTTCATGTCGTGCTTTCAACCAATTAATTTATTTTTATTTTTTTAATTTAACAAAGTAAATAAAGGAACTTTAAATTCAAATACTACCTCTGTTTATGGAACCTTCAGTGTTTTTCTCTTCAGCCGGTTCAGTACCCTCTTCCAAAGCAGAACATGTAACGATTAAACTCATACAAGACTTGGTTTTGTTTATTCAAACTATGAGCACTTCTATTCATCCTAAATTTGTGATGATTATAAACAATGTGGCAAAATATCATTGGTTTAAAACTTGTGAAGCAAACCGCATAATATAATCATTTTACGACACGTAATTTGTAAAACATCACAAATTTATTATGTACAGACTTTTCTTAGTTTTATGCTTTATCAAATTTAATATAATCAGCAAAAAGTTAAATAGAGAGTCTTGTCTTCAACATATAATACTTGAAAGGAAAAAAAAGGTGATAGCAGTTCTAGTGTTGTGTGCAAAATATAATTTAGTCTTATGGTTGGATACTGCTAGTCTTTTTATTTACGATTTTTTAGTGTAGAAAGTTGGTACTTTCTCATAGGACTGTTAAGTGCTTTTTCTTTTTAAATAATTATTGGATTAGATGTAATCACCTTTAATGATAACAAGATTAACATTAAGAATTAATGAACTAATACATTTAAAAAAAAAAAAGGGGACTTTGTTGGCTCGCAGCCGAAAACTTGAAAAAGAAGAAGCGACTTTAAGAAAGATGCATGAAATTAAAGAAATTCATTTTCTTGTAAGTAAAACAGAACAAATATTTTATCCAAAAAAAAAAAAAGTAAAACAGAACAAATAAACAGAGGAATATTTATTGTAAAAAAAAATATTTTACTTGGAGCAATAACGAGTGCTTTGGAGTCATCAAGCTTCTCCTTTGCTTCAGGAAGAGGTGGTAGAATTACTGATTTCTCCTCAGTCACATCGTTTTTTAGTGGTTTCTCTTCCTCAAGTTTAGAGGGTTTTTCTGAGGAGGATTCGGATTCAAACTTTTTGGGCTCTTCTTCTGCCATATCTTTAAATTCTCAAAAAACCTCAGATCCTCTGAGTTTATTAGCAAAAGAAAGAAGGAGGGAGGTGGTTGAGATATTATGGTTGAAAGAAGGTAACTTTTCTATCATATGATGTTATATTATTTTGACATTATACTCTTCAATTTGTAAGAAGTATTTCTGTTCAAATAACGTAATATAAACATAGATAAAAGTATTTAGATAATTTAAATGGATGTAAATTTATAAAAATTAAAAAAAAGATATTTAAATATGTATTAAAAAATTTATAAATTTTAAATATTTTGAAAGAATCATGTGTAACATTGAGATGGATTACTTAGCTGGATGATAGCTACAACTTACCTAACTGTATATGAGTTGGGCTCATTGCCTTAGTGAAATAACCAATGATATTCGATGAGAATACAAGGCAAGCTACCCTTAAAATGTATTAAATAAATACTAACGGGATTAATGAATTAACAAAAAGCTGGAATTTCCCTTTTGGACATTTCTTATGGTCGGGAGTTAATTACTAAGGTTATGTTTTTAATTGGCTGTGTAATTTAAAAATTACTTTAAAAACAAAAGCCATTCTTTGTTTTTGTATACTTTTTATTTTATTTTATTTAAGTGAAAATTATATTCAAATTACTAATGTTCTTGTAGCCTACATTCAATTAATGAAATTGGATAAAATTTACAAACTTGTCTTAAAGATGAGAATTATATAACATTTGTTATGTGTGTATTTTAGGTCATATTTAGTTGATAATAAAGTGAATGATATAATGAAAAAAAAATTTGTTGATATTTTATGTTTAGTTTAATTAATTTAAATAAAATACAAAACATTCTACCAACATTCTTTAACAATAGATTAGACGGTTTTATATTTTTAATATTTTGTATTATCATCAATTATTTTTTCTCAATTTATTCGTTTAGAAGTAAAAATGAATATATTTTTTAATTTTTTTTCATTTATAATTTTATCATTATTTTAATTATAATATTTAAATAAATATAATAATAATTACATACAATTCATATTACCATTACCATTAACATTATATTTGTATGCAAACTAAATATGGCTATAGTGTTTATTGCTTCTAATTTTCGTCAAAAAAAGGAAGAAAAAAATTACAAAAAGAAGGTTTACCGGTCATTTTTTATTTCATACGACTCCACGTTGCTTCTAAAATGATATGTTTCCAACTTCAGCATCGTAGAATTAAAGCCAAGCTTGTAAGTAATAACCTTAAAGGTTATAAACTATAACTTAAGGTTTAGATCTATATCAAAGTCTTAAATAACCTTCTAAATAAGCTTAAACATCAAATTAATTACTCACCATTTTTCGGCTTTTGTAAGTAATCAAGTACAAATTGATATAAATAAATATTTTGTTAAGCGGTGATAATATAATAAAAAGGGAAGACAACTTCCAACAAAGGACCCGTTATTCTTTCAAAGTATTAACTTCTTTCTTCTTCGTTTTTTTTTCTAGAAATATTATCCTATTTTAAAAAACAAGGAAATATTTTTTTTTCATTTTTTGAAATAACAATTAACAACTTACGTTTTATTGATATGAACTTACATTGACATGTCTTAAAACTTCTTTATAAGAGGCACAAATTCATGGTTAGAGGTTTAAATTCAGTATATATATTATTACAAAATGTGACATTTAAGTCGTTTTTTAGAAAAAATCGACTTATAATAAATTTAAAGTCGATTCGATAAAAAACTGATACTATGTATAACATCGGTTTAATACGTCAATCAACGCTACACACATAAATTTTTTCTTTTTCTTCTTTTTTCCCCATCAAACACAACATTTTAATTTATAGCGCTGTAACACAACACCCAAAAACCCAAAACCAAGTTTCACCTCCTTCACTCTTTCTTATTTTTCGACCACCAATTCCAGTATCATTTAGTGAGTTTTATTCCTCTCCAAATTATCTTTCAAATCACCTATTTTTTTAAGCAAAATACTCAAAAAATTTATACCCATATTCTCATTTACAAAACATCATTTTTTCTTAATTTCTTTCATTTTGTCACTTTATTTACTCTTGTAAGTATTCTATGAATTATTTTATACTTATTATTTATATTTCTTTATTTTTTATATATTATGTGTTATTTTTTATGTGCATAAATTTTTGTATTAATAAATGAAATATGTTTGTTTGTTTGTTCACTGTATTTACATTTGTATTTATGAGATTTTTAAATAATTTGTAGTTATTACGATGAAATTGCGTATCTCATTTGTTTTATATGTCTATATATAGAGAGATTTAGAATGCTAATTGTATAGATTTTTTCCGTATCTTTTCAATTATTTGTATTGCTTAAAATTTGTTAAATAGATTTTGATTTTTTTTTGCTATTAATATGTGATCGATACAGATTCTAAGTATAATAGTGATATAAAAAATACAAAATTTAAAGTCGGTTCACGCGTTGAATTGACTTTAATGTTTAATTTTGGTTTAATGATATAAATTGTAATATTATTTTAAATATATATATTGGGATGTGTTAGAACTTTTAAATATAATATGCTCGGAAGGCCCATTAAGAAAGCCCGTAGTTGAGAAATTAGACCTCTAATTTAAATCTGGCGGTGTTAAATCCAGCCCAAAATCGGCTGACTGACTTTTACATCGAAGATTGAAAAGGAAAGAAACATAGACATCCTATATTTCACACAAAACATAAAATGGAGTTTAAGTAGATTTGAGTTGGAGTCTAGTAGATGTAGCTGAATATCATAGTTAAGCTTGGTCTCGCTTTGTTTGGCACCATTTACGTACGTTGAACTACTTGAGACACATAGTAAGAAAACTAGAAAGCTATATATGAAGTGGATTTAAACTTTATGTCATACTGTGCAATAAGCAAAGTAGGAACATGTTTGTGATGAACTTGATGTTAAATCCCAGAGAGCTTTAGGTATAATGGTAAATTTATGTTATTTATTTCATATGAGGTTCAAATTTATAAAAAATATTATAACAGGTTAATTGATTTCTAAAAATATTCTTAATTATTTTTTTAATATGATAATTAATTCATTTTATTAATTCGATTTGATTTGTTATTTAATACCTTGGTGCTTTGAGTAGTAGTAAGTGTTTTTTTTTTCACTCCTCCTCTAAGAAGTGATAATAGTAATGAGTAAATTGAAGGATGCGCACAGGCACATGTCAGGTCACATGTAGTTTTCCTTCATAAGTGTATATGGTATCAAAATGATATTTTTATTTTTAAAATAAATTCGATGTACAAAGTTTACTCAAATAATTATTCGTTTGACTTGGATAGTCAGTTTCCAAAATTTTCTAAACTATGAATTTAGTTTCTAAATGGATCAAATTAAGAAACCTTACTTTTTCATTTCAACTTCTAAGATTCCTTCCCATCAATTGTAAACTACCAAAAACAAAAAACTGAGTCAAGTCAAAACTCCATTATGCTACTCGATAGGAAGAAAGGGAGATAAAAAATAGGGTATTGTGTAATCTTATAATCATAAAAATAATACATTTTATAATTAATTTATATATTTTTAATATAAAAAAGAGATTGATACATAATTTTGTATTTAATATCATCTAATTTAAACACAATTTATTTAATATTAAATGTAAAATTATCTTTAATATTATTAAGTTATATTTTTATTATATAAATTTTAGAATTATTATTATTATTTTTAGTTATTATTACAGTAGATGAAACATTAGTGAAGGTTAGAAGCTCCATTATTATTTGTTAGCGAAGGTTATTATTATAAACATTAGCATTTACACGTGATGAAATATTTACATATTATAAAACGAAAAAAATGTAAAAGGTTTGGACTTAATAAATAATTAATTAATGGTGATAAAGGGCATCCAATGTATGTTATATATAAGTTATTTTTTCTCTCTTTTCGTAATTTTTATTAAAAAAAGTATAAATAATATTGAAAGTAATTAATTTTTATTTAGAAAATCAAATTATATCAACCTAAAAATATTTGTATTTTATTATTTGTAATAAGCATTCAACTTGAGCGAAATCAAGGAAATTCATTGACAAAAAGTTTATCTTCAGATATTTTCGTCAACACCATGACACAATAACTACTCCGAGGACAAGAGCCCAATTTTTCTTTGAATTTGATTGCAGATCACACCGGTCGTTTACTTTAGAATCCTTCCAATAATGCGCCTTGCATCTTTTAATTACTATTATTTTCCTCCTAAATAATTTAATCCAAACATGATTAAGATTTATATTGAATAGATGTATTATATATATAATAAAAATATATTATTAATTATTTTTAGATATTATTTTTTTGAATTAAAAAGTTGTATATATTATATTTTAGTAAAATATGTTCAAATTATTATTAAGTTTTTATAATATATTAAGTGTTAAAAATTTTAAATTTAAAGTTTATGTAGAATATTTTTTATCTTATGCATATAATTTATCTATAATTTCATAAATATCATACCTGAAATTTTATTTAACAAGAGTTGGGACACTTTTTCTCCTCACATCTATATTTCAAATCAAAACATTTTTCATGGTTTTTGATAATCTTTATCATAAATATTTTTACAATAAATGATCTTTAATTTTTAATAAAGTAATTTTGGAAATATATTTTCCCCCTAAATGAATAAAAAATATAAAAATATTTTTGAACAATATAGTCCAAACACTTTTGATGTTTTAATTTAAGGATAAAGTATCAAAGGTGTTGTTTTAGTTCATTTGTTAAGAAAAAGTATTTTTAAGTCCTTCTATTTACAAAAAATGTACGAAACATTAATAAAATTAACCTTTTATCTAAAATTTTTATTAAATATTATAAGTTTATTGTTTTGAAGTTAATATTATCGTGTGTAAAATACAATATCATTATTTTATTTGATGTTTTTGTTTGTTTTTATAAGATTGTTGCTAGTGATTTAGTATTATTTATTACACATTTTTTTTATTTGTTATACATATTCACTCTCTTAAATTACATATAATTTATATTATTTAGTGTTTGTTATTATGTTGTCTCGTTGGGTACTCGAGGTTTTAAGGTATAAAAATTATTTTAAAATTAAATAAAATTTTCATTATCTAATATTTAAAATTATATAATAAAATTTTAATTTAAAATTCTTTAAAAAATTTATTAATTTTTTTGAATAATTTGGATGAAAATTTAATTTTAACTAAATTATTTACGAACAAAAAAATTATTATTTTTTAAAATAAAGAGACTAAATAATCTCTAGAACATGAAATTCAAAACTTTAAGGTGACGTTTGGTTCGTAAAATGGAATCGAAATAAAATGAAATAGAAAGTAAACAATGTTGTTTGGTTTGACTATTAGAATCAAACTCAGAATCATGATTATAGTGATTTGTTTGTCATTGGAATGGAATAGAGAAAAACTATAAATTATCTTAATACCCCTACATTCATTAAAGTTCAAATAATATCATTTAATTACTATTTTTTTATCAAACAAAATACATTATTAAAATCATTATTTTTTTAAATAGGGTTTAGGGTTTTGAGGTTTGAGGTTTGTGATTTAGGGTTTAGGGATTTAGAATTTGGGATTTAGGGTTTAAGGTTTAAGGTTTTGGGATTTAGATTTTAGGGTTTAGGATTTTGGGGTTTAAGGATTTGGGATTTGGGGTTTAGGATTTAGGGCTTTTGGATTTAGGTTTTGGAATTTTGGGATTTAGGATTTAGGGTTTAAGATTTAGGGATTTGAGGTTTTGGGTTTTGGGTTTTAGGATTTAGATTTAGGGTTTTGGGTTTGAGAAATTGGAAATTTGTGATGTGAGTTTAGAGTTATATTTGGAATGACGGTAAAATTAAAAAAAAAATTAAAAAATAAATGAAATCATGATTACTAAAAGGAAGAATGAATTGTGATTCTTTTTCTAGTAATAATCGATTTCATTTCGTATATTTTATTCAATCTAAATAAACATATAAATAAAATGAATCAATTCTAATTTTTTTTTATTCTATACCAACAAACATCAATTAAGTGTAGGTTCTCATATTTTTAATCCGAAGAGTTAGTGAAAAATAAAAAAATAAATAATTAAAAAAGAAAAGGAAAATGACTGCATAAGTACACAAACTAAATTTACGGATTTGTCTCGAGGCCAGCGAAGAGTCAAAGAACATGCCCCCATGTGTTTATTTTAAAATTTTAAGACTAAAAAAGAATTATTTTAAAAGGCATACTGGCTGACTAACTGGTGCTTGACAGCTAATATTACACCCAGATTTTTAAATATAATTTAATCTTCAAAATATATGACAACCCATGTATTTATGCGTTGTACATTGCTTGAAGGAGCATTAATGCTTATTGAAGCTGTGTGTTTAGGGCTTTCAATTTGTTTGGTAAGAGGAGGAGGAATTCAGTAGAAAAAAATCTAATTTTAGGATTGATGGGTAATAATTTCATGAAGTATTTCTTGATCTCTATTTTTTTAAAATATTATATATTTATATAAATTTTATTGAAAAATATTATCATTAAATTATAAAAGTATAATATAATAATTGTTTTTAAAATTGCTAAAATAATAAAGAGTGTAATTATTATTTGTATTTAAAATTTTAAAATTTATTATATTTAATTGTCTAATAGATTTATATAACTAAAATTTTATATTAATTAGTTGATATTAATTAATTTATTTTTTGTTAACTGTGAATCTGATTCCAAATCCAAAACTTCAATGAAGAGTTCTTCTTATGCCTTTCCCATTATTTAAATATATCACAAGGGTAATTTTTCGCCAGTTGACTTTCTTATATGTATGGAGAGTGGGAGAGTGAATGGTCAAACAAGAAATATCATTCATTATTTTTAAATAAATTATAACATGATATTTATGTATATAAAATATAATATTAATATAATTATTTTTTAAAAAAATACAAATAATTAATACTCTATATAATAATGGAAAATATATTTTAATAATAATAAATAATTAGTTAAAAACAGTTCTCAATTTTTATTGCAATCTATCAAACTCTTGTTATCTATTCTATTGTGCTGTAAAACGACAGTATTTTTGCTACAAAAAGGACATCATCATGACTAAAGCGTCGTTCCCGCAATTATTTTTGGGTAGAAGGGCGAAAGGGATCGATCATTCAAAAGATTCCATCCAACCGATTCAGGAAATATAATGATTAATTAATTGTGTTTATCAAATAAAAAAAAGTACATAAAGCTTTCACTGTTTTTATAAAAATCTAATCATTTATTATTTTTGTTTTTTATTATAGATAATTTTTTACTATAAGAGTTCGTTCTCTTCCTATCCTAATAATATTTATGTGGTATTATATCTAGATTTTCACATCATTTCACCCATATTTTAATTTAATTACAATCTTAAGAGTATTCACATTCCAAAAATAAAAAAGTTACCTTCAGTTATTCTCGTTCGTGTTGTTTCATTGTATTTAAGTGTTAATACATGAAATTTTTTACTTTATTACTTTTATATTATATATTTACAATAATAATAAATAAAAAACCTATAAAACATGAAAAATTTATTAAATATTTATGAAATACCTATTTTACATGCATGGTAAGACAATGTCATGTAAGATACTAACACCTCTAATGTAAACGTTCTAAAATTCAAATGTTATACAAATAAAAATATATTTCAAATTTTGTAAATATATAAAAATTTACATAATTTTTAAAAAATAGGAAATTATTTGAACTTTTCAAAAATAAAAAGTTGTATAAACCTTTTAAAAGTATAAAGTTGTCAAAACTTTACAAAAATAAAAAGAAAAAATTAAAAATTTTAAAAATATAAAATTATTCATATTTTAAAAAAATGAAAAAAAAAGTCCTAAATTTTCAACAAAAACAATCAAATTTTAAGGATTACATTTTATATCTATAGACTATATAGCACAATAATAGCATTACTAGTAATTAAAAGTCTCATGAAAAAGCACCTAACCTAGAGAATGTTAACGGCTAATAAAATGTTTCATTTATGTCAATTAAAATGTCTGTTCTTCTTGCTTACTGTGACGTTGCTTATCCAAGCGCTTATTCGGATATAACAGATAGAGAGAAGAGAAGCTTCAAAATCTTTTCCTCTAAAATGAGTATTTTATGAGAAAATAATTTAGGCAAATCATCTACGAGTATTTACTTCCAGTGTTGGATTCTAGATTATTTTCAATATCTATTGTATTTTTCAGCTTAAAAAGAGAAGGAAAAAAGCAAGAAATTAGTAGGTCCGATTGATTTTACCTTTTTAGTCGCTTGTATTATTCTTTCCTTTCCCAATGCTAGCTAGAGAAGCCAAACCCAGTTGGGTTCTACAGTAGTTTCGTTGTGCATTGTTCAACGAAGTCTCAGAAAGGTGTGTGAGACTAGGCATATAGATAAAGATTTCCCGTGAATCTGAAACAAATACCAGACGGAAAACATGTTTAAGTCATGGAGCAAGAAAAACAAGATCAAAGCCGCATTCAGATTGCAGTTTCTGGTTACTCAGGTACTGATCTCAAATTGTATCCCTATTTCCTGTTATTCGATACAATCATTTTTCCCAAGAAGAAAAGCATTCTGGATTTAATTAACTGAGATTGCAAGTTTATGATTTGTCATGTGATGTAGGGTCTGTTTGCTTAGTGGTTTCAATCAAGTCGTTTTAATAGAAAATGCTTCTAGGAAGAAGTGCAAATGTACTTTATGAGCCCAGAAAGCATTTGACAAAATTTTCCTGTTTAATTCCTTTTTTTTTTTTTTTTTTTAAATAAGAGTCTTTGAACATAAACAAACAGACCCTTAAGCTGATACAAATTTGCAAATTTCAAATGTGCTATGGTGGTGTAAAGATTCTTCAAAAACAAGTTCATACCTGGTTTTTTCTCCTCGTTTTCAGGTACCAAAGCTGAAAAAACCAGCCCTAATGATATCTCTGGTGCCAGAGGACGTCGGAAAGCCAACGGTTAGACTAGAGAAAGTTGCAGTTGAAGATGGTACCTGTACATGGGAGAAACCTGTGTATGAACCAGTGAAACTTATCAGAGAGACAAAAACTGGGAAAATCAACGAAAAATTATATCATTTTATTGTTTCAACTGTATGTAATTAACAATCACCAGTTCTCAAGCTTCTTCAATTTTTCTTCTTTTCTGTGGTGAGATTTTTATAATTTGTCTCACTTGTTTGTATATTGTAATGGATTCTCGCAGGGACTAAAAAAATCTGGTTACCTTGGAGAAGCTTCGATTGACTTTGCTGATTTTGCAGCTGAGATTGAACCCTTGACTATATCTCTGCCTCTTAAATTTGCCAATTCTGGAGCAGTTTTACATGTTGGTACTCTTCCTCTACCACTTTGCACGATCTTACTCTGATACATACACTAGTGATTCTTAACGTTATACTAATGAAATGTTGAGTCTCATGTTGAACTTTGCAACTTTTTCACATCTATCTAAGCTTCAATTTCGTTCAATTTTGAAATCTCTTACTTGATTTCTAATACAAAATGAAATTGTTGAGACAGATAACTATTCAGAGGATGCAGGATGCAGATGATCAAAGGTGATATTACTTGTCTTCTTCTTGTTTGTTATGTTTTGCACATTCTGTTCTTCATTTTCAATTTTCCTCTGCCCATCACTAATAAAATTTAGCCTCTAATGTCAGAGATGTTGAAGGAAACGGAGCTCCAAGACTTCTGAGTGAAAATAGCTTGGATAAGTCCGAGAATAATTGGGATATAGATGGCAACATAAATTTTACTGAAGTAATGTCTCTAATAGCATTTCTTTGAAACAGTTGTTTGATAACTTAAATATATATAAAAGAGGTCTCTTCTAAAAAGCAATACTTGAATATTTTCGTGATTATTTCATAGGATCAAGACCTGACTTGTTATTTGAATAAGAACAAAGAGAATGGAGACTATGACAAAACAACTACAGCAAATCAGAATGGATTGGCCTCTATGGCAAACAGCAATATGCATCATAGGTCCAACACGGGTTTGTCAGAAGATTCTATTTCAGATATAAGCTTAGGTGACTCACCCAGCAGTATTGAAGACAACAATCATAAAGAAAACTTGCTAGAAGCTTCTGGTGATTCCACTGATAAACTGAAAAATGAAATTGCTACCTTGATGAGACAAGCTGATCTTTCGGAGCTTGAATTACAGTCTCTTCGGAAGCAGATTGCAAAGGAAACCAAACAGGGACAGAATCTATCGAGACAAATCATTAGCCTGCAAGAAGAGAGAGATGAGTTGGAACTGGAATGTGAACGACTCAAGTTCTTGCAGAGGAGTACTGATTACGCAGAAACTCCAAAAAGATTGCAGGCTGAGATCAAAGATACAAGGGGTCAATTGGAAGCAATAAGTCAAGAGCTTAATCATGAAAAGACATTACGTTCCAATCTTCAATTGCAGTTGCATAAAACACAAGACTCCAATTCTGAGTTGATCCTTGTTGTGAAGGATCTTGAAAGTATGTTAGAGCTGAAAAATCAAGAAATGTATGATCTTTCAAGAAAGTTGAATTTCTACAAGGAGGAGCAAGAAGAGCAAAATATGCATATAAAACAGCTTTCCTTGTTAAAAAAGGATAACAATGACATGTCTCTGAAGTTAAAGCAATACCAAGAAGATCAAGAGGCAATCATGGAAAATGAACGCTCAGGTTATATAACAACCATAGAAGAGCTTGAATCTCAAATAGAGAGGTTAGAAGAAACTATTAAGAAACAAGCACAAGAAATCTCAGAATCTTTCATCTCTACTGATGAACTTGAAAGCCAGGTTAAGACTTTGGAGAAGCAACTTGAGAAGCAAGCCAAGGAGTTTGAAGATAATTTGGATGCAATGACATATGCAAAAGCCGAGCAAGAAAAGAGAACCATTCATGCAGAAGATGCCTTAAGAAAAATGAGTTTGAATAAAGCTACTACGGCTGAGCGTCTGCAGGAGGAGCTCAAAAGGCTTTCATTGGAAATGGCATCAAAGGTAGAAGAGAAGGAGAAACAGTCCAAGGAAGCTGATGAACTACGTAAGCAGAATAGGAATTTGGAGGAAAAGCTTAAGCAAGTCAACAAAGAGCTTGGGGTAATTAAGAAACAGGAGAAAATGAAAGTGCAAGAGCTCATTAAGAAGATGGATTTGAAGGCAAAACAAATTGAGCAAATATCATTGGAACTAGAAAATAAAACCCAGCAATTCGAATGCATAAAAGAGCATGAGAAAGAAAATAATGAAGCTTTCATGTCAGAAATCCAAATTCTGAGAGAAGAGATAGATAGGCTTAACAAAGAGAAGCCTCACTTGGTGAAACTAGAAGCTGAAAAAGTAAAATTGACAGATGAATTGGGGAAAATGAAGGCATTGATCCATGAAAAAGAGAATTGTATTCAGAGCTTAAAGAAAGAAAAAGAAAAGTTGGAGAAGAAATATTCTTTAGTAAAACCTGATAAAGAAGAAGCAAAGAAAACCAACAGTATCCATGCCACTGATCAGGGTAACTTTTCTAACTTGCTGACTGAAGTGGCATCACTAAAAGAGAAGAATAGAGGTATGGAAAAGGAACTCAAAGAAATGCAAGGAAGATATTCAGAGATAAGTCTACGTTTTGCAGAGGTAGAAGGTGAAAGACAGCAGCTTGTAATGACCGTGCGCAATCTCAGGAATGGTAAGAACTAGGTGTTTGAGGCAATGAAAAAGAATGCACGGTGAAACGGTGGGCCGGGCCGAGTTCTGGAGTGGTAATTCAGATGTGATTATTAATTCTGAGCCCGTTTTGAAGATCAAACGACTATCATGTAATGCATCCATCACATCATTGATCATTTCACAAATCACAAATTCAGTAGTTGCTGGGAAATTTAACCATACTTATGCTGAATCCAGGATTTACAGGATATTCGATCTTGTCAAGAATGTATTATTTTCATTACTGATCAACTATATTTGTAATCTTGTCCCTTTTAATTCACAACACTTGGATAAAAGATATAGTAATTAAGAATTATTGTTTCAGATTTCTAGGAACATAAAAAGGAAACGCAAGATTAATGTAACTTTTCAAACTTTAAAATATTATGATTGTTGAAAACATTGTAAAAATATTATTATTTCAGTTAATTGTTCCAATAGCTCAAGACAATACTTGTGGGACCGGTATTAGAAAATGCATTAAGAGTGCCCATATGAGGAGGCCATAAGCTTCATATAGATGAAAGGAAACCTACACAAATTGCATGATATTTTTGGCCGTATATAACACTAGTAGAGCAGAATAGACATGAGAGTGTAAAAGTGCACAATCGAAGGTTGGAACTCACCAGTAAGAGTTAGTTGCATCAAGAAATACTGAACAGAGATAGAAAAAAGCAAATTGCAAAGAGAATCTAAAATAGTATGTTGGAACCTGCAAATAATTACATCATATACTCTTATCATACAGATGGGGGTTGCATCAGAACTGAGTAGCAGAACTGAACACTGATAACAAATTCTCTGCAACTAAACTGAAAAAATATTGTCCGGGAAAAATTGAGAAAGAATTACTGCTAATGGATATAGTTCCGTTGTTGGCATACACATGCACATGTCATGTAGAATACAGAATTTCAGAACCAATCTGCAGCTTCTGCATTATTAAACTAAATATACACTATATTTACTAACAGTTTCTCCCCATTCACATTTACTTTAAATTTTTTTTGCTAGGGCCATGGGCTCCTTGGCTCCAGACCAGTTTAGTTTGGCTTCCACCATTTTTTGTTGTAAAAGATAGTGTCTGCAGTTGATGGAGCATAAAACATTATTAGGACACAATAAAATCATTAACAGACCATTGATTTAAGTGACAATCAAAGACGAACAAATTTATCATTGTTGCAGAGAATCTTCATCACCTGTTTTGCTATCTTATCAGCAGGTGTCTGTATAGAATGAATAGAGGCATACGCTCTTTCATTCTTGAATGAAGTAGATGACTGTATAGATTGCTTCTGCCTTTTCAGCTCTGGTGCCTTCCTTGGAGTGTTGCCTCCTTGATACTTGAAAAATTCAAGAATAGAGGGACTCCTTCGCTTGGTAACCTTCGATACATAGCCTGAATACCTAAAACAAGGGGTAGATGTGTCAGGTGGAAGGGATTTCTGACGCAATCGGCTTTTTTCCCTTATTCTGTTTAGAAACTCCATTGTCCATGGGCTATTTTGTTGTGAAGTGTCCGAACGAAGAGCATTTGAGAGTGGTGTTCCTCCAGAATGTAAGTTTTTTTCATCCTGCAAAGCCTGAGATATTCCAGCAGATCTCTCTTTGAAACTCTTCCCCAAGAGCTTGTTATGGGATTCAAAATTTACATAATTGTTTCCAAAATCCACCTCTAAAGAGTCTATGCCTTTTTCTATTGAACTTTTCTTCTGATTTTCTACAGAGTCCCACATATCTGAACCTGAGTAAAATTCAACGTTTTTAAGAAAAGTAGGTTTAGTGCTTTTGTCAAATGACAATCTTCTTGCAATTTTGGACCGTCCTACTGAATCTGTTTCCCTCTCCAAAATCAAAGATGATGTCATGGGCTCTATATTAGATATGTCATATCGTAATACAGGACTACCAGTCAGGTCAATAACTTCGCCTTTTTGGTCTTCATGTAGAATGTCTGAAATATTGAAATCATGCATCTCAAAATTATTCATCTTATCCATATCTGGTACATGCCTTGGACTTGAAAGTTTTTCATTGAAAGATGGGCTAGAGTTTTTTCTCTCATTATTGAATCTTTTAGATAACTTGGACATCTGAAAATCATATGGCTTTGATGCAACATGAGAACTCCCTGCCCCAAGCGAACCCTTTTCTTGACCAAGCATATATTTTTCAGATATCTCAAGATCATTAGACATCCATGAATCATTAGGCTTGGGCACTACAAAAGGAACTGAAATGTCTTCATTGAAAGAGGATAATCGATCAAAATGAAATAAATCATCTCTTTGCATGTCAAGTTTGTTAGAGCTACTATTGTGTTTTCGTTTTTTTCCGTCAGAGACGAAATTTAAATTGAATCTTCCAGAGTCATGACCAGAAGAGACTGAAGATGAGCAATCTGTCATTATCGACTTTGAATCCTCTCGCTCTCCATATTTGCATGAAGCACTAAATAGAGCAATACTTTCATCAGGAACGTGATACTTTTTGATTGCACGAATCCTGCATTCATGTGACCATTCTAGAAACTCAATAAGCACTCCTCCTGAAGACAATATTGCCTGAGCTGTCAAAGGATTAATTGAAGGAAATTTGGTAAGGAATGACTCTGCAAGAGATTCAGACTCAGGCATTTTTGGATATGTCCCCCGAGTGACATCTGCTGCATTTCCAATGCAACTTAATATAATTTCATCGGTCAACTCAGGTGAATAGGAACAAAATAGCTGCATATCAATTCCCAAGGTCGCTGCCACAGCATAGAGTCCGTCAGAGGATTCCATTACTGTAGAAAGGAAGTTGTTTTCTCCCTCAAAAACCTGCAGAAATTTAGATGCAAAGACCATAGCCCAAACACATAAGTTAATGGAGAAATCACAAATAGAAGCCAAGTATTATACGAAAGTAGTTTATACTGGATCAAACAAGTGTTTTACTTAAATAAGAATTGTCTAATTCAGTATACATGCACATTCATTTAGCAAATTATACTATTACTGGGGATTTCATGTATGTTTGTAGAAAACTTGCTTGCAAACATGTAGAGTAATATCCTGTATTATAATTCATTGAACTAGTATCTCAACAAGAGAATGAGCTAAATTATGAGGAACATCGAAGAAAAACAGCAATTAAAATTTAAGCCACAGAAGAAGAGACACCTCCCAATCACACTCTAAGCCATACATCCGGTTTTATCTGAAGTACCTTTATTCGCATTACCAAATTTGATTTCCTTCGCCATAAATATAAATTTACTTTTGATAAAAAGGTTGATCATGAAGTGCACATCAGTCACGGAAAACCTCTTTCTTTAGATATGCTTACCCCACGTTTGGTTGGAGGGAATGGAATGGAATCAGAATTGATTCCTTCCATTTTGTGTGTTTGGTTGGACAGAATGGAGGGCGGAATGGAATCAGATTATCAAAAGAGAAGGAATCACAATTCCTTCTCCCACCTTTGGTAATCATTATTCCATTCCCATCTAAATTTTTTTTTTCCAATTTTACCCTCCCCTAAAATATAACCTTAAATTCAAATCCCAAATTCTCAAACCCAAAATTCCAAAACCCTAAACCCTAAACCCAAAATTCCAAAACCCTAAACCCTAAATCCAAAATTTCAAAACCCTAAACCCTAAATCCAAATCCTAAAATCCTAAAACCTTAAACCCTAAACCTCAAATCTGTAACCCCTAAAAGCCTAAACCTTAAAACATAAATCCCAAAACCCTAAAACATAAATCCCAAATCCCTAAACCCTAAATCCCAAATTCCAAATCCTAAAACCCTAAATCCCAAATCCCTAAACCATAAACCCCAAATCCCAAATCCCTAAACCCTAAACCTTAAAACATAAATCCCAAAACCCAAAACCCTAAAACATAAATCCCAAAACCCTAAACCCTAAACCCCAAATTCCAAATCCTAAAACCCTAAACCCTAAACCTTAAACCCTAAACCCCAAATACCCAAATATCTAAACCCTAAACCCTAAAACCCAAATCCCCAAATCTCTAAACCCTAAACCCTAAACCTTAAAACATAAATCCCAAAACCCAAAACCCTAAAACATAAATCCCAAAACCCAAAACCCTAAAACATAAATCCCAAAACCCTAAACCCCAAATTCCAAATCCTAAACCATAAACCCTAAACCTTAACCTACAAATATAACCCCAAATCCTAAATCCCTAAACCCTAAATCACACATCCCAAACCTCAAAACCCTAAACCCTATTTAGAAAAATAATAATTTTAATAATATATTTCTTTTTAATTAAGTAATACTTATTTAGAAAAATAATGATTTCAATAATGTATTTTGTGTGACGAAAAAATAGTAATTAAATGACATTATTTAAACTTTACAGCATGTAGGGATATTAAGGTCATTTACTTTTTTTCATTCCATTCCACAAACCAAACACTATAATCCCGATTCGAAATTGATTCCAAATTACACAAACCAAACAAAATTTTTTCCTTTCCATTCCATTCCATTCCGATTCCGATTCCGATTCCGATTCCGATTCCGATTCCATTCCACGAACCAAACGCCACCTTAGTAAATTTGGTCATTTGCCTTGTAAATGTTTTTATTTTTTTTATTTTTTTCATTAAACTGGATTATGTGTAGCATAAATGACCTGAGAATGAAATTTACCAGAATGCAGCCACTGAAAGTAAAACTCAGTTGAGTCAAAACATTTGTTGCAATGTCCTCAATACACAAAGGTAAGCAGGAAGAAGCTTCATCTACAGCAGTTGCTTTCGTCCCAATGTTTTTGCAATCGTACCAAACTAAACAAGTAGAAGAACTGATTATAATATCCACTGGTAAATCTGAATCGCGTTCCACAACTTGTGTGCCCTCTTTCTCCATAGCAAGAATTTTTTGGTAGGTACTTCTTCTCGATACAATCATTTCTTTATCAAGATTTTGGGTATTAACAATTATTACTCTTTCAGGTATGGACTCGACACTCCGCTGAACATTCTGAGATTCCTTGGTATATGGCATGCTACAAGCTGCTTCTTTATTTGCAACCTCATCATGTATCTTATCACCCTTGTTCCTGAGGAACTTGTCAATATTTACATCCAAGGGTAAAAGTTTACAATATTCTCCACCCTTGGTAACAGCTGAAAATGGCTCACCATAAGTAACTTTGGGAAATGTAGCATCAATTTTAACTACCTCATCACTGTGCTCTTTAGTGGTGGTTTTCTGAGGATTTAAGAGGAAGTCTAGATCATTGAACTGTGACATAGACTTGAATAACATTGAAGCTCTCTCAGCACCCCGCTTAGGTACACTTTCACCATTCCCTGATTGTGGAAAATCATCACCAGATAATTTTCCTGAACCCACTCCAGTCATCATACCAGGAAACATGGATTCATCTGCAAGCAACTCCTTTGAATCCACATTGTTGTCCATATCAAGCCTATCTTCAACATCATCTGAAAAAAAGAAGTCATACACCAACTTCTCATCCTTGAAAGAATCTCCATCGAGATCAATGACCTCTGAACCTACACCCTCAAACATAATATCATAAATTTTAGTGTTAAATATATCCTGCTGAAGTAAATTCCAATCCAAGTATATCCCGTCCAGTGCAGACAGTGACTGTGGTTCGAGATCACCACCAAATATTTCTTCAATAATGCCACACAATGACTTCAAGCTTTTACTATCAAAAAGAATAGGTACAGGAAGTGATTTGAATGTGTCATCTACCAAGGCTAGTTCGTGGACAACAATCAATTTGTCAAAATTCTTAAAATTCATGTCTTCACCAAACATCGAGTCACAATTTTCTAGTTCATTAGTTGTTTGCCCCTTGAAAAAGTCGTTAAAATTTTGAGACAAATCCACATCATGAATCTGAAACTCCTGAAAAGTAATAGGGGTCTCCGGAAGAAAATTATTGATATCTGATTTCCCTGGAAATGCAGAGTTCCTTCTGATGTAGGAAATTTCCAACATGCTCGTCAAGCCCATTTCTTGGAAATCATCCGTAAAGTCTAGCTGGGATCCCAGACACTGCCTTGATAGAAAATTATCTGAAAGATGCCCCTTTGAATCCAAAAGCTCCTTACCATTAATATCCAGGCTATCTATTATACAATTCTTATCTTCAATATTTTGAAAAACAGAAAGAAATTTGTCCTCAAGAGAAATGTCCGCCGGAGTTCCCAGCACCATGTCATCCACTTCTACTAGAGGGTAAGTTATTTGATTCGAGCAATTTGGCTCTTGGAGTGAACAATCATCATCCAAAAAATTAGTCTTTGGCTCCTTTGCATGCCCTAATGTAATCTCTTTGACTGTTAAAATTGAATCTTGAAGTTCAGTAGAAAAGTGCATTGCGAATCCTGGCTTTAGCATTTCCTGCAATAGCAATTGAAGCTCTTTAACAAGCCAACTCTCTTGATTGATGGATCAAAAATATTATCCTGTAGTGCTGTTAACTCTTAGTTTGCTTTGTTGAAGATATGCCAAGGAGAAACCGATTAAAAAATGAGACCAAAAACAAATAATGAAATAATTTCCAGATGATCATATGAATTTTATTCCTTTCGAGCAAGAAATAGAAATATTAAAGAAAATTTAGTTCATATGACAAATTTAGATAAAGGAAATACACAGAAAAAACAAAACAACAACACAAAAGTGACACTTCTTACATAACCAGAATATTCTGCACCATGCATTAGTGTCTTGCCCTAATATCCAAAGGTAAGCATGTAAAAGGAAAAATAGCTTAGCTTATCAGTAAGATAACCCTAATAAACCCATTGATTTTCGAAGGAAAAAGAAGAAGAAGAAGAAGAAGAAGAAGAAGAAGCAATTTAAACCAACACTCTAGGGAAGGAGGAAGACTACACTTAAAAAAAGAAAACTAAGTAAAAAAAGATTCCCAAATATCAAACAATGTGTTAAAGTTCTGATTAGAGCACATTCCCAGAGAGACCACCATGGTTCCTCTCCTTTGGTAAGACAATAATAATTTCTCTGTATATTTCAGTAGGTAGAACAATTAAACCTTGATATAATTAAGTTTATAACAGCAAGACAAGCAAATGTCTTCTTGTATTATGTTTTAAGATAAGTATAGTTTTCATGAACATATACTAGAACATAAATAAAACAATGAGTAACTTTCTCGGGGTGACCGTTTATGTCATATTCTTCACTTGCATAATCAAAAGCAAAATTGCAAAAACACTTCTCAGACAACAACAGAAAAATTTCCCAAACTCAACTTGCTCAATCAAATGGCTCCTTCAAAGGTGCAGGGCCAATTACAATTAACAGTCCTAAAACAACCCCAGTGAATATGAAAAAATATATCATTACGGTCAAATCAAAATTTAAAAATAGTAAAAAAACAAAAAATTGAATAAAGAAGAATCCATCCTTATATATTTAGATTGAAAAGTCTCGGGGTATTTTGTGGTGCTCCAATCATATCTGAACATTGTGATATATATAATTAAAAGGGATATTAATTAATTATATAGTTGAGTTTTATAACAGTGAAAGTTATACCAAACAATTTTCTATCTCTGGAACTTCAGAAAGAATCCGAATCTCCTCAGCCAAAGAGGGGACATTTCCCTACAACCAAGAGAAAAGTGAGCTAGGTGAGCATATTTATATAGATTTCCTACAGAAAGGATCTCTCTCTCTCTCTGTTTGTGTGTTTATACTAATTTTTGTCCATATCCAAAATTTTAGAGACATTAACTTTACCAAGCATACATCCAATTCAGGTGTCTCAAATTGGATTACTTCATACTGATGTATATTTTTAGCAATTGCAATCCCATTGCTCTTCTGCAGTGAAAAGAGATACATTCAACAATTATATTTGATAGAAAATAAAAATGTAAACAAATGGATGTTTCAAGTCCATGTACTTTTGAAACTTCAATCTCCAGAGTTTCTGATGATATACTTGCTGCTTGACAGCTCTCTTCCTTTTCTTTACCGGGAACTTCAGCTTCTTGCTGCGCGTAATGACCATATGCACATCAATGGAAAAAAACAGGGCAATACAAGAGCATTACCAACTAATGGAAGCAACACCTTTACGGCATTACTAAATTTAATTGAGATCCTTAACTCACATTCATCTACCCACCTGTCGTCCCCTGCAAAGTGAGAGATGCCCCCAAATTCTTTGAAGTTATATAAAACACATAGTCCTTCAGTACATTACAGAAGAACCAAATGCAATCACGCAGTTCAGCATTTTAACTTTCAAGAAAACAGACAAAAGAAATTTCAACTTCATGATTCATTTTCATAATTTCTTCTTTCATTGACTTGTTTTTTTCCCTCTAAAATTTTAACTAGTAGGAAAATAAAGCTCCATGAGACATTCAAAGAGAATAAAAAATATTTATTATTCGTAGCAAACTTGATATATTTATCCCCTGAATAATGTAAGTTGAACATGCCTTCCTGAACCGCAAGTCTTTTTTACATTTTTCACAACACGCGAAAATACTACATTATACAGAAGAGAAGACAAAATATGTATTTCCGTGTGTTATGAGTCCATATATGTTCGTGCACAGTGAAATCAAGAAATCGTTGTCACTGATAAAACCTTCGAATAATAAAACGATACAAGCAAGTTAAAATTTAACTAAATGATCTAGCAATCACACTCGCTTTGAATTTTCTTCACCAAAGCATTTTTATTCTCATATTGGCAACAGGTCTCACAAAATTTCAACATTTAAAAAAAATACTCTAAAAGTTGGCCACATAGAAATTAACTGTTAGAAAAAGTTCGTCAAATTGGATGCATTACCTCCAAATGCCGAGTTCCAGAGCTTTCCGAACCATAATGGTCAGAACTCGTAGACGCAATGTCATCCTCGAAACTAAAGTAATCGAGATCGATGTTTTGAGGAAAAACATCCGATAAAAATTTGGATCGAGCGTTTTCGATCGGTAATTTTTCGATCTGTAGCGAAACATTGATAGATGAATCCAAGCAGAGGGAGAAGAGAAGGCCAGATAAGGTGGAGGTTGGTACAGAATGAGATATTTGAGGCACTGGCAGTTGAAGGAACTCTAGGGTTTCTTGAGCTTGGATCGTAGTGAAGGAAATGTTGTCCATGTTGTGGAAGCGAATTTGAATGTCAGCTTGAATTTCCCTTATGAAAGAGACGAAAAGGTAAAGAGGTTTAAATAACGGTTTACTTTGCTTCCGAAGGAATTCAATTTGGCGCTTAAATTCGAGTCGGCATAAAAACGGCGTGTCTTTAACTAAAGCGCACGCATTATGCACCCTCTTCTTTTTCTTTTTTCCTTTTTTTTACCCTTAAGTTTATTTTTTAGAATTTATTATTTGTTTTATGATTATTTTCATTCTGTAATTTGATAAATAAAATTGACATCATTATAAATAATAATAATAATAATAATAATAATAATAATAATAATAATAATAATAATAATAACATCAGAAGTGTTTGTGTATCAAGGACAGGAGTGGAGGAAGACAAAAAAATATAATAAAAAAATGCTAAGTAGTATTGTTCCCAAATTATTCTACACGTGGTTAATATATGGTTATTTTTATTAAAAAGTTCACATTTTGTTAAAAATATTATCAGCATAACCCTTTCTTTATTCTATTCAAATAATTTCTAAAATAATATGATTTTTAAAATAAAAAATAAATATATCAGGATTCTAATACTTATTATAAAAATAGTAATTAATTTTTATATTTTTTATAATAATTTAATCCTATATTTTATTTGTAACATCTACTTAGTTTTTCATAAAATCTTGAAGTTTTTAGCTTCTTCTTCTTTTTCCGTATAATTCAGTGTCATCTAATTATATTAATATTTTGCAAAAAAATAACTGAATTTATGTTAACAGTTTATAAATTGTTTAGAGAAATTTCTACGAAAAAGGTTACAATGTTTAATGGTTACTAATTTAGATAATGGGCGTTTTACTGTTCACCTATGTATAATGGGGTAATGTACGGTGTATATTAGTAGTTGAGAGTTACTTATAAAAAATGAAATTTAATGATAAATAATATTATTATTATTAAATTAAAATTAAAATAATAATAAATATTAAAATAAAAATTATAAAATTATAAAATTATAAATAAATAAAACTAAAACTAATATTTTTATTTTTATTTTTAAATGATATACGATGTGAAAAAATAATAAATAATTATACAAATATATAAAAAATTAAAATATTTTAATTATTTTTAATATTTGTTTAAGTGATTACTACCACACTTAAAATATTAACTAAAATATTTTATATTTATTAATAAATTAAATATAAAAATATTTTAAATTATTCTATTATTATTATTATTATTATTATTATCATCACCATGCTTCATATATTTATCGTACATGTACGAAAAATTATGAATAATTAAAGGGTCATGATTAAGAATGGACAAAAAAATTACAGATTTATTTATTTGTATCGTTGATTTGATTTTTATTAGATAAATTTTAAAAATAATATAATTTTAGATAAAAACAAAATATGAAACAACGGATATAACTATACTGATAAACATATTCGTCCATACCCAAAAATAATTATATTTATTAAATTAAATTATATATTAATTAATAATTAAGATTTATTAAAAAATTTAATTTTTTTTTTGAAAAAATAACTTTTTTCCAAATATTTTTCAATAATCGTGTCAAACCGTCACCCCAAGTAAATAATCGTCTTCTAGTATTAATAATTTTAAATGATTTTAAATATAATTTTTATAATTCAATTCAAAGATAATTATATCAAAAATCATCATTCCTAATTATATTCAAAAATGGTGATATTTAGGTATTGGGTACTCTTCCTTTTATAACAATCAAATAATTATAATTTTTTTAATACATATTTTTCTGTTTTCCTATATTTTTTTCTTGTTATTTTACGGAAGTGTACATTTATCTGTTGCCCTAGATTAAAAGAAAAAAAATCCTAAAAAAATATTAAAAATAAAAGCTCCGAAACCATATAGTGTAATTCTCTACGCATTATAAAAAAGTAGTAGTGTAATATCATATTAAAAATTGATTTGATACGGTATTATAACTAATTAAAAATTAAAGTGTCTAATACATAAAATTGTCCCATATTTATCATATTTAAAAAAAAAAAAATTGAAGGAAAAGAGTGAAATCGTACTTCAGGGTTCAGGCGATTATCTCAAGTCTCAACGAGTCAACGATTCCAATTCCAGTTCCAGTTCTAATTCTAAAACAGCGCCTCCTCTCCTTCAGTTGTAGTTCATAGCTGGGATGAACTTCAACTAACTTTCAATTAAGTCTGATATTTATACTGAATAGCTCAATCGCTGGTAAGTCCTTCATTATACTTCTTAATCTGGCCAATCTGTTAACATTCATTGCCTCGTTTCAGCCTCTTTATGCGTATTTTGGCCTCTTAAGATTTCGCGGGAGTTTCTCTATTAACACCGCGAATCCCTAAAATTTCATTATTTATCACTATTTAATTTATCACTTAAAGTTAAATTTTTTATGGGTTTCCTGGACTCGCTGAGCTATATACCGTTACGGAGTTAATGGGTATTCGCCATGAAATCTGTCTCTGTATCTCTATCTCTATCTCGTCTTCGGGGATTTTCGATATATTTCCCTATAATCAGAAACTTTTGTCAAGGGGGTTTCAATGGTGGACATAGTGATGATGATTTTGATTTCGTAGAGGAACCCTTAAAGAGAACTCCGACAAACTCGGATTCTGATTCGATTTTGAATGAAAAAGTTGATTTTGATGAATACCAAGTTCCTGGGCAAGAGCGTTATTCTCTGAGACGAAGTTTTATCGAAAATTCGAGGATCGATGCTAAGAGAGTTCTTCAAATTCTCCGACAACATGGCCCTGGTTTTAATACGAAATTGGCTATGAATGAATTGGGTATTAGAGTTTCAGGGCTTCTTGTGAGAGAAGTTCTTTTTGGAATTCTTAAAGGTATTAATGTTACTTCTGATAAAACGCGTTGTGCCAGATTAGGATATATATTTTTCACTTGGTCTGGTCAGCAAGAAGATTATGAGCACACTCCAAATTCATATCATCTACTAATGAAGATATATGCTGATTGCGATGAGATACCTGAAATGTGGTTGCTTGTTGATGAGATGATTAAAAAAGGGTTCCCGATCACTGCTCGTACTTTCAACATTTTAATATCTGCTAGTGTCAATGCCGGATTGGGTAAGAAAGTTGTGGAAGGATTCATTAAGTCAACGACATTTGAGTATCGGCCATTTAAACACTCTTTCAATGCCATTTTACATGGCCTTCTTGTTGTAAAACAATACAAGTTGATTGAATGGGTTTATGAAAAGATGTTAGCTGAAAAGCATACGCCAGATACTCTTACTTATAATATCGTAATGTATGCAAAGTGTAGGTTGAAAAAGTTTGATCAGTTTTACACTTTGGGTGATCAAATGGTTAAGGAGGGAAATAGTGAAGATTTGCATACATATAACATTAGTTTTCATGTACTTGGTAAAAAAAACAAACCAGTTGATGCTCAAAAACTTTTGAGTTACATGAAAAGTAAAGATCATAATCCAAGTGTTCTTCACTTCACCACATTGATAGATGGGTTTAGCAGGGCCCGACATATGGAAACCTGTGAGTTTTTCTTTAATGAGATGAGAAAATTTAATTGCTTCCCAGATGTGGTTTGTTATACTGTAATGATCACAGGATATATTGCTGCTGGGGAGCTTGAGAAGGCACAGAATATGTTGGATGAGATGATCACGAAGGGACAGCTTCCAAATGTATTTACATACAATGCCATGATTCGTGGATTTTGTGGGATGGGGAAATTTCAAGAGGCAGGCTCCGTGCTAAAGGGTATGGTGTCAAGAGGTTGTTATCCTAATTCCCTTGTATATGGTACCCTAGAGCGCCTGGAGCGTAGATTGCAACGTGGTAGAAAGCTTTATGAAGCTAATGAAGTGAGAAGACTTATGGAGAAAGTACAGTTTATTTATCAAGTCCCATTGTTTAAGGGATATCGAAGATGCTGAAATGGTGCATTAATTTGAGTATCTGCCAGTAATCTCAGAAAAGAAACCTTCTGACCCAGCTGAGTTCTCATCGAGGAGGTCTTGCCTGCACAGTTGAGACCTTTAGGTGCCCACCACATTGTTCAAATTAATGTGCTAATTTCATTCACATATATTCTTTTCTATATTAGATTATTGCCATGCAAAGTCTTTGTCCATGGTTTCTTAACATAAACATTTATAACAATTATTTTGCATTTGGTCTCAAAATTCAACCACAT
This sequence comes from Hippophae gyantsensis, assembly GCA_030763125.1. Classification (NCBI taxonomy): domain Eukaryota; kingdom Viridiplantae; phylum Streptophyta; class Magnoliopsida; order Rosales; family Elaeagnaceae; genus Hippophae; species Hippophae gyantsensis. The sequence goes on along the minus strand of CM061039.1, from coordinate 2,281,079 downwards.
TCTTTTGCCTGAAAAGTCTGTAATGGATGGATATAGTATTGTCACATGAATGATTTATTTCTCATGCTTGATTGTTTTCAGCTAGGAACGTGAGGTGATGATAGTTTAAGTAGCACGGTGTAACGACCCAATTGCAATAGCAAATCTCTAACAACTAAGCTATATCCCCCAAACCAAGTGTAAGGCATATATGAAAGAGTCAAAAAGAGTCAAATGTTTCTCCTATTCTTTTCCTTGATGCAACTAGACCATCCTTTAGTTGAACCATAGATCTCACACGTGCTAACATTTTCTTAAAGTAATAAAATGTGTTACATTTGGTAGAAAAAATCAATCTTACACTTTATGTAATATACATGTCACGCTCTCCAAAACTAATAAATAATTTCTCCATTAAAACGTATTATAATTTCTGTAGTAGTGCAAACCAACCTTAAATAATTTCTTTTTCCTCTGCTTTCAAGCAACAAACAAAAAATAATAAGATAAAGATTTAATCAAGTACCAGGGTACATTTTACAATGAACTAGAGAAAGGAGATTTTGAGATTTTCAAATGCTCAATTTCTGCACTGTGTGCATCACAAACAAAAACGAGCTCTCATAAATTTTAAAAGTCAAAGTTAATCATCCAACAAAGTTTACCACTTTGGAACCCTGTTTCTTCTTTGATTTTAGTTTATTTTCTTGTGAATGAGAAGCAGAACCCAATTTTGCCTCAGTGGACTTCTCTTTCTTGCCGTCATGTGTCTCAACTGTCATGAAATCATCCTCAATATCATCTCCACTTACAAATTTGATCACTTGTCCCCTTGGCTTTACTACATTGTTAGCAACTGAAAATTACAAAGAATTCAAAACTAAGCATTAGCCTACTTTCAGAAAAAATCAAAATTCAAGACTAGAGAAAAGGGCTTCATGATTTGGTTACATTAAAGCTTTCACTATTTTAAAACCGGTTTGGATCCTCAAGAGTCCCCCTTATTCTTGAAAATGTATACACAAGTCCCTTTGTTTTAAGGGGTACTCCTCTAGTCTCTAGTTCCTCAAAAAGTTTAAATAAGTTCAATATCCAATGATTTTTTTTTGGCATTCCATAACCTCTTTATAAATGAAATTTCATTTTTAACCTCTTTACACTGTGCACATATCTTGTTTTTCGTATTGTACAAAAATATGTTTTTTGTACGTTCAAAATTACGATGCACCTTTATTTTTTTAAAAGGAGTTGAAAATCAAACCATATGAATAACTTGATCATTTAAAAAGTAAACGTTTTTTTTAGAGTACATATAAGACCATGTCTGTGACTATTTAATTGAGGATAATGTCACTTTTGTGGTTTGCCACCATGGAATCAATACAACGTACTATTTTACCACCATTTTAATACTTTTTATTCTTCATTATTACCAAGATTGAACTAATATGTACCTTTTAATTAACTAAGGGTTAGAGACCGTAAATAATAAGGGGACTTAAGTCTAATTTTTTAAAAAACAAAGGGATTGGGGATACTTCTCTCATTTTTAAAGTACAACTAAGAGCAAAAGGAGAACAACTAGTGATACCTCCCTTGGGTTTGGTCAATTTATAACAAAATGAAAGTTTGCTGATGTCCCCATTTTTTTTTTAGCATCAACGAGAAAAGTACTCTAAAATATCTGGTAAATTGTTAATCTACCATAGAATTGAAATGCTTCCTAGTTCATAGAACGATTACTCATAGCAGCTAAAATTGACAGGGAAAGCAAGAAAATCCATAAGGAATCACACCATTGGTTTCACAAAAGCAGGAAATCACACAATTTAGTACCACTATTCTACTTTGAGAACAGCACCAGAAATTAAAATACTGGAAAGAACTGCAAGAGAACTTACATGCTATGGCATTACCAGCAGAAAAAGAATCTCTTTTTCCCTTGTCAGGACAATCTCTCGCCAAATGCGTGACACCACCGCATATTTTACAACCACCACCCTAAAGGAAAAGGTTAATGAAAGTTTCAGTATTTTTTGTTGAATAATTCTCTCATAAAATTAGTAGCTGCAGGTGAAAATTAGTTTACCTTGGGATAGATCCCGTGAGTATTTTGAGGACAGTCCTTGATTAAATGTCCGGTCTCATTACAGATGAAACACTTGGCAAACTTAGTCCCTCCTACATCACCAGCAAAGAAATTAATTAACACATAAGAGTACCACAAAGTAGACGGTCAAAGTATTGTAGAACGAATGTACATTATTGTACCCAAACAACATGAGAATATCACTTGTCAAGTGTGGTACAGGTACTAATAAAGGTCAGAGAAGAGAATCATACAGAAATAACTTGCAACACAGCTTAGAAATGGTCTGCAAGTAGAAGAACAATTTATTTCCTTAAAAAAAAAATTATTGTGCGAATTATTAAATGCATGGAGTAATAGTTTGATTGTTACTAAATGATAACCGGATAGCAACAGAAAAATTGTGAACGAGGCTAGCAACTCTCTAACTACATTTATCTCTGCATGGTATAAACCAACTTAATAGTCATGTCAACATGAATTAAGTACGACATTAAACAAGATGAAATTAATGGACAAAAGAAGCACCAGAAAAACACTTAGCACAATAAAGTAACAAGCTAGAGTATACAAAGTTATATATGAAAAAGAATAATCAAACAACATGCAGTCTGAAGTATAAATGAAAATATGACTAACCATCTTGAAGAGGTTGGGGACAATGAGAAAGAGAGTGACCAGATTCTCCACAATTATAACAAAGTTTCTTAATCTCGCTCTCATCTCTTTTCTCGGGGCAATTCTTCATGCCATGACCACGATTTCGGCAGAACAAACATATCTTCAAGAGTCACATTAACACAAAAACATAACTATTATCAGTTGGCTTCATAGAATGAAAAACAAATTAAAAAAATACTAGTTATCCAATAGCATTTCTAATTCTATAAACTAATTGAAAAACAAACTCTCCCAAAAGCTTTAATGGCTTTTAATCTATTGAGAAGAGCTGTAATACACTTATCACTCCCCCAACAAGTATTTGTTATATGCAACCAAACACTAATAATTCAATAATTGAGATTATAGAGATTTGAACGAAATCAACTCTACTAAAAGCATACAAATAACAAGCAACATTACTTTTATACACTTATCATAAACTTGGTCAAATAAAAGGCCAAATCTAAATTTGATGCAAATTCAAGGAATAAGCATAGAGCTTCCTATAGAAAGAAGCAACATAACGCATAAAATTGACCAGCTTGAACTTCAATCCAACAGCATAAATCAAAATCTATCATAAGATGAAACTGATGAATAAAACTCAAAACAGAAGAGGAAAAAAGTACAAGAACGGACCTTGTGCTTATCCCATTGAGCTTTCTCGGGGCAAAATTTGGCGATATGGTCCTTGGATTTGCAAATAAAGCAGCTATCACCAGGCTTCATACCAGGTACTCTGAGTGGGTGTTTTGTAAATTTCTGTTTGCGGAGTTCATTTGGACCTTTCGATGCTTTTGAATCTACGATTTTGCGCTTGAAGTTTTTCTTAGATATCTTCTTCTTCGTCTTGTTAGGGTTAGGCTCTGGTTTCGGAGGAAACAGCTCCGGATTCTCAGCTTTGAATTTCTTGCGAGCTTCTCTCTGCCTCTTGTTCACCATTCTAATGTGTCTGAAGCTCTCTCTTAATCTTATCAAATGAAAACGATTTTCTGAAGCTCTCTCTTAATCTTATTAATGTTACGGAGGGTTTTTGGTTTGGGAAGACTCGGCGGTGGAGAAGAAGGGTTTAAGAAGAAACATGATCAAGTGTGCTCGAAACTAGTTTAGGCTTTTTACTGTCATAAACCGATTGGATGCCACGAGTCAAAATATGTCAGTTTTCCCAATCTTCACCCTTTTTTATCGTAATAATTTGGAAATTTATTAGCTTTTAACATTTATTTTATACTAATTATTTTAATTTAATTATCATATAAATATGTACAAGTCATGAAACACCGTAACTGATCGTTATCATAAATAAAAATAAAGAATAATTATTTTATTTTTTTAAAAATAAATATTTTTATATTAAAAAATTGAACACATAAAATATAATTTATATATATCTAATTAATAATTAATTTAAAATAAACTAAGTAAAATATTTATGCTAGGTACATATTTTTTTAAAATTAAGAAACTTAAAAAGCTATTTTCCATAATGATTTAACAATAGTATGATAATAATATTATTTTATTTTGTTTTAAATCATTAATTCAAACTCAACTAAATATTATTTATGTATAATATATTATTTTGATGTTTTTAAGATAAAATACTACTTATACACACAAATACACAATCATAATGTACCTAGTTATTGGGTAATTAATTTACCTAAAAATTTAAATTTTTGATAAATAAGTTTAATAATTTATTTATATTTTTTAACAATAAATATCAAATGATATATCAGATATTAATAGGACGTAAAATTAAATATAAAATGATGAAATAATTATATAATAACTTATTAACATATTTAATAATGTAATTCAAATAAATTATATTCTATATATGAATATATGTGATAAAAAACTTTTTTTTTCATATAAGCTGCAAGTAAAAAATAGCAATTATAGCTTGCATCCTTTTTTGAAATAAGGGTAAGGCTAAAAGATCAACAACCTTATTGATTAAGATGGTTAATTTGATTTTTTTACAAAAAAAAAAAAAAGAAAGAAAGAGTACATGCTAAGAACCTTGGTGATGTTTAGTATCTATGGTTATCAATTCTGATTTTCTTTACTTTAATGTTTATCCCTATAAATGTGCTCGTGTGTCTTCGGCTAAGTAATTGCTAGGATTTTTTTTCTTTAACAAAACGATATTTTACGTATTATTTTATTATAATTAGTGTGACATATAACACTATCTTATTTTTTTTATTGTTATTTTATATTTTAGATAAAATTTGTGATAAATTTATATTATTAATAAAAAAATTGATAATATATTTAAATTATTAATAATTATTATTTTTAGCATTGTACATAATAGTTAAGTACTATTTAATCATTAGTTTATGTAATATTTTATGAAATGTTTTTCAAATTAAATCAAAATAAAAAAGAGGTTATATAATCACTGCGTTAGTTGAGAAAATGGACCCTGTAAAGATGACAAATTATTATCTTTGTCGTGAATGGTAAAGGGATCACTACTTCACTAGTTCATTACATCTATTTTTAGTTGATTGATGCCGTTTCATGATTATAACATTGCTTCTTACTAAATGTTATTTAAAAATGATAATGGTGTTTTTGTAATTAATTTTTTTATTTTAACAATAAAAATATATAAAATATACTTTTTATATTTATTATTAATTATATTACATAATTATTATTAATAAATTATTATTATATAAAAATAAACATTGCTTCTTATTCTTCTTAACCTTCCTTTTTGGGCTTTCTTTAGGGGGGCTCCACTTTCAGATCAGTAAATGGTTGGGGTTGCCTTGAAACCTAAGCTTGGAAGCTGTAATGGGACAATTTATTATCTGATCATAAGTCGCCCCCTGTAATCAATAAAGCTAGTCTTTTTTTTTTCAGAAAAAAATTTACTTTTAAAAAAAATAAAAATTTACTTTTAAAAATAATTTTTTTTAAAAGTGAATAATTTAATTTAAAAATAATATAAAAATAGTAACTCTCATTAAGAGTTTAATTTTAATTATGGTTTATATTCATAATAATAACTCTTATTAAAAATTAAATGTTAATTATGTTTTATATTTTTAACTATTAATTGTAAATATATTTAAAATATTTATTTAATTACAATAATTAAAGATAAAAATATGTCAAATATTAGGTATCTTTAAATTTATATATTTACTATTAACCTCATATATCATGGACATAAACATGATTAATAAAAAAACTTAAAACTTCCGTCTGCATGCTATGGTTTTTTATTAAAAAAAATTAATCAATTGAGTTTTGGTAAAATATAATAATAAAATATCTATAAGTTATTTTTAAGACCAGGTAATAATAATTACAAAAGAAAATGAGTTTAGCAGTTATTTCTGCCGATTATAGTTGACTGGTTAAAATTTAAAATGTTATAAATTTTGAAAATAGTAAGATTTTTAGAAAAATAAATTTTCAAAGTTGCAATAACCAAACTTCTATAAGTTGTTTTGTAACCACCCCAATTAAAAAAATTATCTAAAAATTACTTTAATAAACAATTAAATATTTAATTATTATAATTATATTACTATCCTATATATTTCCCTGATTTGTTTTTAAAATTGCTGATTTTCTTTGAAGTGTAATTTTAATATAAATAATAATGTAAATGGTAAATGATATCACATATGAATTAAAATTAACAATCTTAAAATTAATATAACATTGTTTTCATTAATATATTAGTGGGTAATGGTCAACTTAAATTGGTTTTATAAAAAATCATGTTTATTTATATCTTATGAAATATATATTTGATTTATTATAATAAAAATAATAACATAAATAATTTAAAATATTTATATGTCTTATTCAAGCGTTAATATAAAATAAAATGTAAATAATTTTAACAATAATAAGACTACTTATTCATCAAATATCAATCAAAAATATGTTTTAATACTTTATTTTCTTTATATATTTATATAATCATTTATTATTATTTTATTTTATCTAATTTAAAAATAAAAATATTTTAATATTTTAATATTATTATATTTATAATTTTATAAATTTTATTTAATATTTATTATTATTTTAATTTTATTATTTAAATAAATACAAATATAATAATAATATTATTATTATTACTCTCGTTAAATTTAATTTTTATTATCATTACTATTTCTATAACATTTTTATATCAAAGAAATTAAAGTTGGGCAACTATACATCCAAAGCAAACCTGCACAAAGTGCGACTCACATGACCCTTTCCTTCCCATCATGTGCTACCAAGACCAGCCTTATGACGTGCTACCTCACACTAATAAAAGGTGTATATATATATAAGCTTTTTATTAAATGTTTTTTTACTAATTAACGTGATTAAAATTTAAATATATATATATATAATTAATATGTATCATATGTTAAAATATTTTTAAAAATAAAAAGTATTTATTAAAAAAAAATGGCGAGCAAACGTGATTAACATGATTACAACTCGGAAATATGTGCTTTGTAAGGTGTTCAATAATTAATTCGTTGGGTGCTCAGTCAAATTTATTTAGTTTGAACCAATTAAATTAAATAATTTTTTATTTTTTATTGCGTTGATTTGATTCCAAAATTATCGTAATCAGTAATTACCTACCATTTCTCAAACCACAAAGCCGTTAAGACGTAAACTTGATCCGATTAAATTATTAGTTATTTATGTGATAATTTGTTATTTTAAATTAATAAATTTTCAGTTTAATATAAGTTTTATTTAAAAAATAGATACTTAAAAAAGAAACATAGAGCATATTCTAAAAACAATAATGAATAACACAATCACTTCAATACCACGTGGTACCTAGTTTTTTTTTTATATATTTTTACTTACCCTGCCTAAAACCCTGAGGAATAAAAACACCCAACCGTCCACTTAAACCAACTTAATGGGGTCCACGAATTTAAAGGTCGATATTCGTCAGAATCCTCCTAAAAGAAGCTTTCGAATTTCACCGATCCGATTTCAATGTTTTCTATTCTGCTTTTCAAAATTCAAAACTAAACGTAAAAAATTATTTATATAATTACTTCATATTTTAAGTAAATAAAATTTAAAAAAATAAAGAAATAAATCAATTAATTAATAAGTATCATATTCTAAGAATAACAAGAAATTTTTATATAAATTAAGATTAGAAATAAAATGAATAACCTATATATTAATTAATTTATATTGATATATTAATTTATATATATATATATATAATTATTAATAACATTTTTAAAATATTATCAAAATATAGATTTATATAAAAGTTACACTAGTAAGTCTGATTTATGTAAAAGTTTTCTCACTTTCAAAACCACTCAACATCGCTTATACAATCCGTCACGTCCTATCTATAATGCTTTGGTGAGCAAATGTGCTTTCTGAAGTCCAAAAATCTATACGATCACTCGCTCACATGAACTGGTTGTATAACTCCTTAAGACTCAGCAATTCAAGATGCGTGAAATCCTTCACATTCAAGGTGGTCAATGTGGCAATCAGATAGGAGCTAAGTTCTGGGAAGTTGTTTGTGCAGAGCATGGGATTGACTCGACTGGTCGGTACCAAGGCAACAACGAGCTCCAACTCGAGCGAGCCAATGTCTACTACAACGAAGCGAGTTGTGGAAGATTCGTTCCACGCGCCATCTTGATGGATCTGGAGCCTGGTACTATGGATAGTGTCAGATCTGGGCCGTACGGGCAGATTTTTCGACCGGACAACTTCGTTTTTGGTCAGTCCGGCGCCGGAAACAACTGGGCCAAGGGTCACTACACTGAAGGTGCTGAGTTAATTGACTCCGTTCTCGATGTTGTTAGGAAGGAGTCTGAGAACTGTGACTGTCTCCAAGGTATCGCACATTTGTTTCTCTTCAGATTTTATTTGTACTAAAGCAGCTCTAACTTACTAATCTTTTTGTTTATTTTCTTAGTAGTATTTTTCCCCCTCATGCTGGACCGTAGTGAGACTTATGTTTCTTACTTTTTGAAAATGTTTTCTGTGATTCATTTCTGTTATAGTAATCCTATAAATTCTCCGTATAGGAATTTCTTTTTTCTTTCGTTGCGGCTTACGGTTACTTGTTAAATTACAGTTCGAGTTTTTGTCTGGTGTTTCAGAATTGTTTCTGTAATTTAGGTTATTAAATGGTTTGTTTTTCTGAGGTTAAACAAACATTAGAGAGTAGATAAAAGAATCAGTAGCAGGATAATATGTTGATTTGTTATGTAAGAGTGAATTTGGCTTTTTTTTTATCATTATGCAAATGTCACTTCATATTATATGATTATATCTATCATTAGATATTTAACACTCCATTTAATATGTTGATTTTCAAGATGAGAGTTGCTTTGATAGTTTTTGGGCCAAAATATTATCGTTTTATCATCTACAGTTATTAAGAGTGAATTTAGCTTCTTCTTTTTTTAAATTGGCTTGCTTTCTCTATCATTATGCAAATGATACTTCATGTGATTTTTTTCTCTAATTCTAATGATTTTTTTTTCTTTTTTGGGTTTATTCTTCAGGGTTTCAAGTTTGTCACTCATTGGGAGGTGGTACAGGGTCGGGAATGGGAACACTACTCATTTCAAAGATTAGAGAAGAGTACCCAGATCGAATGATGCTGACATTCTCTGTTTTCCCATCCCCAAAGGTGTCTGATACTGTTGTTGAACCTTATAACGCCACACTCTCTGTTCACCAGCTCGTTGAAAATGCAGATGAGTGTATGGTTTTGGACAATGAGGCTCTTTATGACATCTGCTTCCGAACACTCAAGCTCACCACTCCTAGCTGTGAGTTTGTCCTTATTGTATGCTTTGTCTATTTGGTTGTACCCAAATGTTCTTTTTAAGAAATGAAATGAAGTTTCACTTAGGTCTTCTGATACTTGATTAAGCATGCCATCGAGTTAATCACCAAAACCTTTCACATTCCTTATAGAACAGAGCTGATACCATTATTGTGTTTATGTTTCTACCTCTTCCCTGAGGTCATCATTTCTGCTTTGATTTATCGTTTTGGAAATGATTCACTGCCACTTTTAATTGTTGATTTTAGTTTTATATGAATATACTGAGGCTGTTGATCTTTACTGTTGGTCATCGATTTACATCTGTGGTTCTTATTTTAAGATGCATCCTTGAATTATGTCGATCTTTAGATTATATATAAGCTCATTGAAGGTTTCTATCAATGTACAGTAGTTAAGGCTTCTTTTAGTTATAAGTAATCTTGTAACATGTGTAGGGTAATGTATAATTGTAAAATAGTAATTTATGCACTAACAAAAGTTAGCCTTTGGCTCTTTTTGTTATGAAATACTACTTGTGTCAGACCATATAAACTTTTTATTTCTTGCTGCAATGTACATTGATTTTTTAAGTTACATGAGTTTACCTATTAATTTTGCTTGTTTCAGTTGGTGATTTGAACCATCTAATTTCTGCCACAATGAGTGGGGTAACTTGCTGCCTTCGTTTCCCGGGCCAGTTGAATTCTGATCTCCGCAAGCTTGCAGTCAATCTCATTCCATTCCCTAGGTTGCATTTCTTCATGGTTGGGTTTGCTCCCTTGACATCCCGTGGATCTCAGCAATATCGTGCTTTGACTGTTCCAGAGCTAACACAGCAGATGTGGGATGCAAAGAACATGATGTGTGCAGCTGATCCCCGACATGGGCGATATTTGACAGCATCAGCAATGTTCCGTGGCAAGATGAGCACAAAAGAAGTGGATGAACAGATGATTAATGTACAGAACAAAAACTCATCTTACTTTGTTGAGTGGATTCCAAACAACGTAAAGTCTACTGTTTGTGACATTCCACCAACAGGTTTGAAAATGGCATCAACATTCATTGGTAACTCCACTTCAATTCAGGAAATGTTTAGGAGAGTGAGTGAGCAATTTACAGCTATGTTCCGTAGAAAGGCTTTCTTGCATTGGTACACTGGAGAGGGCATGGATGAGATGGAGTTCACTGAAGCAGAAAGCAACATGAATGATCTTGTCTCGGAGTATCAGCAATACCAAGATGCTACTGCAGATGAGGAGGGTTATGAATATGAAGATGAAGATGAATTGCAGGAGGAAATCTAATGCTTTGTAATCGTCTGTTTATTGTTGTGGAATTTTGTGGTGGGACCTTGTCTCGGTTTTGTTATTAATACCTTATTTTGTTTGACGTTTTGGATTGTTGAATGTTGGCCAGTACTTAGCTGGTCTCATGCTTGCTTTAGTGGTTAGATGTAGTGGTTAATAGAAGCTTCAAAGTAATGAAATGACTTTAATATGTTAATGAATGTCTTATCATCATAGAGGAAAAACCGCTATTTTGTTGAAATAAAGTATGGATATTGAAATGGGGTTGAAATTGTTTTTTTTTTCAAAAAAAAAACATAGGTAATATTGGTAAATATTAGATAAAAACGAATATGGTGATATCTATTTTGTTACTATGTTAATTTTTAAAATATTGTGAAAACTTTTGATAATAATGGTTAAATATAGTTTTAAATTTTGGAAATATAGGTAATTTTTTTCTATTATTATTAATAGTTACGATGATTCTAATGCTTTGCTCATTTGATTTTAAAATTATACTTGATAATTTTTAATATAAGCAACACTTATATTTATTTTAAAATGAATACAATTAGTATTATAAAAATTAGATCAATTTAAAGTCTTTTTTACAAAATTATAGTGGGATAGATCATGCAAGCTATACATATGGATGAAAATACATATAATTTTTTTCAAATGGTTTTATTGAAATTTTCGTAAAGTGAAAATATACATATAAATATTTTGTTTTCAAAATATATTTCACAATATTTCTATGAAAATATTAAAAATATCAAGATTTTCATAAATTTAAAGGAACACCTATACCTATGTCTCTCATTGAGAACCTTGAAAGATTTACAAGTTGTGTTTGAATGGCAATTACAAATCCCCTCGAGCCACTAATCCAATTCTAACCACTGAAACTTGAGCAACTCAGGCGAGTCACTCGCGTCAAAAGAAATAGACTCGAATAAAACTTGCACCCACTTACTCTCATCTTCACATCCGTAAAGTTCAGAATATCCAACTTATCAAAATCATGTGAGAAACGGTTTATAGTGGTGAAGCGCTTTTCAACAATTTTGGTAGAATTGACACCATTCAATGGAGTACCAAAGCGTTGAAGGAGCAACTTGTTCAGCCAAGAAAGTTCATAGCTTTTCCCAAAAGGAGTTTCAATTGAATTGATCGAATGGTTACATTTTGTTGGAATATTAATAAAGATGCTACTTGGGGTTATGTTTTGGACAACAAAGTTTCCAACTTTGATTTCACTGTTGTCGGAGCAATTCAATTGTATTATGTACTATTTTAGAACCCAAATGTTTATTGTACAAAAATGTACGAGTTAAAGCAAAGGCTTTGGTTGTGACGTGAGTTGTGTCTATGGTCTTTGCTTGAAAAGAATATGAAAAGTATGATTGCGACAATAAGTGGAAGAAATGTTCATGGAAGAATCATTTTAACGAATACTAGTTATTTGAAGAATTATTTATGCAAGTGTTGTTGACGATGATAGATAAACAATGAATTTTAAAAAATAAAAAATATATTTTTTAATTTATTTTTAACTATAAATAGATAGAGAAATGATGAAATGATATCCTATCAACAAGTTTAAATATTAGTAAACATTGCATATCATAACTTTCATTCAAGTTTAAACGGGGAGGAAAGGAAGGATCTAACGTTTCAACTCATACCCGTTTAAACATGAGCAATAATCATAGCTTTTCAATCCATTTTATTTTTAATTGAATTTTGCAGGCATCAATAGATGATGATCACTCATGACTTAAAATGAACTTTTAATCGCATTTAAAATAAATAAGAAATTTACGACTCATATTTTAAAAAAGATTATATAAATTTTTCTACCAATAAATTTTGAGAATTGTTACAAAATTACTGTCGAATTATATTTTATTATTTTCATATTATTAAACTTTATAAATGTTATAAAAATATTATCAAATTTTTTTATTATTTCTATACCATTAAATTTTATAAATATTACAAAAATATAATCAAACTTAAAGATTTTCATACGTAAAAACAGTTACACGAAGGTCAATTGTTTTTCCAACTTAGTTAGGAAACCGAGACCTAAGTGAGGGTTGAAAACGCCAGCCTAACTTTGGACCTCATCTCACAAAAAAAATAAACATTGTAAAAATAAAAATAGATAAATAATCCTAAATAAATAGAATATAATCAAATATATTAAAAATATAAATTAATTCACTTTGTTAGATATAAAGGCTATACTTTGAAATGATATTAAGAATAATACCCTATATTGATTAATTAAAATATTATAGGAAGATTTATAAAGATTATAGATAATTTCATTAATTGTGTTAATTTTTTGGAATTAAAAATTTTATAATTTTTGATGTTTTATTATTGATAAAATTATTTAATATATTTTTTATTATTATTGGTATTAATTTATATCACAATACAATCTTTAATTTTTAATAAAATCTCATATAACCAAATAAATATGGATTGGATTGTCTAAAAATGTATTTTCATTGATGGTAACATAAACAATTTCAACCCAAGAGTTACAAATTCAGATGGAAAACATGTCAAACCAACTAAAAGAAATTGATTCCTATCCGTAGTATGTAGGGGTGTCCATAAATCGATTTAGATTGAATCAAATTAAAAAATCGGACCGAACAGTTTTATAAATCAAACTGTTTGATCTGGTTTGTATTAATTAAAATCATTTCAAACAGTTTAGTTCGATCTGGACCGAGTAATATAAACGGTCTGATCTGATTAATTTTTTTCCCCAAAATTGGATTGGATCGGACCGTTGAACAACCCTAATACTATGTCTTGTTTCCTATTTTTTTAGTAGGGTGAGATATGGAGTTAAATTTGTTATTATTTAAAACATTTTAATCATATTATTGTTATTTTTTAAGTTAGATCAATAAATCTTGTACTTTTTAATAAAAAATAAAATAAATTTAAATTATAATTGTTTGTTTAAATCAGAAAAAATGAGATAGATGAGAGATACATGATTTTTTTTTCAAAAATGTTAAATAAATTTGATCCATTTTGGTGCCAAATAAAGTTATAATATATTTAAATTATGTCATTTTTATTTGAAGTTTTGTAACAGTAAAAAAAATGAGATTCTATGCTTTTTATTACATATAATTTTTTCAAATTTTTATAGTCTGTAACTATTAAGTTAATTTTTAATTAATTAGTAATGAAATTATTAATTAATTAATTATTATTATATATAATGTTTTATTTATATGATTTTATATTAATTAAATTATAAATTTTAATCAATTTAATCTAATAATTATTAAAACAAAGTACATATTTTTTATTAATTTAATGTTTTTTAATATATTTTTTAATTATTTAAATATTAAAAAAGTTGTTAAAAGTTTCGAAACTTGAATACTAAATTTTGAGGATATAAATGAATGGATGATTATATTATTATAATATTTTTTTATTATGATAATAAAAATATATAAATTTTTATTTTATCTTTACGTTAACTATAAGTTTTAATATTTTTGAATAAAATTATTATTAATAAAATATATTTTTTAAAAAATAATTTTTTTAAAATTTATAATTATAAAATATCATTCGTTTAATTCATATATTTTAAATATTAAATTTTTTGAATATATTATTTTATTTTAAATAAAATTTAATTAGATATTTTTTAAATTAAATTAAGATCATTTTGATAAACTCAAAATTAAATGTTATCTAATTAATCTTTATTTAATATTATTAAAATATTATTTTTATTATTATATATTTTAATGATATATTTTTTTCATATTTTTATAGCATTAATAATTTACATTACTACTTTAAATAGATCAGTTAATTAAGATTATAATATTATCAAATTAATTTTTGTTATTAACATAATAAAAATATATAAAATATTTATTTTTATTTATGATATTATATTAATATTATCAAATAAAGTTTTTATTATAATAATTATTATAATAATATTAATTTACATTACTACGATAAAATCCATTAATTAATAAACGCTTCCCATGTTTAACCTTGGAATAGTCGACAACCTTTTTGGACAGTGACTTGCCTGCCGTTTACTTGATAGGGTTCGCTTTAGAATCAATTTTTTTTTGTATTATTAAGTTATTTTAATTAAAAATACTTAGATTATATATATATTTTTATTGTTAAAATTATAATATTTTAATAAAATTTAAATAAAAAAATTAAAATAATAATAAAATAAATTTAATATTTATAAAATTATTTTTAATAATTTAAATTGAGTTTGAATATCGCAATATATATTTTTTGATAAAATGATTTTATAATATTAAATACCTTGTTATATCGAGTAGATATTAAATTTATATCAAAATTATAATATTTATAATATCAAAAATAAAAATTACATTGTAAAAAAAATTATAAAATTATTAACGTTGGAATCATATCGTAGACTAGGGTGGCGTTTGATTCGTGTAATGGAATCGGAATCGGAATCGGAATCGAAATGAGAATGAAATGGAATGGAATGGAAATAATTCTATTTGGTTTGACCACTGGAATCAAGCTCAGAATCAGGATTACATTGTTTGGTTTGACACTAAAATGGAATGACAAAAGCTGTAAATGACCTGAATATCCCTACATATTGTAAAGTTCAAATAATGTAATTTAATTACTAGTTTTTCGTCAGAAAAATTAAATAACAATTTTAATTTTTAATTTTTTAAGTAAAAAATATATATTTCTTTTTTTATATTATAAAAAATTAATTATATAAACTTTTTATAGAGATGAATGATGTTATTAAGATTGTTTTTAATAGCATTCAATATATTGAAAACGTATGTGGAATTGTTTTTGTACAGTGATGCTATTCATTTTTACAAAACAATAAATTATCAATATAAATAGAATTACAAACGTATGTTGATCATAATACTTTCGTATCATCTGTTCAATGAAGCACAAATGTTCATATTTCAACAGTGTTCAAAATACAAGTGTTGAAAACACTATATTAAAATATTGATATTAACTTAACTAATATAAAGTTAGATACCAAAACAAGGCTAATATAACAATTATAAACGAATATTCATACAGTAATAACACATATCCATAACTTAATATAATGCACCTTCACGTCTAAGAAAGCTCCTAATCCAACCATCTTTGTTGCCATCAGGTACTCCAAAAAATACATTCATTCTTGCGGGTTTGTCAACAAGAAGAATTTTAGCAACATCAAGCTCATCGTTGCTAAGTGATGTGGTCCTTTGTAATTCATTGTACAACCTCTTTTGTTCTTCTTTTGTGATGGATCGACTCAAAAGGCTGTCGACATTCTTCATCTCTTCTGCAAGTATCGAAGCTGCCCTCTCAACAGAATTTCCATATTCATTAACTCCAATTGTTCTCTTTCTTGTTTTAGATGAAACATTTGAGTTTTGCTGGTCGGTAGTATCTACATGTTGATGTAATAGATCAGTTTCATTTACTGTCTCTTGATCCCGTTCATTATCAAGTTCTAAAACAACATCATCTAGAGTCTCTGCATCTTTTCCTGTGACTCTGTCTTTACCAAATACAATAGCCAAGTCCTCGTAATAAGGAAATGACCTATGTCTCCAATGAGCAGCTTCTTTGTGACTCTAAAAAATATTAAAATATGTCAAATTGAAAATATTAATAATCAAATAGATTAATAATCAAATTAAAAATATTATCTATACATATGCATACCAAACAGGTGTCTCAGCAGCTACATGTTTATTCACTGGATCACACCCAAATCCACTACTATTATGACTAGTTAGCATGTCATGTATAGTAGTAAATTGAGTCTTCAATGTTTTCAATCGAGACTCAATATGTGATTTAGCTTTCATATTACAATCTAGTAATTTTTGAAATAGTGATTTCTCAATAGCATTTAAGTAGCCAGGTTTGAAATCGCCATCAACTCTATATGAACCTGATTGTGTAATCCAAATCCATTACTATATATATCAAATTTTTTATATTTTTTACTTGAAAAGGACTCTATCATACCAGTAGCATATTAGTAGCATTAACTAGTGTAAACCAATTTAATGATATTTTTTAATAAATAAAAAATTAACAGAATCCATGTTTAAACTTTATCCTGTAAGTCCAATTAAGATAAAAATAAAAAAAAGAGCAAATTTTGGGGAAGAAATTGAGAAAAGTATAATTTCTGGGATAATACCGTAAAAACTAAGAAGTATCATTTCTCCTTTGTCAATTGTGGAGAGCTCCAAGAAAAAGAAGCTGGTCGATTAAAGAAAAATAAAAGGTTTCTCCAAGTCCAAGTTAAGTCCTCTAAGAACACATCCCAAATCTGTTAGGTCCCACAAGTTTCATCGCCAGTACAAATATCTTCGTGCTTCAGATCGTTGGCTATGTATGTATTCAGTGTTTCAGCTCTCTGTCTTATCTCTGTGTTTGTAGATTATGCGATCTTTTTGTTTGATCCCAAATCACATGTACGCTCTAAATGTTTGATTTTTTTTTCTTGAGTATTTATTGGGTTTCCTCTGTGGTTTAATTAAAAGACTTAAAAACAATGAAATGTTTCCGATTTTGATATTTACCCTCTGTTTGGATGCTCAGAAAATTACGAAAAAGCTAAGGAAAATGTGAAGTTTGATTCCCCTTCTTGGGGAGAATTACTCTTACACAACTAACAACTAGAGGGTCAATTTGGATGTGTTTATCTTAAATGTGTTTTTAATGGAAGTGGTTTGTGAAAACTTGATTTCAGGAGAAGCATATTCAGTTGTGTGTCACAAAATTATTTGAACTGAGCGTGAAACTTTAATAATTACTTACTTTAGGATGGAATGGTAGCTAAATGCTTTTTTTCAAAACCAAGTGAAAACACAGGTACATCTCACTTCTCATAGAAATGTTAAAACACTCTTAAAAGTGCTTTCAACCAAATGAGAAGCAGTTCCAAATGCACCTGTATGAATTGTCGCTAAGCAGTTCCAAAAGGTCACTTGGTAATTTATCCATTTGATTTCTGGGCAACCAGAGTTGCTTATGTAATGATAGGTGAACCAAAATGACAAAGTGCTAGGTGTCATTTGAGATTGATCCGATGAGCTTAAAAAGTATAACTTAGCTCATGAGCTCAAAATGAGCTTGGCACTTAGGTCACTTAGCTCACACTCCCGAACTCATTTAACAAAATGTCTTTGTTAATGATAGTATTTTTATATTATAATAATATCATTATAGAAATTTGCAATTAAAATATACTATTTTTATTTTTTTCTTATTTTACAAAAATATTATCAAAGGGTAATATTGATATTAACATTTTGTTTTTAAATAAAATTATAATTTTTTTTGTTTAATTCTTTAGAAGGGTTAATGAGCCTGCTCATGAGTTGCTTAGTTCAACTCATTTAACACCTCTAATTAGTTTAATTGGTTATTTGTTCCTTTCTTTCTTTCATCATCCCTTCTCCATTTTATCTCCCTTTTTTCCCTTTTGAAATGGGTGCTGCTAATATTTGTGGTCTTGAATTTCCATTTGCTCATACATGCTTTATTTGGAATGACCTTTTTGCAGGTTGCATATAATTCATTACCCAACTTTTTCTGATGAAAAAACACAACCTTGGTGGAAAAGCTTTTTCTAGTTAATATTTTTAAGGTAATTAATATCTTAGTGAGATAAAATTGAAATTGGAAGTCTGAAGGAGGTTTTGCTTATTTTTTCATGGAGCCATTGACGAAGCTTTTGTATTTGCTTGAGCCTGCTCCGATGACACTAATATTGACAGCAGTAGCTGTGACATTTGCATCTGCGTTGCGTGCCCTGAACTATGGAAAAGAAATGGAGCGAAATCGTGATTTGTTTGAAGCATCCATTACATTGGATTCTTCCCAAGCACTTATGATCCCAGTAATGAGCTCTTTTAGTTTGCTTTTGATGTTCTATCTGTTCTCATCTGTCTCACAACTACTCACTGCATTCACAGCTATTGCCTCTGCTTCGTCCCTTTTCTTCTGCCTATCTCCTTATGTAGCCTCTTTGAAGTCACAATTTGGTCTAACAGACCCATTTGTGTCCCGGTGCTGTTCCAAGGCATTTACCCGGACCCAAGGGTTGTTACTGCTGTTCTGTTCAGGTATAGTTGCAGCATGGCTTGTTTCTGGGCATTGGATATTAAATAATCTCTTGGGAATCTCCATTTGTATTGCCTTTGTGAGTCATGTGCGTCTACCAAACATCAAAATCTGTGCAATGCTACTTGTTTGCTTGTTTGTATATGACATATTCTGGGTTTTCTTCTCTGAAAGATTTTTTGGAGCAAATGTTATGGTGTCAGTTGCAACACAACAAGCATCAAATCCTGTTCACACCATTGCTAATAGTTTGAGCCTTCCTGGGTTGCAACTGATAACAAAGAAGCTAGAGTTGCCTGTGAAGATTGTCTTCCCCAGGAACCTATTGCGTGGAATGGTTCCTGGAGAAAGTGCCACAGACTTCATGATGCTTGGCCTTGGTGACATGGTATGAAATTTTAACATGTGTTAAATAACCATTACAAATAAGTGTGACGTTGCATTTTTATGTCTCAACTCAACATTTATGTTTGCCTACTTAAGCATGTTTTATTGTTTGACCCTTCATATGCCTTTTGTTATCCATTGACATTCCGTCAGAATTATTTTCAGCACTCTCTCCTTTATAAATTGTTTGTTATATTATATGGATGTTCAAACAATTCGTAGTTTAATTATGATTATGTATTTGGCAGGCAATTCCAGCAATGCTTCTTGCATTAGTCCTCTGCTTTGATCACCAAAGAAGCAAGGATTCTGTAAATCTTGTTGATGTACAGTCTTCAAAGGGTCATAAATATATCTGGTATGCCCTTCCTGGATATGCCTTTGGACTGGTTACTGCTCTAGCAGCGGGTGTTTTAACTCACTCTCCTCAACCCGCTCTTCTTTATTTGGTAAATTTTATAGCTGTTTTATTAAATTTACAGATGTATATTCCTTTGAGAAAAATAGATGCAAATTGGTCTTTTTTTAATTCATCAATTTGTCTGATCTGATAAAAAGTATCTCTTTCTGGAACAATCTGTGGTGTGATAGTCACATTGTAAAGAAAAATTTTAAAACACATATGATTACATAATAACAGGTAGATGTGGTTTTTATTGTTGTGTAACCTCATTTGGCATGACTTCTTACTCCAGTTTTAGAGAACTAATAAGTTAAGAGTATGTTTGCTTGTGCCTAATTGCTTATACTAAAAGTATTTCACAACTTCTATGAAGAAGCCCAAAATGTGATTTCTGAGTCTTGACAGCACTTTTGATTTAAAAAAAAAAACATGTTTGGCGCTTTTTAGTCTCAGCAGCAATTTTTACAGGGCTTAGAAGCTGAAACAAATAGACAGCTCTATCTGTATCTAATCTTACCCAGATTGGTTCATTTTATGTTGGCTCTTACTAAAAAACTTTTAGTCCATTGAAGATTATAGTTTCATCTTTGACCACTCGGTGAATGTAGGTGCCTTCAACACTTGGGCCAATTATTGTCATCTCTTGGATGCGGAAGGAACTAGCAGAGTTGTGGGACGGACCCATGCCAAACCCGAATGATAAAGCACGCCAGGCTGAAGTCTGAGCCACTGATATTTGGAGGAGGCTGGGAGTTGAAGGTGCTTGTAGAGGCAAATGAAAGTTGTAAATTTGCTGGAAATTTTATTCCTACTTTGAAATTCTTGGTCAGGAATGAGCAGTAAACTGCTTGTTCTGTGGTATCTTACTTTCTGCTTTGGACTTGGCCCTGCTTATCATATACATAGCTTGCTAATTCATGAGACTTCAAAATGCAATGCAATATCTGCCCCTTATTTTGAAATTTAATGAAAAATTAAGATAGGCATTTTATTGCCAATAAATAATAATAGTAATTTATGCATAATTAAGACTTGCAATTTGTAGTAGCACAGGTTTATTAATTGTTAAGGCCTTGTCTTCTTGAAGGCGAGAACTGAGAAGTCTTGGAATTACTTGGTATCTCTTGCACTAAATATTCATGCGCTTGGTTCATACACATGGTTTCTCTCTCTCTCTCTCAATTTATTGAATATATCCCTCTACGGGTAGAGGAAGAATGATCGAATACTATAAATTCCATCCTCTTCACACCCAAATGTTACTTATCTATTGAACTAAAAAATAATAATTGAGACCTACCAAGGTAGAGTGATGAAGCCAGCACTTGTGAATTGTGTTTTATTTATCAATTGAATTTGGATGTAGCCATTTTATATGTGACTTATAGTTTTTTGCATAAATCATTTGCTCCATGTGAATGTATGTGTTACAACTACACATGACTCGCGCCATGGATGTGTATGTTATGTGAAGTGCACGGTTCTAGTCAATGTGATGATATTTTCTTGTTTGGTGAAAGTCACAGGTTTGAATAGTTGTTATATATATATATCATATATGTGTGTGTAAATGTGATGATAGGTTAAGTCAAAGGCTTCTTGTTATATATATATATTTAACGAGGCAAAAATCAGGCATGGAAAATAACAGAGCTCATTATGGAGGTAAGTCATGAGTGTGAAGAGCTTAGCCGCAGTGACAAATTGTTTGGATAATCAAGATTCCACTACACTAAAAGTTTTAGTCCTCGAAATTTCTATTTTTTTAATAATATAGTATAATTTCATTTTTAATTTTCTTTCTCTATATATATATATTTTCACGACATAAAAAATATAACATGTACATATATATATTTTTAAGTACTAAAAATAAAATCAATTAAATAATTAATTTATATTAAAACATGAATTAATCTTTCTTCATATTTGTTAATTAACATCTAATCAAGCCGATAAACAAAGCTAACAAATACAAGTCAATTCTTTCTTCTCTCCCTACTTGGCCCAGCCTACCAATATTGCTCCATTAATTGTTCGACAAAATCGTACTCAACAAATATTAATAAAATAAATGATATTTCATAAACAAAAAGTATTACTTATTATTTATAAAATATATTACTTATCAATTACATTCTTTTTTTTCTATTAAATATAATTTTTTTTAAATTACATTAATTTTATATTTATTGTATCTAGTAATCACATAAAATAATGAATAATTTATTATATAAAGAGTGAAAATATAAAAATTAATAAATATAATCGATTATATTTAGTGGTTAACTTATTTTCATTTAACAACATATCTGATTTTATATTATTTAATTTTTTTTATTAATTTTAAAAGTTATTAATTCATTTAAATTCTAAATTGTAATAACATGAATATGATTATTTTATTAAGATATTTGGTTAAGTTATTATAATATTAGTGTCCAAAACTTTTCATGTATAAAAATAAAAATAAGAGATAAATATTGTTAATGTTGTATATTTATTAAAAAATATACTTAAATCATATATTTATTTTTATTTGTATAATAATTTATTCTAATTGTTATTGAAAAATAAAGATATAAATACAAAGTAAATTTTTTTATTTTATTTTTTCATCTACATTAAATAATGAATTTTTTATTTTAAATAATAACTCACCTAATTTCTTTAACCCTTTATTTTTAGGGTACAATGGTTATAAAGGTATTATATTTATTATAAAAATAATGGGTAGATTTTATTTTATTTTTAGTAATAATTTAATTTTATTATTATAAAAAATAATTTTATAACATTAAATAATATTTTTTTAATTTAATTTTTAATTTATTTATTTTTAATTCAATTAGTTTTGTTCATAACTAAAACGATATTTATTAATACATAAAAAAATTAAATAATAAAATAAAAAATATTATTTTATCCTTATATTATAAATTTTAATTTTTAATAAAAATAAGATTAAATTGTTATAAAAATTAAATATAATATTTAAATATTATTTTTATATATTTTATTTATCATTATTTTTTATTTTTTTAATAAAAAGTTAGGTGGTTAGTGGCTACATAGGAATTACAAATTTAAAATTGAACTAAAATTCATGGGGAAATTACTTTCATCTCTTTGTTTTTTTAATTATTTATTTTGTTGAAGTATTTGCTTCATTTTGCAAGGAGCCAATGATAGACAAAACATAGAATTTGCCGGATAAACTAACTGATACAAAGAGAGAGACTTGTCCACTGATTAGCGAACGAAAAAGCCCTAGAATTTCGCTTCAATTCTCCATTAAACCCTAATTCTTATCACTAAGCGATTGTTTCTCGTTGTGATTCTATGTTGATACAATTAACGCAATCATTGTAGAAGTGAAGTTTCATGGCGGCTACAAATGCAACGTGTTCTCCGAGCTCGCTTCAGCTCCGACTAGCTCGGAATTGCAGGAGGTGTAGGAAATCCCCTGTCATTCTTGTACGAGCGCGTGCTCGGAAGCAGGATCATTGGCTTCGGGTGCTCTGTGTTGGTCAAATTGGAGCGAGAAATGGAAACGGAGAAGAATGGCGTCGTAACTGGGCTGTGTTGGATGGGTCGGACTCTGCCGTTGATGGCTTTTCTGGATGGTCCGGCTCCGATGGTGAAGAAGAGTCATTGGACTCCCAGAGGAAAAAACGGTTAGGAGGTAATGATATTTTTGGAACTTTTGCCTTTTCGATTTCTTCTATCACGCTTAATGGAACTTTTATTCTATTTTTTGTGCCCTTTTTTTCCTTTTTTTACTTTGAGAATGAATAGCAACTATAGCCTATAGTCAGCATATTGTTGCAATGAGACTATAGGATATCACGTTGTAGAATAACTATTTTTATTTCTTAGGCTTCTTAAGCAATCTATAAAAAAAAAGCAGTTGAAATGTGGACAATTTTAGAACTGTTTTATACAATGGTGGATTTGGCCATGACTAAAAAATATTTGGTTTACTTTTTTCTTTTTCTCTTTGAATCATTTATCCTTGGTTGTACGTTCGTAAAATACTCAATTAGTTCATTTATTACCAAGCAGAAGCTTACTCGAATTTTCATTTTTTGGGATGAAGTAATTAGCATGATTCAAGTAGCTTGCTTTCAGGGGTCGTGGGAGCAGGAGTAGCAGCAGTTATTCTTGCTGCAGGGCTTACGTTTGCAGTATTGTTTCAGGGGTCGTGGGAGCAGGAGTAGCAGCAGTTATTCTTGCTGCAGGGCTTACGTTTGCAGTATTGTCTTTAAGAAGACGAAGCAAATCCGGTGAGCAATCAGTTTATTTTTTTTATAGCCAATCAAGAATTGCCTTAGAACTGAAACATTTTTTTGGGGAAATTGGAAATACTATTTTAAAGTGCTCATCTCAAATTGTTCTTCTTTCATTTTAATTTGTTTATGGATCATATGTTTAATGGAGCAAAATTGAACTGGCGGACAGCTATGTATTTTATTGCTTTGTCTTTAGGAAGATAATACTAGCCCAGCTACTACTTGCTTTCTTTCTTTTGATAGCCAAGTGTTGTCTCAGAACTCAAAATTGGATGATTTTGTTGGAACTTTGAAGCACTTTGCTTGCTGTTTGTTCAATTTGTATATGATTTTTTTCCCCTTCTTAAATTTGCCACGAGGTCATTTGACTACAAGTGCAAACTTTTGTTTGCATGCATAACTATGTTTTTATTTTAAACAGGATCAGAACAACTAATGGAGCCCTTGACAACACAGCAGGAAGCATCACTGGCCTCTGATGATCAGATTCATAGCATTACTGAAGATTATCATAAAGGCAATGATAGAAAGCAAGATGATGTTGGTCCTGAAGAGGGCACATGTATAATAAATAAGGACTCTTATTTTTCTTCGGAAATTGGTCATGCTCCCAAGGAAAATAGAGTTGGTGATGATTATCATATCAGTGAATTTTCAGTCGATGCTGTTAAACACACATCCCATGCTACTGATGCTACTGGAAATGCTTCGCTACAAGAACCTTTGCCACATGAAACAAATTTTGATGACCGGGCAATTGATTATGGTTTATCCTCAACCTCACATAACCCTCTGGAATCTGACAATGAAAGTAACTTACTTATTGCCTCTAGTCCAGAAAGACTTGTTAGGGTAACGGCAGAACTAAATTCTGAGCTCAAAGGGAACCCAACAAGTGTTGAATCAACCTTCTTATTTTTGTCCGATTCTATTCCTTCAAACCCTTCCCTTGATCACCAAGCTGAAATTCTTGGCTCACATGGAGATGTTACTGACATTTTGTCGGTTTCTGCTTCTAGTTCAGTCGGTCATCTACCCAACGAGCCTTTTGCTCTGGATGTGTCAATCAATTTGGAGTCTGACATAATCTTAGAGCCAGATAGTTTTTCTGAAGAAAAGATAGGTACCATGCTCGCTTCTTCAACCAATGAAACTCTTGACCCAGGCAACACCACATAGATCATAACCGAGGGAAGTATTTTAGCTTTGGAAGCTCATGGTGCAAGTAATTCTGGTTCATCTGGAACTTCTGCATCACCACTGGCCTTTTCGTTTCCAAATGTTCAGTACACAAAAATTGACAACGAGATAAATAGGAGCTCATCAAAATCATCAAGTCCAGGGACTTCGTTCTCTTCTACTGGCATACCTGCTCCATCATTGGTTTTTGCATCTCTACATGTGCCTCCTACAAAGGCAGTGGTTCCTGCAGTTGTTGATCAGGTTCAGGGGCAGGCACTTGCAGCACTGCAAGTGTTAAAGGTACTTCTTTTACTTTTATCTTTAGAGTGCCAGTTTCAAATTTATAAAGTTCTATATTTTTTTAGTTTCATATCAGCTCTGGGTAAAAGCTCTTGTTGCAATCTGAGACGTACAGTGCTTGATCTGTGTATTAGACATTTCTAATTAAATTGTCATATGTTATAAAAAGAACCTTATAAGTTGGCTTTTTAAAGAGCCCAAACGGATTGCATGCTGGAATGAAAATATTACAACTATTTTTAGGTGATTGAAGCTGATGTTCACCCCACTGACTTGTGTACTCGTCGTGAATATGCTCGTTGGCTGGTGTCTGCTAGCAGTGCTCTATCCAGGTACCTGATCGAGTTTATTTCATTGTTAGAATGTAAATATTTCAAAAGTGAACAGAAACACAACTTTTTTAAGGCATATTCACATGTAGACTATTATCATGATGATTTATTATGACCACAGGAGCACAATTTCCAAAGTATATCCTGCAATGTACATAGAGAATGTCACTGAGCTTGCGTTTGATGATACAACACCTGAAGACCCTGATTTTGCTTCCATTCAAGGTGAGGACAAAGCGCTAAATTTAATATGCTTTCCTCATCTCATCAAATTTATATATTCCAGGTTTGGCAGAAGCCGGACTTATCTGTAGCAGGCTTTCAAGATATGACATGATTACTTCTTTTGATGAAGACCAGGGGCCATTTTACTTTTCTCCTGATAGGTGTTTTAACAATTAACCATGCAGTTTTTATGTCCTTGTATCATTGTTTTCTTATATTTTGAATGCCTCCGTGAGTTTTACTTTATGCTTTTTGGGGATGAATAGATGTGCATGAGTTTCTCTTTTGATTATAGTGGCAACACTTCAATCTAATTATAAAAATACGAATATCTGTCTGCACAAGCTAACATTGCGATATTCTTTGATTACATGACTACATCTTCTTCATTCTTCATGCCCTAATTTGCAGCCAAGTTAAAATATGATTTTTTTTCTTTTCGTTCTTCTATATTAAAATATTTCAGCCCACTTTCACGTCAAGATCTCATGAGTTGGAAAATGGCCCTAGAAAAAAGACATCTACCAGATGCTGACAGAAAGGTTAATTGATCTGAACATCATTTCACTTTCTTACTGACATAAACTTGTGTTTTTATTCTGAACTTTTACAGTGATTAATATTTTCCTTAGACAG
The DNA here is from genome assembly GCA_030763125.1 of Hippophae gyantsensis. Lineage (NCBI taxonomy): Eukaryota > Viridiplantae > Streptophyta > Magnoliopsida > Rosales > Elaeagnaceae > Hippophae > Hippophae gyantsensis. Next base: position 2,254,310 of record CM061039.1, on the reverse strand, counting down.
GTACTCTACCAACTTTCTGGATTTATAGACATTGATAAGATACACCCAGACGCCTGTCCTGCACTAGTTGCTGACTATTCCGCCAGAGAACAAGGGATTGTGGCTCTTGCGTTTGGTAAGTTGCAATCTCATGCAACTCCTGTATGGTTTTATGTCGAATTTGATATAAAATTCTTTTACATCTCTGATAGGTTACATGAGGCTTTTCCAGCCAAATAAGCCAGTTACAAAAGCCCAGGCTGCTATTGCTCTAGCAACAGGTGAAGCTTCTGACATAGTGAGTGAAGAACTTGCACGTATTGAAGCGGAAACTATGGCAGAAAAAGCTGTTACCGAGCATAATGCTCTTGTAGCTGAAGTTGAGAAGGATGTCAATGCAAGTTTTGAGAAGGAACTTGTCATGGAGAGGGAAAAGATAGATGCTATTGAGAAAAGGGCAGAAGAAGCAAGGCATGAATTGGAAAGGTTAAGAGCTGAGAGAGAGGAAGATAATATTGCATTAATGAAGGAACGGGCAGGTATTGAATCAGAAATGCAAGTCCTGTCGAGATTAAGGCATGAGGTGGAAGAACAATTGGAGAATCTTATGGGTAACAAAGTAGAGATATCATACGAAAAGGAAAGAGTTAACAAACTTCAGAAAGAGGCAGAATATGAGAGCCAGGAAATCTCACGCTTGCAATATGAATTAGAGGTTGAGAGAAAAGCCCTGTCCATGGCCAGGTACTAATTTTAGTTTCTTATTCAAGCGAGATTAGCCAAGTTTCTTTATGAGTTATGACATGTATAGGATATTATAAATATATGAAGTCGTTACAGAAGCTTTACTAATTAGGTAAAATATAATCATCTAAGCTGTGTGGTTTAGCATCCTAAAGGTTTGAAAAATAGAATTTCCCTTCCCTGATCATTGATCTCTTTTAGTGTTTATCAGGGAGTATAAGTGATTAGCTATCACTATCTATCTAATAAAACCTCATATTAACGGCTAATTCCAATGATTGGTTTCAGTTAAACTATAGATGAAGTCTCCTTAGGGCAGAAAGAAAAAAGGAGATGAATGGACCTGTAAATAACACTATGATTTTGCTCCATTTTGGGGGAAGCATGTGACTGATAGAGCCTTGAAATTTTTAAGTACCTTATCACACGCCATATGTAGGATTTTAAGCGTAATTGGTAATCGATGGCTTCATATGAAAATACAATTAAATTCTATAAAAGGTTCCTACATAAACTTACCAAAATAAAATCAATGTTAATATGTTATGCAGAGCTTGGGCTGAGGACGAGGCAAAAAGAGCAAGAGAACAAGCTAAAGTGCTAGAGGAAGCAAGATTCCGCTGGGAGAAACATGGCATCAAGGTGGTGGTTGATGATGACCTCCGTGAACAGTCCTCAGCAGAAGTAACGTGGCTTGAAGCTGGCAAAAAGTTCTCTGTTGAAGGAACTGTTACCAGGGCAGAAAGCTTATTGGACAAGCTCAGGTTAATGGCTGCAAATGTTGGAGAAAAATCCAGACATATTATCAACAAAATCATTGAAAAGATAGCAATCCTGATATCAAATCTGAAAGAACGGACCTCCGGGGTTAGAAGAAAGGCCGAAGAAGTAAGAGATGCTGCCATTTCTAAGGTTAAGAGGCCTGCACAGGATATGCAGAAGAGTAGTTCCGAGCTTGGCTTGGCTATTAAAGAGGGAGCAAAACGAGTTGCAGGAGACTGTAGGGAAGGAGTGGAGAAACTCGCACAAAAATTCAAGACATAAGTTTCTTCACTCACTGCCTCCACCTCCTCTTTATTAAGTTTTGATATCAAGATAGTCTTATTTTCTTCTGTACTAATCTGAGCAGCAATAATTAATAAATTCTGCGAATTTTCAATTCAAATTTGAACAGTGTGAATGAGAATCGTCTTATTCTTACGATAATCAATCCTTCAAGAGATATATTTTTTTTTTCAAAACTATATACATCTCAAAATCTAAATAATGTGATATATTGTTATTAACGAGTTAGATATAACTGTTATGTCAGTTTTGATTATTATATATAATAATCTTTTTATATTTCATATTCTACATTGCTGGCATCCCCATTTCCTCCCCTAAGATTCGTCTTTGTCAGTGTCGACCCAGAAGTGCTTTTGTTGTTCCTTCACCAAAAATCCCCTCTACACCTACCCTAATCGAATTTGGTTTTTTATAAGTTTCAAGTAAACATTAGTCTAGAAAAAATACTTGTAATAGTGAAAAGTTAAATTTTAATAAAATTTATAATAAAATATTATTATTTAAGATGATAAAATAAATTAAAATTAAAGTATAAATAAGATAGAAATGAAAAAAATAATAATTAAAATAACAACTTTAATGTAAAAACTATATAATTAATTCAATTAAAAATATTCAAAAATTAATTTTACTTTTTTCTTAAAAAATAACAAAAACAGGAGTATAAAAAGGCGGGATTTTGTCTATAGAAAGCATATTCTCTATCCTTAAATTTTTTTTTTTTTCAACTCACTATTCCACTTTCTTAACTTTTTTCGACTTTTTTTTTTCTCTCTTCTTCCATAATTTAAAGCTCTATTTTCTCTCATATAACAATTTTTAATAAATAATAATTTATTTTTATTATAAATAAAAAATAAATATATATATATATTTTTAATAACAAATAACTTATCAAATTTTAATATAAAATAATTATAAAATTTTAAATTATTAAAAATTTTACTAAATGATTATAATACTTTTAAAAAATAAATTATTTAAGATTAAAAAAATTAAAAGTAAATTCCATTATAACACATATCTCTAATATTATTATAATTTTAATTATTATTAAAATAATAAATATTTATTAATAATAATTTTATTTAAATATTAAAAAATAATTAATTAAATACAATTTATATATTTTATTATAATAATAATATTATTATTATATTAGATAATATTTTTACGCAAAATTTTCGACATAATATTCTATATTTATATTATATCTTGTATAAAGTTGTATATTGAAGCTTAACAATTTTTTTAATAATTAAATTATTTTTATGAATATTATTTTTTATATCATAATTATAATTAATATTATAATTATTTATTAAATATAATTATATTTATATTTAATAATAATAATAATAATGTATTATATTATATTTAAAATTAATTATAAATTTATAAAATATTAATATTTTTTTATGTTTATAATAATTATATTTTATAAAATGACTTTAATTTTTTAAAAAATAAAATTGACTAAAAATTAAACTTTCAAATTTAAAGTTAAATTTTACCCATTTTTAAACTAAAACACAATTCAACCCTTTTTCTAAACTATTACATTAAATATGCCCACTATTACTTAACCACCAACTAAAATGGCTCTCCAAAACTTAATAAGAAAAATGTGAGCGTGGGATCTCAAGTGAACTAGCCTACGATTTTTTTACTTCAGCCTATGAAAATTTCACAAGCGAGAAGACAATTCAAGATGGAACGACCAAGCATAGTATTTTGACATCAATACAAGTGGTTGATTCAATTTAGCCAATTTCCTTAATCTATAACTTCTTAATTACTATTTTATCATTTTGGTAATTCTTCGTCAAGTACAATACACATTCACACCAATAAGTGATAAAATATTAGCCAGAGGATAAAATATTAAAATCAAAATACTCCCACAGTACTGTAATTGTCCAACAAAATTTGGATGTCAACGCAAAAGGAAAATGAAAAACATAAAGCATCAGAAATAATTCAGAATCACATATTGAAACGTTGGTAGCATCTCTAACAAGCTGGCTTCTACAAGGTAAATCTAAAGAACATGCCATTAGGCGAATAATGCCTCATTTCTTCTTCTCTCCAGCTCCTCCACCACCAGCAGACCTGCACATAAAATTCAAATTATAAAATAAGGATAATAACGTCAATTGTAAGACTTTTACCCAAATTTTAATCATATAAATTGTCCATAAGATTACCTCATCTTGCGGAGAACATTAGACATCTCCTCACGCTTTCTCTTTGCTCTCTTGTGAGTTCCTAGCTTTCTTTTAGCTACCTTCAGTGCACGCTTATCTTTTCCAACTTTAAGCAGCTCAGTAATTCTCTTCTCATATGGTGCAAAACCAGCAACTTCCCTAATCAAATTCCTCACAAAGTGGACCCTTTTACTAGTTTTCTACACCAAAAAGAATTAAATTAAGCAAATTGATTACTCTTGTCTAACTTGTAAAATAAATTTGTCAATTACTAACATATTAAGACTTATGATTAGTAAAATACATGTACTTGTTGATAAGAACTTCAATGACTGTTAATAGATTAGGAACCAACTTACTCCTTTGCGAGCAGATGGGCGTGGTGCTAATTCTCTTTTGGTCACAACATGTCCTTTATTCAATCCCACAGCTATGCCAGTGCTTGGCTGTTTTGGAGCCATTACCTACTATCAAACTACCAATATTCAACAATATGAATTAGATAAAAGTCCATGAGCAAAGCAAAATCTAAGCAAAAGCACAAAATTCAAACTTAGCAGGATAATTGCCGGAGCAAAACAACTTATTTCAATGCAATTTAGAAGTAAAATTTTAGGGTTTAATTTTTAACAGTCATGAATCTATCCATTCTTGTTCTGTCAAGAGCAAGTGCCTAATTTATCCAGGGCTCTTTTTATGTTTCATAGAATTATATCTATAGTCTCAAAGGCAACAAACAGTAAACATCTAAGTAGACACAAAACCCCTTTCAATTAAGTACAAGAAACATGCTCCCAGAACAATAAAACAATACGATGATATTAATAATCAACCAAGAAAAATGTATCATAAGCCGCTAGCAAATGGCTCATATTCAAAACAGGCAGACACACAGTACAAGTTCAAAGGAAGCTTTACTGTATTCACATAAAAAATCAAAAAATCCAACAAATCATTAAAGAACCCATCTTAAAAATTAAAAACATAAGTAGAGAACCTGAAACTAAGATTTCTTTTATTTTCCCAACCAAATTTTAAGCAAACATCTAATAGAACTCGCGGTGTTAAACAGAACATCGAAATACGGGGAAAGGGGTAAAATGAAATCGTAACCTTCACTTTTAATTTCTAAATAGATAAGAAGAGCAAGAACTAATTGAAGGCTATTGAAGAAAGCGAGAAATTATGCAATGGAGGATTAGGGTTTACCTTTGCAGAGCGCCGAACGAACGTGAGAGTCTATGACGGGTTAGAGAAAGCAAGGGTTTGGGATTTGATCTTCCCTTTATACAAAGCCCGACTGAAAAATAAATTAAAGATAAAGGCTATTTTGGTCAAGTATATTTGAGCCCATTTTAAAATCAAATCATGCCGGCCCATTCTAATACCGGGAATGCTTGCAAATTTAGCCCGGGATGCTCAAAGCTCAAATATCTTCGCTTGATTTGATCCGGCTTAGAGTCTGATCTTAATAGAACAATTTTCATGTCACGATTATGTTCAAAAATTTATATTATGAGTTTTGCTCAAATCTAACTTAATTTGCAAGTTAAATTTATATTTTAGAGAGGGTGATGAGTGAGTGAGTGAGGCGAAAAGTAAGATAGTTTTTATAAAATGAATATTTTATTTTTATTGTTTTTAATTAAAACATTTTATTCTATAAATTTTAAAATATATATTTTTTAATCTTAAAATTCTAAACTTAACACCCTATTTGAAATTAAATTACAAATTTTTAAAAATAAATTATATATTTATTAAAGTTATGAAATTAAAGTATTACAATTAAAACGTTGATATACGCAAAATCACTATATTATTGATACTCTTCTTCATTTTATAAAAGTATAAAACCTGTCTCTTCTCTTCACTAGTTCTAAACCCACCCTTCATTGAGCACATGAACCCACAGAAGATTGATCTGGGAGAGCTTGATTATGTGTAAAGAAAAACCATATCTCATCATAATACTATTAATATACTCATCAACGAAGAGCTCCACAAGCTTCTTACCACCAGGTTCAATCAACCCACATTATTTTGGCATACTTTGGTCTTTGAAATTACAAGAAATAACTCTTTGTGAACTGAAGCGTGCGAAATGGGTATTGAAGATTTTTGACTGAGAAGGAGACCACGTTATTTTGGCATACTTTGGTCTTGGAAATTCCAAGAAATAACTCTTTGTGAACTGAAGCGTGCGAAATGGGTATTGAAGATTTTTGACTGAGAAGGAGACCATGTTATTTTGGCATACTTTGGTCTTGAAAATTCCAAGAAATAACTCTTTGTGAACTGAAGCGTGCAAAATGGGTATTGAAGATTTTTGACTGAGAAGGAGACCACATTATTTTGGCATACTTTGGTCTTGGAAATTCCAAGAAATAAATCTTTGTGAACTGAAGCGTGCGAAATAGATATTGAAGATTTTTGATTGAGAAGGAGATTTTTATGAAATTTGGGTGAATATATTGGACATGGATGCATGCTATTGAAATTAGAGAGACTAAAACTTAATTTTATGCTTTATTTTGATTATTTTGAGCTTAATTTTGATTATTTACTTAAAAACTGGGGAAGAATATTGTAAATAATAAATTTTATAATTTTAATTTTATTTTTCAAGTGTTCAATTTACTTAATCAATTCATAGTTCAAGAAAAGTCTGACTATAACTTAACCAAATAATTTTAACATTTGGGACTTTATTTAATTTTATAAATGGGAGCATATCCGGACGTTATTTTTTGATGTTGAAGAAAATACTATCTATTATTAAAAATTATTGGACTATGTGGTGATGTAAGTTATTGAAAAATGTATTTTTTTAATATAATGGATAAGCATTTTTTAAACAATTTGTGTATATATATATATCTTTTAATCTAATTGATTAAATAAGGTGTATATATTTATGCTATTTTAATATCTATAAAGAATATATATTATTATATGTGTAATATATGAATTAAATTGACATGTAAATCACTTTGTACTATGACATATAATTTACTTAAAAATATAAAAAAAAGTTAAATTGAAATATGAATAAGTCATCTTATAAATTTATCAATTTTTTTACTTAAAAATATAAAAAAAATTAAATTTAAATATGGATAAATCATCCTATAAATTTATCAATTTTTTGAAATTGAACATTAGTCAAGTAATTTTTTTTAACATAGTCTATTACATAATTTTTTAAAATATGACACTACAGTTTAAATAGTTAATTTTTATGTTTTTTTATTGTATTTTTATTTAAAAAGTTATTAATGTTAAATTTTTTTAACAAACTTAAAATTAATCATTTAAATCCATAATATCAAATTTTAAAACTAATATTTAGTTAATTTCTGTTGCATTTGTCCCTGAAATCTTTTGCATTTAACTAACGATACTACATTTTCACCAAACAAATTGTTAAGAAGTGTGCTATTGAAAATGATCACGTGAGTTCGTCAGCTGACCAAAAGAAGACTGGTAGACAGGAGCTGTGTCCAATGTCCACACTCTATGACTATACACACCATGATGAATTGATGATACATTAAAAAAATATTTTTGCCGGTGTGAAACCCAAAAAGAATAATCCGACTTTACTTTTTTTTTTAAAACCCCTTTTATTAGACAATACTTAAAAGAAAATGAAACTCATAATTTAATTTTTAATTCTTAAAAAAATGTAATATTTAGATTATGAAAAAATAAACCATATAACAAAAATATATATTTTATTACGTTGTATAAAAAATATCATATTTTTTTTAGAGTTAAAGACACAATTATATCAAGTAAAAAAAAATAAAGAAGATGTTTATTATAAGAAAAAAAGGAAAAAAATAGAAGAATGGAATGTTTATTTATTTTCCTAAATTAAGAGGAAATGTTATTTTTTCTAAAAAATAAAATAAGAAATAACTATAAAAAAATGTGGTTTGACTTGCAGGTGTAGCACCCTTCGCATATTTCATATGTGATATATCTTCTGTTCTCCTCCATGCTCCGAACGTTCAAAATATATAGAAGTTCATATTTTAATTACAATTTACAACTCAGTACAAATCTGTTAGAAACAACAAGAACCATTTTTCAATTCTTCCTCCAACAATGAAAGACCATGCTCTCAATACTCCAATTTCTTAATTTATCTTGGGGAAAAAAACATTGTTTGATGCTTTGGATGTTCCAGGATTCTAGATCAAAAGTCAAATCTGGGTACTCACTACTCAGTATCTTTCTTTGTTTTTGCTGTGTTCTTAATGGAGGTCAGAAATAGTGAATAAACACTAAGAACTGAAGATCTTTCAGTTCATATGGTAGATACCCAACTGCGAATACTTGCCTTTTATTTCATTTCACGGGTCTTCGCCAATTTCCTCTCAATTCCTTTTGAAGTTTAATTGCAGGTTCTATCAATTCCTCCACCGATATTTGGGTCTAAATGAATTCTCTGTGCAAAACACATTTCGTGATTTGTTATGCTCGCCTGGTAATAGTTTATGATTCTTCTCTTACTTTTAGCTGAGATGTTCTAATACCTAATTTGGATTTGAATTCCTAAAATAGCATATTAGATTATCTAAATATTGTACATACTACTTAGGGCAGATTAGATTATGTACATGCTATTTAGGACAGGACTCTACTTATTTGTACTCTTTTATCCCCTTCAAGTCCTCAAGTGTTTGCTTTTTGATGCAAAATAGTATGTTAATGTACATATTTACATATTTAGTTTGTGCATACTTTGAATATACATGTACATTGTGTACATATGTTAAATGAACATGTTATATACAACTGATATGTTATTTTTGGACCAATTCGATTATGTACATGCTATTTAAGGCCAATCAAATTATGTACATTCTATAAATACTATTTAGGGCTGTACTCTACTTATTTGTGCTCTTTTATCCCCTTCAGGTCCTCAGGTTTTGGTGTTTTGATGCAAAGGTTCTCTTCATACTTTAACTTTTAGCCATTTTAGGGAACACCCTTTTGCTTTTGTTTTTTTCTAGCATGCATAGATTGTAGGCATTAATGTCAATCCTATGTGGCCTCCCTCTTCTGGAGTGTGTTTACTGCCTAGGCTGTGCCCGTTGGGCATGGAAGAGATGTCTCCACACAGCAGGACATGACAGTGAGACCTGGGGTCTAGCTACTGCCGAAGAATTTGAGCCTGTTCCTCGCATTTGCCGCTTTATATTAGCTGTCTATGAGGATGATCTTCGCAATCCCCTTTGGGAGCCCGAGGGAGGTTATGGAATCAATCCAGATTGGTTAGTTCTAAAAAGAACTTATGAAGATACCCAAAGGAAAGCTCCTCCTTACATATTATACATTGATCATGATCATGCAGATATAATTCTTGCATTTAGAGGTCTTAATATGGCAAAGGAGAGTGACTATGCAGTTTTGTTGGATAATAAGTTAGGAGAGAAAAAGTTTGATGGTGGATATGTTCACAATGGACTATTGAAGGCTGCTGAATGGGTTTTGGATAAGGAATGTGATATCTTAAAGAGTTTGGTGGAGAAGTATCCAAATTATACTTTGACTTTTACAGGACACTCATTAGGGTCGGGCGTTGCGGTTTTGTTAACCATGGTAGTGGTTCAAAATAGGGACAGGTTGGGAAATATTGATCGAAGAAGAGTCAGGTGCTATGCTATTGCTCCTGCAAGGTGTATGTCACTAAATTTAGCAGTTAGATATGCAGATGTGATTAATTCGGTTGTTCTTCAGGTAAGTTCTTGATCAAATCAATTATTTGTTCGATGCCATTTTTTCGATATGAAGCAATTAGTCTTCTTAGACACTTGTCTTATAATATACTTGCCTGTATTGTGAAAGTTCTCCTTCAAATTGCATGCGTTTTTTGGTGATGCTAGCAGTTGAACGTAATGTGTTAAGCACTTTGGACAATTTGTTTCTGTTTGGTTCAGAAGTATTTTTTACTGTCATAAACACTTTTAAAAGTCTCAAAAGCGGTAGCAAAACATACCCTAAATTTGGTAAAACTTTTATATGTAGGAGGCTGCAAGAATTTCCTTTAAAGCTGATTGTGTTAATTATATTGAATCAGGATGACTTCTTACCAAGGACAGCCACACCCTTGGAGGACATATTCAAGTCACTTTTCTGGTATTGTTAACTTCCTTCTCTCATTCCATCTAAATCTTTGTACATTATGGAATATCATGTCCTCTCTCTTCTCCATTTTCGTAACGATTCACTGTATATCCCATTTTTGTTTATATATATGCTACTTTAAATTTTTAGGTGACAGTTGGAGTAAATAACAAGTAACTGCTAATAAAGGGATGTTTAAATGATCGTTATCTTGCACTTGTTTAACATAAAACTATGCCTCTAATAACTTCGATAGGTTTTTGTGCAACTCATTTTTCTAGTTCTAACTTTTACACTATTGAATTTTAGTATAAAATGTTGATAAAGCTTGGTTTCCTTCCATATGAACAGTTTGCCATGCTTATTATTCCTGAGGTGTTTGAAGGATACGTGTATTCCGGAGGAGAAGATGCTCAAAGATCCAAGGAGGCTGTATGCACCTGGCCGCCTCTATCACATTGTTGAGAGAAAGCCTTTCAGGTATAAGGCAGCTTTATTTGCTCTATTTTCTCTTCTATATGCTCCGCAAACTGGAAACTTTTTAACTTACAAGTCCTCTGCAACTTAGTAAGGTTTTCTAAAAAAGCTATTTTTGATCAAACCACTTCTCCTGAAATTACTTCAAGAAAAAATGCAACCAAACAAACCCTTATTTTGAGACTTTGTCTAATAGAGAACCAACTCCAAGCACAAATGCAACCTTAGGCAACATAGATCATAATTTCTACAGAAGAATACTTTTAAGCATAAACCATTGAATAATCCACGCATACTATTCTTTACAGGATGGGAAGGTTTCCACCAGTTGTAAGAACAGCAGTTCCGGTAGATGGGAGGTTTGAGCACATAGTTATATCTTGTAATGCCACCTCTGATCATGCCATCATTTGGATAGAGAGAGAAGCTAAGCGAGCTCTAGATGTAAGTTTTTGTCCTCTTAAGTTGTCTTTATCTGTTCATCCCTGTGCTCACTTAACTTTCAACCATAATAGAAAGGCAAGATGCTTAGCATGTAACAAAATTCTTGTAGATGACCCAAGTATCATAAAGCCATCTTCTTTCATTCCCTTTTTCTTATGTTTTTTGAACCTGGTTTTTCACATTCTTGCGGTTCTAGCTTATACTGCCATTTGAGTTTATTGAGCTATCCACCTAAAGCACAACTCAATTGAATTAGAGTTGTTGGGTGTACAAACGAATTTCACTTTTAAAAAATATAAAGAATAAATTGGGTATATATTTGGGATGGATTACTCCTCCTATTAGATTAACTTTTTGGATTAGAATACTAGATCGTACAGAAAGCAAGTTGTGCATAACATTTGTGAAAACCTACGGTCAATTTTAGGGATTCAATACCATAGGCACCTTGCAGCAGCTATGGAATGACGACTGAAACAATTGTTAGAGTTTTTATATAATTATAGTTTGCCAATGTTTTGTCAAATTGAATTGTTCTTCCCAACTCCAGTTAATGTTAAAGGAAGAGGAGACCATGGAAATTCCAGCAAAGCAGAGGATGGAACGGCAAGAAACGATAGCGAGAGAACATAGTCAGGAGTACAAAGCTGCACTACAGAGAGCAGTAACCTTGGATGTACCTCATGCTTATTCACCTTCTACATATGGAACTTTTGATGAAGATCATGTTTCTAACTCACCTAGTTCAAGTGGTGGAGAATCTTCTTTTGGTTCATATAAGAAATTGAAGGGTTAAATATTGGAGGAGATTTATAAATTTGCTTGTTGATCACATTCATTGATTCATTTTATTGTCTGATGATATGTTTGTAAAACTTGTTTCAACAAGTATGAATTCGGAGAGAAATTGAAATGGAATTTCAAACTTTAAAATTTGATTTTTTGTTTGTAAAGCTTGTTTTAACAAGTATGAATTCAGAGAAAAATTGGAATGGAATTTCAAATTTTAAAATTTGAATTTTTTTTATCAAACTGTGTTTGGTGATTTTAAGTGACATGATACACAATAGAGGTGTTTTATACCACTAGTTAGTAGTTAGAACCACAATGACCGGTGAATATTCATTCTTATAATAATTGTTGTTTTGAGAGAGGGATAATTAGTTCTTTAAGGCCCTTTATTTTTTAATTTTAAGAACAACATATTTTTATTTTCTATTTTGGCATAAATGTGTATTTTTAATTTTTTTTGGTTATTATTTGTTTTTTTTTTTGTTGAGAAAACTGGGAATAGAGGTTCTATAGATTTGATTATTTAAATTAAAAATATTGTTAGTATTGTTTTAGAAAAAAAAAAGAGTAAGTCAAAAAATATATTATTTTAATAAATTTTTATTAAATATTATTTTTAAAATAATAATTTAACTTAAAATACATTAAAATAATATAGTTATTTTTAATTGATTTTTTTTAAAGCTAAAAAATTCATCCGATTGATCAAATAACACAGATGACTTAATTTAAATAAATTTATTACATTTTTTTCTTTTTTTAAATAATGAGTTACACATCCGCATGCTTATTTGCCCAAGCTTTTTTTAAATAAGAATTTCCTTTGCTCGTCCAAATTGAAATTACCGTCTGATAGTTTAATTACGTGTATGAATCAATTAAAGTGGATATTCATATGCATACTAATAAGTAACAGCACTATAATTCAATTTGTAGAATCTATAAGTATGACTATTCTAAAATGTTAATAAGCAATTAGAGGTCGGTGATTCTTATAAAATTAATTAACTTTATTCGATAAACTATTTAATTCTTAATTAGCTTATCCATGTAGCCAGTTAATTCTCATTCGACCATGGTTCTTTCTGAGTTATATTTAAAAAAAAAACCTTTAAGACTAATTTTTGGACATTTTGAGTATTATTATATTGGTTGATTCAGAGTGAAACATTGATAAGTGAACTTTAATAAATTTGTACATAGTTTTTTAAAAATTTAAAATGTAATATTTAGTTTACAAATTTTTAAAATTTTACATAAATTCTTAAATTTTTAAATTCTATAATATAGTATTCAAACTTATAAAATTTAATATTTAGTTACGTGCTAATTAATTACTAAAATATATATTTATGAATCAAAAATTTAATATCTAAAGTTTTAAAAATTTGATGATTAAATCATATAATTTAAAAATTTAAAGATATACCTATAAATTTTTAAATTTAAAAACTAAATTATACGTTTTAAAAGTTTTAAAATATACTCATGAATTTAGTTAAAATCTAGTAATGAATAATACATTTTAAACCATTATCTTGAAGAGAAAAAATTATTATATGATCTTACTGTATTAATAAAATTCAAAAGTTACGATTAAAAGGACGTAACCCCTTCAAGGTATGAATGTACCATTAATTTAATAACATAAATTTTTTAAATTAATTATCTATATATATATATATACGTGGTTATTACAACAAACAAACTTTATACCACAGTAAATCAAAACAGAAAAATTCATAAGAACGGGGTTAAATATGAGAATAATTGTTAGATTAATAGCTATGATAATATCATTCATAGTCCTCCTTGTGTTAATTATTTCATGTTCTTATTATGGGTCACAGGTCATTTACAATACTAATTATAATAATCAGTATTATTCTCCTTATCTTCGTGATCTTCAAACTCTCATTCATGGCAACAATAATAGTGTTTATGTGAGTAATTTTCAAAAGCATTTTAAAAGAGGGCGCATGCTTTCAATATTTCCCAAGGTTATTCGCCGAGTTTTCAACGGTAAAGGTTTGAAATCAAGGAACATTCCAGAAGAACTACAACTTGCAAGGGAGATAAAAACTGTAATTTTTAATTGCCGGGACGCAGATATATCTGAATGCTCAAAGGATTTTCATGTTCACGGCAATCTAAAACTTTTTAAAATATGTTGTTCTAAAATATATAAGGAATGTTTAGAGAAGGGCTACCAAAAGTCTAAATTACCCTGAGATATATGGTTGTATTTTTAATTAGTTATATATTATTTGATATAATGTAAATATTTTAATTTTTAATTTTCGTTGAAAACGATTAATATATCAGTTAATATAAATAAACAGTAAATTAGCGTGATAACTTTTTTATCTAAATTGTATCTTATTTCAAATGAAATCCTATTTTCGAAGAAAAAATGCATGACATAACTTAATTTTATACTTTAAGTTTCATTTTTAACTTATTAGAAAAAAAAAACATATATTTTCTTACAATGTATATTTTTTATTATGGAAGACATTTTTTTTAGATGAATATCAATTTGATGCACGTCAATAATATTACTTATTCATTTAAATAAAATAATTGTTTTTCTTAAACAATATCTACTGTATGTTTTAATAATATTTTTTTAAAAAATAAAAATAAAATAATATGAATAAATTGATAGTATATAAATCAAATTTTATCTAGTATTATATATAATATAATTGAAGTATTAGTTACACTAGCTATTTTTACATGAACGATGGCTTTTAACGGTTATGATTTTCCAATTTATGCTAATAAAATATCAATTATAATATCTTAGTTTATATATGAATCAAAATATTTATAATAATATATGCAATAATATCCTAACTACCTCACATTTTTAAAGATATGTTTGTTTATGTTTTTGGGATTATGTAAAAGTGTTTCTGATAATAAAAATACTTGTTATCAGGAAAAACATATTAAAATGTGCTCTTCAAAAAACTTTTTTGTTGAAACTGAAACTACTCCTCTCTTTTTTTCCTAAAACAACTTATATATGAAATCACTTTTAACAAAAATACAAATAAATAAATCGTAAGAAAAACTTATCCACTTATATATTTATTTGTACAACTAGACAATATCCGTAAAGCTGTACAATTACACATAAATTGGGCATAGTTGGGAAAAAATGATTGTGTAAATTTGTTAAAATATTTAAAATATTCTGTTAAATATAATAATTCCTTTTGATAAAAAGAAAAAAGAAAAGTGATAATATTCTTATTTACTCAATTTCACAAGTTCTAGTAAAATGGTAAATTTTTTAAATTTTAAATCCCTTAATTCGTATCAAAATTATTAGAACGGAAGATTTATAGTATTTAATTTTTATAAATAATAAGATTTTAGGTATTTATTTAAATATTATATTATTAAAGTTTTTATTTACACATAATAAAATTTTTATTATGATATTTTTTTAAAATTATTAAACTTTTAATATTTAATATAATAATTATAAAATTAAATTATTTAAATTAAATAATTGTATCTACCTTACTTCGAACATTGGACTTTCTATAAAGACGTGTAATACCACCTCACCACCAGACTGAGAAAACGTGAGCATGAGCTAATTTTAGCTAAGTGGACAAACAAATGTTAAGGCACAAATAAAAAAATAAATTGCATAATATAAATTGTATTTTAATTTTTTATATACTGTAGACGAATTTTTTATTATTCTTAAAGATGAGTTGTAATAAGGGTGTCCAACGATCTCATCCGAATATAAATTATATTTAATTTTTTATATACTGTAGACGAATCTTTTATTATTTTCAAAGATGGGTTGTAATAGGGGTGTCCAACGATCCGATCCGATTTTAGGAAAAAATATCGGACCGAATCGGACCGTTTATATTACTCAGATCAAATCGGATCGGATCGTTTGAAACAGTTTTTATTATTATAAATTGGACTGGATCGTTTGATTTATAAAATCGTTCGGTCCGATTCGATTTTCGGTTTGGTTTGGATTTTTTGACATCTTTAATGAAAAATAATGTAAAAAATCTAATAAATTTATTAAACCGGTCCGGTCTAATTTGACCGATTTAAACTGGACTGGACCAGACCGTTTGAAAAACGGTTTTAATAAATACAAATCGGATTGAACCGTTTGATTTGTAAAACCGTTCAATTCGATCTAGTTTTACGATTTGGTTCTGTCCGAACCAGTTTTTGAACACTCCTAGGTTATATATATTTTTTTAGTAAATGTTTATTTTTCTACTAAAAGTTTTAAATTACTTTTAATATTATATTTTATATTTCTTTACCATTAATTTAGTATCTTACTATTTAAAATTACTATCATTTGGTACTTCTATTAAAAAAATGATAGCTGCATGTGACAAAATCCATAGGCATTTATAATATTTCATTTGGTTTCTTAAAAAAATAAATCAAAATCCCAACCTGTTACTTTTTTTTTTCGGGACAATCATTCATTTTTCTATTAAACATTTGAAGTTATTTTCAATTTTATATTTTTTTATTAATTTAATACATTATGTTTTAAATTTACTATGAATTTGATATTTTTCTTTTAACACCTCACAAACTTTTTCACCCATAATTAACTTTTTTTAACGAAAATATCAAAATAATAATAAATTTAAAATGTAAGGTACTAAATTGATAGTAAAAAAATAAAACATGAAATTGATTTTTTTTATATAGTATAAAACATATATGTTTTTAATTAGAGTAAAAATAAAACTAGGATCATAAAAAAACTGAGAGAAAATAAAAAGGTAAAATATTAAAATAATTATTGAAAAATTAAAATTAAAATAAAATGTAAAAACCAGACGAAAAGATAAAAAGGTCAATCTCATTTTAATTTGTAGGTGTTTCTTAAAAAAAAAGAAAAGAAAAATATATCTAAAACTTAATATGAAATAAACCTAAACATTGAGGAAAGCAAAAGCATTTAAAGGAAAGTATATTTACTTTCCCTTTTTATATTTAATTATTTAAAGTTAATGTTTCCATAATTATATTATTTTTACATTCATCGCTCATTACCTAGCTGCCAGATGTGGATCTTCACTTAATTAAATTGTATTAGACAAATCTCAAATTAGTAAGTTTATGATATCTAACCTATTTAAAACAAAATAAACTTAAGGTTAGATGCCATTGAATTTTAAGTTTGATAATTTGTATCATTTAATTCTTATTAAAATCAATATTATTTAATAAAAATGATTAATTAAAAATAAATTATATTATTTTAATAATTTTTTATTTAAAATATTATTATTTTCTATTAAGTAATTAAAACATGATTAAAATATAAAAATACAATAATGATAAAAATGAAATTTAATATAAATCTTTTAAGAAAAATAAATAATAATAAAATTCAAATATATTTTTAAATTTTTAATAAAATTTAAAAATTGATAAAATATTAAAATAAAACATAACAATTAACAAATATTAAGAAAAATATTTTAAAATTTGTTTATATATTAATAAATATTAATTAATCGTGTTTCATCGTTTAATAGAAAAATTATTAAAATAATATGATTTATCATTAATTATTTCTCATTTTTACAAAATTAAGATACTAAATAATAATATTTTTAATTTAAAAAATTAAGACTTAATTAAAAAGATTTATATTATTTTTTTAAAATTTAATTAATAATCAAATAAAATATAGTAGGTTTTACCTTCCACCATATCGATCCTTTTTTGAGTTAAAAAAAAAACCTACATCATCCAAACAAATTATTTAACTTTTGGACTCTTTGAGTATGAATTACAACAAATTCTTATTTAAATTTCCTCTAGCTCAAAAGTCACAATTATTAAACTATCATCCCTTCTAGGCTTCTAAAGATAAATATTCCGTATCATTAATAATTTCTTAACAATTTTTTTTTAATTAATTTTAAACAAATAAATATATTAATTTCGTATATTTCAACTATAACGTTATAGTTCTATAATTTTTAAAAATATTCATTTTAATCTTAAATTAACAATGCATATAAACCAAATAGGAAAAAATTCACATTTTTTTAAATTTGATACTAAAATACTCAAATTAAAAATAAGGAAAGACAAAACGCTACTTTTAAAAATGCTATGGACCTCTCGCACCATCACCATTTTTAAAAAAATTATATATATATATATATATATATATTATTTCAGCAAACAAAATTTAAGAACAAACTTTATACCATAATTAATCACAAATAAAAGAAAGAAAAGAGGAGATTAACTATGAGAAAATTTGATGGAGTAAGGACTATAATCATATCATTCATAGTCCTTCTTGTGTTAATTTCATATCATTATCATGGATCACAATTCATTAACAATAGTAATAATAATGAGTTTTCTTATTCTCATCCTCATCATATCTTTGTTCAAACTCATGCCACAATTGAGAACGCACGTATGCTTTCAATTTTTTCTAGGGTTATTCGCCAAGTTTTTAACAATAAAGGTCCGAAATTATCATCAACTCCAGCAAAGCGATCACCTCCAAAATCGATGGTAACATTGATTTCTAACTGCAAGGGGAAGGCAAAATCTGAATGCAGTGAGAAATTTGCAGCTAGAAAGGATGTAATAGGTTTTAAAAAATGTTGTTATGTTATAGTAAGGGAATGTTTGCTAAGGGGTTTCCAAAAGTCTACCCTACCATGAGGTATATATGACCATTCTTAGGTAAATTATTTCATTATAGTTTTGTGATTTGTGCTGTGTGCAATAAAATTAAAGTATTATAGGCACAGTAACCATTGTCATGTTTAGTTAGTACCTTTTTCTTAGCAATGATTTAATATTTGTCATTCTTTTTTTTTCTTCAAACCGATGGTGTTTAATTATTTTTTTAAATATCAAATAATATTTATTATAATTTAAATTTACAACTTAAAATAAAATAATAATAAATTTTATTATAAAATCGTTAAATAAATCACTAGTTTAATTGTTATTCAATTTTAAGTGATAGAATTATGAAACAAGAGATTAATTGTTATTATGATTCTTAGTTATTTTGTTTAGAATTTAATACGTGATTTATTTATTTTTTAATTTTATTTTTATACTTTTTTTCTTATGAATTGAACCGTTTTTTTACCTATTTAATCTAAAATTTGAGACCAATATTATAAAAAAGAGAGATAAAAATGTAAAATTAAAAATTAAATTATAAATCAAATTATAAGTGCAAAAAAGTAAGAAGGAAATGTATAAATTAAAAAATGAATGGATCAAATTATAAGAAAAAAAACGACATAAAATGTAAAATGTGAAAAGTTTAGGGAACATTAGAATTCAAGAAATAAAAAATATATTACTAATGTGTTGGTGATGTTACAAATAAAATGCCTAATATAATGGATATTTATATTTAACCATAAAAGTTACAAAAATAACATATTCAATAATTAAAATATATAATTTAAATAAAATAATTCTAAATTTAATAAATTTTAGATTAAAACTTTAGGATTTAGAGTTATTTAGAATTTAAGGTTTATGATATATGATTTAACGAAAAATAAATAAGCATTATTAGTAATAATTTTTTTCATGTCTACAATACACATTCTAATTAATGACTCTATATTTTTTTGTCTATTTTGTTATTAGATGTAAATAATACATATATCATTCTTAAATTAGTTATGGATGATTTTTAATGTTAATAACTAATTTAATCTTTTTTTGTTTAATTATACAATTTTTAGAATAAATTTAATCTAATAAAATGAAAAAAATTAAATAATCTGAGTGTTTTGGATTAAATGGATTAATTTGGTTAAAATTTTAAACAAATTTAATCTATATGACTTTTTTCATTATTTTTTTGTTTTTTATACTTGGGAAGAGTTATCATATTATATGTTTGCATTATAAATTATCATTCTTAATTTTTAAAATAAATATGTTTTTTAAAATAAAAAAATGATAAATAGTCGGTTACAATGTGTTAAAAAAAGTAAAGGTCATATGATGATTTTTTTTTATTGTAAAAGTATTCTGTATATGTAAAAAATTTATTGTGTCAACAATGAAATGAAGTAAAATGTTGAATTGGTTTAAACCTAATATGATTGCCATGGTTCATATACCGTGTAATTGAAATATTAGAAAGAAAAATATCATTATATTACAATGTAACGATTAATTGTAATGAATTATAGTAAATTTTATGACAAAAAAATCTAAAAGAGAAATAAAATAAAATTAAGGGGCCTAGATTTGGAAATTTCTCCTATAAAGCAACTTTAAAACAAGATAGGGAAAAAAATTATACATGATTATTGTGGCTATTAAGAAAATGTGAGTAAGAACCCTTATATATAGGGAAAAAAATTTCTTTAACACAATTATATATAATCATTATTTAAAAATAAAAATACGATTAATTTTAATTTTAAAAAGTATTTTTTATTATAATTAACTTATATCATTTCTCGATTAGTCATTTGCTTAAACGGAAGACATAAGGGTAAAATTGTCAACCATTCAATGGTATTGGGTCGGGTCGAACCATTTATCATTTGATCCTCCTCTCGTGGAGCGTCGGAGCCCAGAGAAGCGCCAGATAAGCAGAATTTGAAAATGATGGAGAGCCCCTAACGGCTACTCATCCCCCAGAAATAGAAATAAAGAAAACAATTTATAAAAATAATCCAAATCGAAACGGCAAAACCCAAACCCAATTATCCCAGTCTTCCTCTACAAATTCTCTGTTCTTGAAAATCGCTAACATTTCACGACTCATACTTAACAATCTTGAAGATTTCTGCTTTAAAAGAAAGAAAAGAAAGAAACTCTCTGCTCTCAAACCCAAATCTTTTTTTCATAAAATTTCATGGCACCCTCCTCGATCAATCATCACAAATACTGCAACAACACAGTGGCCTTCTTTCCACCAAGAAAAGTCAGAGTGGTAGCGAAAATAAGAGGAAGTACTGGTTATGAAGCCGATTTTCCAAATGGGGATTCTTGGATTTCAGTGAAAAAGCCCAACGGAGAGGATTCTCAGACCATCGCTCTCTCTTTCGGAGAAAAATCGGCAAGGTACTTTCTGTTAAGCTCTTTTTTCCTGTTTTCAAGAACCAGGAAGTTATAGGTTTATTTTATTTCTGAACTCAAGTTTTGAGGATGGTTTGGTATTCTTCACAAAATAATTATTATTGCATTTTGGATATATTCTCTATTTCGTTTTAGATAGGACTTTGGTAGAAATGAAATTGGGGGAAAATTCTTGTGAAATCTTGCTGTAGATATTCTATAATTGGGGATACTAAAAGTTCTGACTAGGGATTTCATTTTTCTTCTTCTTATGTTTGATGTTTTAGCTGCCTTTTGGTATTCACTTTCTTTATAATTCGTCAGATTAAGCTAATAAGTACAAGCTAGGCTGCTATATTTGATTTAGCTTCAAAAAATTAAATATCCGCACTCTGTAAACAATAGAATTGAACTATGTGAACCCTATTTTTGTCAATATAATCTCTGTTCTTTGCTATGACCCATCAAAGTTGATTTATTCATTTTTTATCTTTATTTTTTTATTTTCTGTTTCAGTCGGAAAGAATCATATGAATTAGATTTTTGCTATGAGCAAAACAAAGAAAATGATGTAATTTTTTCAAGAGAAGTGAAGCCTCTAATTTCTGGAGTTTTTGAGGGTTTTAATGCTACTGTTATTGCACATGGAGCAAGAGGCAGTGGAAAGACTTTCCTTATTCAGGTGCCACTCAATTTTTAAGCTTCGTTCTCTTTCTCTTGTGTCTTATGTGATAAATTGAATAATATTAATGAAAATCAAATTATGAAGGGTTCTACTGAGAAGACTGGCTTGGCAGAATTGGCAATGGCTGAAATACTTTCAATGGCTGAAGAAAATGGATGCTCTGTAGCTATATCTTCCTATGAGGTTTATCATGAGCGTGTTAGCGATTTGTTGGATTCGAAACAACAAGCCGTCTTTGTTCTAGAAGATGGTCATGGAAAAATCCAACTAAAAGGACTTTCTAGGGTAAGTCCTTTCATAAATAATTGTAGGGTTGTTCTTCTTTGAAACATTTGCATCACATTTTATTTCTTTTCTTTTACAGGTTCCGGTGAAATCAATTTTAGAGTTTCAAAAATTGATATTTAGTGGTTTTAGTTTGCAAAAACCAGCAAATAAAATAGCAAAGGAACCTCCTCGTAGAGTGCATAAGGGATTGATAGTGTATGTATCGTCTCCAATTGGAAGCCAAGATAATCTTCTTGAGGGAAAGATAAATTTTGTTGACATGGCAGGTAGTATCTTTTAACCACTTCTGCGTTGTTTTTCTTCATTTTATTTTGGCTAAACAGCTTTTGAGGCACCCATTTTAATAAAGTTGCCTAAATTTTTTCTACACAAAGTTACTCAATCTTTTATCGTATCTACACATAAGTCTTTTTTGTAATTAAGTTATAACACATCAACTAATTAATACTAATTAAGTTTTGTCATATTAGTTAGTTAACACTAATTAGTTAAATTGGTAGCTTAGTTACAAAGATAACTTATGTGCAGATAGAATAAAAGTTTGGTACTTTTGGGCAGAGAAAAATGTGCAGACATCTTTATGTAAAATGGATCAAAGTTTGGGTATCTTGAAAGCTGTTTAGCCCTTTATTTTCCCACTTTCAGTTAATGATATTTGCAATGAAGTTTACCCTTTGTTGATCCTGCTTTTATCAGGTTATGAAGATGCAAGGAAGAAAAGTATTGATGGTCTCAATCTCATTGAAAATAGTAAAATCAACAAGTCTATATATGCCGTACTAAATGTTGTTCATGCTTTGGCTGCCAACGAGAGTCGTGTGCCTTTTCGTGAAAGCAAACTCACACGCATATTGCAAGACTCATTGGGTGGGGCAGGCAGAGTTTTGATGCTCACATGCTTGGTGAGGGTTTTGTATACAAATTTTCTTGTTACTAGTCTATTGGTTCAATACTTCAATTTGGCTGTTGAGCCTATTTTTTGGTCACTTGTTACAAATTTCTATTCTTTGTAGAATCCGTCATATTGTCAAGATTCCATTAACATGGTTAACATGGCATCTCGTTGTTGTCAACAAGTTAATCCTCATGTGTTGGACTCTACAAAGAAAACTAAAAGTTTGACAAGATCAATGGTTTCATCCGACAAGTTTCAGATACCTAGGACTGTGTATGACACTGCTAAGAAACAAACCAATACTAAAGTACCTCTTTCTGAAAAGAAAACCAATGGTCATGTGAGTTCTGCACTAAAAGGAAGGTACGCTGCGAATTATCAATGAAAATAGTATAATTTCGATTTTTTTCCTTTTATTTGCGTATGTTTGTAATAGTAATAAGCTGATATTTGTTTTCTTTCTGTTTGAAGGAAGCTTTTTGGAGAAGCAAAACATTCAACTAAATCTGAGAAGGTATGTAATATCTTACTTGCAGAATACGATGTCTCATATAAGTACATCCTCTATGGCTGAAAAATGTGATAAACAACACCCGAGACTAGTTCGGTTGTTCTAATTTTTTTTTAACTTTTTTTTCGTTCTACAAATTTTGACGAACAGAAACTACACAATGTTTACAAGATTAGAGGGGCTATTAGAATATTTTGAATATTTGGGTTTTGAGAAAGTATGTTTGCTTTGGCTTAGATAGTCTATGTTTGCAGGCAAGTTCAATATCAGATCCTGTCAACTTTCAGACTATAGTAGAAGATGAGGTGATAATTTCATTTTCAAGAAATTATATTTATTTATTTACGTTGATAGAATATTTTGAATATTTGGGTTTTGAGAAAGTATTTGTGCTTTGGCTTAGATAGTCTATGTTTGCAGGCAAGTTCAATATCAGACCCTGTCAACTTTCAGACTATAGTAGAAGATGAGGTGATAATTTCATTTTCAAGAAATTATATTTATTTATTTACGTTGATATTTGCTGATACATATTGCATTGTTATTCTGGAAATGCCTTCTTCTTTTTGCAGGAAAAACCCGTGTTGAATGTCACCAAAGCTATAGTGGCTTCAGGAGATGTAAGCATTTTTCTTATAAGCCCTTTTCAGTTAAGTCTTTTGAAAGGTGTGACTAAGTTAAATTGATATCCACTGCAGAATGTATTATCAGACTCTGTGAATGAGGCTGAACCTACTTCTTTACTGGAAAAGGTAAAATACTATTTTTTTTCCTACATAAACAATAATTGAGTAGGTGATAATCTCAGTTAGGAACCAAAAAATTATTATGAATTAAAAGTGAAATTACCCTGTGATGAATTTGTCACAATGCAGGAAAATGGGTCATTAGAGTCTATGAAAGATTCAGAATCATCTACTTCTATAGTGGTAAAGGTAAGGGATATTTAAAACAAGAAAGTAACTAACGAATCCGGGCCTTAAAGACCACATATATGTTGTACATAATCGAATTAGTTCTAAAATAACATATCAATTTTATAGAGTATGTACAAATTGTACATAATATTCAGAGTGTATATAGACTATTTTGTAACCAATTCAATATAGAATATTTTGTAACCAATTCAATTATATGCAACTTCTACGTGCTATTATAGGGCTTCAATACTATCTTTGTTATGCGAGATAAACCCTTAATCAATTTGTTTCTAGGATGTTTATGTGCATGGTGAGGATAGACCGGAAAATGTCATTCCTAGTGTCAATGGCACACAAGCTCTCTCTTTTTCCATGGAAGGTGTGTAATTTTTCAAGCCAATCTAAAAGGTGAATTTTGTTATTCATGAGATGTCAATTTTGTTTTAACTCAACCATTTTCTTGTGCCTTGCATTCTATCATATTATAGATGAGGAAATGGAAAAGGAAAACAAGAGTGAGATTTTCAGTAAAGATGATTCACCACCATTAAGTACGCAAATTCAGAAAATATCAAATAGTTTGAGAGCAGCTCTTTCTGATAAGATTCCAGAAGAGAACAACAAAACATCTTATGCTATAGTTCCTTATGACATTGTGGAACCAAAAACTCCAGTTATTGAACAGAGTATGAGAATAAATGATAGACATAAAGTTGCTAATATTGCCAGTAGCCCTTGGGAGACATTCAGCACGCGCAACTCTGGAATGAAGGTTAGATGTTCTATACACTTTCTTTTTACAAGGAATTCCATGAATATATATTTTTTATAATTTAGATGAATTTCCATAAATTTAATTGAAAATCTTGATTTTGTGTTATTGCAGGAGTCCCTTGTTCAAGAGTACATTAAGTTTCTTAATACAGCTGACAAGTAAGTGTTGTTTGAGCTTTAAATCAAGAGATGGTATCTTAGTTATGTTACTTAGAATAGTTTAATCTTTCTATTATGAAAAGAAACAGCACAAGTTATTAAAGAAATGTAAGAAATTGATATTTCAATATAAGTTGAACAAATACGAGGAAAAAATAAATAAAATGAAATTTTTTGATCATTTATGCTTGTATTGTTACTTTTCAAAACAAAATAATTAAACAGCTATAAAAAATAACAAAGTTACTAAACAACTTTTCTTGACATATATGCTGTCATCCATCCTTAGATGAAATATATACACGATGATGTTTTCTATTTATTTTACTCAATTTATACGCCTGACCTCCTTTTCTTTTCCATCATCTTTCATCAACAGAGAAGAATTGAAAAAGCTAAAGGTATATAAAGCAGTTCATCATCAGCTTATTATTTTTCGGTCATATATAACTTTTCTTATATACCTGATACAATACATTTTGTCTAGGGAATTGGAGAGAAGAGAGCAACTTACATCCTTGAACTTCGTGAAGAATCACCAATTCCATTTAAGAGTGTAAGTATTTTGATGTCTATTTGTTGACTCTATAAAGTTAATATAGTCACAACTAAACTGGTTTTTTGTAATATGTTCTTTCAGCTTGATGATTTAAAGGAGATTGGATTGTCAGCAAAACAAGTATGCGTCTTAGACTTTTGTTCTCTCTTTCTGTTAACTCCGAATCATTATATTTTTGCTTTTAACTATCTTTTTTATTTATTTATCAGATCAAAGGGGTAATGAAAAAGGAACTTGGAAGTCTTTTCAATTAGCTTAACTAAGGAAAGTAACATAGCTGGCTTTCTTACTATTGAAGACATGACAATACAATCGGCTATTGTATATTATAAAGACATCTGATTGTGGCAACATGAAGTTGCTAGTTATACTCTAATTTTACATGTGTATGATTGACCGTTGAGTATTCTTAATTTTATTACCTTTATTTTGTTTGGTGGCAAAAACATTTGTTTTAATTACGTACAAGTTTGCTTGCTCCACTCTAAAAGGTTAAAAATTCTCTAACATACAAGTTAATAATGTTACTGAAATTATATAATAAAGTTGCCGCTTGGGTTCTAGTAAAAGTTAGAAATTAAACTTCTGATTTTTGTGTGTGAAATTAGTGCGGATATTTTACTTGTATGTTAAAAAAAATCTACATTTTTAAAAAGATAACTATTTGATCAAACTTGTACACAAAAAATACGATAAAGGACAATTTTTAAGAAAAAAAATTAAAAGACTAAAATATTAGACTGATATATTAGTTATAATTGTTATACTCTAATGTTGTAATACTTATTTTTAATTATAATTCATAATATAAAAAAATAATACACATTTCAATATTATGTTAAATACATTACAATTCATCTTAAATTCTCTCTTTCTGATATTTGGTATCAGAGTCTGAGAAGCTTAATGTATTCTGAGAATCACATTCCCCTGCATTTTAATTATTTAGTCAAGAAGGAGGTTTACTGTTTTTTGATATATTAATCAGTATCAACTCCAAGGAAAAGAAAGAAGAGAACGAGAAGGAGAGAATAAAAAAAAAGAATAAAATACCCTTCAGTATGAAAAAAGAGAATAAAAAAAAAACTAAAATACCTTTAAGTTTTTGTACCGATTTTTTTTTTTAACTAAATGAGACCTTTTAGATCATTTTAATACTAAAAAGCACTCAAAAACTTGTGAAATAATGAATACTAAAAGATTGATATGGATATTAATAAATTACAAAATTTGTGAAATTGCATAGTCAAATTCCAAAGGCACATTCCTTATACTTGTATTGTAATATGCAAAGAAGAATGGTACAAACATTACACATTGTGATGAAGCAAGGCTTGCATTTCTGGTAGCATTCGTCTTATATTTCGCACTCTGTTGATTCCATTGTTAGCTTGCCATGGCCAACATATATGCCTCGCTTTTTGGCTACTTCTTTCTCGGCTATCTGCTTCTTCCAACTGTCTTGACAGTCTCTCTATCCGCTGGAGTCCTGCAGCCCTGCTGTGAGCTAACTGCAGGGACTTCTCTGCTGCTGCTTGGGCAACCATTGCAGCAGCTGTAAGTTTTTCTTTCAGCTTTAGTTTACTATATGCTACATTTAAAGCAGCCCTCGTTTTCTCTAGTTCTTGTTTCAAAATGGCAACCTGATGAAATAAAGATGAGGATGACATTATAAAATCTAAATTGTCTACGGAAACTCACACAGGCTCTCTATTTGCTTATGCTTTTGAAATTTTGTAAAAACACATCAACAATAAAAAGGTACTTTTGAACCAAACGAGAAATAAAAACGTGCTTCCTAACTTAAACATATATTATGTCGTTTTTCTTGAATTACTTCCTACTAAAACTACTTTTGACAAAAATCACCTTTAAAAACAAAACAAATTGACAAACCACTGATTAAGTAACTAGTTAAGTGTAAAATAAGTTAAAGAATCTCTGACACGATAAAATAAAAAAATTTAGTCACCATTGATTTTTTTATCACCTTAAAGATCTTATTATTTCTTACTATAATAAATAGATAATACGAAAAAAATTAATATATCAATCAATATATAAATACGATACGATTAACACGACAGGATTTTCAACTTCAATTAATTGCAACAAACATGAATGAAACTTTACCAATTTATCACGTTCTCGTATCTCTTTTTTCCCACCTTCAACCTCCAATTCACATGCTTCTCTCCATCTAACAACCTCTGCTTCACTTTCTTTTATTTCCATCAGAAGTTCCTCCACCTTATAGCCATAGAACAAATGAATAATTCAGCAAGGGAAAGAGCTTCACTAAAAGGAGAAGAGTGATAACTATAGATCTCTTTTGATAAACTAACTACATTTTGAGCTAACACCCTCTCCCTTTCTTCTAATTCCTTGATGTAAATATTGTTTTCTTCAATAGTTTGAGATTGTTTCTCTGTAAAACTCTGAAGAGCATTTTGAGTAAAAAAATTGATAATGATAAACATTTAAGATAACAGTATATTAATGAGGGCAAATCTAATATAACATTCCCGCCATAAAACACTCTAATCTTTTCTTCTTCTTTTCTAAATAACTATTTTAATAAAAAACACGTAATTAGGACTCGAAACATAGCTATTCTAAATGATCAAATGAATTACATGCCATTTAACAATTAGCTCGTTGACGACTTTAATATCAAGAAACAAAATTGTCTGAAACCAACCATTTATGAATCTAAAAACAGACTTGTTGCTCAAAGTTATTAAGTTTATTTGGGCAATTAAAAGTTAGGAGATTCGAGTGCTAATTGCGTGTCAGCAATTAAAAAAAGAAAGAAAGAAAAGAAGAGAAATTAAACATTCCAGACTAACAACTTCCTCTTCACATTCACTACTATTTGATTTGGTCGCTGTAGACCCGAAGCATCAAAATTAGACACTGAAGTACTCACTGAAGACTGTTCAGTATTCCCACTACCCATCACGAATCCAAATCCAATTCTCTGCAATCCACGCTCAGGAATCTGCAAAAGAGCCACTCTCTTTTGCTCACTATTCTCCTTCAATCTCTTCTCCACTGCCTCTTTCTCTACCAAAGCAACTCTCAACAAACTATTAATATCCCTATTCTCTTCTGTCAAACTCACCACACTATTTTCTAATTCCCTCTTTTTCTCCTTTTTCTTCGATTCCTTATATTCTCTTACCTTCTCTTCAGCCAAACCTGCAAGCCTTGTAATACTCGTTATCTCCTCCCAATTCGCCTTCAAATCTTCGCTCATAATCGACTCTAAAACCAACCCAGCAAACCCATTACTCTCTTCTCTAAAAGTTTCAATTTTTTACTTCTTCAAATTGAACGATTATGTTCAGCAAACTCTTCTTCGCTAAATTGAACGAATCCAAGCATTTTAACAAGAACCCATTGCTTTCTTTCCAATCAAGTTACAATCTTTCGAATCTCTCCTTAAAGGCTTCCAATTCTACGATTCTTATGGCAAACCCATCTTCTTTTTCTTTCTAAAACGCTTCGTACTCTCGAATTGTGTTTTCAAGGATGTCTCTTTCCCTAGAAATTTCGTCGATAACTTTTAGTAGTTCGGTGTTGTGAGTAACTGTGAAATCTGTAATTAAGTTTTATTAGTAACGATTAAGAAGCTATATCAGCTTTTAAAGAGCTACGTGAATGAATAATAACAATTACGCACGTCTTTCATTCCTATCATCGTAGTAGAGAACAAATTGAAAAATAAAAAATGAAATCCCTAAAGATTAGGGATTTATTCAGAGCTAACCTAACACCAAATCAACTTAATCAAAAACCTAATTTTAACATCCTCCCTTAAACTATATTGTAAAGCAATTAGTTTATACATGAAATTGAAACAACCCCTGTTAACTCACGCATCCTTGAAAAGGTATCTAGTTTGAGTGATTTGGTCATGATATCTACAACCTGCTCTTGACTCGGACAATAGATCAGTTCTATTACTTCTTGCTTTGTGAGTTCACGCAAAAAGTAGAATCGCACATCAATGTGTTTATTGCGTTCGTGTATTACAAGATTCTTAGAGAGCTTAATTGTTGAGCTATTATCACAGTTCACTCTTGTAGGACCTAATTGTGCATATAAAAGTACTTTTAATATCCTTCTTATCCATATAGCTTGACAGGCACAAGAAGCTCCTGCAATGAATTATGCCTCAGTAGTGGATAGGGTGACCACCGGTTGTTTCTTAGAGGACCATGATACAACACCTGAACTTAAAATGAATAGATAACCAAATGTGTTTTTCCTATCATCAGGATCTCCAACATAGTCACTATCTGTGTAAGCAATGAGTTCCTTGTTTCCTCCCTTTCTATAGAATATCCCAAAATCCAAAGTTCCTTTCAAATATCTTAACACCCTTTTTGCACTTGCCAAATGAATTTCTGTAAGTGACTCCATGTACCTATTAATGAGATTCACTATGAACATAATATCAAGTCGAGTAGAAGTCAAATACATAAGACTCCCTATAATTTATTTGTACAATGTGTTATCCACTTTCATTCCTTGCTCATCCTTCATAAGTTTGAAGCCAGGGACAATTGGATTGTGAACCGGATTGCATTCTCCCATTTTAAATCTTTCTAGTACTTTCTGAGCATATTTTCTTTGTCCAATAAAAATTCCTTTTCGGTCCTCAGACTACCTCAATACCTAAAAAGTATCTCATTTTGTCGAGATCTCATCTCAAATTCATCCATCATAGATTTTTAAATCTAACAAACATTAACTCATCATTTCCACAAACACTAGATCATCCACATAAAGACAGATTATAAGGATTTTACCTTCTCCCGATACCGGTAAACAGCAGTATGTTCATAAGGACACTGAAACCTTCACTTATAAAGAGCTCTCTACGCGACCTGCACTACGCTTTCGAGTGTGCTTGCTTTAAGTTCATAAAGTGGCCTTTTTTAGTTTATACACCTCAGTGTTCTTTTCCTTTAATGATATAGCCTGCAGGGCTTTCTACAAACACATCCTCACTTAGTCAGCGTATGGAAGGTTGATTTCACATCCAATCGGTGTAGGTGACCACTCTTCTCGGGTCAAGAGAGATTACCATCCCAATAGTTTCTAACCGAGCTACGGTGCAAGGCATAGTCTACACCATGTTGTTGACTATACCCCTTTGCAACTAACCTGGCCTTATACTTATCAACCTCTCCATTCTCATTTAACTTTGTTTTGTATACCCATTTCACCCCAATTATTTTCCCTCCTCTCGATAGATATGTTAATTCCCAAGTATCATTGCTTTCAATAGCTTTGATTTCTGAGTCCATAGCTTTTCTCCATCTAGCACTTTGACGATTCAGATATAAGTAGTGGATCACTATCCACGAACATAGCTAAATGTGCTACATCTTCCTCCGAAGAAAGATCTTCTCCACTGATATAATTCCTCATCCATATTGGAGGCTTTCTAGTTCTCCTTTCATTTGAATCATATGGGTTTTCTTCTAAGTCATCACAAAGAAACATTATGTTCACTTCTTTCCGCCGATGTTTCACTAAGAATCACCGCCTTTCCGAGTTGTTTCCATCCTGTCTCCAGAGTCATGGATTCGTTTTCTCCTCATTCCAAATTAGTTAAAATCTCATCTTTACGTTTCTCATCCCGTTTCCTCTTATCCTCTCAAATACCATGTCCTACTTATCGAATCCTTCTTGAGGTTGGATCATACAAATTGTATGCTTTAGATTCCTCATTGACTCTAGTAAAATACAAATAAGAAACTCTTGTCTTCCAACTTGATTCTCTTCTTATGTCCGGGATATGGACACAAGACAGACACCCAAATACCCTAAAGCTGATCTACGAGAGGTTTTGATCCGCTTCTACGCTCTTCAGGAGTCATATTTTTCACTGAAATTGTTGGACTTCTATTTAGAACATGAATAGTCCAATTTACTACTTCAGGCCAAAAAGTTTTAGGAATTCCCTTTTCTCATAACATACTTCTAACTAGGTTCATGATCGTTCTGTTTTTCCTTTCTGCTACACCGTTTTGCTGTGGTGTGTATGTTATCATTCAACCTGCCTGGTTAATTCCATTTTCATTGCCGAATTTCTCAAAATCTAGTGAGGTGAATTCTCCACCCCTGTCTGTACGAAGACACTTAATGTATACTCATGTTTCCTTTTGAACTATACTTTTGTAAATTTTAAAAAACTGTAGAGCTTCTGTTTTTTCAGTTAGAAAGAATACCCAAGTTTTTCGACTGAAATCATCAATAAAATTGATCAGATACCTTTTTTTGCTGTTTGAAATAGGAGTGATTGGTCCACTTATGTCAGCATGTATCAACTGAAGATTTTGAGAAGCCCTCCATGCAACCCCTTTTGGAAACTGATCTCTATGATGTTTTCCCACCACACAATGCTCACACAGCTTTGTAGACTCATTGATTTGTGGTAGTCCCTTCGCCATCCCCTTTTGTTGAAGAAGTTTCAAACCATTGTATCTTAGATGTCCATAACGATAATGCCATAGTCGAGACAGATCTTCTGTAAGTGAGTGGAAGTATGTTTGCTCTACTGGTTGTGTTTCCACTGGTGTAGTTTGTCTGATGTATGTATGTCTCGCCAGTGTTTCCACCAGAAGCGAGTTGAGGTATGTCTTCTATGTTGGTTGTGTTTTCATTGGTGTAGCTTGTCTGAAGCATATTTGTTTTGCAGTTTGTGTTTCCAGTGGTATAGTTTGTCCCATCACAACAAACATTCTGTTTTTGGTCATTTGAATGTTCATGATAAGTCTCTTCTCAGGATGAAACAGTTTGCATGTTCCACGTTTGATAATAATATCTATTCCCTTTTCCTGCAATTGACCGATGCTCAACAAGTTGCTCTTTAGTTTTGGAACATAAAATACTTCAGTTACTACTTGTGTAAACCCATTTACCATCATCCGTATGTTGCCTTTTCCCATTACTGCCATTTGAGAGTTGTTTCCCTGCTTTACTAATTCTCTAAATTCTTCATTTATACTAGAAAATAATTCCTTCTTACCACACATGTGATTACTGCATCCTGAATCAAGAAACCATATTTCTTCTCTGCTTGGTGTCTTCATATTCACATAAGCCATCAACAAGACTTCTTCACTGATTTCTGCATAGTTGACTCTAGTTTGTTTCTCCTTCCTTGGACACTCATACTGAAAGTGTCCAAGCTCATGGCAATGATAACATTCCACATAAGACTTATCAAATGTTGATCTGCCTCTTCCCGCTCTACCTCGTCCTCTATAGCCTCGTCTTTGCCCTCCAGATTGGATACTTTTATTATGAATAGCTTTCAGAGCTTGCTCTTCCACAATATGCTCATTCATGTGTTGTTCATGAATAAGTAAATTGCTTTGCAATTCATCAATGGACATAATGTCTAAATCATGTGATTCCTCAATGGAGCAAACAACATAGTTGAAATTAAGATTCATTAAACACAAAATCTTCTCGATAATAGTGATATCTCCCATCTTCTCTCCATGAATTCACATTTTGTTGGCTATAGTAAGAATACGAGAGAAGTACTCATTCACTGATTCTCTTATTTTCATACGAAGAATCTCAAATTCCTTTCGTAAAGCTTGAAGTTGGGCACGTTTTACTCGTGTTGTTCCCTGATATCTTTGCTTGAGAGAATTCCAAATATCTTTGGCTGTTTCTTTATTCATAATCGTCTCCAGAATTGAGCGATCAATAGCTTGAAAGAGATAATTCTTTACCTTCAGATCTTTCATTCTTAAATCGTCAATTATTTTCTTCTGTCCTTCAGTGGGTTCACAACTTCAATTAAACCCCAAAATTCTTTTGATCGTAGGAAATTTTCCATGAGCATGCTCCAATGATCGTAGTGACCATCTAATCTTGGGATTGCAGGTTGAACAAAACCTTCAGCTGCCATTTGACAAAGAAATCATGTAATCAGAAAACTGCAGTTTCTAATTAGGGTTCAGATTCTCGCGAGAGTGGCTCTGATACCAAATGTGAAATCTGTAATTAAGTTTTATTAGTAATGATTGAGAAGCTAGATCAGCTTTTAAAGAACTACATGAACGAAGAATAACACTTACGCATGTCTTCCACTCCTATCATCGTGGTAGAGAGAAAATTGAAAAACATAAAACAAAATCCCTAAACATTCAGGATTTATTCAGAACTAACCTAAGACCAGATCAACTTAATCGAAAACCTAATTTTAACAGTAATCGCTTTGTCTTTTTCGTGCTGAAAAAGATCAAAGCTTTCCACCATTACCGTGGATTTGAAAAGGAGGATTTGGTAGGATTGGCATAGATATTCAAGCTCGGTGAGAAAATTATGATCTTCGATTTCTATGGAGGTTGGGGAATCTGGGGGGTCATTTGTTTCTGGGAATTTTCTAGTATTGCTCTCTATGGTTCGTAGATTATTAGATGATTAGGCATTTCCATGAAGAAACAAGATCGAGATGGGAGAGAGAGAGGGAGACGTAGCTACCAGTCAAAGGATCGTCAAGACTTTCAAGGAGATGATCTGTTAAACCAAATCTAACGTGTGTTTTGAGTTTTGGCGAAGACTTTTTGCTTGGATAACTTTTTAATACTAAAAATATATTAAATAGTATAAGATGTTATAGATTTTAAAAGTATTTTTTTTATTATAGGTTTTTTATATATATTTTTCAAGTTTTATTTTATTGATACCTATATTTAATAAAATATGGTGATGTATATTTAATAAAGAATATTTATAATTTATTTTGCTCATTTTTTAATGTATTATAATAACTTATTTTTCATTATTTTATATTTAAATTTATTTTATACTTTATTCAATATTTTTTCTTTTTCTATACTTCTTAATGATATTCTTTTAAATTTATGTAAGTTATACTTTGATGAATACAT
Organism: Hippophae gyantsensis; assembly: GCA_030763125.1. Classification (NCBI taxonomy): domain Eukaryota; kingdom Viridiplantae; phylum Streptophyta; class Magnoliopsida; order Rosales; family Elaeagnaceae; genus Hippophae; species Hippophae gyantsensis. Next base: position 2,219,641 of record CM061039.1, on the reverse strand, counting down.
TATATCATTTTTAAATAACATGTAATATAGATTGTAAGTGAGTGTTTTGTTTAAAACTTAATGAATATGATTTTTTTATCATTCTTATAATTATATGAAATACCAAAAAAAAAAAACAAGAATAATTGAGAAAAAATTTCAATTTAAGTTTATCAATAAATAAATTTGTTGATTTATTAGGTGTTAAATGAATAATAGATGTTACAGTCAATGTAAAATAAGTTAAAAAATATTAAAAAAAATGTATTTATGACAAAAATAAGTTATTAATACAAAGAATAAAAAAATCATAAATGATATTCATTTAATACACATATAATGTAATATATATGTGTTGAAAATCTCTAATAAAATAAAATTATGTTAATACTTTGAGTCACCAAAAAAAATTATATTTAGGCTCAAGAAAAATATATTTATCAAACAATGTAATATATAATTAATATATTAGTATATATCTTAAATTTATCAAAATTTTAATTAATATGATTATAATTTTATAATATAATTTTTTTTGGGTTATATTTTATAAATATAATTATATTTATTAATAACATCATGTTATATCATTTATAATATATTTTAAATTTAAGATAAATAATTTATTTCATATAATTAATTTTTTTCACTGCAAATAAAATTAATTCATAAGTTAAACTATAATCAAGAGAAAAAATTTGCACAAACCAAGAACATGACAAAAGTAAGCAGTAAACTTGGAGGTAAGCTACTTGACTAAATAAAATCAAACTTGTTAATCATTGTAAGCTACTTTGTACCAAAAGTCACCAGCTTATCAATGACTCATAGAGTTACAAGAAAACTGTTTTTTAATAATTTATTATATAATTGTTAATAAATAATATATTATATAATTGAGATGCTATTGGTTAACAGTGGAGCAAGAAACTTAATATGTTTTACTTTTTTTTTTTATAAAACAAACTTTTAACACAATTTAATATAAAAATATATTTTATATTATAACTCATTTATTTTTATTAAAAAAAATTAATGCAAAAACCTCACATGAATATCAATCATTTAATCATTATTTAAATTAGAATTTAATATTATTTAATTTTATTGATATATTATTTTTTTATTATAACTTTAAAAAATATTACTATAATGATTTTGTAAATTTTCTTTAACAATAAACAAGTTATATATATATATTATACTAAGTTTGCATTGTGTAATGTTTGTGTAATGTATATATTAGAGGAGAGAAAACTTATTAACTCACACAGTGTTATTTTGAAGCAAAAAGATTAAAAAAAGAATACCATGTCACAACATTGAAGTAGATTTTATTCTTTCTTAGTAAGCAGTAGATTTTATTAGATGTTTTTAGAAAACAAACTGTTTCCATTGCTCGATTTATTAAAAGGATGGTAAAAATTATTTTTATATAACCATTCTGTCTATATCATATAAATTAAATATAAACAATTTAATAATTAAGTTAATGTATAATTTAACTATACTTCTAATATAACGTTAGAGTTTATTATTAAATTAACTTTTTAAAAAAATTTAATTATTAAAAAAATAATTAATATTATATATATATATCACTTTTTCAGTATTATATATATCAAATATTTGAAATTTAAAAATTAAGATTATTAAATTTTAAATATATTACATTCATTTCTAATATCATGTTAAAAATTATTAAGAAATAAATTATTTCAATAATTAAATTATTAAAAAAATATTCTATATTATTTTTATAAATACGTAAAATTCTATATATATATATTTCCTCTTTGCCCACCAGGCAACATGTTACACGTTTCCCTCTTGTTTCTGTACCTATGCCTAGAGTATTGTTGTGTAAAATATATTTATATTATAAGATTTGTGTTAGTTATTTTTTTATATTATAAAACATGTTATTTAATTTCTTAAGTTATAAAGAAGTTGTTAGAAAATAATTTTTTTAATATTTAATCAATATTTAATTTTTATGATAAAATTTTTATTATTTATTAAATATTTTAATAATTTTTATGATAAATATTATAACAAAAAATAAATTTTACTTATTTTTAATAAAATAAAATATTTAAAAAATAATATTTCATTTAAAATATTAATAAAAATTAACTTTTATTATTCTTTGATTTTCTTACAAAATTAAATGATTAAATAATATTTTTTCTTAAAAGACTAAATTCCCCTTTGTTTATCGCGAGTACCTCTATCAAAACTTTCTCTAAAACTTGTCTTGTTAAATTATACAAATGTTTTCTATATTATACATTTTTTTATTATTTAATCTATTTTTTTTTACATTTTTGTTTTTTTATTTTTTTTATAATTTAATCATTTTTTTTTAGTTATTACACTTTGTTTCATTTATTTTTTTTAACTTTTGAAATTTAATTTTAAATTGATTTTAAAACTAAGTATATGAAAATTAAAGACTAAATAAATTAAATTATAAAAAATAAAAATAAAAAAAATAAAATGATAAAATAATAAATAATAAGAAATACAGTCAAATATATAAAAAATGACTATTCAACTTAAAAAGTAGTGGGATTAAAGTATAAAAAGTAAAAAGATTATATTATAGAAAAAAAAGTAAAAATAAATTTAAAAATAAAAATAAAAATTTATAAAAATATATGGGACAATTTATATAAATTACCTAATTTATTATAAATATTTGAGAAAAATTTCAAACGAAAATGGACCTATAAGCATATTTATGTTCGAAATAATTTATTTGGTGATTCAAGGCTTGGTATCTCATGGAAAAAAAATCAAGTTCAAGTCTATTAATTATTATTTATATAAAATTAGTATATCGAATTAATTACTTATTGTTTTAGCAAAAACTAAATTAATTAAAATATTAAGTTTATTTATTTATTTTTTTGAAATATTAAGACTTGGGAAAGAAAAAAATTGACTTGGAGATGTTGACCCCCCTCACTCCTGGTCCGATCTCCTACTTTATTTGTCTTCTTGAATTTTCTTGCCGGCACTTTTTATTAATTGGCATATTTTCTAGTGCTTTTTGGTTAAGCACTTTTGAAACTCCTTTCCTTCATAACAATCAAGAAAAAAAAAAGATCCTTTTGTTATCGAAGATAGTTTGATCGAACACAGTGTTTACTGTTCTGCCTACTGCGTGCTAGAGAATTATTTCGACAAATTTAGCGATAATATCGCACGGATGGGAAGCGAAGAAGAACAAGTGTTGGATGTGGAAGAGACGATATTTGTTGCTGTGGGAGAGGATGTGAAGCTGAGCGAAAAGACCCTGCTTTGGACGGTGCACAATTTCCCTTCGAAGAAGATATGCTTGTTACATATTCATCAGCCTACGCAAGTTGCTGTTCAGAGTGAGTTATTGATATTGATTTTATATTTCAATTTTTAATTTATGAAAATGGAAAGGAATTGGATTTTGCATTCCTTGCTCTGAATTGTTACGGTGTTTCAGATGTACTTGTTTTGTTCTTTTTGTCCATTTTTTGGGGTTGGGGGAAAGTTGTATAGGAGTGTGCTTGATTGATGGGACACTAATTTGTAGATTTTGGGTCTGTTTGCTTGTGGTTATGATAAAAGTGATTTTAAATTGAAACGATTTCAGGCTTATATGTGCTTCTATCTGCCCTGAAACTGCTTCTAACATTTTTTTCCCTGTCTGGTCCTGAAGCACTTTTTTGTTGTCAGAAGTGCTTTTATGGGGCCCTAAAAGCATAAATGAAGAGACTCTTCGTCTGAGAATGAACAGAAGCAATTCAAGCGTAATCAATCTTTAGCTGAATTGGTTGCCTTTTCAGTTAATGTAAAGTGTAACTGTAAGAACAACCTAATATAGTAATTTAATAGAATTGGATGTGTAGCATGACTGTTTAAATATAAATGGAATTATTAACAAGGAACTCTGTAATTTTCATTTTTGAAACAAAAGCACTGAAGTGGAGTTATTGATATTTTTGGTGCTTTATTATCAATTTCTCTAAATTAGAATTATTCAGAGGAGATGTATGTGACTGACTGTTCTTTATTGCGTCTGAGTATGATCGTTCCAGCAGTTAATTTGTTCAACAAATGATAGAATAAAGTCATTATTTGTCGTTGAGTAGGGATTCGGGAAATTCTGCATCTTTTTTTCGTTGCATAGATGAAGCAATTGTGTTTTCTAATTGTTTTTGTTATTAGTTTCAGTTCTCTCCCGTGTTTTTATTATTGGTTTCAATCTTACATCAAAATTTTGCATTAGTTGAAGCCAGAGGAGAAGTTGCAGAGAATGAACGGAAGCAACACATGGCTCATACCTACCCGAAACTTGATTATTCAGAATTATACAAAATTCTGGTTCACTACCAACTTATTCTTTATCAATTCGGGGTATTGTTCCTTTATTTCATTCTCTCCATATTAGATTACTTTCAACTAAGTGTATCCATGACACTGAATATGGAGTATAAGCTTTATGGTGGAATATGATGCCTGATAGTTTCCTCTGTTCATTAGAACTTTTAATTTAACTTAAAATATTTTACGAGTTAAAGGCTTGCATGTATCCTTCTTAAAGCTCCCTTCAGAAGTATTGGAACATTGACTTCTGTAGGTCCAGGCAAATGAGGTATGGATTCAAGCAGATAATGTTGAGCAAGGGATTGTTGACATTATTGATGCATATGGCGTTAAATGGCTCGTCATGGGAGCTTCTGCAGATGAATATTATACCGAGTATGAAAATTTCCATCCTCTGTTGTTATGATGCAGTCGTTTTTATTTGAGTAACTTTTTAAAAAATCTGAATTGTATTGCATATAAACAGTCTATAAGGAAGGTCTTAAGAGCTGTTGCTTATGAACCATTCTACACGGGAATAGATAATAATTATCATAAATTTTACGGTTTCTTTTCGACCTTTGTATATTAGCATTTCTATGCTATCTTTACTATAAAGACGGTCGTGAAGCAGTTGTAGTTCTTCACTCCTGTATGAATGAAAAAACTACAATGGCTTCTGTTTGAGTTTTTTATGAGAGAAAGCAACGGTAAACACAGATCTGCCTTCACTTTATTAACTAGTGATTGTAATTGCAACTGTAGGAGTCTAGCGGAGCTAAAGTCCAAGAAAGCATCTTTTGTTTGCCAACAAGCAGCACATTTCTGTCATATTTGGTTTGTTTGCAAGGGCCAACTTATATATACCAGGTAATCTTGGAATGAACAAGCTGACTTAGGACTACTGCTCTTGTTTTGAACCAATAGATCCAATCTTTGTTCCCAAGTTGATCCAATCACAAAATCATTTTTTTACTTTTAGGCTCGTCTAGGCACGTGTTAGCTTGTTTGCTGAGATAGATTCTCTGACAAGCAATCAGTCTAGTGGGAGATAAGAACACATTATCAACTCAATTTGGAATTTCCATAATAGTAACCCCCGCTACCCCACCCCAAAATTTTGTAGCCAAAACGGAGAAGAAAGAAAAAGGAAATTAGGTGAAATCTTTAACACCATAATTGTAACATTTTCAATATCTAGAATTTGGATACTGGATATCTTCAGTGATTAGGTAGTAACTGCCTGCCATAACAATCCTGGTGTACTTCAATTTGTGAGTGGCATAAGACATAACCATTGACGTTTAAGATAATGCTCTAAAATTGCCTTGTCAGTGTCAACCGTCCCATCTGAATGGCCTTTTCATTTTCATCTTTAGTATTTTTTTGCTTGTTGTATCTGTAAATATCCTCTGGCTGCTTCTAACCCGATGAGCACATTAAAACAGGGGTGACATGAACAGAAAGTCCGTGGTAGAAAGTTCTTCTTCTTTACTTCTACTAGAATCAGTTAGTGGAACTGCACAGCCTCAGCACTTTAGTTCAGAGTCAATTGATTGGCCGAGAAATCTAGGTTGTCTCCCTAACTGTAACTGATTTTGTTTTTCTTATGCAAAAAAAAAAAAAAAAAAAACTGTTCAAGTTTGCATATCATTTAATATCTGCTCTCTAAATAATTACGAGATGAATAACCATATTGAAGAGCTTCGCAGATGTAGAGGAAGATGCTAATGATGTGGAAGATATATCAAGAAAGTTGGATTCCCAATGTTCAGTAAGTTCGTGTTCTAACAGTGCTGTTGGCGCTTCAAGTTCGATCCCCTTGCTGACATGCGAGGTGAGAGAAGATTGTTCAACTTTGATATCTGCCTGCAAGTCTCTGGATGACTCTCTCTGTCATGTTTAGCACATTTGAAATAGTTTTGCCTTATTTTTCTTGCATGATATAGTATCGTTTCAACATTAAAGCCATTTGTGTTTCTAGACCCTTATCTGAACTAGTAAAGAAACCAATAATGCAAGGTCTGGAATTAAAATATTGCCAACAGTTGGTAGTGGTATTCATGTGAATCGCACCTGATACTGAACTAGATGGAGCATTTTTATTTTCTATAGATAAAATTTCAGGAATTGTTTTCTAAGGAATATGTTATTCTTTGTGTCCTTAAAGATTTGTTTTTGCCAAATAATTATAACATGCTTTCCAATTTAAATATTTTGATTCATGTATCATTGCACATTGAGTTTGCAGGAGTGGAAAGGACAAGACCAAGCCCCTGGTGGAATTGTTGAGGGATTTAAACAAGCCATTGAGGACAAGAAAGATTCAAAATGGATAGAATTTGAAGAGGCAGTGAAACAGTGGAAGGTGGAAGAAGAAATTGTGGAGGCTAAATGCAAGGCAACTCCATCTATTATGAAATAATTTTTCTTGTCTCTTTGTATTACTATTTGTTTGCCTGATAACTTTGGTATCCTAAATTTACGTCTTGGCTTTTAATCTTAGATCAAAAGAACAATAACAAACTGAAAGGACTAGTCCTTGATAATTCTCAACTCTAGAGATTAAAATGCTCTATGCCACAAAGGCTGTATGATAGGACTTCTAATAAATTAATTTGATATCTTAATTCTTACCCTATAATAGCTAGGAAGGATCTGACTCAAAACATGTGATTTTACAGATGTTATCCTTCTTAAGTCTGACAACATGAAAAAACATGCATGCTTTCTAAATTCACCCTACAAATTGTCAGCTTCTTTAGCAGATTTCATTCTAGCTTTCTCATGGTGTCCATGTCCTTTCTAACTAAGTCAACTTAAATTTTGACTCATGACCACCAGTATCTATTTACTGTTGTCTCTGTTCATAAGCATGTACAATAGTTTTTTTAGTGTTGTGCCATGCAGGCTTATAGTGAGTGAAGTATGAGATTTGTCTATTTGTTCTTATGTTTATTGTTTTATAGGCAAAAGCATTTCAAAACTTATATGTGAAGGAGATAAGCCAAAGGAAAGAGATGGAGGAAATGCTGACAACGGTCAAGCAAGAAGTGAAAAGGATAAAGGACGAGCAGAATGAATTGACAAAAGAACTCCAGATGGTCCAAGACAAGAACTTTATGCTACAGAGCGAAATGGCAGAGTCACAATGTGCAGCGAAGGAGTTGGATGAGAAGATTATCTCAGCAGTGGAACTCTTGATCAGCTTCAGGGATAAACGAGATAAACTACAGTTTGAGCATGAAAATGCAGTTAGAGAAATTGAAAAGCTGAAAAGTTTGAAAAAAGGGGAGGTGACGAGCTTTCGTGGGGTTGAGCTCCCATTGTTTTCTTTTCTAGATATCATTGAAGCAACTAATGACTTTGATCCATCTTGGAAATTTTCTGAAGGAAGATATGGAAGTATTTATAAAGGGATTCTTCGACACATGCATGTTGCCATAAGAATGCTTCCTTCTTATGGCTCCAAGAGTGAATTGGACTTTTTACGTGAGGTAATCTTACACAATATTTATACACTGTTGATAATTAGAAATGGCTAAACCTGTTAAACAAAACACATACCATTGGGTGCTAGAAGTAGTTTTTGACTGAAATAGATTGATAAACATATGTGGGTATTTTCCCAAAATCACAGCTCATAATTTTTCTAAAAGTTCTGGAATGCCTTCTAGAAATTTTGTGATTTTTGTGAAGTTCTGTAAGGCCTTCCAGAGCAATTTATAACGTCTATAATGCATTCCGAAGTGATTGATAAAATACGCGAGGCACAAAAAGACATCAGAGTTTGATTTTTGTCGAAAACATGTTGGGCCCTTATTGGGCTGCAATTTCATGTCATTAATATGTGCTAGAAGCTCATAAGTATCCTGTTTATTCATAAACTGACCTTTTTTTGCATGATAAAAGAGGTTCAGTTGGGAAAGTTTAAAATAGCTTTTCTTTGTACCCTCTTTGAAAATTTAACACTTCCTTTTTGATAATTAATTTTCACCAGGTAGAGATTATTTGCAGGGTGAGGCATCCAAACTTAGCAACACTTATTGGAATCTGTCCAGAATCTAGGTCACTAGTGTATGAGTTTCTCAACAATGGAAGCCTTGAAGATCACCTTGTCTGCAAAAACAATACTGCTACTATTCCATGGCAAATCCGAACATGCATAGCTGCTGACATATGTTCTGCACTTATCTTCCTTCATTCAAATCAGCCTCTCATTGTCCATGGAAATGTAAAACCCAGTAACATTCTACTTGATGCCAACTATGTCAGCAAGCTTGGTGACTTGGGCATTGTTTCTCTAATCGAAGATCTCAATAATTTGACCATCGATGAAATCTCTGTCTATATGGATCCAGAATACCTAGAGATGAGAATGCTTAGACCAGAATCAGATGTCTACTCCTTTGGAATTATACTACTAAGACTATTAACTGTTCGACCACTTCAGGAACTAGTGAAAGATGTCAAATGTGCACTGGAAAATGATAACATAAGTGGAGTGCTAGACTTTTCTGCCGGGGATTGGCCTATTGAGAAAGCTAAACAGTTGGCAAACTTGTCTTTGAGGTGTTGTGACAGGAATGGGTTGAATCGGCCAGACCTTGCATTAGAAGTTTGGAGCATTCTTGAGCCAATGAAAGTTTCATGTATTGCCTCAGCATCATGTTCGGTCTCAAAGAAGCTTTACAAGACACCCTCTCATTTTGTCTGTCCGATTTATCAGGTAATAATTTAGTACATTGTTTACACATTTTACGATGGTGTGGTTTTATTGTAATTACAAAACGATATTTGCCTTTGCAATTATTATTCGAAGGTTTAGCTATTCTTCTTGCCAGCCTTCTGGCTTTCTATAAAAAAAAAGCAACAGAAACGACCAAAAAATAGGAAATAAAGGGACTTATATAATTGGTGGGTGTATCCTCTGTGCCATTTTGTAAATGTATAATTTCCAGAATATTAAATTAGGAAGCTGTATTATCTTAACACCTCATAATTTGAACATGAATGTGATATTTTGTGAAGTTGAATCTCACTATGAATGTAGGGTATGTTTGCTTCTGCATTTGAACCAACCATAAAAGGTGTGTTAGGACTTCTAGGCTCAAAAAGCACATCTCTTACTTACAGATAGAAACACTGATTGGGGTCCCTTTAGATGTGTTTCTTTTAGAAATGGTTTCAAGATAAGTGGTTTAAAATGTTGTTTGGTTAAAAGTTGTTTTAAGAGAAACATTTAAGTATTTGGGATGAAAATCTTAGGAGTGGTTTTGAGTTGTACTTTAGTAAGTAATTTTGGAAGGCAACATGCATCTAGAACTACTAATCTCAAAAGTAAGTATTACTTTTCCTAAAAAGCATTAATAATGCTTCTCAAAATTTTGAAAGCACTTCTCTTGGAGATAGCTAAACACTTTGAGAAAGTGCTTTGGGCTATTATAAATCACATTTAACCAAAAGGAGAAGCAGTTCTTGAAAGCACTCTCACTTAAAACTGCTTTTGAGTGGAACTATGTATAAACATATCACAAACAAACGCACCTGAAATCTTATGATAGCTGCTGACTGCTTTTTTATTTATGGACATTTTCAGGAAGTCATGGAAGATCCACAGATAGCAGCGGATGGTTTCACCTATGAAGCAGAAGCAATAAAAGGATGGTTTGATAGTGGCCGGGATACTTCTCCGATGACAAATCTCCAGCTAGAACACTGCAACCTGCTTCCAAACTATGCACTTCATAATGCAATTCAAGAGTGGCAACTACAATTGTGAGCATTATGTACATTTTATATTTACTTCTTCCACACTTGCGTTGTAGATATATATGATCATATTTGATCAGTTATGTCTTGATACAAAATTTACTAGAAGACTTCTCTACACTCTAAGCGTGTAACTGACACAACAATGTAAAGAACAAACGGTTATTTGAAATGAGAATGGAAAGATATGTTACTGCTTTTAGAGGAATGTTAAACAGAAGAATATATTTGCTCAAACCAATTAATTATCCTCAATCAGGAATAAGTGGTTGGCGTCCTTATTTAAACCCTGAAGTTGACTGTTGATCTAGGTGTTTCATTTTTTTTATTCTAATAACTACACTATTCATACACCCTAAATATAATCTCAGAAGTTCTAGTGGATTACATGCCTTTGAGTTAAGAGAAGTACATTATTTAAAGGCATTAAAATAGATCAACAAAGGCTTGCTCCTATGGATGAAATGATGTCTTAATATTCTTAGGAGATGCAGGTAGTTGATATTACCTTTAGAAGAGAACTTCAAAATCACCTTAATGACGTCTTTATTTTAGCATCTCAAATCTCAATATTCCAAAAATATTTCAACAAACGCTCCCTTCCATAAAATTCATATATTCTGCTTGAAGAGATATAATAAGCCTAGTCATAATTTTTAGATTAAATGATAATTACTGTTATTCAAATCTGTATTTTAAAAAACTGATGAATCTTAGTAAAAATTTTATCGTATATTTTATTAATTTTTTTTTTATAAATTTGAATAGATTTGTACGATGTTTTTGATAAATTTTTATAATTTTTTGAAACTTTAATTAAAACTAATCTAATAAACTGTCCGCTCCCTAAATTAAAAAAAATAAATTGTTAGAGAGGGTTCTGCAATTTCCATTTGCGCCTTTATATTTACTTCGTAGTCTGTCTGCACCAACTTTTTAACACGTACATCACTCTCCTTCCGGAACTCAGTTTTTTTTTTTCTTTCCCTCTCTTCTGTTTCTGCCGATTTGGCGATTTTCTTTTCCGCCAATCAATCCGTTTCTCTTTCTCGCCGGTTACAAATCCGTTAGATCGCTTGCGATTTTCCATACACCCTACTTTGTTGCCTCTACTGGTACGAGAACCGAATCACTTATTCTTCTGTAATATATACTTATTATTATGTTCATCTAGCGTCACATATTAATCTCAGATCACGTGTTTCGCAACCATAGCAATTTTCGTTTTCTTAATTGCATAAGGTTTTCAAGTTCTTATTGTTTTCCTGAATTTGGTTCGTTTGTGGCAGCTGGCAAAGCTGTTTTGGTAGTAAATAAAACATTAGAAATATTAATTTGGTTTTTTTTTTTTTTTGTGATTGATAATGGTGTGCTAAGTGCTTTTGTTTGGCTTCATTAGATGTCTTTGTTTTATTGTTGTGATTGTAGATTAAATGGAATGGTATAAAATAATTAAATAATATAAATAAAATAAATATGTTATTATACTTACCCTAATGAACCAGAAGATACGGAACTTATTTTGCTCTTCTTCTCCCAGCCACGTCTGCTAGATCTCATTCTCAACCTGCCACTTGTCCACTTCACCTCTAAGCTTCCTTTCGGTTAAAAGGTTTTGAAGGTAGTGATTAGTATTAAAATTATACTTAAATATATTATTAATATCTTATTTTAATTAAATATATATTAATAATTTTATTAAAAAATACATATAAAGATTGATAATAACAAAATAATAAATTTATTAAAAAGAGAATTATTCATTTCTCTCTTTCTTCTTCAAAAGCAAGTACCTCAAATTTTCTTTTGACTCTCTCAGTTAAAGATCCTAAACCCACGTTCCAAAACTCCTTTTTCTCTGCTTTTCAAGTGAACCACACCTTTCATTCCTTCACTTGGGCACCCAAAAAAAATAGTTACAACAAAAAGAACACTTTTTTCTCCACAAACCCAGAAAATGTCAGGTGGAGTAGGTCCAATTTGCAATGACATAGACATCCCAAAAGAACAAGAACACCAATTCAAAGAACAAGAAGATCCCAATTCCTCAAAAACCAAAAATAGTAGTAATAATACTTTTTGCACCCAAAATTCTAACCCAATTGCCAAACTAAAAAGTGGGTTTCTCTCCTTCAAGCAACTGAATTGCCTAGTTGTGATCATAGTTCTTTCAACTGGTGGACTTGTTCTCTTGAAGATTTTGGCTGTCTTCTTCACTTTTTTACATCTATTTTATCTCTAAATTATCTTTCCCACCTCTTATTAATAACCCATCGAACCCACAGTTTTTGACCCCAAAAATAAGCTAATTGGTGTTTATGTTTTAATAGGAGCTATAATAGGACTTTGTCTTCCTATACCTTATATTTTAGAGGGTATTATTGAAGGTGATAAACAAGGAGTTCAAGCAGCTGCTCCACATGTGTTTTTTTTAGCTAGTCGAGGTTTTATGGAAGGAGTGACCTTTTCTCAGGGATTTTCAACTCCAATTAGTGTTTTTGTACCGGTTTGTTATAACTGGAGGAGGATCTTTAATTTGATGGAATGGCTTAAAACAGAGTTGTATAAAGTTTATGGAGATTTTGAAGGGTCTCAAAGAAGAAGTTTTGTTGGGAGAGTTCTTGATGTGGCTAATATGGCTTTTTGGAGCTTTAATCTTTTTGGGTTTTTGATTCCTGTTTATATTCCTAAAGCTTTCAAAATGTATTACTATGGTGATAGCAAGTTGAAAGATTGAAGACTATATTATATGGAAGCATTCTCTCTGTTTTTTAATTATTTTTTTACTTGAACAAGTCCTGAGTGGTGTACAACCATTTTTCTATCAATAAATAGTATTACTTACTGACTGGCTTCAAGCATCAGACTCGGCAAAATTAATCGGGTTGACTATTAGTAGTAACTAACGATTTTTCTGCTAAGTTAATTGGGTTTATTATTTCTTATTATTTAAAAAAATTAAATTAAATTTATTTATAATAGTAAAAAAATTTAAACAACTGTCCAATTCAATTTAAATTGACAAAAAATGATTAAAAAATACAATGATAATACAATTAAAATGTATTAATTTTTTTTAAACTACTAATATTTATAAAAATAAAATGCTCAAAGACGACTCAGCAGATAGGTTGGCTCATTTGGTATTCTAATCTATTTAGTCCATGGAGGCTATTTGCGATGACTTTTTGGAGGGACATCTAATTCCTCTTTTTTCATTAATATAAATATTTCGATTTACTGTTTAATCTAAAATATTTTCCCCAGTTGGAAGCTATAATGCTCTTGATTAAAGTTGCAAGATTTAAATACCAGCTCTACATTCTACACCAAAATAAGTACTTTTCTTAAAAAAATTACAGATTCTGTTAAAAAAATCTATATATGCAAAAGTGTCGGTACACGAACAACAAAGTGAACACATACAGCATAAGCAACATAACAAAAAACAAGATTTTAAATACGTGGAAAATAAAATGAGTGAAGTTCATGCACGAAGAGAAAAATGCAATTTGTTGGGGGGGGGGGGGGGGGGGGGCGAAGAGTAAGATGCAATAGATTGAATTTTTTAACTGTAAAAGGTCCAAACAGGTTATACAAATAAGGCTTCCAAGTAAATTTGCCAGAGACTTAGAATGATCGCAAGCCAAGTAAAAGGGAGGGGGATTCATAGGATTCAAATAAACAACATAAACAAATCAAAGATTGTGTTCAGTATGCCATTATTCAATTCACTACAACGTTGCTACTTACAACTGCTCACAAAACTTTTTTAAGGAAAAAGCCAATTTGCGGCTTAAAAGAAAATTGAAATATAAATAAATGAATCTTTTTTTTTTATCAACAACAATTCAAGTTAAAAAAAAAATACAAGAGCCGCAAATAAACCACAGCTAAATGTGACAAACAAGAAGCAAACATCAAGACAAGGGAACATATTACGCTGCTGAGATTAGCCACCATCATCTTTGCCAAATCTCTATCTTCCCTTTTTCTTTTGTGTACAAAGACGCTCATGGAATGAAAAAGCAAGTTGGTGACTCGATAGAGCAAATAAATATGCCCACATTTCGTATGTGCACCGAACACTATCAACTTTTCTACTTCTGCAGCAACAAACCCTGCGCTTGTGTCGTTTGCAATCTACTCAAAGCAGCTGTGCTGGACAGACACACTGAGAAATGGAAACTCTTCCATGCGTTTAGTTATCTCCTCTCCAAACCTGCTTACGAAATCAATACTAGTATCATTTCTAATTAAAGCAGAGTCAAACTTCTATCTCCCTGCTTCTCTTTTTCAAGACATGGGTAGAAGTGTAAATTGGATTAGGATGTCCCATTAACCTATGCTACAACCCATTAATTTTGTGAACTCATTCCATCTTATCCCACTTATTTTTTTATAAATTGGGATGTTTATGGAATAGTACATGATCAGATATCTCATTTATCTCAAATAAGCTTTAAACGAGACAAGTAAAAATACAAAAATGATGAAAAAATTAAACATGCTTATCTATAACACATGAGTGCATTAGGGATAACTTTAAATGTAATGAAATAAGATTTAAATAAGATGAGATTTCAACCATGAGTTTATTAAGGACATTAAATGGGACATGGGATGGAACAACCCACTTCACATCTCTAATCACAAGTCATAAATGTGAACCACACACCAAGTACCGTTTGATTTACAAATTTCATGTGTGTACGAGTGCGCGCGAGAGAGAGAGAGAGAGAGAGAGAGAGTCTCCCACAACCATCCTCCCGAAAAACACAAACAAGTGTAAACAGCGTGATAGCTGTAACAAAGAAATGCCATACATATTCAATTGATGGATTAATGAACTAAAAGAGTGGCCACCACGTTGTAGATAGAGGCAAAGGACGAATCAACTGTTGACAACTAAGACACAGAAGAGAGAACACAGCTAAGAAACAGAAGAGATAACATACTTGTATATCTATGTGTTGAACCATTGTCATTAATTGATATGGGTACAGGCCTTCTTTCCTGCCCCAAAGATAATATTTCCTGCATTCTTTCTGGCCAATCCGAATTTAATCTACGAGCAAAATCCTCTACTTCCCTGTATAAAAGGATGCAACAGGTAATTTTTTTTAATAAGAAACATTAAGTTATATCAAAACAAGTAATAATTACAGATGTACAAAATAGACTAGATAATAGCTATCTAACCTATCAAAACAAGCTCTATAATCTAAGTAGGATAAACAAACTTTTCAATTAAAACTTATAAGAAATTGAGAACAATTTTACAAATATTTAGAAACTAACGGCCAAGATGATGCTAAAAGCTATCTAAAAAAACAATAGAAGCTAATATATTTCCCTTCCGGGAAAGGACGTTCAAATTGGCATAAGATGATGATAATACATGTGGTCCATTGAGGCCAAATATTTTGGCGCAATCACTAGATGACCCACAGTACATTATTTAATTTCACATTTTTTTCATAAACTAAGACTTCAATAAAGTCAATCAAATGTTCTAAACTGAATCTTCGTTTTACCTGTCAAGTTCCTCCTTCATAGCAGGATCTAAATCGTCATCAATGTCACCATCATCAAACTCAAGCTTGGGTGAAAAAACAACAGTTGCAGATCCATGCATCTTTGAAGTTTTAGAGGGGGAGGGCGTATTTTTAGTCTCATCGTCATGACAAGCCAGAGAAAAAGCATCCAACTCCTAAGATAAGGCATAAGAATAGACGATCTAAAAAACTTAAAATAAATAAAAACATGACACACAAACAAGAAAGTGAATAAGTGATGCCACAAAACCCCTCCAAATTATCACAAGCAAGTGAATATATGCCAACCTGGTCATGGTTTCCGTTCATGATGTCCGAAGAAGAATCTTTTAATTGCTCTTTTCTTCTCCGGTTTTTCTTTTTGTTTTTATTGGCTCTAACCCCCCTTGAATCTGTAGAGCAAAAAAGGTAACACACGTGTGAAGGGTATAAATACCAAGATAGGCAACAATGGATAGTACTTTGACATGTTCCAGTCACATGAACATATCTTTAATGCATCATAAAGTACCACTAGAATAGCAACCTACTGGTGAACCGTCTATCAGGATCACAACCTTATGGGTCCCAGCTCTAGGTAAAAAGCAAAAGCAAATAATGCATTTTAAACTTAAAAAGAACATAATCCATGAAAAGAAAATACATTAGCTACAATTAACATCTAGAAGATTATCACGTTTTAATATTTTATATTATAGTTATTAAAGATATTATCAAATGTAAAGTCTATTATCAATTCGGAGCTCACATATAAGCTATTTGGGAAAGAAAAAAAAACTAAACAAGATGCCTATGCAGTACCAGTGTCTCCACCGTTTATAAATGTCAAGAGATCTTCAACTGAACGCTCATCTACACGCTCCTCCTCAACCTCAACGTTCTGGAAAATATGAAATATATATTCTTCGTCAATGCAAACAAGTATCTGCAGGTTTCTGTTGTCTAACTACACATCCATACTATAAGAATTCGTTTGCATTTTATAATTTACACGTAATTCAAAATACAGAGCTACCATACAAAACTGCAATCAAGAAAGTACTCGTACTTTTCAAGATAAAGTAAGCACCTTCAGCTTTTCTCTCTCCTTTAGTTCTTTCCTCTTCCTTGCATATAATCGATTAAGAAGACGAATGCGTGGATCATCACTTATGTTTCTCAAGGGTTCCAACTTCTCCTCCTGAGCCAAACAATGGACATGAAATTTCACAAACTGCAAGCATAAGAACCATTTACTTTTTATTTTTTTGGCCAGCAACACAAACCTCGGTGAGGTCGTCAGGTAAGTGAAAAGTCTCGCGAATCTCCTCAGGTGTTTTTCCTTCAATAATTCGAGCAAGTGCTCTACTTGTAAGGTCAACCAGTGGCTTCAATTGGAGGCTGTCAGCAGCTGATGTCAACTCACATAACCTTTTCGTGTCCATGCGAATAAATTTCTCATCAAAAGTTTTATGTTCCTGCATAAAAACATTCTTGACTGTGTCAGCACAAACATGTGCAAACTTGTCATTTTCCTACTGCACCACACAACAACAATATTATATACATTGTGATAAAAATTCTCAGAAAGAGAAAAAGACCATGAAAGTTCACAAGAGAATTGCATTAGTGAATATGCAATAAATTTAGCATCCTCCATTCCAGTTGAAAAACAAAATTGTTTTAAGAAAACAAACAAAAAAGACATAATGGTGAAGAAATATATCATACTTTATTAGAGTGACCTGGTACTTGATGAAATCGGCAATAATCAAGTATAGAACCCAAGATGGCAGGGTTGACCCTAGGAGGAAGAGAGATGGCATAGTTTTTGGACGATCCCATGCCTGTCTGGAGTATTTCTCGACATATCATTGGGCAAAACATCGCAACCTCCTCTTCCACTTGTTGAATTGAACCATCAGCAGTTTGAAGCCAGATGTAAGACTTCATCTAGTTTGCATAGAAAAACAAAAGGAGTCAAAATATAAAAATAACCAAAGAAAAAAGGAATTAATATGTTTTAATCATCACATATTCCAAATCTCAAATCCCATTGTTCTTAAAAGATTCCCATTTTTCCACTTTGGAAAAACATTGCAATCAAAGAAGTTATGGCTATTTGCATACCACATGACTTTTTCTTTTTGGAACTATTAAAAATTTATGATAATACAAGCATAAGCAGTATATGTAATGAGGAACTTAAAAGCAAGATCCAAAGCTAGTTCATTAAAAAAAGAAGCTAATTTGATGGAAGACCAGAAAAGAGTACTCTGTCGAATCTTTATCATTAAGACCAAAATGAAATGTCCAAGATTCACAATTGAAAGGTGCCATGTAAAGGGTCCTCGGTAAACTGATCTAGTTTGACTTCACAAATTTTAGCGTAAGTTGCAATGCTTTTGTTTTGTAATTTGTCTTAATTTGTAGCTAAGATTCTTTTTGGTCAAAGCCAAAACCTCCTATACGTGGACTAGATTAATGCTAAATAAGCTTGTTTATGGAAACTTTTCTATTTCCTACTCCAGTGGCACAAACATACATTTTTAATTAACTCCCAAAAAATTAAATTCAGAGAAGCAATAAAAAGAAACTAAGTCCATCACAAGATTTTGAGTGGGGGGAAGCCTCAAAGATACAAATGAAACATACCTCAGATTTGACCACCGCCATGACAGCCTCTGACATTTAACAACAACAATGCTAAAATTTATTATGCATAATGGCTAAATGAACAGCCTATCAATGTTTCCCAAAAGGACATGATATTGGATAACAACAACCACTACTATTAGAAGAACTTCTTCAGCTGCTTTATAGCACGAAAATATAAAGGGAACCAAACCTTGTGACCTTAAGCCTGAAAATTTACAGAGGAATGCTATCAATAATTTGAAACTGTGAAAGATAATATTACATAAACAAACAACAAAAACAGTAATAACAGAAACAGTGACAACAAGAGAGTTAAAGAAACACACCGAAGATAAGGAGGGGGCATAGAACAGAATTGCAAAAGGCAAACTGACATGTATTTATTTCTTAATTCCATTTCAAAACAGAAAATGGAAAATGGAGAGGTATTAAGTAAGAATGGATGGTCATAGTAGCTACTCAAAAGCCGAAACCAAGTTATCGAGCTTCTTTCTTCATTTAAAACAAGAAAGTTTCTCTCAAAAATCAGTCACACCAACTCAAATCAGGCGATATTTGTTTGACATTCATCATCCGATGTCATCCTCTCTTAGAAGGGAACTTAGTGAAGAAATCCAAAATTGTATGCTTTACTATATTAGTTACTGTTTGCTCATTGTTTATCCTTTCACGTCCTTATTTTTGGCTTTCACCAAAAAATAAATAAATAATTAAAAATAACAACCAGCTGATGAAAAGAGGGTTTGCTAAAATTATAGACAGAATTTTCCAAAATTCTAGATAAGCAATTAAGAGATAAGAAACATGAATCCAATTCACAGTGAATTCTAAAACTCAAAAATTGCAGGATTTCCCATCATATAAAATGCACTGAAAATTTCATAAATATAACTTTTGAATGATTAAAAGGTAAATAAAGCATCATATCAGATCAATAAACTACCTAATATCATAGTATCATTCAAGGTCGGCAAATCTAAGCATAAAAAATAAAAATGGACCTTTAATCAAAAGCCTTTAAGATACGACAGAGGCAAGTTACATACATTTCCTATTACTAAAAGCTAACCCAGCAGAATACCGAAAAAGACAGGCCGATTATCCAAATGTAACCTTAATCTAAATGCAGTTTTTTTATTTGCAGGAATTATTAGGCATATATCCTAAAGACAAAAATAAATCATTTCGAACGAACCAGCTAATAATCTAAATTTGAGAAACATGAAATGAATAACTTACATATTACAGAAAAGGGATACGAGCTGACGGAGAACGGCGAACGAGAAGAGAGTGAACAGTGGAGATTATTGGCTTAATGAACGGCGGAAGTGGAGCTTAGCGAGTTGCAATAGTGGAGAATTCTTACCGGCGGCTTTGGCGTTGGAAAGGGAGATAATAATATTAGGGTAACTGGATTTGAATGGATTGGGGCTTGGGCTTGAATGGAAATGGAGATAATAACAATTTTTATTTTATTCCTTTTTCTTCATCTACTTTCCTATTTAACCAATTTTCTTTAATTAACATTTCCAAAACTTTCTATTCAATTTTATTATAATAACAAAAACAAAACATAAATTATATCTAATTAAATAATATTTAATATTAAATTAATTTAAATAATAATAATTCAATTTAAACGAGTTAAGTTATGAATTAGACATAAAATATATTATTTTATTATAATTATAAATTTTAAAAATGTTATTTTTGTAGTTTTTTAATTATAAAATTGTAATTTTTTCATTATTATTTTATATTTTTATATTACTAAAATATTTATTTTTAAAAAACTAAAAATTATTTCAAAAAAAAAATTATAATATATTATTTTTATTCTTAAATACATTTCTTACTCCATATGATTTGAAAGAATATAAATTAAAATTTAACACTAAATCATTAATTAAATATATAATTATTTATCTTTTAAGTTAATTATGATTATGTTCCATTAAATTTAAATAATTTAACGTACGAGAAATAAACAAATTATATTTTGTGTTATTTATATTTTTGACTTAAAAGTGAAAGAAAGTAAATACAACTTAATATTCATTGAATCACTTAGTAATAAATAAATGATTAGTAAGATAAATATTAGTGATAAATTAAATTTAAAATCTTATATTATTGAGTATAACGTATGTCAAGAAAAATATGTAAAGTTTAATAAAAATATTATTTTTGATGATAAAAGTATGATATTAAAGAAATGTTTTTAAGGTATAGTAAGTGAAAGTATAATTATTTTTTATTAAATATAAAGTGATGGATATACTCTATTTATAAATGAGGTGTAACGAGGACTTGTATTATCACGGTAAAAAATAGTTTTTGAGTTAAAGTGAAGATGGTTGGTATTAATATCTCAAAAACAACGTTATAATAAAAATAGGAAAAACCGTGCAAAGCTGAGTTCTCATTATTAATATATTTGATATTTACTTAATTAGAGTTAAAATATTAAGTCAAAAATTTTGATATTTAATTTGGTTTGAGGCTTTAAAGCGTATTAATTATGTCATTCGGAAGCTCAAGTGGCATTCCAATCTCGTAACCTTATTTTTGATATATGAGAAAAGAAGTGAAGTGGGTAGTTATGGTAGAGAAGAAAAAAATGATGACTCACTCTTTTATGTGTGTGTGAGATGATTTGTATTTAAAAATAAATAATATTTTTAGTAATTTTAGGTTATTTATTTTGGATATTTAGGTGTGAGATTTGGATGTAAATAAGCTTTGATTTGAGTGTGATTTTAAGTTTATAATATTATTATTAGGATACATAATATATTATATATTGTATTAATATTTTTGTATTAAAAAGTAATATTAATAAATTTATTTGTTATTTTAGATAAATTAGTACTTTTATTTTGAATTGTTACATATTTAATCTTGTTTTAAAAATCAATACATCAAATCTTGTAGATTAACAGTGCATGATCTTTGTAGTTACTTAAAGCATGTTAGCATGTTGGTTTGAATCATGTCACAGATATGTAAGTATTGATTATTTAAAAATAAATTGAAACATGTGATACAATTGTAGCATTATTAACTAATCAGATTTAAGTGTTTCTGATTTTGAAACAAAAGGCTAAATATTGTATATATATGCCGAATATAAACGATGAGGTATGATTATTTTTAAGGCCTAAGACATGTAACTTATTTTTGTTTGAAATTTTTGAATTAAAATTATTGAAATTTTTATTCAAGGGTGATTAATTATTGAATTAAAATTATTAAAATGAGTTATTTAATATAATTAATTTATGAATTAAAATGATTGAATATTTGATATTTTAAAATGGTTTGAAACAATTTATTTGTGTTTAATGTTTTAATTATTTTCAGTTTTGAGACCAGAGAGAGATAGAAAATATAGAAAGAGAAAAGAAAATGATTTTTGTATTTTATGTATAGAGTTAGATTCATTTGACACTTAAAAATTCGTATAATTATATAAATTTATTATTATTTGATTGTCGTATCATTAAATAAATTTTTATAATTCTCTAACATTCACTATGAGCAAAAAAATTATGTTAACAACACTATATAATACACAGAAATTGATCATTTATTTTATTTAAATTTTATGTTTATAATTTATACATACATTTATATTTATGTATTTTTAATTTTAATAATATAATTTTATTTTTAACTTATTTCTCGATCAATTACTTCCGACCATTTATATTTTTAATCTAATTATATATATAAAAAATTACCTTATCCTCAAACAAAATAATTTCGTACCATTTATATTTTTAATCTAATTATATATATATATATAATTACCTCATCCTCAAACAAAATAAAAAAAATAAACATTTTATTTTAAAAAAATACAACTTAGCATGCAAAAACTCACTAATCACATAACCAGCTTAGCTTAGATCGTTCAAAAAATTAATTAAAAATAATAAAAAGCTTAGCTACAAATCGTTAAGGTATTAAAAAAAAAAAGACTCCAACAATTCAACAAAGAACCTATACTTATCTTTCGTATCTGCATTGCACTTTGAATCATAAAACATTTGAAAGGCAGTCCTTTCACTTTTATCGATCCATCCACCTTAATTAAGATGCGTCTTCAAAGATTAAAGTGGTTTTAGCCCAAAGTTAATTAAAAAAGAAACCGATTTGAGGAGAGGAAAAAACACATTATTTGTACTTCTATTTAGGAAGCAAAAATGTGCTTTATGAGCTATGAAAGCACTTCTGACAAATTTGTTGCTATTGTTTTAAAGTGGGTTTTTTAACTATTTTACAAGGTTACAGAAATAGAAACAAACCTAATTCTCTAGATTCGTAACAAATGGGTTAGTGGTTTTCCATTATCAAAGGTCTTTGTATGGAGAGGAAGCCATGTACCTCTGTTTGTATCTCAGCTGACCCTAGGCTGCAGAATTTGAAAGACAGACCAGCTATTCTCAGTTTTAGATTCCTTCCCAGCTACCTTTCCATTGGCCCACCATTCCGAGCTAATGGCTGGCTTCTCCAACAGCTCGGTTTTTGTGCTATCAAAATTGAACTCCTTTGCTAAACCTAGGGTGACTGATCGATGCTTCTGATAACAATGATCCTCTCCTTCATTATCGTTTCTAGGCATTCCATTCGAAGTTTTTCTAGCAGACTTATCACTAAAATTATCAGTATTCGCTCGATCAACTGAGCACTCTGTTGATACATCTTTCAATGATGATACACTTCTAATTGATGCTACAGATTTATTTGCAAGGCATCGTGCAACGTCTTCACCAGTTAACTCGAACGATACTCTATGATCAACTAGAGTTGCATCTTTTTGGCATCCATTTCTCAAACTAGTGGCAGATGCAACCTCTGATATCTGGTAATCCATGAGAATATGGTCTCTAGATGCAGGAACTAAACCATCCGGTGTCAAAGATCCAGAACCAAACCTAGAACCTTGCCCTGCAACAATTGGGGTCAAAGATCCAGAACCTATTCCATACCCATCAGGTGTCAAAGACCCTGAACCTAGCCTTGAACCGAGCCCCAAGCCTTCAGGAGTCAAAGATTCAGAATTCTGCCTAAAACCCCATTTATGAGTGCTAATATATTCAAAATCGAGGAGCTTTGGTGGCTCTCCCTTACGGAACTCAAGAATAGGTTGTCTATCAAGAAAAGGAGAAGATGTACCAGAATTAGAAATTGCTGATCCTGGTGATATGAGATGGCCACCAGGGCTTCCTGGATATTGTTGGTAAGGCTGAAATTCACAGCGAGTTAATGCAAACTTTGGATTCATCCCACTGTTTCCATGAGTTTTATCCAGTGAAGATGCCAAAAGCCTAGCAAATGGAACTTCAGGGGATGAAGGTGTGGTTTGCTGCACAGATTCAGGTGGAGGAGTGAATGGAGCAGTAGAGGGTTCTGTGGTGTAGGTAGAAAATACTGGAGGTGAGACTAACTGGGTTTCATATGCATAAGGACCTATCGCAAAGATTGATGCAGGCCCACCTGGTGAGTAGTAATTGACAGAAAGGGAAGTGAGGGAAAACAATCCAACTGGTGTATGGGTGACAGATGGAGGATCAGATTGGAGGAAAGAGGCAGGAGAAGGAGGAGGGGCAACGAATGGTAGTAGAATAGCAGTTGAGCGGTTTTCTTGTTCAGCTGTCGGGGCTGAACCTCCTGGTTCTGCTGGTTCAGGAACAAGGACAGCATGGCCAATTCGCTTGTTGCTTTTATGAGATCCAAAACACCAGTACAAGCTCAAGAAGCATCCCCATCTTCTTTTCTGCAAAAAATTGAGAAGAAGATGACATTGATTAGGGGTCAACCATTTTACACAAGACAATTAGGTCAATAGGTATGCTGATATAGAGTCTAAACCTGCTAAAAGTCAAGATTTAGATCCAAGTACAAAATTAAGCTAATGCAGAGACATATATATGAATAGCAGGAACAAATCACACACCAAAAGCAGGAGATAATAAGAAAGTACTGGCCAAAGAAAAAGGCCAAATTTTGGTTTTGACACAATGGTAATATCAGAATTGACAGCACAATTGTGTTCAGTTAATATTTAATGCTCTAAACCAAATCTTACATAACAACTTTGTCCGATTATTCAAATGGCTATAAATTTTCATATTGAAGCTATAAAATTACACTTGATTCTGCAACACAGGTAATGGTATGTCTTCCACGAATGTTTTGGGTACTAATGTTCAGAGGAAATATGGCTAATGTCCCCTAGTTCTCAAAAAATACATGTGCAATTGTCTCAACTATATCCCAGCAGTTGCAAAAGGTCAGCGTTCCTAAACTGTTTGTATGCACTCTATAATTGAGTAAAATTCAACGTTTATAGACTGACTGTATGCACTCTATGATTGAGTAGGACATCAGGAGATGACCACCCACCCACAACATCTATAATATTGGGTGAAGGATAAGTACGTGGATAGGAAGGGTAGCATCTCAATATCTCACATGACTAGTTATTATGCCAATAACACCCCAAATCAAGTTTCCAAAGTCCTTAAGCTTAACTAGAAGAAGGATCTGTCTTGGTCAGTGCTGGTCATTGACCAAGACAGATCCGTCTTCTTGTTCTACACGAGCAAGTCCAAGGAATTATCTTGTAGCTCAATTGGTTGAGTATATCCTCTGAAAGCATAGGATCGAATCCCTTCTTCCCCTCCCATTCACCCAAAAATATCACTTGTCCAACAAAAAAAGAAAACAAGAGCATGCCCGTAAACCACTTTTATGCATGTGAAACTAAGAGCCTACATATAGTACCAAGCCAGGATCAAACGCTCTCTGTAAAGCACGAATCCTAATGACAGTGCAACGACCAAGCAACTTGTCTGTTTCCTTTCAATTATTTACCAGAACGTAATTTCAGTGTGAACTGGTTTTAGCTCAGATAGACTAAACCTTCAAAAAAAAAAAGCTACAGTTTGGATAAGGGTTAATTTGTGCTCGAACCTAAATGTCTAAATATCTAGAATCAAAAGAGACGACTTTAGAGAAAATTAAATTAAAGCAATGATATTTGAAACAAACAATAAGATCCCACTTGATCAGACGAAATTCGAAGGAATTTTAGATCAATCATTTATCATTTTTCAGGGACAAAAAAAGTAAAAACTTTACATTGCACAAAAGTGAGTTATGAAGAAAGCAAAGAAATTCACAAAACTTATAAGTAATTAATAATCAGGTAATTATTATCTGCAGCGATATTGCTATAATATAACAATATAATATAGATTATTAATACAACACAAATACTTAATAAAAATTTTATTTAAAAATACTAATAATAATGAATAATTAAAACTAAAAAAAATATTTTATATTTTTTTATTTTAACGATAACAAAAATTATCATGTCATTATCATTACCTTTATTCTCTCTCCCTCTTTCTCTCTCTACTTTCCCCTGATTTCCAAGCAATAACAACCCTAGAAAAGCAACTCAAGAAAAAGCTATAATAAATTTAAAGCAAGTAAAAGATAACATCCCCATAATAGTGTTCTATTCAGTCATAAATCATACCCAAAAACGCTAAATAAAAGCCTTATCCATGAAATTAAGAGGAAAAGATCATAAAGAGTGAGATCCAATTCTCCAACTCTGTAATTGTCTTGCAACTGTTCCTCACACACAAATGGAAAATTAAACAAAACTAGGAATATAAAAATCGATAAAAATAAATAACTAATTATTAATTTGTACAAATTCAGAAATTATGGATATACAAAACCAAATTATGTGGATATGCATAGACATACATAAATACGTGATCATAAGCACAGAAATGAACCACGTAGAGAGAGATAGAGATATTTACAGAAACGGCGGTGGGTTGGATTCGAGGCTCGGAAGAGACGATAGCGGTGGCCGCGGCGTTTATAGTGTCAACGCTATAGTTAACGCCACTCATACTTGGATTGATTCGATATTTGATCCCAACCAGAACCAATAAGCCCTTTGATTTCAAAGCTCTAGAGGATTCCTATCGGAGTCGGTGACTGTAATTTTCGGTTATTTCGCCGGAAAAAGGTGGTCATCCCGGTGAGATTCAGAGAACATTCAGGTGTTAGTGTTGATCTCAAATAATGGAAGTTAGCTTGGCTTTAGCTAGCAAAGCATAAAGTCTGTTAATCAAACAAATCTCTCTCTCTCCTCTCTCTCTCTTTCTCCCTTTCTCTGCTCCGGTTTCTTATATTTTTGCAATTTTATACTTGTATTACGACCGAAACATATTTGATAAATAATTATTTATTAAAACCAACCTATAATTAATTAATTATTATAATAATATTATAATAAATAGATTTTTTTAACAATAAGAGAATAATAATATCATATAAATTTTACATTATTATTGTATTATAATTATTTTAAAAAAATTAAAGAATAATTTAAATTTTTTAAATGATATTGCACATTTGGTAGAAAAATATTAAAAAAAACTTGTAATTGTTTCACAGCAAAATTATAAAAAATATTTATATTTATTGTAATTATTAAAATAATCCCAATACTATTTGTACGAAAAATAAATTACTGTAATCGGAAGAAAATCGGGATGCAAGAATCATGCTATTACTCGTACAACACTTGTAATTATGAATGTTGTTTATTATTATATATGTCAAAATATATTTTTTAGTTTAATCGAAAAACATTATTTGAGTGCGGAAAATAACGATGAAATTTATGAGATTTAAATATATTTTATCTATTTTTAAAAAATAGATTATTAGGGATTTATTTGTCATTCAATTGATATAATTTATCATTTTTTTATTATAAATTTAAGTTCAAATCTTATTCTATAATAATTTTTTATTTAATAAATAATGAATTTAATATTTTTAAAATATAATAAATTATTAATTAATAAAAATTGAATGAAAGAAAAAGATTACGTAAAAAGAAATGGTTCATGTGCTAGAAGAGTAACAGCCACACAGTCAACTTAATTACACAATTGCAAATTGCAAATCTCATTTTCAGCCTAGTGTAAATAAATAAATAAAAAATATCATTGTATAACATTGTTTATATTTTATTGTAAAATAGTGAAACTTTTACAATTTTTATAGTCGACGACAAATTATTATTGATATTTCCATGAGTTATTAATGTTAATTTTATTAAATTTTAAAATGTTATAATTCATAATATGTAATATATTATTCTTATTAATTATAGGATAATACTCATGAGTTAGTTTTTTAAATCATTTTCTTATTCATCTTAATTTTAAAGATTAAATTTATACACATTTTAGAGACTAAGAACATTTTTTTCTACTATTTTCATTTTCTTATTACATCAATTTATAAGAAATAAACTGTTAAAATTTTAACAGTTTTATAGAATTTTAGGAACGAAGAACACCACTCCTTAAAATTAGGAACTCACGTTCATACCACCCATGAAAACATGGAACACTCAACTCATGAAAACATAGACCGCTAAAAACAATCCCAAAATTAAGAGAGTAGCAGTAGCTATTTTCAACACCATTCTTTAAACTGATTTTCTGTTGAAAAAACAGTTTAGGGTTTCTTGACTGGTCTTCAACTTCGAGCAATCCTCCCTTGTTCGAGGCTGAGGGTTGAGCACATTCCGAGCAAATTTTTGAGTTTCTCAAAACTTGATTGCTCGAGGGGTTTGGTTAGAATATCTACTACCTGTTATGAACTCTTGAAATACTTCAACTCAATAACCCTATCTTGACATAAGTCACGAAGAAAATAAAATCTAATATCGATGTGTTTGCTCCTCCCGTGCATTACTGGATTTTTGGACAGCTTGATAGTAGACATGTTATCATAGTAGATTATCATAAGACTATCTTTCTTCATTCCTAGGACTTAAACATTTTCTTCATCCATATCCCTTGACGGGAGCTTGATGTTGTTGTCACACACTCAACCTCAATAGTTGACAGAGTGACTATAGGTTACTTCTTTGAGGACCATGAGATAACTCCTGAACTTAACATATAAGCATAGCCCAATGTTTTCTTTTTGTCATTTAGATCTCCTATATAATGACTATCAGTGTAACCATAGAAATATGAGTTATCACTTTTCTTATAGAAACACTCCATAGTCTAGTGTCTCATTCATATATCCTATAATTCTTCTTGCTATATCCAGGTGCAACTCTGTTGGATTTTCCATGTATCTACTTATCAGGCTTACACCATATATAATGTTTGATCTAGTTGAAGTAAGATACATGAGACTTCTAACGATTTATTTGAAGAAAATGTTATCAACCTCTCTTCCTTCTCCATCTTTGCTGATTTTTAATCCAGGTTCAACTGGAGTCCCAATGCCTCGACATTCTACCATCTCAAATCTTTCAAGCACCTCCTGTGCGTATTTATTTTGGTAAATGAAGTTACCAAAAGAGTTTTGAATTACTTTTATCCCCAAGAAGTAGTGCATCAGTCCTAGATCTGTCATCATTGAGTTTTTGAACTCATTCAGCATTTCCTGATTGTTTCCCGTATAAATTAGGTCATCAGCATAGAGTGACACGATTAAAATTTTACCTCAAGTTCCAGCCTTAGTATACAGTGTATGTTTTGAGGAATATTTCCCAAAATCTAACTTGGCAAAATATGTGTCAATTCTGTTGTACCATGCCCGTGGAGCCTGCTTCAAGCCATATAGTGCTTTCTTCATCTCTAGCACTTTTTCTTCTTTTTCCTTTTGAACAAAACTTTGAGGTTGATCAATGTAAACATCTTCCTACAATTCTCCATGGAGAAAAGCATACTTTACATCCATTTGTAGAATATTCCAAGATTTCTTGGCAGCCAAAGATATGAGCATCCTTGTGGTTTTATGCCTTACTATAGGTGCAAAGACTTCATTATAGTCTATGTCATGTTTCTGTTTGTATCTTTTAGCTACCAAACGGGCTTTATACTTGTCAACTTCTCCTATTTCATTCACTTTTTATTTTGAACACCCACTTTATCATAATCTGCTTTTGCCCTTTAAGTAAATCAGTGAGTTTTCAAGTGTTATTTTTCTCAATTGACAGTATCTCACTGTCCATTGCCTCATTCCATTTATCTTCCTTCACAATTTCATCAAAGGTGATGGAATCATTGCCAACAAACAAGGAAAAGTTGGCAATGTCTTCATCTGAACCATTGAAAGTTGTCTCATAGTCCATCATCAATGGAGGCCTTGTCAACGTTTGAGGATTTCTCATAATTTAAACCCCCATTCTTTAGATTCCTTGTCACTCTAAGCTTATGTGTACGCTTGAGACTTCTATGGTGATGGTAATGGCTGAGGGATTTGAGTCCTAATCACCTAAGTTGTCTTTTCATCATTTGCTTCACTTTCCACCAGCACATTCTTTGGTGTTTCTGGTTGTTCTTCACAATTCCACTTTTTTTCCTCATCAAACAAACACCACGCCATGGCTCATCATTATCTTTCCTAAAATTGGGTTAAACAATTTATAAGCTTTTGACAATTCACTTACCCCTAGGAACACACATTTGTCAGTCTTGTCATTCAATTTTTTCCTTCTCTGATCAGGTATGTATGCATATGTTATGCAACCAAATACCTTGAAATGATCTACAGTCTTGTTTTTGTTCCATGCTTCTTAGGGAGTCATGTTCTTAACATAAAATGTTGGACTTCTATTAAGAATGTGAATTGTCCAACAAATAGCTTCAGGCCAGAAAGTTTTAGGAACCTGTCTTGTTATGTGTAAACTTTTTACCATATTGACTATGGTACAATTCTTTCTCTCATATACACCATTTTTTGTGGTGTATAAGCTATGGTCAGTTGTCTCCTAATTCCATTCTCATCACAGAACTCCAAAAACTCCTTAGAATAGAATTCTCCTCCTTGTTATGTTCTTAGACATTTGATCCTTTTTTTTGTCTGTGTCTCCACTAAAGAAGTGACGTTTTTGAAAGCTTCAAAAGATTTTGAATTTTCCTATAATAAATACACCCAAACTTTTCTACTGTAGTCATCTATGAAGGTTATGAAGAATCTTTTACCTCCATTAGATGTAGGGGACATTAGACCACAAAGATCTGAGTGAATCAACTCCAAGATCTTGTGAGCTCTTGTTGATTTTCTGGTAGGAAACATATCACGGTCATGTTTCCTTGTGATGCAATTTTCACATGTTGTTGAGGAGGGCATTGTGATTTTAGGTAGTCCTTCCACCATGTGCTTCTATTTTAGGGTCCTGAGGCCGTTGAAATGAAGATGCCCGTATCTCTCATGCCATCTTTACACTGAAACATTTTCTTTGGTCATCAGACATATTTGCATTGATTTAATTTTGAGAAGGAAGAGCCAATTTCTTGTCATCTGCACCATTACAATTGATCCACGTTTTGGATCATAAATCTCACATTCTCCCTTTTTAATTGTGATCGTGTAACACTTGTCTTGCAACTGGCCAGTACTTAGCAAAAAATTTTTAGGTCAGGTATGTAAAATACATTAGATATTACCTCAATGAACTCATTCTTAGTTCTTATCTGAATATCTCTCTTTCCTTTAACCTTCATAGTTGATTGATCACCAAAACTAACAAAAGTGGTGAAACTATCATCTAGATTAGAAAAGGATGACTTACAACCGCTCATATGGTTTCTATAACCTATGTCCACATACCAGGTGTCTTCATCGACGTATTCCATTGCATAGAAGGCCATCAACAAATTCTCCTCCTCTTTCTCCTTTTCCTTTTCTTCAAAGTTGGATCTCTCACTATTCTTTTTGGTCATTTTTTGTGTAACACTCATTTTTGTAATGGCCAAAGTTCCCACATCTATGACATTCGACCTTTGATTTTTCGAAATGTCTCTTCTTGTTTTGATCATCATCCTTTTGAGTATGAGAAAATGATTTAGTTCCTTCTCTGCTCCACTCCCTATCTTCATATTTTCTGTAGTTTCTATTGTAAAAGTGTTATCCTCGACCTCTTCCACATCCACCACGACCTCTACCTCTTCCTCTTGTGTTTGAAGACTCATTGAAGCTGGAAACCTTCAATGCCTGTATTTCTTCAACTACACTGGTCATGCTAATTATTTGCTTATGCATGAGCAAGGAGTTCTATAGTTCATCTATGGATATATCTTCAACTATATTAGCCTTCTCAATTGAGCAGACCACGTAGTCAAACTTGGGAGTCAAGGGCCTTAGTATTTTATCAACCACAATGTCATCTATGGTTTTCTCACCGTGAAGACGCATCTTGTTTGCCACTACTATCACTTTTCCAAAGTAATCAGTTATTATTTCTTTTTTCTTCATTTGAAGAGTTTCAAAATCTCTTATGAGAGTTTGAAGTTGTGCTCACTTCACTCTGTTAGAGCCCTAATATTTCTTTTTCATAGAGTCCCAGATATCCTTAGTCGTATCCTTGTTAAAGATTGTCTCTAAAATAGACATATTGATTGCCTGAAATAGGTAATTCTTTACCTTTAGGTTCTTTAATTTTAGTCCCAATTCCTATAAGATCGTAAAATTCCTTGGATCTTAGGAAGTTTTCCATCAACATATTCTAATGATCATAGTAACCATCGAATTTGGGAATAATTGGTTGGACAAAACTTCCATTTTTTATAGTCATTTTACTGCTGCAAGGCTTTGGTTTGCTGTGATTTTTTTTATTCAATCCCCTTCTTGGCTTTGATAACAGATTTTGGCTTAGTTTTCTACACCCTTCTCTTATTCACCTCAATTTTGAAGATTGAGTTAACAGACATTTTGGAGACTAAGAACATTTTTTCTACTATTGTTTTTAGCTTCTTATTACATCAATTTATAGAAAACAAAACTGTTGAAATTTCATCAATTTTATAGAATTTCAAGAGTGAAGAACACCACTCATTAAAATTAAGAACTCATACTCACAACACTCATAAAAAACATGAAACATTTCACTTATAAAAACATAAAACACTTCATTCATGAAAACATTGAGCATTTCACTCATGAAAATATGGATAGTTGGATAAAATTGAGAAAATAACATCAGTCATTTTCAACAAATACTAAAATTATTATTTTAATTTTATTATTTTTAAATAAAATATTTTAGTTTTATAATTATAAAAAAATATGTATTTTAATTTTAAAAGTTTAAAACCATAAAATTCATGTGTATATTTTTTAAATTATAATATTATAATATTAATAAAATTACTATGGTCACCTTCTGATATTAATTTGATGTCTGTAGTTTCCATTCATCAAATTTTTATAAAAGGAGATAAAGAAGGAACAGTTTACCAAGGATGACGAGCGAGGATAGAGACTTAATAGCTTTAAGCGATAGGATGGGGCAGCAAAAGTGAAAGTAATGCACGTGTTGTGAGGACAAGATAAAGAAGGAAAAGTATTTGTAAATATATTTGTGTTATTAAGATAATTATATCACATATTTCTTATATAAAAATACATTAATTATTTTAAAATTATAACTAAATATTTCAATTTTAAAAATTAAATTATTTATATATCATTTATTAAAAGTTACATTAATAAAATATGATAATAACATAAATAAAATAACTTACAATCTGATAAAAAAATGTAGCTTCTAATGTGAAAATGTAAAATTCTATAATTTATCCCATCAAACATGTAAACACAAATATTAAATGACACAATCTAAAATTAATTATATTAATAATAATTTTGACTAATAATTATTTGTTATGTAATTTTTATTTTTTTAATATTTATTTAATAACAACTTCACATCTTCCTAGAGAGACATTATTTTCATTGTAACTTTCGTCAAAAGAGACACAATTAATCTTAAATTATTTCTTTATGCTCAAAAACTTTCAGGTGGCGTTTAGTTCGTGGAATGAAATTAGAATTGGAATCGGAATGGAAATGAAACAATTTTGTTTGGTTTGTCCACTGGAATCAAGTTCGGAATCAGGATTACAGTGTTTAATTTGCCACTAAAATAGAATGAAAAAAACTGTAAATGACCTTAATATCCCTAAATGTTGTAAAGTTCAAATAATATCATTTAATTACTATTTTTTCGTCAGATAAAATACATTATTGAAATCATTATTTTTCTAAATAATTATTACTTAATTAAAAAGAAATATATTATTAAAATTATTATTTTTCTAAATAGGGTTTAGGGTTTTGAGGTTTTGGATGTGAGATTTAGGGTTTAGGGATTTAGAATTTGGGGTTATATTTGTAGGTTAAGGTTTAGGGTTAAAATTATTATTTTTCTAAAAATGGTTTAGGGTTTTAGAATTTTGGATTTGGGGTTTAAGGTTTTAGGATTTGGAATTTAGAGTTTAGGGTTTTGGGATTTATGTTTTAGGGTTTTGGGTTTTGGGTTTTGGGTTTTGGGATTTATGTTTTAAGGTTTAGGATTTAGGGTTTAGGGGTTAGGGTTTAGGGATTTGGGGATTTAGGGTTTAGGGTTTAGGGTTTTAGGGTTTAAGGTTTAGGGTTTTAGGATTTGGAATTTGGGGTTTAGGGTTTAGGGTTTTGGATTTGGGGTTTAAGGTTTTAGGATTTGGAATTTAGAGTTTAGGATTTTGGGATTTATGTTTTAGGGTTTTGGGTTTTGGGTTTTGGGATTTATGTTTTAAGTTTTAGTATTTAGGGTTTAGGGTTTAGGGTTTAGGGTTTAGGGATTTGGGGATTTGGGGTTTAGGGTTTTAGGGTTTAAGGTTTAGGGTTTTAGGATTTGGAATTTGGGGTTTAGGGTTTTGGGTTTTGGGATTTATGTTTTAAGGTTTAGGGTTTAGGAATTTTGGTTTAGGGATTTGGGGATTTGGGACGTAGGGTTTAAGCTTTAGGGTTTAGGGATTTGGGGTTTAGGGTTTTAGGATTTAGAATTTGGGGTTTAGGTTTTGGGTTTTGGGATTTATGTTTTAGGGTTTTGGGTTTTGGGATTTATGTTTTAAGGTTTAGGGTTTTAGGGTTTAGGGTTTAGGGATTTGGGGTTTAGGGTTTATGGATTTGGGGTTTAGGGATTTAGGGTTTAGGGTTTTGAAATTTTGGGTTTAGGATTTTGGAATTTTGGGTTTGAGAATTTGAAATTTGAGTTTAAGGTTATATTTTAAGTGAGGGTAAAATTAAAAAAAGAAAGTTTAGATGAGAATGGAATTATGATTACTAAGGAGTGGAGAAGGAATTGTGATTCCTTTTCTTTTAATAATCTGATTCCATTCCGTTCTCTATTTTGTCCAACCAAACACATAAAATGAAAGGAATCAATTCTGATTACATTCTATTTCATTCCTTCCAACCAAACGTGGGATCAATCCTTAATATTTCGAGTGTTAACAAATGTCTTTAGCTTCTCTTAATTCAAACCATCGAACCACTGTTTACGATCTTTTTAATAGGAAACTTCGATCATACTCTCAAAGTTTATCACCCTTTATCTATTAATAAAGCTTAAAACATTTCCACTAACTTCCTTTGTAATTGACATGCTTAATTAAAAATATATACATAACACATATTTTAATAAATTAGTTAAAATATTAATATTATTATTATTATTTAATACATATATAAAAATATAAATATCTTAATATTTAATCTTAGACATAACACTAATTGTTTATAAGTATAAATAAATTATTAAATTATGCTTCAAATATTTAAAAAATTAATGTTTTATATTTTTTTATAATATTATACTCACAAAAGTTATGAAATTTAATATGAATGATAATTTTTATAATTAATTAAAATTTATAAGTTAGTGAACTGTTAAAAAAATAAAAATTTAAATAACTAACTTTTATAAAATAAAGTAATTCATACTTAAATAAAATATTAATAAATATAAATAAATTATATCAATCTCATATAAATTTGAATCTTTTAAAAAATATTTGTTTTTTAGATTTTTTTTTTTCGTGAGTGGATGGGTTATCGTGAGCAATACTCGTGTGATAGCGACGGTCTCTGTCTCATGCATTTCTTTAAACTTTTATTTAATTTTCCCTAAAAAAAAAATAAAACTTGCACGAGTGGTTCTCTTTCAGCCTGTTGTCCCTTCTGGTTTCTTGATTATGATGTCTCAACATCCCTCTTTCCACTTTTTTTTTAAAGAAAAAAGAAAAAATAATTAAAAAAAACTCTCTCTCTCTCATCCTTTTATTTTAGTAAGAATCTTCTCTCTTTTAAAATGTGCTTTTTATTAACTCTGCCTTTTTAACCTCCAAGGATCTCTTTTACACAACATTATTACACTCCGACCCTTTTCTCTTTTTGTTGATAAAACTTATTTAAATTTATTTTATTTTAAATAAATTTTAACTTAAATTAATTTATTTAAATTTTAATAAATCAAATTTAGTGTATTTAAATTTTAAATAAATTAGGCATAAAAAATAAAAAAATAAAATTATAATATATTTTAATTACGATTCTTCTTAATAATATTATTATAATTATAAAAAATATTATTATTAATAAATATATTATAATTAAATAAATTTATTTATTTAACTTATTAATTCATCAAATAAAATTAGCTTAGTTATTTTAAATTTTTTCTCTCTCCTACCTGCTTTAGACAAAAAAAAAACGTCCTGATAATTTTCAATTATATTTTATAAAAAATGATTAATTATACTTAAAAAAATGAATTATGATATATGTGCAGTGTGCTTCACGATTATATATATATATAACCATATAAATAAATGATTTTGAGATCTACTTGTAATATTTGTTTTTTCTTTTAATAATAATAATAATCATCGTCGTCATCTTAAAGGGGTCCACTTGGAGGTGCAACGACTGGATATTTCACAAGCAACAGGAGTGGTTATGGTCCTACGTACTAGCCAAAACTTAAACCAACACACCACATGTTGAGCTTATCTAGTAGGTAGGAGTTGATCAAATAGCTTTTAATATATCAATCAAATCAAATATTAACAAATTAATATTTAAAAAAAAAACAAATATTAACGAATAACTATCTTGATTTATCTTTTTATTTTATTTTATTTTTTTACTTTATTATACAAAAGACTCAAAGCTTCATGAAAAGGCTTTATCATCACATCACACCCCATATGTTTTATGTATCATAAATAAAACATAGGACCACACTGCTTAGATGGGGACCAAAAACAGCATCTGAAACAAAAGCATGATATAAAAAGAAAGAATCAAAACTAAAAACTGTATGCGTTAATAAACACATAAATTCATCGATGAAACATAAATTTGCAGATAGAACAGTTTAAAAGTTACTCATACTAAATAACATTAAGTTATATCGATCTAATTATAATTTAATTTAAAAATCTAGTTTAAGAAGTACATTACATCATATAAACGATAAAAAATAATATTAGTAATATTTTTATCATTTATTTAAGTGTAAATATATTCAAATTATTGAATTTTTAAATGAATCTTTGTAGAAAACATATACCTATTATATATATATATATAATTTATTTATTATTTTAAAAATATTACGTACTAGGTTGAGAAGTAGCGAATGATTTTATATATTTTAACTAATATTTGAGTTAATTGTATCGTTTAATTATTTAAATTAAAATTATAAAATTTAGTCTTAATTAAAGATAACTTAATATATTATTTTGTTTTTTTATTATAATAATATTATTTTTTTATCAAATCATTAAATATTATTAAAATACAAATATTTAATGATATTAAAGTGAAAATTAATTAAAAAATTACAAATTAATTGTGTTAATATTAATTGATTACTACTATCTTATTTAATGTTTTATTGATTTTAAATTTTATTTAAAAAATTAAAATATGTATTTAAATAATTTTCTACTTAAATATTATAATTGTTTATTTTTTAAATAATTTCATATTAAATTTAACTTTTATTATTAATAAAGACTTATGTTTTAATTGAACTTACAATTAACATAAAATAATAATATTTTAAGAAAAAAAATCATTAAAATAATATAATTTATCATTTATTAATCACTTTTTTTATAGTTAAGGAACTAAATGATACAATTTCTAATCTAATAAACTAAATAATATAAATAATATATACATATATATATATATTAAAAAAAAATATGTATGACACTTACTCTTTAATTTATATAATTATATCTAATAATAAACTCATTTGTAATTATAACAAATTTGTAAGATTTTGTTGTCTCCGTTAAAACAAAAAATGCACCATACCATCGTGACCTAATAACATAGCATAATTAAGATTTAGGAAACTTATGTTAAAAAATATTTTATTTAGTATTAGAAAACTTTAATACTAGTTCAAAAATGCTTTATATATGTAAAAGATGTGAATAAAATAAATAGTAAATCTATAATTAAAATTTAACAAGAACTTAATATAACCTTTTGAGTTTTAAAATAATCTTATTAAAAATATTTATGAAAATTAAAAATGGACTCTCTATCCTAAACTTAGGTTGGGTTTATTAGAACGACCCAAAATACAAGCATGTAAAGGAGTGGATTTCGACATATTTTCTTGTAGTCGTACTAGTTTTGGGTTGTGAATCATCATATTTAAAAGTCATATTGAATACATTTTAAACTTAATACTCATTATGTTTAACACATTGAAAAAATCTTAAACAAGAACTATAATGAATCCTTATTGTATATTATTAATCATGTTTCTTTTATGATTATTTTTTTCTATTTACTTAAAAATAAAGTTATTGGAATTAAAGAATGTGTGACATGGCAGTACTTCCGTTCCACTTATGATTTTTTTTACGTAGCAAAAACTCAAGAGAACTTATGTGAAATGGGAGTATGGTAAGTTAGTACATCCATGCCCTTGAATTTTTAACAATAGATTCTTTTAACAAAATAGAATGGATTAATGGTGCACAAATAGGAATGCATTATCCATTATCTTATATAATATTTTATCGTAAAACTTATAATTTTATAACAATTTAAAAAATTAAGCATTTTAATACATTGTATTATATTGTATTAGGGTGCAATTAAGTACATTTATTATAATCATGTTACTGATATAGGTTAATAACCTTTCATGAAATTTATGTGTGTTATATTTGTGTATGTGAGTGTAAAAATGTTTTTTTATAAAGAAAGAAGATTATAAGCTCTCTCTCTTTTTTTTAAAGAACTGATCTCTCTATTTTTAGTTTTTTACTAGTGATGACAAAAGAAAACTAACATTTTCGCCAAAAAAAGAAAAGAAAAGAAAAGAAAACTAATCTAAATTTCAAAGAAAAAAAGAAAAACCAATCTATTATTTGATAGGCCCTCAGAATTTGTTATTTTAGCCCAATATGAAGCCCATACTCTCAACCCATATGTATATCTGCCTTTTATATGGTCTCTTAAGTCGTATCTTCTAATAACACATTTTAGGATAATTTTAGACTGAAACCAGAAGAACACATGACTAGAATTACCTCAAAAGTATCCAGATGACCACATTCATAATCATGGCATCTTCAATTTCTTGTTCGACGTGTTTCAGTTTATCGTCATCATCTTCTACACGCACAAAACAAACCCCTTATTGTAACTCGTCTTTGTCTGTAACCTCGCAGTCAAAAAGCTCCACATTTCATCTCACGACACTCTTTTCTTCGTTGGGATTCAGTGTTTTCTCCTCATGGAACGGTTTGAAGCATCTGGGTATCTCAATTGGCCCAAAATTGAAATTGGGTACTTTTCATAGTTTCTTTTCCCTGCGTTTTTACTTTTTATTGCCTTTCGTGTTCTATAGCTATTTGAATTTAATTGGTGAAAAGGTAATGTTTTTTTTCCTTTATTTGTTATGGTGTGTGGTGCAGAGAGGAAGAGAAGGTGTAGGAATAGGGCTGTTTATGCATCTCTATTTGGGGTTGGAGCTCCCGAGGCTCTAGTAATTGGAGTGGTTGCTTTGTTGGTTTTTGGTCCCAAAGGACTAGCTGAGGTTAGTGGTTGCATTTTGTGGAGTAGTTATACCTCTAACTTAGAATCAGGACCGTTAGGTGGTGATTTCAGTAAAAGTGATTTTATCAAATGAAAAACTTTTACATGATTCAGTCCATTAATTTAACATTTATTTGGATGTATTTATTTGCATTAGAAGGTTCATTTTAATATAAAAACTAGTAATATCTTATTGAAATTAATAAGAAGCATACATGAACTTGAAAAAAAAAATCCTATCAAGTAGTGTTTCAAGAGAAAAAGTAATCGAAGTTAAGAGTAAATTTAAGCGGTCATTTAGTAATTGTTTTATAAATGAGTATAAATGGTCAAAAATACATCCAATAAACCTATGTCCGTGCATTAACACGGCCAAGTTATATAGACCTTTTCAAACACAATAATACTTCTCAAAAACACTGTTAGAACCATTAGAATGTTTTGTCCAATTTGAAAGCTCAAAGGAGAAGCATTTTAGTACTTTTCTCTTAATTTTTCAAAATTAGTTCCAACACTGATTTGCTCCCTCTAACTGGGATATATGTTAGATACAATTATTGCTATTGTTAATTTGTTTTTCTTTCTTTAAGCTCAGGAAACGAACTGCAATGAGCTTTAAGGCAGTTGCAACCACCGTATGTCATGTAGGTTCCTATTTTAATTTTTGGTGGGCTCATATAGTTGGGAATGCGTCTTAGTTGGTCAAACTCAGTTTAGTACACCATAAAAATACATCATGTGACTGACCTTTATGACGCGCTCAACATCCCCTTCTTACAAGTTGGTCTAAATTTCTTGCATTGAAATAATCATTTATATGATCCGTGTCATTCCTCTTATTTTCACAGAAACTACAACTTTGGGTTTGTCATAGTGAGCTCCTAAATTTTTTGTCTATTGGCATCTTTGAATGATTTCATTGTGGAAATCGTCTATTCAAACCACCTTTCTTGTTGAAATCAATGTTCAGCTTTACCCATTGCTTATGCTGAAGGCGATTTATACGTTCACCAAATTCCTATCAACTGATCCTGAAAAAGAGTAACAAACACTCAGAAGGAAAGACACTGGGAGTGTCCATTCCACTCTGATGCCTAATTTGGTTTTCTTATAGAGAGACGGAAATAGTAGAAAGCAGAATTAGACAAGGTGTACCTTATAATTGAAAAGTTGCGCCATTTATAAGGGTTTGAATGTAGCTAAGGAAATCAAAAAAAGGTATTCTCATATCCCACAATATCATATGAAATCAAAAAAGGTGTACCTTCTAGTCTCGAGATGACTCAATTTGATTAAGAGACTGGTGTCTAGTTATTGTTATAATGGTCATCTGAATTGCAAGCAAAACATCATTGTGACAATTTCCTTAGGCTCATAGTTAACTTATATTGTTAAACTGCACCATTTTATATGAATCAAACTCTTAATTATGGAAGGATTAGAAGAACAAGCATCTTGGATTTTCATTCTAATACATAAAAGCAACAAAATATGGGACTGTTATAACCTACCCTTTAATGGGGTGATTTAGTTATCAAGAGTTTGAGTGTACGGGTGGTAATTTTTTTTTCCTTTACTTCTTTAAGAAAATCATCTTATTTTCTTAGTTTATGATTTTCCCAACTTCAGGTTGCTCGTAATTTGGGAAAAACGTTACGAGCTTTTCAACCCACCATTAGGGAACTTCAGGTACACATACATGCAGGTTTTTTTTTTGTGAACTTGTGATTTATGCCTGCTCTTGGTACTTGGAAGGTTTAAGATATTATAAACTTGCCTGTATTTTTCTTTACAGGAAGTTTCTAGGGAATTCAAAAGTACTCTTGAAAGGGAAATTGGTTTAGATGATATTCCAGGTTCCACACAGTCCTCAGATCCATACGTAAGAAATACTTCTTCAAGACCTTCAATAACTCTTGACACTGAGGACTCCAACGTCGTGGCTGATCCCAGTGAGTGTAAAAGTTGGCTAACAGCTAGTACCTTTGTTATCTACTTATCTAAGTTTTTCATGCC
The DNA here is from genome assembly GCA_030763125.1 of Hippophae gyantsensis. Classification (NCBI taxonomy): domain Eukaryota; kingdom Viridiplantae; phylum Streptophyta; class Magnoliopsida; order Rosales; family Elaeagnaceae; genus Hippophae; species Hippophae gyantsensis. The sequence continues at coordinate 2,178,356 of CM061039.1, read as the reverse complement.
ATTTTGTATCGTGCTTTACTTGCTTTTCTATATCATTTATCCATGGGAATAATAATAAAAGAAGATATTTTTTGTTTTTCAATACAACACAAGTACACGACTCAGACGCCCGTAACTGGGATTTAAAACCCAGACCTTGATTTTGCCCTCATGCCATTGCACTAAAAGGTTGTTGGCATAAAAAATATACTATTTTGGAAGACAACTTTTGTGGGCGACATAAATATTTAAGGTATAGTATATCACTTAGGCAACATCAAGTGTCATTCTAGTCACTGTTATAAAATATGAAATTAGTCACAAAAATTCATTGCGGTCATGTTTGGTTGACAATAATGAGAACAATAGTGAGATTTTTTTTTAGATATTTATGTGTTTGGTTTGATTATTAACATGGAATTAAATTAAATCCATTGCACTAATAATAGGAAAATTCATTCCCCAGAATATCTTATATTTCTTTACTTATTTGTATAATCATTTACTCTTTTCTCTTATTTTTCTGCCTCAGAATACAGAAATTATTTTCTAATTTTGCATCTTTTTTAACACTAAATTCTGTTTCCAATTTTGCTCTTATTTTGAATTCGATTGTTCTTACTGTTATCATTCTGCTATTTAAACCAAACATGAGCTGCTGCATTCTTGGACCTTGAGTTCTCCTTTCAACTCACCATGCTATGTATATTCATTCCTATCTATGTATGTCCCAAAGTGATCTACCTTTCTTTGTTTTTCTTTGCAAATGACACCAACACTATAAATTGTGTACCACAGACGATGCTTCATCCCCAAACAGTGCTTACACTACTGAGGAGTACCTAAAAATTACCAAAGAACAGCTAAAAGCAGCATCTACCGCCCAACAACAACAGCAGGAGCCCACATCTCTGCCTTCAGAGAACGAGTCTGAAGCACTGGATCGTTCTCAAGGTTAGTCAAATCGATTATCGAACAGCCATCTTTCCTCTTTTTAGTTAAATGCTGATAATCTATGCATAACTCGGCAACAGTTAGTATTAAGGAAACTGCTGCTGGAACAGCCTCAACCCAACTACCAGAAAGTGAGAACGTAGAAAAAGGTTAAGAAGATTCTGAAGACTGTTGGTCATTTTTTCCATACTGCAGAAGTTAAAAATGAGGCAATGTAAAAAGATGAATATATGGTCTTCGTTTCAATTGTGAAGACCTGAAGAGAGATTTGAAATTTATTTTATTTAGTGAAGATAGTGTTAACCACTTAAAACTGAATCCATTGTAGAGTATTATTTTAAGCAACAAGGTTGAAGATCCCATGTTTTTAAAAGATATTAAGATCTTTTAAACATCTATATATAAAATAATTAAAATACTCACAAATGTAACAATTAGGTAAAATCATTTCATATATATATACTTTTTTTATTTTTCTAATGATTTCATGTTGGAAATTATTTGAAGGTGTGCAATATATTTTTATGCCATTCAAGCCATCAATTTTTAATTCTTTAAGGTCATGTTTGACAAATTTTTCAATCTAATCACTCGACTTTAGAATTTAACTTTCAATTCTAAAAATTATTTAATAATTAATTTTTAATTTTAATTTAGAAAAGAGATTAAAAATTGATCATACTTATAGGATAACTAATTTTCAATTTTCTAAGTTTTGAAAATAAAAAATTGCAACTAAAGTCACTTTAATTTTACAAATGAACACATTGATCATGATTTATGATCTATAATCAAATCATTAATTTTGTGATTTCTTCAAGATCCCTTGTTCTTGACTCCTCGGCATCAAATTCAATATAGATTTTACGGATTACAGTAATTGACACTTCTGGGAGATCTATGTATACCCAGTTACGCACACATGAGAAATAGTACCTTCCCTTTATACATATGGCGGAAGAAAGAAATACAAAATACAATTCAGCACATTATAGTTCTGATGCTAATTTTGTAATAAAATTAATCTGCCTATGGAACTCAAGAATCTATAGAAAATCTCCATTTACTTGTCCGCTGTATGCATACATATCAAAAACTTTATCATCTGAAGGCAAATTGCAGCCTTCTCGACTATTAAAACCCTCCATTGGCGAAGAAGCCCAAGGAGCTGGGGTGGAGGGATTCGAACCCGAAGCTTCTTGGTTTATACTGAAACCAGTTGGATTTTGAGGTGAGTTTCCAGCAGCCCTTCTATTAGACGAATTAGCTGTTGTTAGAGAAATGGATGACTGCTGTTGCTGCTGGTTTTTCATGGGTGACTTGGGCCGAAGAGCCTCTATTTCTGGGGTTGTCAATACAAGATGAGGTGCATCTGGAGGAGGATTTCTTCCACCTCCTCCTTGCCAAACTTTCCCATCTTTGTCAGCAAAGTTCTGGATATATGCCTGAGCGTAGCCCAAAACAGAAGAAAGACAATTACGTCAACAAAATCAGTCAAAGAAACTCTGAACCAAGCCCCCACCCCCAACAAAAAAAAAAGCTAGCTTGTTTAGTTCATAGCTTTATATGGGCCAACATCACTGCCAAGAAAATTATTCACCAAATATCATCATTTTTGTTATTATTCCTAAATCAACTTCAGTAGATGAGGTAATAATGCAAGCATGCTTTGCTATTCCTTAAGCCAAATTAAGTGTAAGAAAACCCCTTTCCCTAATTATCAACCTTGCTCCCCATTTTTACACCCCGGGGTGAATTCCAATTACATGATAAAAAGCTTGTGAGACATATCTCAATCAGTCAGCATATTTAGATATTTAAATGGGAAAAAAAGTAAACTTCTGCAGTTCAGACCAATGACATAGGTGGATTAATTTTTCAGATCCTAAATATCGTACCTCAGCATTAAAATTTGTTGATGATAATCCTTTACCAACAGTCATCCAACCAGAACGGATGTTGTGGTCTTCACCAAAGAGCTCAAGCCTCCTACAGCCAAGAGCAAAATGCTCAATTATTCTGTACATGTCTTCTGGCTTTTGGGTTGAACCTGCAACTCCGTAGGCATAATCATTAATGACTAAATTTATTGCTACAAGCAAAGGTTAAATGCAACTTGTACATAAAACCAGTGCAAGAGAGCAGAGATAATGCATCATATTGAAAATTCTCGTACATTGAATTTATCACAGTTGTTATGCGTCACAATGTATTACTGTTTTTTCATATTTGAATGAAAAGCCACATGATCAAAAACGCCATAAAAGTACTGTATAATTCCTCCCGCATGCTAAAAATTCTTGCATCTATTTTTTTCTTCTTCATAAACTCAATCTCGTTTAATAAAAGAATTAAGGGAAGTTCATAATATAAATGCCATGTCAAGGAACCCATTGCTCACAAAAGAACCAGATACCCATCCAACAGGAGAAGATGACCATCATGGACAAAATGAAAATACTAGGGCAATACCTAAAGATATAAGCGAAAATACTAACCATATGGAGGTTCCTCTGCAATAATCACATCAGTATCAATATTGGCATGGATTATATGACCATCGGTGCTACGACGAACTGTGCCTTTTATGCCCATCAAGCAGTGTTCCTTCAATATAAACACCAAATAATTTAGCAATTTGGCCAAATATTATATAAGCAGAAGAGGAGGGAAATACAAGAAACCCAAAATAGGAACAATCTATAGAGTAAAAAAGGCAGTTGGATTTACAAAATTATGCATCAAAGGTCCAGGTTAAAACATCAGACCAACCTTTGAGTGCTGAAACAGAGTATGTGAATCATGCCGCAACCCTGGAGTTGCATTAGTTTTATTTGTCTTCACCCAGCATATATCCTCACATCTTCTAAATCCCCACTGCAGTTCCACAGTAAATAATTAAAAAAATAGAAATTTGACTTGGCTTATGAAGATGCACTCTTACAATGGACCAAAAAACAGGTGATATTATTATTCTGAAAGTTTCATCACAAACCTTCTTCAGACATTGACGACCCTGCTCAAGACCAACACCATCACCCACCCAAAGAAAAATAAAAGAAGGTGTATCTGCAATTGCCTGCGAACATACACAGCAAATGGTTTATGTATTTGAGTCAAAGGGAAAAAGGAAGTACAGCAATATCATATATGACAAAACAGAAAAATAGCACATCCCTCAAAGACACAAGACTAAAAGCAAGGAAACATTGCAATCACATTTCATCAAATCGTTTTATAATTAGTATTAGCGTTAATAGTGGCTCACATGACTTGGGGATCAACGTTGAATAATCCTATAAATAAATAAAAATTCATAAACACACAAAACAAGCTACAAGCACAAAAAGCTTAAACATTCTTTCTTCAGATTTGTTTATTAAAATCATTCTTTCACGAAAAGAAAAGTTATTTGCAGCCAAGTTACCTCAATCTTAAGATTCATTATTTCTTCAAATGTCCAGTACTCCATATGGTCAGCAACTCCAGGAGCCCGATGAACATACTCCTCCCATGGGGGGTCGATAAGAATAACATCAAATTTGGTGCCAAAGAACTCTGGGGACAGCTCGATCTCCTTCAAGTCACATTTGTAATACATGGGAGGAGAGGCAGAATTAGCCACAATTTCATCCTTTTTCTGTATGAGCTCCCTCAGTTTTGGGTAATCTTCAACAACGTTAGTAAGTTCCAACTCTCTGATAAAATTCTGAGGTCGCATGCCAGTGTCAACAAAATTTTGAGAGTAATCATTCTGCTCTCCTCTGGAAGGAGCCTTACCAGGAAGCCCACCACCTTTAGGAGGAACCCAACCACCTGAAGTTTTATCAGCTGAAATCCCACGTCCCACTGATCCTGCAGCACTAAAACCTGAGCCAGAGATGCTAGGCGGAACACCTCTTCCAGGACCCGATTGATTGAAGTACATGGCAGCATTTGCTGGATTTCCCATGTTAAGGGGATATCTTGGTCCTGATGATCCAGGAGGTACAGAAGAGTGACCGGGAGGAGCACCTATCATATTCATATCAACACCTCGAGACCCAGGCCAAACGGGTGGAGAAAAAGGTGGAATAAAGACACCCATAGAAATTGGTGGACCTGGAGCAGGTGACATGCTAGGGTTAAGTGGTTGTATTGGTCCAGGTGGGGGCATTCCTAGAGGTACAAAAGGTGATCCCATTAATGGCAGTGAGATTCCAGTCGGTTGGCTGTCTCTTCCAGTAGACCTGCCTCTTCCTCCTCTGCCAGTTCTACCCCCTTTTACTCCCTGTATTGCAGCTCTATTAAAGGATCCAGGCTCCTGGCCTCCAAATGGAGGCTGTGAACCACTAGTAAAACTTTGGCCACCTGCATTTCGACCAGATTCAGCACCTTTCTGGCTCCATGCCTTCCCTCCATTGACATCAAAATCATCCCTCCATGAGTTTGGATCTCGGCTGGAAGTACCATCCTGTAGATATCTTTCCTTCAAATTGTCACCAGGTCGCCCAGGCCCATACATATCAGCCCCTTTTGCTCTGTCATCATTGGGATGTGACCATTCTTCATCATTAGGGACTGACTTTGCCTCAGATTGCTTACCAACATCAGTTCTCTTGGTAAAGTTGGACCCTGACTCTGTTCTTCCATATTCAATAGGCTTGGTTTGGATCTCAATCACGTCATAATTTTCATTTGAAATTCCGAAATTTGATGATGTTTTCACAGCTTCACCTCTATTTCCATCTTTCCTATTACCAGACCGACCAAGAGGCCTTTCATTGTGTCTTTCACTGTCAGCCCTCTCACGACCATATCTTGGCATCTCCCACTCTCTGCTGTGGTCAAAGACAATATCTCCATTTCTAGGATCTTTATCATCACCACTGTTTTGCCTTCTTTTCCAGTTCTCTTTTGATCCTTCCCGTTCCCTACTCCTCTCACTCCATGTATCATCCCTGCCTTTAGATCGGTCATCCCTATAACCATCATTTTCAAGGTCCTTCCGTTTGAGACTTAAACTATTTTCATAATCCATATCTGAGTGCTCTGAACCCTGGTGATGCCTTCTAATTTTTTCAGGGGTCCTAGACCTGCTTGTATTTCCTACTTCTCTCCCACCTTTATCTCTCGACCATGCATTTCCATCCTCATCTGTATTGTAAGACCTATCCCGGCTTTCAGAAACATCCCGACCAGTAGGAGTTCTTTGCTGTTTGTGCTTCTCAGATTTCTCCCTGCCTGATTTGTCTTCACGAAAAACAGGACTATCTTTATTATCTTCTTCTAATCCATCCGACCTGCCTCTACCCTTACTCATCTGTACCTCAGATCTTCTTTCTTCTTTATTGCTTGAATTGATCCCTCTTTCACTGTTATAATCTAAACCTTTATTCCTACCCTCACTGGTTTCTTTTGTGGCAGATGTACCTCTCTCTCTAGAACTCTCATGCTTAATATCAGCAGATTTGCCACTTTTGGAATCAACCTTATCATGATAACTTTCTTCTACTTTTTGGACAACACCAGAGTCATCCCATCTTCGTCTGGAGCTTCTAACATGTTCAGAAGATCCGTGACCCTTCTCTCTGCCACTTTCTCTCCTATCTGAATGCCTATAATCTCTATCAAGATTCTTTTCAATCTCTCCATCACATGACTTCTCTTCTTTACTTTTGCTTCTGCTCTGCGAACTCTCATGCTCTGGAATCTTCGTCACAAATTTCCTTCTCTCGGCATCTTCAGAACGAGTTTGAGTTCTACTCCCAGACTTTTCACCACCATCTTGCTTGTTCTCTGATTCGCCATCCTGGTACCAACTGCTCAACTTTTCCAAGCTACTTTCTTCTTGTTTTTTCTTAGTCTGTTTAGAACGCAACTCTTTCCTCATATCATAATCTTCTTCATCACTATCTGCTCTGTTTGACCCACCCGAACGTTTTCTGCCCTCGTTTCTGTCCCCGTAAGATTTCCGTCTACCATTTCCATCTAACACTTCACTATCTTCTCCATTTCCAGACTTTTTAGATCTACTTGATCTATGTTTCCTCTTATCACTACCATCCAAATCATCGTCGTCTCCAAATTTACCACCCTTTACATCTGACCGACCATATTCAGGCGAATCCATTGAAAATGTTTGAAGAAAAACCAAGTATTTAATCACTCAGAATAGAAATTACGATCTTAACAAAAAGTGAATACCCGAACTATTAAAACCTAAGAAACTATAAGTCTACTTGGTCTTTTTGGCACTCAAAATCTAGAAATCAAAAATCAAATCAATTTCAGATTCCCAGAGTAATTCCTTCAGTAATCTGATTAAATTAAGACCTTCAGTAATCTGAAAAACGCACCTGCTATTCCAATTGAAAATGGTAACGCACAAAAGAAACCCTAGCAACTACCCCGTAGGGTTTTCAGACCCTAATAAGAGTTCTTCCCCAAATACTCAGAGAAGTCGACTGTATTGTTAAAATATTTTTCTTCTCTGGTGTTACATTATTTGGAAACATTGTTATTAATTTTAAAATTGTGATTAAAATGTATTCAAGTTTTAAAATTATTGAAATAAGTAATACAAATCTCACTATATTATTAAAAGTTTATTTATCACATATTATATTAAAATATTATTAATTAGATAAATTTTATATAATATTTTTATACGTATCTATTAAAATATATATATTTTATAGTATATCTCTATAAATTTTTTATTATATATATACATATTAATATATATTATTAATATATTAAATATTTTTATTTAAATATATTTATATTAACAAATATAAAATAAAAATTGAATAATATATTAAGAATATAATAATATAAACATATTTAAATCAATTATATAACATTAAATAAAATTCAATAAAAAACTATAATTGATTTGACAATTAAAAAAATACATTTATTATTTTAATTAATAATTATTTCATATATTATCTATGATTATATTCTATATTAATTTTTATGTAACAAGTTTTAATATAATTAAAATTAATGTGTAATATAATTATCAATAAAATAATAAAATTTATTTTTTATTATATAATTAAATATCACATTAATTATATTAATATCATAATTTTTAATAAATATAATTTTATGTATATTAATATATCAAATTAATCATTATAACTAATATTTGTTAAATATAAATAATTTTCTTTTAATATGTTAAATTTTAAAAAAGTCTATAATTAAAAACTTTTATAACTAGAATCTCTTAAATTATAGATAATTTACATGTATAATATGTATAATATTATTGTTAATATTTATTGAGGAATTATAAATATATAAAAATATAATCGATTATTTTATTAAGAAATTAAATTTATGGGAAAATGGTTAACAGGATAAAATAACTAAAGAATATATATATATATATATTATCTTTAACGATAGAAGTAAAAAAATATATATAATATATAACAAAATCCTACCTTTCATATCTTTTTATATATTTCTTTCGTCTCTCTATCGTAAACTTATTTTTTTATAATTCTTATTCTTTATTTTTTCCCAAATTCAAGCATTTATAGTATTTATATACTGACTATCACAGAGAAATTTATTGTAATAATATTTTATGTTCATCCTCACCATAAGAAACTGAAAATATGTGAATGAATGATGTTAGTTTAAATACATCACAAATTGGGATTAAAAACAATATAAATAATAATTTTTTATTGGACTTTTAGAAAGAAAAAAAAAGAATAAATGCCTAAAAACATGGAGAAAATTGTTGTAACATTGAAAATGCATCCAATTTATTTATCTTACGTATATTTTTTAAAAGTAATATTTTATATCACATTATCTTTTTCATTAATTTTTAAACAAAATATTTAAAATATAATTAATTTTATATTATATTTTTTATAAATTATGAGATTTAAAATACTCGGTAAATAAATTAAATTATTTTTTATAATTATAGAACTTAGAAACATAGGTATTAATTTTATCTAAGTTATACATAAATGAGACTTATTATTTTTACAAACAATACCAAGTTCAAATTCACCCATCTTCGAACATTATTTGAACTTCCTTGGATAGTCTTTATTGGAATAAATTAATCTAACGTAATAACTTGTTAAATAGTTAAATGATAAATTTAAAATAATTTATATAATTAATTAATATATTTATAATAAATTATTAATTTAAATATATCATTAATTATACGAGTGATTGAGTTGTTATAAATGTATTCTTTAACTATTTGAGTTATTTTAAATCTATTTATTATGTATAAAGTTGTTAGACAAAAAAATTAAAAGAATTGTATAAGTGAAACAAATGTAATAATTACGTAATATAAACGAGACGAAAAATAATTTAATAGTATAAATAAAATAAATGCAATAATTTATTGATATTTTTATAGGTTTTTATCTTAAGGTGAGATTTGGTTCATAAAATGAAATCAGAATAGAATGAAAATAATTTTGTTTGGTTTAATCACTACAATTAAAGAAGGAATCAGTATTACAGTGTTTTATTTACAATAATTGGAATGGAATAAAAAATACTATATATTACCTTAATATCACTATATTTAATAAAATTTATTAATAGTTTTTTCGTTAGTCAAAATATATTATTGAAATTATTTTTTTTAAATAATTATTACTTAAAAAGAAAATATATTATTAAAATTATTATTTTTCTAAATAAGTTCGAGGGTTTTGAGGTTTGGGATCTAGGGATTTAAAATTTAGGGTTTAGGGTTTTATTTGTGGGATAAGATTTAGGATTAAAATTATTATTTTTCTAAATAAGGTTTAGGGTTTCAAGATTTGAGATTTTGGATTTAGGGTTTAAGGTTTAGGATTTTAGGATTTGGGGTTTAGAGTTTAGGATTTAGTGTTATATTTATGGGTTAAGATTTATAATTAAAATTATTTTTTTAAAATATGATTTTGGGTTTTGGGTTTTGGGTTATATTTGTAGGTTAATGTTTAGAGTTAAAATTATTATTTTTCTAAATAGGGATTTGAGATTTAAGGTTTTGAAATTTAGGATTTTGGGTTTTGAGATTTAGTTTTAAGATTATATTTAAAGTTGGGGTAAAATTAGAAAAACAATTTGAGATGAGAATGAAATCATGATTCTTAAAGGAGAAAAAAAATTTTGATTTATTCTCCTTTAAAAATCGATTTTATTCTTGATTTATTTTTAAGCCCAACTAAATATACAAATAGAATAAATAAGTTTTGATTCATTTCCATTCATTTCAACCAAACACATCATAAAATATATAAACAACATACAAACTTAGAAGTGTTCTTCAAATATCTATAAAACTATTTAGACCTTACGATACAACCATCACAAAATATTTCTAAATAAATATTCAGTAAAATGGCAGGTGGGAAGCTAAATTAGAGCTCAGGACCAACACTAGGTCTAGTTGGGAATGTATGCTTAGCCTTTCTCTTCTTCCCAGTGAGCAGAGGATCATCAATTTTGCAGCTGATTGGTCTAACTTCAGAATCAAGCATTAAGTATCATATCTGGCTTGGACATATCGTCATCACAATATTTACTGCTCATGGTTTATGCTACCTAATATATTGGGCCACTACAGATCAAATTTCGGAGGTGAGTTACTGAAACTTGATATATCCTAATAGCAATGTCTTATTTGATATAAAGTTAATTATTATCACCTCCAAAAATTTCATAAATAATCAAATACTTGCTAGCATGGCAATGATTTTCTTAATGGAATTTTTCTATTTTAAGCTTTTTCTGCAATTTGAATAGGGATGAATATTTTGGATCATGGTACACGACATATGCTATTTTTTTTAGATTTGATGGCTAATTATTTTATTTTTGTATTCTTATAAATAAATAATTTAAAAACGAAAAAATAATTAAAATTGTTCATAATGTTAAAAATTTACATGTGAATTTTGGTTAAAAACACATCACAATATGGACGCGATCCAAACACGATTGACACCACCTTAATAAGCCTTGTTATTTCTGCAGATGTTGAAATGGAGCAAGTTTGGAAAATCAAACGTGGCTGGCGAACAACAAAAACTATGCGGTTTAGTAATGTGGGCAAGAAAGAAATTTGAGCTCTTCTACTATACTAATCATCTCTACAAAGTTTTTGTTGTCTTCTCTGTCTTACATGTGGGCTTCTCCTACTCTTGTATATTTCTTCCAGGCTTTTATCTCTTCTTAATTGATAGATTCCTCAGACTATTACAATCCCAACAAAGAATTTGCTTGGTTTCAGCGAGAATTTTGCCATGTGACGTTGTAGAATTGAACTTCTCCAAGTGCCCAGGAGAAAACATTTACTCATTTTAACAAACACTTGTACAAGTTTATAGTTGATTTGGAGTCTCTTTGCTTATTTCTAAGTACTTTTTAAGGTTTTCTAAAAAAAAGTACTTTCAAGGTTCAAAAAGCACGCTTTGTATTTTCCATCATAAGCTTAAATAACTTGCTTCTTACTAAAGTCACTTTCTGCTGATATCAACTCAACTGAAATCACTTTTAACAAAATCACAAACAAACAAACATAATATTAAGTTCTTTTTTCATTTTGGCTTGAAGTGTTTTTAAATGAGACAAAGTACAAGGTGTTTAGCAATTTTTTATGAAAATAATTTCAAAAATTTTAAAAAGTGTTATTAAAATTTAAATTACATTTTAACTATTAGTTTTATCTTAAAACTACTACTTTTCATATTAATTTTTTTCAAATGACACATATAGGGGAGGGGTAATTAGTGAACCTAGGAGAGATGTTTAAACTTAGTTTCCCTGAACCTAGTTTTGCATTTGATCCTGCTTACTTTGATACCAGGGTTGAGCTATACTCCTAGTAGCATTGTGTTTCTAAACGTACCTAAAATTTCCAAAGCTGCAATGGCATCCTTTTACTGTTATTTCAAGGAGCAATATGGATCCTGAGAAGCTAAGTGTTGTCAAAACTGAAGGAAGTTGGTCTCGGAATTTGCATGGGAGCTTATCATCTCCTTCTCGGTTGGATCGTTTGCAAGTGTCTGTTGAAAGTCCCTATGGTCCTGTTTCAACCAAGTTTCTAAGGTGAGTGACATAGCATATAGAGTGAATCCCAATTATCGTATTAGAAATAATTTTGAATTCCAAAATTGTAAGCTTTTGCTATATTTAAGGGACCAATTTGATTTACTCAAAAAGTAATTTTAAGAAAAATGATTTGATTAAAAGTAATTTAAAGAAAAGTATTAAAGTGTTTATCATAATATTACTAGAAGTGTTTTTAGAACATACTTAAGTAATTAATTTAAGTGATAAACATCTATCTTACCTAACATTTTTTTTTCAAAAATAAGGATTATTTACTTTTCCTAAAAACATAAATACTATTTCTCAAAATTTTGAAACTATTTCTCAAAAATATTTTCAAATATCCTTGAAAGCACTTTAAATTATTTGAAACCACTTTTTAACAAAAGTAGAAGCGGCTCCAAACAGCCCTTAAGTTGTACATGAGTTATGTAAGACTATACATAACTAATGTACATCCTTACATAACTACGCGGTTATGGCGTTCCATTGTGCCTCAAATCATAGATTTTTCGAATTTAAGTGAAAATCATCCTAAAATTGCACGTTTTGGTATCATACACGCTATATATCAAACATGCACTTGAATTACTTTGCTCTATTGATTAACTAAAATGGCAAAAAATGTGACAGGCATGACAAGCTATTGGTGGTTAGTGGAGGAAGTGGAATTACTCCCTTTATCTCCATAATCCGAGAGCTCCTCTTTAGAGCCAATCAGAGTGAAGACAGAGCTCCATCTATACTACTAATACGCACTTTCAAGAAATCATTAGATCTCACCCTAAACCTCATCCTCCCAATCTCAGGCTCCAACTTTGACATTTCTAGCCTGTCATTGCAAATTGAAGCCTATGTCACAAGAGATACAGAACCAAAAACGGATTATCAAAAACACTTGCAAACTAAATGGTTTAAGCCAAATGCATCAGACTTACCAGTTTTTGCAGAACTTGGACAGAACAGTTGGTTGTGGCTTTGCATCATTACTTCAGCTTCTTTTGCTATGTTTCCTCTTCTCTTGGCCATCCTTAAAAGATATTATATATACCCAATTGACAATAATTCTAATATGAAATATCCATCTTCAAAATCTGCACTGACCATGTTATTAATACATTTTTCTATTGCTATAACTTCAACTGTTGCTTTTCTTTGGAACAATAGACAGAATGCAAAGCAAATGAGGAAAATTCAGAGCATAAATATGCCAACTCCATTGGCTTCATCAACCACAACTTTCTACAATAATGATAGAGAGTTGGAAAGCCTTCCCCACCAATATTTGGATCAAGCTACTAAGGTTCACTATGGAAGAAGACCTAATCTGAAAAGTGAGTTGTCCTTATTATACACACCTTTTTTTCCATCCCTGAAACACATACCAGTTCAGCCCTAAATCGAGTATAGCTCATTTACAACATATATACGACTCGTACAACCTAATATAATTCACGTACAGTGTGTACCTTTCACTAACTCAAAAAAATCTGTGATTTTGGAACCTCACGTCTAACTTTGTGATAATATCTCATATTTGAATAATCTTACAGAAGCAAATGATCCCCTATCTCATATTTGAATAATCTTACAGAAGCAAATGATCCCCTATCTAGGAAGTTTATAGAGGCAGGCAAGCATGGTTACTTGGTTAGGGATAGAACTAAAAGAAATTTGTCTTACTAATTTTTGAATTTTATTCCGTAATGCTAAAGCAAAAGTGCAAAGGAAATGAGAAACATTCTTAATATTTTGTTGCAGGAATATTGATAGACTGTGAAGGCTCAAATATAGGGGTTTATGTTAGCGGTCCAAAGAAGATGAGGCAAGAAGTGGCTACCATATGTTCATCTGGTTTGATCAATAATCTACACTTTGAGTCCATGAGCTTCAGCCGGTGAACTAAAAAGTTACAGCTAAGCCTCTTTGTCCAGATATGTATGGACCTGCCACTATAAAAATGTTGTTCTATATCCTTTGAGTGACCATTTGTATACATGTTGCAAGAATAATTTACCTCACACCTCACTGTATACACCTTTTCTTTTTGGGTAATAACAGCTTGAGGAAATTCTTCAGTAGTGGTCTAGTTAAGAAGTCGTCTAAAATTTGGCAATTTGTTTCATTTATTGGGCATTTTAGATTGTGACAATTAGTTCAAACTTCAAAGGATTTTCACCGTCCTTAATTAAAAAAAGACAATTGAGGGTACAAAAACTTTTTTGGGAGTTTTTAGGACTCATTCTTGTTAAGTAAATAAGAAACCAAAACATGCAGAGAGCACATTTTCACATCTTTTACGAAAGAGGACCTGTTGACATTAGGAACCAAAGCTACAAAAAGTTATTCTCCCATAATAAATTAACAAACTTTTAAAACATTCATAGCATTACATATTTTACGGAGTTCCAGGCAATATCTTCAGTGAGGAAAATCACCTTAAGAAATCCAAGTACACACTATTGCAGCTAACAAGATCACGTTGATGTCTAACCGCAAGCCCAAAAAGCCTTAGTACGACTTGGCAAATATAGCTACTTCATTGGCAGGATTGCCAGTCATTAAGCACGTTTTAATCTCTTCAGGTTGTTCGAAGGGAAAACACCAAATAGGTGCCCCTGTTTCTTCTTTTAAACTTATTTCACCTGCCTCACTGCATCATCAGAAACTGAAGTTAACTCTTATTTCGAATGCAACAATAGTTGAGACAATTGAAAAGGTCATCATCCCTGTATAAATATATGAACCAGAAAATACGTACCCAGCTGACCATGGACCCCTTGCCCATTTACCCTGAGAAATTGCCACTTTTTATTCATTATATGATGTTACATCCAAAATATTACTGTAAAACAACATGCTTCTTGTCAATAAAGCTTATGAAATATTTTGGGCGTGGGAAGGGTTCTAACATCTTGGTTATCTATTGACCACGGACAAGTTTTTTCAAGGACAATTTTAAGGGCAACCTCGGCATTAGTGGGGAATCATTTAGAATTTATGGTGCATGATTATATGTGTGGAAGAAGTTCGTACACGTTGAAGCAAAAGCAAATATAGTTCAAGGATGCACCTGCCATGCAAAGAGGTTGCTCGTTCAAGAAGAGAGGATTGAATCTCATCTAACTTGTCCTTCGCATAGTCCACTAAAATTGAAAGCTCCATGGATATTCCAAAGAATTCTCCTTGCTTCCCTGGAATCTCTCCTGCATATGACCACACTTTGACTTAAAACATCGCAAGGACCAATTTCTTCTTAAAGGGACTCCCTGCAAAACACCACGGTTTGCCTTTTAAGTAACTCGTAGTAATCAACTTAAGGAGAATAATAAAAGGACTCTGGACGTCAACACGGTCCTCGGTCGCAGGCGCAGTGCTCTTTGAAGAAAATTTGACGGGAGATGCACGAGGTCGGACTTGGTGTCGCCAGCCAAAAAACCTACGAACAGCGGCTAGAGAGGGAGGGAGAGGAGACGGAGCCGACCGAAGGTTAAGAGTTATAGTCGGAGCTAGAGATCTAAAATGGCCTACCACCGCCGACCGTTTGCATTAAATTTGTCTGAATTACAATAAAATTTAAGATTAATATAATATTTTTTTAAAAATAATTTAATTTAATTAATAAAAACATTTACTAATAATAATAATAAATAATATTTTACATTTAAAAACCATCTAATCCTACTTAATTTATATGAGAGATAGAGTAACATATAAATTTAAATTTAACTAAAAATATTATTGTTATTAATTTATTTTATGATAAGTTAAACTTATTTTCTAAATAATTTTAATTTTTTTGCAAATAATATATAAATATTTTTTTAACCTTTTTTTTAAATAACCTCATTTTTCAATAAGCTAAATAATAAAATAATATTAAACAATTAAAAACAATTAAATCTATTAAATATAAAATATATATTAAAAAAATTAAATTAATAATATTAAAATATAATAGAATAAAAATAATCTCTCCTAAAATATCATGAATTTTTATACAAATTTAAAATCAAAAATCTTAACTTTTTAATTTAATAGATTAAAACTTTTAATAATATATAAAATCAATCCTATTTTTTTATAAATTAATATTAACTATGATTTAAAAATAATTTTATAATATTCACTAGAATTTGAACATCTTTAATGAAATAAATAAATTTTTTCGTTAAAAACTTAAAATTATAAATTATAAAATTTTTTAGAAACTAGACTTCAATAATTTTCTAATGATATATAAAATAATTTATAATATTTTGACGAATATATTTTTGGATGATAAGGAAATGATATTAAAATAAAGGGAGAAGATTTTTAAATAATTAATATATTTTTATTAATATTTTAATAATATTTGAAGATTTAAAAATAAAAAGATATATAATTATAATGAAATATAAATTAAAATAATATTTGTAATTTTTAATTAAAATCGATAATGAATAATGATAAAAACAATATAAATATCACATAATAAATAAATTATTTTCAAGCCTTTGTAACCGATAACAAAAATATTTCCGACATTTAAATCTTCATGAAAATACCACCAACATTTATTTTCGTATGACATTTATTCATTTTTATTATATTCTTGAAAGTGTTTGATTTAAAAATATTTTTGTTGCCGTTACAAAATGATAATAAAATTAAAAGTATTTTTGTTACCGTTCACGATTGGGACTATAATAAAAAATTAAACCTCAATAAATGTAATCATTTAAGAGTTAGCTACATAAGCAAAATGAATTTAACTCCATATGTCAAAAACATTGAATAATCTGGCAGGTTGGAAACCATAACAATTTCATTTATATATCAAAGAAATCTAAATCAGCCAGACCAGCCTAAATTTACATACTTCCCACACCATAACAAAAGTTCATCTAACCAATTCCTCCAAAATATCCTTAGAGCAACGCTAAAACTCGAACACAACGCGAAATGCAACTAACCAATTCCTCCAAAATATCCTTAGAGCAACGCTAAAAGTTGAAACACAACGCGAAATGCAACTAACCAATTCTTCCAAAGTATCTAATTTTCACCATGAACCTCGAAGCAGACTGTTTATATAAATCATAATCAAGTTCAAAACATTCATAAATGAATAAGCAACTAACAATATTAAGATTACAACGATTATAAATATTGCTACAATTACGTCTTAAAAACAACTAAAAACAGGAACGAGCCATGTGTGTCCACTACAGCATCACCCCTTTTTCCGAGCAGATAACCTCGAAACAGACTGTTTATATAAATCATAATCAAGTTTCAAACATTTCTAAATGAATAAGCAACTAACAATATTAAGATTACAACGATCAGAAATATTGCTACAGTTACGTCTTAAAGCCAACTAAAAACAGGAACGAGTCATGTGTGTCCACTACAGCATCACCCCTTTTTTCCGAGCAGATAACCTCGAAGCAGACTGTTTATATAAATCATAATCAAGTTTCAAACATTTCTAAATGAATTAACAATATTAAGATTACAACGATCAGAAATATTGCTACAGTTACGTCTTAAAGCCAACTAAAAACAGGAACGAGTCATGTGTGTCCACTACAGCATCACCCCTTTTTTTCCGAGCAGATAATGCTAATCGTTTCTAGGCAGCAGCTTTTTGCTTCTTTGGCATACGATAGCCACCAACAACACATGCATGGTCACGCTCAAAAGGTTCAAGAGTAACTTGCTCAAACGGCTTAAATTGTTCAGCCTGCAGCTTCTTCACCTCCTGTTGGAAGACAGCCTCAGCAGGAACTGTGGAATCTATGCAATTGGCCTGAAATATTTATAATAGTCATCAATAAATGAGGTTAAGACTATCAATCTAACTGGCTTAACATTAGTCTTCTCCGTGTAAAGACCTATAACAAATTCTCTTGGCAGATATAATAGAGAAGAATCTGGGGAGAAGGACCAACCTTGATTGAGATAACAAAATGTCCACCAGCTTTCAAGAAATATGAAGCATTCAATGCTAAAATCCTAGCCTGCACATACCAACATAAAGAGCAGGATAATTAAATTGTAAAAAAATGAAGATGGAAGTCTAGCAAGTGAGGCTTCTACCTATCTATGTTTCTTTCACATACGAAGAGACAAGGAGAAAAACTTTGCAAGTACGATTTTTGGAAGTATAAATGGAAAAAAATTATGGAGTTCTCTCCCAAAAAGGAAATTTAGTCATGGAAAAAAGTGGATCAAATAATTTTACCAGCTTATAAAAAGATGAACATAACAGTGACACCAGGATAAAGTATCATAATAGCAGGCAAAAAGTGTCAAAGAAAGCATGTTACTCAAAATATGTGAAGTGCTTCCAACTAAGTTAGTTAAGGTAACTTAGAAATCAGGAGTCAGCCGGCTTCAGAAATGGCCACAGCCACAGCCATTTGAATACATCATAATCACAATGATGAAAAAACATCAACCAGTTTAAACATGTATCAGACCATTCCAAGAGAGAAGGGAAGAGAAAAAAATCAAAACCAAAATTGTATGGGAAAAAGTATTGAGTAAAAGAGTTGTCTAGGACAAAAATCATGGATCAAGAGCTAAATGTTAATCAGACAACTAGAGTATGCATCATGATGATGACCTAAAGGTGAATCCAGGATATGTGGAAAAGTTTTTGGGAAAAGAAAACAAATTTCAGACAGATCACACAGATAAATGTGCATCAGAAAACTCGAGCTCACATCATTCATGATGTCCAGAAGGGGAATCCGAGTTAACTCATCATATGCACAAACAAATTATATACACCATGAAAGCTAACAATAAAAAATACATGTTCAATATACAATCATCAACATATTAGTACTTCAACACCCAGTTGAAGAACATAGTTCCATCAACAGTTCTAGAAGCAAACCTGATCAGGTTGAGCAACATCCGAAAATATCACATCAACCATGCCAACTAGCATCCTGTATTTAGCAGGATGTCTAGCATCTTCAATGATTGGTATGATATTGGTGCGCTTTTTAGCCATGTTGACCAAGTCTCTACCGCTCCTGTGGGAAAATTCCACAGCATAAACCACTCCATTCTACAAAGAATAAACCAATGTCAAGAAAACAAATCAATCTTAAAGCATTGTAAAATAGAATGTCACAAGTATAACTCACAGGGCCAACAACATCAGAAACGTGAGAGACGGTGGTTCCAGAAGCAGCCCCAAGGTATAGAACCCGAGCACCAGGTTTCTAACATAGCACAAAATCAAACACATTTCGCAAACAGAACCTGAAAATACATCAAAAGTGAAACTGACTCACAATCCATATTTCATCAACTCCACCGAGAATGGCTGCCGCCAACTTTGAGCGGAAGGGATTCCACACCCGGTATTCAACTTTAGAACCATCTTCATTCTGCAAAACAGATTTTCACTTCAAATCCTAAGGAACATACATGCTAACTGGGTTTTCATATATATTGTAGATCCAAGTAAAAAAATTAGAACTTATAAAAAACAATACACACCTGAACCGAAATCCTCTTCTCATTGTACACAGCTTCACCAGGAACAAGGTTCTTGGTAACAAGGGCATCCTCTTTTCCCTTAGCTATGAAGACACCTTCATGTCTATGAGGCTCAACGACCACTCTAGACCCTCCTTTCATTCCACCCCCTCTACCACCACGGCCACCTCTACCACCATCTCGACCGCCACGTCCACGGCCACCACCACGGCCTCTCATTGGAGCACCACGTCCGCCTCCACCTCTTCCTCCACCACCTCTCCCTCCATCGCCTCTTCCCCTGAATCCACCGCCACCACCTCGGCCTTCATAGAATGAAACCAATAGTCCAACGAAGTTTAATATTGTTAGACTCAAAACAGAAAAAATTCTTCATGAGCAAAGCTTCCAACAAGATAAGTTAACACAGACAGGTCTTAAGTCTTAATATTAACAAAAACTTAGAAAAAACAATATTAAAAAAACACTAGTAGCTTCAAAAATCACCCTTGCTTGTTACAATAAAAGCAATACAAACGTGTAAACAAGAACAGCCAAACCAGGAAAACTATCTTTAATCTGGTTACTAATTCATCATACGAAACAAGAAATACAATAGTAATACCTCTTGGAGGTCTCATCTTTTAGGGCTTATGAAAAGTTGAGAAAGGTGAAAATCGGAAGAGTTGAGAATGGTGACTAGGGTTTAAGGAAGGAGGCAATAACGTTTCCGCGATATTTATAATGTGTTCGTTCTCGAAAGGGTTAGGGTTTTGACGTATTAATTTAAATTAAATATATTTTATTTTACTAATAATAGTTAGCGGTAATATTATGCGGGTTTAAGAAATGTTTAGTTCTCTCTTTTCAGTTTTTACTATTTACATACCCCAGTTTACTTCTTTCTCTAGACAAATATTGATTCATGATGTAATTTACAATACATCAATTTACCCTTTTAACTTACCAATTTATTAAGTTAAGACTCACTTTATTTCTTTATTTATAATAACAAATCTAATGTGAATATAATGATAAAAATTAATTTACTATTTATAATTAATCTTTTTTTTCTTTAATGATTATCACAACAAATAGGATTCTTGTTTTCAATAAGAATGATAATTTTATATTTACGCATTTCATATGTTTAATGTTATCATTTGATCTCAAAACTATTATTTTAATTGATAATGATGATTTCTTTGGTATTGTTTTTAATTTTTTAATCATTTAAATTAAATATGTCTTATAAATAATTATCCCTAGTAACATATTTTACATTTTCGGCCATTTTTTTATCTTCTCAGTGAAATAATAAGCCTTCGTACTTGGGTACTAGTGGATAAAGGAAAATCTAGAAAATTGTTTAGATTGTTACTATGTAGATTAATTAGATAGAATGGGATTACATTTAATTATGTTGATTAGCTATGTTATTAATCGGCGTGATGAAGATGAACACAACTGCTAGTATAACGATTTCCTAATTATGTGGTAATGGAGTAAAGCAGTTATAATCCTAATTTAGTGGAGGGGTATTCTAGGTAAAGCAATATTTTTAAAAAAATATATATGTATTTTTTATTTCCTAAACATATTGTTTTTATTCTTTTTACTCTTTTTATAATCATCCCTTATATCAATCCTTTACTCCAATTTTTGTATGCAACCCATTATAAAAAATTGGGCTTGTACTGGGCCATGTTAATGGACTAACCTCTAATTTTAAATCACGTCCATGGGCTCTTAAAATACGATTAAATGTATTGTTTCTTTCGGAGAATAAAGATATAAATATTATTTATAATTAAAAATTAAATTAAATTAAAAAATATTAATTAAAAAATATTAAATTATTAATAATATATATTTATTAATCGTTAAATTTTAAATCTTAATTCTTAGAAACTAGAACTTAACTTTAAATCTTAAATAGTCGATTTTAAATCCAAAATTTAAAACTTTAATTCTTAAATTTTTATACCCGAAACTTTAAACATTAAATTGATTAGATTTAAAATTATTTTAATTTTTTAATATATATATATTAAACATTACTTTTTTAATCATTTATCATATTATTTTTTTCTTTTTTAAGGTTATAATTTTATTCCTCAAAGAATGATGCCAATATTTGCTTCCATCTAATTTATTTTCACACCGTGAAATCTACTGCTACCACGAATGTCTATTTAGTTTCATTCACTTAAAAGAAAATAATAACTATTTAATTCATTTTATTTCAAATTAAATGATTATATCAAACCATGAGAAAAGGTTTTCTTATACAAAATTATCCGGTACCCCTTGGTTTATTTCACAATTTTAGGGGTTGTAACATGATTATAAGATATTGCATCTTATACCGTCATGTATCATATAAAAATAAATATATAATTTTGTTATATTATACAGCAAACCAAACATGATTTTAAGTGTTTTTTTTTTTGTCAGTTAAAAGCTCCTCCATGAAATAATTATCGCTTTAATTTTTGTAAGTTATGATAATATTGTGATGATAAATAATAAGATATCTTATTTATCTAAAATACATTTAAATAAAATTATAAAAATAATAGAAATAATAGGAAAGTAAAACACTATTATCTATAATAATAATGAACACATTAGTAATAACTTTAAATAAGACATAGAATGAGATGAGATAACTCATTTGATATCTATACATTCAATTATGGTTATGGTTTTATAAATTTTTTGATCCTAAAAAGATAAAAGGTAACAAAGGTCTCATGTTTTAAACACTCTAGTCCCATAATTTGTAGATTAATTACTAATATTTTCGTTATTATTTTAATCTCATAATTATTAAAACGAGTATTTATAATCCATCAAATTATTAAAATTAAACATTTATATTCTTATAAATATGATTATTTTTTGACATTTTAGTGTCTAACTTCATAAACAATAAGAGTAGAGATGTAAAATTTTAAAATTATGAAATTCAAATACTCATTTACACATAATAACAAAAACATCGTAACGTTTCTTAGATTTTAAAAAGTTAACACGATAAGCTATAATATTTATATGAAGTACGCATAAATTATACTTGGAAAACAATATTCGTTGAAGCTGTGAATTTATATTTTTACTTCTAAACGAACCACAATTAGAACCAAATATTAGACATACGCAACAATAGGATTTAATTTATTTATTATAATGATGGAATAGTAAAAGTTATGCATTTCCTTCGAAACTATCCAATAAACAATAAGCCTTCACTTCCACTACAAGGTCCGGTTCATAAGAATAGATATGTTTTTCTTAAAAGCATAGTAAAAAATAACAATAATAGAATATGTGTTTCTCCTACATATATACAAATTAAAGTTCTCAATTCTTCTCTCTTTATTTCATTTGTGATAACAGTTCTTGAAGCCATTCTTAAATCCTTAAAGGTTGATAAAACAGAACATCTCTTTCACCTCCTTTTTATTTTATTTCGAACTTTGTTCAATCTCCTTGAAGATCGATCTTTTTCAGTGTCTTAATTAATTTGATGCATTTAATAAATAAATGAAGAAGAAAATTAGGTCTCGCATTGGGAATTTCTTTACGTGCAATGGTAAGAATTTTCTTTCTTTCCTTCCAGCCATTTATTATTATTATTTTTGGTATGAATTTAACACATTTATATATTATAATATCCTCGTAATTCACACACGTTATCGTTTTAATAAATTATTATCAATCATTAATTTGAGTCCATTTAAAGATAAATATATATTTTTATTTGATTATATTTTTTTCTTATTTAATAATTATTCAATAAATTCAAATTTTATAATATGATCATATCACTATCATTTTATATATATATATAGGTGAATTACTCCCTGGATTTTCTGCTTTTGGCTCTAGGGCCATAATATAAATGTGATGTCAATTTTTTATATTTACTGAATAAAGTTTTAGGCATTTTTTTAATTTAAATTGTTTACGGACAAACAAAGCTCATTATATCCATATGCTTCAATGAAATATATTGGAGTTCTATGTTTTTTTACTTTTTTTTTAAGATTCTCAAACTTATAATTTCATTCATTTAAGTTCCTAAACTTACAAGTTTCATTTTCAAATTGTTTAAAAAGGTTATAATTGAGTCACATTTAATTGATAAAATATAATTAACTTATTAACATATTTTATAGATAAGTTAGGAAATTAGGAACATAAATTACACGTATTTTTAAATTTAATCATATGTATAAAATTAAACGCATAATTATATTAGGTCAATTAACATGACTTAATCGTAAGTTTTTAAATTGTTTAGTACTTGAATTACAAATTTTATAAATTTGGGCAACAAAGGGAATCAAATAGTAAGTTTTAGACATTAAAAATAATTTGTTTTTTTATTAAAATTATTTTGATTCAAGTATTTAATTAAAACATAATATTTGTATCATCAAATTCAATTACTTCAATTAATATTATTCTGTATTACCTTTTCGAATTAAGCATAAACTCAAAAGTATATTAAGAACTTAAAAGTATATTAAAACCTAAAAGATATTTGATGTGTTCTTGATGACTTTCAGAACAAAGACGAACAAGTCCACATAACTTGTCAAACGACGTAGTTGATGTTCGTGAGGAATATGCTAATGCCTTTCGCACTGAATCATATCTAGATTTCTGGACACGTGTCCTTGAAGTATCAAATGGAGAATATTCTTCTATTTCTACATCTCAGGTGACTATAAATTCCACTAGTGCGACGCGGCTTTCATCTTACAGGCTATTTGTTGAACATCTCTTAGAGCCAAACCAAGCCACTATTACTCGTATCTTAAATTTACCAAACTCCTTCTCTACAACTCACAATATATTACTATCTGACTATTTCACCAAAACAGCAAACACTTCAATCCTATGTGGCCTTATGTTAAAAGACATTCAAAACACACGTGCCAAATATAGATCGTTTCAAGATATAATTAAATCTTTTGAAATTAATCCATTATCACCAATAAATAATCAATTATACTCTTCAATATTTCGTTGTTTAACCAAATTTTCAAATTCCATGATCCCTTTTATCTCTTCTTCAACTATGCTTCGTGTTCAAGCTATTCAAGTTGATTGCTCTAAATTATTAAAACTCATTGAGTCAGCTCGTGATAAGGCTCAAACTAAACTTTGGTTTGTGAATAAAATAAAACATAGCTCGGTTGTTGTTCTTGTTACATTAACAGTTTCATTGAGTATAATCGTTGTGACACATGCTTTTTCGTTAATTCTAGCGACACCTAGTTTATTAGTAGCATCATTTGAATTGAAATCATCAAAGATGTTAGGTAGAGTTATTGCTCAACTCGATGTAGCTGCAAAAGGGACATATATATTGAATAGGGATTTGGACACCATTACTCGGCTTGTGACTCGGCTAAATGATGAGCTTGAACACATGGTTGCGACTGTCAAGTTTTGGCTGCAAAGAGGTGAGGATTGGCGTCAAGCAAGTGGTGAAGTGGCACGTCAGCTAAAGAAAATTGATTCTAACTTTAGGGAACAACTTGATGAGTTGGAAGAGCACTTATATTTGTGTTTCATGACCATTAACAGATCTAGAAAGCTTGTTGTGAAAGAGATTGTGGATCCAGGCCGACCCGTAAAAGCCTAACTTGTGTTGCAACACTAATTGCTCATTTGTGTATAATCAAATAAATTAATTGCTCATTTATATTGTTAATTTGTGATGTTATTTTATATTAGGAGAAAATAAATTATAATAATATGTATTGTTATTATTTAAATTGTTGTGGTCATAAGAATTATTTATTACCATCATGTGATGTTCAATATTGCAATGTATTGAAATTTCCAAAACACACCAGCATGAGACATCACCAATAAATAGTGAGAGCATTTGATTTCAATAATTGTTTTAAATATCCCAAAAGATCATAACACAGAGTATAATAACTGTTAGTAACAATGGAGAAATGTATGAGGTTACGTTGTTCTCTGACTATGCAAAATCTAAAGAAAGTGCTAAGCAATTAATGCAGGTAAAGCATCAGGCTGTTACATTTAATGCTGCTCTATCTCATAATTTACTAATGCTACGGCTCCTTGTTTTAGTTTCTCTTCTAAGTAAATAATATCCTATGATCTTGGCAGGAAATTACTTTGTTGAACCGTTTACGACATGTAAATATCATTCAGTATTATGAGTCTGAAACGGTCAGTCTCTTGTTTACTGTTTTGTATCATACATCTCATGCACAATATTGGTGCATATTGTTTAAGTTATATCTTACTTGTTATAGTATATCTTGATTCCAAATGTTAAACAGTTATGGCTATTAAACTATGTTGGTCCACAACAAAAGAAAAAAAAAAGGAAGATTAGTCAACAAAGATGACATCGAAAGAAGAAAAAAAAAGTCACAAACGTCTCCAATAATCCTACATGAATGACGAAGTTTTTGGTTTTATAAAAGTCTTTGTTTCAATCTCAATATACACAGAACAGAAACTGAGAGTAAAAGAAAACATAAAATCAGTAGAAAATTTTCTTAGAAAAGAAAATTGAGAGAGTTAATTTATGAAGTTAAAACCTACAAATTAAATATACATATTTGTTGTATTTTGTGATAGATCTATCTAAATGTAAAGTTTGTAATCACGTCTTATTATAGTGGAAGTTTTAAGTTACTTACAGGTCCCGTAGTTGTTACCTTCATTTTAAAAGGTTTTTTCACGCAAAAAAATTTTAGTGTTATTTTGTTCTATTTTAGTTTGAAAAATTATTCTGAATATATGAAATTTATTTTTTTACAATTATCCATTTTTCCAACAAACTAATATATATTTTCCAATTAAAAGAAAATAACACATCTCTAATACTTCGTATTTTATAAGTTATATGTTGATTTTCAGCAATGACACGTTACTAATTTTATATATATGTAAATTTTAAATCACAATTAAAGTACTTACATAATATAGTAATTGTTCCGTGGATGACAAACTTTATATATACATAAAGTATGAGTTTTGCCATGCAATAATTTTTGTCTTGTATATCTACGTGCTAAAAATACCTTCCATAGGTGAATTAGAACATGAATTTTGTCATGCAATAAATTTTGAAATATGAGTTAAACAACTATAATATATCTAGTAAAAATTATTGTTTCGACCTCAAGCTACATTTATCCTTTTGGATTTTGTTTCTCACAGAGATATCAAAGGAGCATATATTCTAGTAGATCCAAAAGGAGCATATATTCTAGTAGATCCAAATGGTCGGGTTAAGTTAGCAGACTTTGGCATGGCAAAACATTGTTCATTTTATTAGTTGTTAAAACATATATGCATTAAATCTTACACCTCAAGGTAGGAAATTGTGATGTTTCTTTCCCAAAAAAGAAAAAGAAAAAGGTGAAAACGGCTAAAAATCTTATTAGACATCCGACCATGCGTGTCCCTAATATAATGCATACATCAATCTTACTTCCTTTATCCCGTTTGCTGTATACATCACTGGGCAATCTTTTTCCTTATCATTTGAAGGAAGTCCCTATTGGATGGCACCTGAGGTGAGTCTTTCCACTTTTTATTTAATGCACTCAATGACATACTTCATGGTGGGAGTAAATCTCAATTTTATTTTGCTTTGGTTGCCAGGTTATAAAGAACACAGTCTCAAATGGTTGCAACTTTGCTGTGGATATTTGGAGTCTGGGATGCACTGTTCTGGAGATGGCTACAACAAAATTACCTTGGAGTCAGTTTGTTGACAAGAGTTGTAAGCCTTTGAAATTTCTCTTAGACATTTTGTTATTGTTATAAATTAGCATCTACGGAAGCGAAATTTGGGTCCAATTTTAGTCGTAAAAATATACAATTATGAATAACAGCAAAATAATAAGCAATGAGAAAAATAAATAGATTTAAATGATTTAATTTTTCAATGTAAAATGTTTATTTCACTGACGACGGTACACCGAAAAAAATACACTAATAATCAAATGAAAATACAAATAACAATCTTCAAATAATTTTACAAAATATACAAAGAAAACCCAAACACACTCATAAAATAATTCCATCTAATTTACTAGTAATATATAAAAAAATAAATTAATAAATTTATTATTAAATTAAATATTATGAAACAAACTACACTAACGTAAAACTTGCTATTCTTCTCTGTCCTGTTTTAAGTTTTACAGTAACAAAAAACTAATCTATCTGGTAATGGCAAGCGAAATAACTGTGGCGATGACCTAGGTGGACTGAGCACTTATGGCTTCAAAGAGAAGTGGACTGGTGATTTTGGGTTTGTGTGATTTGCTGGTTTTTGAGCGGTTGTTGTAGCTTTTTTCTTTTAAATTGCTAAAACCCGGACAAAACACACACACATATATATATAATAGAAGGGTTTATTTAATATTGAGCTTTGAGGAAGGTTTTGGGCCAATTTAACGGTTATAATATGCTCATAATTTTTTATCATTCTTAGTCTAAATTTGCATTTTTTGGTCTAAGGGTTGCTGCCATGTTTAAGATCGAGAATAGCAAAGAACTGCCAGCAATTCCAGATACCGTATCAAATGAGGGAAAGGATTTTGTAAGGCAATGCTTACAATGAAATCCACTTCATCAGCTCACAGCTGCTCGGCTTTTGGACCATTTTTTTGTGAAATATGCTGCTCCTCTGGAAAGACTAATTTTGGGACATGAGCCCTCAAATGTATCCCCTGGGGTTACAAATGGAGTGAAAGATCTGGTATGAAACCTGTGCACTGAGAATATTGAATGAGTCACTTTTAATCTAGTCAACTATGTTTTCTTTTTATATAATGTGTATGGTGTGCTATGTCAAGTTATTTTGCTGCCCTGATTATTGAGCTTCATTGTATCAAAATGAATTTCAGGGTTTATCTTATAGTAGAGTGCTAGAATACCCTTAAAGAGAAGGTAGTTCTCAGTATCTGTAGATATATTTGGCTTACAACAAATATCTCCAGAATGTATATGGGATCCTTGAAGGATCAGGACGTCCAAATAACAGTTTTGCTTTTGTATAAACATATAATAGAAGTAGTGTGTTTACATATATGTTAAAGATTCTAAGAAACAACTCGTTATTTTTTAGCTTCTTTCTTTATGGCACTCTAGTCTTTAAATGTTGCCATGTTTTGTTGCAGATTTGCAGGGAATCGGGCAAGCTAGGAAATTCTCCGACTTGGAATCAGATCGGCTAGCCGGTTATTCCTTTAGAGTAATGAAAACCAATGCCCACATGAGGTCTCTTTCTCTCTCTCTCTCTCTCCCCCTCTGTGTGTGGGTGCAAGTGCATGCATGTTGTTTGGTGGGTGGGTGTGTGTAGTCTTGTGTATTTACTTGCGTGTCTTGTGTGTTGCTTGGTTAATGATAATAACAACAATATTTGCAATGTCTGATTTCATTTCCTAAACTCCAGTGAAATCCATATTCCAAGGAACATATCGTCCCCTGTCTCATCCATTGGGAGCCCTCTCTTGCGCTCAAGGTCACCTCAACATCTAAATGGAATAAGATCTACTTCTATTTCTAGTCCTCGGACAACTTCGGGTTCATCCACACCTGTCACGGGTGGTAGTGGTACCATTCCATTTAATCACCTAAGACAGCAAGTATACCTGCAAGAAAGTCTTGGAAGCACACCAATAATAACCGTTAATGGTCCCTTGTATGATGATTCAAGCCCTGACATCTTTCGAGGAATTCATTCCATGCTTTTTCAGAATTGGTTTCTTCATGCAAAAACAATATTCTCGAAAAGCAGTTTTCAAGACCTGTCAACGGAGAACTCTATGATGGACAATTAGTTTTAGCCGAGTGAGTTTCCAGGCAGCTGCTGAAGGATAATGCCAAAATGAACCCATCCTTGGACTTGAGGCCTACCTCTTCATTGCCCAATCATACAAACTGCGTCTAACTTCACATTTTTTCAGACGGATAATCAGAACGGGTTGTTTGGAGACTATTTAATTTCATTTTGTCAAACTGCTGAGCCAACTTGTAAAATAAGGAACTGGGATGGAAGCAGTAAAGAATACAATTAAATATCGGAACAAAGTTACTGAGGGACACCAACAATCCTTTCCATTTGGGCTAGTATTCACATTCAGGCTCAAAGAATCAGATCCTTCAAAGTCACAATATGGGAAATAGGAAACCTCTATGGTTGGATGATTGCTTATGATGTGCTACGGAGTCAACTTGTTCATAATTATTGCTGGAATGACAATCTAATGCTAAGTGAAGAGATTATTCAACGTTTTTTTAATAATGTCATTCGCTGTTCAGACACGGCTTTTGATGATGCATATCTTCACTATTCTCCTTTGTAGGAATTCATGATGTGAGAACTGTATATTTGTTTAGATCATGGTATAGAAGAAGCAAGCTACACTTTCATTTCGGTTCTGAACCCACTGCATAGAAGTCAAGAGACTGAACCGGGCCGAGCTTAGTTACGGAAACAGTTGGGAAGGTGTTGAGTCTGCATTCGTTTCTTGAATGATTTTTTGCCGGCTCAGGTGTGCAACTTTGTATAAAATTCTCCTAATTTGTTGTATTTATATCCTCATCATCGTTTATTGAAAATAAAATTTTAACTTCAACGTCCTGTATTATGTTGGTTGAGTATGTTATATGTATGTGTTTTCATTTTTAAATATCTTTTTAAAGGATAAATTCCATGTAAATTAAATCTATTAAAACTGGAATGTCACATTAAGGTTTCTTTTACACACAATTTACGTGTGATTAAATCTATTTCAAAAACAAAGATACAAACTTTATTAAAACAATACAAAATCATTGTTATTTTATTTTTAAAAAGATAAATCAAGATCAATTAAACTCATTAAAATCTATTAAAACGAGAATCATATAGAAGAAATTTAAAATTTATTTCACCCATATAATCGGTAAAAACAAACTTATTTTGAAGATAAAAGATCAATTAAAATGATTATACACATGCAACCTTAATTAAAATAATATGAAATACTTTTAGTTTTATTTTAAAATGAGAAAAATTAAGATAAAAAAAGTTAATTAAAAACTGTTAAAATATCGATAAAACTTAAATTGTATGAAAAACTTATTTTACACACAAAACCAAGAAGATTCATAAATATATTACAACATAAAATATATAGAATAAGCTTGGCTTTAATTTCATTTATTTAAACTTTAATAATTGAATTGTATTAATATACGACGAATACAAAATAAAATCATCTTATACAAAATATCAAATCCAGTTACCCTAATTTCATTATCTCCCTTTCCAACGTCAAAATCGCCGGTTAGAATTCTCCACTATTGCAACTCGATAAGCTCCATTTCCGCCGTTCATTAAGCGAATACTCTCCACAGTTCACTCTCTTCTCGTTCGCAGTTCTCCGTCAGCTCGTATCCCTCTTCTGTAATATGTAAGTTATTCATTTCACGTTTCTCAAATTTAGATTATTAGCTGGTTCGTTCGAAATGATTTATTTTTGTGTTCTGGATATATGTCCAATAATTCCTGCAAATAAAAAAAAACTTCATTTAGATTAAGGTTACATTTGGATAATCGGCCTGTCTTTTTCGGTATTCTGCTCGGTTGGCTTTTAGTAATAGGAAATGTATGTAACTTGCCTCTGTCGTATCTTAAAGGTTTCTGATTAAAGGTTCATTTTTTATTTTTTATGCTTAGATTTTCCGACCTTGAATACTATGATATTAGGTAGTTTATTGATCTGATATGATGCTTTATTTCTCTTTTAATCATTCAAAAGTTATATTTATGAAATTTTCCGTGCATTGTATATGCTGGGAAATCCTGGAATTTTTGAGTTTTAGAATTCACTGTGAATTGGATTAATGTTTCTTATCTCTTAATTGCTTAACTAGAAATTTCCAAAATTCTGTCTATAATCTTAGCAAACCCTCTATTGATCAGCTGGTTGTTATTTTTAATTAATTATTTATTTTTTGGTGAAAGCCAAAAATAAGGAAGTGAAAGGATAAATAATGAGAAAACAGTAACTAATATAGTAAAGCATACAAATTTGGATTTCTTCACTAAGTCCCCTTCTAAGAGAGGGTGACATTGGATGACGAATGCCAAACAAATATCGCCTGATTTGAGTTTGTGTGACTGATTTTTGAAAGAAACTTTCTTGTTTTAAATGATGAAAGAAGTTCGATAACTTGGTTTCGCCTTTTGAGTAGCTACTATGACCATCCATTCTTACTTAATACCTCCCCATTTTTCATTTTCTATTGAAGTTGGTGAAACTCATCTCTATTTGAAGGGATGAAGAAGTGGAGTAGACTCACCACATTTTTTGGGTTGAATAACTATAATCTTGTTGTGTTATTTCTTTGTACTTTTTCTTGCATTATTTCCATTGCTTTTGATATTTCATTTCTAGAGTTTACTGTTTGGTTGTTGGGTATTCTACATTAGGTGTCGTTACTTTGAAAATTTCTATTATCGCTTGGACTGTTGGCATCTACAACATCCTAGTGGCTCACATTTTCATAACACTTTTTATTATGATTTATTTTAAGAATTTAAACTTGGCTATTTGAACATATATTGTCTTGAATTCTTATTCGGAATTTTCCTTTCAAAATTCATATTTTTTTAATTGGTTCAAAATCGGTACTTGATGATTAAAGTTTTAAACTTTCTTACAGTCATTCTAATTTTTTTCCTCTTATTCCTATTTAACCTTCCCAGTAGCACCTCAATTATTAGAGGCATTACAATTTTCATGTACAATCGCTCTTATCCTTCTTCTAAGTTTCTCCTTTCTATCATCAGTTTATTTTGTTTTCTCTTTATGCCTTTTCAACTATTTAGTTGTTTGTGTTAAATTGTATAGAGCTTAGCTATTTCATAAGTCCTTGACTTTTCAATTATAATGGTCGCCTTATATCTTGCCAATGATTGTAATGTTCCAATTGAGTCTCACATCGTTTAAATATGGATAAGTGGGTAGGTTAATAACCATTTTGGACACACTCTCCTTACAAACTGATTTTGTAAGGTAAGTTCTATACAAAGTGGTTGTACAATTGGTATCAGAACAGACACCCTTTGAGATAGCCCTCATTGCGGACGAATAGACATTAAGGAGGATTGCTACCAACGAATCCACAAAGTCACCCAAAATGTGAGGAGGGTTACTACCGTTGGATCCGTGAAGTCACCTAGCCCATATGGGCCACCGACTATGTTGGTTCTAAACGATGGGTGAAATGTAATGACCTAATTGAGTCCCAAGTCGCTTATGTATAGATGAGTTGGTGAGTTAATAACCACTTAGACACCCTTTCTTTACAAACTGATTTTGTAAGATGAATTCTACATAAAGTGTTTGTTACAGTCACGCATTGTGTGCCTTCTAACTTTGTTTTGTTTTTGTAGGAGCTTTCATTTAAATTCGCTACGAATTCGATATTATTAATGCTTAGGAACATATTAATTTTACCACTGTGATTGTGAGTACTTCTACTCTCCTTTCATATTTATTTTCTTATTTCTCTAGTTACATTAATTAGAAATGACTACTCGACTCAATTTGTTAGACGTAACTCAGCTTCTTTAGCTCAATCCCCTCCTTACACTCTCTTCACTTACGATAGACGTGTAATAAAGGTTTGTCAACTTTGGTATTTTCTTTAGTTTCTAATATTCGTTTTGTTTGGGGTTGATCCGATTTACAGAGAGAGAACTTAGAGAGAAGTTAAAATATTTAGCTGAATGTGTGAATTCCATAAAATGCTCCTCTATTTATAGGACATTACATGTACAAGTGTCGATTACACAATGAGTACACATATATGAGTGTTAGAGGGATATAATCAGTATAAAAATACAACATTTTATGTATCGAGCTCGACCTTAGGTGGAGTTGGTGGTCGACCCTATAGGGGAAGCGTCCTCTGGAATAGACTTCCTACTTTGCTGGTGCCTTTAAAGTGTACAGAGCCAGATATATCATTCAGGGTATTTCTTCTTATGACTAGGTCATCTTCTATAGGCTCGGTTTGATGGCACAAGCTCAAGTTACTTATTTTGAATCGGGCCGACCTACAGGTTGGTCCTTAGTCTCGGGTCGGGCTACGGGTCTTGGTCCTTCGTCTTGGACCAGGCTACGGGTCGGTCCATATGTCCAAACATGCTTAGTTGTTTTGTTTTGATTTCCTTTGATAATTCAGAATTTCATTTTTATAACAAATGTTTTTGTTTTGATGCTTCCTTACTGACTAATGGTTATTCATATATTGATTAGTATCAGAAGGAAAATGACTAAACAGAGTTGAATTGCAGAAACATGGTTTTATTAACGAGGCCTCCTATAAGGAAAATATTTACAGGACTTGCCATTCCGTCTATGGAATGCAAAAACGTACTGGTTAAGCAGGAAGGAGAAGACCAATTAGTCAAAGAAATGCAATTCATTAATCATGTCAATGTTCTTGAACTAAACGATAGAATTAAAGAGCTAGTGAAAAAGGGTCATCTAAATGATGCTCGGAAACTGTTTGATAAAATGCAGCAAAGGGATGAGGTTTCGTGGACTAATATAATTTCTGGTTATGTAAACATCTATGGTGCATTTGAAGCATTGCATTTGTTCTCAAATATGTGGGTTGAGCCCGGATTAAGAATGGACCCTTTTGTGGTAAGTCTTGCACTCAAGGCATGTGGTCTTACCATGAACTTGTATTTTGGTGAACTATTGCATGCTTATTCGATTAAATCGGGTCTGATCAACTCAGTTTTTGTTAGTAGTGCCGTTCTTAACATGTACACAAAAACTGGCAGCATTGAGTTTGGTTGTAAAGTCTTCGATCATATGCCAACAAGAAATGTAGTATCGTGGACTGCCATCATAACAGGTCTTGTTCATGCTGGTTGTTCTTCAGATGGGTTGTTTTACTTTTCTGATATGTGGAGGTCAAAGGTTGGATGTGATGCGTATGCATTTGCTATTGCATTAAAAGCATGTGCTGGTTTGGGTGCTCTGAATCAAGGGAGGGAAATTCATGCACAAACAGTGAAGAAAGGGTTCGATGACAACTCCTTTGTAGCTAACTCTCTCGCTACGCTGTATTACAAATGCGGTAAATTAAATTATGGCTTATACTTGTCTGCAAAGATGGGAACGCAAGATGTCGTTTCCTGGACAACAATCATTGCAACATTTGCTCAAATGGGTCAGAAGGAGCATGCTATTGATGCTTTTGTAAGAATGCGAGAATCTGGTGTTGTCCCTAATGAGTATACTTTTGCGTCCGTTATCTCTGGATGTGCCACACTTGGTAGAGTTGAATGGGGTAAACAATTACATGCCCATGTTTTACAACAAGGCCTAGCTGATTATTTGTCTGTAGCTAATTCTTTGGTAACCTTGTACTCAAAATGTGGACACTTAACTTCAGCCTCGATGATTTTTCATGGATTGAGTAGTAGAGATATAGTAACATGGAGCACTATAATCGACGGGTATTCTCAAGAAGGTCATGGTGAAAAAGCTTTCGAGTATTTATCGTGGATGAGAAGGGACGGACCACCACCAGACGAATTTGCTCTTTCTAGTGTCCTAAGTTTTTGTGGAAGCATGGCTATACTCGACCAAGGGAAACAATTGCATGCTTACATCCTCTCTTTTGGATTAGAGCACATGTCAATGATACATAGTTCTCTAATCAGCATGTACTCAAAATGTGGGAGTATAAAAGAAGCATCAAAGGTCTTTGATGAATCCTTCCATCATGACATTGTCTCATGGACAACAATGATTATTGGTTATGCTGAACATGGATTTTGCAAAGAAGCCATTGACTTGTTCGAGAATATACCCAAGGTTGGTTTGAAACCTGATGCTGTAACCTTTATTGGTGTTCTTACTGCTTGTAGCCATGCGGGACTTGTTGCTCTTGGTTTCTCCTACTTCAGATCAATGCAAACTGAATACGGAATCTTCCCCTCAAAGGAACATTATGGGTGCATGATTGATATCCTATGTCGAGCTGGACGATTAATTGATGCAGAACACATGATCAGAAGCATGCCGTTTCAGCAGGATGATGTTGTATGGTCTACTCTACTTAGATCATGTACGGTGCATGGTAATGTGGACTGTGGACGCCGTTGTGCGGAGGAGATTCTCAAGCTGGTTCCAAACTGTGCAACAACTCACACGACCTTGGCTAATATTTATGCTGCGAAAGGGAAGTGGAGGGAAGCAGCAGAGTTGAGGAAGGTTATGAGATCAAAAGGGGTGATTAAGGAGCCAGGATGGTCTTCGGTGAAGGTCCAGGGTCAGGTTTCTGCTTTTGTTTCTGGAGATCGGTCTAATCCACAAACTAAACAATTGTACAGTCTACTGAAACTGCTAAATTCGAAGACGGAAATTGTGATCAAAGAATTGGGTTCCTTAGTTGATATTGAAGAGTAGCATTTATCCTGGTAGCTCAAGAACAGATGAAAGCACAGCCATTTTTTCTTATCAATGATCAAGGAGTACATGATGACAAATAAACTGAATCTCAACAATGATATATTGGTAGCTCAAATTGGTTTTGTTGATGAGAATTCTGAGAGCGGACTTTATATTGGTAACCTTGATGTGCGAATAACAAAGTAAGTAATTCTTTTTTTTTATTATTATTTTCTTTATGGAGTATACCTCTTGGCTTTTTTTGAATTTATTATTCCCTTGTGCACAAGGGCTTTAATCAAAGTGTTTGCTTCCTTTCTATGTACACTCTTGGCCCAAAACATTGAAATCCATGGGTTTTGCATTGTTTCTGTGCAGCGCCAAAGATGTAAGTTGCTTGCTGTTTTAAGCTTTTTCTACAATTTGAATAGGGATGACATTTTGGATCATGGCACACGACATGATCATGATACAAATTTTTTTTTTAAAGAGTTGATGACTAATTATTTTATTCTTGTACTTTTATAAATAAATGATTTGAAAACTAAAGATCATTAAAATTGCTCACAATGTTAAAAATTATGTGAATATTGGTTAATAAAAATACAACACAATACGGACAATATCCAAAAACGATTGACACCCCTTAACGAGCCTTGTTATTTCTGCAGATGTTAAAATGGAGCAAGTTTGGAACATCAAACGTGACTGGTGAATTAGCTTCACTATGCTGCTTAGTAATGTGGGCAACAAGCTTTCATTGTATTAGGAGAAAGATATGTGAGCTCTTCTACTATACTCGCCATCTCTACATAATTTTTATTGTCTTCTTTGTCTTACACGTGGGCTTCTCCTACTCTTGTATGTAGCTTCCAGGCTTTTATCTCTTCTTAATTGATAGATTCCTCGGACTATTACAATCCCAACAAAGAATTTGCTTGGTTTCAGCTAGAATTTTACCCTGTGAAGTTGTAGAATTGAACTTCTCCAAGTGCCCTGGTGAAAACATTTACTCATTTTAACAAACATTTGTACCAGTTTATAGTTGATTTAGAGTCTCTTTGGTTATTTCTAAATACTTTTCTTTCTT
The DNA here is from genome assembly GCA_030763125.1 of Hippophae gyantsensis. Lineage (NCBI taxonomy): Eukaryota > Viridiplantae > Streptophyta > Magnoliopsida > Rosales > Elaeagnaceae > Hippophae > Hippophae gyantsensis. The sequence goes on along the minus strand of CM061039.1, from coordinate 2,141,279 downwards.
TTTTTGGGCTAAAAAGGTTATATCTAAGTACTTTCAAGGTTTTCTTTTTAAAAAAAGGGTACTTTCAAGGTTGAAAAAGCAAACTTTGTATTTTCTATCATAAGTTCAAATAACTTGTTTCTTACTAAAATCACTTTCTCATGAAGCTAATTTAACTGAAATCACTTTTAATAGAAATAAAAATAAACAGACATAATATTGAGTTATTTTTTTCATTTTGGCTTAAAGCGTTTTTAAATGGGACAAAGTACAAGGTGTTTAGCAATCTTTTGAGGAAAATAATTTCAATTTTTTTAAGAAGTGTTATTAAAGTTTAAGTTACTTTATAACTAATTGTTTTATCTTAAAACTACTACTTTTTAAATTAATTCTCTTGAAACACATCAAACCTTCCTCTTTTCTAACAACACATACAAGAGATCTGTCAATAGTTAAGTAATTAATGAACCCAAGAGAGATGTTTAAACTTAATTGCCCTAAACCTAGTTTTGTATTTAATCCTGCTTAATTTGATACCAGGGTTGAGCTATGCTCCTAGTAGCATTGTGTTTCTAAATCTGCCTAAAATCTCCAAGCTGCAATGGCATCCTTTTACTGTTACTTCAAGTAGCAATATGGATCCTGAGAAGCTAAGTGTTGTCAAAACTGAAGGAAGTTGGTCTCGGAACTTGTATGAGAGCTTATCATCTCCTTCTCGTTTGGATCGTTTGCAAGTCTCTGCTGAAGGTCCCTATGGTCCTGTCTTAACCAATTTTCTAAGGTGAGTGACATATCATATAGAGTGAACCCCAATTATCGTATTAGAAATAATTTTGAGTTCCAAAATTGTAAGCTTTTGCTATATTTAAGCGCCAATTTGATTCTCTTTTTAGAAATAGTTTTAAGAAAATGATTTGGTTAATAATAGTTTAAATAGGAATATTAAGTGTTTAGTCCAATATTGTTAGTGGTTTAGACTGACATTTTAGTAATTAATTTAAGTGACAAACATCTATTTTAAACTATATCTTTTTGAAAATAATGATTACTTATTTTAAGAATAATCTTTTAATTTTCTCTCTCTAATATTTTTTCCTTTTCTCTTTCTACGTATATAGATGATATACTTCTAATGAAAAGGAGGTATGTATATATAATGGAGTAAGACCGCGAGCTGTGACAGTAGAATAAAAAAGAATTAGCTATAAATATAATTATATAAAATCCATTATATTTAATTCTAACAAAACCAATATATATTAGTTGTAATTCTTATTTATTAAAGAACTTTTAAAACATCATTAATTAATGAGATTGCCTTGGCACAAACTTAGCCGAGTCACAAAAGTGACTTTATTACAACATAATCAGTGAAAGCATTCGTCACTAATATATGAATGGTGGGTATTTTTTAACTTTTTTCCTTAAGGTCAAGTAGTTTATTTGTGGTGTAATTGTCCGAGCATTAACATTTAGGATATTTTGAGATTTTATTATTTAAAAATCAAACTAGTTATTTTATAATAAATATAGACATATAATACAAATTATAAAATTTAAAGTCGGTGAGAAAATAAAAATTTCAAAAATCAATATTGTTAATTATAATTTTAAATTATTTTGTTTGGTTTTTATATTTTAATAATCAATTATATTAAGTTGATTTTATTTTTTGATTTAAAACCAAATAAATTCAATGCATAAAGATAATGATCAAAATGCTAAAATTTCAGGCTCAAAACGAAATCGTTTTGCAATTTCGGAAAATTTGGCGGGACTGATATATGCATCCACAACTTCCAATTTGTATGCATATATTATTAAAATGATAAAATTATTTATTTTTAATAAAATTTTATCACAAGCTATACAATAATTAATATGAATAAAAATTTATATGCATTTTGATATTTTTGTATTAATAATTCACTGTAAGATGTGGATGATGTTTAACTTTATATTATAATATGGAGAAAATATTGCATGAGTTTTTGAGATAATATTATTTAATTTATTATATTAAAAATAATATATCATAATTATTTATTTATTAAAAAATAAATAATTAATAATGAATTATATTATTTAATAATTTTTTATTAAATGATTAAATACGTTTAATTTTTAACGACGTTAAAATAAAAATTAATATGATTTTTTTTAAAATATTTGCTTTATTATTTATTTCTACTATTTTATTTTAATATTTTATTAATTTATAAGTTTATTAACAATTAAAATATATATTAAATGAATGTTTTATTTAAATATTATAATTTTTTAATTTTTCTTAAATAATTTCGTATTAATTACGCTTTTATTATTATCAAATATTTATCTTTTAATTATGTTTTAATAATTTTATGATAAATAAAAATATATTAATTAAAAATTATTAAAATAATATAATTATTTTAAATTTATCGATTTTTCTTAATTAAGAAACTAAATAATATTTATTTTTAATTTAGAAACTAAATAATACAAATAAAATCATTTAAATGACATATATACACTTCACATCTTGTATTTTTTGATTATAGTATTTTTAGTTATTTTTTATTGAAAAGAAGGACAATATCAACCAATTCAATAAAATAGTTATATTAATTTGAGGTTTGAAAATTAATTAATTTTATTAAATTAGAATTTTTTGTCTACTCAATTATATAATATTGAACAAAAAGTCTTTATATAAGAAATTATTGTAGTATAATAATCAAAACGATAGATTTATTAAAAAATTATTAAAATGTTAATAATTAATATATAATGTTACTTAAGTTATTAAAAATTAGTTAAAAAATAAAAATACTTTTAAATTTTCAACAAATTTGGCCCACCATTGACATATGCATCTAGTCATTATTGGATTATACGTGGTTGATGACAACTAAAATTAACAGTGCTCGAATCAATAATTAAACGTAATTAACTTCAAGTTCTACCTCTGTTTCTGTATTAGTAAGAAACATTTGAGGTGATAATTTTTTTAATTACTCTTAATCTATAGCTTAAAGAAAATGAGTGGAATTTTTTTAATCCACTACTAGTAGCTCATAGGATGTTACAAACAGTAACTTAAATGATGCTTGAACTTATATTCTCAATGAAAAATTATGAAAGTATTGACAAAAATAGTAGACTAAGTATGTTTGGTTTCATAATTCTTTCATTCTTATATATATTTTACATTTATTTTTATTCTTTTAAAAAATATATACTCTTATAATACTCAAAAATTATTCTCAAAATTATTGTATTTCATCCTTCAATAACTTTAACACCAACTTTAACACCAGTTAGGTTTGTAGATAGGGTGAAAACTTTATATATTTATTATTTCATATGAATGTATTTATTGAATAAATATTTTCTTTAAAATATATATAATTGAAAAATTAATTAATTATAATGTGATATATTTTATTTATAAATTTGTATTATAGACATAAAAAGAGAAATGTTATTTACAAATAAATTTAAATTTATATTAATTTTAATTATAATGTGATAAAAAAATTATTTTTTACAAAAAATATATGTCATATCATCTCAGTATTTCTCTGACATGAAAACAGTAAGAACGCAATCGATTTCGATCTTATATAGCGGACCAATTGCGAAAAAGTTTAATTTTGTTAAACATTATATTCACATAAAATTTTAAATGTATATAATAAAAAATTTATCTATCCGTAGTGATTTCTATGAATTTAATAGGTATGGTATGATTTTTTTTCCAATAAATTAAACCTTATATTTTTCTATTTTACGCATTAACTTATTAACTTCACTGGACACGCCACCGGGTTTGCTTTATTTTTCTATTTTTCTGATTTTTTTTAAATGCATAATTTTTTTTATATAAAAAATTTTACTTTCATAAGAAAAAAATATTTATTTTTATATATTTTAATATTATATGAAAATAAATATATATATATTTTTATTAAAAAATTAAAACTAAAAATATGTTAACTAATTAGATCATTTTACAAATAAAATTACAATACATATAATTTTTTTTTGTAATTTATTTTTTAAATATTAAAATAAAATTTTAATAATTAATTCATACAAAATTTACAGTAAGTTTTTTGTAAAAAAAATATCAATCGGAAAAGTATAGTCACCTCACGGCTCACGCTACCCAAGAGTCAATAGAATGAGAATTTGTCCAATACTTCTCTCTCTCTCTCTCTCTATATATATATATATATATTAGAGATAATAAGAAAACAAAATTAATTGATAAGATTAAAAAATGAGTTGTGTTAATAAGATAATTGTAAGTTTAAAGTTACGAATTTATATCTCTTTTAAAAATAACTATTTTCCAGTACTTTGTGAGTAATGAAAAAAATTTGCAAGAACAATGTCACCGGTTCTCTAAAAACGGAAACTTTATGCCACACTTGTAGAGCCATAGCTCCAAAGCTTGAACATTTTCAACCGCCAAGGAATTTATATACATGGAGACCAGAGAGCTTCGCTTTCTCCTTTCTATTCTTTTCTTCCTTTTGCCTTTCTCTGTTTCCTTCTCTCCCTTAGACAACTACCTTCTCAATTGTGGCTCTGCTACCAATGCTTCTTTCTTTAACCGTCCTTTCGTTGGCGATTCCTCCGAACCCGGTTCAGTTTTTCTCTCTAAAGATAGATCCATTTCACTAAATAACCCAAACCCATCTCCAAATTCACCTTCTATTTACCATACAGCTAGAGTTTTTACAACTGGGTTTAGCTATAATTTCAATATCCGAAATAATGGGACTCACATGGTACGTTTTCATTTCTCACCTTTTAAAGCTGGAGGTTTTCAACTAGTATCTGCAAATTTTAGTGTTTCCGTTAATGGGTTTTTAATATTGAACAATTTCCATGTCGTGGACACTTTGGTTAAAGAGTTCATATTGAGAATTGACAAAGATCTTCTTGACATTAGGTTTGTCCCTTTGGGTGATTTGGGTTTTGGTTTTGTTAATGCTATTGAAATTTTTTCAACTCCTAATGACCTGATTCTTGATTATGGAGCTAAATTAGTAGAAGCTAATGGAAATGAAGAGTTCAAAAATCTTTCTTTTGAGGTTTTAGATACTATTTATAGGATTAATGTAGGAGGACCAAAATTGACTCCTTTTAATGATACTTTGTGGAGGACTTGGGTTTCTGATGAAAACTATTTGGTTTTGAAAAATGCTGCAAAGAGTGTGTCAACTTCTCATACACCTAATTACCAAAAAGGAGGTGCAAGTAGAGAGATTGCACCTGATAATGTTTATATGACTGCACAAGAGATGAATAGGGATAACTCAAGCTCAGTAAGGTTTAACATCACTTGGAAATTTCCAGTTGGTTCAAGTTCAAGTTTTCGGTACTTTGTTCGATTGCATTTCTGTGATATAATTAGTCCTGCACTTAACTTGTTGTACTTTAATGTATATATCGACGGGTACTCAGCATATAGAGATATTGATCTTTCGGCTCTTGCTTACCATTTACCTTCATCACCTGTCTATTTAGATTTTGTAGTGGACTCGAACAATTTGGGATATTTGGAGGTTAGTGTTGGTCCTTCTGATTTGAGTAGTACTTTGAGGATAAATGCAATTCTAAATGGGGCAGAGATTATGAAAATTGTGAATGTTGACAAGTTACAAATGGGATCAAAGCCTAAGAAAAGAAGGGTATGGATTTTGGTGGGTTCGATTGTTGGAGGCCTTTTTGTTCTATTGTTGGCAGTAATTTCTGTTCTTGTACGTGTTTTGAGACACAAAAAGAAGAAACCAAGCTCAAGACAGTCAGGAAGGTCAGGAAGTACAGGGTGGACGCCTTTGCGTGTATTTGGCGGGAGTTTTACTAGGAATATGTCTGAAGGGACAACCCATGCATCTCCAAATAGATATCTTGGTATGAAAATTGCTTTTGCTGATTTACAATTGGCAACAAACAGCTTTGATAAAGATCTGATTATAGGTTCTGGTGGGTTTGGTATAGTTTACAAAGGAGTTCTTAAAGATAACACAAAGGTAGCTGTTAAGAGAGGTATGCCAGGCTCTAGACAAGGGCTTCCTGAATTTCAAACTGAAATTACAATTCTGTCCAAAATTCGACATCACCATCTTGTTTCACTTGTCGGGTATTGTGATGAAGAATCAGAGATGATACTAGTTTATGAATATGTGGAAAAGGGACCATTGAAAAATCAGTTGTATGGTTCAAGGGTTCTTACACCATTATCTTGGAAACAAAGACTTGAAATTTGCATTGGTTCAGCAAGAGGTCTTCACTACCTTCATACAGGTTTTGCTCAAGGAATCATTCATCGGGACATTAAATCAACCAACATTTTGCTCGATGAGAATTACGTAGCAAAGGTGGCCGATTTTGGTCTATCGAGATCTGGACCATGTCTAAATGAAACCCATGTAAGCACAGGAGTCAAAGGTAGTTTTGGATATCTTGATCCCGAGTATTTTCGTAGACAGCAACTTACGGATAAGTCTGATGTTTATTCATTTGGGGTTGTATTGTTTGAGGTTCTATGTGCTAGACCTGCTGTTGATCCATTACTAGCTAGAGAACAAGTGAATTTAGGTGAATGGGCTCTTGAATGGCAAAAGAAAGGCATGCTTGAGAAAACTATTGATCCTTATCTTGTTGGGCAGATAAAACCAAGTTCTTTGAAAAAATATGGAGAAACAGCAGAAAAATGCTTGGCTGAATATGGTGTTGATAGACCAACAATGGGTGATGTTTTGTGGAATTTGGAACATGCACTCCAGCTTCAGGAAGCTGAACCACGAGGAGGACAACGGGAAGAAGATAGAAATGTTGGTTCGTCGGAATCAATAACGACTAGAATTGTTTCTGCTGATGATGAAAGTGGTCGTTATGAAATCAATACAAGCCAATTCTTCTCCCAATTGATGACTAAACAAGGAAGATAGGTTTTGGTGTACAAATAAGAAGATCTCCATCTAGTTCTATGTATGGGCTATGGCTTTTTCTTAGTAATAGTAGAATTAGATGTATCTTCATAATCCATATAGACCATTATTTTTCACCATTTGTTTATTTTTAATTGTATACTATGTTCAAGTGCAATTTTCATATGAAACATAATAATGGTTTTCTCAACTGGACTCTATCTATTTCTCTTTATAACCTTTAACATATTGGAAGATTATTCATATTATGATATATAAGCTTCTGAATAGGTTATGTGAAACTGGTAAAGGCCAAAGCTAAAGGTGTGTTCTATTGTACCCGAAGGGTATATTTGTAAGCATGACTCATGTTTCAATAACAAACGCACGTTGAGAGAATTTTGATAAAAATGCTATCGAAATTGAGAGAGACTTTAATAACAAACGTACGTTGGGAGAATTTTGATAAAAATGCTATCAAAATTGAGACATTTTTATCTGGGTCAGTTCATGAGTGAGGTAGAAAAATTTCCGAATTAATTATTTTATCTGAATATATTTGTTTACATGTATTATATATTTTTAACTTAAACACTAACAATATATATTTTTAAATTAACAAAATGCACCCATGTCTATTGATCCAATTTATATAATTATTTTTTTATTTAGAAAATTCACACGTTTTGATACTATGTATACCGAGGTAACAATTTGTGTTTCATGATAGTAACATAAGTGATCATATGATTTTTATAGGAATATTTTAAGTTTTAAGAAGAGTTAATATTTTAATAATTTTTTGCATTAAATTTTTTTTTTAGAAATTAATCTTAGATTTATACATATTTAATCTGTATACATCATAAAGCCAAAATTTGTTAAAAAATTGATTTTTCCCTTCATTCTAACAAAAATACATGAAAACTTAATCAATATATTTAATTAGTATTATATTATTATCTAAGTAACAAGTGCTAAACACTACATAAACTCATTAACTTTAGTAGAAATACTTGATTATTTTTTTGAATTCACAATAACATAGTGAGCCATACAAGAATACAACTGTCTTGACAATTTGATACTACGCAATTCACACCAATTCACCACGAAGCACGCTATTTTTGGTACTAGCCAGCTAAGGGATTAACTTTAGTAGAAATGTTGTTACTTATGTAGAAAAATACAAAGCTGGCCATGTCTAATAATTGTTAGGGTGAGTGAGCCCACATATTCAACTAGGACTAATCATCCCTACACAACACAAGATTCGACGCTTAATATCTTTCACTCATAGTGTATCTTATCAATCCGACACCTAATATCTTTCACTCTTAATTTATCTTATGAAAAGTAACGAAGTGAGAACAAGTTAATAAAAATTTATATAATTTTTCAAGCATATAATTTAATAATAAAATTTTAAATATTTTAATAATAAATTATAAGCTTTAGAAATTTAGGATTAATTATACATTTTTGCCTAATACTCAAATATTTTTAAAAATAAAATGAATCAATTTTTTTTATAATAAAATCATTTAATTCTAAAACCATATAATTTTTTTAAAATTTATAACAATAAAAATAATATTTTAATAATATTAAAGAGATAAAATCAAATAAAATTTAATATTAAATCAATTTAAATAACTATAGTTAAATATTAATGATATTTTATATAAAATAATATATTAATTTTTTTAATAATATAAATATATGAATTAAACATTAAAAAAAATATTATTTTTAAATTATAAATTTTTTCTAATATAAATTATAATTACCGACAACTAGAAATAATATCTCAAACAGAAACTCGAATTTTCTAGGTACTAATAATAATAATAATAATAATAATAGTGATAGTAACGAAGGAAGGACAACATTTATCTATATACTTGAGTAATGCGCATCATGATGGAGACTTGCAGTGTCATACAGTTGTATAACAAGCTGTGTAATTTACTAATTTGATTCCAATAAACTTTAGACTAAAGTTCTGTATTCATTATAAATAAGAAGAAGTTAAAAATAAGCCTTGCTGCTAAAAACATGAACCAGGACTGAATACTCGTGTCCGTTTAAAATTGTTTAAATTAAAAATAATTTCAATTCATCCAAATTACTTCTTAAAATTTTAAAATTTATTAATTTTATTTTAATATAAACATCCTATTTTTATTTTATATATGTGATAATCTTAAAATAAAATAAAAAATAATATTAATTTATTTCTCTAGCAATATTAAAAAAATACTTTCAAAAAATATTATTAGTATATTTAAAAAAAATAAATAATACATAATAAATTTAAAAACATATTTTTTAGTAAAATAATTATTAAAATCTTACTTCAAATATTTTTATTCTAAACATTAAATGCTTTTGATAAAAGCATCTCATTTTAAAGTAATTATATACTCCTAGTTTTTTTTAACTATATTTGTTAAAACAATTTAAGTTTTTTTTTATAATAATTTAATATTTTATTGAAAAAAATAGTATAAATAAATATTAAATTTTAATTTTTATTAATTTTACTATCATTATTTTTTCTGGTTGAAAATAATCAATAAGAATAAAAAAAATGAACAAAGTTACTAAATTGGTCCTTGCTGTCATCACCCAACTAAAAAAGGGCATTCCCTTTACTTTCCTAAAAAGCAATCACCCTCTCGTTTGTTCCTCTCTTTCTGTCTCTCTGTCTATTAAGAATTTCAGACTATACCAGTAATAACAAAAATTACCAAATAGGTCTTCAAAAGTTTATGATCACATACCAAGAGAGAGGAAAGCGTGAAATATAGAGCTTAGCTGAAATATTATTATTATTATTATTTATTATTTATTTATTTTTTTGAATCGTGTTGTTTAACATTCCTTAGTTTTTGATTTGAATTTCAGAGAGGTAAAGATAGAAAAAGAGGATTAGGGTTAGTATTAGGGTTAGGTTCGGTGAATTTGGTCGAAGATGACGGAAGTGAGGCTTCATATATACGACGTGACCAACAGTGAATCGGATAAGACGAATAACACCATTGTGCAGATCAATAAGATCTTCAAGGACGGTATTGGTCTTGGCGGTATTTTTCACAGCGCCGTTCAGGTTTTTTTCTCTCTCAATCTTACGCATTTCTTTTTTGCGTTTCTTATTTTTATGTTATGATGGAGTTTTGTGATTCTAGATTGAGATCTAGGGTTTTAGTTTAGGGATAGTGATGGTATTGTTTATGGATGTTTATTTACTTCGATCTATAGCTGTACAGATATTTTGGTAATTGTTTAAATTCTTATGTGCTTATTGCTACAATTTCTGTGTTTGCTTTGTTTGTGCGCATTCGTATCGTGACTTTTTAGTGTGATATAGTTTTCTGTTAATTTTCCTTTCAAATTGATACATATATCTAATGAGTTGGTTTATGCTATGCAAAATAGATTTATGGGGATGATGAATGGTCATTTGGTTTCTGTGATCAAGGAACTGGTGTTTTCAGTTGTCCCTCTGGAAAGAATCCTATGTACACTTACCGTGAATCGATGGTTCTTGGTACAACAAGTTGTTCAATCTTCAAGGTAAATCAGATCTTAAGGGAGCTTAGCCGAGAGTGGCCTGGGTGTTCATATGACTTGTTATCTAGGAACTGCAATCACTTCTGTGATGAGTTTTGCGAGAGGCTCGGTGTTCCAAAGCTTCCAGGTACTGCTGTATAGATTCTTGTCGTTGCCTAGTTAATTTTCATGTCTTGCTAGACGAGTTCATTTATTTGATTTTTTGCTATGCTCCATTTACAGGCTTTTAACACCCTCCTATGAAAATATTGATTAGGCAAATGTTTGTTCTCTGCATAGTAACACATGTAGAGCTATATCAATTGTTTTCAGATATCTCCTTGTGTTTTTTTTTCCTCCTCTAGTTTTTCTTTTGAAGCTAAGTTACCCAGAGCATGCTTGTGAGAAGCTGGTCTTTATCTGCGTAGTGTATTTTCTGCCTGAAATTTGAGATATTGGAGAAGAAGATAATTAATTTTACGATTCTGGACTCTTTCAGTTAAATAGTTTGGTCATATACTTAGGTCTATGTTATTGGCAGGGATCATGGGAAAGTTACTAGATTCTGTTGTCAGTTTATGAGCTAAATGCTTTGCATTTGGAGAGATATTTTTCCAAATTTCGATTGGTCATATAATTGTGTTTATCTTATGAAATGTATTGGGGTCACATGAAAGTTGCTAGATTTTGTTTTGAATTTATGACCTAAATGCTTTGCAATTGGAGAGATTTTTCCAAATCTTATTGTCGTTCATATGCTTATTGCTTCTGTAAAAGGTTGGGTTAATCGATTTGCGCATGCTGGGGATGCTGCTGTGGAAGTAGCTGGAAACACTGCATTGCGGGTAAGTTGGGATAAATAATGTCTTGATGATATGAAGTGTCCATACACTGAGTTCACCAACTCATGCGTTTTTGGCTCCTTGAAATGAAATTGAGTTTGGAACTGGAATTACCGACTCCCCCCCTCCCCCCCTTTCCTTCCTTCCTTCTAGAATAAGTGGCAGATATTATCTTTCTTTTGAAGGTAGAGGCCATTTTAGGGATTCAGACAATATTCTAATTATAACCAGAATTTTCAGTATCCCTCACTTTTCTTTTTGTGATTGACTCCAATTTACCAATGATCCCTATTCCATTGTGTGTGATTAGAGGCCATTTAAGTTCAGCTTAGCTCAACTCTCAACTCATCTAATTTTTAAATGAGATGAGCTGAACTATGTTCATTTTTATCCGATGAATTGGCCTGTTCAGCAGCTCATTTAATTTTTTATATTAAATTAATTTAAAAAAAATTACACAAACATATTTGAAAGAAAAGTGGATGGATTTAAAAATAAAAAATAAAAATGCCAGGCTTCACTTCTTTAGAAAATTCTATTCTTAGAAAACTAGCAAGTACTAATTTGAAATTGATTTGTTATAAGGATCTACTAGTATTGTTAGTTTTCGTAGATGAACCTTTCTTGGCTAAATTCCCTGTGTTATTCCACTATGAAATATGATTCCTCACATAAACATTTCACTATCTCTTGTTACGAAAGAGAAAAAAGTTCTGTAGCAATCAAGTTAGTATGATCCTTTTAGGTGCTTAATATATTGTGATTAGTCAAATAAAGAAATTGATTGTTCAAATTTTTTAATTAACCAAAGAAATTTGATTTTCCAAAAAATATTTAACCAAAAGAGTGTTCAAACCTAATTGTAAAAAAAATGTTCTAAATTATCAAATGAGCTAGTGAGCTGTTTATAAGTTTATTGGGCTAACTTCAAATGAGCTATGTTGGGCTGATAAACTCATTTGATAACTTTATGTTTGATCTGGATCCCATGGTTTCCATGTTTGTTTTGCAGTTGAGACAAGCCAAGACAGAGATAGTTTCAGCTAGTAAAGTGGCATACCGCTTCCTATTGGGTGTTACTAACAATGTTGGAAGTGTTCCCGTATCCCCTAGCAATTCAAATAGAGGGACTTCTAGATTTCAAGCGGCTTGGATTAAAAATTTAATTACTTCTGGTTCAAAATCATCAAGTAATTCAGAATTTGACAATCAAGAAGAGGATGCACTGAGGCAACACCGTCGATCGGATGCAGAGTTGTCTCCTCTGGAAAATTCACGCTCCTGACATCACGATATTTGAGAATATAGTTCCCGAACATCAGTTTGTCTATTTGAAGCCATGCAAAGGCAATTGATAATTTATTCGTGTATCAAATGTAAATCTGCATTTTTCAAACCAACATTCATCTTGGAAGAGAATGCTGCGTGGTACAAATCATGTTGCTATTTTACTTTATTCATTACTTATTAGTACTGAATCAGTGAATTTCATCTGCATAATACCAAGCAAGGTTATACAACGGCTTCAAATTTAAATGCAGATGCACACTCCCGAAGTTTATCTCATGGCCTTTCTTCAGGTAGTGTTGCCGGAAATGTGTTGTCTATCGTGGCTTAGTGTTGAAGATTTAGCCTTTTCTCGAAGTTCTTAGTTCGATCTCTCTTGTCCAAGTATCGTTTGGCAAAAAATTAGAGAAAAGTATCCTACAAGTCATCTTGTTTAGCCTTTCTTAGGCAAGGATAAATTAACCTACTATCTAATAGCTTAAAACATTTATGATGCATGCTTATATATATTTTTTTATAGGTAGGTATCTAATGAATTGCTTTTTAACAAATATTTTGTGGTCAAACTTAAATTATTTTTCATAGTTGTATGAATGGTTTCATAGCAATAGTAATTAATAGTTGTTTTAATGTCAATTTTTTTATCCATCTAGATAATATTTTTTCTTATTTACTAATAAATTGACTATTCAATTCAAGATTTTTCTTGAAATGTAATAATATCAATTTATAGAGAGATATTTATCACAATTTTGGTTTGTATATTTATAATGATACTCAGAGTGTTTTAGGGTGTCCTCAAGATATGCATCTTTGATGTACTTGTTAGTATGAATACATCTTAGAATTTTTAATTGGATAAGTCCCATATTGAAGAAAAAAGTTTGGATTTACGTCGAATATACAATCAGTCTACACTTGTTCTATCACTAAGCTATTGAGTAACAACATTAAAGTACATCATTTATCTCCCAAACAAACAAATGTTTTTGATCTTTATTTTCTTTTCAGCAAATAATTTTTTCCCACGAGGGATCGTTACTTTAAACATTTATTAATCTAGTCATAATAAAATGACAAAATTATCATAAATATGATATTATAGTGGCAATTAAACAAAAAAATTGCGTGGAAAAGGGAGTAATTTTTGTCATTAATTTTTTTGCCGTATATGTATATGGAAAATATGACTATGTATTGATCAAATATTATTTCATTATATTTAATGAAAATGTTTGATAAAATGTTAATTTTATCTTTATTTGATATTTTTTACAAACAAAAAATCTTTAAAACATCGCTCTTAAATAAATGTACTAACAACACTTGTATTATACCTAACAAAAGGCCATTAGAAAGAAAAAAAAAGAGAAGAATAAAGAACTTTGAAAGTAATTTTGATACCAATATTTGGAGAGAACATTATCCACAAATTACCAGACAATATTCAAATTTGTCAAGTAACGTAGTGATCATAGAAATCCCACGAATTAGACAATTCTCAGAACAATTAAAAGGATATGTAGTAGGTACAATAGTTATTCTCTTTCAAGATTTTTATTGCACTGAGCCAAATCAAACACATTTCACCACCATTTCATAGCTCTCATTTACTCTTCTTCTTGTTGTCAACTCTAGAGTTGGTCTTAACACTTATCTACAAAGTTTGATAGTAAATATAATAATTCGCATATGACACATTCGTAAGAGAAAGTGTACCATTTGCATATAGTTCATTACGGAACAACGCACATTCAATATAGCATATCACTGAAATTAAGAAACCATAGACAAAAACATCAAGATGGGTTAGATCAAGACTTTTTAAGTAGAGTGAAGTCAACACGCTAGAAGTGCAGCAAAGTCCAGAAACAAAAGACATCAATACACCACAAAGAGTACACGCCATTGTCGAAAAAGAAGAACAAATCAAATATATGATTAGCAGCAATCAGCAAAGCACATTCATGATATTTGTACACCAATCACAGTATCAAAATCAGACCAAAACTCTTCCCAGAAAACAGCCTAGGAGCCACAAGTATCCTAATTCCTCAGCATTCCATTGAACATAAATGTGTTATCGTGTGCACCCTCGGCAATTTGGAGAGATGAAACAGCCTGTGCTGCAATAAGAGCAGCAGAGAATCCTGTAGTTTTCCAACCAGCTTCTTGGAAATACCAGGCATCAGAGTTTCCATACATCCCCAAGGAAAATGACAATTCAGTGCATCCAGGTCGGTAAGTATTAGTGATCCACTGAATCCTTTGTGGCGACTTAGCAGAATCCTGACAAGCAAAGCCATTTCTCTGTTCACTTACAAAGAGTCCAGCGTTACTAGAACAATCCCAGTGGTTATACTCTTCATCTTTATTCAGAACAATCTTGTATGAATCATCCGAGTCTTCACCAATTAAGACACGCAAAGCAACAGCCTCAGCAATTGCAGCACCCTTTTCTTCATCAAGCTTCTTCTGTTCTTCTCTCTTTTTCTGTTTTTTCTTTTCGAGTTCAGAAATTATGGCTGCAGAAGTAGCAAGAGCTTTCTCCAAGCGTCTCTTCTTCTTTTCAGCCTGTTTTTGACGATCCAGCTCATCCTTCACATGCCTCTTCTTCACTTTTCTCACAGCAGGTTGAGTTTTATTACAATCCATGTTATCCATTTACACTAACAGTAACTAACTACCGACTTTCCTCTATTACCTTCTTATCTTCAAGAGAATTAAATAAATGTATACATTTCCCCTAAAACAGTGTTTTCTTCCTTCTCTGTGACACTAAGTAAATTTACTTACAAAAAATAATTTATAGTGGTGATTCTGAAAACCACATCCACTCAGGTCTGAAAGAGTATCTCATTTTACGAACAATGCAGTCCCACACAGAAACAACAGGAGACAATAGAAGGAAAAACGGGTAAGAACTCACAGATCCACCCCTCGACGACATTCTTGCTAATTTTCCACAACCGTTGGACCTATCCATATCAGCATCACCAAACTAAATATTAAAGAGAGCAGTTCCAGAAGCTAAAAATAGAGCCTGTTGGAAACAGTTCACATGGCCTTCCCTACTGCAAAAAAAGTGAAGAATTAAAAACAAAACTCTGTATCAAAGGAGCTGCTTCAAAAATAGGCGCATTGATATAGAGGTATATGCCAATGACAGTTTCTAAAAGCAAGATTTATAAAAAATATTACAGCGACAACTGAGAAGACTTCACCAAGCATGTAATGAAGTCGAAAGTTTAAGCCAAATAATTACATTCGAAAAAGCATTGGACTAGTTTCATGAGTAAATTTTACATGTAATAGTTATACAGGGGCAAGTGGTGTAAGATGTGATTCAGAACTGTAGTTAACTAGTCGGTTCACTATTTGTGTGGGAAAGAAGTTAAAATTTCTTGGAAAGAAAGAGAGTGGAATAGAGGAAACAAAGAAGGGGTAATCGTGTAAACCGTGAGTTGGGCGATAATACGTCGCGCGCGATGATTGGATCATCAAAGGGTGATTTTTGCGGTAGGTCTGTGCTGTTGGATAATTTTTCAAAGAATAATATTTTTATTTTATTTTTCATTATTACATTGAATGTCTTACATCTTTAGTTAGAACCGGCCGACGAACTCACATATGTTCAGTTTTCATCCAAATTACATAGTGAATTAGAGAAAGCTCATACTTAACTAGTTAATTGGCACTAAAATTTGCTCTCTTTGGACAGAAACACATTTAAATGAAATAGCATGTATAATTAAATTTTCAATAGTAGCCACGACATGATTTTTCGTTGATGGATCAATTGTTCGCTATTCCCTAGTTGGAGAGCCTGCAAACAGTCCGATTTCAAAATCGATTGCCTAGATCCAGCTTTTAAACTAAAGCGTAATCCAACCCACATCACCTACAATTTCGCTACCCGTGGCTCCATCACTGCCACCAGTTTGTACGAAACAACCGTCATTAACTCACCAGTTTGTACGAAACAACCGTCATTAACTCACCAGTTTGTACGAAACAACCGTCATTAACTCACCAGCTTGGTTTTTGATTACTCATTCCAACCCAACTACACCAGAGCCAATTGATATTGCAGCATCAACATTCAGTTTATATTGCACCGACATACTTCTTCTACTTGTTGCTTCGCTAGCTAGTTAACTGCCATGCTTGACCGTTGCGTCCCATCAAAGATTCCAGCATAGCGTGCACCCTATACCATACACTTGATTTGCTAGCACAGAACCTGATTCAATGATTCAAAACCATACCCACATCTTGGACAACTCCATTTATTGCATTATAACATACTTAAGAACAATTGTACCAAGTATAATTGTTATTCACATTTAAATAGATAATTGAAACCTAGATGAGTCTAGAGACGTCAATGTATGGAATTTTTTCGCAAGCTTTATACTTATTCGATCAAATCGACTTTACAAACGTGAATTAAACAAATTATACATCACAACTCGATAGATACAAAAACAACAATATGTATGATACACATTAGTAACGATATGTCTCGTAGACTTCTATCCAGACTAACAACATGCATACACGATAAATAATACGCAGCATCTGATATAAACATACATACCAAAAAGTTAAAAAAATTACCATTCATTTCAAAATCGTGATAACTCTACGAAAGTATTTCCCAGAGTTATTTATCCACTTTTAAGTCACTTATTTGCTTTGTTATGTGTTAAAAATATCATAATTTATGTTTAATATGATAATGTAGGTGAAAAAATATCAAACAGATCAAAAATAAGTAAAAATTAAAATAAAAACATAATTATAAGGTTGATCGATCGACCAACAACTAGATTGATCGAATTTTTATAATTGAATCGATCAAAAAAGAAGTTTATCGATCGAGGGTCATTATTCGATCGATCGAACGACGAGGATTAAAACACATGAGCATGAAATTAAATCCTAATTTTTAATCTCATCTCTTGGATTGAAGTAATACAAATCATAACCTAATGAGGATCAATTTTAATATATTTAAAGCACTATATGGAGATCATAAGAATACACAATTAAGAATCAAAACTTTAGCAATTATCAAGAAGAGAAAAATAGAGAAAAATTTAAGAAGAGATTGAAGGATACACAACTTTGTGAATGATTCAAGAGAAAATTAGTACTACATATCAAAATATTGAGTGTATATTTTCTTCTCATTTCTTTATCAATTTTATTGTCTTTTTTTATGAAAAAAATTGAGCTTTATAAACATAATTATGTATAGTTAATTAATTAATCTAGAAGTGTTATGAACCCAATTTTCTACGTGTGATGTTCTAATCTTTTACCCCAATTGTTATTGCAATTTAATTTGATTTTTATGTTATTAATTGTTTGAACAACAATTGATCTATAAAGACAATTAAATATATTTGATAGAATTGTTTAATTATTTATCATGATTAAATAACATGTACAATTTCTAAGTAGAGATGTATGATTATTATGTATCTGATATATAATTAATGAACTTAATGAGTAGTATATAATCTAATTAACATGAGAGTACAATTAGGTTAGTTACTATATAGTATATATCATACTTTAGAGAGAAATACATGCTAGGTTAGATTCATTCGATTATATAATTGATTGATGATTATATTGGAGAGAATTTAAGTGATTCATATGTTAAGAAATTGAGAGATTAAAGATTTTTAGATCATTTTCTCATATATCTTCGTACTTGTTAAGTCTTGTGATTTAAAATTACTTGTCATTTATTTTTCAACTTTTATAGTTTTTTGTTGTATAAATAATATTTGTAATAATTATATTGTTACTCGGTTATAAGTTACACAACTCCATGTGTGATCAATATACATACTTAGGTACATTATATTACTTACACGACTCGTATACTTACAAATTGTATCGTATTGATAAAAAATTTGACATCATTATTAGGGACTTTAGTACTTGTAAATAATATCAATAACAATTATTATTATACTAGTTTGTGCCTTTTAATTTTTGTTTTAGTGTTTTTGTTATATGCTCAGGTTGATAGGTGAAAATCTTGTTCATTTTGATCAAAAAATAGAGAAAACTTTACATCGGTAAGAAGTGAACAGTTAACACAAGATCAATCAGGGGTTATGGTAGAACAAAGGGGTCAATAAGCTATTGTGTTCCCTAAACCTTTAAGAGATTTTTTAGTCCCACGAATAGATGGAGCCCAATCATCTATCAATAGATCGACCATCAATGCTAACAACTTTGAACTTAAGGCATGAGTTATTCAAACGGTACAAGCAAATCAATTTGGAAGGTTAGTCAATGATAATCCAAATCTTCATTTGACTTCATTCCTGAAAATATGTGACACTTCAAGATGAATAATGTATTAGATGATGCAATTTTCCTTCTTTTATTTCCTTCTTTTCTGAGGGACAAAGTTAATGTATGGTTATAGTCACTACATACTGGTCAATCAATACATGGGATCAAATGACTCAAACATTATTGGTTATAAAATATTTCTCACTTTCAAAGACAACTAAGCTCAAAAACGACATCACTTTTTTTCAATAATTTGAAAAGGAATCACTTTATGAAACTTGGGAACACTACAAAGAGCTATTAAGAATATGCTCATACCAAGGTCTTCATACTTAATTGCAAGTGCAAATATTCTATAATGGATTAATGGGACAACCGAGAATCATAATTGATGATGCAATTGGATGAACTTTAATGGGTAAAATTAAAGAGAACATTTTTGCATTACTTGATGAGATGACATCTAATAATTGTCAAAGGTCTATGGATAGGCTAAACCTAAAGAGAGTGGTTGGAGTAGTAGATGTAGACACCATAGCAACATTATAAGCTCAAATAAATGTTATACTTCTAGGTTTAACTAAGAAGTTAGATAGTGATAATATGGAGGTAAATATGATACAAAGCTCATGTATGGTGCGTGATTATTGCAATGGATTTCATTCTACTCAAGCATGTGGGAACCTTTCTGAAGCAATAAACTATGTCATCAATCAAAATATCCAAGGAAACTTATACTCAAACACTTACAACCTAGGATGGAGAAACCACACAAATTTCTCATAGAGTAATAACAACAATCAAGATGGTAATCAATTCAACCATCAATCATTCCCATTATTAGCTTTTCATCAACCATAACAATCACAAACTTAGGAGAAAAAACTACTTAGAAAGGACAACACGATTGCTTTAATAGAAATGATTAAAGACTTCATTCATTCAATAAATACAAAAATAGATCATATAGAATCCACTCATGAGACTTTTATCCAAAATTGGCTTTGATCAAACACAATGTGTCAAAAAATGACAAAGGGTTGAAACAGTCGGAGGGAATATGGTGATGATAATCGTGGTCATTGTAAGAGATAATGTTTCAAATAAGTTGGTAGCTGCTTAGAAAAATTGAATCTTTAGATTATTTTACAACAAACAATGAAGTATGATTGTAGGCAAAAGATGATGGTAGAGATGTATATAGTTACTAGGATAGATATACTTGTTTTCGACATGAAAAGAATAAAAAAAATGAAAAAATACATAAAATAGTAAATAATTTCATAAAGACAAAAACAAAAATTTCTTATATTAAATAATTTTTTAAATTGGATAATTAATGTAACTTTTTTTAAGTGGGAGACTTTAAAATAGGATAACTGGCCTAAATCGTAACTCAAAAGCCTTAAGGTAACCTTTCAAGTAACATAGAAGTAAACTGAAAAAGAGAAGATAAAGAGCATCACAACATCATAACCTTAAGAAGTGGTAAAACTTTAGAAGAAAATGAGAAAATTAAAAGAGATTAAGAATAAAAAGTGGACAAAGAGAGTATTGAAAAAGAAGTAATTCAACTAAAAAAGAGCTAATTTCTACCAACTTAATGTTTCTTTCCATCAAAGACTACAAAAGAAAAATTTAAATACACATTTTTTAAAATTCTTGGATGTTTTCAAGAAATTATACATAAACATATCATTTAGAGATGCATTTAAATATATGTTTTCATATGTTAAATTCTTGAAAAACATACTATATAATAAAATAAGGTTTGTAGATCATGATATAAAAGTTATAGTGTCATCCTTGATAAAAAAAATTATTACAAAAACTAAAAGATTTGGATAACTTCGACATCCATTAAGTTCATCGTTAAAATTTTTACCCTATTAACTTTAAATTCTAATATAATAATTAATTTCAATTCTTATATATAATTTATAAGTTCCAATTAAATATGTTTAAAATATATATAAAGTATATTTTTGGTGGAAGTTATCGGAACTCAAAGAGTATTTATTTGGAATAAAAAATGATGTATAACTTTATTTTCTTCTTTTTTCTCCCTTGCAAAGTTATGCAAGCAAAATGTGAGAACAAAATACAAGTTATGGGTATGAATTAGAAACATATGCGGGCACGCAAAAACTTATGCTAATCCAAAAGAAGAGGACATATATTTAAATGTTCAAACTCCATGGCGTGTATATATTTCTAATTCATTCATTTGGAAAAATAACAAAAGTAGGATTTTATATAAAATTTTCGTTCCATCTTTATATATATATATATGGATAGGTGAGCATATACTTGTTTAGGCTTATGAAAACTTTTACCTAAATTTGAGATAGATCACAAATAACATAGCTAAATATATCTATATAAAAACTAACTTTTTATAGGTGAAAAGAAATAGCATATAATATTGAAAATTGTCAACTAAGACATAAAGCCATTATTGATAGTATTACAATGTTTGCACTATTTTCCTTTCTTTTCTTTTCTTTTTTTCTTTTTTAGGGGTAATGGTTTGCATTATTTTCATTATAATGCGCTTGCTTTGTGGGTAAAGGTTGAGATCAAAATCAAAAAGGAAGATAAGTTATTCTATTATTGATAGAGAAGCGCGTTGACGTAGGAAGCATGGAAACCAAGGAGAGTTTGCTTCTTGATTGAATTATCCTAACTTTATACCAATTTTTTTTTATTATTTTATTTATAATATTGTTACGAGCATTTGACAGGTGTTCAAATAATTGTCTTACTTTAATATTTTTATAATATTATTTTATGTGTTATTAAATTAATAAATATGTTTAAGAATCACTTTTTATGTAATTTGATTTATTTTTTAATTACTTTTATCAATATATTTATTGTTTAGAAGCTGAGATGCGTTGTGCAATTGACACGTAACTACATTCACCTAACTGAATGGTCGGTACTCGTTGTATTAATGAAGGACAAAACAATTGGCAATTAGCCTTAGGTTGTTAAGTCAGCCTTACTATAGTTTTATAACTTTTTTTTCTTCTCTTTTTTCACTCTCATTTTTATCGATTTTAACGTTAATAACAGTCATATCAACAAGCTTATGACTTTAATCTTACTTAAAAATATATATAAAAAAAATATGATTTACATTTAAATTAAAATGTATAAATATTATAATTATTTAAAAAATAACATTAATAACAGTGTATCTCGTCTTTAATCTTTGTGTTATTATCCCTTAATAAAATTTGTATGGAATATATAGATTTTTTTTATATTATGAAAATAACACTAAGTACACCATTAGGGCACAACACACATTGTCAAAATTGCAAAAGCTTACAATTGCTTTCCATTTTCCACTCTCTCTAATTAACCTCATCTCATTACAAGGCCATTTAATTTTATTTTTTTTTTCTCTACTATTTTTAGAAAATCAAAATTTAAATCTAAAATAGGTTTCCATTAGTTAACAAATAATTATGATCTTTTGTTGTATGATTTGATTCTACTATTAATTTGCTTTTCCAACTCTTCCAACCCTCCTACTTCTTCCAGTTCCTGCAGTAAAGCACCAAATACAACTCAGTATCTGTCTTTTAAAAAAAATCATTAAAGTGTATCTTTTTTAAAATTAAAAAGAAGTTCACATATTTTCATTTTTTTTCATAAAAGTTTAAGTTTCAGACAGCACATTTAGTGAAACTTGATATTACAATTTTAAATGCACACTTTAATAAAGAGTCTGGGATATAAGTCTAGTGATAATTCACATATTTTCGTAATAAAATAAGAATAGTGTATATATTATTAAAACATAATAAGATAATAATAATAATAAAGCCTAACCTTAGGCCCCAAAAACAAACCATATGGTACACCATTGAATTTGTCCGAGTGGTGGAGCTACAAACCAAAACATTAAGGCAAGCATAATCTTGACCGTTAGATTCTGTTAGGCAAATTTCATTAAAAATAAACAAAAAAGTTGGCAATTAGAAAAAAAAAAAACAAAGAAAGAAAGAAAGAAAGTTGGCCGGTGGTGCATGTTTACCTGGTGAGCTGAAGCAACTCTTCGTAAATATGGCACGTTGGCGATGGGACCCACCGGGAATCTTTTATGGACTAAGCCATCGTGGACAAACATGTAGGCCATCCCGAACACCGTAATTCCAAGACCCTGTACACATCAAATTAAACAGTAGCTAAGTCTATAATTATCATATCAATTGTTATTTATTTATTTATTTTAAACAAATAAGAAGAAGGCTGACTTTTTTTTTTCTTTTGACAAACTTAATCTTTAATCTTAAATAAATTAATTTGATCCCAATATTAATTTTTTTGATCGCAATATTAATTTTTTTGGGTCAATTTAAACGGGACACTTTTAATTGAACTGATTAAATCTCAAACTTGTTCAAATTGATTATTCTGATGCCATAATTTTTTTTATTTCACAAATTACGAAACTTTTGTGTTAAAACCCAAATTAAATAAATAACTCAAAATTATATTATTAAGTGAAATTAGGAATAAATCGAAAAATAGAACCATATTAGTTCAATTAAAAGTTTGGAATCTCACTGTGTGTTGGCTATATATATATTAGAGTATTTAGGTTATTACAACCAACTTTTTTATTTATTACAATATTTTTAACTAATACTCTTATTATTAAGAGTATGTAGTATCAAGTTAATAAAATTTAAAATTAATATAATTTTTTATTTAAATAAGAATAATACCTTTAAATGACTGTTATGACATCACCTGATATAAAATTATGACCAAATTAATACCTTAACCTAATAAAGAAGAGGAATTGTTATAATAATCTTAAATTTTATCGAATTAAACATCAAGTAATTTTTTTCTAATTGAGAAAGGTAATTATAATATTGTTAATATCGTTGTTAATCCCAAGTAATTAAATATAATTGAAACCGTTAATAAAGGGAGTGGTCAAGATTTAGGTGATATGGAGAGAGAGAGAGAGACTCACAGCACCGAAGCACAATCCAGGAACAAGGCCTTTGTGGAAGAAACCATATGAGAGTAAAGCTATGGCTGGCAGGGCGTTTATTATGGCAAAAACATCATTAAGCTCGAATGGTCCTTCTCTTGGTCGGTGGTGGGACTATAAATATTTTCCATAAAACGATGAAAATAAATGAAGAAAAAAATTGTTAGATATTGAAATATTCTATCATGTTTGTTTTGCCATATAAAGCAAAAAATAAAACTAAAAAAATCTTTTAGATTTTAATGTGACTCATCTTTTTTCCGTAATTTTATTTTTGATATATCTAAAACTTATATGTTTGTTACATTATATTTTTTTAATATACGAAAAATATATTTTACATTATATATAAAAATACATATTTAAACCACATGAAAAGATGTTTAGAAGATGAAACTATCATTTGTATAAGGGTTATATCACGTAATTAAAATTTCTTTGGGATGTTTGATTCATTTATATATCTATCACTTTCTTGGAACTCAAACGAGAAAAAAAGATGGGAAAATTTTCAATAACAAACCTCGTGCATGTGCCACAAGGAAGCATGCCATAGAGCTCTGTGAGCCCATCTTGCCCAAAACTCCATACCCACCTGAAAATTAAAAAAATTCCTAGTTCATTTTAGCATCAAAATTACACTAATGTCATGCTGAGAAATTAAGTATACATAATTTGTAATAGAACTACCAAAAAGTGCTTTCAAAGGTACTGTTCAGAATTTTTTTAAGGTTAAGAAGCACTTTTAAGTAATTTCGAAAGAAAAACAAATTGAGCAATAATTTACCACTATTTAATTTCTCTACCGAAAGGCCAAAGATGAAGAACGTGATACTTACAGCAGCACCCACAGACAGAGCAAATGTACCAAACAATTCATACATAGGTATTTCTCCACCCTATTCAAAAACATGCCCAAATTTAGAATTATATATCCTAATCAAAATAAATAAATAAAGAAAGAGAAGGATACAACTAAATGAAAGAAATATATAACACCTCCATTTGCCAGTAAAATCTGTAATAAACAGCCAAAACAACCATGGAAGTAATCCCAAAACTAGACATCATAGCTGCTATTAGATAAGTAAACCTCTCCGATTTCTTCCGAGCTAACTTTTCTTCTAAGCGTGTGGGTGAGATCTGCGAATTTATGGTACCAATCTCTCCTTCTATTGAATTCTCTATCTGGGAACTTTGTTTTGGGTCTTCGATAAACACACACACAGTGAAATTTGCCTTTCTTCGGGAAAGACGAATTGTACGGCGATAGTTAAGATTTGAAGGAAGAAAAAGGGAAGTTACATTGGGTTTTGGGAGGAGATATGAAGAGTGAATTAGACGGAAAGGTTTGTAGGTTGTGATGGCTGAGAGTCCTGCCGCCATGGAAGGGGTTTTTGTGAGTTTCAGTTGATAGGTCAGTAGTAGCTCACAAGTCCAACGTAAAGAGAGAGAGAGAAAGAGGAGTCGTAGTGATGGTATGAACTGTGTGGGCTTGAACTTTAAAGATTTGAAGACTAAAGAGGTTTCTGAGCGGAATTCGATTGAAGAGGGAAGAGCTTTCTAAAACGAAGGGAGACCACACAATGTTTTTATTTGTGGAATTATTGGAATAAAATAAATAAATAACTAGAATAAGTCAAAACAAATGCCACTCTCCTTCAACTGAATCACAAAAATGCCATCAAATTATGGTCAGTAAGCCGACTTTACCATTTAGTCAATTATAAATACCTCTTTCGAATAATAATAAAATTTAATTATTTATTTTGTTATTATTTTTTTAACATTTAAAAAGAATTATATGGAATGAAATTAATTAAAATTATAAAATTTAACAAAAGATATTATAATAGAATTACAGTAGAACGGTTAATAGCATATTTTTCAACCTTAAAATGTATTTTTATAATTTTAAAAAGCTTATATGGATTCTAAAATAAATTTTGCCTTTTTCTTTTTCTAAATCTATATTTTTTTTGTTTTTCACAATTGAGTTTAGAGTCAATTTTTTTAAAAATATATTGTGAAATTTTGATATTTTATTTTAATAAATTAGATATATTATTCATTTGTTTAAAATTTAATATATTTTAATTATTTTATTGTTATATTTTTAGATATTTTAGTTAAATTTTTTTTGCTCAATTTTGTTTTTTTGATAATTTATTTTAAAAAACTTTAAACTGATCCAATTAAAACTTATTATTAAAAAAATTTAAAAGACATTATAATTATTAAAAATGATTTAAAATAAATAAAATATTCACAAATATAATAATATGTAATCAAATTATATCAATTTAAATAAAATATTAATATATCTAATTTATAAAATTAAAATATATAAGTAACTTTTCCTTTTTTATAAATAATTATAACTCATATACGCTTAGATTGTAATTGTTACAAAACTCTAAACTTATTAAAAAAACAAGTAGACTTATCTCGTTAAACAACACACGATAAAAACTTAATTAATTTTTTTATAAAACTTATATATTATTAAATTATACGATAATTTGAATAAATAACACTTATTTATTTTAAACTAAATATTTTAAAACAACAACACAATCCCTTACAGAGTCACATTTACAAACATCAAGTTATTTTAATAACACACAATGTTTAAAATCTTTGTCTATGGTTAATATTTACTAAAATTATATAATGTTTTTAATAGTCATTTGTGTCTTCAATGATATCTAAGCAATTATATGTTTTTTATCAAATAATAAACATTCAATTAAATGTGACTCGTCTAACTAAACAAGCATATGTGTGACTATCTAAAATATTATTAATTTATGAAAAGAAACACCTATTCCACCGTCTCTACTAATTGGTGTGGGCAAGTAGTCAAATGTTAATGGAATTGCATGCATTTTGAAGATAGTATATTTTAAAATTAAAACAATGATCAAATTTTTGCCTACATAATAAATAATTAAAGAGTAAATTGGAAGTCAAATTCAATTAATGAATTAGTTGTTTAAAATAAAATTAAGAGATTATAAAAAATTATACCCCTAAAATTTATAACAATAAAAATACAACTTCAATAATATTGAACGAATTTAAATTAGATTACGTTAAATATTAAACGGATTTAAATGATCTTAATTCAAATACAATTATACCTACGTTTAAAATATATGAATTATATATAAAAAAAATTATTTTTATTATTTTATAATAAGTCGATAAAAGTACAAGCATTTAAGTTAGAAAAAAGATAGGTTAGATAGCTGCCACAAATTTATTTAAAGAATATAAAGGAATGTAAGGTATTAAAATGGTTCATTACGTCAAACTATTTATTATATTTAAAATATAATATTTTTACATATCATAATTATATAATAATATATATAAATTTAATTATATTTATTAATAATATTATATTATATTTTTTATAATTTATCATAGAATTTTCCTTTAAAATATGAAGTGATGTTATTCATAATTACATTGCTTAATGAGACAAGGTAAAAGAAATAATATCTTTAATAATAAACTACATTTACCAATTACCATAAACATGCTATTAATTATCTCATAAGCAAAAAAAAAAAAAACACACGGTTATTATCTTAAAGTTTTGGTGGGAAAATAAATCATTATTTTAAAAGTCATATAAGTGATATTTCAAAAAAAAATTAATAAGCAATTTAAAAAAAAATCCAATCACCATCTATAATCTCTTTATCTTTTGTACTTTAGTTTCTTAATTTTTTTCAATAGTTTTAATCTATTAAATTTTTAATTTTTTATAAATTTAATCAAAATGTCAAAATTTTACTATAACATTCAAATTTAATATGTTAAAATTATTATTTTTATGATTTAGTCCCTTAGCCTTCTTAAGTTTAACATATTTAATATATTTTAAATAAAATTTATGAAAATAAAAAAAACTTAGTGTATAATTAGAAAATCAAAGTGTATAATTGATAAAAGTTATGAGACCTTAAATAATTTAAAAGATGTATATTTTTTCAAGTTTTAAAAATATATAATATATTTAAAATTTATTTGATTTAATTAAAATTTAACAAAGAATACAAAATTAGATAAAAGTTTTTTCAGTATAGTCTAAATTTATTATTGTAAAAATTTATTAATTAAAAGCATATATATAAGTATATATTAACAATATAGATAATAATATTAACTCCTTAAGTTTAGAAATTATTTGTAGTATGCAAAAATTACTTCTTAAATTTTAAAATAATTTTTAACATATGCAAACATTAATCCTTGAATATTGAAATTATCTTTTACAAAAATATAAAATATAAGAATAATATATTTATTAAAAAGTAAATTTTTCAATGTTATAGGAGTATATTTTTGAAATATGCTTAGCGCAAATTTTTTCTATAATTTAAAATAAAATTTAAAGGATAAGATAAGTAATTATTTAAAAATATAAAAATTTATTTGAAATTTATTTACGTGAGATTTACACTTTAATATATATATATACTAGTTAAATGCACATCTATACGTACATATATTTGTTATATTAAAATTTAAATAATTTTTTTTATATAATTTTTATTTCAATTATTTAAAATTAAATATAAGATTATATCTATGTTATTTTTATTTAATTTTAAAGTCAATATATTAATCTCTATAAAATAAATGATAAATTAAAAATAGAATTAAAAAAATATATAACAGAAAACTTTATAAGCAACAATATTGAATAAAATTCATGTAATAACTTTATAAGTAATAATATTAAATAAAATTAACTTAATAAAAGTTAACATTATTGAAAATATTGATCATTTCAATAAAACTTTCATGAAAAGTACGAAAAAATTTACAAATAAAATAACAAAGATTTCTATATATGAAATTTTTTTGTATGGATGTATTTAAATTTTATTGTTCATAACTTAATAGAAATTAAATTCATATTTGTATAAATAAAAAAAAATAACACATATGATATTTTATATTTAAAAAATAAACATTCAAAACATATTAAGATAAATAAATACGTTATAATTAATGAAAATCAACCCACTTTACTTAAACACATAATGATATATTTGAAAACATAAAGATATGTCATTATTATGGAATCTTTTTCTAACAATATCACGAGAATTTTAAACATATTAATTTTGTAAATATTTTGTTAATTTTATTATCATAAAAATAATTTTAGAAAATACATGAAAATAAATAAGTATATATTTTTTCTTTATACATATCTATATTTTGAAGCTCTGACTAATATAAAATTTCATTAGTTTCAAAGTATGATAATCACGTAGAATATAACAAATATTATTTTATTTACTTCACATATTATTGTTATCTGTTTTTATTACTATTTATTGGTTGATGAATGGTTAAGATTATGTTAATTTAATAAAAAAGTTAACTTTCAATCATAAATTTTTTAAGAAAAAAACATAACATATTTTTAACTATTACACATAATTATGCAGTTAAAAAATAATTATAATTATAATGAAATAAATTAAAAAACTATAATTTTTTATAAAATTTGTAACTATTGTATTAATAATAAATATAATCATATAATTATGCATCAAAATTAGCATTAGTATCTAATCATTTTTTTCGTTCACATATTTATTTTATATAATAATAATATATATGCAATATGAGAGAGAAATAAATTTGTTGCTAAATATAAATTTATTGACTAATTTTCACATTAATTTATTGTGTAAATTATAATTTTGAATTAGGACACTTATTTAATTAATTAATAGGTTAATAAAATAGTAACCAAATTATTAAAATATATTAAAATAAATTTCAAAGAATACTAAAATAATATGAATTATAATATTTGCACAATTATTCTTCAAACAAAATGCATCTAAGAATAAACAAAATAAAAATAGTAAACCAAAAAAATACAACACATAAAATATAGAAAAATTTAAAATACAATGACATTCTCATAAATATTAAAAAAATTGAGATAAATAAAAAAGATAAATTTTATTTATTAAAATAAATAATTAACTATTCTAATATTTAAAGATATAAATTATCCATGAGTTATGTAGAATATATTTTTATTTTTGTAAAAGATTAAGTTAATAATTTTTTTATGATAATTATACATTTTAAAAACAAAATACATAAAAAAATGGTAAATAAGATTATTTTTTTTGAAAGCTATAAAATTAGATCATAAAAATTTTATTCATAGAATAAGTAAAAATATATGATTTTTTATTATTTATTTTTAAAATGATAACAATATATATAATTAAAGTAAAATAATTGAATGAAATCGTTTAAAAAAAACACATATTAGTAAGATAAGATATATTTATTGATTCATAAAATTAGGTCAAATTACATTAGCATTTTAGACCGGTTGAACCGGATAGGCGTAGGCCAAGATAATGATAGGATCCATTGGATTTAGTACAAACTAAAAAGGCCCCGAGAAAAATACGTTGGAATTTGGAAACTGAGGAAGGGGGTGGTATATACCGTTATTTCTGGAAGAGGCGGGACTAAAATATTAGTAAAGTGGTTATTTATATTTTGACACCCTTAAAGGGACAGGTGTCAGCCCATTAAGGAATATAGGATGACGTGCCTTCAAGGGATTGCTCAAACACATCACAGTTTTTTTTTTTGTTAAAACGACACCAATCATCTACCGCTTTGGCATTTGTAACCAATTTTTGTTTGCCACGCATTATACCACTGACTTCGCTTTACCTTTTTTAGATGTTAATTGCTGCTTTGATTTATTTCTTCTCTAAAGAATGATTACTCTTTTTTGTCCCCTCAACCAAACTCTACTTAATTCGTTCCCCACACGCTCGAGCTCTTAATCTTACACGTCTCACTTTCCCCTTCTTCTTTTTTAAGTAAAAATAAAAATAACACCGACGACACTTATATATTTTCATATTAAAAAAATCTAACCTATTATTTTATTTAAAATATATTTTACTTAAAATTATTATTAAATATTATTTTTTTGTTATAAGTTTTATAATTTTTTTTTATAATTTCTCTAATTTTTAATAAAAATATACAAATATTTATTAAATTTCAAATCTAAAAATTATATAAAAAAACATGAGAAGATGAAATTCATTAATATATATTAAAATTTAAATAAACGCAGATCATAAAGAAAAATGATTTTATTATGAATATCACCAAAAGGTCAAAATAATACATGATTCCGGGACCGTGCTCATGTTTAAGTTTTTTAGATTTCAACTGCTTGAAAAGTGTATCCATAAAACTTGATGTTTAATAAAAAAAATCATTTTTTTAAAATTGCATATATAAGCCATAAAATTACATAAATATCTTTATAAGATTCTATATTTAGTATAATTATATTTGATAAAATAAATCATTAATATCAATTGTAATTAGAGATTAAAAATTAAGATTTATCATGGATGATATTATATCCATAACGTATATAACTATATAATATATTTTTTTATAAAATATCTATGATATTATTAAAAATCATCAATATTTTATGGATATTATTTTCGTTATAAATATATTGATCTATATTGTGTAATTTTTGCAAAAATAAATTGATATAATTCATGATATTATTAATTTTTTTTATTTATGCAGTGTAATTTTTGATTTTTTTTTACTTTTTGATGAAAGATAATAGATGAATAAAATTAATTTAAATATATTTTTTAAATCTAATGATATTTTGATATGTTTAAAATTATGGCCTGAAACCGAATAAAATGAGTTCTATAACTAAATTATTATGTGAACCATACAAATATTATAAATTAATTATTTTGATAAAAGTAATGTTATTTGGTCATTAAGTGATGAAAAAAAAAAGATAATGATAACTATTATAATGCAATGATTTGTGATTATATGGAGATGTAAAGAACATAACAACTTGTTATTGATAAAAAAATATAATGATACATTATAAAAAATAAGGTGATATAACATCATAAGAAATAAGAAATAAGAAATAAGATGATAAGTAAGAATGAGAGAAAAAAATATGATATACATATGTATTAATATGAATGAAAATATTCTCTTTGTATTAATATGAATAAAAATATTCTCTTTAAATAGCAGGATGTACATACAATTTTTAAAATATTTAAAAACCTTCGACAATATTATGCAAAATATTTGCTAACGCAAAATTTTTTATTCATAGAAAAATAGTAAAAAGAGGTAATTAATAGGCTTATCATGTTTTAATCGTTACATTCAAGCATTTTTTAACTAAATAACATGGCACTAATATTAATTAAAGTAAGATTATATATGCTTTTAATTTTCTAAAAATTCATTTAGATGTAATCATACCATAAATTCTTAACCTTTTGATATTAGAATACTTTATTTTGAGTAATTTTACTCTTTTCACATATAACTATTGATTTATTTAAAATACAATAATATTATTTAATTTTTTATCTAAAATTTTAATACAATTAAATAACTTTTCATATTTTTTTCTAATTTTACATAAAATTTTATTGATGTCAATAATATTTTTGATATTTTCGTAAAATCAAATTATCAATATATTTATAAATATTAATATTTTAATCCTCAATTATAATAAATTATTTATCAATAAAGTTACTGTTGGAAAAATCCGGTATATTTTCCCTATTCTAAGTAGTAACTATTCACTTATGATTTAAATGAATAGAACTCAAACTATCCCGACAAAATAATCCTATTGGAAATATAATGCTAAAATAAACTAAAGCAGATATTAAAAGCGTAAATATTAAAGCGGAAAAATAATAACACCGTAAATTTAACGAGATTCGGTACAAATGTTACCTAGGTCTCAAGGCCGTCGTTGACCACTTCCACTATCTCCAAATGGATGAACTCCAAAATTACAACTAATTGGGCAAAATTGAGCTAATCAATTACCCTTACAAAAGAGAGGAAGATTTACAAATTTTGGGATGTTTACAAATGGTGAAGGAAGGCTTTATTTATAACCCCAAATCCAACACCCATCTTCATTCCTAACCAATGTGGGACTTTTCTAATTTGCTCACTAAGGAGCTATATAACAAATCTCCACCTTAGCGACTTAGTAATATTAAATGATTTCTTTAATTACTAGATCAGCGACGCCAGTGTCAATTCAGATTTGCAGGATGTTAATCAAGTCCAGACAATGTTTGAACTTGATTGTTGTTACCACCTTGGTCATCATATATGCAGCATTCTCTGTCGTACTAATCTTTTGAACTAGTACTCCACCTTCTTCAATAATCTCTCGCACGAAATGATAACGAACGTCAATGTGCTTTGTACGTGCATGGTAGACTTGGTTCTTTGCTAAATGAATAGCACTTTGACTATCACAAAATACCTTAATATGTTTTTGACCAACTCCCAAGTCTTCAAGCAAACCTCGTAACCAAATAGCTTCCTTCATAGCCTCTGTAACTGCCATATACTCTGCCTCTGTAGTAGACAAAGCAACTGTGGACTACAAGGTAGACTTCCAACTGACTGGTGCTCTAGCAAGAGTAAACACATAACCAGTAGTTGATCGACGTTTATCTAAATCTCCTGCATAGTCGGAATCACAATATCCGACTGCACATTGACCAACAATATTATCCTGCTGAAATACTAAACCAACATCTACAGTATTTATAATATACCGTAGAATCCATTTCACAGCCAACCAATGTCCTTTACCAGGATCATGCATGTACCTGCTTACAGCACCAACCGCATGTGAAATGTCAGGTCTTGTACACACCATTGCATACATCAAGCTACCAACCGCATTTGCATATGGTACCTTTGCCATATATTCTCGTTCTGCATCATTTTTAGGAGATAATTGAGCACTAAGCTTGAATTGAGGAACTAGCGGAGTACTTACAGGTTTGTCTGTTCATTCATACCAAAACGTTGTAGTATCCTCTTCAAATATTGACTACGGGTCAAACTAAGCTTCCTTCTTCCTGTCTGCTTATCTCCATACCGAGAATCTTCTTGGCTTCTCCCAAATCTTTCATTTCGAACTCCCGACTTAGTTGAGCCTTCAACTTCTCAATTTCGCTTGGCTCTTCGATGCAATCAACATATCATCGACGTCTGATAGAAGGTAAATGAAAGACTCGTTTTGTAGCTTACGAAAATACACACAATGATCATGTGTGCCACGGTGTACTATACTGTTGCAACATAAACTGATCAAATCGTTTGTACCAACGCCTTGGAGATTGCTTCAATCCATACAATGATTTGTTCACCTTACAAACCCAATTCTCTTTACAGCTGACATTAAACCATACGGTTGAGACATATAGATTTCCTCTTCTAAGTCACCGTGTAGAAACGCGGTTTTCACATCAAGTTGAACTAGTTCCAAATCAAATTGTGCTACCAAGGCCAACAAAATTCTAATAGAGGAATGTTTTACAACTGGAGAAAATACCTAATTATAATTGATTCCCTCCTTTTGAGCATAGCCCTTAGCTACCAACCTTGCCTTGTAGCGAATACCATCTTTGTTATGAAATCCATCTTTCTTTGCATACACCCATTTACATCCAATTGCCTTCTTGCCCTTAGGTAGTTGTGTCAACTTCCATGTTTTATTTTTCTGAAGAGACAAAAGTTCTTCATCCATGGCTTCCTTCCATCTTTCAACTTCGGGCTTGATTGCTTCTTTATATATGGAAGGAATATCATCATGCACCTGTTGAAAGTGCACATGCCATTGTATTCTTAACCCAGCAGGTAGGTCTTCAAAATCCTTGTATCGGCAGGTACCTTGACATTTTGTCGTCGTGGCCTATCATCTGCGGTTTCTTCTTCATTCTTTGTGGAGGTTCTTGGGTTAAAACCTCTTCATCTGATTCATCTTCTGTCAATGGAGGATCAACTTCTGTCAATGGAGGATCAGCTTCTGTCTTATCTTCACTAACTGGATTAACAATTTTGCTTTCAAACTCCACTTGTTTTGGAGTTTGCTCCACTATTTCTAAAGTGCCATCAATCTTCTTAGTTACCTTTTGCAACAAGAGATTCATCAAAGGTAACATCTCTGCTAAAGATTATTTTTTTGTTTCAAGACACCATAGTCGATATCCTTTAGAACCAAGTAGGGATCCCCAAAAAATGGCTTTCTTGGCTCTTGGGTCCAACTTTGATTCCATTACATGGTAGTATGCAATTGAACCAAACACATGTAAGAAATCGTAATCTCTAGCAGGTTTTCCAGACCATACCTCCATGGCGTTTTGCCTTCAAGAAGCGTGACGATGGTAAACGGTTGACGAGATGACATGCATACGTCATGACCTCGGCCAATCGCTTGCCTAAACCAAAGATTTGACAACATACATCGAACCTTTTCAAGAAAGTCCGGTTCATACGTTCGCAACTCCGTTTTGTTGTGGTGTTTTCGAATAGTGAAGTGTCGCACTATTCCTTCTTCTTCACAAACTTTCATAAATGGATCGTTTGTGTACTCGGTGTCATTATCGGACCTCGGACGCTTGATCTTTTACCGCCCGAGTCTCGATCATCTTCTTCCACTTGAGAAAAATCCCCAACACTTCATCCTTCTTCTTGTGAGATACACCCAAACCCTTCTGGAGAAGTCATCAACGAAAGTGACATAATAATGTTTGGCACTCATTGATGGAGTTCTTGTTGGCCCCCATACATCAGTATGGATGTAATCCAAAATGCCCTTTGTATTATGGAGAGTAGTGCCAAAGCTTACTCTTTCTCGCTTCCCCAATACACAATGCTCACAAAATTCCATCTTAGGTTCTTGCACCTTTTAACAGAGGCCTTGCTTTACTAGAATTTGCAAAGTTTTTTCACCAAAGATGTCCCAAACGCATATGCCACTGACTTGGTAGTTTCTAAATCTCTTTCATCTTACGAAGCTGCTGGCGATTGATCGTCCCAATAACCGTACTACCAAGGTAGTAGTACAAGTTATTCTTTCGAACACCTTTCATCGCCACAAGTGCTCGAAGTAACCTTCAATGCCCCATTTTGTATGGTCACAGTGAAGCCTTTTGATTCTAAGACTCCCACAGCAATGAGATTCTTCTTCATATCTGGAACATAATGAACATCTGTCAAGACCCTGGTTGAACCATCTTGATTCTTCAAACGAATTGTACCAATTCCCATAACTTTGCATGGATAATTATTACCCATGAAAACAACTCCACCGTCTAGTTCTTCAAAGTTAAAGAACCACTCCTTGTTAGGAGACATATGGAAAGTACATGCTGAATCAAAAATCCAATCACGAAGATGAGATGCTGTTGACGAACCAACCAATGCAAAATCTGAATCTGAATTGCTTTCAGCTAAACATGCATCAGATTGTACAGCTTTTCCTTTCTTTTGCAGCTTCGGACAATTTTTCTTCCAATGGCCTTTCTTATGACAAAAAGCACATTCATCTTTACCAAGTCTTCCTTTTGATAGAGATCTACCTCTCCTTCCTTTATGTTGTGTTTGCGGACGTCCTCTTACAGACAATGCCTCTGCTGCTTCATTCCTGCTTTCTCTTTTATCTTTCTTTCTAATTTCATAACTATACAAAGTAGTACAAACTTCCTCAAAAGACACTTTATCCTTTCCAATGAGTAAGCTCGTAATAAGATGATCAAACTCATCAGGAAGGGAGGCTAACAACATCAAGGCTAAATCTTCATCTTTAAAAGTTTCATCCATGTTTAACAAATCTGCTACTAATTGATTAAAAGCAGTAATGTGGTCATTTATTGTATTACCTGGAAGGTATTCAAATCGGAACAACTTATTCTTCAAATAGAGTCGATTCTGTCCACTCTTTTTCATGAACTTGTTCTCCAACGCCTTCCACAACTTACTTGCGGATGTCTCCTTCATGAACGTGTACTTTTGTTCTCTTGAGAGACACGAACGGATTATACCACATGCCAATCGGTTGATATTTTTCCATTCTACTTCATCTGCTCCATCTGGTTTCTCTTCTTCAATAGCGATGTCTAGACCTTGTTGAAACAAAGCATCTAGAACTTCGCCTTGCCACATGCCGAAATGACCGGTTCCATCAAACTTCTCCACCTCGAACCTTGCATTCATCACCATAGTTCTGCTTGACGTGGATGACTGGCCTTTGTTTGAAAGAAATTTTTCTTCCGCCATTTCTTCAAATTACAACAACTAGCAACTATATTCCAATAGCAAACAAACGGAATACAAACAAATGCCTAGGTAGAAAACCTTCGGCTCTGATACCAATTGTTGGGAAAATCGGGTATATTTTTCCCTATTCTAAGTAGTAACTATTCACTTATGATTTAAATGAATAGAACTCAAACTAACCCGACAAAATAATGCTATTGGAAATATAATGCTAAAATAAACTAAAACAGATATTAAAACAGAAATATTAAAGCAGAAAAATAATAACACCAGAAATTTAACGAGGTTCGGTACAAATGTTACCTAGGTCCTCGGGCGTCGTTGACCACTTCCACTATCTCCAAATGGATGAACTCCAAAATTACAACTAATTGGGCAAAATTGAGCTAATCAATTACCCTTATAAAAGAGAGGAAGATTTACAAATTTTGGGATGTTTACAAATGGTGAAGGAAGGCTTTATTTATAACCCCAAATCCAACACCCATCTTCATTCCTAACCAATGTGAGACTTTTCTAATTTACTCACTAAGGAGCTATATAACAGTTACCTAATTAGCTTCTAGAGGAAAATACTCTTCCTCTGAAAGCAAATTTAAAATAAAAAGGAAAAATATGAAGAAAATAAAATGAAGAGAGAATTTTTAAAGAGGAGGAGGAGCCTTGTCTATAAGAGAAAACAACTTCTTTAATTATTGGACATAGAAAATGTAACTGCTCCATCGTATACAGTGAAACGGGGCATATTGAAAATATAAGGTTTCAGAAAGAATGTGAATTTAAAATGTATAAAAAAAACAGAAAACTTTCTACATCCCATCGATTTCTTATTATTACTCATCTCAATTTAAACAATAAAACAAATGTTTTATGTACTGTTATGATTCAATTAAAAAAAAGATTTTTATAATAAGTCGTGATATTATCATAATTAATTATAAATTAATAAAAATAAATTATATTATTTTAATTAATAAATTTCAGTATAAAAAAATATTCTTCTATTAATGTATCATTGTGTAAGATCGGTCAATAAGATCTATCGGGCGACTGAGGGAATATTGTTTACATAAATTATCTTTCTAAAATGCATAGTATCAAACCATGGCTAATTAAGTTCTCTAATAATAAACAACCTAAGATTTACATAAAAAAAATAAATAAAATATTAATTTTAAAAATTGAACAATAAAAATTATTTAATAAATATGTATCAAAATGTGTTTGCTAAATTTTTATTGGATTTTGAATAAAAAATAAATGAGTTTATATATAAAATTTGAATTTAAATAATTTTACACTTACGATATGAACTTCAGATTTAATTTGAGAGTGAACATTGTAGTTCAAAAAAACATTATTTTCATTAAAATTATATATATAAAATTATATTTTAATCAAATGACAAAAAACAAGTATCCCCCTGTAAACACCCTCTAACTAATAAAAAATGTTAAATTACGAGAAGAATACTAAATTATATGTAATGTATATTTATGTACGTGCATATATACGATAATTTGCATGCTTAAATAAATTTACGCATTATATTATATATCAATTTTTGAATCTTCACTTCTAACGAGCTTTTATTCCATATTTTGAGAGTATGTTATACACCAATTATATTTATTTATCTCTTTATTAATTATTAGGTATTTGTTTTTTTTAAATGTAATAATTTTAAATTTTATTGACCTAAAATATTAGGTTATCACATATTTTACAATCAATCACCAAATTTTATACTTGACAACACCTAGAAAAAGTAATCTTAATGAGTAGAAATGATAACCTCACGAGAAGTTTACCAAATAAATCTGTTTACATGATGATCATTCAAATGTTTGAACAAACTAACTCAAAATGAGCTTCCCAATTCCATAAAGAGTTAAAATTTCTATTATGAAGATGTTTCATTGTTAAATAATAGCCTTGAAAAAATAAAAATAAATGAACAATAAGTAAATTATATTATCTTGGGATTCATTTCAACCTCATTTTCTCATACCGATTGTTGGTATTGCTGCTATTGTGATCACCATATGGACTTGCAGGGATATTCTCTTTAAATTCTACAGCATTTTGATTGCTCTGATAATCCTTAATTATATCGAGAATAACAAATTAATAAACTGTTATAATAAGAATCGTACTAAATACAGTTTGATTCATTTATATATATTTAAAAGGAGGAACAAAACTGGGTTAATTATAAACAGTTATATCCTTACATGATCATCAAGCAACAAGTCCCTTGGCTCAAGCATGTGAATAACTTCGCCCATTCTAGGTCTAGATGCAACATCAGGATCAACACAACGAACGGCTATTAAAAGAATCTGTTTGAGTTCTTTCAAACAAGGCATTTCAGGCAATCGAGTATCCACAACATAAGCAGCTTTTCCATTAGCAGCCATAGACTTCACCCATTCTACCAAATAAGTCTGCAACATGATCTTCTATGTCAGTCCAATTGATTGGTTATATACATTGATGCACAATTGAATTCAACATCGCATTAAAGGGTGAACAGATGTAGGAGTCTTATAGTCTACACGAGTGGAACACCTAAGTTTTATACTTCTTTTAGTAGTAGATCATATAGGTAATGTTTATTTCGTAAAATCAAACACTAAAGTTTTATTTTGATCACAGGTGATTAATTTTATGAGAATATTTTTGAAATAATAATTTTATTAAAGTTATTAAAGTTGATATAATCTTAGATGGAATTAAACATTGAAAATAAATGATAATAAATAAATTTTTACACAATCAATATACGATATAATCTAATTAAATTTTTTAGTCAAAAATCAAAATAAAATTTTAGTGTTAATTTTTTTGAAAATAATATTATTTATATAATCCATTAAAAAACTACCTAATTATATAAAGCAGAGAGACTCCTGAGAAAATTCTTCCCAAATTAAAAGCAGCCAAAGCAAAGTTTCTAATTTAGAAACTGTGTTAAATTGTTGGGTAAATTTTTGAAATTAATGTTGAGATATATGTGATTTTTTTGAAAATAGTATTAAAAAATTAAACATATAAAAGCAGCTAA
The DNA here is from genome assembly GCA_030763125.1 of Hippophae gyantsensis. Lineage (NCBI taxonomy): Eukaryota > Viridiplantae > Streptophyta > Magnoliopsida > Rosales > Elaeagnaceae > Hippophae > Hippophae gyantsensis. Next base: position 2,101,085 of record CM061039.1, on the reverse strand, counting down.
TTTAATTCAAAATGAGCTTATGTATACTTGTGGTTGATCACGATCTAGTGGGCTTCTACCCGCTATAATTTCCATGATAAGTACTCCAAAGCAATAAACATCTGTTTTCTCAGTGCATACGCCTGTACAAGCTTGTTCTGGTGCTAAGTAACTGCACATAAATTAAAAAAATTATATCATCAACGAAAAGAATATTAAGAATTGTATTTCTTAGTAAAAAAAATTAATGCATACCATAACTCTATGTTTTAGAATTTTATTTTTAACCCCTCGTTAATATACATTTTCTTTTATAACGTAAAAAAAAATATTTTCTAAGTAAAATACACAAGTTTATTTTTTCATAACATAAAAAACATATTTTTAAAAAGATTAAAAATAAAATTAATTAAATAATTGTATTATGTACAATAATTATCATTCATAATAAAAAAATATTTGAGCAAATGAAGAAACTAACCCACCCTAACGTGTCCATTATTATCATGCCCCATTGAGAACCAAATAGCTTAGCAATGCCAAAATCAGACACTTTAGGATTCCATTGGTAATCAAGTAATACATTACTTGATTTTAAGCTTCTATGGAGAATTTTTGGTTCAACATCCTCGTGAAGATAAGCCAATCTGCACAAGTACGATTAGTATAAAAGAGCCGCATTACATTATCTAAAAACAAAAACAAAAAAAGGTAGAATGAAACTTTATTAATTAAATACGTTAATCAATTTCTTAAAATTAATGAAATTTAACAACTTGTATTTTTTTGGATGTTACATACATTTCTTGCTAATTTTTGTTCGGTAATATTTTTTTTTTTTGTTAAAAAACTTAAATTAAATCGAATTAAATATTACAAAGAAGATATTAATAAATGTATAAAAAGAAAAATTTTCAAATAATTTAAAAAAAAATGAAAAATAAAGTAATTAAAATCATATAAATTAATTTAAAATAATTAAAATATCTATAAATATGATAATAAGATGATTAAAATGAACTAACTTAATAAATGTGTTAAATTTATAAAAATAAAATAAACATGTAAAAAAATTTTAAAATTAAAATATTAAGAATTTTGAACCGCATTAAGTTTCATTTTGACTTAAATGAAAATATCGTAAAGAGATTTACCCTTTTGCTATTCCTCGGATAATTTTTACCCGGATGGTCCAAGTAAGAGGACTGAACTCTCTGGGACAATCATGAAGCCAATAGCGTAGATTATTATTATCTACGTACTCGGAAATTAGAACCCTAAAACAAATTAAGGTTAATTAATTACAGTTAGGGATATCAATCTGTAAAAAATTTGAAAAGATTGAAGCTTCAATTGAAACTTTAAGATGTGTGAAAGTTAATTGATACCTGTAAGATCCTTCTACGCAGTATCCAAATAGCTTGACGAGGTTTTTGTGTCTAATATGTCCGATTGCCTCTGCTTCTTCTATGAATTCCTCAGCTTTGCAACTAGTAATTGATTTTTTTAGCTTCTTGTAAAAAGTAATTAATAATTCCTTAAAAAATTGCTTAATGAAATTAATCATAATGCATTTCAAACTATCTATTGTTATTGCTTGAAAAAATGCGTACTAAACTAATAAAAAAATCCTAATTCAAACAGGAGACTTACATCGATTCAATAAAACATGATAAATTCATCCTATTTTCGTCCAAAAAAACAAATTTAAATACTTGAAATAATTCCTTCGTGTAAAAAAAATATTTTGTCTGCTATATATTTTTTTAAGTTGGTTAAAGACAAAATCACGTGAATAATTGATCAAATATGAACTGAATTTAAAAAAAAAATTTGAATGTGATTTTATAAATTAAGCTGTTTGCTTCTATTTTTTAGCCTGTAAACAAGCTTATGAACTGAATAGAAAAAAATTATCTAAAGCATTTTAACTTCTAAGTTTTTTAGAAATAACATCTCGTATTTAGTGATTATCTGCTTTTGATACATAGTAAAAGATCTTCTACTAACAAAATGCGCTTATAAAAAAGTATAATTTTGTTTTCTCCAAGGGATTTCAAAGTTTTTTACGTAGTTCGTGATTGAAGCATAAATAATGCTTTTATAACTAAGCTTATTCATCCGAAATCGATTTTTCATTAACCACTTTTAAGAAAACAAAAGTACAAAGAAACATATCTTAATAAAAATAAAGTGATTTTTTCAAAAGCATTTTTTTTTCTAAAATCAATTTTAACAACTTTTAATTATTCTAAATTAAAAGATTACCTGTTGATCACTAGTCTTTTGATTGCAACTCGTCTATTATCCATCAAAATACCGCGATAAACATTCCCATAATCACCACCATTACCAATCATATTTTCTTTAGCCAAACCATTCGTTGCCATTTCAATCTCTGTCATACTAAGCTTATCACCCAACCAAACTGCATCTTTAATTACAAGAGAGTATTTAGCTACCAATCCCAAATCATTCACACTACTATTTTGAGTCGTATAACTAACACGAGACGACAACTGATCCGATATCAACAATTTCCGTCTTTGTGAAACTAATAATGAATTATTATTATAAACATTACAATGATCTTTATCTTTTGGATATGAAAGTTGGGACTGTTTGTAGGATTTTCGTCGACCTAAACAACAGAATATGATTATGATTGTGATGAAAATTATGAATAAAATAATGCATGATGCAATTAGAATCCATAATTTCAGACCGAAAATTGGAGTTGGTTGGAAGAGTAGTTTCTTTAGAAACGAATAGTATGGAATTTTCATTTTGAAAAGAGAAATAGAGAGAGTTGTGACGAATGTGGACTGTTAAAGTAGATTAGTAATACTGAATCATATGTTTGAATTTTAAGTTTAAGGAGAAAGATATAGTATGAATTTAAACTAAAATTTGGATTCTAAGTCTACTAACTACCCACTAGAAATGAGAAACCTGCAAAATTTATGGTTGGATATATATATTAATTAGATCTTCTAATATCACATAACATCTTATAATATCCAATTATATAGCATATCTAATTAGGTAATCTATTATCTTATAATATCTAATTATATAACCTAATTTCTTATCATGTACTATCCAATTATTTAGTATAATATATATCTAATTATGTAGCTTAATACCCTATAATATCTAATCATGGAGCATAATACCCTATAATATCAACTTATGGAGCATAATATCCTAATATTCTAATACGCGGTTATCCATTTAATTGGGGGAATGGTTATCGATTTTTTTTTTCTTTTCAAAAAATTAATATCAACTTATGTCGCATAATATCCTAATATTCTAGTATGTGGTTAAATCCATTTAGTTGGAGAATGATTATTGATTTTTTTCCAAAAAAAAATTAATATCAACTTATGTAGCATAATATCCTAATATTTTAATACGTTTTTATCCATTTAATTGGGAAATGGTTATCAATTTTTTCTCTTATTTTTATTAAACTTATTGATATAATGCTATCAACAGGGTAAAAAGCCTATATCCTTGCTTATCGAACAAATCGAGTGTGATAATCCTACTGTGAATTATTATTTTTATTTAGAATTGCCTATTAATGAAAATAATTGAATTTGTAACATAACACACTGACAGACGCATAGTGACCAATACCATAAATGGCCTAATTTCAATACATTTTAAAAAAATTATATAAAATTTATAATAAAAATAACACTTTAATAATATTAAATAAAATTCAATTTAACAAAATTCTATATTAAACGAATTTAAATAATTATAAATCACTTTGAACATTAAATTTAAAATAATAAAATAAACACTTTTTCAATAGTAAAAAATATAAATTAAACATAATTATTATTTTTATGAGTATAAATTTTAAAAGAAATTTTCACTTTGTTTTTTGTTAAATAACTTTACTTTGTGTCTGTATAGCCAAAGCCTATTAAAAAGACCCTATAACAGGCTTCTGTATTGTTAAAACTGCCATATTATAAATCTGGAGTCCTATAAATACAAAAGCAAACAGTAATCTGTTCCTTATATTTATATATTCCCAGATATTCTCTCCAAAGATCTCTCATTTCTGTATTAGACCAAATTTTGTGGGGAAAATTGAAATCCAAGTAAAATGTGTTCTTCTCAACCTCAGTGTAATGTGTCTCAGCTCAAATAATTACTTGTCTATGGCTACCAAAACTGCACTGGCTCCCTCAAGCACAATTGCTCGACAATGCCAGGATTAAGACTTTTCTTAATTGGATGCAACTTGATCTCATAAAGCTTCGGCCATAATTTTCCCGTCACTGCCAAAATTTATGGATTTATATACAAATATCACTTACAAATTTATGAGGTTGGTCCCAAAGACAATGCTAATGGCAGAAAAGAGAAAAGGAAAGACTATTGAAAGGAAAAGCTTACCAAAAATACGGTTAGTTTCACTATCCCATGCAATGCCATTTAGTACATCAATATCCTGAAAGGTGAAAATTTTAAAAATAGTTAGCAAATGCAACCAAAATAACTTAGAAAATAACAAAAATATAATACCCTTAAAATTTATAACAATAAAAATAACACCAAATATTTTTGATTAAGATCAAATTAGACGGAATTCAATATTGAATTGATCTAAATGGGATGTAATTCAACTTGAACGGCATTCAATGTGAAATGAAAATTTAGATATTTTTTAATAGTAAAAATATATGAGTTGAACATAAGTGTTGTTATTTTTGTGATTTCAAGTTTAAAGGGTGTTATTTTTATTGTTTTTTTCTGGTTGCATCCAAGAATGTAACTATCATTTTCATCAAAGCATAGTTTTTGGGTTGATAGCTTACATTGTACCCATCAGTTATCAGTTGCTCCCTGCAATATACACGGCACCAAGATTAGTCATGATGCTTCATGAGCATGAAGCACAGAAACAAACTAAATGGACTATAAAGACAGAAAATTAGAACCTTAAATGTTGAAGGAGAATCCACCCGACCACACTGCCATCTTTGTGTGAGATTCTAGCAATGCAATCTGTCTACATGGTAACCGTACATTAGTAACTTAAAAGCTGTGGTAAGGCAATATAGAACGCTTCAGTAAATAAATTCTAATCTATGTGTAACTGCAGATACTTTCTATCAACAATGCTTCTGTGAAGTCATAGCTATCCATTTCAATGCTGATATTTATTGAATACTCCATTTACATTGTTAAGTGACAGAACACGCATACATGAAAGATACTTTTGACTCATAAAATTCAACCGAAATATTAAAGTGAATTGCCTCTATAAAGTAGTAATTGTCAAATAAAACCAATAGGATATTTTAAGGAATAACTAAGGGGGAGAATTGCCATGAGTTATCACTCACAAGCAAAATTTTACATGAATATGCGGCAGGGTATAAGAGACTTTCCATTTTCTTTATTTTGGATTCAAATTTACTAACATCGATATTGTACCATCTCTGTTAATAGAAACACCAGATAAACTTTTTAGGTATTGTTCATATAAAAAATGTATCAAGAGTTCTTAACTGCCATTCGTAGGGTGGCATATTGTACTTCACCAAAAAAATGATTCAGCACCACCAAAGTTCAACAGAAAAAATAAAGAAATTTTAAAAAAGAACTAGTACAAAATCTCTTACCTGCCATACATTCGCCCACACTTCACTGTTTATAAACTCGAGCTCATTGAGGTTGTGGACCTCATGACCATTGAATTTTACTGTATGTTTATCAATGACTGCATAAAAATTAGAAAAACAATAACGAACTGGTTAAAAAGTCAGGAAAATCAAAATTAAACCTCTCCCATATACTAGAGGATAAAGCATTAGAAGTGAACAACTTTAGGATGTGATCGACAATCCACAATATTAATTGGAAAGAGAAGAACAAAACATCCAGATCAAAGGAATAAACATGAACTGAAAAGAAGTTTCTAGCAGAATTTTAACCTTTAAATGATTGTGGGTCCATTTTGTACAGTATTGAGCTCCCATCACTCCCAAACAACACTTTTCCATCAGTTGCTAGTCCCCACCCATCTGGCATCTGATGAGTAAACTTCACAAACTGCATTATAAGCAGCCATGCAAGTTATGACGTATCCAAATGCCACAAGTTTTTCAACAATTCAACAAACGTAAGGAAAGGGGGGTAAAAACTTAAACAGCAATGTCATGTTAAAGAATGGAAAATATGGTAAATTACAAAACAAAAATTAGCCCCATATGAATAAATCATTATATGATCAATATTCTATTAAATCATTAAATAAGAAAGTTGGTTTATTTTGTTGTATTGTTTGGACCACACTCTGATGCTTTATAAATTCAGCCTCAATAGTACTTTGCCCTACCCATATGATTAAGTCATTGAAGTAGCTACTTTAATAAGCCACTGTATTATGATAATAAGTAAAATAATTGACAAAGGAATGATGGAAAAGCACAAACTTTGCTTAAATTTTTTCGGTCATATATGAAACCAGTTTTCTTCAACCAAGTTAATTGGATCAGCCTACAGAGGAAAATATAAGTAGTATATTAGCATTTTAGAGTGCAGTAGTTTTCAGTGTAATATGCATAAATGCATAATAAACATATAACCAACAGTTGAAAAAATTGCTAGTATGTATGAATTCTCAGCAATCAGTTCCATTTTCTAATTAAGAGAACCAAATGCAATAAATTACTGCATACAAACCTTTCGCCAATCAGAGTTAAACCTTCACCAAAATAAGATCCGTCCATCTTCTGCAGAACCTCAACCTGCAATACCCACATAAATACAATCTTTTAAAAATTAGGCTTGTTGAAATGTCAAATCGAGAATTAAAGCTCAGTCTTGTTATATTTTTTAGTATCTGCTACCGAGTCACAGAACATGGTTCATGCAGAAAATCAAATTATATCCGCAAATCTTAATAATCAATCATAGATCAAGTTGCTACAATGTATATCAGAAATTATCTCGCTCGAACCGAGATGCTCTAGCACTGCTTCCTAGGAACATTACCTTGCCGGTTCGAAGAGCTACCTTTCTCACTGATGACTGAAACAATCAAACGACAAAATCAGGAAGTTAAGATGAAACCCTGAACTAGCTTAATTTTGCACAAAGGAAAAATCTCTTGCAACAGAAAGAATTGATTAACTTTAAGTTACCAATCAATAAAATAATCATATTACGACATCTGATATAAATTTGATGTCAATAATAAAAGAAGGGTGAACAAACCCGCCCATTGAGGCCAGTTGACTCAAACAGCGTATCATTTCCATCATAAAGAAGTCCCTGAAGACAAGAAAAGCATGAGTTATCGTGAAATAACATCAGATGTTCACTACATGAGAAGACTATAACTATGAATCTGTGATAGTTCATAATGTATAAATTAGTTGAATTTGAGACTTCCAAAGATGTTCACAAACATGAATTTATATATATATATATATATATAAGATGAAGAACCAATGAACAATTAGAGAAACAAGTGACCTGAGTGAAGGCTCCAGGGTCATGAGAAAACTCATTGATGATCTCGATTGAGTAGATTTTGGTGGACAAAATCGTAGCAATGTCGTACTTGAACTTCCACCACATGTTGTATGAAATGCCCAAAAGAAAAACGACGGTGAGAGTGAGAGTAATTGATAAGATCACAGATATTTTCCGGTAACTCGGGGGCTTGGGTCGAGAAGCCATGGGAGTCAAAGGCTTAGGGTTGTGGCTGGATAACTTGGATCGCTGGTTATTGAGCTTCCTTCTAAGCGATCCAGTGGCCATGGAATTGAAGATTGGATATTACATGGGTTGGAGAGAGAGCTAGGCGAACCAAACATCAATCGTTTCAGACGAATGTGATTTTGGATGCTGGGTTTCGGCTTCGTTGGGACAGTGGGACTAACAACGCCAGGTGATTATAAGTATATTTTCAACCACACTTATAACAATAAATAATAATATCTAAAGATATTTAATTAAATACTATTAAATATTAAATAAATTTAAATAATTATTATTTAATTTAAATGATATATAATTGAATAATATTAAATATAAAATAAGAATTTGTTTAATAACGAAAATATTTAATTTTTTATGAAAAATATTATTTTTATAATTATAAATTTTAAGATATTATTTTTTTATTTTTTATTTTTTATAATATATATTGTTAAATTTTAAAAAAGTGTATAGTAGGTAATGTTTTTTCTTAACTTAAATTTGTATTTTTTTTAATATTATAAAAAATTAGTTTAATAAATTTCATACTTTATAATGCTAAAAATTTAATATATTTATAAGTACGGAAAATTAATAATAATTTATTATAATTTGTATTTTGGATTGAGTTTAAATTGAGAAAATTATTTTCTATATCTCTTACTATTGATAGGTGGGTACTTTTTATAAAAAAATAGACTCAATATCATATATCAATCATGTATTAATAATTTTATAATGTAATAGATAAAAACCTCAAAATTAATCAAATAAATAACGAGGTTTATAATTTAAAAACTTCATTTGAAACTCCTCTATTATTAAAGGTTGATAAAGACATTAAGTGGTATATCTTTTTGTGTAGTAGAATTATTAAAAAAAATCTTAAAATAGAAAATAGATTACAGTTATATTATTTTAATTGATATATCAATTTTTTATTTTTAATAAAATATATTATATTTATAGATAATATTATATCACATTAATTATTTTACAAAGTAAATTTAAAATACATATCATTTTATAAAAAATAAGAACAGAAGACGGTTTCTTTTTGCTCAAGGAAACATAAAAGATACTATACATTTTACCTACGTGGCAAAAAGGTATTACACATCACTTTCTGGAGTCCTAATATTTAGGATTCCGGCCTTGTGTCCACGACAAGATTATTTAAGAAAACAAACTCACACTATATACCTCATAACGGATTATTTCACAATGATGAGTTATTGGAAACTTATTATGTATGCTTTAGGTATATAGTGTAAGAGTTTGAATTGACATTTTTTTTTAATTTCCTCCTCAGCCCTCAACCTATATTTGAAGGAGGATACAAAACTTAACGAGAGTATGCGACTGAAATATTTAGACAATTTTATTTGTTAAAATTATTATTTAATTTTTAAATAAATAAATCATTAAAATAAAAATTTATGGATATATTTATTTCAAAACTATATTATGTATTTAATTTAATATTATTAAAATACAAACTTTTATTACTATAAAAATAACACATAAATAGCTTATTTTGTATTTAAAAATAATTATTTATTATTAACAGATAATAAAAAAAATTACTGATTATTAGTTTTATTATTTAAGAAAAAGTTCTTATATATACCAAACAATAACAAACAATCTAAAGATATTTAATATTTTTATTTTATGTTAAGTACATATCTTCTGTCCTCGTTCCCTCTTTGGCCTCTTAATAGAGTGGTGGTGGAAAATTTGAGTTGGTGATTCTATTTGGCTGACTTATTTTTTATTTTTCAAATGACACCATGTCATTTGATCACATGTCCCTAATTTGACAATTAACCATACATCGTGAATATTACATTACGATTTCAATTATATGTTATGCCTTTGAGGAAAACTAATATACCTAATAAATATATAGATAAAAATAATTAAAAAAATAAATTTATTATATAAAAATTAAATTTTATCAAATATTAATGACCAACAAAATTAAATAATGAAAATAAATAAGATATTTGATCATTTAAATTAATAACATTCTTTCAAAGTGATTACCTAATAAAAAAACAAATAAAAAGAAAAAATATAATTCCTTCGAATCTATTATCATATCTTATATATCTAATTTGTATATTTTTATTAAAAAAATAATTTAAATTTTTTATATTAAATATTATTTAATTAAATTTCTTAATTTAACTTAATATAATTACATTCATTTGGTCTTGAGCTGATTTAATTAAATTATTTTAATATTTTTTTATGTGATTTTGTTTGTTATAAATATCGGGAAAAAACAACATTGCCTCACTCTCTTATACCAAAATAGTACAAGCACAGGTGTTCCTTTTAATTTCAAGCGAAGAACCTTTCCTTTCTTAGACACCCCTCAGTTTTTATTTCCTCACACTTTTTTTGTTCCCAAACACGCAATCCGTATCAAGCCCTGCACATTTCAACACACATTTTCTTGTGAGAATCCTACATTGGAAAATGTTGCATGTTTTGTTCCTAATCTCTTGTGCGTATAAATAAAAGCAAAGAGAACCGACTTTACTTTGTGAAATTTTTTGTGTACAGAGGTTTTCATATTCTAGGGCTTTGAAGGATGGATTGAGAGATGATGTAGCTTTTGTTCTGATTTGAAGTTGTTTAGACTTGAGATTTTTGGACTATGAAACCTCAAACAGATTTGAGGAAATTTCTGGAGAGAAAGGATCATAGTTTACCCCGACAATCTGAAGTGAACATAGAAGATGATTACAAGTAATTTATTCATCTTAATCGTTCTTCTAAACACGTGGTATCATATTTTGTAATTTAGAGTTAGTATCTTGATGCTATACTTAAATGTTCTAGTTACAAGTTCATTATATTATCTACTAACTAGTATGCACTACAGAACCATATTTATTTATGCGTTAAGGAAATGGAAAAACTATAAAATGACTAATGAATCTCATTATGATTGCTATTCGTCACTTATCTGAAATTAATTTTCTATCTTATTTTATTTTTTAAAATTAAGTTTAATCATATGCTATAATTCGAATTTTATTTTTAAATTTTTAGAAGAAAAATATTTATTTTTCTTCCGATATAAATAAACATATATTTTTTTAATATCGTATAAAAATAAACATGTGATATTTACGTCGAAAAGTTAAATGCGAAATTATGTTGAATAATTGAATCATTTATATATTGGAGAGATAGTGAATTTTTTTTTAATTTTTTCAAAAGTCTGTACAAAGAGTTCTGGAAGAATACTGAGCTGTTTGGTGTTCAATTGTTTGATCAGAAAATCAAGAATTTCTTATACACGGGATTTTCTATTCTCATTGGCTCTGCTGGATAAATGTAAAAAATTGCCTGAACTAATTGAATTGATTTTAAGGTAAATAACCACATACTTCCTAGTCTTGAATTTAGTGTGCTATGAAATTACTTTCTTATATGAATCTAAGGTTCTAATCCAATTATTGTTCTGGAACAGAGAATTTGATGGTATTCGTGATGGTTCATCAACAAATCGTTGTGATTCAGGTGTGTTGTTGGTTCTGCTAGGAGGTTATTCTGTTGAACGTTCTACGACATTTGTACTTTCTTGAGTATTCTAGCATTTTGAGTTAAACAATTGACAATGCTATATAGCAGGGGTGATTCTCTTCCACGATTCACACGGCTTTAAAAATTTTCCTCATATTATTAACTTATCTAGAAACAATAAATAAAAAATAGAAAAAGGAAAATCAGTTATTGGATAACATTGAGCCGTGCTTGAATTCAAGGAACGTAGCCTAAGAGTTATTCTTTTGGTTTTATTTGAGAGAAGTATTTTGACTTTTGTGATGATGAAAGAAACACCGTAGAGCTGTGTCTGTTTATGCTAGCTACCTTGGCGTCACTTTGGATCGGTTCATAATTGTGGTCCAAAAGTATGAGCAGTGCATCAAATTCACCAGTCATTAATAAGGTGAAGTTTTCGGCCCTAAGAAGCTTGTTTTCGAGAAGCCAGTGGATTAGAAAATAATTGTACAAAACTATGTGTAAACACTTCCTATTATCCATTATTTTGTTTTGTAAGAAGTTTTGTTTAGCAATCCATTAAGATTCTGAATATTATGTCATAATTTATGTCCACTCCACTGAGTTATGGAATGGTACAAACAATACTAATCAAGTCACATTTGTTGCTGTTGAATATTGGCTCTAAAAGTAACAAATTAGTGGCATAATTTGGAGAAATTAGTGGCCTAATTTGTGGCCTAATTTGTGGCATGATTTAAGGAAATTAGTGGCATAATTTAAGGAAATTAGTGGCCTAATTTAAGGCTTAAATTATGGCACAATTTAGGGAAAGGGAGTCTTGCTTCATCTATAAATAGGGAAGAGTTCATGCATTGAATAACAAGGCAAAAATCAGAAAAATCAAAGAGAGCATAAGCAAACTCAAAGAGAGAAAATACTTGTGAGTTTGAGAGTTTTCTATAAATTTGGGGAAACACTTGAGAGATATTATTAGTGAGGAAATACGTATACGTATTACGTATATTTCCTACTCGGTTCAAATAATATCTGCTGCCTCCCGTGGACCTAGGCGAATTAGAACCACGTAAATTCTGTGTGTTCATTTTATCGCTTTGATATATTCATACACCGCTATTTATTGCTTCCGCCCACAACAAATTGGTATCAGAGCCAAATATAGCAGTATTATATATCAAATCGAAGCTCTCGACGAGACGAACACAACGGTGAAAGAATCGCTCAAATCGGAAGTCAGAATCGCCGCCAGAAGCTGCCGGAGTGTTGCTGCCAGCACTGACTCAACTCACCGAGTTGGACCGAGTCAACTCAGTCACTAGAGATATTTGGACCGAGTTGGTCTATTTTTCATCCGTTTTCAGCTGAGTTGGATCTATTCCTAGCTAATTGGACCATTCCGGATTCAACTGCGAACTCCGTTTTTTCAAATAAGGTATAAAATTTGGAAAAAAAACACTGTTTTAAGTTGTAAGTGCAAAATTTCTATTATCTGCTTGTACTTATGGCTGATAAAAGAGAGATCGAAGAAGGTGAATAAGCTGACCTTAGAATTTCTGTCAAACCAAGTTGTTCTACTCGAAGAACTATGTTGTCCAACGCAAAGTTCGAGGTGGAGAAATTCGACGACACCAATAACTTTGGCATGTGGCAATGTGAAGTATTAGATCTATTATTTCGAGAAGGATCTAATATAGCCTTGGAGACTGTGCCGAAGATTATTCAAATGAAGATTGGAATTATGTCAACCGACAAGCTTGTGGCACAATTCGACTGTGCTTAGGAAAAGATCAGAAGTACTTTGTCATGAAAGAGAATGTGGCTGCAGTTCTCTGGAAGAAACTAGAGGACAAGTACATGACGAAAAGTATTGAGAACAGACTCTACTTGAAGAAGAAACTTTTCCGTTTCCAAGACAAGAAAGGTACCACATGATTGAGCACTTAGATAATTTCAATAAAATTTTGGCCGATCTACAAAATTTAGATGTTGAAATTATCGATGAAGATAAAGCTTTGTTGTTGCTGAATTCATTACCTGAGAGCTATGAGCATTTAACCACAACCCTGTTATATGGAAAAGATGAGGTTAAGTTCGTAGATGTTTCAAATGCTTTGGTAAATAATGAGTATCGAAAGAAGGACCAACATGATCACGGAGACTCGAATATCGAAGCATTGACGGCGTGAGGTAGGACGAACAACAAAAAATGTGGTGGATCAAATAATAGGGGGCGATCCAGATCAAAGTCCAGGGGAGATTCATCCAGAAGACGTCCTGCAAAGGATGAGTGTGCCTATTGTCACCAGAAAGGGCATTGGAAGAAAGATTGCCCAAACAAGGACAAGTCAAATGCAAATGTTGCACAGAAGGCCAATGAAGATGAAGAATCAGCCTTTTCAGTTTCATCATCAAAAACCTACTCAGATAAGTGGATCCTTGATTCTGGATGTTCTTATCATATGTGTCCAAACAGACATTGGTTTTCAAGTTTTGAAGAGCTCGATGGAGGAGTTGTGCTTATGGGCAACGACAATGCCTGTCAGACAAAAGGGATCGGAACAGTACGACTAAAGATGCACGATGGTATAATCAGACGACTTACAAATGTAAGGTATATTCCTGACCTAAAGAAAAACCTTATTTCTTTAGGTGTTCTAGATTCTAATGGTTACAAGGTAACATTGGAAAATGGAGTCTTGAAAGTTGTACGAGGTGCATTTGTAGCGATGAAGGGTACTCGGAAGGCGAACTTGTATTTCCTAGATGGGAGTACAGTTACAGGAAGAGCAGCTGTCTCAAGTAGTTCTGAAGAAAAGACAAATGATTCTTCCGCACGTGGCACATGCGCTTAGGGCATGTCGGTGAAAAGGCTTTGTAAGGCTTAATGAAGCAAGGTCTTTTAAAAGGTGCCAAGACTGGAAAGTTTGATTTCTGCGAGCATTGTGTAATGGGAAAACAAACAAGAGTCAAGTTCGGCACTGCCATTCATCGTACTAAGGGATCTCTTGATTATATTCACACGGATGTCTGGGGACCTTCAAAGAATGCTTCACTTGGAGGTAAACGCCGGTTTGTGACTTTTATTGATGATTTCTCTAGATATGTCCGGATATACACTATGAGTCACAAAGATGAAGTTACGGATATCTTTCTTAAATGGAAGAAAATGATCGAGACTCAGACAGGCAGGAAAATTAAAAGGCTCAGATCTGATAATGGTGGCGAGTACAAATCAGATCCCTTCTTTAAAGTTTGTCAAGATGAAGGGATAATCAGACATTTTTCAGTTCCTCGTAGACCACGTGAGAATGGAGTTGCGAGAACGAATGAATTTTACTTTGGTTGAGAAAGTTCGATGTATGCTATCTCAATCCAAATTGAACAAGGCATTTTGGACTGAGGCTTTGTCATATGCAACTCATATAGTCAACAGACGTCGTACGACTGGATTAGATGGAAAAACTCCTAAATAGGTATGGTCTGGAGAACCTGCTACTGATTATGATTCATTGCGAATATTTGGATGTCCAGCATATTTTCATGTTAGTGAATCCAAACTGGATCTTAGAGCAAAGAAAATTTGTTTTCTTGGGCTTTAAGGAAGGAGTTAAAGGATTTCGACTTTGGTGTGGTGAATCCAAGAAGATCGTCTTAAGCCGAGATGTTACATTCGACGAGTCTGTTATGCTGAGACAGACAAATTCAGAGAAAGAGAATGAAAGTCCAAATACTCTTTCTAAGGTGATGCTTGAGACTCCAGAAGATCCAGAAAAGATTGCACCGATTACCGATCGTGGTGAAGATGAAATTGATGATCAAGAAGAGATCTCAGTTGAGGTGGAGGTTCTCTCACCATCACCACCAATCAATCAACAGCCAGAATCTATTGCCACTACTCGACCGAGAAGGGAGATTAGAAACCCTACCAGATCCACAGACCTGGTAGCATTCGCACTTCCAGTAATTGATGCTGATGTCTCATGCACTTACAGAGAAGTCATGCACAGAGTTGATACTATGAAGTGGAAGATGGCAATGGATGAAGAGATGAAGTCTACACACGAGAATCGGACTTGGGAGTTGGTTCAACTTCCCAAAGGAAAGAAAACTATTGGTACTGAAATGGGTCTATGCGAAGGAAGGTGTTCTGGTAAAGACAATATCGGATACAAAGCCGACCGGTAGCAAAAGGCTATGCTCGAGAAAGAAGGAATAGACTACAATGAGGTATTCTCACCGTTGTTAAGCATTCATCTATTCAGATACTATTGGCTTTGGTAGCACGGTTTGATCTCGAGTTAGCTCAACTTGATGTCAAAACGACTTTTCTCCACGGTACTTTGAACGAAGAAATCTACATGTCTCAATAGGATGGTTTCAAAATTCGGGACGAGAGAATTGGGCTTGCAAGTGAGCAAGTCAATTTACGGTTTGAAGCAATCACCGCGACAATGGTACAAGCGCTTTGATAGCTTCATTAGAAAGCAGTACACACGCGGTCGGTTTGATCACTGTGTATACTTTCGGAAACTCCAAGACGGTACCTTCATTTATTTGCTCTTATATGTTGATGATATGTTGATTGCATCTAAGAGCAAGGTGGAGATCGACAGATTGAAGACTCTGTTGAGTTCAGAATTTGAAATGAAAGATCTTGGAGAAGCTAAGAAAATTCTTGGGATGGAAATCACAAGAGATAGAGTTACAAGCACAGTCTGTTTGACACAGACTCAGTATCTGAAGAAAGTACTACAAAGGTTTGACATTGATGAAAAAACCAAACTAGTAAGTACACCGCTTGCTCCTCACTTTCAATTGAGTGCATTGATGTCACCTAGCACCACCGATGAGAAGAAGCAAATGGAACGTGTTCCATATGCAAATGCTGTTGGTGCCTTGATGTATGCAATGGTTTGCACCAGACCTGATATTTCTCACGCTGTTAGTATGGTGAGTCGGTACATCCATAATCCCGATAAAGGACACTGGCAAGCAGTGAAGTGGATTCTACGGTACATCTATGGTACTGTGGATATTGGTTTGAAGTTTGAAAGAGACAAGACTGAAGGCAAACAACTAGTTGGATATGTGGATTCTGACTATGCTGGAGATCTGGATAAGCGTCGATCTACAACTGGTTATGTGTTCACAATGGCAGGAGGACCAGTTTGTTGGAGATCAACATTGCAGTCAACTGTAGCTTTGTCTACTACAGAGGCAGAGTATATGGTTGTAACAGAAGCATTCAAAGAAGCTATATGGCTTCTCGGGTTGACTAAGGATTTGGGTATTGTTCAGAAGAACGTGGAGGTTTTCTGCGACAGCCAGAGTGCCATTTGTTTGGCAAAGAACCAAGTTCATCATGGTCGTACCAAGCACATCGATGTTCGATTTCATTTTGTTCGAGAAATCGTCGATGAAGGAAATGTTATACTCTAGAAAGTCGGAACTGCAGATAACCCCGCAGATATGCTTACAAAGGTGGTTACAGGGATCAAGTTTCAACACTGCTTGAACTTGATCAACATCTCTCGAGCTTAGAGCGCCTAGGGCACATTTGGAGGCAGCGTTATGAACTTTTTCGCCAAGGTGGAGATTGTTGAATATTGGCTCTAAAAGTAACAAATTAGTGGCATAATTTGGGGAAATTAGTGGCCTAATTTGTGGCATGATTTAAGGAAATTAGTGGCATAATTTAAGAAAATTAGTGGCCTAATTTAAGGCTTAAATTATGGCACAATTTAGGGAAAGGGAGTCTTGCTTCATCTATAAATAGGGAAGAGTTCATGCATTGAATAACAAGGCAAAAATCAGAAAAATCAAAGAGAGCATAAGCAAACTCAAAGAGAGAAAATACTTGTGAGTTTGAGAGTTTTCTATAAATTTGGGGAAACACTTGAGAGATATTATTAGTGAGGAAATCTGTATCTGTATTCTGTATATTTCCTACTCAGTTCAAATAATATCTGCTGCCTCCCGTGGACCTAGGCGAATTGCCGAACCACGTAAATTCTGTGTGTTCATTTTATCGCTTTGATATATTCATACACCGCTATTTATTGCTTCAGCCCACAACAGTTGCCTGATGTATAATAGTTCTTTTTTATTTGGTGTGTAATTATCTGTTCATTGGTACAGATATTGGAAGTTGTTACAACCTGCAGAACCGTTCGTGGCAAATCTCTCATCATGATGGACTTTTAGGTAGGGCTGCCTTTCCAAGAGCTGCTGTATGTGTTGTTCAGACTTCTACTCCAACAGCCGAAGAAAATGGTTATATACTCCATAGGAGTAAGGAACCTTATCGGCCTCCATGTCACCTTATTAAGGTCAGTTTTACCCTGTTAGATAAGTTTATACTAAAACAATAAATAACTTCAAACTTTACATTAGTAGAATACTCATTCAACTTCAAAGATTTAGATTATAAGTCACCAACTTACCATTGACATTTCTACCAGGTAGCAAGCAATTCACAGGAAAACAGCTATGACATATGTAATGATGAAACATTTGGTTCTTCAGAGCCTCCAAATAAAGAATGCTCAGAGGAAAAAAGAAGAAGAGGTAAACTACTAAATTTTGCTTTGTAGTCTACCCTGGAACTTTTTGTTTTTTTGGGAGGGTAGTTAGTGCTTTAGTGCTTGCTTGTTTAAGCATATCTGTTGAATATGATATTTTTAACTCAGCTATTTTTGAGTTGATGAGGAAAGAGCAGCAAAAAGTAAAGCGAGAAATGCCAAACAGACATTCAAATGAGCATAAAAGTAAAAGCAACCTGGATTTTCTCACAGCAGTGAAGGGTTCAACAAATGATAAGAAGCTGGCGAGCAAATGGAAAAATTTTAAAGAACGTGTGGCCTTTTCAGCTTCAAGTGGCAGTTCTACTTACAGTTCCGCCCCTCGAACTTCAACATTTATACATGCATCACTGACATCTTCTATGAGCGAATCAATCAAGAATGTTGAGAGAAAGTTCATATCAATATCGGTAACAAATTAATTAACTTCTTGATAATAATGCATATGTGGGATACGCATACTTGCATGAGATGTACATATAAATTTGTACTCCATTTTATTATCTTTTGATTCAATAAAATATTTGTGGAGAATTTCTCATTCAGCTGTACAATATCAATGTTATTATTATGTCAATTTGCATCGTAGTCTCTAGAGCTTTGTGCATTAAGAATGCTGGAGATGCTTGGAAGTATAACATTATGGATAACAAGATTTTGATCTCTTCAAGTTTGCGAAAAATGAGAATAAATCTTCAACAAGTAATGAAAATAGTAATATTTTAAAGAAGTGACCACTCTACCTTTGGTCACCGTTTTTTAACCGTGGCTAAAGGGTTACGACCACAGTTAAAAACCTTCGCTAAAAGGGTCTCATGTTGTAGCGGAAAGATTTTAAAATTAACTTCTCATGTTGTAGCGGAAAGATTTTAAAATTAACTTTATAATATAGCTTAGATGCATAAGAGGTTTCTCTCCCTTGAACTTTAAGCATTGAGAATTATACTGTATCTGTCTAGTGTCCTACAGAGTCTTAACCTCTTTGATTATTTTGTGCATGTAGCATTTTGATATTAGTCCAGATCACTCTAAGAGCCTCGCAATACATTCTCCTACGATGGCTAATCATTGTCTCGAAGATGGTACAGCACATGATGTCTCTTGTTCTCTTACTCTTTTACTATTCAATCAATGGCTTAAGGCCTCTGTCAATTAACTGATAAAACTTCACTGGTTATTACTACTTTGTCTAGAGAAGATATAAGTTATTTAAACTATTTCTTCGGAGGAAAAGCATGTTTTTATTTTCCTTTTTGCAATAAGAGGTCAATCCCAAAGACACTATCACACAAGCACTTTTTATTTGTCCCATTGTCTGCTATGGATGAAACTTCTGAGAACTTGCGTCACTGTCCTAAACCTGCTTTATTGCGAGGTATGTGTGCGAAAATGTTGAACAATCCATTGATCCAAAGACCAATAAAATTAGTTCATCAATCATTGTAGTCATGAAATAGATTGTATGAGTAATTTGCAATCAGCTGACGCATTATTTTCAATCTGCGGGGCAAATATTTAGAAAATAATGCCTTCAGAGACTTACAACTTCCCTTCGTAGTTGCAGAACATAAGTTGTCCCCTTCAACTATTGATGAACTGGTCAATCACGAAAGCACTATATCATTAAAGTTCTCAGAACAAAGGAAAACCAAGCAAAATCAATTACTATCCAATGCTTGCATGAGAAAGACCATCTCAGATTTTGATAAAGCCAATGTGACTGATCTTTGTTTGGATGAGGATAGTTTAATAACTTTTGATGACTACTTTCTGCCTGATGAGGATAGTTTAATAACTTTTGATGACTACTTTCTGCCTGATGAGGATAGCTTGATTACAGTTGATGACTCTGTATCTACACAAAATGGGAGTTCAATTAAAGATGATCCAAGCTCAAGTTCACTAATTGATTCCACCGGGAAGCTAGCTGATTTACATATCTCCAAACCCGAGACATGTACTCCATTGAATTTGAGAAATCTTACTCAACCAAAACAGCAATCACTATATCCTCGACCAGTTCAGTGGAGCTCCCAAATGGAACAAGTAAACTCACAAATGTACCTACAGAACCAAGCCCACCACCATATGTCAACATATGTACTTCCTGAAACTTTCCAGCATTATCATACCAACCCAGACATGTTATCTCCTGGAAATGCACCTCCTGGACTGCCAAGAGGTCTAACAGCTTATCTTCCCAATCAAGTGGTTTGTTATGTGCCGGACTTTACCTTAAACTATCAACAGCCATGTCATGGGTACCTAAGGAGGCCATATTCAGGTAAAGATGTTTCATGTCAATATGAGAAATGGTAGGTGCACTCACATCTGCACACAAACTAATCCTTGCATGTTACACAGCACCTACATATCATAAATTCTTAAATTTCTTAGGTGACACATGGCATATATGGTATACTGAGAGTTCAAATGTGTGTGCACACCTCTCTTTCGTCCAATAAAAATGGATCGAACCATCCAAAATTTGGAGTGTGAAATAAAGTACAATTTAATCTATTTTTTAAAGAGGTATACAAAATACTATTATTAATTAGACTAATTTATGGTTGACTTGATTCTAGCTGAGGTAAAATGTTGGTTGTTTTTTTTTTCTTTTTCTTTTTAAATAAACATCTTTACTAAATGCATGTGAATGACAATTGAAATGATTATGCTCTCAGGTGGTGTTCATGGCAACTATAACCAGGGATTAGGAGGAAAACAACCAACATTTTACCTCAGCTAGTTGTGGTGGCAGAATCTTCCACGAACAAGGCAAGGGATTATGGCGTCGATGAATTGATGGATGATTTTGGTATATGGATTATTCGCGTTAATCCATGTGGAGTTCAATTAGACTAAGTACGTGGTACGGTAAGATTAGGATATCTTGCACAAACTCCTTTCTTTTTTGTTGTTAATGAGCACTTGCTTCCATATATTACAGTTGTTGTAGATTGTTAAAGTAAATGACTTGCAATTACACATTCACAATTATGCAATTTTTTTAAATAACTATGATACGCCATACACACGTAATTGAGACTTGAACTTCAAACTTTTTACATGTTAAGTAGATTATCCTTACCACAAGCACCATTGCCGTTGCATCACCCTTAACTAGCAAGGAAAAAGTATTCATTAGACGGTTTTGTAACAAAAAGGAAAGTACATCCTTAGAGATGGTTGCACGCACAATATATTTTTCTAAGGTCAATTAGACTATTAGAGGAGTCAACTGGTTTAAGATATTTACGTGTGAAAAATAAAAAATTATAATTAATATAAATATTTTTTTGATGATATTTTTATAAAAGAGAGAAAAAAATAGTCTTTTAATTGTATTTTTCTGCATTATTTTAATTATTTTTAAATAAAAATATGTTTTTAGATAAACTCACGAATTGATTATTTAATATTTTTTATGTTTATTAACCACGGCAAGAATTAATAGGTTTTCAATCCTAACAAAGTAATAAAATTTTGATTTAAATTTAAAAAAATAATAAAAATAATACATTTAAAACTTTTAACAATAAAAATAATATTTTTTATGTTCCCTTCATATATTTTTATTATTCAAAAAATATATCATATTATTTCACTTTGAATGATGTCTAATCAATCACCGTTCATATTAAATTACGATTATTTAAATCCGTTCAATATTGAATATTTTTTAATTAAAACTTGATCAATATTATTGAAGTGTTATTTTTGTTGTTTTATATTTAGATATTATTTTTTTGTAATTTTACTTTAAATTTCCATCGACCAAAAGACTTTTGGAGTTTAAAAGAAAAATCCATGATACTAATAAAGCGTGTGCCAACTATCCTTGTCCTAATTGACAACGGTTTTGAATAAGAACTGGATATGATTTGTGGGAGCTTCGAATAGGTAACTCACGACATGGTAACTGAATATAAACTCCACCGGACATGTATTAGCAAAAGACAGCTACTTTGATTCATCGACAGAGATGAAACAGAAACCCTCATGCATTGTTACAGGTGCGTGGGTGAGTTTGAATTGTAGGAAGAAGAAAAAAAAGAAAGTAGCTGGACGCTACGTAATTCTACCATTTTTATTATGAATAATACACTCTGGATCTTTAGTACTTTCTAAGAAACATGCCCAAAATATATCACATGAACTTCATTGCCCGGCAGGAGGGTTGCAGAAATTACAGTTTTATCGTTTATGCTTGAGGGGTGAATAAGCCACAACCTACTGCGTAGCTCATCAGACGATGTTCAGTTCAATCCCACTGCTAAGCATTCAGATTCTAGATTTCATAAAAATATGCTATTTAAGCTCCCAATAGCAAGCCATATTTTATAAAAATTAGGGTAATATTTAATTACCTACACATGTTTTATAAAAATATTACACAGATTCGAGAATTGAATATACAGGAACCTAGCTCTCTACACAAGAGAGCAAACACAAAAGAGCCCTTTTAACCTTTTTCCTGTCATATATACAGGCAACCAGGCAATACTCGAATAGAAAATATATTGACATAAGTTTCGTCGACGGCTTGTAGCCCTAGTGCTGTGTACAATGATTGGACGCCCTTGGTTTGCTCTCTTCTCTCTGATCTTCACGATTCCCCTACCATCTATCTGCCCTCATATTCATCAATGTTGCGAGATCAGATAAAGTGCAAGCAAAGCCAAGAAGACAAGAAGAAAACTTACTGACTTCACGCAAGACTAAGCAACACTCCTGCATTGGTCCTCAGAAGTAAATATCAGTGTCACCCTAATTGGCTTTATCAGAATCGGTCTCATAGGATGAAAGCAATTTTCTCTGTAACAATGCAAAAGCAAAGCAAAGTGTGACATCAAAGGGGTAATAAAAATAACAAATTAGATCCCCTCATGTTTTCTAAACACCCAAATTAAGTCTATCATGTATACCAGGGATATAAGGTACATCTCAGCACAATTTACACTTACATGATCTTCAAAGTCGGGGCTGGTAAGGTTGATTGATAGATTTCTCATCAAAAGAAGCACCTGCATAGGATCAAAACTATAACAATGAATATGCTAAACGACTTTCAAATTACCAACAAGATCATGATTATTTTACTAGACCACTGAAAGTCTACAAATAAGATATGCTAAACGAAAATCAGAACTGCTTGCTGAAGACCATGTACATAATCACATCAAATAATCAATTGACAAAATTTCATTCCAAAAATTATCTAAATGTGTACCGTTTCAACATCAATACGATCCATTTTTTTCAATTTTTGCAGCTGACAAGTAGCATTCGGGTCAAAGACGCTGCCTATGAAGCTATACACTTGAGCAAAGTCAGGCAAGACTGCATCAAAGGGAGAGACAATTACGAGGGTCAACAATAATAAAAAACAATTAAAAGTAACAATTGTATTAGGAAAAAAAAGTATTGAAATATGCAAGTCCAACACCACTTTAGAACAAGTCTCTCAAATTATCAAATAGAAGCATCACATTGATAAACTATAGTACCAAGATCTTAAAAATAACAGCAATTAATGTTAACTTGATAAAAGGATCCTACAAAACCAATGCAGCTAATGTTACACTATTTTACAGGTAGTTCATCATCCATCTCAATGATGTCGATTTTTCAAAATAAATAAGACAAGTTTATTAAGTATTGATGGTCATTTTTCCTAAAACCTTAAACCATAGGAGTCATGTACTCATGCAAATAGGTTTGGTTGTTAATTTGTAAAAAGAGGATTAAAAACAGTCTGCAGGCAAACCGATAGCACTAATATATAAGAATAGAAATCATACCTCTCAGTTGATGATTGTAATTCCCTTGATCAGCTGTTTCACCAAGAGATTGTGCTATTGGAGTACTTTCAGTGCTACTGCAACATTTATTTGCCAAAGTGGGCACTACAAAACATATACATATGTCACTTAAACAACAACTTAACAGATGAAATAATTGATACCAACTTAGATCAAACCAATTCTAATCAAATTTGAATTATTTAATAATCAAACCTTTTGTCTCATGCGAGATATTGACTGTTTGTACTGAATTATTTGCCCATGAGGATATAGAAGCACCGGCAGTAGGGCTCCTTAGGATTGATGAGGAGTCTGGTATTTGAACAATCCCAGGCTCAAGTAAAGCAGAAGACTGGAAAGAACCCAACACCTGGGGGGTTGTTGATCCTGCTGGAGCTGACAAGAGAAAAAAAGATAAATGAACAAGTTGCAGTAAGCACATGCCCCAAAAAATGCACAAAAAAGACATACCTAGACCACTTTTTGACGCTTTTTGGGGATATGGATGAGCAGCTTTCCGTTTGGGCCGAGGTGGAGGTAGATGCTCGCTTGTCCCGTTCTTTTGAACCTTATTAAAATATTTCTGGGCATGACTGCGTATCTACGAAAAATTATAGTTCTTAAGGGTACAGCCATACTGGTACTAACTAATTTCTCCCATTTGAAATTAAACAAAAGATTACACAACCATATCAGCAAAGATAATAATTGCAGCAGCCAATAGCATAAGGAATAGATAACAGAATTAGGACCTATCTGAGCGTCACTGACATTAATACCTATGTTGACCTAGCTAGGTACAACGATACAACTATCTGAAACACAAACCTAATCTGGAGCTCTATTCTATATCATAGTTTTAGAAACAGTATTCTACCTAGTACCTTTCTGTGGGAATAAATGCAATGAACTTATAGAGTAGTCCTGGACATCATTCATGCAAGTTTAACAAACTAAACAAAATGCTTTCAAGCAAGCAAAATGAAGATTGGCAATCATCATAAAAACTAAAAAATGGGATTAGAAGGAACATAATTACAATCAAAATTTAACACAAAATAACACGCAAGTTTCAAGGATAATCAAAGCCTTATGAAACAGAATGAGGAAAAAGGGAAAAAGAGAGAATCCCAATCATTCATGAAGACAACCAGATTAGCATATTTTAAGCCTTAAAAATAACAAAATCAGGTAAACAACAAATTTATGCAATAAGGCTTACTTGTATAACTGTCTTCGACCCAACAAAAGCTTCAATCTTTTTCCAATCACGGTCAAAGCTGCATAGCATAAGATAAATAGAAATATTAACAAAGTCAGTAACAGCAGATAATCACAAGAAAGCATGCTCAGTAAAAATATTTTCCAGTAGACATAAAACACAATTTATCTTCAACCACATCCCTCTAGTTTTTTTTTTTTGGGGGAAAATTACCTAAAATAACACCCAAAAAATCATAACAGAAAAGATAGAATTGAGAGGGGTATGGGTTAGTGTTAGGGGTGAGAGTTTTGTTGTTGTTAGTTTTAGAGGTGTTATATTTGTTATTTTCCCAAATATTTACCTGCAGACATGTTACACAAATTCATCTTCATCCTCCGGAACTTTCAACCACATCCCTCTAATTTCTCTTAGCAAATAGACCCCCCATTAAAAAGCATCCAATTCCAACCATACCTAACATTAACATAACATCATCAAATTATTCATAAGCATCGCGTTTTTTTCCTTTTAATTTTTTCCATTTCCTTCAGTGTTTAAGCAAACAAATCTAAGTCCAAATAATTGAACCCAATTTGAAAATTCTAAAAACCCTAGCTGACAAAAAAATCCCATACTTCAAAGAATAACGCCGAAATGAAAATTTATATTAACTAATTAAATAATTGTACGCTTCATCTAGAGAAATGAAGTGTGAGTATGAAATTGCTGAAATTGTAAAAGAAAATAATAAAAATACAGTTGAAGGGCTTCGAGGAACTTGTCGTGCTCAGGGTCAGTCCAACTCTCTCTGGACTTGGTGATGGTGTAAGGCTTTCGGATCTTCTTACTCGGGTCATCATCCGACGAATTCGTCGACGCCGTTGTCGCAGTGGCAGTAACGGAAGCGAAGGGTCCGCCACCTGGTAAAACCATTTCGTTCGAATCCAAATAGAATCCCACAGTCGGGTTCGGGTTATTCGATACCATAGATCAGTATAAAATAATTCAGTCGACGGAAACAAGAGTCTCTAGTTCGGTAAATGCTGCAGTTCGTAGATAGTTTTTATTTTGATATAAGTTGCCGTCAATAGTTCAGTTCCGTCTTTATATATATGTGGAGGAGAGAATAGTTGTATGTTTGTTATTATAAATGTATTTATTTTTTATTGGTTGTTATACATAATTTAATTTATTTTGAAGTAATTATATAATGAATATCTGATAAATGATTTAATTTATTTTCAAGTAAAAGTATTAGATAATAAAGTTTCAGTGCATAAAGGATTTAGACACATCGATGGTTTAGATGTGTAATAAAATAAGCAAATAGTTGTTCGCCACGTTGTGCAAAACTTTACCCGGAAATTTACGAGATTGTGTGGAATGCATTAAATGTTACGGCAAAATAAACTGAAAAATTAGAAATAAAATTTTAGTGGTCGACGCCCAATCACGGTTTTTACACGGCCGCGTACATAATACCTTTTCTTGTCAAAAACACTATGGACTTTTATTGGGCCTGAAGATTGCGCTTGATGGAAATATTTTGGATGGTGTGGTATAATATTATTAATAAATAAAATAAAATTAATATAAATATATCTAATGATTATAATATAATTTTAAAATATATAAATATTTTATAAAAACTAAACAAAAATAACGAAGGAAAATAGTTAACTCTATGATACTAGCAAAATTATGATACATTTTTTTTAAAGTCACTTAAATTTTTAAAAATAATATATTAAATAAATACTTTAAATAATGTACGATAGTTATGTAAATATAACATGAATTAAAAAGTATTTAATATAAAAGATCCAAAATCAAGAAAATAACATTTTAAAAAAATATCAGTCAAGTTACTCCTGTGACATCTTAATATGCGTTTAATTCCTCAAATACAAAAAAAAAAAGTGTATTATAATCCTTTAATTTTAAGAAAATTAATTATATAAAAATAAATAATATTATTTTAATAATTTTTTTATTCAAATATTAATTAAAACATGATTATTTAATGGTGATAAAATGAAAATAAATATGAAAAAATTTAAGGTATATTTATTTTATTATTTTATTAATTTTTAATTTTAATTAATTAATAATAATAATTTTATTAAAATATTTTTTTATTTTAATTAATTAATAATAATAAATAATATTTTAATAATATAATAATTAAAATAATATTATTTATTTTTAATTTACATATTTTTTTCAAAAATAAATGACTAAACAAAAATTTAAAATATAATAGACTAAAAGATTTAACTTTGATACGTTTGAATTCTAATATCTTTCTTTCCTTCTTTCTAATATTTTTAATACATAATTAAATTTATAATTATAAAAATAATATTATTTATATTTAATTTATAATTATATAAATAATATTATTTATATTTAATTTATATATTTTTTAGGATAAAAAAACTTTAACCCCATAAATATAAGATTTTTATCTATAATAAACATATCTCATTTAATACTTTAAAAAATTGTTTTATTACGTTTTAGTTTAAAAATAATAAAATCATAACTCATTAAATAATTTTCCGATCATATTTTTTTTGTTATTTTTTAACTCTCCATCCCACTAATTTCAACAACCCTATTTTCTTAAAAAATAAATATTTTTGTCTTTTTCTTTTCTCTCTTTTCCTAATTTTTAGCACCCTATTTTTTTAAAATATATTTATTCATTAAATTTTAATAAATAATAATTTATTTTTATTATAAATAAAAAATAATAAAATAATTTATATTTATATAATAAAAAAATATTTTTTATAACAAATAACTTATCAAAATTTTATTATAAAATAATTTAAAATAATAATAATAAATTATAAAATTTTAAATTATTAAAAATTTTACTAAATAGTTACAATAATTTTTATGAAAAATTATTAAAATTTAAAAAAATAAATTATTTAAGATTAAAAAAATTAAAAAATAGATTACATTGTAATAAATATCTCTAATATCATTATAATTTTAATTATTATTAAGATAATAAATATTTATTAACAATAATTATATTTAAGTATTAAAATATAATTAATTTAATATAATTTATATATTTTATTATATTAATAATAAAAATAATTATAACACAAAATTTATAATATAATGTTCTATATTTGTATTGTATCTTGTAAAAAATTAGATATAGAGGTTTCATAATTTTTTAATAATTTAATTATTTCTATGAATATTATTTTTTATATCATAATTATAATTATTTATTAAATATAATTATAATTATATTTAATAATAATAATAAGATGTATTATATTATTTATAAATTATTAAAATATTTAGCAGTATAAATTTATATTTATTTTATTTTTTAAAATAAATTTTTTAATATATGATATGATAAAAAAGATTTATGTATTTAAAATTAATTATAAATTTATAGGATGTTAATATATTTTATGTTTATAATAATTATGTTATTTAGAATGAAATTAATATATATTTTCTTTAAATAAAATTGATTAAAATTTTTGCAATATTGACTATTTTTTAAAAAAATTCTGTTCATTTTTAAACTACGTGGTTGATTGCTCTTATATACAAAACCCCGTAAATACACCGTTTGCTTCAAACATTCAATTTCCCGTTAATCGAAGAGTTAATATCAAAGAAAATTCGTAGAAAAGGTAAGTCAGAATGGACGATGTTGATCGATTATTCGAGTGCTTCAAGTGCGGTATTTCTCCTCCGCGTAAGTTGTCTCATCCGTTACTCTTACCTGTTTGGTTTCCGAGGAAAAATGAGGGAAAATAATAGAACCGAAGAAGATTATTGAGAGAAGTGCCCAAGATTATTACCGTGACTTGCAAGCCCAGCAAAAGGTTTCTTATTATCTATGGATTTTTCTTGGATTGTTTGAGTTTTTTAGGATATGCTGAAATCAGGGCTTCAGTTGAGATTTATTTCACAAAATCGCTTCATCTCAGATAGATTCGACTTTTATTACTGTATTATGGATTATAATTTTTTTTCCCGATAGTAAGCTGCGTTTTGAATAAACAAAATTCAATGTGGTGCAAGATTTATTTGGTGATCATTGATTACTTCTCTTATCTTAGTTTATTGATTAATTGGTGAAAATAAATCGGAATTGGGAATATTATTTCGTCCATACTCGAAGATTTTATATAATGGGTTTAGCTCCTGAAGTAGTGATTTACGAGATGATTTAACATGTAAGCCATATGTGAGGTAACAGTTTCTGTATTTATAAATGGTCTAATTTTAACATTCAAATCATGCTACATTGCCCTTTTGATTACTTTGTAATGATCAGAACAGCTTTGGTCTCTCCACATTTTACTTTTAGTATTTTATTATAAGACTTTGCTGAGAAGGCTCAAGTGGATGAAGAGAAACTAAAATTGTTTAGATAAAAATATATAAAGCTTATGTTTTAAGTTTCTGATTCTCATTGCACGTATATTTTCTGCACATACTATTATGTGAGACTAAAATGTAATGATTTTGTTTTCTTTTCTTTCATTCCGTTTAAAATAAATCTTTTATTGAGAAAAAAAGTTCGAAGAAATGACTATGATTTCATGTATTGTAAATTTGTAATTTCTCTGCACATTTCTTTGGTTTTGATTGCACAAAATCATTTCTTGATTTTATTGCGTTACAGAATCTGCCTTAAGGGATAGAAAAAGAAGAAAGACCCTATTGAAGCAAGCAAGAACTACAAATGGTTCATCTGCACAGAAAAGGCAGGAAGAAGCAGGAGACAGGCTACTTTCTGCCGAGAAGGTATTTACTTTCACAAGGCTTTTGGTCATGCTTTAATGCTAGGTCTTCCCAATTTGTTACTTGTACTCATTGTTACCCCTCATCAGTGTAGTCAATTTATTATGTTAAGAGATAAGCTTAAATAGATGTGGCCTTCTGAAGAAACCAATCCAATGTTAGCCTTCAGAACTTAAGATGAGGAAGCCCATGGTGAAAAGGGAACATTTTGCTGTCTAGTTCCTTTTAAGCTCTGGGCATGATATTGACTACATGCATGCTTTGCAGATAAAGTAAACATTTTGTGACTAAAGAAATGCCAGTTTACCAACCTATTCCTTTCATCCAACCAAAAAGAAAGAAAGAAAAGAAAATGATCAAACAATAAGCTTGATCTGATGTTCTCACGTAACCTGTTGCAAAATGCATTCAATGTAGAAATTTCTTGCTTGCTTGGCTAATATATAATTTCCCCCCCTTTTTCAGAGTGGTTCTTCAGCAGTTAAAGCAAGCAGGCTCAATTATAAGAATCAAATTTCTCCAGTTGTATTCTATGGATCTCCTCATGGTGTACCTCCAAAACGACCATCAAGGTTGCTATTGCGATTGTTACAAGAAATACGTGCAGATCTAGCTGAAGAACATAAGTCAAGCCCAAGGTATTTGTGAGTTCTTGCTCCTCTCCTTTTTGAAACTTTTTTTTTGTCTTCTATTGATTATCATACTGTAAGCTTTGACTTGTGTGTTTGTTTGCTTAGGAAGGAAGTATGGGCTACATTTCCTAGACAAGATGAAGCAATGAAGTTTGCCAAAGAGCAGGAACACGTTCATATTTTCAGTTATCAAGACCACTTCAAAGGACAAAGAAGGTTTCTTGTTTCAACTTATAGGGAATTCTGGAAAAGGTTATCTTTATTTTATCCTTCTCTCTTCACCCTTACCCTTCCCACCTTCTGGTGCTGATATAATGCTTGATTTGTGCCTCTCTCTTTTTTTGGTCCCTCTGAAGTGCTTATCTTGCTAATTTTATATTTTTAGGTACAGAGATATGGATCCAAAGTTCCGCCACCATTATGAAGTGATTCAGGAGGTGAAAACCTTTATATTTTATTGTTCAGATAAAATAATTGATAGAAATGGAAGCTCCTACTTAAGCTAGCAGTTGATAGTGTTGGGGTTGTAATTTGTTAAAATTTATAATTTTTGCTTTGCTTTCAGGGTCTACCTTGCCACCTTTACTTTGATTTGGAGTTCGACAAGAGAGTAAATACTGAGAAAAATGGAGATGAGATGGTTGATATTTTGATATCAGTTGTTTTAGAAGCCTTATTTGATAAGTATTCTATTCAGGGCAACGAGGACTGGGTTGTGGAGCTTGATTCCTCTACTGAATGTATGACTCTGTACAATATACATGACATACACCCTTATTTATCGTGTCTGATGTGTTTTTATTTATTAATTCTAGAATGAAATTTTCATTCTGAAATACAATTATACCGATTTAGTAGTAAGCATTATTCTTGTGCTTGGGTTATTTGTTTTCATTTTACAAAATCTATTGCTCGTTAATACATTTTAAGATAATTCTTTTCAATTGATTGTTTTAGTTCCTAAATGCAGTGAAATTCTCTCGACATCTAATTATTCACATACAGAAGACTGCTTTTAAGGACAACTCACATGCAGGTGCATTTGTGAATGAGGTATGCCACTGTGAAGAAGCAGTAAATCATTATTACTGTTTATTCCCTTATTGGCAAAATATATTTATATATTTGTTGTGATGTAAAATGTGATGTTATACTTGGTCCATTATTTTTTATGGTAATATTTGATCATATTGAACCACCACATAAAAGTACATGCTGCAATTCTTTGTCAAATTAGAACTTTACAATATCCAAAACATTTTTTTTATTTTAATTTGATTGAAGTATGCACATTACTTTCTTAAAGTTGCTACAAAATTTTCCCCCTTTTCTTTGTAGAAATATCAACTATTGTCACTTCCTAATTACATATTATCAGATATGCTCGCGGATTTTAAGTTCAAAGGAGGAGGATGAGAGATTTAAAAAATTATTTATTAAGAAGGGTTTGTGCTCTGCTGATTCTCCCAAACAACTCTTTGTGGATACTGCTGTCTATTCCAGAAACCGTTGCTTTCGCTTAGCATTGTCTTCAAAAGCTGGGAAGAAATCAGTGCTCTTACCTACTGCACGTTATAAAGCCAAGGATATGGTACAGATGTCTTATGGATAAAATTTTAATATGGTCTTAGGTTAGCCAATCTTTTTCTCAGGTTGTAAAGATGATTTTTTGAAACTGCAACTATAGACATAACTCCTAAGGATTTCTCTTCTACCATTATTTGTAATCGCTCCGAGTTTGTAAATATTCTTTAATGCAGATTTGAAATATAAATTTATTTTATGGTAGAAAAGGCCTTCTATAATTACAATATTCCATTAGGCTTTAAGTTTTGTTCCATTTAAGTTTCTGGACATACGAAGTATGCAGTTTTATTATTGAAAATGCTTCCCAGGAGGTACCCACTGGTTCTTTATGTGACTGGATATTGGATTATCTGATTTTTAGCCAGGTAGTGCTCCTAAGTGGGTCACCTTACTTAGCCGGGTTGTTTATTTTCTAATAGGACTTTTTATATATAATCAGTGTGAAGAAGAAATGTTCATGGCATCCTTGATCTGCAATTTGGATGCTGATTGTGAGAAGCTTTTGGTTTGCAAAATGGATCTAGAATGTGTCAAGACCCTTCAGTTTGACACAGAGGTAAGTTTCTTTTCCAGTTGCTTCCAATGTTCACTGACCTTGTAGACTATTTTACCTAAGCAAGTTTTATGTACTATTGATATGTAGCCAGAGCAGGAAGCTGTATTTACTCTGGAAATTAGTTATTTAACTATAATTTATTTCCTTTTCTTTTTCTCCATTCCTTTTGTTGAATGCAGGTCAACCATAATTTGAGAGAACATTACAGTACCCTTCAAAGTTTATCATTGAGTAGTTACCCAGCTGATGCTTCATCAACGTATTTAATGGGAAAATCACCTTTTCCTGCTTTGGATGTATTCATAGAGTCTGTTGCCTCCATTGGAAATGTATCAGGTGGTTGTAATTATATGATATTCGCTTCTTGAATCTTAATTGTCTTCATTTCATTGAGTGAGTTTAGTTTGTTGGACTTCGGAGCAAAAAGTTTGACTCGCTCTAACCCAAGATCTTCTTTGGTTATAATCTATAAATATATGCCTACCTCTATTTTCGAGAAGCTTCTTTAAGAGCTTCCTGGATCTGGAAATCCTGAATTCAAAAGTATTGCTATTTCATTGAGTCACTTGAACTCCTGAGAAATAATTGATAATTGCTTAGAATCTCTTATTGGGTATCCTTGAATTTGTACAATGTAGTCCATACAGCATCCTGTTTTTCAGAAATATGTGATTGAAAGTGCTGATTGATTTTTCTTCAGCATGCTTCAAAAGAAAATGAACAAGGCTAATAATTCTAAAGTAGAATTCTAGATAAATCATTAAAAACTCATTATTCAAATATGTGTAAGATAATACCTCTTTGGTTATGTATGACACTTGGAAAAGTGGTTATATATTCTTACAGATTTGGATCTAAATTTCGATTTAAACTGTTACTTGAGATTATCTTGAGAAAAGTTATCAAAATTATGAATTACAATACTTAAGGATGACACGTTTTGGAAAGCAACTTTGTAGATTTGAATCCACCAAGTGCATGTTTTCTCTTCAAGAGGTCCTGCTGGTGGATTTTTTGAGAAAGGTTGACTATATTGACTTAATTTCCTATAAACTGTTTTAAGTGCTTAGCAAAATACTTGATACTGCAGTTTAGTATTCAATTTGGCTTTCGACGGTTAATTAGTTATTGAACGAACATTATCTTAAACTATGACATGTTCAACTCATGTCGTTCATAAATTTTGCAGGCAAAATACGTTCCTGGTATTGGTTCTCTGAACATGGATTGATGGTCTACAGCATGTCAAGAAACAGATACTGTGAACGAATTGGGAGACAGCATAAAAGTAATCATGGTAAGTCAAATTTTTTAATTAACTCTCTTCAGCTGATGCTAAGATGGATTTCCCCTTTATGGTCACACAAGTTATTATGAAAGATGTATTGCTTGTAAGTTGCAGCAGCTGAATTTACCTTGCAATGTCGTTTACCTTTTTCTTTTTCTGAATGTCAAACGCATAAAGAAAACAACTAATTTGATCATATATACTGGTCAGTGATTTATGTTGTTGACCTCAGAAGGGGCATTTATTATCAGAAATGTCATGATCCCGATTGCAGAGGTGACTAAATAAGCGACTTTACATTCCTATTTCTATGAAGTTATTTGGCCTTGTCGTCCATTGATTACTCACTCAAATACAACTTATTGATGATATTAGGCTACCGTTCTCCCTCAAGACCAATTCCACTGGCTACCCTCCCCAATGTGGTATATGGAGGAGGGTCTACAAATTATGAAGGGGAATATCAAATGGAGCATGAATATGTATGTGGTGATGAAAGCATTGCAAAGAATGGCATCCCAGATTCTTGGTGGCTTGAAGCCACAAGGGTCGCAGACAATGTTGAGAAGAAGAAGCACTCATTAGAACTTATTAACACGGTCAGTTTTCAGTCCCCACCTTGGAAATTCTTGTGTCACCACATGTTTATCTTTAATTTCTAGAGGAATGCTAGCTGCCCTAAATTTTTCTCTTGCACTTACACATGGCCCTTTTTTAGGAGATTGAAAATTTATGAATTATTAGTGCAACATGGCATGTCCCAAGTTAGTGCACAAAATTGGGTGCAGCTAGCAATGGTTTTATTTCCATTCATATAGTTTGATCTCTTCCCCTGCGAACAGTTTAACGTAAGTGAGGATGATGATGACGACGACGATGACTGGTGGATTGCTGCGGAAAAGATTGCCTCTCAGACCGAACTATCACACCTGGAAATTTGAGGTTCGGTTTTGGTGGACTGATTTATAAGGAACTTATCTACAAGACCAGATTACCCAACTGTATGTAGACAAAATTCTAGTTGTTCTGGGTGTTCTTGAAGAGTTAAGTATTGCTGCCAGAAATTGAAGCTTATGCACTACACTGTTTGAGATATACGACAAAAACTGTGGCCCAGTTATCTTCAGTCTTGTTTGGAGTCAGCAGTTTATGGAGCCATTGAGCTTGTTGCTCAACAACATGAAGCCTAATAGGGTATGTTAAAGGTCTGGAGTTCGAATCTCATTTACGGATGTATGAGTTGTGTTGTATTTAAAAAAAATGAAGACTTATGCTTGGAAACATTTCCCATGAGCATTCTACAACTCTCCTTCGCTCCACCAACTAGGATTCACATAGCGACTTTCTTTCTTTGACTAAAAAAGTGTACAAATATAATTTGCTTATCTTTTCCACATGCAATTAAAACAACCACTATTTTAGTTACGTTTTACGCACGTACATATATGTTATTTCCACTAATAGTCTAAATCTCCAGCATGCGGGACTGTTATATTTTAAGAAATACATTCAATATTTCTTTGCTAGTATTGAATTGGTTTTCGGTCATTGATTATATTAGTATGGAATTTTTTCCCATAAGAAAAGAAGAATGCTACATCCACACACAAGTAGGTGTACATAAATTAATCTCTGCATTTATGAATCATGATTGGTGTTTGCAAGCAAATTTTGTGCTTTATGCTCGAACCTATAATCGTTTGGATTAGGTCACATCCGTTACCATCTCTTTGTTGAAGGGATCGGGGCGATTGGTGTTTGCAGTAGCACCTATAAATAAGTTGTAGATTAATGCGTGCAACTTCTAAGTGAGTTTGTTTAAGGGATTGGGGCGATTGGTGTTTGCAATTGCACCTACAAATAAGTTGTAGATTAGTCGTGCAACTTCTAAGTGAGAATGTTACGAGACACATGGATTAATGCATGATAAGGCTTAAGCCCTTTCTGTTTCAACCATTTGATTTAAATAAAAACAGTATTCTTATAAAAAGAACTAATGGTGTTAGTTATTGATTAAATGTTAAATTTGAAAATGAAATGATAAAGTGATTATAAGATAAGTTACAGAAATTAATTAGATTGTAATATATAAATTGATGTTTATATTAAGTTAGGTTAAAAAAATATTTTGATAAGAAAATTCATAAATAGGCTCGAGTCTTAAGTCTTAAGTCTCCTCAAGGGGAAGGGGAAAAAAGTGTTTAATATAGTCTCTATCGTGAATGAAGTGCAAGGTGCACCTAGGTTGTGACATTCCACAAGCCAAGGCATTCAATGCTTAGCTGGATGGTCCCTTATAAATTTGGTAAATGGGAAGGAACGTCCATGTCTTCTTCCTAGAATTTACAAAGATATTTTCAGTTCATTTCTCTCTTCCAAACAAAATATGTATGGTCCAAAGTCTATATAATGGTGTTCATGAATAAAAAAGAAAATCTGGTCTCATTGGTCTCTCATTTTTCCACCTACCTCTTTCTTTTAACACTTCCACACAATAGTTCAACCCTCCAACAAAACCAAAAGGAAAAATAGCTCTTCCATGTCCTTGTTTATTAAAAATATATTTTAATTCCTATTTTTTTAAAATATACAAGTTATTTGTTTTCTAGAGCACATATAAATTTATTTTAAATTAATTATTATTTAAATATATTAAAATAATCTTATATCATAAATGAGAGATTAATTTGTCATTGATAAGATAAGTAAGAGGAGCTAAGTTTTGAAAAAGAAAAAAAAAATTATATCGGACAAATTTATCCACACACATAAGAAATAATTAACCATAATATTTCGATAGTTATCGCCCCAAACCCAAACCCAAACCCATCTCTGTCTATATATAATAGCTTCCAAATCCAATCCATCAAACACTTCCACCATGGCCACCATTTCTCCAGCATTCATAACATCAGAGTCTATGAACTCTATCCTTTCTCATCGCTCCCTAATTGATCACTTCCAAACTTCTCTACCCACAATCTCACTTTCCCTGTCTACCCCTCTACGTCAAAACTACACCGTTTCACCCACTTCCTCACTCCTCCTCATGCCCTCTTGGTCCACATCCCCTTCTTCTTTCCCTTACATAGGTGTAAAACTTGTCACCTACTTCCCCCAAAACTCCACCATAAACTTACCAGGTATTCACGGCAGTTATGTCCTCTTCAGCTCCACAACTGGTCAAACCTTAGCTTCAATTGACGGAACTACCCTTACCCTTTTCAGAACTTCGTGTGCTTCAGGCTTAGCTTCAAGAATCTTAGCCAGAAAAGATTCCAAAACTCTTGTCATGATTGGTGCTGGTGCTTTAGCACCACACTTGATCAAAGCCCATTTAGTAGCAAGACCCAGTTTGGAGAAAGTCATCATCTGGAACCGTACGGTTGAAAAAGCTATAAAATTGGCCGAGAAATTGCAAGAAAGTAAGGAATATGAAGGTGTTTGTTTTGTGGGTAGTGAGTGTTTGGACGAGGTGATTGGGATTGGAGATATAGTGAGTTGTGCTACTAATTCAGAGGTATCAATTGTGAAAGGTGAGAAGTTAAAGCCAGGTACGCATTTGGATTTGGTTGGGTCGTTTAAACATTCTATGAAGGAGTGTAATGATGAGGCAATAAAGAGAGGTAGTGTTTTTGTTGACAATGAGGCTGCAATGGAAGAAGCTGGTGAATTAGTGGGTGCTTTTGAGAGGAGGGTTATTGAGAAAGGGGATATTAAAGGAAATTTGGTGGATTTGATTAAAGGAGATAAGGTTGGGAGGAAGAGTTATGAAGAGATAACTGTTTTTAAGTCTGTTGGTTCCGCTGTTGTTGATATTCTTGCTGCTCAATTGGTTTATGAGTCTTATATGCTGCAAAAACGATAATGTTGTTTGGTTCTTAGAGGTTTTAACTTTTATGTTTATACATGTTTAAGTAGTTCATTGTACTGAGTACTTGATAGTTAGGGCAATAATCTGGTTTCTTTTTCTTTATTTAAAGAAATAATCTACTTTGTTAGCCATATTGTGAGGCTAAAATGTCAATATTTATGTGATAGTTGACACATGGAAAATTTCAGAACAATTATCGATCAATTCTAAGTCCTGTTCTCATCATGCTCAACCCAAACTATGTTTAGGTTGTGTGATAGTGAGTACTAGACTAGTGAGCAACAGGCAACATTTAAATACTATTGGACTGATGGTTAAAATTCTATGCAATATTCATAAGTGTGAGAGATTCGTGAGTATTGACGTATGGTAAAACATGTTTATCTTAACATTCATTTTTATAGATGAGAAAAAAATGTAGGCAAGAACTGAATGGATTAATATTAATAAGAAACATAAGTGATATATAAGATTTTCTCTGGGACAGTATTAATAACCTAAACTTTCTAGCCAACGCAATTTTATATAGCTTGGATGCTTAACTTTCAAGGTCAATATTACCAAAAGTTGCTACTTAGCTTTGGTAAAATAAAGCTAGCAAATCAAGACTATCAGGTAGGGTAAAATAAAGCTGGCAAATCAAGACTATCAGGTAGGGTAAAATAAAGCTGGCAAATCAAGACTATCACTGTGATGATCAAGTTCTTTAACCAAATAAGGTAAATTAACAATGTATAAACGGAAGGTTTATTGCATGTCTCTTTAAATAAAATTGTATTTACTCCTCATCTGAATCCGAAATTTCTGAACCTGAGTCTGTTTTATTTATTGTACCATTAGCAGGGCCTTTCTTTTTTCTATCCTCTTTTTCATCTTCATCTTCACTATATTCACTCTCATAATCATCATATTCCTCCTCTTCATTCTCTTCTTCCTCTTCAACTCCATCCTCTGTACTTGGTACCTCTTCAGCCATGAGACCTCCCCGAGTTCCAGCCCGGGTACGCTTCAAAATCTTTAACTTCAAGTTTGTCTTACTGTCACAGCCAATCCAAGAGTCACACAAGCAGTAACAAGTTAAATTATAGTTGCCCTCTGCTGGGGCTTGGAATTTGCCCATTACCAACCTAGATCCTCTCTTCACCTTCTCAATTGCTTCTTTGACTGAAATACTAGTCTCCTTCGGACTTGCTCCGGAACCTTCCATTGTCTCCTCAATTGCCTTGGAAGCTGCTGTTATAGCTGTAGCTTCATCCATAAAACTAACCCTTTGAGAAAACCATACATTATTTGAGACCGAATCTGCAAGCAAAAACC
Organism: Hippophae gyantsensis; assembly: GCA_030763125.1. Lineage (NCBI taxonomy): Eukaryota > Viridiplantae > Streptophyta > Magnoliopsida > Rosales > Elaeagnaceae > Hippophae > Hippophae gyantsensis. Next base: position 2,062,186 of record CM061039.1, on the reverse strand, counting down.
AGAAATTTTCTTCCTTGTGAAATGGGAAGTAGGGAGCATGAGGAAGGGCACCAATCAATCCATTAGCACGTTCAAGTGATACCCAAGCTTGAACGGTTACAATGTCACCTTCTTGTACCCCCTCTTCACCTTCAGTCTCACAACGAACTTCAACTGTTATAGAAGGCATCACTTTTAGCACCATCTCAATATCTTGTACTTCAGCAGAAGAGAAAGCAGCAGCTTGAGTAAGCAGCTCCGCACGGTTCTCTAGTGTCATTTCCTGAAGCTCCTGGAAAGTTCTCACCTTCTAAAGAAAAGGAAACAAAAAGCTGTAAATGAAATAACGAAAAAAAATATTGAGGAAATAATATAGAGAGAAGCAGCAAAAATGTAGAAACCAAGCTATTAACCTAGGACTCAGAAACGAATACACACCCAGTCTCGATTATGAAGAACAGAAACCTTCTCCAGGCTTATCATGTATATAAGAAACTCCACGAGGACCAGAACATAATGTTATCACAAAGCACAAACGTTTTGAAGAACATGGTGAATCTAACCAAAATATTTACATACATAGCAGATAAAAATAGAAAATGAGAGACCCAAAGTAATGAGAAAATGACTTGTAACTATGAAGCTATAAGGTATCATACCCTGAAGATTACAAAATAACAAAAAAAAAAAAAGTGCTTCCTAATTAAGAGCTCTGGGAAAAAAAAAGTAATTTCTAAAAAGGGGTACCAAATCCACATTAGATTCTTATACAATTATAAGGACTTACCTTGCGAGCTATTTTTTTCACGACAGCGTCACTAAAATGTGGCAGCTGCAGAAAAGGTGCAATGCCTTCACTGGACCCTCCAGTAGCCTTCCTTGCACTGAGAGGAACAGCCTGCATCAAAATCCAGCAATACATTGATGAATATTGTGTGGGTGGGGTACTTAAGATGAAAATAGCTATTATCAATATGGGCTTGTTGGGCTATGGTAGACAGTGACATTGAGATTCGAGAATTTTCAAGAGAATGAAAAAATAAAATATAAGAAATATTATGTCTTGCTACTTCTGGTTATATCCAAAACCAACTTGTCTCTTTCTATAACACATTACCTGAATGATACATTGAGAAAGCTCTACAACTCCAATTGCAGGCCTTAGCCACCCATGTCCTTGAGCAGTGCGAGGTATGAGAGCCATCTGTTCAGAGAAGAAAGATTTAGGAACAAGGAGGAAAAAAAATCCTAAACAACACCAAGCTTATCTCTAACGAAATAGATATATTAATCATATTGAACATTGCCTATATCTTGTTCACTCACTCAATACATGTTCCACAAGTTTTACAATTTGCTCAGTGTAAAGGTTTACTAATGGGAAAATACATGTTTGTACTTGTATAATGTGTGTATTTAATAAACACACACATGATACGCTTGAAATGACGATTGAACAAAGACTAGAAAAGTGACAAATCTCTAATAGTAATGAATCCAGTCTGTGCTACTTAGAACTGCAAGACTACCCAAAAATAACCCATTAAAGACCCACAAGTACAAATCTAGACTGCAAAATTTTACTATTTATATTTTTGGAATAGAGAAATAAGGTTCTGGCGTAAAGATGACACTTATAGAATCAACTCACAAAAAACAGTGTCAACCAACTTATTTACCGCTTTTCTTGACTGTATAGTAACATATGTAAACCTAGGTTATAAAACCGTAAAAGAATCTGAACCTTGGTGGATGCAGGAGTATAAGAACTCATGACTGACATGAGGTGCCAATCTAGAAGGATGCAAGATAAGAAATATGGAAATTACCTTCATTAATTCTTCAAGAAGGCGAGGTGCAAGTTCTAGTACACGTCTAATATCAACACGCAAAGAAGGGGATAAAGAAGTTGACTCACGACTTAAATGAGCTTGAATCAACAATTCAGTCTGATAAGTAAACACATAACTGAGTAAGATTGTCATGTACAAATCATCATTCATCATAACTGGATTTGTTTAATATTACAACAAGGTACATGGACCACCTTAACAAGTGCTGGATGCTGTTTCCAAAATTTAGCCTGCTCCTGTTTGATGTTCTTGAGGTCGAGATTCAACTCACTCCTCACTAACAGGAAAAGTTTCTGAAGCGGCTCATTGTCAGTCCTACGAACTGGAATTTCCATATATTCAGCAGCTTTTATGAAGACATCCATAACTTTGCTGCAAAATTAAGTTATTCCAACAGATTAGGGAACATTTATAACAAAACTACCCCTTATTGAACAGAATAATTGATGTTTTAAGGAAAATGCATATTTAATGTGCAACTGGATGCTTCTAATTTTTCAGGCATAGAAGTGCTAATAAATTACCATTGTGCCATGTTTATGTGGAGCTTCAAAGGAATTCATAATAATGCATACTAATTATCATCATGGATACTATCCATTTTCATTCCAGCTAGGTAGGGGGTATAGTCAATTCCTATACTGAAAAACTCAACATAATCCGATATTATTCTTCGTTCATATTTAGCTGATCTTATAATTTGCAAAAATAAAAATAAAATAAAATAAAATCCTTATATAACTGGAAAAGAAAGCAATCATATGAAAGAAGGGAACATAATCCACTTCTTGAGAAAAACTAATACTAATAAGGTCCTTTGAAGAAATAAGCTCCAAATATTATATAGGTCTTCTAAATAAATTAAGTACCTTGGAGCCAAAGAAGGTTTCATAAAGTAATAGTAAGTTGACAGCGTATGATGCATCACATAGTTGCCAGTATATTTTGATGACCTTGAAAGATACACTACAGCTATCACCAGAGGCAAGAGGATACAAACACCAACAATCCAAAGTAGCAATATTCCCCCAGATGCCCCATCAATATTTAGTAGAAATTGGGGCAGAGCTATACCCATTTGAAAACCCTGTTTCAATGATGAGCCAACTTTAGTTGCATAAATGATTAGTCATATATGCATTTATTCCTGGAAGAAAATCACAGGTGGCTCCCCATTTACTACAAAAATGATAATAATTACCTGCTTCCCATCTGGATGGCCATATTTCTCAAAATTCTCACGAGCTACAGGATCAATCAGAGCTTGATAAGCCTTGGATATGTACTCAACAAAATACGTGTGGGCCTCTGTGAAAATAAAAGTAGAAAAATTAGACCATTCGAATTTACAGATTATTAGTAGAAAACTTCATCTTTCATTAGCTTCAAGGACCAATAATGACTAATGACATGCACATACACACAAAAGAATCCCCAACCTGGATCTGGATTTTTATCTGGATGGTAGTGTACAGACAGTTTCCTATATGCCTTCTTTATTTCAGAATCCGAAGCTCCAGGTTCTATCTCAAGAATACTGAATGGCTCAAAAACTTTAATCTGACATGCAACAAACAGCAATATAAGAACACGAAAAGAAGCATGCTACAATATTAACATCCAAAGATGGTAGCCACATTCAATCACCCTCCACTACAACTTTTTATCTGTTCAGGAGTGGCCATCAGAGAGGGATCATAAGATCCATTTAAGCATGAATTATACCTCAGTGCTCATATTTTTGATGTAATAAACCAGGACAACCATCACAGCCCAAAGCAGTACAAGGGTCAAATTGCTACATGTTGAGAAGTTTGAAATCTGCAAGGTAAAATCAGTGGTGTGAAATATGCATACAATAATAGGCACATGAACTAGTGAAACTTCAGAGGATTATGAAGGAACTGACCCGCTTGAATATTGATTTGCGATATTTCCCCGAATGAGAGCATTCAGAGCACTGACAATGAATTGTTTTTGTTTTCTTAGTTGCAGTATGACACAATTTTAGTATAGTGTAAGGTACAAGAGGCAATGCCATTATAGTCAAGATGAAAATTGGGAACAAAGCACTATTCTCTTCTGAAGAAGCCATGTCTACTTTCTGTCACCTGTATATGGGTATTACGCCTGGAGGATAAGAAACAGCCACTCAATCAGTGTAAATATGAGATGTCATCAACAAGTGATATAAAAGTAGTTTCACAGTCATAATTTTCCCATCTTTTCACCCCTCCTTTATTGCAGTTTTGAGGCTCTAAAGTTACAATTTACGTGCAAAACCTCTAAAGTTCTTTTTCTTCTTCCTACCAAGGAGCAGAAGAAAGGAGTCTTTGAGGACCTGATTACCCCCAGGGACATTTCTCTAAGACCATCCATTCACAAATTAAATAACATATCAAATAGTGAGACAAAACCACCGTGCGTCTGTAAGAGAATCCAGTAAAAATCGAAGTTGAATTCTTCAAAACACCGAATTAATATTTGACTGGAAAACTTAAACATGAACTAACTAATCATAGAGGTGATGCAAAAGACAGATAAATGACATGCTTCTTCGATAACACACTTCTTGCGTGATGAGCCTACTCCAATTCTCATAGGTTCTAACACATACCAGTTCATCCTGACATGTGCCACCAAAGCCAGGAAGGATTGAAATATGAAAGGGCACAATCCATGCCAGAGTTACCATTCTGTAAAATTGATTAACTTTTACCAAACAACTTCAGTCTTTGATAGAACCAACTAAGAAGTAAGAACAGCCATTTCATTTCTACAAACAACGAAAGGTGAGAGATAACTTATTCTCTACCTTCGAAGAAATAAAAATACAACCAAATTGACTACGAGTAGCTCTTAAACCTAAACATCCGCAAAATTGGAGTAGCATATCTCCAACTACCATGCAATCAGTACCATAATCCTCAGCATAACCATTTAAAAATCAATAAGTATCGGTATTAACAGATATCAATTTGAAACGCAATACAAAATGGAGAAGATCTCAAATTCGCGCCCGCCGCCGCGCCGGGGGGTGGGGGGGAATACCTTAGCTCCTCCAAACACTAACGGAATTTAGCTATTATAAAGTCCAATTATAAACCAAAAAAGGATATACAATCAATATAAGTGTGTATACAAATACCTGAAAATAGGAAAATCGAGGCCGCGATCTGAAACCGAGGCGATTCGTCGTCCGTACTAAGGCAAGAGTAACGCGAGAGAGAGAGAAATAAGATAGTGTGATTTTGAGACGAGAACGACGACTGTATCCGTTAGGCTTGGGGCTGAGCTTTCAGGTCCAAAAAAATTCCAAAAGTAAACGTGAGTTCTGGGTTTTCTTAGGCTTTTTCAAATTTTTGCTCCATGCCAACAGGCCCAATACTGGTTTAATTTTTTTTAGCTGCTGATTTTTATTTCTTTAAAGAAAAATGCAGCCCATGTGCTAAAACATTTACAAAATGTACGAGTTTAGATTAAATATATAAATTAAGGTTTCTAAAATAATTTATTAATTTTAAAAAATTATCTTATTTTGATTCACTTAATTTTTAATAAGATAAGATAATAATGAAATAATATTAATTAAAATATATTATTTATCTCTAATATATTTAAATGAAACAAATAATATATATATATATATAATAAAAATAATTTATAATGAAAGTTTAATAAAATAAATTATACAATATATATTTATAGTTAGATTTATTAACGCTATAATATAAATAAAATAAAATAAGATGATATCATATGAGATTTAAATAATAAAATATAAAATAAGATAAAGTAATTTACTTTATATTTCTAATTTAAATTATTAACCAGTATATTATTTATAATTAGAAAAGATATAACAAGAAAAATTCAAATCTCTAATTTAATATTATTCTTTGTGTTTATTATTGTTGCATTTATTTTTTAGATGTATTATTTCTTCTTGTTTTTCTTTTTTTTTAGTTTCTAAAAGTAAAATAATCCTTATAATAATAAAGCATGGTAATTTTATTTATAAATAAAATTATATTTATCGATCGATTGATAAATAATATCACGCATTATTATTAATAAGTATAATCAAATTTATATAATTAAAGGTGTGTGTATTACATATTTGTTTAAATTTAAACTGAAATCGAAACTAAACCAATAATATTAGTTCGTAAAAAGTAAAAATCTATCTAATCTAATAAAACTTATAAAACCAATAAATTAAACTATTCAAAATAGATTGAATTAAATTAAATTAACTTTATTGAATTTTATGTTTTAGAATATTTTTTGTTTTTATTTCAAATTTATATAATTAAATGTAAGTATGTTGGTTCAGATTTAAATTAAAATTGAAATCAAATTGATAATATTAGTTCCTAAAAAGAAATAATTGATCTTAAGGACTTCGGGATAAGAAATTAGATAGGGTTATTAAATTAGAGTAAGAAAGTAAAAAATAATTAATTAAAATTTAAAAATATGAAATGTGTTAATTAACAGAGAAAAAATATTAATTTTATTATTTTTTATCTTGTTATTAAATAAAATTATTGTATTAAAATAAAAATATATATAATATAATATAAGTATGTGTTGGATCATTATTGTGAAAATTTTAACTTTGATAATCAATCAAAATTATGATAAATTGATTTTATAATTTTTAAATTCAAATCAATTAAATCACAAAAAAAAAACATATAACATAGATTGAATCATACCGGTTCAATTTTGAATACTTTTATAAGTAGTTATATTTAAAGAAAAATTGTTAATTTTACAAACTATTTAATATTGTGAGTTCTGTAACATTCATTTAGTATTTAGAAAAAAATACCACCAAAGTTTATAAAGTTTTCAAATCAATCTTATTTATAAAGTTTTTGTTTTAAAAGGAATTCTTATTTTAATAACCATTCAAAGGCATATGTATTTTGAGGAAGTTTTAAATTATAATTTTTCTAATAAACAAAAGGAATACAATTTACAATCTATCAACCGGGGAAAAAAAGCAAATAAAATTGAAACATCGTTCACATGGCATATATATTCAAATATTACTCTCCAAAAAATTAGCCAATTTTAGTATGGACTAATAATGAATTTTCTTTTCTTTTTTCTTATTTTTACCATTGATTATGCTTGGTAAGAATAAATCTTATCAATAAAAAAAATAATAATAAATATATCTTTAAAGACTACTAATTTTAACGGATGAATTTAATATATTATCTTTAACGGTTAAATTATCTTGATTTTAAGATCATTTATCATAAAATATATACGTGAATAAATAAAAAAATGTCAATACTAGGACCACATATAAACCAAATTTGAATGTAAGTTTTTGATTTTATTATAAACTGGTTGAATATTGTCAATTAATTTATAAAATTAAAAATTTTCATTTTATTTTTTTACTAATTCGTAGTTGATAAAGTCCATAATATTATCCCAAAGTTGGCAATTCTATAAATTACCTGTTTAGTAAAAAAATAATAATAATAAAGGAAAAAAATAAACCTGTCTAGCAAAAAAATAGAAATGCCTCTATAAATGATCTTTGAAGAATAAATTGCAATCTATAAGAAAATATATACTTCCACTAAAAGTCTGGCAAAAAAATAAAATTATTGATAATAATAACAAATCTATAAAAAAAAAATTGAAAATCCGAATGTAATCCTTACTTCCTCAGGTATGTCATATTCTTCACGACGACATAGCAGTTGCTCAACAGATTATTATTACTTTATGGTATCACACAATTAGCCAATTAATTTTAATTTTGTAGTGAAAAAATATATATTTAATTTTTATAATATTAAAAAAAATATTTAATTATTTTATAAAAATAAATTTATATTTAAAAAAAAGATAAATATTAGATCATCTTATTTTTATTAAAAAATAATAATTAAATTTTATATTTTTTATATTAATTTATTTTTATTATTATTAAAAAGTTATTATAAAAGTATAATTTTTTTAATTTTTTTAATTATATTAAATAGAGATTATTTTAATTTAAATAATTTATAATTTTAACAATGAAATAAAAAAAATTAAAGTGTTAATTTATTTTTATTTAATCAATTTTTATAATAATAAAATTAAAAAATAAACATAAAATTTAAATATTATTTTTAAAATTAAATAAAAAATTTTAAATAAAATTTTATGTACGATAGGAGCTTATGGATTACGCACTCATAGACTCACATATAACCATCAACCAAAAGAGCGTATAGGCTTTGGCTTATTAGTTGCAAAATTCAAGCTTTCTCAAATGGCTTTGCCGACGGAGCCAACCCATCAAAGTCGTCACCAAACCAATACAATTCCCAATATCTTACACTCTGCTACCTCTAATCTTCAATCCATCTTCAATTTCAACTCCGTCACTAAAACGACGCCGTCCTACTCAACCAGAGTATGCTTTCCTCTTATGTACCCCGACTCACCCAAACCTCTGGCGTTCGAGTCAGTTCAGCCCGACCCGGGTCCGAACATGGATGCAAGTAACGTAGCTTCGCCGTCAGAGTTAAACAAAGGATTGCCGTCCTCGGTGAGGATTGGAAGGGTGAACGCGAATTCCAACGGTAGTGGACCTGCCTTTGTTGGGCAGGTATTCAGCATGTGTGACCTCTCTGGGACTGGTCTTATGGCCGTCTCTACCCACTTCGACATACCCTTTATTTCCAAAAGGTTCATTATCTTTTCAATTATCCTTAACAATTTAATCGCCGATTTTATGCGCTTCAAGTATAAATTTTGTATTTTAACTTGGGCCCTTTTGTTTGTTCATCTGGGCGATTTGTAATTTTTTTTGGGTAATTATTGATATAAGATGATATTATGCCTTTTTTTAAAAAAATGTTGTGCACAATATGTTATCCTAACGCTTTAATTTTAAACAAAGAAAGCAGTAAAATTTAATTTTAGCTTGTCTTTTGATTTATATGGTTTGTTTCAGCTGATATATGTGATTTCTTGTTAAACAAACACTTGATAGTGATGCTATTCAATTTGTAGAACTCCTGAGTGGCTGAAGAAGATGTTTGCCACGATTACAAAGAGTGAAAGAAATGGTCCCGTCTTCCGTTTTTTTATGGATTTAGGTGATGCAGGTACCATCATTCTCACGCATTTTACTTATTGGCTGGAATTTTACCTTTTATCATGTATCTTCAACTTGGTAGATTAATTAGATTTCCATGGGTTAGCTTGCTAGTACTGTGAAGCCACCTCAGTTATCTTGGTTTATTTTAGTGAAATCTTTTAATGGATAAATCCATGGATGTGTGTTTTTTCTTCTGCTTCCTAACCTTTTGTCTCGGTAATAATATCTCGCACCAATATGTAATAGAATAAACTGAGGTTTGTATGGAATTTCCTTCAGTTGCTTACGTCAAACGGCTGAATATTCCAAGTGGTGTAGTGGGAGCTTGTCGTCTTGATCTAGCATATGAGCATTTCAAGGTACCATTCTCTTGTGATATTATTGAATGACTGAATGAAAAAAAAATTGTTCTATCTCTGTTTTTTTAGTACAGCTTGTTTATTTGTTTATGATGCTTCACTAGGTAGACTGATGTTAGTTTTCCCATGCGCATGCTGGAAGCTTCTTTGGGTCATAGAAGATAGAAACATTTTTGATGCAGCAACTAGTGTGCTTCGGAAATCTTGCTTTCTTGAGATTTTAAAAGCATGAAATTGCTACTTTGCTTATATTGTACATCTTTTCTGTGATTTCATGATTTTCATCAACATGTATTCTTTTTCATCAAGTGATATTGGTCAAATTTGTGAAACATTTAGGGGGTACTAAACTGGTCATTACCGCGGTACAAGTTTGTTGCATTTTGGTCCTAAAATACTCGTAATATGTCTTATACATCATCTGCGATGCCCTAGTTACGGATTGGTTTATCATTTTATATTGTAAAATTTCATTCCCCTTTTTCCTTTATCATCTACCCTTCTCTTTGAATTGATTTCTTTAACTTTCCTTAACTTTTTATGCAGGAAAAACCTCACATGTTTCAGTTTGTTCCAAATGAGAAACAGGTATGCTACCCTGATTGTTAGTCTATCCATTTATATATATTTTCATTTCTCTACATAAATTTATTGCTCCTGCAGGTCAGGGAAGCCAATAAACTTCTTAAGACAATCCCACAGGAATCTGGATACAAAAAGGTCGATGGTGTCCCAGTTTTTAGTGCCCAAAACTTGGATATAGCAATATCAACTACAGATGGGATTAAATGGTATTGTTTCTTTATTTTATTTTTTATTTATTATTAGGATCCATGCACATGTGATGTTTACATTCCAAATTTTTTTAATCATCAATTGTTCAGAATGTAAAGATTTTTATTGATGAATAGGTTTAGGAAATCTGAGTTACTTTTTCGTCATATTCAACTTCTAAACCTTACTTCACTCTTCATTTGTGGTTTTTCTGTATTATGTGACACCATTGTGCTTTACAACCCGTCTGTTGAAAACTTAAACAAGGTTCTTTGTGCCTTAATTGTTACTCGGTAATAAATTTCTGCATTCAATGGTCTGAGTTTTCACTTTCTTTGGCATAACTGTTAGAAAAATGAAGTTTAATTCAGAATATCAGATGTTTGATTTGTTACTGTTTCTTGTATCAGGTACACTCCCTATTTCTTTGATAAAAACATGCTTGATAACATTCTTGAGGAATCTGTTGATCAACATTTCCACGAATTAATTCAAACTCGGCATGTGCAGCGTCGACGGGAGGTGGTTGATGACAACATGGCAGCAGAAGTGATGGAAGAGATTGGAGATTCTTTGTGGGAGCCTCCGGAGGTAAGGAGATACAAGAGTCTGGTGTTACAGAGTCATTATTGTTTACGCACTTGAAACTGAATAGTGAAAGTGGATAAATCAAAACTCTTGAAAATGATTTGTGAAGCAAATAAGTTTTGATGAGATGGGACCAAGTAAGCTCAGTAATAAGCTCTTTTACAAAGTACATATAGCTCAGTAATAAGCTCTTTTATAAAGTACATACTGGTTTACTGTAGAAACAATAATGCAATATATATAAATGAATTAGATAATCTGACACTGGTTCCTGCTTTCACAAATATTTTAAGTCTACATTAATGGGTAACTTTTTCCACAGGTTCAAGAAATGATGGATGAGATGGGCCATCCAGGAATACCACTTAGTGTTGTTTCTAAGGCTGCTGAGATGCAACTTCTATATGCTGTTGACAAAATACTCCTTGGTAACAGATGGTTGCGCAAAGCTACTGGGATTCAACCAAAATTCCCTTATGTAGTCGATTCTTTTGAGAAAAGGTAATTAAAAAAAAAACCATCTTAAATTCATTTAATGATATTAATGTTTACTTTGGTGATCTGCATTTTAGATTTGTTTTCTTGTCTGTTATACCTGAAAACTGAAGTAGCTATGCATCTAACCTGCTACCTTGGCACCCATTTTTCCTATTGTTGCATAAGATAAGATGGGTCCTCTGTTTTCTTAACTGTTGAAAACTTTTATTACTTAATCAATTTTTCCTAAGGAGATGAGATATGCTTGCCATAAGCTGTTAGACATAGAAGTGCTCCTCCTATCTTCGTGGCTTTTTGGTTTCTAGACTTGCTAAACCTTTGAAAAAATAACTTGGGCTAAATTACCAATTTGATCCCTTGTTTGATGCATTCTCTCTCTATTTGTTTATAAGATACCAATTGTCTTTGAAACTTTTAATTTGACTAATTTGGTACCGTATTTTTTTAGAAAATTGACCAATTTATGTTCCATCTTTTAATTTAATCAACTTGATACCCTATCGATTTAAATTTTTCCAATAAGTCAGGTTTGCGGTGAGAATCTGGTTATTGGATCTTGTCCTGTTGTCAACGGCAAATGATGTCAACATTATTTGCTGAAGAGTATGCAAAACTTGATTTTTTTCCTTCTTTTTTTCGGCTTATGACAATGTTGTCTTCAATCTATTGCAGGAGTGCTGCCTCTTTTCAGAGAATCTCTGAACCAACCACATGTCTACCGAACTCTGAAACTGGATATGATACTAAAGATATTCTATACCATGACGCTTCAGAGCCTAAACCAGAAGATGATAGTCAAACCAATGAAGAAAATGGGTTAGACTTCAGGCTTCCTTTTGAAAATTGGTTTATCCATCAATTTTTGAAACAAAAGAACAATAGCAAAAGTGCACCGAAAGGATGCAGAAACAAAAACACGCAATCGAGTCTCATGCCAAAAGTTACAATGGTTGGCATTTCAACCAGTGAGGGAGGACAGATGAGCAAAGCAAGTTTAAAGAAGACAATGGACAATCTAACAAGGGAGTTGGAGCAGATAGATCACGGGGATGCAACCAGAAATAGTAATGGTAATGTCGAGTTCAGACAAGAGAAGGATCCACTTTTTGTGGCAAACGTTGCTGATTACCATTCTGGTATGTCAAGGAGAAGTTCGGCACGATTGGTTTGTGAAGGAAGCAACTGAAGAGCCTCGATAGGACACAATCCCCCATCCCGTTTTCTTTTGTATTAATTGTGCCTATGTATTCTTGAGCTGAACTAGCGTACCAAACCATGGAAAGAGAAATAGAAGAATGAACACAGATGTATAATGTAGCATGTCATAATATGCCATCTAAGAATTGTTGTGAAAGAAATTGCTTAAGTTGGCTATAACAGAATCACTAGTTAATTTCATGTTTTATAATCATTTTAATTCTTAATTTTTTATGTTGATAATTATTTTAATTTTTAAGTCCTTATTTTTGGAATTGAATTTTCAATTTTAAATTTTTTGGGAAAAAAATTAAGTCATTTATAACAAATTTATAATTTATGGGTATTAACATAACCTTTTATTTCCGCTTTCATTCCTTGTCATATTAGAAGATCATACCAAATTGATATAGTTTTTTTAAATGTGAATATAAAATAGAATTTGTTATAATTAATGAAATATTTAATTTATTTTTAAGTTATTTATTAAGTTAGAATGGAGTGTGAATGAAACAATTAGGAGGATTTCGTTTTTGTTGTGTACCATAATGCAGCTTCTAGTCTGACGGTACCTTTTCTTCTCGATATAAGTTTTCACCATCCATTGCAGAATATTAGTCTTCGTTAATAATATAAAAAATATTATTAATAAACATAAATTGTTTGTTCTCTTTATAATTTGCTTTATTATAGTGTTTATTATTATTGGATAAATATGTTAATAATAAAAAAATGGTTGTAGCAATACAATTTAAATTTTATCCATATCGTCTATATTGATTTTTTTTTGTGTGTGTATTATATCTGTAAATGGAGTATTCAGTTACAGCAGAAAAAAAAGAGAGTATTACGGCCCTTGATAAAATATTTCACCACTCCCTTCAAAATTACCAATTATATTCACCTTATAGTGCATAGATAATTATCTAATTAAAGCAATGGTCAAGACTTTTTATTTAATTTTTCTAAACATAAATAAGTGAATTATAAGAGTATGAGAATAAAAAGTCAATTGTTTATATTTTTTTAAATTTATAATGAAATATCAAAATTGAGTTCACTTGTTCTGTAATCTAGAGTCATAAATGCGAGTATTTTATTAATTGCTAAGTGATAGTATGATAATTATGTTTTATTTTATTAATTTACATAGATAGTAATAAAAAAATATATGTATTATGAATTTTTTTTATTTTTGTTTATACTAGACTATCAATCTTTATTCTAATATGACAATAATGCCCCTTTAGAAGGAGGAATAAAAAAAACATAAATCTTTTTTTCTGAAAATTGTTAATCCTTACGTTTTTTATATTTTTTATACGATGAAATAATCTATCTTGAAAAATATATATTTTTTATATTTTTAAACATATAAAAAATATATTTTTTATGTTAAAAAAATTATATATATACATTATATAAAAAGTAAAAATAAATTATTATTATTTGTTAATCATGATACGAGCGGATGCTCTCGTGACGACTTGGTGTCAAATGCAAACGAACATAGGCACAGAGTCAGTGGCACTGGTGCATAAAGGGTGGGCAACGAGACATGCTGAGCGTGAGAGTGGGGAATCATTGAATTTCGTTCGAGGTGTCAGAATTAGTTAACCTAAATCTTATGTAATTCATGCTCGATAATGCTATATATATAGCTAGAGAAAGAAGGGAGTGGAAATAAAAAATTATAAGAAATCAGTTCTTCTTTTACTGTTCTTCTTTCTTTCCCAACCCTTATGAAATTCTACACTTATCAATGGTATCAAAATCGATTCCAACCATGGACGATCAGAACCGATCCAGCACAGAGACCTCTAATGAGGAATATGATTCCTTCGTGCCATCTGGGTTTGATTCAAAGAGATTCAACGCCATCCTACAAGCGTTGCAAGCTAAGGTGATAGCTCTGCGAGCTCTTCGCACCTCCCATAGCACACCTCTGAATCCAAAACTCATACATAGATCTGAATCAAATCCATACCTAGTAACAATTGTTCAATCTGAGATTTCTAACTTCAAGAACGCAGTTCAAATGTTCTCTACGTCTTCAAAAACGTTCGAACACCAATCATCACATTCACCTAAACCACACCCTCGCCTCACCTAAGATCTGCGAGAGATCTGTAACTCAACCCACTGGTTCCCCTACGATGAGAGAACCCCAACCCATAGAAATTAGAGGCAGTAAGAACTGCATTTCTGGGTTAAAAGAAGAAGGAACAAGGGTTAATACAGAACCCAAGCCGAGGCTCTGTGGATCAGTTGGACTCACAAAATCAGCTCGTATATCGGCCCACGAAGCAAGCTTATATCATAGATATAGCCTCACGCGTTCAAATGGGTTTAGTTTCAAGCCTTTATACGAATCCATAGACCCGACCCACGAAGAAATGATCGCTCCATATGATAAGATTACCCACGTGAAACCCTATCGGGTGAGGCGTTTATCTCGTTTGGATACCAGTCGCGTGAAATTATATCGATGGCTTAGCATTTTTGGTGGAGGTGCTCTCAGAGGTGATCAGAAAACTATCAGAAATAAGGGCCGATAAGGTTGCATGTTCGTTCTCACTAAGATCTGGCACTGGGAGCATCGTAAGACTAAGGATAACCAGAAGAGATACGTCTGTGCCTCAACTATAGCTCCACAATTATCCTTGTTTTTCTCTACTTCTATCACAATACGAAGGCTAAGCTCAAAGAGGTTTCTGTGTACTCATAAACGAATGGTTGATAAGCAATAGCAACCAACTATTGTTCAAAAAATTGTTGGGCAGCTCCATCTGACTTCTAACATCTCACTTGCTCAAAATTGTTATAAGGGTTTTCAAGGACCTGATGCGTAGCAGAGGAAGTATGCTTACACAAACTACTCAAACCTTGCATTGTGGAATTGATCTTCCCCAACTTGTAGAGCTCTTACTGACCTATCTAGGGTTCAATCAGCATTTTTCCTTAATTTTGTTCTTGGACCTGTAGAACAAGGAAACTTCCTTGTTGAATTCCTTACTCGGATCATGCCAACAATATGGAGGAGCCAATACCTAGACCCGAACTTGAACTTCTAAGAACTAAATTTGAAGTAGTAACTGAATCTCCAGAAGATGCAGTGGTTGATGCACCTTTTCACTCTCTAGTACCCAATGATCCTCCTGCTGAGAATACTCCTGAGGTAAGCTATCCTATCACATCTTTACAAACTAATGCTATAGATACATCTATTGGTTATGTTTTACCTTTCAGACACAATCTAGGCAAACCTCTAAATCGATACTCCCCATAAATATAAGAATGACAATCCAAGTATCCAATAGCCAATTATGTATCTACTCAAGGGTTATCAGAACCTATCAGGGCGTTTGCACAAACATTCTCCTCATGTCAAATTCCAAGTAGCGTTGAAGAAGCCTTATCTGATCCAAAATGGGCTCAAGCTATAAAAGAGGAATTTGAGGCATTGCAAAAGAATAACACATGGGTGTTAAGAAAGTTGCCTCAAGAAAGGAAGATGGTAGGATGCAAGTGGATTTTTTCCATTAAGTATAAAGCAGATGAGTCAGTTGATCGATACAAGGCGAGGCTAGTAGCAAAAGGGTATACATAGAAACATGGGATAGATTATCAGGAAACCTCCTCACCTGTGGCTAAACTAAAAACTGTTAAAGTTTTGTTATCTCTTGTAGCAAATTTAGATTAACCATTGCACCAACTTGACGTAAAAAATGTCTTCCTTCTATGAGGATATACTGTTACATCAGGAAAAGAAACTGCATGTAGATTACAACAAGCATTGTATGGACTAAAATAATCACCTCGAGCATGGTTTGATAGGTTGAGTTCAACAATGAGGAAATATGGGTTTCAACAAAGCAACTCTGACCACACTCTTTTCCTAAAACATCAACGGGGAAAAATAATAGCCCTTATAGTCTATGTAGACAACATGATCATTACAGAGGATGATAAAAAAGAAATCTCTAGGCTTCAAGAACGATTGTCAAATGAGTTTGAAATGAAGAACTTAGGAGGGCTCAAATACTTCTTAGGCATTGAGGTAACAAGATCAAAACAAGGCATATTTCTTTCCCAAATGAAATATACTCTAGACCAACTAGCAGAGGCAGGATTACTCGATTATAAACATGTCGATATTCCAATGGTCCAAAATCATAAACTTGGAGAATATGTAGACCAAGTACCATTAGATAAACAGAGATATCAACGGTTAGTAGATAAACTCATATATTTATCTCATACTCGACCTGATATTGCTTATGTTGTGAGTGTCGTGAGTTAGTTCATGCACTGCCCAAGTGAAGACCATATGGATGTCATCATGCGAATACTTCGTTATTTAAAATTCTCCCCTAGGAAAGAACTTATGTTTTCAAAGAATGATCAATTGGAAGTCGTTGGATATACAGATTCGGACTGGGTAGGGAATATCAAGGATAAGAAATCTACTACTGGGTACTTTACTTTGGTGGGGGCAATCTTGTTACATGGAAGAGCAAGAAACAAAAGGTAGTTGTCTTGTCTAGTGCAGAAGCTGAATTTCGAGGAATGGTCAAGGGAATATGTGACTCTTTTGGTTGAAAAAACTTCTAACTAAGATTGGTGTTGCTCCTAACTTTGAAATGAACTTATTTTGTAATAACAAGGCAGCCATTGCCATCTCCCACAATCCAGTTCAACATGATCGCACGAAGCATGTTGAAGTGGATCAGAACTTCATCAAACAAAATCTTGAAGAAAAAATTATTTAACTTCCATTTGTTAAATCAGAAAATCAATTGATTGATATACTCACAAAATCTGTGTCTGCAAAGAACTTTTACAACTCACTTGACAAATTGAGCATAAGAGACATATATGCACCACCTTGAGAGGGAGTGTTAGCAATGTAGCAGACAACAATGCAACAGTGTGACAGATAACAATGCAACAATGTGACAGACAAAAATATTTAGTGATAGATAACAATGTTTAGGTTTTTTTCTTTCTATTTCTTAGTATATAAATATTGATATTTTTGTATAGGAAATATTATAACAAAAAAATATATTTTGATAAGGTCTTCAATGAAAGTTACCCACGATGGGTTATTAGCTCGGTTTAGGATGATTTTATTAAAATCATAACAATATTTTTATTTTAAAAAACTTTAAAACATTAAGTTGTGAGTTAAATATATATATATTAAATATCAATTCCCATTATTTGAGAAAGAAAACAAAGTTTTTTTTTTTTTTTTGAAAGAAGCTAATTGATCTACAGCGCTTAAGAGCATGTAGTCCATTCCGTGCACGACTTTTGTTGCTGAAGTATTCGTCGTTTTGTAGGACTTGTTTGGTCATTGTCATATGTTTAACCTTGGTTATGCATAAATATGCCGCGTTCTTTGCTATGCACTCGCAAGCCAAAGCAGTGTTCTCATTTCTTTTTTATAAAGATAAGGCATTGTTCTTCACTACTCACTAATCTCTGTTTTCTCTGTTTCTCATCTCTCTTAATGACTACAATGAAGGAGTCAATAGTTCTATACCCGTCGCCAGCCATAGGCCATCTTATCTCCATGGTAGAACTAGGCAAGCTCTTCCTCACTCACAAACCTTCATTCACCATCCATGTTCTAATCACCAACCCTCCTTACAACTCTGGTGACACAACTCCATATATCTCCTCAGTCTCTTCCAAAATCCCATCCATAATCTTCCACAACCTTCCCAAGATCAATCTCCCTCCTGAGCTTTCCATTTCATCCCCCAATCATGAGACCTTAACCTTTGAAGTCCTTCGTCTCAACAAGCCTAATGTTTTTCAAACCCTCCTTTATATCTCCAAAAACTACACCATTCAAGCTCTTATAATGGACTTCTTCTGCTACTCTGGCCTTGATGTTTGTACTGAGCTTCAAATACCAGGTTACTTCTTTTTCACTTCAGGTGTTGCTTGTCTTGTTTTCTTTCTATATATGTCAACCATTCACAAAAACACAACAAAAAGCCTCAAAGACCTTAATGAATTTCTTCACATTCCTGGACTACCACCAATTCATTCCTCTGATTCACCAAAACCAGTTCTTGATCGTCATGATAAGGCCTATGAGGGCTTACTAGATTTCTCGATATACGGTCCAAAATCGGCTGGGATAATTGTGAATACATTTGAAGCTCTTGAACATACAACTGTCAAAGCAATATTAGATGGATTATGTTTACCTGATAGCCTCAAACTCACACCTCTGTATTGTATAGGACCACTTATCGTTAGTAATAGTAATGAAAAAATTGATAGTGATAGTGAGTGTTTGAAATGGTTAGATAGACAACCAAGTAAAAGTGTTGTCTTTTTGTGTTTTGGAAGCTTGGGTGTGTTTTCAACAGAACAATTGAAAGAAATAGCTATTGGGTTAGAGAATAGTGAGCAAAGGTTCTTGTGGGTAGTTCGTAATCCACCTAATAATGACAAGAAAATCAAAGTGGTTATTTCAACTCAAAAGGAACCGGATTTGGACTCTTTGCTACCAGAAGGGTTTTTGAATAGGACTAAGGAGAGAGGACTTGTGGTGAAGAATTGGGCACCACAAGTAGCCGTGTTGAATCACGAGTCGGTTGGTGGGTTTGTGACTCATTGTGGGTGGAACTCTGTTTTAGAAGCTGTTTGTGCCGGAGTACCAATGGTGGCTTGGCCTCTTTATGCAGAACAAAGGTTGAATAGAGTTGTGCTTGTGGAGGATATTAAGATTGCTTTGCCTTTGAATGAAGGTGAAGATGGGTTTGTGAGTGGTAAAGAAGTAGAGAAAAGAGTTAAAGAGTTGATGGAATTTCAAAGTGGTGATTGTATTAGGAAAAGGACTCTGGAGTTGAAATATGAAGCTAGGGTTGCTTTGAGTGAAGGTGGGTCTTCTCAGGTTGCATTAAGGGCTTTTTTGAGTATTGGAAGCGAAGCTAATTGAGTACTTTTTTCTTCAATTTCTCTTCCTACTTTTTTCTTCAATCTGTTTTGGGTACAATTACGGTGAAGAAAAGAAGTTTCTTTGAGTAATAATAAGATAAGTAATGTGCCGAATTATTCCTGAAATTTTACTTAAAATGCAGTTTAGTTTTGATGTTATTGAGTTTGATATCTGTAACTTCATTATTATAAAAAATAAATAATTTAGTTTTAAAATTAGTCTATTTTAATCCCTTTATTTAGATCAGAGGAGCTTATTTTTTTTAATAATTGAAAGAAAAAATGGTTATATTTATATAATTAGAGAATTAAAAGTATTTATTTTACAATAATATAATTAAAAGTGTACAATCCAATAATATTAAAACTAAAAGTATTTTTTAAAAAAATAAAAATAAAAATAAAAAATCTAATGCTGTGCACCTGTAATAATATATGGGTGAATGATGATGAGCTTGCGTAGCTTCATTTTGTATTTTGTCCTTATGAATAAAAATATCTAACTCTAAATTTAAACAGCCTTAATATTGTCGAAATAATAGGAAGAAATTTCAATGAATTATAGAAGTTGGTTCATCAAAATGATTGGAAAGTGATTCGTCCACGTAATTTTGATATAACATGTAACGTAAGTAAGCATGAAACGTGTACTATATCGTCGATATTATAATAATAAAAGTGGGAGGAGAAGAATATGGGATGTACATTTTCTGGGTTGAATGCTCTGTGTGATGCTGTTAATGGTGGAGGAGATGTCTGGATCAATGAGAACCGATTCAGATAGTGAGGCAGCTCGGAGAAGGTGGGTTCGCCTATGTCTACCTCGTCAAGAAGGTTCTTGCCGACACTACATTAGTTTCAAAAAAATATATCAAATTTTTAAAAATAATTATAATTTTAATTATTTAAAATTAAAATATACATCTATATGTATTTTAAAGATACGTATCTATAACATTTAGTAAGATGTAAATAAAATTTGTTGATCTCACTGATATTTATGGGAATTATGATAAGCCGGATGGAGACGTGTACAGACGTAGATATCGGTAGGGACATTTTTTAATATGATTGATATTAAATGAATTAAAAAAAAAATTATACCTGAAATTACTAGACAATTGTTATAATTTGTATCTATAGGTAACTATTCGAGATAATTATTAAAAAATATTTAAAAAAATTTATTTTTTCAAATTTTTTATTTTTTTAATAAATTTTAATTATTAATTAAAATATAATATAATTTAATAAATATATAAATTATATGTTTTTTTTAAAATTAAATATAAAAAAAAGAGCTGAGAGAGAAGGAGAAAAGATCGGTGAAAGAAGACAGATTTAAAATATTAATATTTATAAAAATATTAAAATTTAAAATTTAAGAATACTTTCACATACTTTTTATATTAATTTTATATTTAATATAAATATATATAATATTTATTTTAATTAATGAATTAAAATATTATAGAATAAGTAGTTAAATTTTTAAAATAATTTTTTAAACTAATAGTTAAAAAAATAATGTATAAATATTTATGAAATAATAAATTTTATGGAAAAAATAAAAACATAAAACTAAATAAAAAAATGTTCTAATTTTAAATAAATTATCTAAGAAAACTAAATAAAAATATTTAATGATAATTTATTAAATAAATAAGTAAAATTAATTATAAATAATATTTTATTAATAATTTCGTAATATTATGCATAATATGTTAATATTAAGATTATTAAAATTATTTTACATAATATGTTAACATTAAGACTATTAAAATATAAATATTATTTAGACATAATTAATAATATTTAAGATATTTTGATCCTTATTTAGGATCTCAATGTATTAGCTTATAAACTCTATTTTTCCTTCGAACAACCTCTAATATTTATTTTTTAATCCATTACTCTAGTCCATGTATAGTTTTTAGACCGGTGTAATTCATAAACTAATTGTTCAAATTTAATAAATATATAATAATATTAATTATTAAACAATATTTTAAATTCTTTATTTATGAAATAAAAAAAGTCTTTAAATATATATATATATATATATATTAATTAAAATTAATATTAAAATATTTTATAAAATTATTTACAAAAATATAATATAAATATGAATAATTTACCATAATATTGATAATAATTAAATAACTTTTACTTAAAAATATATTAGCTCACTATTCTTTTTCAATTCATATTAGATATGATATCTTCTCAGTATGAAAATTTACTTCAATAAAAATATGATTTATTCATAAATAAAATGATTAAACACTCATTAAATAAATAATTATAAACTATATAAATTATCATTCTTAATGTAATAAAAATAATTATTCATAAATTGATTAAATTTAATAGGCTTTTTTTGTTTAAAAATAATTTATATTAACTGATTATTCTATTTTAATTGACATGAGATATGATATAATTTTAATATAAAAATTATTATTTCAATAAAAATATTATATATTCATAAATGAATTGATTGAATATTTATTAAATAAGTAATTATAAACTGTATGAATTGTCATTAATAAAAATAACTATATTTTATGAAATAATTAAATGTATTTATTATATAAATATTTTGATTTATATTGGTATAAGAAACTAACAATACATAAAAAAAATTATTATATAAATATTTTTATATTTATTGATTATAAAAGCTTACAAATTCTTTTTAAAAAAATATGAAATTTGGTCGAGTACCAAATATTTTCATTTTTTATATATAAAGAAGTATGTTATCTCACAATTGAACAAAGTACGTGGTTTAAGTTTGACATATGGTAAATTTTATCCTTGATTAATTTCCCGTAAAAATTGCCGGATGACTATAAATTTCTCTCTTTCAAATTCAAGCTTTATTTACCCTAAAAAAAATTGGAGATTTTTATTTTTAAACCTTATGCTCATACAACTTCATGCATAAAAAAAACACACCTCAAATAAGAAAATCTTGATTTTTATTATTTATTATATTGACTATTGGTGTATCAATTTAAAATAATAATTAATCTAATATAAATTATTTAATACTAATTTAAATCAAATTTAATTAAAAAAATCAAAAATAAACTTAAATCATAATAAAATAAAAATAAGATAGAATAAATGGTTTAAAGTTAATCCTAATTGTTAGTCATACGTGTTTTTTATTTAATTTTTTTTAATGTGTATATATATATATATAATATTTTAATTAATCATAATTTTAATTTTATAATAATTATTTTTAATTTATGTCTTATTAATTATTATTAATTAAAAAAATTATATAGATAATTGAAATTTAATTATTTCCATTGAAAATATTCATCCCGTAGAAAGTGAAAGTCCACTTGATTTTGATACATGTAAAGTAAGTCTTCTCGATTAGAATGCAAGGAAAACCATAACCACATGCGTCAGTCAGTTGGTTTCATAGTTGTTTGAGTGGTGTACAATATAATGATTTGGGATTTAATCAAGTACGTATATATCAAATGGTATCATTTATATCATATTTTTTCGTATAATTATATAAAAAAAACTTTAATATATAAGTAAATAATTAAACTATAATATCAATAATTTAAAATAATACGTGCAATTGTTTATCGTCTTTTTAAAAAAAAAAAAAAAAGAAAAGGGAGAGAACCATATCCCGATTTAGATGTAGATATCATTTATTGTTCGCTGAATTGAAAATATATTCCATAGTTTAGTTTGTTACTATTTTCTTTTAATTTTTTCATTTAATTTTCTTAATTTAATTTTTTTTATTTTTATATATTTAATTTAAAATTTAAAACCAACTTCAAATTAAACTTAAAAGAATTAAAGTCAATGGTCGGTGGTAACACAGATTCTTTAATTATATCAAAATGTTTAGTCTAATTATTTTTTTATTTTTTTTATAATAATTTAATCATTTTATTTAAAAAAAACGAAAACATAATAATAAATTATTAATTTATTAATTTCTTTTTATTTTTTTCTCATATTATTCAATTGTTATTAAGATATTATTTCTAAAGATTAAAATAGACAATAATAATTACAAAACTAATAAAAAAATAAAAAAATTTTGATTATTTATTTTTATAATGTTACTTTTTCGTAATAAAATAACTAAATTATTATAATAATAATAAATATAAGAAATTGTTCTTACATAAGACCTGAATATATTTTTGTCTTTAAAATAAGAGACTAAATTATAAAAATTAAAAAAATAATAATTAAATTATGAAGAAAAAAGTGAATGGATCAATATATAAAAAATAAAATCATAAGGAAAAAAAAACTAAAATATAGTGGAATTTCTCCTTTATTCTTTAGCAGTTTCGTGATAATATTGTGTAATGTTTTGCCTGTGAAAACGTCAAACGAAGAGTTGGAAGGCAAGTGCTTCGTAGACGGCATCAATGAGAAGGATGCCATGGAAAGGCATGAGAAATTATTACGTATACAACGGTGGTATAGATAGATGGTGTAATACTAATCTTGATTCTTTATTTTAGGTTAGACTGCATTGTTTTTAAAAACTATAACTAAATTCACACTTAGTTTTTAAATTTTTTAAAATATATGATTTTGTTTTTAAAATTTTAAAATTTTGTACATAAATTTTTAATTTTTTAAATCATATAATTATTTCAAAATTTTAACAATTCACACCTAAATCATAAATTTTTTATTTATAAATATATTTTTTAATAAAAGTTAAAAACTATGTAAAATTTTAAAAATTTAAGCACTAAATTGTAAGATTTAAAAATTTTAGTACTTGTTAAGTTTTAAAATTATGAAGATCAAATCATATATTTAAAAATTAATTTTGTGTCTAAATTTTTTATATAAATTTAATTAAAATTTGAAAAAGGATCATACATTTTAACCTTATTTTACAAAATAATTTTAATATTTTGATATCAAATCACTACTCGGCTTTTGGGTTCTCAGGGCCCTTTACAGACCTGCATATAACTTATCCAGGTTTCACTAATCTCTATGGGCCTTACGTTAAAAACGACTTTGTTCAAACTTGGAGTTAGATTTAGCCCAGGTTTAAATATTAAGATTTAAAATTTAAGAATATATTGAGATACTTATATTAATTATTTTATTTAATATAAATATATATAATATTTATTTTAATTAATAAATTAAAAATTTATGGAATAGGCAGTTAAAGTTTTTAAAATAATAATTTTAATTAATAAATAAAAATAAATAATTATAAAATAATAAATTTTATCCATAAAATTAAATACAAAAACATGTTCTAATTTTAAAGAAACTATCCAAAAAAAGTAGTAAAAATATTTAATGGTAAATTTTTAAAAAATAAATAAAATTAATTGTAAATAATATTTTATTAGTATTATTCATTATTTTATCAACAATATTATGATAATATCAATATTATTAATCAATATTTTATTACTTTTTTTAATATTTTGTTACAATTATCGTGAATAATATGTTAATATAAATATTATTGAAACATTATGATATATATTTTTGTAGGTGGACGTAGGATTCCAATGGGTTAGCTCCTCTCTTCTAAACTCCATCTTTCCCTCAAATAACCTCTTTTGTTTATTTTTCAATCCATAACTCCCCTATGTGTATCTTTATATATATAATTTCTAAATGTTTTAATCGCCGATCATTGCATTTTTTTTTGTTATATAAATATAGTAAATATATTTTTATGTTTTTTTATTAGTTTTTTATTAAAGATGATAATTTATATAGTTAATAATTATCTATTTAATGAATATTCCATTAGTTCATCTATAAACAAATCATATTTTTGTTTTTTTAATTTTTTTGTTTTCTACACTAATAAATACCAAAATATACATATAATAAATACATTTTTGTTATTTTTATACTAATAAATATCAAAATATTTATATAATATATTTTTTTTATGAATAGTTATTTTGTATAATACAATTGTTCTTATTGCATTAAAGGTAACAATTCATACTGTTAATGATTACTAATTTAATACATATTATATTAATTAACTTGTGAACATATTATATTTTTATTGAATGTCTATATAATAAATATATTTTCATAAATAATTATTTTTTATTACATAAGTGTGATAATTCATACAATAATGATTACTTATTTAATGAATATTTGATCAATTTATTTATAAATATGTCATATTTTTATTAAACTAATATTTTTTGTATCGATATCATATCAGATCTCATATTAATTAGAAGGAGAACAATCAATTAATATAAATTATTTTTAAATAAAAATATTTATTAAATTTAATTAATTCATACCTATCACTTCTTATATATTAAAAATATTAATTAAATAATTTTATATATTTTTATTTTATTTAACTTATTTATTAAATAAAATTATATAATTATTATTAATATCGTGATAAATTATTTATCTTTACATTATATTTGAATTATATTACTGGTAACATAATTACTATTATATATTTATTTATTTATTAATAAAATAATAAATAAATTAATTAATTATTTTAAAAATATTTCTACAAAATATTTTAACATTAATTTTTATTATAATAAAAATAACTTAAAAATTTATATTTAAAAATTTATTTTTTATTTTAATTTAAAAAAATAATTTTTTTTAAAATAATAATTATTACTTGATATATTTATTAAATTTTAATCATTAATTTATACATATTCACGCAAGTATGTTGTTGGAGATTAAACAAAGTCATCTAAGTTTGACACGTGAAAAGTTGTCTTCTTTGTTACTTTCACATAAAATTTGCCGGAAGAAAAAGGTTTTTTTTTCTCTCCCTTTTCAAATTCAAGCTTTATTTAGAATACAAAAATTTAGAGGTTTTCATTTTTAAATCATATTTTGAAAGGGAAAAAAACACAAATAACAAAATTTTCTTGTTTATTAAAACTTAAATACATCATCTCTTGAACGTGAGATGAATTGATCATTTTTTTTTTCTAACTAACAACATATCTTAACATATTAGCCGACAAATAGTAACATTTTGAATTTTTGTTTCAAATAGTTTTATTTTTAATAAATTAATCAATTTTTTTAAATAACAATTTAACACAAAACTCATAATTTTATATCAAATTATATAATAAAAAGATTAAAAAACTCTCATTTTATAACTTTAATAAAATGATGACATGGTCTTACATGTCACATGTTCAACAAATTCATTGGAGCTCCGACAACCCACTAAAACTTTGATAGCCACGGTTGACAATCACATTGGAGTTTAATATAGGTAAAATATTACAGATAGATATAATATATTACATCTGATTATTCGTCAAAATTACATGTATGTAATATATTATATATAAATATATATGTAGATGCAACAAAAGAAATTATCAAAATGAAATATGAAGGCAATATACTCTATTATTACAACCATAAGGTTTTTCAACGTAAAAGGCACCCAATTTTGAAACATTACTCGTTTTATAAATGATAAATCATAATAATTTTTATTATTGTTACCATAAAATAAATAAAATATTTATTTTATTTTTAATATTAATTATATTTTAATGATACTATTATTAAATAAAAGTATTATTAATAAAATATTTTAATTACAATAATAATATATATTGTAACTACACTTTATTAATAATGGAACATCATCCAAACTTTATAAAGAGTAGAAAGAAGACAATTAGACATAAAATCAGCTAAGAGAAACAAATCAAATCTATAGCCCTAGGAGGAAAATATGGTGTCGTGTTGGGTCACTGTTCTTTTGGTGCATTGCATTCCTACACTTCCCTTTTCTCTGGTGCATTGCAATGAACTTACTTCTCACCTTTTCTAGCAGCAATGTGTAAACCACAAGACTATATAAACTCAACATTCAACATATAAATACCTCTTGAATATAACATCTCTTTATTGAAAAAACTAAAACAAAGGTCATTCTTTGAATCAATAAACATCAAGAGAAATTTGTGTATTATATCAATAGTATCAATACTTTTAGATTAATTATATTATTGTTTTACATTTTTGATATATATTTTCAATTAATATATATCAAATACCCTTATCTAATTAATAATACATATTTTGATCAATTTTAATAATAATTGTTATCTCTTAAGTATCATAATTTTTTGAAATTTTTGTAATATTATTCACTTAATAATATTCAACCTAATTTAAATTGTTATTGTTATAATTATTTTTTATTAACGATAATTTTACATAATAATATAATTAATTATAAGATTAAAAAGTCATTTCATATCCTTATTTTTATCATTAATAAAAATATTTATGATAATATTATTATTATTTCATAATATAAAAAATATATATTTTTAAGTGTTAAAAATATAAATGAATTAACTTAATCTTATAAGGAGAAAGAAGGAAATATTGATTATATCAAGCTGCAAGAAATATGGATTAATTAATAGATATTTTATCTGTCATCATCTCTTGCTTTTTTTTTTTAAGTCTACTTCATTACATGATTTTGACACGGTACGTATAATTTATTAATTATTATTTAACAATAAGAAGTAAGAAAAACCCACTTTTTTTTTTTTTGTTACAATATTTACTTTTTAAGGCCAGAATAAACTCGTTTTGATAGTGACTGAAATATGGATGCTTTGTTAACCATTTTTTTAAGCTCCAAAAGTGATTTGTTTAATTAAGTGTGATGATTGAAGTGGAAACAAAAATCTACTGACGAGTTCGAAATCGGCAAATTCAAAGTAGAAGATATGAATTTGGAGTAGTATTAAAAATTTTAAGTTTTAAATTTGAAAATTATAAAATATGATTAATTTGGTAGTTTCCATAGATGATTCATTTATTTCCACATTTTTTAAAATTATATAATATATTTATAAAATTAAATTTATTTTTAATATTATCGATCAAAAATATATATTCTATTTACTCTCAAAATAATTTATAATTCCTCTTGAAATTTAACGCGAAAAGAGGAGAGACTGATTGTTCTCTCTTGGATGTATTGTATTGGTTCATAAGTCAAGGACAGGGCCCTGCATTGCATTATTTGCATATTTTTAAAGTAAAAATAGTGTTATCATAAATATATACTTTTTTTTCACATAAATTATTTATATTTTAAAATTATATATATAAATAAATAAATTATTTTTTATTTTTTAAAATGTAATTATGACACGTTGACACGTTGACACGTCTCTTAACCCAATATTAAAAATATCCGTAAATTTGTGTGCCATATTTTGCTAAGGGATTGGAGATGTACACAAAATTCAACGTAATTTTATTTTTTAAATTACAAAATATTTATATACTGTTCATTTAAAGTGAATTTCATCCATTTGATCCCCAGTTGTTCGACATTATTCAACAGGAAGTCAACATTAGGTAAGGTTGCGACGAGATCAAATGCCTCCTAATTTAGAATTTATTTCTTATTTTATTTAAAAAAATTACATATTAGATATTTTCAGTGAAAAAAACAGAGACTTAAAATAAAAAATAAATAAGAAAATAATATTTTAAATATCATTTTTTTATTATAAAAAAAATTATAAAAAAATTAAACCAATAAAAAATATTTTATAATGATAATTTTTTTTAAACCAATAAATAAAAAATAAAAAATAATAATATTTATGAAAAATGAAGAAAAATAAAATATACTTAACAATAACTTTATATTTAACAATATTTATAGAATATGATTACTTGAAATAATAATAAGAAATTATAAAAAATTATAAGATTTTAAATTTTTAAAATTTAAAAAACTTTATAAAAGAAAAATCATTGATGTTTTAATACAATAAAAACTTAACTTAAAGACAAAATATAAAATATATAATAGATTATCTATGATTAATTTTAATTTAAATATAACTATATAAAAAATTATATATATAAATTAAAATATGATATATAGTTTCTTGGGACGAGAAATGTAATTTTTATCTTTGCTTCGTCTTATATTGTAAAATATAAATCCTTATTATTCATTCTCCATTCTCCATTTTACTATCCCTATCATTATGAATGAACTGGGGGACATGTTGGTTATGAGTCATTGAAAGTTTCTTCACAATTTAACATGTCCAGTTTCGATTCAACATAATTTTGATATTATAATAACTATCATTATTCTACGCCTTATCAATTATGGTTATTTATGAGGGATAAATAAAAAAGATGAGAAAAACTAATAGGACATGAAGAGAATAAGATAGCTTGAGATGGAAGGGAGAGAACTTTTTCTTTTTGGGAAATTATAAAAATAGCATTTTAAAATTTATAACAATAAAAATAACATCACAATAATATTGAATGGAGTTTAATTGGAAGATGTTTAATATTAAATTTATCTAAATGATCGTATTTTAATTTGATGGTGTTCAATATGAAATGAGTGTCAAATTTTTTTAATAATAAAAATATATAAATTGGTTATAAGATGTGTTATTTTTGTAATTATAAGTTTTACGTATGTTATTTTTTTCTATTTTTTTAAGGAAAGTAAGGATGTAATTTTTTGGTTTTTCATTTTTATTTTTAAGAGAAATTCAAATTTATTCTTAAAAAATATCATTTAAAAAAAAGACTAAATCGTTCTATTTAAAATTATTGAACTAAACCTACCTAATTTAAAAGAAAAATAACTAAGGTGTCCTCATAAAAAAAATTACATAAATAAAATGACCATTGTCTCCATCTTTGCTCATAATACACTTGACGATACAAATCATTTGAAAAATATATATATTCGTTTTATAGCGGATCTATTACAGAAACTATAAGTGGAATAATTAGGCATAAATTGATATCGACTCCTCGAAATTTTATAACTTCAACTCCACTAACAGCCACTTATGAATCTCTTTTTGGATTACATTCGTTAACTCAAGTTTTGGATTGAACTAATCCATTTTCACAATAATTCATGAGAAAAAATTGAGTTATTTAAGTTCGAGAGGATTGATTGAGTGAACTGCTAAAATTCGGATATGAGATATCCTTCATAATCACGATAAATGCTTTTGCCCTATTGTCATTAGGGATATCTAAAAAGTTTGTTTTATAAAACCTCTGAGAACTAAAAAAAATACAAATACTTTATTTATCGTCAAGTAGAAATGAATGCTATACGATAACTACAGGAAATTTTTTGACAACAAATCTAGGAATTCAAGAATAATAGGTTGTTCTAGCTCGATACCGTCAAGAATTCCATACTATTGAATGGGAACAAATCTATCCTTTAAGTATTTTTCCTTTCCAATATTTTTTTGTTGGAGCTTATCTCATCCCTTTTATTGAGCATAATGATGCAAATCAAGCTTTAATGAGTTCTAATATGCAACAATAAGCAGTTCTCCTTTCTTATTTCGAAAAGTGCATTATTGAAACAATATTGAAACACCAGGTGGCTCTAGATTTTGGGGTTCCCACTACAGTGGAACATGAGGGAAAAATTATTTATATTGATACTAACAAGATCATTTTATCGGACAATGGTTATACTATAAGCACTCTATTAGTTATATATCAATGTTTTAACAAAAATATTTTTATGCATCAAAAAGCCTAACTTACACAAGGTAAATGTATTAAAAAGGATAAAGTTTAGCAAATGGTGGTACTATAGTTAATAACGAACTTGCTTTGAAAAAAAAAACGTATTAGTAACTTATGTTCCATAAAAAAGTTACAATTTTGAGGATGTGATACTCATTAATGAATGTTTGATATATGATGATATTTATACTTCTTTTCATATATGAAAATAAATGTATTCGTCCTATTACATAAGTATGAGTATAGTAGGTATTTTCTTATATATGAAATTAAGATAGTTAAATTTTATGAAATTTTAATGATAGTAGAAATACCTATATCTTAGGAAGATGGGAAAAAGATAAAATTGATTGAATTATTAAACAAATTTTTAGTCTGAAACTCATAATATCTTTTTTTTTGTTAATTCAAGAAAAAGAAAGTTTCTATAGTTTTAAGAAAAGAATTTATCCCAATTACGATTTCAGAGAATATTTCATTCAACAAGGAGATTCTAAAATCATAGAAGCTTAGTTCGATTAAGCTGTCAAGTATTAGAAACAAGCTATAATACTTACTCCTAATAATTATATTGAAGTGTAAAATTGGTTGAAGATCAGAGGATATTTCGAATAAGAACATTGTTTTTTTTTACTGAATTCTATATTTTTATTTCTTTTTATTTAGTTTCAATTTCAATTGATTTTTTTAGAATTTTTACTATTTTGTTATAATCAATTATTTGTTATGATAAATTAATTGAGACATCTCTATTTTTTCCTCAAAAATCTTTAGCATTATCACTACTTAGCTTTCAATTTGCCTTTCAATTTTTAGTTATCAATTTAAAATTTAATATTATTATAAATTCAAAATCTTATTAATTCTAAATAATTTTTATATGATTGAAATCAGATTAGGGTTTTCAAGATATGAAATAAATAAATTATGGATAAATTCAAATGACTCTTTTTAAAATCATCTATATCAGATCGAGGAATTGAATTGATTATAAAAACATGAGTTTAATTAGTCTATTTACTAGTGTTGGTGAATAGATTAATCTTAAAATAATAAATGTTAATTACTATTACTATAAAATAGGCTCGTATTTTATCTTTGTTATATTTTCTTAATATTGAGAAACAATTTGAAAGAGACGAGTTGATCAATAAAACTACAGGTCTTAGAAAAAATATTAACCTTAATTCCTTGATTGAATCAAAATAAAATTCTAATAAAAAAAATTGAAAAAGATGAATTCATTTTTTTTATTGAAGGTGTTTATTCATTTTAACGACTTTATCATATGATTTTATCATACAAAGTTTTACTCTACCTTTTTCGGGTTCATTATGAAAGGAACTCATTTAATTCCAATGCATTTCTTTCTATTCTATATTTATATTATTTTGAATAGTAATATTTATTGATTAAGGTAAAAAATCAAACAAATATATTTAAATAGATTTTTTTTTTGGGAACGTATCAATAAGCTAGACTCATATTTCGAATCGTTTCATGCCATAAATAAACCCAAACATTCAAGAAATGGGTTGGACATGCGAATTCACATCTCTTATTATCGATATAGTTTTTTGTTCTTGGAATAGAAACAATTTATTTAATTTTACACTATCTTAAGATATCATTTCTAATCTCTCACACAAATTAATTTTATTTGAAGTAATTTTTTAAAATATGAAATAAATTACTCTTACAAGATGATAATTCATTATCCACTCGAAGGATTTGACTAAATATATCATATCTCTTTCTCACCCATTTATATTTTTTTTCTTATTTATCTCTCTCTTAATCTCCCGCTATTCTATCTCCTATTGTTGAAAATAAAATTAGCTTTTTTCATAGAGGAAATGCATAATATTAAATATATTATAAATAAGTTAGTACTAAGTTTAAATGGTTACGTATGTCTTTGATGACAAATATTGTATTTCTCTGATAATTATCATATATATTTCATTATTATTTCTGTTCTGTTTCTATACAAGAGTTAAGATATATGTATACAGAGAAAACGAAAATTAAATAATAACCATAATTCTTGCACATCCATGTTTTATGGCTCCACTAATATTATTGTTTGCTCCATGTTTTACTCCACTGAGCATCGGTGTCTGCCACTGTTGCAGCATGCACCACAACACACACCAACACTCCTCCTCAAGTTGGTGCATATATGTCTCTTTTGCCCAACTTGTCAAGTGAGTTGTAGAAGTTCTTTGCAGACGCAAATTTTGTGAGTATATCAGCCAATTAATCTTCTGATTTAACAAATGGAAGCTTAATAATCTTTTCTTCAAGATTCTGTTTGATGAAGTTCCGATCCACTTCAACGTGCTTCGTGCGATCATGTTGAACTGGATTGTGAGAGATGGCAATGGCTGCTTTGTTATCACAAAATAAGTTCATTTCAGAGTTAGGAGAAACACCAATCTCAGTTAGAAGTTTTTTCAACCAAAGAAGCTCACATATTCTCTTGACCATTCCTCGAAATTCAGCTTCAGCACTAGATAACTTGCTCCTCCATGTAACAAGATTGCCCCCACAAAGGTAAAGTACCCAGCAGTAGATTTCCTATCCTTCATATTCCCTGCCCAGTCTGAATCTGTATATCCAAGGACTTCCAATTGACCATTCTTTGAAAACATAAGTCCTTTCCCAGGGAAGGATTTTAAATAACGAAGTATTCGCATGACCGCATCCATGTGGTCTTCACTTGGACAGTGCATGAACTGACTCACGACACTCACAGCATAAGCAATATCAGGTCGAGTATGAGATAAATATATGAGTTTACCTACTATCCGTTGATATCTTTGTTTATCTGCTGGTACTTGGTCCACATATTCTTCGAGTTTATGATTTTGAACCATTGGAATATCAACAGGTTTATAATCTAGTAGTCCTGCCTCTGCTAGTAGGTCCAGAGTATATTTCCTTTGGGAAAGACACATGCCTTGTTTTGATCTTGTTACCTCAATACCTAAGAAGTATTTGAGCCCTCCCAAATTCTTCATTTCAAACTCATTTGATAGTTGTTCTTGAAGCTTAGAGATTTCTTCTTTATCATCCCCTGTAATGATCATGTTGTCTACATAGACTATAAGGGTTGTTATCTTCCCTAATCGATGTTTTAGTAAAAGAGTATGATCAGAGTTGCTTTGTTGGAACCCATATTTCTTCATTGCTGAACTCAACCTACCAAACCACGCTCGAGGTGATTGTTTTAGTCCATACAATGCTCGTTGTAATCTACATGCAGTTTCTTTTCCTGATGTAACAGTATATCCTGGTGGGATATCCATGTAAATCTCTTCTTTTAGGTCACCATGAAGGAAGGCATTCTTCACGTCAAGTTGGTGCAATGGCCAATCTAAATTTGCTACAAGAGATAACAAAACTCTCACAGTTTTTAGTTTAGCCACAGGTGAGAAGGTTTCTTGATAATCTATCCCATGTTTCTGTGTATATCCTTTTGCTAAAAGCCTCGCCTTGTATCGATCAACTAACTCATCTGTTTTATACTTAATGGAAAAAATCCACTTGCATCCTACCATCTTCCTCCCTTGAGGCAACTCGCTTAACACCTATGTGTTATTCTTCTGCAATGCCTCAAATTCCTCTTTTATAGCTTGAGCCCATTTTGGATCAGATAAGGCTTCTTCAATGCTACTTGGAATTTGACACGAGGAGAGTGTTTGTGCGAATGCCCTGATCGGTTCTGATAACCTTTAAGTAGATACATAATTTGCTATTGGATACTTGGGTTGTCGTTCTTCTCTTTCTGGGGAGTATCGATTTGGAGGTTTGCCTCGATTGTGTCTGAAAGGTAAAACATAACCAACCGATGTATCTATAGCATTAGTTTGTAAAGGTGTGATAGGATATCTTACCTCAGGAGGATCATTGGGTACTAGAGAATGGAGGGGTACATCAACCACTTCATCTTCTGGAGATTCAATTACTACTTCAACTTCAGTTCTTGGAAGTTCAAGCTCGGGTCTAGATACTAGCTCCTCCATATTATTGGCACGATTCGAGTATGTTGGATTAGTGTCTAATATTTCAACATCAAGCCAATTTCATTCTTCACCATAACTCTCCTCCTGAAGAGTGTAATTGGATACCGGTGATGGGAAAAAACATTCCGATTCGAGGAAAGTGACATACATGGTAATATAGGTTCTTTTAGTAATTGGATCATAACATCGGTAACCCTTTTTTTTTACACCATACCCCAAGAATACACATCAGATAGCACATGGATCCAACTTAGTTCGTTGATTTTTATGGAGGTGGACAAAAGCAACACATCCAAAAATTCGGGGCGGAAGCATCAAAATAGTAGGCAAGGGAAGATGATCAGATACCACCTTTAATGGAGTCTGAAATTGTAAGGTTTTTTGTGGGTATACGATTCAGTAGATACACAGCTGTAGTAACAGCATCACTCCAGTATTTATTAGGCATATGTGCACCGATTAGTAAGACCCGAGCCGTTTCTAAAATATGCCGATTCTTCCTCTCCGTAGTCCTATTCTGTTGTGGGGTTTGTGAACACGAGGTTTCATGGAGAATACCATGGTTGTCCAAGTATGTCCGGAATTGTTGATTAACATACTCCCCTCTATTATCAGACCTAAGTATCTTAATTTTTTCAGAAAATTGTGTCTGAACCATGGTGTGAAACAAGTGAAATGTAGCAAATACTTCATCTTTATGTTTGAGAAGGTAAAGCCATGTCATTTGTGTACAATCATCAACAAAAATAACAAACCAACGATGACCCGATGACGTAATGACCGGGGAAGGTCCCCAAACATCAGAATGTACCAAAGCAAAAGGAGTCATACTTTTATTCATGCTCATAGGATAAGACGCCCTATGACTTTTTACTAGGACACAAGTATCACATTTGAAATCTGAATGTGTGATATTTGAAAATAAACTGGGGAGTAGGTGCTTTAAATACCCAAATAATGGATGCCCAAATCTACGATGACATAGCCAAATCTGTCGTTCCTTGTTACCAACAGTGTGTTGCATGTGATTGGCTCTTCCTGAACTGAGGTCATCCACATAATATAGCCCTCCTCTCCTAGTACCATGCCCAATGATCTCCTTGGTGAGAATATCCTGTAGAAGGCAAAAAGTAGAATACATCAATACTACACAGTTAAGATCTGAAGTGACCTAACTGATAGACATTAGTCGGTTTGACAGAGAGGGTACAAGTAAAGTATTAGATAATGATAATGAAGGAGATAAGGTCACTGTTCGCCTCAGAATGGCGGATAAGTGACCCCATTTGCATTGGCAACACGGCCCCTTCTTGGCTGGGTTGTATTGGAGAGATCCTTTGGGTCAAATGTTATGTGATCTGTAGCTCTAGAGTCCAGAATCCAATCCTCCTTATCACTACGAGTATGAAATGCTTTACTTGAAATACCTGGATCTTGGGAAGATTCGGTCTGAGGAATAAGGGATAGTGATGTAGTATTGGTAGCCACAACAACTTTCCCCGTGGTTTCCCTCTTCTTCCTTGTTTGAAGATCATTCCACCATTCTGGATACCCATGTAATTTGAAGCAGTTTTCACGGGTGTGTTTGGAGTTTCCACAATGACCACATTTCATGTCAGTAGACGGTGGATTTCGCGGGGATTTCTTGCTGCCCAAAAAAGTTCCTAGTTTTGGTGGCATAGGATTATGGTGTCCCTTGATCCCTTTGTAAGCCATAACTGCTCCAGGTGTCGTATCTATACCTGTGATCATCACGGTCTGCCTGACCTCTTCCTTGCGGATGAATCCATATGCTTGTTCCACCGTAGGGAATGGTTTGATTTGAAGCACATCACTGCGAGTTTTGTCGAGTCTGTCATCAAGTCCATCAAGGAAGGTATACACTCGATCTTCCTATACGATGGAGTTGTATTTTTGTATGCCAGTCGCACACTCCATTGGATTAGGACGACGAAAATCAATTTCTCGCCACAACCCTTGAAGGTCATTATAGTATTTTTCAATGGATCCACCCGCCTGTTTCATACGAGTAACTCGACGGCAAAGATCATAC
Organism: Hippophae gyantsensis; assembly: GCA_030763125.1. NCBI lineage: Eukaryota > Viridiplantae > Streptophyta > Magnoliopsida > Rosales > Elaeagnaceae > Hippophae > Hippophae gyantsensis. The sequence goes on along the minus strand of CM061039.1, from coordinate 2,025,176 downwards.
ACTTGAGACGTGTCTGTCCCATCATAGTAGGTGGTAGCTGCAGAATCCCAAACCTGTTTCGCAGTTGGGAATCGAATAAAATTTGCAATCAAGGAGGGGTCCATCGAATTGATCAACCGTCCTTTAACAATGGCATTTTCAGTGCGTCATCTCCTGAATGAGGGGTCGGTTTCAGTAGGTTAAGGAAAATCCCCATTAATATATCTCAGTTTGTCTTTGCCAGAGATATACATCTCCACCACCTAGGACCACAAGGCATAGTTTGATCCTCCCAACTTGATACTAATGGGGCCAGTCGTCGTCAAATCTTCCAATATGAAATTGGTGGTTAAATCTCTAGATTTTGCCATGAAATCTAAAATTTTTTTCCTTCCGTTTTTCCTTTTTTTTTTTACACTTCGTACACCGACTATATATAGGATATTTCGTAACCCTACTTCATTTTTTTTCGTGTGTAGCCCTTTCTTCACGCAACCTCTGTGGCGTTTTCTTCCCACAACCTCCGTGGCGTTTTCTTCCCATAGCTTCTGTGGGGTTTTCTTCCCACAACCTCTGTGGCGTTTTCTTCCCACATCTGCAGATAAACCTACGACTCCAACCAGCCACACGCACAGAGACAATCGTAAAACTACAACCCTAGAAACAGATTCCCATTCGCGCAGCCCTCCTAAAGCAACGCTCTTCGTCTGCTGCTGCTATAAAGAAACAGCGTTTTCCATTTTCGTCTGTCCTAATTTTTTTTTTCGCAGAGCAGAGTCAGCCCTCCACCTGGTCCTCCGTCTCTATGAAGCGGTGTTCTTCTACGCTGCTTTGGTTAGACGGTTGCGACTCCAGTCAACCAACAGCTACAATTGACGCTGAGCAGAAATGGCCATCTTGATACTAGATGGTCACAGCACTGGTGAGTGGTATTTTTTTTCAGTATTGTAACTGATCGGTTTCAACAAGTAAATCAGAAACCAGAAATCAGGAGAAATCAGAAATCAGGTCGGTAGTAGAACAAAAAACATCATAGTAGGTAATTCCATTAGTCAGCAATAATTTGCTCTGATACCATGACAAATATTGTATTTCTCTGATAATTATCATATATATTTCATTATTATTTTTGTTCTGTTTCTATACAAGAATTAAGATATATGTATACAAAGAAAACGAAAATTAAACAATAACCATAATTCTTGCACATCCATGTTTTATGGCTCCACTAATATTATTGTCTGCTCCATGTTTTACTCTACTGAGTATTGGTGTCTGCCACTGTTGCAGCATGCACCACAACACACACCAACATTTGATGCATTGGATATTGGGTAGTATAAGTATAGCATCTCTGCTATTGCAGAGAATTTATAAGTGACTACACATTTTGTTAAAATTTAGTTAATGTTCGGTTCTTTTCCTCATCATTAACGTTTTGCATGGTATCAGAGCATTGCTTTGATCATCTCTGAATTTTTGTTAATGGTAGACAACACACAACCAACCAGAACAACCTCTAGTCATTCTGACACTAGTGTAGGTACTGGTGTACGAGCTCCAACAATACCACCAGATTTTGATGTAGCTTTGCCTAACTTTTCTCCGATAATGTCTATTACTTTTGTTAATCTAGCTTTTTCACTGAAACTAGATAGAACTAATTGCCTGATGTGGCGCGAGCTGCTGAAGATTATTGTTATTACTTAAGGACTTGAAGGCTACTTGTCTGATCTCATACCAACTCCTGCACAGTGTGTGTATAGAATGGTTGGTACATCACAGATGAGTGTGATCAATCCAACTTATTCAAGTTGGAATCGAATTAACAATCTACTTAAGAGCTAGTTATATGGGTCTATTATAGACTCATTAAGGTCTCGAATTTCAAGAAAAGGATACTGCTGTTGATATATGGAGTGCACTAGAGACTAATTTTCATTCATGTTGATAACTATACGATAGAGGCAAAGAAAGTTTCAAATCATCTAGCAGCAATTGATGAACCTATTGATGATAATAATTTGATCTATCAGATCATAAATGGATTAAGACCTGATTTCAGTGATGTGGTCACTGATATTTTACTTAGAACTGAACCAGGAACTTTTGAAAAGATCAACATTTTGGCATTGTCCAGGGAAAGAAGAAATGCACAACGTGATTCAGATATGGAGTTGTTATGAGCCAATATTTCATAATTCAAAGAATGAATATAAAGCGAACTGATTTTAGAAGTTCGGCAGAACAATGTTGATAATGGAAATTCTGGGAGTAAAAAGAGTCAAGTCCCTTGGAATATTCATCAATTTCTACAAAATGCTACTTCATCCTCATAAAGCTCAAGGGTAAGAACAAGAATTCTGGGAGTAACAAGAGTCAAGTCCCTTGGTAGTGGTGCCACACACCATCTAACCTCGGATGCAAATAACATTGAGGAAGGAGAAGCATACAATGGAATTGCTGGAGTAATTGTAGGTAATGACAATAAACTTCAGATTAATCAGTAAGGAAATAGTGAAATAATTATTGATCATAATAGAATTTCACTAAAAGACTTGTTGCATACTCCTTAAATTTTTTCAAATATGCTATTTATGAACAAACTTTGATTGATAACCACATGTATGTTGAATTTCACCTACATTGTTTTTGTGTTATGGATTTGGACACAAAGAATGTGCTCTTCTAAGGCAATGATGAAAAAGGACTATAAAATCAAAATAATGGCTCCACTGTCATTTACTAAACCAATAAAGTCTGCTAATAGTTCTCTTAATATTGCTTCTATTAATAATGTAAGCCGACCTATATGGCATAGTAGATTAGGGTATCCTTCTCAGAAAATTTTACAAGAGGTGCACAAACAAATGGATCTAAGAGTGTGTAAATCACTTTATGGCAGTTTTGTTTGTATTTCTTACCCTTTGGTAAAATCCAATAAACTACCTTGCAAAAGTAGTCATAAACATTGTTTGAATCCTTTTCAACTGATTTATGTCGATCTTTAGGCATCTCTTATTATTTTTTTTATTGAAGTTAAATATATTTTATTAATTATTGATGATCATATTATATTTATGTAAGAAATTTGATTATTAATTCTTACGTATTTTTTATAATTTATGTCATCATTGTTTAAGGTCTTATAACAAACATATGCTTCAACCAAGAGTCGTAAGCCGTGTGTTTTTTGGATATGCACCTAAACATAAAAGATATCTCAATCTTAATAAGGACATAGGAAGAATTTATAGGTGTTGGGATGTCACATTTTTTTAATCCAAGTTTCGTTACTTAGAAAACTTTAACTTTTCACAGCTTTACAAGACACACCAATGATATTTCAAACTTATTTTCTATACCTATTCCCTATCCTCCTCAACATATTCTCTCTCCTTATCCTCTTGATCAAGGTACACATGCAATTAACCCTATACCACAACCTCCCATTCCTAAAAAAAATTACCAATTTTAATGGCATTTCACCTGATATACCTCATTCTCCTCCTTAATCAAGAAACAATTTTTCCTTTCCTCAAATTATAAAATCTATTGTGACACCACTAGGCTTAGGGGGAATTTGTCTAAGTATGATGGTGTATCTCTGACATATCCTTCCACCTATTGAAACATTGGTGCACTATAATAGTATACAATCTTAAAACCAAATATTGTATTTATAGTTAACAAACTGTGTCAATTCATACATTATCCAAATAATGCACATTGAAATGTAACTAATGAAGTGCTTAAGTATCTCAAAGAGACTGCAAGACATAGGCTGATGATTCAAAAGTCAAACAATCTAGAATTGATGTGTTTCATATATACATACTATAGTTGTTCTGTTGCTGACAAAAGGAGCACAAGTGCTTTATGTCTCTTTCTCGTTGATAGCTTGTTTTCAAGGAAATCAAGCAAATAAAAGGTGGTTTTGAGATCATTAACAGAGTCAAAATTTTGAATTCTTCGAACAATTGAAGTAGTTTGGATGAGATCAATCTTTATAAAATTGAGAATAAAAACTAAAATACTTATCATCTTTTGTGATAATATTAACACGTACTTTTTAACCAAAAATCCTATTTTACATAATAAAATAAAATATGTTGATATAGATTTTCATTTTATTAGAGAATTGATTATGGATAAAAAGTTAAAGTTGCAAAATTAAGCTCAGAAAAGCATCTTGTTGACTTGCTAACTAAAGCCTTGCCAACAAGTAGATTCAAAAATTTAAGACAAACTTTATGATTTTACCTAATCATGAATTTGATGGGAATGTTAAATATATTGTAAATAAGTTAGTGTTAAGTGTATAGGATTACACATGTCATTGTAACTTTAGATATACGATAGTATAAGTATAACATCTATGCTATTACAGAGAATGTGTGAATGATTACACATTTTGTAAAAAAATCATTTAAAGCTAAGAGTTTTTCCTCATCATTGACGTTTTGCACATAATTTATTGATTTTGATGTATATATATATATATATTTTTTTTTGTAGCTACATTGAGTGAGTAAAATAGTAATTGTTATTATGAATATCAATATTTTTATTTTATTATTTATTTGTATTATTTTATATTTTATATTTTTAAATTATGTTCTATTTATATTTAAATACTTTTTTATTTTTATTCATGAATTCATACTATTTTTGTGTTGCATTTTAATATGTAGGTGGTTATTTATTAAACTATAAGTTATTTAATATTAAGGAAGGTATATTTAATTAAGATTTTAATGGACTTTTAAATATTTATAAATTCTAAAAAATCTTGTAAATTTTGATGTATTTACATGAATTGTAATGAATTTTATATCATGAATTTTTATAAGTGATAATAATTCAATTAAAAATAAAAAAAATTAAAGGAAAAAATTCTTATAAATCCTTATAGGGGAATTTTATGTATAACTAATTAAAAATGTATTGAAATTCATTAAAATCATTAAGTTTTAAATTCCTTTAAAATTAATGATTTTTTTTGAAATACATCTAAATTATTTTTAGAAACTCATCTAAAATCTTAATTGAATACATCTAAATTTTTATACAATTTTTAAAATCCTAATTAAATATCTCTTAATTTTAAAACTTCATTAAAATCTTTAAAAGCTACAATTGAATACACACATTAAAATCATATTTCAAAAATAACTCATTAATATAAAATAAACTTAGTTAGAATCTCTTTGGTATTTGAGTATAACTTGAGGACTTTATTGATATTCACCCACCACAAACATAACGCAGAACTAAATTACTAGACAAAACTAGTAAAAATGCATAAACTCAGTAGATCCAAATAAAAGCCTAATGATTCTTTGGTCATCACTTTACAGACAACTCCAAGTGAATCTCATGTATTGATTCACTGGTCATCACACACCTAATCTAATCTCTTCCTATTACCTTTTTTTTTCTTTCTTTTTTGCCCTTTTCTTTTTCCGATTTACAAACAAACAAATGGATAGAGAGTAGAGACGGTGAATATAAAACAGAGTCCTAAAAGTACTCCTCCTACTTAGTTTTCTCTTTCCTTTGGCATTCCTTTGCACCTTTCAACGTGAGAAATTAAGACATCAACCCCTTATCATCTACCTCCATTGAACTTCTAGCTGACTTGCCTTGTGTAGATATGCAACTTAAGTGCGATATTATAGAACAATCTGATAAAAAATTCCAATAAAATTAAAGATGAAATTCAAGTGAACAAGTTAAATTACGGCTTGAAAATGGTTTAATTGACGATGAATTACTACTTGATTTCGATAATTAAGATCCCACAATCCAAATAATTCATTATTATTGTTAAGCTCGAATAAATATAAATTAATTACAAGTTTTGAAATATGAAAGATCAATTACAAATAACCCATTCTACTGTTTTTTTATATATATAAAAAGATGTTTAAAAAATAATTACATGTAATTTTCTGGTCACTGTTTATTAATTAGATATTTAAAATAAAATTAATAAAAATTATGAAATTTATGAGAATATATTGTAATAAAAAAGGTATAATTACTTATTTGTAGAATTTAAAATATATTTTTGTAGTAACTTTCCCAAATATCAAAATTAATCTTCAAATAATAATACCTTTAGAAGAATTGAAAGACTTCTTGCAATGCAAAATGGCGCTTTGAATTCCATCATTTTGTTGCAACAATGAATCATCTTTAACAGCAACTGTCATTAAATTAACTGGAGCTGATTTGCTCTTCCCTAGATGCTTGCAAACGACACGAAGCCCAGACGGAATATTCCCCCTCGGTGAAGATATTGACAACACCGACGCCGGAGATGCCGCCGGAGATCCCATTGACAGCTCATTAGCAACCACCTTATCAGTGTACCTCTTAGAAGCCTTAGTGTAAAGTGGTTTAATAAGCTTCAGGTATTTATTTACAACTTCCTTTGGAGCTTTCTTTGTTTTCAAGTCCTTTGAGTTCAAAATTTCTAATTTCTTTGATACTCTCTTCAAGTTTCTTTCTTTTGTTGACATCGAAGAGTTTGTAGAATCTAATTTCACTGTGAATAAACTACCTAATATATTTTTTTGCTTCTGGGTCTCCATGAAAACTCCGTTGGACTGTGTTTTCTCTGTTTCTTTGGTAGTAAGAGAATCGGATTTTTTAGAGAAAACTCGAAACTTTGGAGACTGAGGTTTGGAAATGGGTTCAAGGGGCATGATTTTTCTGATAGAAATTGATTCTTTTGGAGAAGATGGGATTATCTGTTTGGTGATTTTGCTATCTGGGTAGTTAGTTTTGCTTTCTTTGTTATCAAAATCAGATAGAGAAAGCTCTAATTCGAAGAATGAATCTTCTTCTTCATCACTAACTTCGCTCTCTGTAAAAGTTAAAGAGTTAGGCTTAGAGGTAGTGGATTTCCAGAACTTAAGAAAATTAAGAGCTTCCATTGAAGAAAAACAAGAGATAAAATGGAGTATGAGACTAAGCGGTCAGTGAGAAATGAGTTAGAGAGTACAAATAGTGAATGATTTATATAAGAGAGACGGTGAAGGGGCAGTGAGACGTACAAAAGGTTTCAGAAGTATAAAAAGAGCCGCGGTGGATAACCTGACGTATTATTATTAATAATACTTTATTAAAATTATTAAAATATATAACATATTTATTAATTTGAATTATATTAAACGGAGGAGGGTGACTTTATATATATTATAATTATTTTAAAAATAATATTTAAATTATATATTTATTTTTTATAATAATTTAATTATATTATTATAAAAATGAATACATCATAAAAAAAATGATATTTTTTATTTTTTCGATTATAATTTATTTAAGTTAAATCAATTTTTATCTAATGTAGTTGAAAAAAAAATTTACATTCGATCACTTTCTAACAACCATAAGAATAAATTGTTATAAAAATTATATGATATAAGTGTTATTTTTTAATATAAAATCCTCATTTTATTTATCTCTATATTAAAATATATATCGTATTTATTACAGTTTTAAAAATATAATCAAATTATTATATTTATTTTGTTCATATCACTAATTTATTTTTTATCTTACTTATATTATTGAACTATTACGTTTGTTTACTAATATATTAATTTTGATTCAATGATATCATATATCATATAATTAAGTAATAGGTTTATAACCACTTAATTATATAAAATATTTTAAATTATTAATTAATTATTTGAATTATTTTAAAATTATCATTTAAATATCTCAGTTATTCTAAATACATGTGACATCCTTAAGCGAAGATTAACATAATAATATTGATAGAATAAACGTAATAGTTGAATCGTATAAATAAAATAAAAAATATTTTAATAATATTAACGAAATAAATATAATAATTTAATAATATTTTTATAAGTTTATTTATTTATAAATTTGAATTATAAAAAAAATCCTTATATAAAAAAATATATATTCACTGTAAATTTTTGGATTCGTGAAAGTATATATGTGCTGAATACATCAGACAATAAATATAATAATCGGTTCCAAATGTATTTGTTAAATTAGTGGTGTGAAAATCACTACTTTATTTATATAAAAAAAGTATTACCGCATTAGTTGTGGTAACTATATTTTACCATAACAAATCTATATTTATTATTATTAAATAAAATAATGATTATATTATTATTTTCTTAACGATCGATAATTACATCAATATTATTATAAAAATATTAAATATACACATATATAAAATTACATTAATTGTGATATTATGTTTTACATGATTTTTTTACAAGTAATTGTTTAATGTTTAAATTTTTTTATCACGTCTAATATAATAAATAATAAAAATATATAATATTGTTATAATAAACTTAAAGAGTATAAATATGTTATTTTAAAATTTTATCAATTTATAATTTAATAAATTTAATAAAGTGATTAGACATGCAATTACTTGTAAAAAATAAAATGTAAAAATTAAAAAATAACACACGATATTTTTAGTTGAAATAACTTAAATCATAATTATGACTTAAGATGAAAATTATTGGTCTACCAAATCACTTAATTTTTCACTATAAAAACCAAAACATTTAAGTTCAAACTTAATCTTATGCTACCATCCTTACAATACTGGCACAATATACTTAACTTACGAGCTCTCACTTTGTTTTTATATTTTTTAAAATTAACATGAGTGATATTCATACTAACGTTCAAATCATCTCCTTGTCAATCAAGCACGTTCATGAAACAATTGTAACCAAAATTAACACAAAAAATACAAGTATTTTTATGTGTTGTAAAACTAATTTAATAATAAATAATCATAATTAGATGATTCAAAATATATATTAATTAAATTAAATCGATTAAAAAAATCCTAAAACAAGTAGATTAAGAACAAGTTAAATAAAAATAATTTGTTTAAAATTTAATAATTAATTTCAAATAATCATTATCACTCATACAATTATTTGATTTAAATATGTAATATCTTAATAAAAAAAATCTATATGAACATAAAAAATATAAAATAAATGAGCTCATAGTTATATGAGCTTAATCATATATACATATATGAAGAGATAAAGTTTAGTCTTATTAAATAGGCATAAGGTGAAAAAAAATATGCTTTTAAACCTTATGTTTCTTAAAATATGCTTTGTAATTGTGTGTTTGAGAAAAGAGTGATATATATATAGAAAATCTAGAGAGCAAAAACATCACACATATGATGTGGCACATTTATGTAGGTAGTTGGCTGCTAATTGAGATTAAAAAATAAATCGAAGTGGATAAAATACTTTAGTTCCTAATAGTGGGATCGATCCTTCTTATAAAAAAGTTATGCCTATGAGACGAGGGATCGATCCCTCTCTTCAAATCTTATTTTAAAAGTTACGAAGAATTAACACAATTGAACCAAGATCAAAGTCTAATGGATCCTTCCAAAGGGGATCGATCCCTATTGTAAAAATAATGTATTCAATTTTGCGCAAAGAGAATAGGAACGAAATGTGATTGATTATAGATCAATCCATCTACCTCAGGTGTGTTTAAAAATTACGTAGAATGAACACAATCGATTTAGGATTGAAGTTTGATCGGTCATTCCAAAAGGGGATTGATCCATCTATAAGGAGGATCAATCCCTAATGTAAAACTGGTGTGTTTAATTTTATGCAGAGAATGAAGGATTGAAATGTGATCGATTATAGATCGATCCATCTACTAGAATAATCGATCCTTTTATCTTAAAAACTAATATCTTTATCATGTAATATCAGAATTGATTCAATCAAGAGCCTATATGAAATGCTCTCAAACATATACATAATTTTATATGCGATAATTTTAAAAATATACTTGAATTACGATTATCCAAAATCTGAACGCTTCTTCGATTTTTCTTATAAAACTTGATATTCTTGAGAAACTTGATAGCGAATTTAAATATAAAATTACATGTAAATATTTTATTCACGAAAATAACTAACGCTTATAACCTTTACAAAAATAAAATATATATGTATAAATTTATATCTTTAATATTATGATTACTTAAATTCTAGTTATAGTTGTCTTTTTGCTAGATATGAATATAACACATCTTTTATTAATAATAATATATTGAAAAAAATATTTATATTACATATTTTTCACTTATTTTAACATTTATATATTTAAAAATATCTTAAAAATTTTAAAAAAATGATTTTTTAAATAATACTGACACATTTTATAATATAAATTTATATATTAGTATCATTTTTCATACTTTAAAAAATTTATATAACTTAAATTTAAAATGATATGACAACGTGTTATGAGTAAATATAGTATATACATTTAGTTGTATCTAATGAAATTTTTTTACGTCAATTATAATTAGGGTATGAATGAAAACACTTATGATCCTTTAAGTTAGAAAAGACAAAAAAAATTAAAAATATATTTTTTAACATAATTATCATCAATGTGTTTTGGTACAAATTTCATTATGATTCATATAAAGTTTTATTTTTATTCCCTCGTTTTTAATGCTTTATAATAAGTTCAATTTCAACTCTTATTATGAGAATTGAATAATATAAGCCAGAATTTTAACTAATTTTTTTTTTACTAATTTTGATAATAAATTTTGAATTAAGCCTACTATAAAATAATGAGGTTATCCCATCAGAATGAAATTTGACATAAGTAAATAATATATTAGCAAAAACATATGAATAATAGATAATATTTACCATTATAGTTAATATTTGTGATTATATATATTGTAATAGTCAATTAACTAAGGTAGAGGTCACTACTTATTTAATTACTTATTATTATTTTTTCCTAATATTTGTTTGTAATCCTTGAAAATGATGACTAGGTGAAGCGGAAGAGGTGAGCTTTTCTCCATATCTTTATAAATTTTTTATTTATTATTACAATTAATTTGATTTTTAATTATAAATTTTAAAAATAAATTTTATCATTTTAATTAATAATTATATATTATATTAATTATAATTATATTGTAATTTATGACACACTCTCGTTTTGTTATAGAGAAAGAAAAAATATACATCAAAGGAAAAATTTTATTTATTATAAATTTCTGATAAATTATAAGTGATATATTTTATTATTATTGAGAAATATAATATAATTTAATTTAATTTAATAAAAATTAATATGTTAATCATAATTATAATATATAAAAATATTAGTAATTAATTGTAGCAATTATCCTAGGAATGCAGATTTCGGATTAGATCTATAGGAGTCCCTGTGGCCTGCACTCCCATAGCACCGTTTAAATTTTATTTTATTTTTCACAGATATTCAAATTAGTATTTCTTTATCTCTTCTCCATTTTATTTATTAAAATAAAATATACCGAAATGACCATTAATTTTTTTTTCCCTATTGACCCCATTAAAAACAGGATCATTGTTCCTAACTTCCTATGTATATATTTTTAGAAAGAAAGAAAAAAAAAATTTCCTTTGTACATAATCCAATTTTCTTTCACAATTGAAAAATCTACTTTTTTTTCTTTCTAATAAATTAATCATTATTTTTTTTAATTTTGAATACATATAACAAGAGTTATTCTATAATTTTTTATTTCATATAGATTTATATCTAATGTGAAAATTTATTCACTTAATTTAATTTATGATAATGTTAGACATATTTTATTATATTTTGTTAAATTTTTGATATGTTTAAATTAGATCTCTTATTACTATTTAGAGTTTCCTTGTATTTTCAAAATCAAAGAACTCGATTTAATAAAGATTAAATTTTATCATATTATTAATTAAAATAATCAAGTTTAAATGGAGATTTAAAAGAATTAAAGAAGAATGTTCATAAAAAAATTTATTCTTTAAACTACAACTGATATATTGTTATGGTTTAAAATATTTTTGATTTTTTTTTATAATAAATGCTTATATCACATAATTTTCTACACTTTTACACCCTAACATTTATATTTATGATGAGTCATAATTAATTTTGAAATTAAAAAAATATTCAATTTTTTAAATAATATTAACATATTATAAAATCTAAATAATATCGGTGTAAAATTAGATGTAAATTTACCTGTCTCTAATATTATTGATGTATTTTTATTATTAATCAATAAAACTTTTTTTCCTTCTCAAAAGTCTATATATATATATATATATATATAATATAAATTAAAAATTAGTAGGAAAAAAACGAGAAATCAAATATTTCCACAAAGCAAAGAGAAATTTTACTTTTGGAAAATTATGAAAATATCATAACCATCTTTCCTAAACTAAATTATTGAAGGTACATTTTGGTCATTCTTATCTAACGTACCTCTAAAATTTGGGCCTTGGGGTCTACACGAGTAAATTAAATAAATAGGTAAAAAGATTGGAAAATCTTTAATACCATTAAATAACTCAATAATATTATATACGTGTTATATTTAATAATTATTAACGTAATTTAATTAATTAAATATGTATTAATGGTGACACAATAGGCTTATTATTAAAGATAAGTTGGAATTAGTTTAAAGTAGGGCCTTTTATACAAGTTTAATTCATGCTCAACTAATTCAGTTGATTATTTTGCTAATAAAAAGAGCTCAAAAGACAACCCAAAGTTGCACTGTAAGTATTCTCGTGTTAATTAGATACTGATGTACACCTAGTACAAGCATTACTATTTATCAAGTAAAGCAAAGGATGGAAATGAGAAACTTTGAAAATAATTGTTAAATATGATGATAATATTTATTTTTTTATTTAATTTATAAATTCAAATCAAGTCAATTATATTTTATTAGAAGAAAAAAAAAGCCAAAAAAGGGAAAAAGCCAAAAAGAAAAGATAATATAGCAAAGTAAACAACTTAGGTTAATTTATTTTACAGATGCTCAAAAAAGAGAGTGCCTTTTGCTTTTAATTAGAGAGTCTCGTTGATAAGAAGATGAGACAAGTAGGGCAGAAAGAACAAAAGGGACTGTTTGGGTGTGCTTTTAAGTGCATTTTCTTTCTATCCTACATTAAATCATTAAATTTAATATAAAATTAATTCAATTTAATATTCAGTATTATAAATAATATTACATTAAATTTAACAGAGCATATACTATTCAATATTGTTCATGTAATAATTTGTTTTATTATATACAATAAATTTAAATTTAAGTATATAATACAAAATTGATAAAGAATTACTAAATATAATTTTTAGTATAATATTTCATTAAACTTTAGTGTAAAAAGAATATTTTATTTTATAAAATATATATTTTTAATATAATATTTGATATTATGCATTAAAGTAAAATTTAATATAAAATAATGATAAAAGTTTAAGATAGTTTTGGAAGTGATTTAAAATAATATAATTTATATAAAAAGTGATTTAAAGATAGAATAAGTAAAATAGTTTTCATAAAAATTAGAAGTGTTTTAAAGTAATTAAATAATTAATTCAGAAGGAAACAAAAATATATTTTTTAAAAAATTTATAATTATTTTTATGAATATTGTTAAACATTTTTAAAAATGTTTTAAACTATTTAAAAAAAAGGAAAAATATTGGATTCTTGATAAGCGAGCCATAGCTATTTGTGCCGCTGGGCACGCTTAACCCTTTGTTGAGGATGGGGACATCTTTAAAGAACCTCCATATTCTTTTGTTTATTCGTCCCTAATCTCTCTAGTACGAAAAGCAAACGACACTGACTCTTGAGTGTTTTGTTGTATAGACTATAAAGTTTTGACTTATCACTATGGCTTGGACTACTTGTGGTTTTTTATGTTACTGCTTTTCTGTAAAATCAAGATAAATATATATATAAATATGCTACGTGCTACAGACAAAAACTCCTTCTACTGAGTAATAAATAAATAAATAAATAAATATAGAGGAAAGTACTTCTTACTTCGTCTCTTTTAGTATGTTTTTACCATTTTATAGAGAAAAAAGTTTATTTATTATCAATAAAAAATAAGTTTTATTATTTTAATAAATAATTATATGATATATCAGTATTAATTATAATACAATTTATAACATAAAAAGTTTATTTATTATAGAATAATTATATGATAAAAAATAAATTTTATTATTTTAATAAATAATTATCTGAAATATCAGTTTTAATTATTATATAATTAGTACAACTTTCCCTTAGGTTCAAATTTGTTACATGTCTGCTAAATAAGCTCAGTATTATAAATATGAGAGGACAACGTAATATAATTTATTTGCTTAAATGATTTATATGACACTATAAATTTATTAAATATATTTTAAAATTATAATATTATTGTAATTATTTTTGTTATTATCATTGTAAATATTATTAGATAATGATATTATCGTAATTAAATTTATTATTATTGTAGTTATTTTTTATTAATGATAATTTTATATAATAATAATAATATAAAAAATATAATTAATGATAATTACATAATAGATTATGAAAATACCATAACAATATAATTACCCATACTATTATATTAAAAAATAATAATAATAATTCCTTTGCCAGCCAAATTAAGTGTGACTTGGACCACATGGAAGCCCATAAAACTCACTAAAATCTCATTGATTTGGTTGGGACTCTCATGTTATTTACTAAATTTTATTAGTTAGAAAATATATTATTAAAAAAATATTTACTTATTAATAATATTTTTTTATTGATATTGAATCTTAAATTATTTAAATTTAAAATTATTTTATTCTTTTTAATATACATATATATCTTTAAAATATACCTTTTTGTTATTAATTATATTAGTTTACTGTTCACTGGGTTACAACGTCAAGCTCTTCATCAGTCTTTGGGCTTTTGCTCTTTGAAGGTGAGATTTGTTTTCTTTCGCCAATTGTTTTTTTTTTTAGCTAAAAAACGACATTTTGTTTGCTTCTAAAACTTAATTTGATTGGTAAAAATATTAAAAAATAATTATTATAAAATTTATAATTATGTTATTTAATTTAAATTATGATTATTTAGATCCATTAAATATTAAAAATTATTAATTAAATTATTTTTAATTGATATTTGTATTATTATAAGTTTTAACAATACTATTTTTTATAATTTAAAAAAAAAATGTGCTTCCAAAGTAAATACAAAATAATTTTTTTTCAATCACTCCAATGGGTTATCTCATATTCAAGAAATTTGTAATATTCTACTCATAATTTAATTAGAATAATTAACGAGGACATATTGTGTATTCAAATATATCGGCTGAAACAAATAAAAAATAATAATTAAATGCGTTAAGCCACAGGGATGAGAAAAGCATATTCCCCAAGGAGTTATGTTATTCCATGCATCTTAAATTAATAATATTAGTGTTGGATTTTCTCTAATAGAATATATACGGATAGACCACACAAAGAGACTCCTTAGATCCCTCTTTGTTGAAGACGTACGTACTGAGAAAACATGGAAGCTCTGGAATTAAGCGATTCGCAATTAAGTCATTTTCATATCCATAGTTTGCAGCTAGCTGTTATCATCCATCGTTCGAGATCGGCAAGATCATAACCTTTGGTTAGTGAATTTTAATCTTAACATATACTGTTTTGCTAACACCTTATTTTTGCTAAATCCTGGGTGCCATTGTTAATATATACTTGTTTGTTTCTGTTTATGAGAGACTCTATAAAAGCCATTTTAATTAAAAAGAAAAAGAAAAAGAAGGTTGATTCAGGATCAACCATGAAAAGTACGAATGGATTTGTGCTATGGGGAGATAATCTCGTGTGTATGTTGTGAGTCTATAACTGAATACGAATGAATTTTTTTAAGCTGGAATCATCCTAATTTACCATGGTTCAAATTCAAAAGGGTTACTTATTAGAAGATTATTACATTTCATTTATATATATTCAATTTATTTTTCATATTTTTTTAATCTAAAACTCGTTGCACGCTAAAATTTTCTATGTCCAAATATATTAGTTTCCCCCCTTAAAGATGTCAAATTGTTCAAAGAGGATTTTTATTTATTTATTAATATTTTCATCACCATTTACTCCGTTAATTCGGATGTACTACTGAAGTGGTTTTAATGTAAGTAGTTTCTGAGAATTAATTTTTTTTTTTAAATAATTATGCTATTTATATATCTTTAATTGAGACCCACTCTTTAATGTTAAAATAAATTTTATATTGTTGAATTTTTTTGTCCAAATAAAAAGCTAAAATTAATTAATTTCAAGTTTGGTAAAAAAAATGTAAACATTTGCTATTAATTTTTTTTATTCTCATAATTACTAAAATAACTTTGCACAATGATTTTTGCAATTTTGTTATCTTTGAAATGAAAAATTAAATTATATATGTTAATATTTGAAATGAAGAAATTGCTAGTAGGAATTGCCATAAAAGAGTGAATCTTTGATAATTTATGGGCTTATTTTTACAAAAAAAAAAAAAGTGCCTAAATAATGTCTAATAATTAAAAGCTTTTTATTTTTATTTTCGGACATAGAATACAGTGATTTTAGTTTTTTAAAAACAGTTTTTATCATGTATCTAAATGTATTCTCAACATGGTTTGAAATTGTGAGTTTAAAGGTTAAAAAGAAAATGCAATTTACTAATCACAAGAAAAATTATAGGGAGACTTCATTTTTGGTTTTTACATTTAAGCGAGGATGATTTTGATGAAATTGAAACGAGGTAAGTATGTTTTCAAAACAGGTATTAAACTTTATTGGGAAAAAATTTATATACTATTATCGCAGAGGGTAATTATCATTTACATCTAGTTTTTTTTAATATTAATGACATCATTTTGGTTTATTTTGTTTTCATATCTCTTCTATTTTGAATTATTATCAAATACAATATTTTGTGCCAGACTTTATTAGAATAAGTGTCAGAATACTGATTAATTATGTGTTGATTTTCTCTGATTTTTGTTAGAGAGTTATTGAATTGATTTTAGTTTAATGTCTAATGTTATATTTATATATTGAAAGGAAGAAATTAATCGTTATTAAACTAGTCGTTACTAAACTAGCCGTTACTAACTAGTCGTTAGAATTCTAATTATTTTCAACACTCCTCCTCAAGTTAGGTGTGTAGATATCGGTCAACCCTAACTTGCTTAAATTTTCTTCAAATGATTTCATATCTAAACCTTTGGTGAAGATGTCTGCCAATTGTTTTTCACTTCTCACAAATAGAGTTTCAATTTCCTTTGCTTGAATTTTTTCTCGAATGAAGTGGCAATCCACTTCGATGTGTTTTGTTCTCTCGTGAAACACTAGATTTGATGCTATATGTCGCGCCGCTTGGTTATCACAAAACATCTTCATTGGTTCTTGAATTTTAATTCTGATATCCAAAAGAAGTTGTTTGATCCAAGTTAGCTCGCTTGAGATTGATGCCATGGCTCGATATTCTGCCTCGGCACTTGATCGTGTCACAACATTTTGTTTCTTGCTTTTCCATGTGACTAAATTTCCGCCTACAAACGTGCAAAAACCAGTAGTTGATTTTCTATCAAAGCCACCAGCCCAATCTGCATCGGAGTAGACACACACTTCATTAGAATTATTACTTTTCATGAGAATTCCTTTACTAGGTGGCCCTTTTAAATATTTTAAAATTCTATGTATAGCCTCTAAATGTGGTGTTCTAAGTGTATGCATAAATTTACTAATTTGGCTTACTGAAAAAGAAATGTCTGGTCGGGTTACCGTTAAATAAATTAATTTTTCTACAAGTCTTTGAAATTGGCTTATGTCTTCTAAGGGTTCGCCATTCTCAATATTTAATTTGCATTTACTATCTATTGGTGTAGATGTTGGTTTATTCTCTAATTTACCAGTTTCTTTCAATAAGTCAAGTGTATATTTTCTTTGTGAAATAAAGAATCCCTTGGGTGAATGTGTTATTTCTATTCCTAGAAAATATTTTAATAAACCTAAGTCTTTGATATCAAAATTCTCCTTTAATTTCATTTTCACTTTTTTAATTTCTTCCAAATTATTTCCGGTAATTATTATATCATCTACATATACTAGAATTATGGTTGTGAATGTACCATAATTTTTGGAAAATAATGAGTGATCGACATTACTAATTTTAAAATCACAAGAAATTAAATAAGAGCTTAGTTTTCCATACCATGCTCGTGGAGATTGCTTTAGTCCGTAAATAGATTTGTTTAACCTACACACTAGACTAGAATTGTTTTCTTTTTTATGACCAGGTGGAAGCGTCATATATACCTCTTCTTCAAGTGTTCCTTGGAGAAAAGCATTCTTGACATCCATTTGATGTAAGGTCCAATTTTGGTTTACCGTTATGGAAAGTAAAATCCTAACGATATTCATTTTGGCCACGAGTGCAAATGTTTCTTGATAATCTACACCATAGGTTTGAGTGTAACCTTTTGCCACTAATCGTACTTTGTACCTTTCAATAGTACCATCACTGTTAAACTTAATCTTATAGACCCATTTGCATCCTACGTGTTTCTTTCCTTCGGGTAGTTGTACGACTACCCATGTTTCATTTTTTTCAAGTGCTTTAAGTTCTTCTTCCATTGCTTTGCACCATACCAGTTGGCCTATTGCTTCCACATAGTTATTTGGCTCATTTTCTTTGTAAATTGAAGTCAAATAAGTCCTATATTGTTGTGTAACATTTTCATAAGATAAATAATTTTGGATAGGATATTTTACCTCATATGTTACAAAATCCCGTAATCTAGTTGTAGGTTGTGGAGTTCAATTAGACTTTCTCAATGGTATTATTTTGGTAGTACCATCTTCCTTCTCACTTTGAGAAGTTTCTTCCTTTTCATTCTCATTGATTATTTCATTTTCATTTTCTACTACTATATTTCCTTCTTCAGAATAAAAAAATGGAAATGTAAATTCATTTGGTTTCTCTTGGTTATTAGTCTCCTTTTCTAGTGTTTTGTAATATGGCTCATTTTCTTGGAATGTCACATCTCTTGAAATGTAATGTTTTTTGTTAATCGGATCATAGCATTTATAACCATTTTTTTGAGATGAATACCCCAAGAAAATAGCTTTGATTGATGTATAATCTAACTTGTGTTGTTTATTTTTGTGCACATAACATGTACATCCAAATACTCTTAAATGATAGATATTGAGTTTTTCTTGGTAGAGGATTTCTAGTGTGCTTTTGAAATTCGAATTGACACTTGGTAAACTATTAATTAAATATGTTGCGGTGAGAACAGCATCCGACCAAAAAATTATTGGAACATTATTTTGAAACAAAAGTACTCTTGTTACTTCAAGTAAATGTCGATTTTTTCTTTTCGACACACCATTTTGTTGGGGTGTGTAAATACAAGTTGTTTGATGTAAAATTCCTTTTTGCTTGAAAAAATTTGTAAAATTTTGATTTACAAATTTCGTTCCATTATCACTTCTAAAAGTTTTAATCTTTGCATCATATTGATTTTCTACAAAATTATAAAATTCTTGAAATTGAGAAAATACTTCACTTTTATTTTTTAACAAGTGTAACCATATGGTTCTTGAAAAATCATCTATAAATATAACAAAGTATTTATTACCATTAAATGACTCAATTGGAGCAGGGCTCCAAACATCAGAATGTATTAACTCAAAAGGTTTTTTGCTTTTACAATTGGATAAACTAAATGGTAACCTTGTGTGCTTTCCTAATTTGCAAATTTCACAACTACTACAATCTAGTTGTTTGAAATCAAAAATACATTTCAAAATCTTATCGGAAGGATGTCCAATTCTCTTATGCTAAAGAGTGCCTAATTCTTCTTCTTTTTTAATATTGAAGTTGCATTTTTCTTCACTCAGAATATAAAGCCCATTTTCTAGAAAACCTTCACCAATGATATTCTTCGTTATCAATTCCTGAAAAATCACATTTTTAGATGTAAATGTAATTTCACAATTTAAGTCTCGTGTGATTTTACTAATGGATAACAAGTTAGATGTACAATTATTCACATGCAAAACATTTGAAATTTTTCTTGAAAGGAGACTAATTGAACCATTTCCTAAAATTTCCATTTTTTCACCATTTGCAACGATTATAAATTGTTTAGTCTCAATTTTTTTGTAATTATTGAGTAAGTTTTTATTTCCAGTTATGTGATCAGTTGAACCTGAATCAAGAATCCATTTGGAATTTAAAGAATTTTAAGTAGTTTCTGAGAATTATTTTTTTTTTTGAAATAATTATGCTATTTATATATCTTTAATTGAGACCCACTCTTTAATGTTAAAATAAATTTTATATTGTTGAATTTTTTTGTCCAAATAAAAAGCTAAAATTAATTAATTTCAAGTTTGGTAAAAAAAAATGTAAACATTTGCTATTAATTTTTTTTATTCTCATAATTACTAAAATAACTGTGCACAATGATTTTTGCAATTTTGTTATCTTTGAAATGAAAAATTAAATTATATATGTTAATATTTGAAATGAAGAAATTGCTAGTAGGAATTGCCATAAAAGAGTGAATCTTTGATAATTTATGGGCTTATTTCTCAAAAAAAAAGTGCCTAAATAATGTCTAATAATTAAAAGCTTTTTATTTTTATTTTCGAACATAGAATACAGTGATTTTAGTTTTTTAAAAACAGTTTTTATCATGCATCTAAATGTATTCTCAACATGGTTTGAAATTGTGAGTTTAAAGGTTAAAAAGAAAATGCAATTTACTAATCACAAGAAAAATTATAGGGAGACTTCATTTTTGGTTTTTACATTTAAGCGAGGATGATTTTGATGAAATTGAAACGAGGTAAGTATGTTTTCAAAACAGGTATTAAACTTTATTGGGAAAAAATTTATATTCTATTATCGCATAGGGTAATTATCATTTACATCTAGTTTTTTTTAATAATATTAATGACATCATTTTGGTTTATTTTGTTTTCATATCTCTTCTATTTTGAATTATTATCAAATACAATCTTTTGTGTCAGACTTTATTAAAATAAGTGTCAGAATACATCTGATTAATTATGACTGGCTATCTCATAAATTAACAAAAGTGTTAACCAATTATGTGATGCATAACCAAATACATAATCTGCATCCAGAAAAGCATTGAAGTGTCCACACATTAGACAAAAACTAAGTAAGAAATGCTTCTTAGGCTTGAACTGAATAAGAGTGAACAACATGCTACATAAAAGAAATTACAGAGTTGAAAGCACAAAAAATGTTCAAGTATCTTCGATCTTTGAAACAAATTAAAGATACATTATCAATACCAAATAACTTATCCCAAACTTCCACCGTTTCGATCACAAAGTCTAGAACTTTACCTTAAAGGTCATAAAGTATAGACTTTTACCTAATGGGTCACGAATCTCTATTCACTCTTTTCTAAACCAAGCCACGATATGTCTCCTTAAAAAATCTAAACATAAGTCAAGCACATAATATATCAGTGGATTGAGATAGTAATCCTACAATAACTTGAAGTAATCAAAACTTGATCCCCCGTTACATGGATCTATGAAAAAATACATTTCGCTTCAATGAGAAACAAAAGTGAAAATAAAAAATAGAGTTGTAGGAAATAAAAGCCTTAATGTAATAGAATGGAGATACCTTATCAAAACCCTTCACACTTACACAATTCTCATGAAAAAAAATCATTAACATATCATGCAAAGAACCCAAAATGCTATCGTAGATAATAGATCACATCGCGTATGAGAATCGAACCCATCATTCGGGCCAGGACCCCACTAGAACTTTGCCAACTAGAGATGCATTGAATAAAACCTCGCCAACCAGGGTGTCATTAAACGAGAAGCTGCCAGATTGGGAGTTGTTGGTTAGGTAGTCGGTAGACACAATCTCCCTCGACATCCATTCACCACACAAAGCCTCCTTGGACAACCACTTGTTGGACATAGCCTTTTCAAATGACAACTTACCGGACAATCTCGACCAAACATACCTCATCCTCTATACTTGGCTAGGATTGTCTGCATGTCATCTAAGTCTACCTTGTGTGTACCCAAGGTGATCGAATCCAACAATGTCTGTACATCACTCCAATATCTAAGAAACCATTTTCTTTGTAGGAAGGTGTGAGTGTAAGTACACTAGAATGCATTGTGCACTTTTTAACAGTTGAATATAGGTTAAGTCTATACAACACATAATCGAATTAGTGTGTAAAAGTTGGACAACAGTAGAAGACGTGATTGAAAAGGCAAGATTCTTCGATAACGATTAAAGTGCACGATAGACCTTTTGGCCTATGCATCAAAGCAAGAGGTACGAAGAATTGATATTAAGTGTAAAATAAACTCATATCAGTGGCACAATATAAATATATCTATTTAGTAATATAACTTATAAATGACCTTAACAGATGATCATAATTATTAGATAAAGTTTAATAAAGATAAATATTTTTTAATTATTTCGTCTAGGTAAAGGTAAATATTTTTTAATTATTCATAATTATTTAGAGGGATTTTGTCTAAAATGGTCGGTTGAAATAAAATAGTTTAAAAAAGGGCTCATTCTTAATTTAGTTTAAAAAGAGCCAAATTATAACCTTTTAAACAAGTAACCGGTCACCCACTTTCTTCTTCCACTTACTTTTATAATTCCTCAGCACATTTTTTTTCTTTTTTCTTTTTTCAAAACAAAAAAATATCATTCTTTTCAAAACAAAAAAAATATCTTCAAATGGAACATGTCGAAAAAAATTTAATAATTTATTTTTATTTTAAATAATAAATTATAAAATATTTAATAAATAATAAATAAAAATAAAATTTTGAGTTAATAAAAATAATTTATATTTATATAATAAATATATAATTTTTTATAAGAAATAACTTATCAAAATTTTATTATAAATTAACTTAAAATAATAATAGTAAATTATAAAATTATTACAAAATTTTAAATTATTAAAAACTTTACTAAATTTTTATGAAAAATTATTAACATTTTAATCAAACAATTTTATAATAATTTTTGAAGTTATAAAAAATAAAAATCATAATATATTGTGACATTCAATTAATATCATAGGGTATTTGTAATTATATATAATTTATATATTTTAGTATATTAATAATAAAAATAATTATAATTATATTATATTAGATAATATTTTTAACGCAAAATTTATGATATAATGGATAATGTTTGTATTGTATCTTGTAGAAAGTTGGATTGAGAGGTTTTATAATTTTTTTAGCAATATTTAATTATTTTTATGAATATTATTATTAGATATCGATAATTATAATTAATATTATAATTATTTATTAAATACAATTATATTTATATTTATTAATAATAATAATAATAATAATTTATTATATTATTTATGAATTATCAAAATGTTTAGCATATCATTTTATATATAAGTTATAAATTTATATTTATTTTATTATAAAATAAATTATTTTTAAATGATAAATTTTTTAATATATGATAATTATACATATATA
Source organism: Hippophae gyantsensis (assembly GCA_030763125.1). NCBI lineage: Eukaryota > Viridiplantae > Streptophyta > Magnoliopsida > Rosales > Elaeagnaceae > Hippophae > Hippophae gyantsensis. The sequence continues at coordinate 2,001,713 of CM061039.1, read as the reverse complement.
TTTAAAATTAATTATAAATTTATAAGATGTTAATATTTTTAATATGTTTATAATAATTATGTTTTAAACCATTGAGTTAATATGATCTTTTTTAAATAAAATTGATTAAAAACTTTGCTTTCAAGTTGAACTAAAATCTTGACTCTTTTAATGGTTTGACTTGAGTCCATTTTTAAAGTATTGTGTGTGAGATGGCTATTAAGGATAAAACCCCTTATTTAGATGAAAATTATGAATAATTATGAGGTATCAGAACGCTTCTATATTATTAGGTTTTCTACCCTGATAGTCAATTTTACTTATATTTTTCTTTCTTCAATATAGTATATAATATCGCTGTATTGATATTATTCTAGCTTTTTTGGTATCACATTAAGTCTACTATATTTTAGGTAGAAAATTACGAGGTTTTATGGTAATTTCAAAACATCCTATTATTTTCTCTTTCATTAAAGTTTGACAGCTTCAACTTACTCGAAATTAAGCTTTCATTCAAGAAACTAAGCTGTATTTGGTTTTACACTTTGACTATTTACGATCGTACATGTATCCAGTATCCTACGTATTTTTGCAAGTTATAAATTGACTTCATGAATTAAAAAATTTGTGTTAAAATATATATACACAGTTAACTTTGAATGTTTCCAATTTGATATGTATTTAGGTAGCAATTTTTTTAAAATAAAATGAACTAGGATGGTATAAATATTGATACAAGTTCAGCAAAATATATATAGTTCTACCTACAACATATGTAATATATATAGTTATACCTACAACATATAATATATATATATATATTATAAAAATATATATGCTGGCCAGTTATTCAATTAATAATTTTTAGATATCCAAAATATTTCAAAATGGTAATAGTTGCAACAGACGTATGGTAGAAATTTTCATTTTACTATGCATATATTTTGGGAAAAATTAAATTTTATTTTGATAAGTACCCAACAAATAAAGAGAAGGTAATTTGATGTAAGTTAGAATTTTTAGTATCAAATAGGAGTAAAAAGAAAAATAATGTCAGAATATTTTTAGTGTAAAATAAGAATAAAAAAATAAAAACAAACAAATTATTATTAAGGATAAATGCCAGATTAGCGCTCTTGATTATGCTAATAACTATGAATATATACATCAATTTTAAGTAGATTTGTCAAATTGTCATTGATTATAAGGAGGTAGAAATTTTTCTATAATTTAATTTTCTTATAATTTAACTACATTTTTTTATTTTTTAAAAATAAAAAAATATTAATGTATTATTTACTCTATTAAATTATTTAAAATATTAAAATTAATTTTTACCATTTAAGTATTTAATAAATATTTTTATACAATCTAAGTATTTAATAAATATTTTTATTTAAAATATTGTATGTTTAATATTAAAATTTATTTATTTTATATAATTATACGTAATAAAAAATATAATGCTAACATACCATACATGCTTTATAAGTTAGGGTTATTTTTTTTACAAAATAATCAGTTTTGCTGGATAAAATGCGCATCCTAGTTATTAATTATTACTCACCAATAGGAGAAGCGCTGTGACTCTATCAAAAGATTCAAAAGATTTTCAGATACACCTGAACCACCCCTCGCTTTCCGTTAAATTATACCTAACCATTTGGTTCGTTCATCCGAACCTCACCCTCGATCTGATCACCACCTTTGACTGCCCAGATTATTATAGTCATCTCCTATTTTTCTCCCTCTAAAAAGTATAAACGCTCACAAATCACGCACTCAAAGCTCAGTCTCTCTCCAAATTTTCGTTTCTATTTCTCTCCTCAGGAAAGCTTCGAGCTTTGCGTATTGAGATCAATGGCGTTGCACAAAGGCGAGTCAGAATCCTTGATGGAAAAGATCACCGATAAGATCCGTGGAAAGGACTCGTCGTCTGACTCCGACGACGACAAGCCGTCGAAGATAGACTCTGCCAAATCCAGCATTAGGAGGCTCTTCGGTCGAGAAAAACCCGTCCACAAGCTCCTCGGTGGTGGAAAACGTACTATTCTATCTCCCTTATTTCACATATAGATAAGTAGATATATACCTCCATATGCATATATGTTGGTAGATTTATGTATTAGCCTCGGATGATCGAAATATGGGGGAATTAATATATGTCATAAATTGCTTATTTATGAATCAAATCCTTCTCGGATCATATTTTTTTATTATGATTCCACTGAGCTGGTATTTGTACATTTATTAAACGAAATTAAAACTCGCAATAACCATTTTTTCTTAATGAATCTGATTTCATGGTTTGGATCTCACGGTAAATTTTGTTCAAATATGTCAATTTGATTGACTTGGTAGGTTATTTCCAGTTGGTATGTCTTTAGTTTGTTTGTAGTTTCTTGGTGATTTCACAAAAATAAGAAGGTTAGATAAGGGAATGATTTGATAAAATATGGAGGACATTTAGGTTTCAAACCATATTGCTTAGTGGTCATATTCATAATCGGTATATCTTCCTTCTTTTACGAGATACTTTTTTGAATAAATGATAAAAGATTAAGCACTCAAGCACACTTATGCATGGATTAAACTGGCACCCTGAAACTGCGATAAAATGTGATTGCTTTGCGCCATAGGGCTATTGGCCTTTTATTATGGGTAATATTGATGGTTAGATTTGGTTCTATTTAAAATGCTTGGAGTTAAGAAGGAATGCTAGGAATGAAATTTAATTGATTGCAGAACTTTTGAGCTCCTTTTTGTCCACGATTTTGATGAATCGTTCCATGCATACAAGCATCGAGATAATTCCTTATCTTTTATTTTTTCGTTGCTTCCCATCATTTTAATATCTATAGTTTATTGTCTTACGTGAAATCTCTGTTGCAGCTGCTGATGTTTTCCTATGGAAGAACAAAAAACTTTCAGCAAGTGTGCTTGGTGGAGCCACTGCATTGTGGGTCCTCTTTGAGGCTCTTGAGTACCATCTGCTCACTCTGGTCTGCCATACAATGATACTTACTATAGCTGTTCTTTTCCTATGGTCAAATGCCTCCACATTTATCAACAAGTAAGTTTTATAGATCTTCCTAAAATTCTTCTTATATATAAATTGTATTGATTCATGGTTTGATTTTGTTTCTTGATCAGGTCTCCTCCTCAAATCCCAGAAGTTCATGTTCATGAGAAATGTGTTCTTGAGATTGCTTCTGCATTGCGGGTGGAATTAAACCGAGCATTGGATGTTTTGCGGGATATTGCATCTGGAAGGGATTTGAGGAAGTTTCTTGGGGTATGTTTCTTGTTTCCCAATGAATTTATTTGCAGTCTTAGAAACTGGAACTATTACTTCCAGAATCTCAATTGCTATCTGAATTCTAAAAAAATGTGGCAGAAGCAATTTCATTCTTTCAGGCTTACAGTTTATTCCCTTGCTATTATGGCGTTAAACTACTTGTTTTTTGCTATTTTGTTTCAGGTTATTGCTGGCTTTTGGGTCCTCTCAATTGTCGGGAGCTGGTGCAATTTCCTGACCTTGTTCTACACATGTAAGACGACTTGTTCCTTTGATTTGATACTAAACTGCATATATGCTGTATCATTGCCCTTAACATCTAAATAATACTTGGAATACAGGCTTTGTCCTGTTGTTCACTGTGCCTGTGCTTTATGACAAATATGAAGATCAGATCGATCCAATTGCTGAGAAGGCACTAGTTGAGATCAAAAAGCAGTATGCAGTTTTTGATAAGAAGGTATTGAGTAAAATCCCCAAAGGTCCATTGAAAGGAAAGAAGAAGGATTAGAGTCACCATGATAGGGTTTATTTTAGGTCCGTGTTGATAGCATTGAATATCTATGTTTCTAACCAAGGTGATAGTGGTCACCCATTTTCCTCAGGTTTCCTTATTTTAGTAGTTGCTTATGAATTGCTCTGGTGGACGATTTAATATATATTGTATTTTGGTGAAACTTGTTAGATCTAATGGTTTTTCATAATTGGATTTCTAGAGGTCGATCCTATTTTCATGCAATTAAAATTTAATTGAAGTGTAGAGGAGTCATTAAGCCTTCTTTTGACGAGCACAGTGGTCCATTCTAGATCTAGAATTCTTTCTGTATTGTGAGATTACATACTTATTTAGTGAGAGAGAAGAACAAACAAAAAATAAAAGTAGGATTTAAAAGAGGGCAGGGTAGCAATTTAAAAAAAGAAAAAAGTTTGAATCTTTTTGCATTGTTATAGGTTAGGATGAAAATATCGATGATAACGTCGCCATTATTGTAATATTTTTTTTTACACGTCTTGATATTGAAACGTGATATCTATATCTTTTGATCAAATTATCGAGAATGTTGTTAAAATATTATTGTTGCATAAATATTATTTAAATGTTTCTCTTTTTTTTTTTGGCAAAAAATGTCTTTTAGATTTTGTGGATATTGTTGCCAAAATATTGAACAAAACATTGAAAATATCAATTCTTGATTTATTTTTCTTTTTTGTTCTTTTTTTTGAACAATCAATTTATTTTAATTTTTTCTCACTTTTATAAAAGAGAATATATTTTATTTTTCTTGTTTGTAGCATGTTTAATGTATATATAAAAAAAATAGAAAATTATATCATATATTATTTTAATATTATAAAGTTAGCATGTATATGTTATTTTCTAATATTTTACATTAATGTATAGTACTAGTAAGTAGATTAGATTGAAGGGTAAGTTTTATTATGTTTCTCTCTAACTATGAATATTTTTAAAAATAAATAATTAATAAAATATATTTTTAGATTTATTTATTTATAATAGTTAATAAAATTAGATAGTTTACTTAATTATTTTAAATTTTAAATTATTTATTTTACAATATTTAATGAAAAAATATATATTTTTATTATAAAATATTTTAATTAATTGAATAATTAATATAAATATTTTAAATATTTAAAATATGTATTAAATAAAAAAATAATTTAAAATGAATAATTTATTGTTTTGATGTTTTATAAAATTTTGTAAAAAGATATTTTTGATAAAATTTTAATAATTTTTAATGTTTTTTCAAAGTTTTGGTTAATAATAATAATATATTTAATATTTTTGTAAAATTATATCTCAATATTTTCATTCGTTATCGTCAAAGCAAAGTTAAATCTACAGCGTTTCTTACTTTCTTTGTTGAAAAGAGCGTAATTCCTCCGATCTTCATGTAGGTGAAATACTTTTTCAGAGTTGAGACTGATAATCATCCAATAAAACTTGGAATGAGTAACGTTAGATTGTTTTTCTTGGCAGACCAATATATTAAACTTGTTTTGCATGTTGAAACCCCTAATCGCTTAAGGTTTCAAACATTTTCCTGTATCTGTTTAGTTCAATTAAGTGGATTCATTTTTCTTCTCTCTTTTTTCGCGTGTAAGCGAGATTCAAATTTCTTATTTCATTTTTTCTTAAAGTTAATTAAGTTACATTCAATTGGATGCTTTTTGTTTTGCAAAATAAGAAAAAAGATTTCGAAAAACATTGCAAAAGCCTTAATCAAAAGGGAATTTAAAAAATGGAACTACCCTCCTAATATACTCATCGAAAAGACTAAAACCATGAAAATTGTAAAATTAAGTCAAATTGTGAAAACATGTAAACACGTGACAACAATTCGATAAAAGTTGACAAAATTGAAATCCTGAAGTTCTCAAAAACTATGAAGACACACCTCAAATTTAAAATAAGCAATTATGTCCCCTCGAATATAATTTTATTGCAACATGTTCTCCCAAGTTTCTTGACATTCGATGATTTTCTCGCAAATACTTCACTTTCGATGGATTTTATTTTTTTATTTTTTTTGGCAAATAGTTCCATTAAAAAAGTAGGTAATGATGATAGCAGGTTTTTTTTAGCTGTTTCAAAAAACATGAAAGGATGTATTTATAATTTACCCTATTCGTTTTCAGGTGTCATAGTCATCCCTCTCAAAAAGGGATGGGAAAGGGTCCATGCCTTCTAAACATTTGCACACTTCACAAGGAAACCCAATCAAGAGTTAGTATCAAAATCGCATGCTAGTCCATTCATTCAACTTTCGACCGTGTAGTCTTCCACATATCTCTTTACAACTTAAGATACACGGTCCTTTTATAATACATGACCATAAGCTTCTAATACATGGGGGTGGGGAATATTTAGTCCATTTCGATCTTAATATTTGTACATTCTCGGATAAACCCATAACCTGGAAATTGATGTTTCTTCTGAATCACTATCGCTGTCTGACGAAGATGTAACTATTGTAAAAGAATCTTCCAAAACATATTCAACAACCTGAGAATATAAAAAATATGTTTCAACAAATAAATTACCAGAATGTAAAAGAATAATAGATTGATTTTTAGATTAGTTGACAGATTTTAAATTGAATTTCACTCTATTAAGATTTAAACATAAATTACCTGGCTAGGTGAGACAGACATAACTTGACGATTCCCAGAACATAATCCACAATGTCCAATTGGACATTTCATGCTGTCAAGCCAAACAATTGTGTTACAAGGTCGACAGTATCCCCTACTAGATGTTAATTTCCTTGATAACTTGCCTGAAAACCAATACCACGTCCAACAAAACAATAATAAATCATGACCTGAATGCACAAAGATGGGTGCAATATGTGTACAATCAGAATCTCTGCTTGCATATCCTTATCTTTTGTTCATCTTAAAAATTTAAAGAAACAAGCTATCGAAGGAATGGTTCACAAGTCCATTTGTTCTTCAACAACGCACAAGAAGTCCCTTAATTCTTGAAAATGTGTAGATAAGTAAAATGTCAACGAAGTCATAAAAAAAAATTTGGTCCATCATCGAATGTGGTCAAATCGTGAAATGAATAGAAGCACAAATATATATTTTTCAACCCTAGATAACATATAATATTAAAATAAACATGGGCCAAAAAGATCAAATTTTTCAATTTTCAGTGTTAATTTTCAAGAACTAGGAATTTTTCACTGAAGAACAAGACGATTAAAGTGCACATTTTTTAAAACAAAGGACTCACTCTGTGCTAACCCAAATGAATTTTCTAATATGGTTAGCATGAAAGTACAAGATATTGGAACTACATACCTATAAATGCTCTTTTAAAGGATTCTTTCCGGTCAATGCAGGTGATTTCTTCTTTCAAAGTATTTCTTTGACTTTCATCCTTTATCTCTCTATGACTTTCTTGCTTGTTAAACTTTAAACCATTATCTCCATTGCCAAAGAATATAGCATACTGTGACCGCCATAGATGGTGGCCAGTTGCTGCTAAATTCCAATACCTTTACACAGAAAGAAAAAAAAACATCAGAGGTATCAAACAATACTGTACTTTACTACCTTTTAAAGAAAAATTATCCAATACAACTTCAAAGGAGGCCAAAGGCCAGACTGTTTAGTACATGGCAACCTCCTTTGGATGTCGAATGTCATGTAAATAACTCACACCTACTCACTGACCAAAAAACCATGTGAAGAAAAACTGAGGATATCTAAAATATCGAAGGAAACAAGAATCACCAACAGACAAGTCCAACAGAAACTAAAGATTTCAGATCAAGGAAACTGAAGATGTGTACAAGAACGTCTTGTGGAAGATAAGCAGAACCTGAAAACCCTACAAGAGTGTGGAAAAGGAAATTAGAAAAGAAAGCACTATGAGTAGCATTCCAAGTCACGATTGTATCTAAGCTCTTTTTTGTATCATTTTTTTTCTTTTATTTTATTTCTCATTTGGAAAAATACTTAAAAGTCATGCTCAACATCAACAGAATGACTCGGAAGAGGAAGGTTCTTATTGCATAGGACTGAAAGTAGTAAATCTTATATGAGGTTCCTGGTTTCTACTTTCTACCACAAAGCTAAAAGCTATGGTCAACTTCAAATGCAAAGAACAATTTTTAAAGATAAAAGTTACCTTCTTGTTCCTGACGGGATTTGAACCGCCTTTTATGAGCAACCATAGCATGCTTAAATTCTTTAACAACCAAATTCCTCCTTTGCTTTGGCAGAGCAACCTCTGCACTTCGAAGCAGAAGATGAGCAGCAGAGACAGCAATGTGTGTCTGCATTCTACAGTTTCAATAACCATCCAGCAATTAAAGGGATGTTTTTTTATGACAGGAAAAATAAAACTTCATTGAAAAGAAGAGAATAAAGTTTGTTACAAACAGTTCCTCAAACAAAATTGAGCAACTACCTAGGACTAACACCAAGATAGCCATCCAAAATTGATACCAATACTAACTATTGATCCATAACAAGCTACTCATGTACCCTCCTATAATACTATCCAGTTACGAGCACAATCAAACCAAGCTTCAAGGCAAACAAAGCAACGTGATAGAATCTAAACCAAACAAGAATCAATGTCCAAACACCTAGCACACAACCAATAAAAATATATAGACAGCTCTATAAAATAAAACCAGCAGCAATTAACTGGACTTTAACCCCAACCATATATCAAAGATAAACTAATGAGAATATATTCAATTTAATTGCTTTTCCAGGTTTAAACAGAGTTGTATAATAAGATAGAGGTTTAGCGCCAGATTAAACCCATTTTTTCAATTTCAAATGCCTTGCACACAAATGTATAGAGAGAAAATATTATATATATATATATAAAAATTGAGAAAAGAGAAAATACCCAGGAAGAAGACGAAAGGCGGTGAGGATATCGTCGAAGATAAGTGATTGTAAATTCTTAGGAAGCTTGGAGTAAACGCTCTTAAGTATGAAGCTAAGTTCTTTACAGGCCAACGGATATTGATGGATTTTTGGGAACGAATCTCTAAAGCCTAGTTTTTGGTATCGCTCAAATGGGTTTGCCATCGTTTTTCAAATGTGCGGAGGAAGACGAATTAATTACGTATATTAGCCTGCTTTAATTAGGATTTTTTTTTAGGGGTTTTGTCCATAAAAGCCAATTCTTATATAATAGTTTAAAAATAGGCATAAGTAAGATTTTTTTAAAAAATTGGCAAAATCTTACCTTAAACTTGAAAGAAAATTTTTTAATCAATTTTATTTAAAAATTCTATTTTACAAAACATAATTATTATAAACATAAAAAAAATATTAACATCTTATAAATTTATAATTAATTTTAAATACATAAATCTTTTTTATCATATTATATATTAAAAAATTTATTTTCAAAAATAAAAAATAATTTATTTTACAATAAAATAAATATAAATTTATACATATATTGAGAATGATATGCTAAATATTTTGATAATTCATAAATAATATAATACATTATTATTATTATTATTATTAAATATAATTATAATTATATTTAATAAAAAATTATAATATTAATTATAATTATGATATAAAAAATAATATTCATAAAAATAATTAAATTATTAAAAAAATTATAAAGCCTCTATATCCAATTTTTTACGAGATATAATACAAATATAGAACATTATATCACAAATTTTGTGAAAAAATATTATATAATATAATATAATTATAATTATTTTTATTATTAATATAATAAATATATAAATTATATTGAATTAATTATATTTTAATACTTAAATATAATTATTGTTAATAGATATTTGTTATCTTAGTAATAATTCAAATTATAATAATATTAGAGATATTTGTTACAATGTAATTTATTTTTTAATTTTTTTAATCTTAAATAATTTATTTTTTTAAAATGTCAATAATTTTTCATAAAAATTATTGTAACTATTTAGTAAAAATTTTGATAATTTAAAATTGTATAATTTATTATTATTATTATTATTATTTTAAATATGTTATAATAAAATTTTGATAAGTTATTTATTATAAAATATATATTTTTTATTATATAAATATAAATTATTTTATTATTTTTTATTTATAATAAAAATAAATTGATATTTATTAAAAATTGATGAATGGTTATATTTTAAAAAAATAAGGTTTTCGAAATTAGTGAAAGAAAAGAAAAAAATATTTATGTTTTAAAAAAACGTGAATGATGGGTTGTTAATTAAAAAAAGGAGAGAGAGAATGTTATGCAAGTTAGAAAAAATAAATAAAAAAAGAGAGAGAGAGAATATGTGGGAGTTAGAAAGAATAAATGACCGTCAAAATGATTAGCAAGTTTTATTTTGTTCTTTTTTAAACTAAATCTTAATTAAGCTTATTTCTAAACTATTGTATATTATTAGCCTTTTATAGACAAAAATTCTTTTTTTTATTACATGACTAGCTAAATGTATACCTAATTTTACCATTTTACCCCTTTAGGTCATTTTATTGTGTTTTGCCCTCACTTCTCTTATTTCACCTATTCCTAATTTGAAATTTCAGGACTCCCTCATTTGCAACCCCCTAACTCTCACGCCTCTTTCCATTCAAATCCCTTAATTGTGCAATTTTCTCACTCATTTTTTTTCTTCAACTTGCAATTCACATAACTCAAGAAAAATAATTTTCCTCGTAATCATATTTTAAAACTACAATTTGACGAATTTGAGCTTTATTTTGAGTTTTTTACTGCTCTTCTTGATTAGGCCTAATTCTACACAAACATTTCTTTTAATAAGCATGTTTGACACTCAAATAGTATATTATTATAATACACATCTTTCATCATCAAAAGGGAAAAAGACCACCAATATTTTCCCTTTAATTTTTATGGTTGGGTACACAAGGCAATTGAACCCTCCAACGATAACAAATTAATTCAATGGTTAGAAAAATTGTAAAATAGATTACAACAATAGAGGAGTGCTAGTAAAATATATATATATATAAGCTTTATATAGTATTTTCCAAAAACATATATAGGAAGCATATCTACTTTTTATTTTGTAAGTAAAGTTTACATATTTTTTTGATATTTTATATGTAAATTTTATATACTTTTAAAAATCTATGCAAAGTTTATTTACTTTTCAAAATAAAATAAGCCTTACATATTCTCTTTGAATGTGGTTGGAGCTTCAACAACTTCGTAGAAGGTCTCATGATATCATTATATCATTAATAGGTTGTCAAAGATCCGGTAAGATTGTGGACAATTATTGTTAGAATCATATTTATTTAATTTACTAGTTAAATTAAATTAATATTTTTTAAATTTAGGTAAATAACATAAGGGTATTTAACGTGATTTAGGAATTTTGCAATCAAATTATTTAAGTATTTAAAATTTTGAAAATTATATAAAATAATATCCTTAAAATTTATAATAACGTTCTAATATTATTGAACAAAATTTAATTAAAATAAATTTAATATTAAACGAATCTAAATTACCGTGTTCAATTTATATAGTGTTCAATATAAAATAGTAAGTTAATCTTTTTTATAATAATATAAATATATAAGTTACACGTAATAGATAATATATTAAAAGTATTTTTGTTATTATTAAAAAATTTATAAATATAAAGTAAAAAAGATTCCTTTTATTCAAAATAAATATTTTAATTCTGTAATTTGTAACTTAGAATTATTAATTATATTATTATATAAAGTAATTTTTTTAATTTCATAATTATTAAAATTAAAATTTTTGATCCATTAAAAATATTAAAATCAAATATTTATAAGAGAAATAGTTTTTACATGATAATGTATAACTTTCGTAAATAATATTATTAGAAGTATTAATCTCAAAAATTACAAAATTAAAATACGTAAATGATAATGAAACTCCTTTATAAGTTAACCTCGAGAAGAAATAGTCCATTAGGCCTTAAGTTGTGATTATAGTTGTGCGGTCCAATACGATAATAAACTCTTAAACAATTGGGCTTTTAAAAGTAGACCCAAATGAATTCCCTGCGGAAGTCCATATGCCGTTTTATTCTTTTGTTCCCTTTTACATATTATTTATTATATATCTATCAATAATATAAATCCTATTATAAAAAAATTTGTAAAGTATATCTCCAGTTTCTATAAAATATTAAAAAAATTATAAATATAATATATTATTTAATAACTTTTTAAGATGATATTATGTTAAATGATAAACTTAATTTATCTATAATAATTATTAGTTCGTAACATTCTATAGAAAATTTATAAATAAGAATAATATCTTAATTCAATATTTTAGTTATAAATGTTTTCATTTAATTAATAAAAAATAAAATTTAATATAATTAATTATGAAAAAATAATTATTTATATTATTTAAGATGAATAATGTGGTATAAAGAGATAAAAAAATATAATTTAAATAATTATCAATATTTTAACTATTAATAATTTATTGTATGATCTATATTTTTAAATAAATTATACAACAATAAATAATATAATAATAATTATTATTTTAAAAATATAAATAATTTTATCTAAAAATTTATAATATGTAATATATATATTCTAATGAGAGGGTATGATTACCTGTTCATAAGTAATAATATAGTTCTAGAAAGCTTAGCCTTAAGTTAGTACATAACACATAGTAAGATTACTTTATCATTATAAAATAGACTAAAGACACTCGATTCCCACTCTTTGTAACATTTAACTTTGAAAGATTGAATGTTAGTGGTTTCATATTAATGGTGAGAGTAAAATATAGTATATATCAATATATATAAGCATGCTTCGTTTCTTATTATTTTCTTTTCCTTTTTCTTCTTTTTGATGTTTTAAAAAAAAAATATATATGTGTGTGAATATTAATATATATTTTTGAAATAGATATATTTCTTATATATATATATATATATATAATAAATATATTTTTCGTATAAAAATCCAATTTATTCACTCTAAGTTCTCTCTTTTTTTTATACTTTTTTTAAATAAATATATTTGTTATTTATATAGATAAATAAATGCTAAATTATATTTTAAAAAATTATTTATACAAATAAATAAATATTAAAATATTTTAAAAATAATTTTTCTTTTATTTATACACATAAATAAGTATCAAAATATCTTTAAATTAAATAATTTTTTTATAATTATAAATAAAAAGAGTGAATAACCTATTAACGATGCATTATTTACTCTCCCATTTTATTTTTATGCTACTTTTTTAGATACAAATAAATATTAAATATTTTTAAAATAAATATAATTTTTATTTATATATAAAAAAAAATATTAAAATATATTTAAAATAAATATATTTTTATAAATAATTATTTTATTAATTCTATCCTATTTCATTTTGATTATTCATTTTTTTAGTTTTTATCTATTTTTATTTTTGTCTTTATATATAAAATTTCTCTCAGCTTTATTTCATTCTTCGTACTTTCTTTTCTTCCTTTTTTTAAATAAATATATGTTTATACACGTAAATAAATACCAAAATGGTTCTAAAATAAATAATTTTTTTATCTGTACACACAAATATGTACCATAATATTTTGAGAACAAATACAATTTTTATTTATACGAAAATAAATATTAAAATATTCTTAAAATAAATACATTTTTTATAATTATAAATAAAAGCAGTAACCAATAATAGTTATTCTCTCGGTACTTTTTTTACATGCAAATAAATATCAAAATATTTTTAAAATAAAAATATTTTTATATTTATATAAATAAATAAATATTAAAATATTCTTAAAATAAATATTTTTAATAAATAATTATTTTGTTAGTTTTATTGTATATCATTTTTATTATTTTCAATTTTTTTAATTTTTATCTATTTTTCATACACAAATAAATATCAAAAATCACTTATATCTTATTCATTATTAAAAAATACACTTATATCTCATTCATTTTATTGTTAGTTTTTTATTGTTCATTAGTTATTCTCTGAGTTTTTATTGTACATGTATTAATAAACATCAAAATATTAATATATATTTATCAAATTTAAAAATCCATATTTAAAGACAGTTTTTAAATCAAGAATTTTGGAACAATGTCAATTATGGCTCGATAATTAACAATATTATATACTTATAAAATTTAAATAACATAACATATTTTATATTTTTTAAAAATAATAACAATATTTTAATGCAATTATATTTTATGTACTTACCCTAAAAAAATATATTAAAATACATTTTTTATTTATATTAACAAAAAAATGCTAAAAAGTACTTAAAATAAATAAACTTTTATTTATATATATAAATAAATATCAAAATATTCTTAAAATAAATACATTTTTTCATAATCATCATTACTATATATAAAAATGAGAATAACAAATTAATAGTACATTAGTTATTCTACCTCTCCATTATTTGGTTATATTTTTTAATAAATAAATAAATAACAAAATATCTTTAAAATAAATACATTTTATATTTATACACATTAATAAATATCAAAGTTTTCTTAAAATAAATAATTTTTTAATAATTATAAATTAAAAATGAAAATAACTAATAAAAGGTAAGTGAAATGGGAGAATAATAAATATACTCTTCGTTAGTTATTCGTCGGTTCACTTTTTTATTATTTTTTAAACAAAATAAATATTAAAATGTCTCTAAAATAAATATTTTTTTTATAACTTTTATAGTTTATTGTGTACTGTTTTGATCATCTTCTAAATTTTTAGTCTCTAATTATTTTTCTAATACACAAATAAATATTAATATATGTTAATATATATTTAGTAATATATTAATATATGTTATTTTTTAAACAAAATAAATATTAAAATGTCTCTAAAATAAATATTTTTTTTATAACTTTTATAGTTTATTGTGTACTATTTTGATCATCTTCTAAATTTTTAGTCTCTAATTATTTTTCTAATACACAAATAAATATTAATATATGTTAATATATATCTAGTAATATATTAATATATGTTATTATATATCTATTTACTTTAGGGATATCTATATTTAGTTACTTTAGATATATCTAGTTTATTTGTAATTTTTATATAAAGGCATCATGTATATTCATTTGATCATAGAATAGAATACAATCATTAAGTATTTTTAACTTGGTATCAAAGCCACTATTCTTGTCTTTCTAGCAGTGTTTCTTTTTTTTTTTGTTACTCAACCCTTATAGCTTTCGCTGTCACAATAGCCGCTGTAATCATTCACCGTTGAACCTCCGACGTCTTTCAGCCGTTGTCCTTAGGTTTCGAAACTACAGTCGCCGTTGTTAAGGAGTTCCACACCATACAAACAAATGCAATCACCGCTGTCGCCGTGCATATTGTTCCGAAAATTGTTTTGCATATACCACTGTGATCGGCTCGACCAGATCTACACACCCGTGGAAGTATCGCAATCATCGGACACCGCACGCTTCCTCACGCGTCTCACAACCAATCTACACGTCCTTCACGCGCCGCCACCGTTAATCTTAACCCGATGACCTATCTGCAGATACCATTGTGATCGCCGAGACCCGATCTACATAACCGTGGAAGTATCACAGTCATAAGCCTCTGTATGCGCTCTAACGCGCCGCCAACAGAAACTGTGCGTGGATCTGACGCGCCAAGCACGTCGCGCTCTGTTCGTGACGCCATCAGTACCTTGCGTATGGCTGACGTCATCATCACCTCCAGTTGACGTCACAGAACCACTGACCGTGACCGGCCTGATCGAGCTGACGGTACTGCCAGTTGACTATTGACCGGCTTCCCGTTGACTATTGACCGGCTGCCCGTTGACCGTTGATTGGATTTTTGCAATACAAGTTCACCCTACCCAGTTTTTCGCGTAGATCTCGTTTTTGCATATTGTGTTTTCAAATGGATAAAAAATATACTTTTGTTTTTTCCCTATCAATACTATATTGGAATGGACCAAGAATTACTTGTCATGGTCTCAAGCTATGCGCAGTTTTCTTAAGGGTCGTATGCTTTGGCATTATTGTACTGGTGCAATTATCATTCCTGTTAAAGGAGCAAGTGAAGAAGATGTTATCTTTCTTCGTCGCATGATTGAATGGGATAGTCACAACCACATGATCCTTACATGGATTCGGAATACTTCCATTCCATCCATCTCCGATTTGTTGGGCAGCTTTAACGATGCCAAATCAGCCTGGGATATGTTGGCCAAAAGGTACTCCACTACTCACGGATCCATGAAATATCAACTAATAGTTGAATTGCATAAACTTCATCAAGAACCAAGGCAATCCATCAATGATTACTTTGATAAACTTCGCTTCTTTTGGGACCAAATTGACCTTTGTGATCCAATTTGGGCATGCTCAACAGATGCTCAGCAATATGCTACAATTAGGGATGAATTTCGTCTCTATGAGTTCTTGATGTCACTCCACAAGAACTTTGAGCCAATCCGAGGTCAGCTTCTTAATAGTGGCATTCAAGAACTCAAGGATTTTCTTAGTCAGCAGTTTGAGATGAAAGACCTTGGACATTTAAGCTATTTCTTGGGTCTTGAGATCACTCGTTCCACAGATGGTCTTTACATTACTCAAGCAAAGTATGCATCTGACCTCATATCTCAAGCTGGACTCACTGACAGCAAGACTGTTGACACTCCAGTTGAACTTAATGCACATATGACACCATCAGAGGGGCAACCATTGTCTAATCCCTCTCTTTATAGACGATTGGTTGGCAGTCTGGTTTATCTTACAACTACTCGTCCAGACATCTGTTATGTTGTTCATCAGGTGAGCCAGTATCTGTCTGCTCCACGATCGACTCATTATGCTACTGTTCTGCGTATTCTATGATACTTGAAAGGCATTATCTTCCATGGCCTTTTCTACTCAACTCAGTCTCTTTTAGTACTTCGTGCATTCTCTGATGCTGATTGGGCAGGAGATCCTACTGGTCGTAGGTCCACTACAGGTTATTGCTTTGTCCTTGGTACTTCTTTGATTTCTTGGCGAAGTAAGAAACAAACCTTTGTGGCCCGCTCCAGTACTGAAGCAGAATATCGTGCTCTTGCTGATACCACATCCGAGCTCCTTTTGGCTACGATGGCTCCTTAAGGATTTGGGTGTGTCTACATCTTCTGCAACTCCCCTTTATTGTGATAATCAGAGTGTCATTCATATTGCTCACAACAATGTCTTCCATGAACGGACTAAACACATCGAGATTGATTGTCACTTTATTCGCTCTCATCTTATCCATGGTGCTCTCAAGCTTTTCCCCGTTTCCTCCAACAATCAACTTGCAGATATTTTCACTAAGACACTTCCCAAAGGACGCACTCGTAATTTGGTTGACAACCTCAAGTTGGTCTCAAATCCACCTTGAGTTTGAGCGGGGCTGTTAATGTATATCTAGTAATATATTAATATCTGCTATTGTATATTTATTTACTTTAGGGAGATCTATATTTAGTTACTTTAGATATATCTAGTTTACTTATAATTCCTATACAAAGACACCATGTATATTCATTTGATCATAGAATAGAATACAATCATTAACTATTTCTAACTATATACATTTATATCTCTTTCATTTTATATATTTTTTTACCATTAATTGATTATTTTGTACATTTTTTAATTCCAAATTGTCCCTGTATACTTCTGAAATTTAAAAAATTGTGTTTAAAGACTTATTTTTTTAAAATCAACAATTGTATAATATAATATGAAGTATCTTTCAAAAATCAACACTAATATATATTTAATGTCTATGTTTTCTTAGAAGTAATATCACTATTTGAAATAAAGTATTAATATAAAATAAAAATAAATAAATGTATTATCTAACAAGTTATTTATAAATTATATGTTAATTTAAATAATTTTATTAATACATTTACATTTTATGTACTATGCACTGTCCAAAACCAGTCTATATAAGTGGACTTGTTTTTTTTTTCTAACGATATCAAACTTATTTAAATACTTTATAAATTTAAGAATTTGGGTTCGTGTATATAAATTATGTTGTATTAAAAAAATCTCATATAAGACGGTATTAGTTACTCATTGATGACTTGTTTACTTCGTACTAATGATATGTTGTGTAAGAAGACTCGTTGTAAACAATAATATTTTCAAGGAAAGTTTGCATTGTCAGTAGGGAAGAGTATAAAGTTGATTTTTAAAAAATAATAACCCATTTGATCCCATAAAATTTATAAATTAATTCAAACCAAATCCTTTAGATTTAGTTAGATTTGATTTTGTGCTTTATTTATTATTTTAATTTTTATTTGTTTAAAAAGCTTTTTTTTAATAATAAACAACAATTATGTTTTAATAATTAATTAAAATTAAGACATCATTTTAATTTTTTAAACAATAAATAATCAAAGATGATATACTACAATTCTAAATTATTTTCTAAATAGCATAAAAATTAATACAAATATTTATTATTTAATTTCATATCAATTTAATCATAAATGACATGTATAAATAAGTTTTTAATATAAACAATAAACATTTGATTAAATAAATAATAATATGAATTACATGTATTTATATGAAATTGAGAATATATATTAGATAGGGTTAAAGATTCAATTTGATGTGCAAACTTATAAAACTATTAGTTTTTTTTATTTATCTTTTTATTTGATAAAATAATTATAAAATAAGTATAGATTTGATCAAATTTTATAAAAAAAAATTAGTATTAAAAATGGATTCAATCCATCATGGATTACTTTAATGATGTGTATCATTTCTCTTGGAAGAAAACTAAGAAGCCATCATATGAGACATGTATAAGATGAAATAGAAAAATAAACAAATTGAAGTTCATGTTGTGAGAAGATTTTAAGAAGTTAAATACTTAATGACTCATTATTCAGTCAATAAAAAATTCGAAAGAGAGATAGCTTTAAGTAAATGAGTAAAGCCAAACTAGCTAGATAAAGGATATGATGAAAAATATTAGTAAATTAATTGACATATAATTATTTAAACATTATATATTGAAGTTTTTAAAAATTAAATATAGAAAAAAAGAAGGAATTTCTACATAATATTTAGTGTATAACTATAAAATTTAGGTTAGGGAAGGCCAAAAATTTACATTATGTTTAATAAATAGATATATAGTTGAATTAATTTTCTTTTTTGAAAAAAAATATATAAACAGTTAAACTACAACTCATAAATCAATTTTAACCATGTCGGTTAAGATTTTCTTTTATTATAAAAATACATACTTATAATTGTTAATTATAAGATAAAACTCAATGGTAATGAACTCCACTTAATATGAACTATCATACAAAATCATGATCCACCACGTAACCATCGGCCATGCCACTATCCAAATTATTGTTTTCTTATGAATTAGTTACGTAATCAAAACCAAGTTTATTATATTTTATATATGAGAGAGGATCACAATTTAGGTATGTAAAGATTTTTTTTAATTCCCTTGTGTATTCATAAGTGTCACAAATTAGGTATTCTTAATGAAATTACTTGCAGCACCTTAATATCGAAGAATGTATATTGCTTATATTATAGCACTCATGCAAATCAATACAAGATCACAAGAAATTACAAGATCATCACAAAGTTTGATGTGAGCTTTAGTACGAGAAATTAAAAGAAATTATTTATTTTTTAAAAATTAATATAATTTTTTCTTTTTAAAAAAATATCATATAAAAAGTAGAAAGAAAAATAAATTTAAATGATAAGAAATTATACTCTAAGAATAACAAATAACAACTGATACTCTATTTAATAATTTAATTTTTTGTGATATAATCCATTTGTATAATTCACATCTGTAATTCCATTTAACACTAGTTTGTAATTCCCATTTGTATAATTATCTTTAAGACTTTAAAAATCCCATCTACTAAAGTTTATGTAATAGTTGTTACAGTTAAACCTAATTTCGTTATCCTAAAAGAGATTATAACAATATAATATTTCGAGGATGTTGATAAATCATTTAAACTAGTCAATTTGCTCACCTTTCCACTCATTATTGGTAAGCATTATCTTTCTTATAATAAATTTTTATATATTTATTACTTTATAGTTTTATATCAATTAAATACTTTTAATTAACAATAACATAAAATTTTAATTAAAAAAATCAATTAGAATGACTAAATTATAATTGATAAATTTAATATTTAAATTAAAGAAGGAATATATTTTTCAAATATTATTTATTTTTAATTAAAAATTATTATTATATATATCTCATTTTATTAAAAATATGTTTAAATTATTGAGTTTCGTTAATATATTAAATTTTAAAAACTTAAATTTTAAAATTTAGGTAAGGTAATATTTTGTATGTTTATTTATCTACAATTTCATAAATATTATGCGTTATTAAATTGAAGGGTTAAGAAGTTTTATGAAATTAGGCAGAATAATATTTAATTGATATAATATTAAATAAATAAACTATTTGATTGATTAGAAATAATTTTAATTAATAAATTGGAAGTAAATTTAAAATTTTATTATCATTCTATGTATAGCTACAATTGCTTATCAACTACCCAGCCTTAAGTTTGGAGTCTAAGTGCTTATATATACTAGCTCAAGTTTTCTGAATACATAAAGCTTAAAACCCCCTTGCTCTTTCCTCTCTATTGTCCCAAGAACACTCAGTGTTTCCAAAAAGGGTTATTTTCACTTTTTCAGGCAGAGACTGTTCACTTTGAGGTTAGTGTTATTTTTTTTTTTTTAAACTATAAGAATAATACACTAAAATTTATAATAATAAAAATAGAGTTTTTATTAAATAACTTGTACAAAAATACCGAGTATTAAGTTGTCGATTTAACATAGCTTTTATTAACAAAGCCAGAAAGATTCTATTTTTGGTCGTCAAAAACGTGTAACTCTATATTAACGAGACACAACTCCATCAGAAGGATACTGTTTTTTCTCCACAAAATTCTGAACTGTCTCTTCATTTTCCAAGTTGGGTTTGAAATGGAAAACGAGACTGTTATATATATTTCCAATTAAGATTATTGAAACTGATTCTTAAATCACTTTTTGTACCTTCTTTAACAGAGCAACAAAAAGGTGGGTTTAAATTTGTTTTCAGTTCTTGATTTATTATATGCCATCATCCCATTATACTTAAACAAAATTCAATTGGGTTTCTCTCTTTTGAAAATTTAATAAATTTGATCTCCTTGTACGTGAAAGTTTAAGTTTTATAAAATATCTATCAGGTACTTGAACTATTAATTATAATGGAAAATATCAAAAATACAGAATCAATAGAACAAGCCTATTCCTATGAAGTTCCACAACTCATAAGATGTATATCATCAAATGAAGTGGCTGGCTTTGATGATGTTCGAGACAATAGCCTTATGGATAATCAGAATCAACCTAGTTCTCATCAATCTGTTCATAATATGCCAACTATAGTAAGTACCCCAACTTGTTAATTTTTTCCTAATTGATAAACTTTGGTTGTTAATACTATCATCCCAAGGTTGTGAGACTTATAAAAGCGCCTTTGACAACAGAGAAAATGCTTTTGAACTAAACATTAGAAAGAAAAAAATATATCATTAAAGTTTTACGAGAAAACATATAAATGTGCTTTCTGAGAAAAATATATAATGTTCTTCCTCACGGAAGCTCCCCCTTCTATAACCGCTTATGATTAAAAATACTTTTTAGGGTAATGTTTGCTTGTGTTTATTTTAAAAATGATTTCAAAAGAAAAAAAAATACTTTCTGAATCTTGAAAGCGCGCGATTCTGACAACTTTTTCAATTTTAATCATGAATCACTTTTTTGCTATAAGAAGCAGATCCCAAAAGTAGAAACAAATCTACGTACCCTTAGTTTAAGCACAAACAAACCAGGAATTGTTTTATTGAATCAGATATAATAACTTTTTTGTTATGATTTAAACCAGGAAATAGAAAAGACTGGTTTAGATAGCCCAAGTGATCATGAGACGCCGCAATCTGTTTCACTTAGCTTGCCAATATCTCCAACGGAAGTTCATATGAACGACAAGAACAAAAGAGTCAACTTCAGTGGTGAGACTATTTTCTATGATGGGACAAACTCATCCAAAACTCATCAGACTACTACTAGCAAAGGGCTACCAAAGTCGGTAAAATTTCATTCCCAGCCTATGCCAAAAGCGTCAACATATAATGCTGAAAGTTTAGCTCCTATCAAAAGTACTGGAAGGATTATAGATAGGAGATTTGATTCATTCAAAACATTTTCTGGTAGATTTGAGAGACAGATAACACAACTACGCGGCGGTGGTGAAAGAACACAACGAGAAACGAGGCCTAATGATGTTTCCTCCCAAGTTGATAAAATTTTATCTGTTGATCGTTACTTTGATGCCCTACAAGGACCTGAATTGGACACCCTTAGGGTAATGTGTTCTTCATATTCCTATACATTTTCTGTTTCATCAATACTTTGAGTTTGTGTGGGAATTTTTTTCCAAGAAAATCTCTCATTTTGCTATGTACACATGTTGCACAAAATTATAGCAGTGATTTTGGGACATTTTCTATCAAATCTCCAAAAATATGCTATTTATGAGCAAAAATAGGGAAAATTGCTTACTTTTTTGAATTCGAGCGAAAATTGACCTAAAATCGCACTTTTTCCTAGCAATGATTTTGTGACCTTTTTGGTCAAATTTCCAAAAAATGTGATATTTAGGGTCCGATCTCATTAAATAGTGCTAACAATTATTTCCTTTGAACAGGCCTCAGAGCAAATAGTACTACCAGAAGACAAGCAATGGCCATTTCTTCTAAGGTACCCTGTCTCATCTTTTGGTATGTGCCTCGGTGTAAGTAGCCAAGCTATAATGTGGAAAGCTTTAGCAACCTCAGCCTCCACAAAATTTCTCCACTTGAGCCTGAGAGTAAATCTCACACTATGGTGTATATCTGTTTTTCTCATTATACTTGTGTCCTCAATATACCTTCTTAAAGTGATCCTCTACTTCGAAGCAGTACGCCGAGAATATTACCATCCAATCCGTGTTAACTTCTTTTTTGCCCCTTGGATTGCTATATTGTTCTTAGCTCTTGGAGTTCCACCTTCAATTGCTAAGACCCTACCTCCATCTCTTTGGTATGTACTAATGACACCAGTCTTTTGCCTTGAGCTTAAGATTTATGGACAGTGGATGTCTGGAGGTCAAAGGAGGCTATCTAAGGTGGCTAATCCTTCAAACCATCTCTCAATTGTTGGTAATTTTGTTGGAGCATTGTTAGGTGCATCAATGGGATTAAAAGAAGGGCCTTTGTTCTTTTTTGCTGTTGGGTTAGCTCATTATATAGTATTATTTGTTACACTTTATCAAAGACTTCCAACAAATGAAACACTACCTAAGGAGTTACATCCAGTGTTTTTTCTGTTTGTTGCTGCACCTAGTGTTGCTTCTATGGCTTGGGAAAAGATTCATGGCTCCTTTGATTATGGATCAAGAATATCATACTTCATTGGCTTGTTTCTTTATTTCTCACTGGTTAGTTTATACTAGAGGAATCTTCTTAATAATTATATAGGATTTCTTTGTTTCTACTTTTAAAACCTATAGAGAAAAAGCACTTTTAACAGCAAAAAGTTTGTACCTTGAAAGCAATGATGACAATTTTTTATTGTTCGGTTTAATAGTTTTTTTTTCCCCATCATAATCGCTTTTACAAGTATTAGAAGCAAAAGCTAACAAACCCTCTAAGTAGAGATACAATGAATACATTTATAGCTATAAATGTGCTTTTAAACTAATAGTTGATAAATTTTGGCTTTTGCAGGCAGTTCGAATAAACTTTTTCCGAGGCTTCAAGTAAAAAATTTCTCAATTCCCTCTCATGTGAAACATTAATTCATCACAAATCCTTTGTAGTTAATTTAATATCTAACTTTGGTTTTCAATTTGAAACAAACAGGTTTTCTCTGGCTTGGTGGGCTTATACATTTCCAATGACTGGTGCTGCAATTGCAACAATAAAATATTCAACTGTTGTGACAAATATTTTCACCAAATCGCTTGCTTTATTGCTTTCAATTGTGGCAACACTAACAGTCATGTCTCTACTTGTCACTACAATCTTACATGCTTTCGTGTTTCGGAAACTTTTTCCAAACGACATTGCAATTGCAATCAGTGATAGAAAACCAAAACAGCATAATCATAAACATTGGTTCCATTATGGAAGCTCAGATGATATTGAAAAGTATCTAAAGTTTGCAGGCAATGAAAACAATGACATAGAAACTTCTATAGATTTATAAGTCTATATATTCTATCATGTTTTAACTTCCTTTAGAACTGGGTAACACTAATATTGTTCCATGCATGATTCTTATTTTAAAAGTATTAATTGTTAGTTTTAAATTAACATATGTAAATAGAGCATCAAAATGTTTTAAGTGAGGAAACAATTAATAGTCTACGCAACAAGTTTGAGCTTTATTATATATATGTACATTATTTCCTCTTATAAATTATTAAAACCAAAATCTAATTATCGATATATAACCATTCTCAATAGTTCGAGTTTTCTCAGATATAGTCAACGATGTTTCAAAACCAATCTATATTGTACGATGTTACATATATAACTTGTACATGACTTTAACATATTTTCTACAATAAAAACACGTAAATATATATAGATCAATTTTCACTCATTACTCAAAATATTACAATTTTGGTCATTTCTCTCAAACTTGATCCATACTATTTAGTGAAAGAAAGTTCTGAATAAAGGATAAAATTATATGAAGCATTTAGTGTCATATAACTAATTCTAAAGATTTTATGCTGAATGTTTCCTACAAATTAAAGGCATTTAATAACAAATTTTCTGATTATCGGATCTATTTGCTTCAATATGTCCCCAAGGGGTATAGGTATTTTTAGACGTTCTTTATTTTTGTTTTTATATATATTTTTAATCAAAACAGATCAAATACTTTAATTTAAATTAATATTATATATTTTTATCAATTATAACAATAATTAGTAGTAATTATTAAATAACTTAAATAGAATTTTTTTATGCATAAAATAAGGATAAAAAAGAGTAAAAAAACAAGAATATATATATATATTGTTTAAATGTATCAATTTCTCGGGGGCCCACCAAATCATACCTTAGCTTTATATATAATTCTTTTGCAAGTTTCACGTACGAAATGTATTGTTCACATCATAGGGGAGCAGATAGAATAAATATTCATCGTGTATACGGACACCTATGCCTATTGAAACCTGTAGTGAAAGCAAAAAAAAATTAATGAACCCGTAATGAATTTAATGAGAGTATTTTCTAGCTGTAGTTAGGCAAAAATGACCTCAAAGACTTTTGGTTTCAGTCGATTGCATCTTATTTTTCACGTTTGTCCTCTATCATTAATGCACTCAATTAATAATAAGAAAAATGTGGTTGACCTTCTAATCCGTCACATAGGACTTTTTTTTTTTTAAGTTTCAAATCACACCAATATCATCTTAAAAATACGGAATTTCAAACCCATGTGTCAAAATCATATTGGCTTCTTACAGTGTCACAGACTCACAGTGCTATTTGCACACATAAGTTGGAAACATTATCCGAGCATTACACATATGCATGGCATTGAAAAATGCTAAACATGCATCTCATTGATAAGCAAATTTCGTGATAATTTTTGCCTGGTTAAGTCAAAAAAAGACACCAATCACCAATAACCACGTAGACAATGCATACTTATCAGAATATATAGCAAAAGTCTATTGCGTCCCATGTAAATGTTGACATTGATTTCATTACTAGTTGACTTATTTTTTACTAATTTGGTGGTATTTATTAACAGCCCCAAGGATGTCTTTCTGTGCATTAAATACTTTCAACATCTATCCTCAACTTGACTGGCTAGTGTCTCTCTCTAGCTTGTTGGTCACTAAAGTAACTAAGGAATCAATAGCATCGACAAGTAACATGTATAATTTTGGTCCCCACGACCCATCCAGGTTTGATAATATAGCAACTACAATTTGAAATCGAAGTGTAAATTGGATCACCCACTATAAGACCAATTAATTTTATAAATTACTCAATCGTACCTTATCCCACTAATATTTTTTATCTATTAAATATCTTATTTATTTTAAATATATCTAAATAGAACAATTAAAAATATAAAAAATTATCTGTAATATAAAATTTAAATAAAAAAATGATTAAATATCATATTTAAATTAATCATATTATGAATAAAATATATATATATGAGATTAGATGATATTTAAATAGGATATGAGATAGAATTTAAATGAGATTAATTAACTTTAAAACATGAATTCATTAAATAAATATGAAATATATATATATATATATATAAATCACAATTAAAATAATTTTGAACAAAAATACCCTTATATTTATAATAATAATCAAATTATTTTTTATATTTTATTCTAAATTTTGGAATAGACTTAATCTAAGTTCCTTAAATGAAACTATTTTTATAATAGATATCTCGTAATTATATTTTAATTTAATTTTTTATTTATTTTTCATTGTATCACATATATACTAAAATTGAAAAGAAAAAATATAACAATTCACGTAGAAGAGAACACGTCTTTAATATATATGTGCCCATTTCACTATATCTTGCAAGTTGACATTTGACAAATATTCTTAGATTGATTTGGTTAGGTGAATGAAAAAATTACCGATACGAATTGAATTTAATGAAAGTAATATTTTATTATTATTATACTTTTGAGTATAAATAATAGTAAAATATTAAAAAAAATTATAAAATGATAAAACGATAAAAAAAATAAATTATAAATAATTATATAAATACGTGATAAAGATAAAATATTTAACACGAAAACAATAAGAATTCATATTATTATTAGAATACTTTATATTTTATTCTAGAATAATTTGGTTCAAATATAAAAATACATTAAATTATTCTCATTATTATTCTTGTTATGGTACTAATTTATTACTTATTTTTTAATTTTTTAAAATAAAATTATTAAATTATTATGAAAAATTATAAAGATGCTATTATTAGCGTAACTAAAACATTTTTACTCTCACCGACTCTTTTTTCAAAAACACTTTAAAATAAACAAGCAAACATAGACTAAAAAATGATACTCGTTTAGCTTAACTAGAAATCTACATGAATGATAGGGAATGAAGGTGTAGTATGTTATTTTCTTCACCAAAAGAAAAGGACAGTGACAAAAATTTATAGCAAGTCACTTTTCTTTCTTCCTAATCCAGGATTTTATTTCCATCGCTGGCCATTTACGTAGTTCCCAAGACAAAATATACATTATCATAAAGAGTGATATTCTTGCCACCCTGTTTCTTTTCTTCTTTTTCTCACCCCCATGTGAACCCCAAGAAGATTGCTAATTTTTAGTGACGATGACATGTAATGATAAATAATTATTTTATATAATTAAAATACATTATTTATTATTATTATAAATAAATACATATTTTTATGTATCAACCAATAAATAAACACGGTATGCCTCGTGTATTCATTGCCTTGTAACATTGGTGATCAATTGTTACAACCCAAAAGAAAATTCATTGTGAAATATTGTAATATTCGTGATCAATTAAGCATTTCACACCTATAGATCTTTTGCAATGAAGAACAGCTTCATAAATTGAACTATCAGAATCACAAGACCTTCTCCAATCATAAGCAGAGTAGGCAACACTTATACGTGGAGATGTTTCTGAAGAATGAACTCTATTATTCACTCCTTGTACATTTTTATCAACTTTGGAACTTGCTTTGTGATTTCGAATTCTTCGATATAATGGCCGAAGAAAATTTAAATACTTTTCTAGTATACGCTTAGATAATCTTCTACACTTACTCGAAGCAGGACGACCTGAATTACAAGCTGGAAGGCCAGCTTGTGGTGAATATTGTGTAGTAGTACTAGTAGGTATGCTTTGGATAATAGAACTTGAGGACTCATATGTCTTAATCTTCACAGGATCAATAAAGAGAGGCATAAGTAAACCATTGGAAATTAGCTCATCAGCATGAACAAAAGTACGGAGGGAATCATCAGATTGTGAAATGGGAAAATCAAATTTAAAATCTTGGGTGGTTTTGAAGAATCTCTTAGAGGGTGGCAATCTTGGGTCCATTTCGATGTAGGAACAAGCTTCATCTGATGCTTCAAGTGAAGTTCTGAAGGAGTTTTCAAGACTCTCTAAAGATGGTTTTAGGTTAACTAGCCAACGGTATGAAAAGCTTTCAATGGAGAGAGGCTGAGATGTTTCCATGGTTATCACTTCAGGTGTATATTATCTCAAGAGTTTGAAGAAAAGTAAGAACAGTATATGTATATATATAACCGCTGATAGGGAAAGAGCAGACTGAAAGAGAGAGAAGGTGGATAATCTTAATGTGTGTGACTCTTTGTATATAGAAATGATAAAGATACGTAAATTTACGCTTAATTTTGCAATCAAATTACTTATATTTTATTACTTATTAATATTATCTATAAAAATTAATAATTATCTAATTTTAAAAATAACTATCAATAAAAATTCAAGTTTAATTTAACTTAATAAGGTCTCACTAAGTTAAAAATTATCTAAATTTATAAGTAATATTGTTGTCGAATTCCTGTTCGATGTGTGATTGAAAAAAAATTAATAATCCTTTCTATATAGACAAAGGTTGTTTCATAAAGCTACGATAAGATTATTAATGACAAAACTCATGTTACCGATCAAGTCAAACTCAATTCTGATATCATGAGAAATTAAATTTAATTTAATTCAATAAGATCTTATTAAATTAAAGATTATCTAAATTTATAAATAATACGACTATTGAACTCTCTATCGATATGAGACCGAAAAAAAATTAACGATTATAATATATAAAGAAATAAGTATAAAATTAACTTTTTTATCATATATCTTAATATCCACTCTCTCTCAAGAATTACGTGGTCGTCCACAAAGAGAGGAAAAAGACAATGAAACTTTTGATAATTGGAGGGGGTTTGTCTATAATAGCCCAGCCTATGTTCATCAATCCCACCACCAACCTGAGATGAGTGATAGCTAATTTAAGTTATCAAAATTTTATCTAAGTTGAGTTCGTTTCACTTTTAAACGAATGGGTGTAGCAGCTGACTCACCCTTTTCAACAATAAAAATTATATATTACTTTGTTGATGGGTAAATATCAACATAAATATTATTTTTTTATTATATTTTTATAAAATAAGAATATTTTTTCAAAAAAATATTATAATATTTATTTTTTAATATTAACATAAATATTATCTTTTTAATCATATTTTCATAAAATAAGAATATTTTTTTCCAAAAAGACATTATAAGTTAGATAAGTCACTTCATGCTGAGACATATTTAACAATTTCTAATAAATATAAAGCTTTCAAAAATTTGCCAAGAAAAAAACTTCCAATTTCCAATTCCAAAGGCCCATTTTGGCATAAGCTGCAGCGTTGCAGAGCTGCAGAGATATATTTCTTTTTTTTAAGAATATGTATGGTGATTATTATTGCTTAAAAAGCTGAAAAAGTTTAGAAAACATTATGTATTTTTTAAACTAAGAAATGACGTTTTCATATAGGAATATACTCATATTTTCCATAAGAAACTATTACCCATCAAACTTCAAACTTCTTTTTTAAATTCAATTTTTGGGTTTTTTTTAATAAAAAAGTCTCTTAAATCCATTTATTTTTATTAAATAAAGAAAATATTATAAATAGTATTTGAACTTATCGATTATAGGAGGAGAAGTCTTATACTCATCACAAATCAATATCAATCCATTTGAAAATACTGTGTAAGGAAAAATATAATTGGTGTTGAAAAAATATTGTATTAATAGACAAAAGAGAGAAAACTACAACTAAAAGATGAAAATCACTAAAATTTCAATGTTACTTAGCAGCGGTAGAAGGAAGAAGATAGAGGTAACCTAAACAGACAAGATGATAAATCACTATATTTAGGACCAAAAATGTCAATTTACTGTAGCTTGTCGTTGATCCAACCTTTTGGATGGTGGAAATAATGGCACCCATAGAAAAAAAAAATTAACAATTATCCAAAATTTCCAAAGAAATAAATTTATTATAGTTTCTATTATTTCCAAAATTTTAAATACATTAATTTCTAAATAGGATATTTAAACTTTGTAAACAAAAAATGTTAAAATTTATAAAATTATAAAATTTTCCAAGATTTCTTACAATATAAAGTTCTCCAAAAATTTACAAAATGTAATGTTTTCCAAATTTTTCTAAAAATATATTAAAATATAAATTTTCCAAAATATCTCAAAAAATAAAAGTAGAAGTTTTAAAAATTTCCAAAAAAGTTAGGAAAATATGAGAAAAGGATCATGCATGGGTGCATTTAGGAAAATATCGAGAGAATTTATGAGTGGAAGATAGAAAGTTCTATTCATAATTGACAAAGGCGAGAAGTTCAGGTAAGGCTAGCTAAAAGATTTAAAATGGGAAAGATATTATATAAGAGAATTTATGAGTCAAAGATGAATGGTTTTCAACATGTTATTCCTTAATTTTAGCGACCCATATACAATACTTTCGTATAAAGGTGCTAATATTGCCGAGCTTGCTCTGTTTTGTCTTATACTTTTCATTGCAATTTTCTTTTTCTTTTTTAAATTTGAGATTTTGGGTGTGGGTTATACCAGTTCGGAAGGATGAGTTTACAATTTTGAAAGTTGATCATTACAGAAAAAAGAAACAATTAAGGCAGAAGATAAAGAAAGACCAAATAAACATCGATCATAATTACATTTGACATTAAAAAAGTGTAAGAAATAATATTATTCTAAGATGATCGCAACATCACAGGCAGAACAATTAAAGAAACAAATTATATTAAATCGTCCATTAATAAGATATGAAGTTACTCTTGATAAGGAGCTCTCAAGATTTTTTATCCACTATTTAATTTAGTTTCAGTGGTACTGATCATTTCAATTCTTGGCAGTAAACAAGCTAGTTAATTTACAAAAATTACGTACAATTAATTACAACACTTTTTCTTTGGAAATTGAAAGAAATAGGATAAGCATGCAGATCAATAAACTAATTTAGAAGAAGAAAAGTATCAGACAAGCTAGGGTCCTTAGGGCTGTCGAAAAAAGACATGGATATATAAGGACTTAGCTAGGTTCCTATATATGACAAAACCAAGAAAGGGATCATAGTGACCTTTAAACCAATTGGTCCCCTCTAATGCCTCCCTAACAGACAATAAGCAAATGCTATAAAAGAATCCAAACAATATTCATTAATGCAGCTTTAATTCTTCAAGGAATATTGTACTTTTTCCATCATATCAAAAAGGATATTAATAAATAAATACATAAGAAAACCAAATTCTTATCTCTTACGTACGTACTCTCAAAATGCAATCATGATACCTTACATGATGAAAGAAGAAACAAGATAGCTAAATTGTTGTTGAAGTTTAAAAGTGGCATGGACAAGATAGTCCATACTCTTTGTTGCAGCTGAGAACAAAGAGTGAGGATCCATAACACAAGGAAGTAAAATAATGAAAATTTAGTTATGCAATAGTACAATCACGTTAATAAAATTTGTCACTTAAACTTCATTATTTTAAAGATTAACTCACATAAATCATCCCTATATAGAATATTTTTATATGTTAAAAACTCATGTCTAACTCAACCCAATAAGATCTCATTAAATTAAAGGATGTCTAAGTTTATAAGCAGTTTTGTTGATTTGTTCCTAGTCGATATGGGACAATGATACTTAACAACTCTCCTCCACACGACGGATAAAGGTGGACATTAAGACTAATGATGAGGCGTAATAGTTTCAATTAGCCAAGACATGTAAACTGTTTTTGATATCATATTAGAAACTCAGGCCTAACTTAACCCAATAAGATCTCATTAAATTAAAAGTTGTCCAAACTTATAAACATTTTTATTGCTTTGTTTCTAGTAAATGTGTGATAAAGATACTTAACACTATATATTATATACTTTATTATGTTTTTATTTCTCTCATTGTTTAATTCATTTACTTTTTAATTTTAACTTTCTTATTTTGACTTTTTTTTACAATTTATTTCCTTTATTTTTTAATATTTATACTTTGATTCTCTTTTTTTATAATTTTAAAAGTTTAATTTCAAATTTATCTCAAAATTAGATAAAATGTGTGAAAACTAAAGAATACAGGGACTAAATTATAAAGAATAAAAATAAGGTTATTAAAACATAAATAAACTAAATTGCCAGAGCAAGAAAGAAATGAACCAAAGTGTGAATTTATAAATAAAAGGGATTAAATCATAAGAAAATATTAAAAAAAACAAAAAATATAAAGATCATTCGTGTAATTCACCATGTTTTAAAATATCACATGCTTTGACATATACTTTGTTTCTCAAAAAGAAAAGTGATATCAGACTTAATAGTTTTGCAAAAACACTATTCTTTTTATAAAATAACACGATCAGATAAATAGAAATTAGCAAAATTGAAAACAAAATTATTCAAGGGTCAATCATTCATCCAATCTTGTATCTTAAAAGAAAAAAAATGATAATTAAGGTGATCATTTGTTCACGAGCTCATATTATGTTTGATATTAATTTATTTATTTTTTGTAGATATTCATTGAAGTTAATAGTGTTTTGATATTAAGTAATATTTTAGGGTAGGTTGACAAGGGCAAAACGAAATAGATGCAAACACTTTTCTATTTGAGCAAACATCGGGGTTTAATCAGAGGTAGCTAGAATCGAAAGAAAAAAAAAATTGGTTGGTCAAAAGATAATATAATAAAGTAAAACTAATTAAATGATAAATAAATAAATTTAATAAATGAAATAAAAGTTTCATCTAAACAAACGTGTAACAATGAACACATGTAAGAT
The DNA here is from genome assembly GCA_030763125.1 of Hippophae gyantsensis. Taxonomy (NCBI): domain Eukaryota; kingdom Viridiplantae; phylum Streptophyta; class Magnoliopsida; order Rosales; family Elaeagnaceae; genus Hippophae; species Hippophae gyantsensis. Next base: position 1,968,872 of record CM061039.1, on the reverse strand, counting down.
TTATAGATGTTAAATCTAACACTAAAGGAAAACATTAAAATCTAAAAAATAGGATAAATGATTTAAGCTATCAAATGTGAATCTGTTAAGAATAAAATAAAAAAAACAACTAACAAGAGCTAAAGAATTATAATATATATATATATAAGATTTTAAATAAATTTAAATGATTACTAAAATAAAATAAAATGTTAAATAATAAAATATTAAATAAAGCTAAAATTAGGTTAACAAAAGCTTTGGAGAAATTTTTATAAGATGAAAGTAAAGGATTAATTTAGTATTTTTTAAGTATTTATGTTTTATCAAAAGTTTGATAAATTAATCATATTTTAATTTTTTTTTTAATACCTATATGGAAAAAAATTATTTAGTACCTATATTTTTAAAAAAGTTTTTGGATTAATTAATACTTTTTATCGGACAACAAATCCCAAATTTTTAACTATGTGGATAGGGTAAAATGTAAATTTAGTTAAAAAGTGGGCTTTTGATTATCAGTACAAACATTTGGCTTTATAGAAAACCATTGTTCAGCAAGAACGTAAAGAAGTGCTTTGCCGCATCCCTTCGTTACCTGCTGAAAATGAAGGAAATCCATTCAAATTCAAGCAATTTCAAATCTGCCTTTGCTTTGCACTGATAACCAGTAAAGCCCAAGGGCTTGCTTTAGATAATGGGGCAGCAAAACCAACATTTTAGGTAAGCCTTTACTTTTGATTCGACGTTGGTGTTTTGTCTTATTTAGAATACTTAGAAGCTGCCCCATGGGCTAAGGAAGAAGAAGAAGAAGAAGAAGAAAAGGTGGCCTTGCTTTTGTATGAACTCCTGCTTGAAGAGACTGGAGCAGCGGAAGTTGTAAAGAGGGTATCGATCGGAGTTAATAATGAAACTGAAGATGGAAATATCAATAAGTTATCTCTAACCAAATAATTAAAAATGGAGTTTTTTTTTTGTCAGCTATTCTTTAAAATAACTAAATTGAATTTTTTTTAAAAATATGATTACTAAATAGAAATATTTTTTATAAAATAATCATTAAAAAATAAGCTCAATTTATAAATTTTCTGATGAAATATAATTACATTAAAAGTATCAAACACAAAATAAAAGGCTTGATAGTTTTAAGTTACTACTCTTTTATTTAATTTTTATTATGTTTTACAAGTGGCTTATTATTATAAATTAAATAAGAGTTAAATATTTGATATAATACATATTTTTGAAATAAAATACATACATTTAAATATATAAACATAAAAAATAATTCTTATTTTAAATACGTAGTTCAATAATTATTTTAATATCATATATCTAAAATTTTAAATTTTATATATAAAATATGTTGATGTACATACATAATCAAAAAATATACATATTATTAAGTATACAATATTTAACGAGTGATAGAACGGTTTGATGTATGAAATCTATTAGAAAAGAAAATGATTCAAAATAGAAGTGCCCCCAAAGTGAATCCTTTTCAAATGTCTGAATTGGTAATGAAAATACAAGATAAAAGTTATGTTTAAGAAAAGAAGTACGTGAAAGAGAAATAAAGAAAATATAGCCTCGCAATCAAGTTCTCTTTTACAATTAGTTTATTAGGCTTATATAACTAACAGTAAGGACAAAAATACTTCAAAATGAGCTTAATCATAAACGATGGTCACTCTTATAATTGACTATGTATATTATTGAACATCAAATCTCATAAATTTAAATTCAAAACATGAGAACTACGAGAGTAATTGTATACAATTATGTCACTTTGATTGTGAATCATGACTAAAATACAAATTTAATCAAATATTGATTTAAAAAAATGTTTAAAATTTTAACATAAAAACGTGTTAAATTCAAGAAAAAAAAAACTAACAAGATATAAGAAAATATAATAAATTCATAAATAATCAAACTAAAACCTCAAAAAGATAATAAATTCATAAAAAAATAATAAAAAAACATTTTAATAGACATAAAATAAACTTATTTGAAGTGTGTGAAACAAAAGTCATAATAAATAAACAAAATTACTTGAAAAATGTATCTAAGTTAGACATATTTAACTTGTCATAATATTATCAAATATATCACATGACATTATGTCAAAGTAAATAGCTCAAACTTAAAAAAAAATACACAAAAAATACAAGATAATAAATCTACGTTCAAGTTCTTTGTAGCGACAATATATTTCATTATATGTTAAAGAACTTATAAAGTTACAAAATTAAATTAAAGTTATAAAATTAAATATTTGTATTAAAATTAGTTTAGTTATCAATTAAAAATAACAAAATGATTATTCTTTGCCTATCTTTTTTTAGCCAAAATTAGTTATATAGGAATGAAATATAAATTATTGTAATATGTTGGCATACGTATATTAGAATTGGATGGTATAAACACTTGAAGATAAATAGATAATACACACTTAAGTATACATATATTATTAAGTGATTTAACAATACTTTAATATCATGCCTAAATTAGCCATGAAAATATGAGATAAAAATCATGTAAAAATTACGAAATGAAAAAAAGAAGGAAAATAGAGCATATAGATTAAGTTCTCTTTTAAAACTAATAATTAGATTTATTTATGCAGTTAGTAGTGAATAAATAATTCGATTAATCTATTTTAATGAAGATCCGATCTAATATTTCGTATTTGGATCGTTTTGAATCAATACATTTTATAATTGGATTATATTTGATTAAAAATTATACAATTCGCTCATATTTATATCGATAGATTGCATAATATATTATATCTCATCCGGATTGAATTACTATTAAATTATAAATAAATACATATTTTATTTATAATATATTTTATTTAAATATTATACATATTATAATTATATTAGATTGTTATTTTAATTTAAAAAATAAATATAAATACTTATAACAATTTAATAATTGAATATATACGCTTCTTCTTCTTTTAATTTTTTTTAGTTTTGAATATAAATAATAATATTTGTCACAAAAATATCGATTTAAAATTTAAATTTATATATGTTATTTTTTACATATGAAAATAATTTATAAATAAATTTTAATATCAATTTGATTTTATCTAATTCAAAAAAATTCTGATATATTTAGATTTATATTTATTCGGATTGATTATATCATCAAATTTAATTCAAATTAAAAATTTCCAAATTTCATATTATATTTAGATTAACCAAAAATAAATATTTTTGATACTTGTACTTATAATAAACTATGTATATTATCAATCATCAAATTCTCCCCTCCAAAACATGAAAACAAAGAAAGTAATTATCAAAAATATATTTAAAGTTTTATCATAAAAACATATTACAACATACACAAAAAAAAATATGCTAGATATTAAATTAAAAAAAAAAAGAAAAAAAGTAACAATTTCAAACAATATAATAAACTCATAAAAGGATAAACTAAAACATTGATTACGTAATAATTTTTAAAAAGTCAAAAGGGAAATTTTTTAATAAACATAGAAAAAACCTATTTGAAGCGTATAAAACAAAACAATCATATAATATATCAACATCGTAACTTAAAAATGTATATAAGTTAAGATATATTTGACTTCTCAACAAAAAATATTTTCTGTTAGTAAAAATATTTAACTACAGTCCAACATTACTTACAAAAGTTAAAAAAATATTATCTATTCTTTAACAAATATTATATATTCAATTATATATTTAATGTTATAAATTAATAAAATTTATACTTAAAAATAAAATAAATTTTAAATTATGTTTAATATATATTAGATATAATTTAATATATAAATTATAAATATAATTAAATTATATATTTTAATAATTGATAAAAATTTAAAATAAAATATATTTTTAATTATAATGTTGTATTTTTTTAAATAAATATGTAAAATGTTAAAATTCGAGATGTAATTTCCTAATTTATCCTACAAATAAAATATATTCAAATTCACAAGTCTTTATTCGATACAACCAAAGCCCCCTCAAAACCTCCGCCAAAATATTAGACTTGATTTCTTGAACTTATTTAGCCAACAACAGGACGCCTCCTTTGTACCACAAAATCACTTCCTCTGTTTGTCGTCGTTCTTCGAAGATCTAGCTTTCTCCATCCACGACAATGGCTCAGGTGGTAGCCACGCGGTCGATTCAGAGCTCGTTCGCATGCCCTAGCTCTGGATCCGTACAAGAGCGTTTTGTCGAGAAGCTAAAGCCATCAAGCTTCTCTGCCAAACTACTCTCTGACGAGGAAAAGAAGAATTACAAATTTGTCCACAGTAGGAAGTTTGCGATCAAAGCACAGAGATCCGTACAGACTGAGGTGGTTCCTGTTTCACCTGAGAACTTACCACAGGTTTGTGCTATCTTTATATTTATGAGAAACATTGTGAATTTGAATTTGGAAACTAAATATGAATTATCTGTTCCAAAGTTTTGGCATCAAATGTTGCTCTATGAGCTGGAGGGATTAACTTTTGATGAAATGTGCATAGAAAAGCAGTTAGAAGTGAGTTGCTTTTGTCAAAACTGGTTTCAAAAGAATCATTAGATGTTTGGCATGAAATTGATAAGTTATAGATTATTGTTTGTTTTCCTGATTTTGTACAATGCGGTGAATCAGATAGGGGAACAATTTGAGCCGTTGCGTGGACTTCAGCAATTAGGCGACACGTCGGTGGGTATATGGTCAAAGCCAACAGTGAGACGCAAGACTAAGATTGTTTGCACAATTGGTCCTTCCACAAACACCAGAGAAATGATATGGAAGTTGGCTGAGGCTGGAATGAATGTTGCTCGGATGAACATGTCTCATGGAGATCATGCATCTCATAGAAAAGTTATTGACTTGGTTAAAGAATATAATGCCCAGAATAAAGACAATGTCATTGCAATCATGCTCGACACCAAGGTAATATTTCCGCTTTTCTCTTTTGGATTCGTTCACTCTGTCAGGTTGCCTAGGTGACTTTTGCTAAACTCGTGTCATATTCATTGTCTTACCAAGCTATTTGTTTAATTGTTTGTAAGAGAGTAATGTAACACATACGAGGACCAGTTTACATTTTATAGTTTAAAATTTCCCTAAAACTGGCTTGGCTTAGACCTTACACAGAGTTTCTATCTTGTGATTCTCAAATACATTAGCTGAGAACTAACCTAGCTTCTATTTGGAGTAGTGTATAAGCTAGCAATTGCTAAAACTTCACAGCGTTGCTATATGCAACATGCACAGAAAACAAGTGATAATTGTGCACCATTGATATGATTCCAAAACATCATTCATTTATTCTATATCCTTGCCAAGTGCATTATGATTTGTATTTGAAGATAATTTATTTCAAATTTATGGAATTGATTGCTTTATTTATTTGGTTATCAGGGTCCTGAAGTGAGGAGTGGAGACCTGCCACAGCCAATTACCTTAGCTACAGGACAGGAATTCACTTTTACGATTCAAAGAGGGGTTGGCACAGCTGATTGTGTTAGTGTGAACTATGATGATTTTGTTAATGATGTAGAAGAGGGTGACATGCTTCTTGTTGATGGTACACTAAATTAAAATTTCTTTTGAATATATTGCATTCTTGTTTATGTAGCTCTTTAGTTATTATAAGAGGAAACCACTTGCGGAAATAATTACATGAATTCAATCTTCTTTTTAGGGGGACAAAAACCGTTGTCTTCATTCTGAACTCATCTAGTGTCTTGAATCTTGTTCTTCTTTTCTTTTTTTCTTTTTTTTTTGGCTGCTACTCTGATTTTGTCTAGTATTTGGCATGCTGCTGATAAAACCATGGTTTGAACCTTGAACTGGAAGATAATCTATGCTGTTATATTACAAGTTAGCTCTTATCAATTTCTCATCCCTTGGTATATAAAATTCACATTGGTGGATTTTTTTAATATTTTATGCTAAACATATACATTGGTGGAATCTTAAAAATCTTTTATTTCTTGTTTTGTACTGATTGCAACTATTTATCCCTTATTATTCCTCTTACAATTTATCTTTTCTAAATAAAGTTTTGTATTTCAGTGTTATTCAAGATGCACTCTTTATGTTCTCTCTCTTGAAGCAAACCTAGTGGAACATCACTTATGTTCGCCTTGAACTGTGTTGTAGGTGGCATGATGTCATTAGTGGTAAAGTCTAAGACTAAAGATTCAGTGAAATGTGAAGTTGTAGATGGAGGAGAGCTTAAGTCAAGGCGGCATTTAAATGTCAGAGGGAAAAGTGCAACATTGCCTTCAATCACTGGTTGGATCTTGTGGTTTTTTTTTTCAGGTTGTTATGACTCTAAATTGTTGTGATTACTAAGGAAAATAACCTTTTTTAGTGGCTTGCTGCAGAGAAGGACTGGGAAGATATCAAATTTGGTGTGGAAAATGGAGTTGATTTTTATGCAGTTTCCTTTGTTAAAGACGCACAAGTAGTTCATGAATTGAAAAATTATCTTAAAAGTAAGGAGATATGCATCAATTGTATAAAACATAAATTCGTGAGCTGCTGCCTCTAAAGGTTGTAACTTATTCTTTTTTCTACTTACATATGGTAGGTTGTGGAGCAGATATTCATGTGATTGTTAAGATAGAAAGTGCTGACTCCATTCCAAATTTGCATTCAATTATCACAGCATCTGATGGGGTAAATTCATGAATCATTTCACTGTTACTCATTGCTTCATACGTGTTCATTCTTGCCAACTGTCATATATTGATAAATGTTATTGTGTGGCACTCACTTCAAATTAACGCATACTCATCTTTACTCTAATAGGCAATGGTTGCCAGAGGAGACCTAGGGGCAGAGCTTCCTATTGAGGAGGTTCCACTTCTGCAGGTACTTTTTCTCGTTTCTGATAGAAGACCAACACAAAAATATCATTATTTATTGAATGCATGTGATATAGGAGGAAGTTAACAGGATTTTGAGTGACTTTTAATCCTCTTGTCTTTTTAATTAGGAAGAGATAATTAGGATATGTCGTAGCATGGGAAAGGCTGTTATTGTGGCAACAAATATGCTGGAGAGCATGATTGTTCATCCCATGCCAACCAGAGCAGAGGTATCAGATATCGCCATTGCAGTCCGAGAGGGTTCTGATGCAATCATGCTCTCTGGGGAAACTGCTCATGGAAAGTAAGATCCATTTCTTTTGTTTTTGACGTTTTTCATCTACAATTATGACATCTCTGGCAAAGTTATACTAATTGAAAAGTGTTTCGAAGTGGGACTGACCTATAATGGACAAGTATGAAGTGTTTCTATATGATAAATACAGTAGAAAAGTTCCTTCAACCAATTTTTCTTGATTGTAAGCTGACCATTTGCTGCAACAATTTTTTGCTTATGGTCTTAATTACCCCAATTGGACATTTATACACATATGCAAAGCCTACTAGATAATTAATCCTAATTATACACAAACTAGTAGATATCCTATAATATAATACACATCTATTCACACACTAACCACACATGAACTGTATTTAACATGAAGTTAAATTCCTCCACTGGGAAGATTTAAGTTGTTGAACTTGCAACTTGTGCATCAATTATGTCTGTCCTAGGTTGCTGAATTGTCTTGAATGGAGCTTATGTGCTTGAGTTGTGTGGACTATTTCATTTAAGTGACTAACCAAATGATTTCCATTCTGTCTAGGTACCCATTGAAAGCTGTGAAAGTTATGCATACAGTTGCATTGCGGACAGAAGCAACCATATCAGGTGGTGCAGTGCCATCTAATCTTGGTCAAGCCTTCAAGGTTACGTAAATAGTTCTTCACTTGTGAACCAACCTTTTCCAATTCCATCTATTATCAATATGAATGCTGACACAATATTAATTCATTTTGTAGAATCATATGAGTGAGATGTTCGCTTACCATGCAACTATCATGTCCAACACTCTTGGCACCCCAATTGTGGTATTCACAAGATCTGGATTCATGTCCATTCTACTGAGCCACTATCGACCATCTGGCACTATTTTTGCCTTTACAAATGAGTGAGTTTCACAAGTTATTGTTGTCTGTTTGTTCTGGATGTAGGATATACTGAGTTTGACCGCTGTAGAAAACGCCCTAGGAACGGAGAGATAATGAACTATAATTGAGTTAAAGTTGCAAAACTGCTTGAGAGCAGCTGGTATTTTTTTTTTCCTTCTTGTGAAAGCTTAAACTACCTAAAGATGGATGAATTGCATCTTTTGCTAGAAGTGGTAATAATAGGGGTCATTAAATGACTTGGAATACAAGTGGTAAGTTTTCTCACCATATGATGTGTTAATTGGTCATGCAGGAAGCGGATACAACAGAGGTTGGCCTTGTATCAAGGTGTATGTCCTATATACATGGAATTCTCAGATGATGCCGAAGAGACATTTGAAAATGCCTTATCTTTGTTGCAGGTAAGAGTTTTCAAGATGCTTTGTCCATAACCTTTGACTTAGACCGTCTAGTAACAAGGAATGTTCTTAATCCACTTGGTATTGGTTCATAGATAAGCGCAATAATATTTGAGTAGTTTTGGCAACTTTGGCCGTTGAATAATGTGTGGATTCGATTTGCAGAAGCAAGGAATGGTTAAGGCTGGCGAGGAGGTGGCCCTTGTTCAGAGCGGCAGACAACCCATATGGCGATTCCAATCCACTCACAATATCCAGGTCCGGAAAGTTACGAATCAATGAGATTGGAGAGCCCATACAACTATTTATCTACCTTGCATCAGTATAGAGTTTCGTTAGCCTCTATCTACGTTTGCTTTTTTCTGTTTATTGTACTCCCATCTTTTTTTTCCCCATTTATCTTTACTCAAACATTTGAATTTTTTTTTTGGGGAAACTCAAATATTTTATTTGTGTTTGAACTCATGAGGCACATTAGTGAATTTGTTATAAAAAGTTTGGCATTTGTTACAAAAACTCAAATATTTATTTCATCTTTACATCTTTTGCAGTGGTATCTTGTTTGGCAGGTCACGTTTTATCTTACATGATCATTAGATTTTCTTAAATTTATCACATCCGAAGCATTTATTTAAAAGAAAAGAAATTTATATTTGCTTATCTTTTTGGTAATAACACATGTTGCATGTTAGGTGTATTGTATATTAGTATTGTATATATTAAGTATAATTATATTTGATTGAATTATATAAAATTATATTATAATTAAATATTACATGTTAAGAGTATAATAAAGTCAAATAAAATTAATGATAAATTATTTTATTTTATATTTAAAATAGTATTTTTTTTTGTATTTTAGAAATAAAAAAATATATTTATGAGAAAATTAAGACATAATTTTGAAATTTAAATTTTTAGTACATTTATTACTAATTTTAAATTTTTATATAATTGTATAATTTTTATTTTATGTAATATTATGTTAATTTATAGCCAAATATATAACTATATAAAAAACTATATTCAAAATTTTTAATATTGTAACAATCATTTACATATTGTTTGATTTTGATTGGATAATTAGTTGAATACGAAGTGTCCATAAAAAAATATACAATACGTTTACGTTATGTTTTTTTTTTATATTATATATATATATATATTTGTGAAGCTGAAAGATGGATATGACATTATATAGAACCGAACTGGGAAAATATTTATGACTGAGAAATTTATGATAAACATTTACTAAAGAGCTCTAAGTGAAATTATGAGTTGGGGTAAATCTTTTGAATTATTTTTTTGTTATTTATAACATCAAATAATTATTATATTTTAATTCATTTATATTTTTACTAATCTTCCTCTAACATAACAAATTTAAAATAATTTAAATAATTAAATGATAAAAGTTTGATTGGACTTTAACTCAAGTTAATATTTTATCATAGATAATTTATTAGCCTATAACTCATGTATAATTCATTTATTTCAAATAAAACTTAAATTCATTAACATGTTCGAAATAAAATACAACTTAAAATGATAAAGGTATGTTAAAAGCTTGATTGGGCTTTAACTCAAGCTAATATTCTGTCATAAATAATTTATTAGACTTTAAGTCATGTATAATTTATTTTCTTTCATTTGTTTCAAATAAAACTTAAATTCATTCACACTTAGCAAATAAAATACAACTTATTTTTTTAAACATTGAGTACTAGGAATTGATTATTTTGTTTTTACTGCAAATTATTTTTTTAATATAAAATTATTATTTATTTCTCTTTATAAAATATAATAATTATATTTTTAAATTATTTTAATTCTAAAAAATTAAAAAAATAATTCATAATCTAAACTATATATACAACGTGGTGTTAAAAAAAATCATACAACCCAAAGTATTGATCATCTAAAATGAATAGTAACACATATACAAAATAATATAAGTGAAAAGATGGAAAAAAATCAAAAATATCTCCGAAGTTTTCAATATTTTCATAAATATCCTTAACGTTTAAAAAAAAACTACACTACCCTTGAGGTTTAAGATATCTTCAAAAATATCCTTATTATTTAACAGAAGCATAAAAAAACCGTGAAAAATCATATCAATATCTGAAAAATCTTTTATACCCCTGCCTATATAATTTTTTAAATATTACCGTTCAGAATATTATCGCAAATACCCTTCAAGTTTTTCTTTTTTTCAAAAATACTTCTGCTATAATAATTAATTTAACTTTATCAAAAATACCTCTTCTATAATAATTAATTTAACTTCATCAAAAATACTCCTATTATAATAATTAATTTAACTTCATCAAAAATTCCCCTACTACAGTATTTAATTTATCTTCATAAAAAATATATCCTTCTCAATAACACGATATAAAATATTTTCTAAAAATACATCTGAAAATAAATTAAGTTGACAAAGCACATAATATCAAGTTAAATATTTTTGAAAAATATTTTATATCGTGTTATTGAGAAGTAGAAGTATAGTAGGGACATTTTTGATAAAGTTAAACTAATTATTATAGCAGAGGTATTTTTGATAAAGTTAAATTAATTATTATAGCATAGGTATTTTTTTAAAAAAGCAAAACATCAAGGGGTATTTGCGATAATATTCTCAACGATAATATTCAAAAAGCTATATAGGTAGAGGTAGAAAATAATTTTTAATGTAATTTTTTACAACTTTTTTATGTTTATGTTAAATAATAAAGTTATTTTTGAAGATACCTTAAACTTCAAAGGTATTGTAGTTTTTTTTAAACATTAAGAATATTATTGAATATATTGAAAACCTTGGAGGTATTTTTGATTTTTTTTCCCGCGAAAGTGATATATATATAGGGGTGAAATTATCATTTTACCCCTAATGTTAAACGGAAATATAACGCTGATAACGTTTGTGGGCATTTTTTATATTAAATAAAATTCAGAGATAATTTTAAAAAAACACAAAACCTCAAGAATATTTGTGATAATAATCCATGAAAAGACACTTGATTCGCATGAATTGGTATACTTTTTTAGTTTTTTTTGTTTAATTTTTACGATATATTTAAAATAATGATAATTAAATAAATAATAATATATTAATTATAAGATTTTTAGTTGATAAGAGATTCATTATTATAAACATTTCTTAATCATTATTTAGCGAAAATAATATAATAAGAACTCTTATTTAAAAAATAATAATCTTAAAATTATTTTTAATGTATAAGAAAAGTCATTTCTTTAATATTATAAAAAAAATTATTTAAAATATTTAGCTTAGCTGTTTTTTAAATTTAAAATGAACATAAAAAGTAAGATATGTAACTATTTAAAAATACGAAGATATTTTTATCAAAAATTAATTATATATGTAATTTAAACTTATATATAAATATAAATATAAATTTAATATACTAAAACATCCACTAACTTATACAAAAATAAAATAAAATAAAATAAAATTTAGTGACTTACACAACTACCCAAAATAAAAAGGAAAATGTTTGTATCTAAGCCCAAAACCCTTCTTTCTGCAGCAACTGAATTGACATAAAAAAAAAAATGTCTTCCATTTCTTTTTCTAGATTTACACCAACTGATATCTTCTTCTTCCCCTCAACACCATCCATTCCTCCATTTCGTTCTAAAAATGCCCCATTTTACCCTTCAAATTTACCACCAAAGTTATCATCCTTTTCCCATTCACTCATATCCTCTGCAAAAAAATCTATTGTTTTAAATTGCTCGAAGTCAGCAGAGATAGAGGAGCTACCGTCACCAGAAGACGAATGGTTGAAGAAGCTTCCGGAGAAAAAGAAGCCCCTTTATTCTCACAGCCTCCCTTGTATTGAAGCCTGGCTTAGAAATTTGGGATTTTATCAGAGCAAAGATGATAGGGCTGTTTGGTTTGTTGAGAAGCCCGATTGGCATGCCCAGCTTTCACTCGATGTTACTGATTTGTATGTTAGGTTTGTTTTTTATGAACTCTGTCTATAATTATGCCTCTTACCTCTGGGATTTGGGATTTTTTTACGTTTGTTCTACTGGCCTGTATCTTCTCTTTTAGCTGCAGGTGTTATGCGTACTTGTGGTTTGTGTAACAGTTTTGGCTCTGCTTTTGATTTTAAGATTCTGAAAAATCATTTTTGATACCAAAAACAACAGTGTTAAGTATCCTTGTCCCACATCGACTAGGAATAAAGTAACAAAACTGCTTATAAACTTGGACAACCCTTAATTTAAAGAGATCTTATTGGGTTAAGTTAGACCTTGGGCCTATATAACATGGTATCAAAGCTAGGCCCTGAGTTCATCGTGGTTTGTGGCCTTCGTTGCCCCTGTCCGATGTGAATGGGGGTGTTGAAGGATTGTATTGTCCCACATCGTAGCGTTAATGTAGTGCGGTTTATAAGTGTGCGCAATCCTTAACTCAGCTGATGAGATCTTATTAGGTTAAGTTAGCCTAAGTTTCTAACATGGTATCGGTGGCGCAGTCTCATGCTTGGACCTAATTGGGCCACTACTGATCCTCACCGTGGCGCTAATGTCCACCTTTGTCCGCCGTGTGGAGGGGGGCTGTTAAGTATCCTTGTCCCACATCGACTAGGAATAAAGCAACAAAACTGCTTATAAACTTGGACAACCCTTAATTTAAGAGATCTTATTGGGTTAAGTTAGGCCTAAGTTTCTATCAAACAGAAAAATTTTAGGGTACCCTTGCAACTTTTTGAATTAAAAGTGCATTCTAATGACTTAAAAGTACTTTTTAAGGTGTTTTTCTTCCAAAATTTTAAGAAGTAATATTTACTTTATGTAGAAGTAGTTTTAGATACAAAATACATCCTACAAGAATTACTAAAGACCACTTATATTATCATTATCTCAAACACTTAAATGTTTCTCCTGAAGTCACCTTTAAGCAAAACACTTCTTAGAAACGGACCCTTAGTACAAGTTATTTCAGGACTCAAGAAGTGCTTCCGTATTAACTTCTCAAATTAAGGTTATGTTTACTTGGGTTTCTGATAAAAGTGAAGAATCAAAATTTTTTGCTTGTGTTTCTGTTAGCAAGCACACTTTTTTCCAATTGGTCCTGAAGCCTTTTTTTCCTATTAGAAGTGCTTCTAAAGATGCAGAAACAAACAAACCCTTAGTGCTATTCTGAAAGCACTTTCTCTCAGAATTAATTTTGCCTGAAACCACTTTAACTGTAAGAGACGCTTGCAGACATTTGTTCAGCTAGATCGTTTGGTGAATGGTGTTATAGTTATGTATTCATACTCACATAGTACAAAGAACATTATCTAATTGCTTACCCAATTCAGTTTTTGTCATGATTGCTTAACCGATTTTCTTGTTAAATGGAAATAAAATTGCAGAAAAATCCGAATAAAGTAGAGTTGAGTTTGGTTCTATGAAATCGTATATTGTCTTGCTAACAAGTTGCTTCCATTTTGGACAAATAGTAAATAATGTCTGCAAGTATTTTGTTAACAAACATCCCAATTTGGCTGGCCAAAGTGAAAATAAGATGGCATTGATAAATAAAAATGGAAGTTGAGTTTGATAGAAATAATTTTACAACAGCTCAACGATGAAGGAATCAAAATGTAAAAACTTAATGAAGACATTGGAGTTCCCTTTAGAATGGTTTCAAGAGAAACATTTAGGTATTTGGTATATAATCATCAGAAGTGATTTTCAGTGATATTTTTAATAATTATTATAAGATTGTAGTATGCATTTAAAGCAATTTCTCTTAAAAACACAAATAGTGTTTTTCAAAGTTTTGAAAACATTTCTATTAGAGATTGTTAGAGGTAACGAGAGTCCCACGTTCATTAAAGACAATATTATGATTGAGTTTATAAGAATTATATATGTATCCATCTAGTGGGCTAACCATTTGAGATGAAAAACTCATGGTTCTTATGGATTCACATAGTATCAGAGGTCCAGTCGATTAAACTAAAAATCTTTGGTATCTCCTCACAAAATAAATAACTACATGGGCATTGTAAAAGAAAAAAAATAAAAGACAAGTGACTCTAGAATATAATAAGGTAGGTTAAAAATACCAAGTGATAGGTTTTGCAAGAGAATTATAAGAATTATAGGTATTTTCACTCATGGGTTAACCTTTTAGGATTGGAAAAATTATAGTTCTTATGAACTTTAATAGAGATTACCATAGAAGTGTTTTTTCCTTGCACTTTTCCAACCAAATGAGAGGCGTTCCAAAGGGACCTTTAAAAACTGTGGAACAGTTATGCTTTTAAATTTGTTATACTATAGTTAGGCCAAAGCCTAACGATCAAAGTATATGAGGGTCTAGATCTTGCTTCCATAATTGTTTATACTATCAACTGAGTAGGACTGTAGTTTCTCTGATTCTGTCTAGTTCAGCCCCTTACAATCTACAGTAGTTGAAGATTACAATTGTTTGTTGCAGGTATTTAAAATCTGGACCTGGAAATCTTGAAAAAGATGTGGAGAGGAGATTCAGTTATGCACTAAGCAGGGAGGATATTGAGAATGCTGTGCTTGGAGGACCTTGAGTACACCAAATTGGTGAAACTTATTATTTTTTTCTTCTCGTATGATCTACCAAAATATATTTAGTTAATTCCCGAGAAAGCCTTGTTTGCTAATTTGTTAAATTTATTTAGGTTTAATGCATGGCCGAATCTCCTTTATACACGGAGTTTCATTTTTAAATCTCCTCAGAAAAAAATACATGTTTATTTTTTTTACAACATAAATTAATATATGTTTTTTATTGAGGGTATTAAAAGAAAAACCAGATGAATAATCGAGTCATTTATATACTAAAAAATTATATGAGACACGGGCATTGATATATGCATGTTGATATTTTCAAGACAATATTATGTCATTCAATAAAAATGGTCCCTTATATGCAAATAAGCTAAATAGTAAAGAAAATGATTTTTCATGTCATCCGTAAAACTGTCTCATATAAAACTTTATCATAAATATAAGACAGTTTGCGCCTGTAAGATGCACCAGTTCATACGTTCGACAACTCGTCAAGAATTGAATTTAAGCACTGCAAAGCACAAGAAGACAAATTGTTGGATGGTTCTGTAAAATATGGTTTGTGTATATTGTGAATTTGAAACTGGTTTCCATGATAACCTGCTTAGCATTATCTGGACCAAAATCTTGTACGACACCTTTGCTTGAGATAAGTGATGCCTCAGCCTACTAATGCCACCATTTGGAATTCTGTGGCAAAATTTACACCTTATATTATTAGGTTTTCTATTTATATGCTACTTCCCACCAATGAAATTCTTTATTTGTTTGACTTTTAACGTAAAGTCACATTTTTATGAAAACATATACACTAATCAAACATTTCATTTGCTTGAAATATGATATCAACAATTATACAATAGTAATGAAAAAATTTATGTCAAGGATTGTATCCATTTTTCCACCCATAAGCATAAAATTGTGAACATAATTTATTACATGATAAAAAAAGAGAGCAACGTTTTTCATTTTTAAACTATGATAACATTAATTTCTTTTCTAATTGGTAAAAGATAGTAAATTCTTGGAAAAATAATAAATATAGCGAATAAAAATATCTATTTGAGTTAATTTAAATTTGATTCGATCCGAATTATATTTGAATATTTTTAATTCGAATTTGACCCGATGATATAATCAATTCGTGTGTTAACTTGAATTTGAGTAGATTAGATTTTTTTGGATCCATAAATGTGAGATTGATATTGAAATTTATTTATGAATTATTGTTACATAATTATACATAATATTTAAATTTTAAATTTATGTATGTGTAGTGAAATTTGTTATTTATAATTATAATTATAAAAATTAAAACAATAAGAAATATATTTATATAATTAATAAATTATTATAAATGTTTATATTTATTTTTTAAATTAAAATAATAATTTAATATAATTAACATATATATATAATATTTAAATATAAAAATTATAAATAAAATATAGATCTGTTTATAATTTTATTTAACTTTGATGAGTTATGGGTTAGGTTAATGAGATTTGTGGAAAAGACTCGCTTTACCACCAAAAGCCATTTTCATATCACAAATTTGGTCTCCCTACGTGTCATGCTAATGCCTAATTAGGATTTGAACTTTCTACGTGTTGGTATTAATTAGGAGTGGTAAAATAATCTAGGGAAGTTTAAAAAAAAAATGCATTGTGATATAAGAGAAATACGAAGGAAAAAAATAATAATAAAATAAAGAAAGTATTGCATTTCAGTATATTATATTAAAATATATTTTTCTTCCTTTAAATATAAACGTCAAATCAAATAAGATAAAACATAAAAATTATAATTTATAAGGTTAGAATACGCTACTTTTCATCCTTGAGCATTTCTTTTTATAAAATGAAGAGCTAGCCACTTGTCACCTTACTCAGTACCTGTAACTCATTGGCGGATGCATTAAAAAATGAAGAATAAATAAATTTTAGATATAATATTTATAAAACTATAAATAAATTATATACATAAATTTAATAATTATATACACATAATTTCTTCATAATTGAAAATAATTAAGAAAAAAAAGTTATTTAATATCATATTAGATCTGAATACTGCACGTAAGTTGGATACTTACTATTTTTTTCCCCCTAGTACTTTTATATTGAAAATTATTATATCCTCGATGTTGTATTCTAAATTCATTATTAATAATAATTCAAACTATATATAATTTATTTACATATGTAAAAAAATTTAACTTTTAGTGTGAATATTATTATTATTAAAAAATAATGAGAATATGAAACTGAAATAAAAATTAGAATAGTCGTTTGCTTCTTTCAATCTTGATGGCTTTTGCTTATTCTTGTCTCACTTGGGCGCCTCCACGTGCACCCATGGCCCAACTATTCGTGCTGTATAAAATAAAAGCAGAATCTATTTCCAAGTCTTATTCTCAATGATTATATAAATAGGTTCTTCAGTTGTTTCCATGTGAGGTACTCTGTTTTAACAAGCAATGACCACCTCATCTCCATTGATCACTACCAACCCTTCATTATTGTCCATGACCTGCTTCAAAACTTTCCTCTCTAACAACTTATGAAACCCACATCCTAATCGAAACCCATTTTTGGAGAAACACTCACGTTTGGTGGTGACAGAGAGATTCCACATAGTTAGTAGTGTTGTCTGAACCAGTAAGTATGTTTTTTTTTTCTTTTTCTTTTTTTTGTAATTACAAAAATAATATCTAACTTATAACAACTAAAATAGATTCGTGTTATTTTTGTAATTAAAAGGATATTGTTACTTTTGACCTTTTTTGACTTTTTTTTTATCTTGTGTGTACTTTAATAAAGTAGTTAGCTTTCTTCTTTCTTTTTTTATGTTTTCTGCTAAATGGGTTCAATTAAGTCTTCACATTCCTAATTAGCCACAGATTTCCAACTTGGTTGCTTCTGTTTTTTTCTTGGCAATTACCTAATTAACATGTTTGTGTTTCAAACTAAAACTGCTTTTTTTGACTGAAGCTTCAAAATTAATGCTTTAAAATCAAGTCTTTACGGAGAAAAATTACAATTATAAACGGCTTTGATTGTAATAATAGCTCATATATACAGACTAACATATATGGTTCCTCTATGTGTTTGTTAAAATTCCTCAATTAGCTGAGCAGTTTGGTGATCTCTATTTCCAACTGAGAAAATGAACAAGAAGGCACATGTTATGTTCCTTTTCTCAGTCATTCTCTTGATTGGAACATTTGGATCTCAACATGTCGTTGGGGATCTTGCTGAAGATAAACAAGCATTATTGGATTTTCTTCAAAATATTTCTCATTCACAGTCAATCAATTGGAATAAGACTTCTCAAGTGTGCAAAAGATGGAGTGGAGTATTATGTAACAATGAACAGACCAGAGTCATAGCACTAAGATTACCAGGAGATAGCTTCGATGGTCCAATCCCATCCAACACTATTAGTCGTCTTTCTGCTCTTGAGATTCTAAGTCTCAGATTGAATGGTATAACAGGTCCTTTTCCTTCTGATTTTTCCAAACTTGGAAATTTAACTTCTCTTTATCTTCAATTCAACAATTTCTCTGGTCCATTACCAAAAGATTTATCTGTTTGGAATAATCTTTCAGCTATTGACATTTCAAATAATGATTTTAATGGGACTATTCCTTCTTCAATCTCAAAATTGACTCATCTCACAGTTTTGAATCTAGCCAACAACTCACTTTCTGGTACAATTCCTGATCTCAGTGTTCCTAGTTTACAACTCCTAGATTTGTCCAATAACAATCTTACTGGGATTGTGCCTCAATCTCTCGAAAGATTTCCAAGTTGGGCATTTTCTGGTAATAATCTTACATCAGAAAATGCTTTTCCACCAGCTTTTCAAGTTCAACCAAGGAGAAAAAGCACAAAGCTTGGTGAACCTGCAATATTGGGAATTGTACTTGGTGGTTCTGCTCTTGGGTTTGTGGCAATTGCTTTTGTGATGATCATTTTATGCTCTAACAGGGGAGATAGAAATGGGTTAGTGGGCAAAACTCAAAAGAAGGAACAAATTTCAAAGAATGACGTTTCTGAAAACCAAGATACGAATAGTAAGCTTGTTTTCTTTGAGAATTGTAGTCTTGCATTTGACCTCGAAGACTTATTGAGAGCATCTGCCGAGGTTCTGGGAAAGGGAACTTTTGGGACGACATACAAAGCAGCTTTAGAAGATGCAACTACTTTGGTGGTAAAGAGGCTGAAGGAAGTGACGGTAGCAAAGCGAGATTTCGAGCAACAAATGGAGATTGTAGGTAATATTAAGCATGAGAATGTGGCTCCTTTAAGGGCATATTACTATTCCAGAGATGAGAAGCTTATGGTTTATGATTTTTATGAACGTGGTAGCGTATCTGCAATGTTACATGGTATGTATGGAAAGTTTTTGAATATATAGCAATGCCTTTTCACATAATGATTTGCATCTTCTCTTTAATCATCGCATACATAATTCATGTACAGTCTATACATTGCCAAAACGTGCCATTTTGTTGCCATTTTCACCTAGCATGTTTGTTATTGCAGGTAAAAGAGGGGAAGGACGAACGCGTATAGATTGGGAAGGTAGGCTAAGAATATCAATTGGTGCGGCAAGAGGCATTGCTCATCTTCACACACAAAGTGGAGGAAAATTTGTCCATGGAAACATAAAAGCCTCAAACATTTTCATCAACTCTCAAGGGTATGGTTGTATCTCAGATTCTGGATTAGCAACAATAATGAGCCCAGTCCCTTCACCAGGAATGCGGGCAGCTGGGTACCGAGCCCCAGAAGTGACGGATACCCGGAAAGCCTATCATGCATCTGATGTATACAGTTTGGGAGTCTTGTTGCTTGAACTTCTGACTGGAAAGTCCTCTGTACATGCCACGGGTACGGAAGAGGTAGTACACTTAGTGAGGTGGGTAAATTCAGTAGTAAGAGAGGAGTGGACAGCAGAAGTTTTTGATGTAGAGTTATTGAGGTATCCAAATATAGAGGAGGAAATGGTTGAGACGTTACAATTGGGAATGGATTGTGTAGCTAGAATGCCAGAGCAAAGACCCAAAATTCAAGTTGTAGTGAAAAGATTGGAGGAAATTCGTCGAGCCAATAGTGAAAGTCGACCAGCCTCTGAGACAAAATCAGACATATCCAGTTCAACACCAACACCTCCTCGTATACAAGAGAAAGGATCCTCTATTTCTTAAATTATTTTATCCTAATTTTTTAATTGCATTTTATCATTATAATTACCTATTCGTTATTTACTTTTTCATTATTCAAATTCATTTTGAATTTGGCTAATGGTTTTGATTCTTGTAGTTCTGTATCTGTTTTAGTCTGTCCTGCCCAAAACTAAACGAATCATACTTGCTTCAAATAAAGAATTATACTTTTAATTTAACCAATGCCCATTCGAAAAGGAAAAAAAAATAGTTTAATTTTCCTTAAAGCATGTTCGAAAGAATTGGGCATTCGAGCTTTTTGTATAGTGCTAGCTTAATTTGGACATGGTAGTAAGCTATTTTTAACTTGCGTCTGTTAAAAACTTAATAGCCAATATCATTATCCATCTTATATACTCTATAAGCTCAAGAGAGTTTCCAGAAACCAAGTCAAGAATTTGAAGAATGTTCTTACACAGTTCGAATCAATCATAGAAATAACAATAAACACATTTCCGTAGTCTCTCATATCAAAATTTACATAAATCTTTGTTTTACAAGAATATCACACAACTAAGGACAAGTAGCTATCCCTCTGATAGAATTGGACTCAATGCTGAGCACAAACTTGGCATGCAATGAATATAGAATAATAATACGACTTTGTTGATTGCTTTCTGAGTTCACGTGACGTTTTTAAACAGCGAGTCATTTCCAGACAAATCTTGTTTTCACTCCACCTGATATTCACATGAATCAGGGAAATAAAACCTATGATAAGTAACAATGAAATAGCCAGGCATGTGGTTTCTATCAATATTAAAACCCTAGTGTGTCCAGGCATGTGGTTTCTATCAATATTAAAACCCTAGTGTGTGTGTGTATGTGTAAGAGAGAGAAAGAGAGAGACCTTCTACTTCTTCAAAGTGAGCCTCCTTGACCAATTCAGCAGTTGCATTGTACTCAAAACTACAGAAGACATGCATTTAGTAAGAATTTCCTTAAAAAAAAAAGTAGATTGTAACTCAATCAAGTAACGATGAATTTGGACAAAGATCCAACATGTGACTATAATATTAAAAAGATCAACATCAAATAACATAAATTATTTTGAGCAACAGGTCTAAAAATACAAAGCAAAAGGGTAAGTGGTGGTATCGTAAAAAGGGAATGACTCCAAGTTCTGACTTTGCAGATAGAAAATGAAATGAAAAAGAAAATTGTGACCAAATATCTATTTGAGTATTGACCATAAAAGGTGAAATTAAGTACTTATCCACCATCTCTTATCATGTAATAAACCCATATAGTACTCACATACCGACATAACTGGCAAAAAAGTCTCAAAGTGTATGTAGGAAAAGAGTTAAAAGATGAACATAGAGTATGAATTTCTCCCTCCTACTTCTATTTCCCCAATTTTGTGGGCAACAATAAGATAACATCAAAACTATTTTTAGTACTAGCTTCAAATTAGAAACCAAACAAATCTAATATAAAAAAACATTGTTCCAGGTGGTACAGTAGTGGAAATGTAAGTTATGGATGATTAGGGCTATCGATAAAAAAATAAAGGAAAGTAAAATGTTTTTGCATGAACTGATCAGAGTAATCCAACAAAAGAGCAAGTAAATGCAGCAGATACCTAGAGCAAAGACTTAATTATTAGCTTCAAAGCATTCGCATGCAAAAAAACAAAGATCTAAACACCTAGCAGCAGCTTGATAAACAGAGAATACAGAAAGAAGAGTATCACATTTACATAATGGTGATTTCATACTACAATGAGGAAAGATAAAATTGAAAGGTCTTCTTAACAATCAAATAGAAACAAAATTTTCTTTACCTGTTAGAGAAAGAAACCTCAAATTCATAGTCTCTTCTCTTAGTAGCTTCAACCAAAACATTAATGATTTCTGTTTTTCGAGTACTAGCCATGAGTAGATCATATTCTGTTGGAATAATAATTGCAAAAAAGTTATCACTCAATTCACTCAAGCATATCTTTTCTACAGCTGCAAGGACTATCCTCCGTTTAAGTGCATTGGTCTCCGGGTCAACAATGTATATGGCACAGTCAGTGATTAACAGAATCCGTCTTTTGATCTTCCCTGAACTAGTAAACTTCAAAAGTTTATCAGCAAAAAGAACTTCATTGTCACCTGTGAGATCCAACATAACAGAATTTAGGGACATAACCACCTGGTCATCATCTACATTTGTTATTTACATGTTTAACAATAAAACAAAATAAATTTTTTAAACAAACTGGTATTCAAGACCTTCCATTTCATATTCACCAAAATTTTCAACTTATTTCACTTCTGAACCCCTCCCATTAATCGAACACCCCAAACCAATTCTAGAAATAGAAATCTAACAATTTGATTAAGAAATTTCACACTTGAAATAACCACCAGAGTAAAAAACAACAAAATTGTTCAAAAGCAAAAGCTTAACAACCGACAATGCCACAAGTTGATTCTGAGATAGAATGCGTGAACACAAATTTGATCCGTAACTTAACGTCCCAAAATGATCGAACAGAACATAAAAATGAAGTAATAAATAAACCAAAGAATGATAAATCCACACTTCAGTTAGAGAAACATTAACGTTCCCCAGAAACCCAAAACATGTGTAACCAAAAAATATATATCTAAGTCCGACATAAAAGTTACCGGATTTCTCACCTTAGCTAAACCCAAACCTTAACAAGTAAAATTTACCAAAGGAAAACCAATTTACCAGAATAAGCATACTAATTGGGAAAGAAATAAAGGGGGAAAATAAAATTAAGTGTTGATGCAAAAATATCATTGTCAGACCTTGTTTCTTCAATATTTTCGTCAAATAGGGATTGGAGGAAACATCAATATAGTCGCCTTTGCACTCTCTATGAAGAGAAGCTTTCCTTCGAACCTTGATGCCCATGAAGGGCTCTTGTCCTTGGGTGACGTTACCCTCCGATGGTCTCGCTCTCATGCCTCCATTGTCTCCGTCATCATTTTGGTCGTCTAGGGATTCGGAAGCTTGATCATCATCCACGACGTCGTATTTGAGGTCATCGATACGGACCCGCCTGTGATATGCTGGCCGATTCATTTTATTATTGTCGGGACGGGACGAGGTCCTAGACAGCGAGAGAACTGAGATTATTGAGTTCGGAGAGGGTACAGTGGATGCAGCTAACTTAGTTCCTTGGGTACGATGCGCATCAGGTGCGGTTGGCGAAATATATGAGCTGGAACACCTAATTCCCTCTCACTCTACGCAACAGCAACGGATACGGCGCACGTTAGCCACGTAGATCTGTGGGTCCCATCGATTCTAGCCTTGAGTAGTTTTATTCTTTTATTTGTAAGTTTGAATCTTGAAAAGTAAACTTATATGTGAAATTATCGGTTGGTATGAAATTAGTAAATGTTAAATTTTTTTTTCCCATCAAATGTAGATTATTAATTATGAGTGATGAAATGTAAAATGAATATAAAAAATAGGTAATTATTTTCCATCATCTTTTTATTTTTATGTGTTTGATTGGCTTGGATTTTTTATTTTTATTTTTAATTTTAGAAATTTCCAAAAAAATCTTGAATTTTACTCTCAAATATCTCACTAATTATAAAATATTTAAAAAATATAATAAAATAATAATTTTATCCTCATATATAATGACTATTTATTTTATTTATAATAAAAAAATTATCTTAACAAAAAACTCAATATATCCCACTCGTCCTCCCTTATCTCACCTTACACATCTCTCTAGCTGTGTATCGAAGAATTTCTAGTTCATGATGTAGAAAAAGAGATAAAGAATAAAGTTATAATTTCAAATATTTTTCAATGATTATAAATTTTAATATATTTAACAATATGTTTAAAAGTAAAAATTAAGCAGGATATAACATGCAAGTCATGTAATTTTTCCCGAATAGATGAATATGATTTATATTTACTTTCTAATAGTTTGGTCGATGATCATTTACTTTCACCCCTGTGATAGGTTTGCCATTAAAAATGTTAAGAGAAAGACTAAACATCCAAATTGGGATCATCTTAAGTTTGTATTCGTGTTAGTCTGTTATATATGATCCCTTAGAAGTACAAAGTTAGCCCACAGTTGGAAAAAATTACCAGATATAATTTGCCACCTTTGATACGCCAATTTGGTAAGCACTAACGATGTAGCATTAGGTTTTGTGTTTTATTTTTTTAACTAGAAGCACTAGCTTCATAAGGTTGCTAAATGAAACAGTCAAATTGAGTTTGCTAAAGTTCTGATGGATTTTAATTTATTTATTAGGTGTGGCAATGTGCACTTTAATGGATCCAAATCCAAATGATTCCTTAGTGCCATAGATTGCTCATATATACAAGATAGACAGAAGGAAGTATGAGACAATGGCAAGGACTTGGACCCCAAAATATAAATTGGGCTAATGAATTTATGGCATTATGTTTAGGATCGGTAAGCATTTTGCTTTTTAGTACTTTATTGCATTAATTTTTGTGATGAATTACCTGTTTTGTAAATAGATGTGTCAATTATTACGTGACTTATTAATATGATATGTGAATTTTATAAATATATTTTAGAGTAATTTTATATTCCATTATTTATGTATGTAACAAAATCGTTTAAGTGGATAATTTTATTAAAATTTAAATAATCTTTAAATTTTTAACGCGTGAGTATATTGAGTAATATAGAATTATGGTAAAGTTTTTTCAATTTATTTCATTTTATACCACTTACTTTTTGGTGGTTTTCGATAACAAATAATGATATTATAATTAGATATTTTATATATCTTAAATAAGTTTAAATGACTACTAAAATTTTAAAAAGAATTAAAAAAATAAAATAAAATTATATATAATAATTATGATTATTTATAATAATTGTGATTATTTATAACAATCATATTATAAATTTAACCTATAAAAATATTAAATAAAATATGAGATTTTTACAACTCTAATAATAAAATCCGACTATAAATAAGAGTTCCACATTTCAAAGTTTAAATAAGACATAAACGAAACACATAGTTATTTAATTATTTGTAAGGACTGATTATCATGAATTTTTATTTATTTATTGTTTGAATTGAGAAATTAAAAGGCCCATTATTAAAAATATTGTGTGCTCTATTAGCGGTTTCTATTTTATATGGTTTTTATCGTCTCATTTTCCCCAAGAATTTTTTTAATTATACTATAAAAAGAACAGATGATTCACGAATATGATCTGCTATAACTTCAAAATATTATAGAAAGATGTGAATAAGGGTTCGGAGTAATCATGAACATGTATTAAATATTTTTTTATAAAGTTATATAATAAATTTGAAAATTGTTCTGCTCTTGAGATGGTTTTGAACAATAAAAATAGTAATTTTATTCCCTATGTTATTGGGCCGATCTTATTATATTCAAGAAGTTGGGCTAGTTTATCCAAATCGGATCAGTCCTGGTGGTACAATATGATTGGGCTGTACTTTATATAATTTACCGAGCTGGGCTTTACTGCATCTTTATTTCATAAGAGAGAAATTTGTAACACATTTTGTGGTAATAAAATATCGAATTTGTCTTCAAAGGAAAAATAAGTTTTTTAGAGCTTCCCAAACCTTTTTAGAGTTTTATTTTAATTTTTTTTCCTTCGAGATAACACTTTTTTTAAATTTTTTTTTATTTTTATAAAAACAATAAAAATAACACATTTAAAATTTATAAATACAAAGATATCTTCTTTTATATTCACCTTATCTATTTTAAATATTAAAAAAATAAATTATATTATTTACTTTGAATAGTATTTAAACTCGTTTAATATTTTAAAATATATAAATAAAAATTATTTAATGTTATTTAATAATATTTTTGTTATTATAAGTTAAAGGTGTAATTTTTTTTAAATTTTTCTTTCTTTCTTTCTTTCTTTCTTTCTTTTCTTTGGGAGTCAACTTACTTCAAAGAAAGGTGGTCAACTTACTTCAAATCATTAGATATTTCTTACTGTTTTAGTTGTTTAATGTGAATGAATTGAATCTTCAAACCTGTGCAAAGTTTGTACTAAAGAAAACAAACATAAAATATACACAAAAATGACACGATGCCCGCACGTCTCTTGATTCAGCTATCATATAAATATAAAATAAGGTTCATTTATGTAACTCAAAAATTGAGGAAGAGTCATGTGATCGTCTGTAAGGTTAAATATTAGAAAATAAATTAAGATATAGGAATTATGTTCCTTTGGCTAACTTTTTAATTGGTAAAAATATGTTTCTAACTTATTGTTATGTGTTGTACATATTCCGAATTTGGCAATTTTGTATGAAATTGGATGTGTGATTTAATTAAATTCTGTTAATGTAATTTATGAAACATGTGATTTAATTAAATTATATTAATAGAATTGATTAAAAGAAATTAGATGCAACCCAAAATAATTACATTTAAAATATATTTAACAATTAAAGAATTGAAACCATGTTCAATCAATAAAAAAATAATATCACTTATATTTATTTTATATATTTTTATTATTAAAAAAATTATACATAATTTTAAATTAAACTATAAATATTTAAACTTATTCAATATTAAATGTTGTCAAATTAAATTATGTTTAATATTATTCTACTGTTATTTTCAATGTTATAAGTTTTTTAGTAAATAGATTTTTTTGTTATTTAGTTTTGAGAATTATTACAAAATATAATCGAATTTTAATTTGTTATTTGCATATTATTAAACCTAATAAATATTTCAAAAATATTATTAGATTTTTTTGTTAATTTTATACCATTAAATTTTATAAATATAATAAAAATATTATCAATATACATGTAACTTGTCGTTAACTAATCGATATCGATGATATTTTTATAATATTTTATAAAATTTAATGGTATAAAAGTGAATAAAAATTTTGATGATATTTTTGTAGTAATTATGAAGTTTAATGGTATAAAAGTAATAAATTAAGTTTGATAATATTTGTATAATAACCTCTAAAGTTCGATTGTATAAGAATCTATTTGCTCTAGTTTTAAGATTGTTATTTTTATAATTTCTAAAAAAAAATTATGTAACAAGGAATGATAACTTACTATAAATATATGATTAAACTAACAAATGTATCATTACTTGTAAAACGTTTGTACAAATTTATAAGTATTATATATCTATCATTATCGTTATAAGTTTCAGTAAAAAAATTGTATTATTAATAAGAAATTTGATTGCAAATTTGTCATAAAATTGATGGATTTATAATATTAATGAAAATTTAGTGGTAAATTTATTATAACATAAAATTTATATAGATAATTTAAATTTAAAGATATATTTATTACTTTATTTAAATATAATATTTTGTAATATTAAAGCTTCTACGTAATAATTAAAAATAATAATACAATTTACATAGATGATTGTGATCACTAGTCTATACTGCAAAAATATGTGATATATATAGATCGATGAATATGATATTTTCTTAATAAAAAAAAGGTTCATTTTTATTTAAATATTTGTCATTGTGGAAAACAATAAATTTTAGTGAGCCTTTTATTGGGAACCCAACTCAAAAAATAACCGAAGTTCTAACTCATAAACCCAGCTTCGTGACTACTTGTTACTCAGCAATGAATAATAATGTTTCTTTAATAAGTTCTAAATCAGAAGCGACATCTAAATACTGACCGAGCTTCATAATATTATATATTTTTCACCCACCAAAGTTGCTCATTACATAACTCATTAACGTGTGTAAAAATGTTATTAAACGTGTATTTCACTGATTCCTCTCTTAATCTTTTAAAAATTATTAAAAAAAAATATTTTAAAAACTTATAACAATAAAATAACGTATTATTAATATTAAACATTATACAACGTGATATTATTTAATATGTAATAGTTCTTAATAACAGTAATTCACCTTCAAAATCAAATAATACAGTAGATTTTTAAAAAAAATTATAAGTTAAATATAAATTATTTTATTTTAATGTTTTTAAATTTTAAAAACATTATTTTCAATATTTTCTATATTTACCTTAACTAAGATTACACGAAAAGTCATTTTACTCTCTCTGTTTTGGGATTTCAAACCCGCCTTCTCTTTTCTCCCTCAAGCTCGCCTCCATCCTTCATCTCTCAGCGCCTTCATTGCTAGGTTTTCTCCATCGATCAGTTTCTGTTTAAGTCATCCTTCTTTGTTTTCTAGCTTCAGTTTTCAATAAGTATTCCAGTGTCTTATTCAATTTGTCGTTATTCCTGTACCTACTCAGCCATTACTCGTTTTGTGACCTTTGCAATGGGTTTTATTGTTCTGTAGTTTTTTATTCGTTTAAATACTTTTAGATATTATATTTTCATGTGATTAAAACGAGTTTATTTGTTTGTTAAAATATCTCTCACAGAGTTTGTTATTTACGTAGTTAATTATTACAATTATAATAATTTAAAATGAATTACAATATAAAATTATTGTAAACACTCAATATTAATATTATAAATTAGATTTGATTTTGTTTTTAAATATTTGATACATTTGATAGTTCAGATGTTAGTTAAAATTATAATTCTTATTCGTTAAAATTTTTACTATTTATTATAAAGAAAAAAAATGAGAATGATTATTGAATATTTATGTGTGTGGCAATAAAATTTATATGCTCTTACTAAAATATGAAAGTAAAGGAAAAAAAAAACCACATCTCTTGCTTGGAAAAAAGGTTGATGAAGATTTTTTTTTACTTGTGTTGTCAATGAAAATTATATTATATTAATTTCTGATTAATTTCTTATACTATATGCACTTGTTACTCACGATAATTTGATTCCATACAAAATCTGAGCCCAATTTGTTTCTTCTCTAACTAACTAACTACGTAGTAGATTGTAGGATTAAAATATTAGCATCGTAGATATGTGAACATTTTAATTTAGTAAAATATAGAAGATATAACTCGATGGTTAAAAAGATATTAAATTTATTTACTAAAATATTTATAGTTTAATTATATAACATAAAATTAATTGATGAAGTATAATTTTATATTCATTATACATAGTAATATTTTTATTATAACGTAAAAAACATTTATTTGAAGTTTATTCAACAATAAAACATACCTATAAAAACCACATTTTTTAAGAACTTAAAAATAAATCATTGGAGTAACTATTTATATAAAAATATAGGGAACTTTTATTTCGTATTCTTGTGAAAATACGGTCAATATACGAAGAATATTAATAATTTGATCCGTGTTATGTTAAGTATTAATGATTTAATTTGAAAACACAAAAAAAAAACTAATAGATGGTTAATTTTAGGTTCACATTTAGTAATATTACCTTTTATTTTTTTATATTTTTTGTATTCAAATTTTTAAAATGATATTTTAATGTATCTCATTCAAAAAAATATTAATTTAATATAATTTATTATTTAATTATAAAATTTTAACATATATAATAATATGCATTCGTTATTTGAATAATATTTTTAGATAATCAATTGTCTCAAAATAATTTTTTATTATGACATATATATTATTGTATATATGAAAAATTCTTAATTAATTAAAAAATTATATTAAATTGATATATTTTTAAAATATGAATACTATTAAGATATTATCTCAAAAATTAGAATAAAAAAGATATCATTTATTTTCTATTTTGATACTTAAAAATAATTAAAGAAAATAGGAGAAAAAATGAGTTATTTGTGCTCGAAAAAAGAGATTTTAAATTTCAAACTATCATTTTAATAAAATACATTAACTACTAAAATATACAAAATATTAAAATAACAGTGGTGTAGTGACCTTTATATTTCTATCACCCTTTTTAATAAGCAAAAAGATATTATCAGAATCTCTTATTTACCAAAAAAATGATATTCAAATTTTATATTTATTTTTATAAAATTTTAATTCTATTATTATTATTAAAAATTGATAATATATTGATAAATTTATATTTTTTATTCTTATTTTTTTATTTTTAAACTGTTTTAAATAACAATGTCTTAATTTAAATAAATTATAATTAAATTAATTGGATAAAAATTAAATAAAAAATATCCCTTATTTTGTGTAATTATTTTTTAATAATAATAATATTAAATTATTAAAAATTAAATACAAGAATAATTTTTAAAATAAATATGAGAGTTGGTATTTCGAAAAATAGGTTTGGTATTTCGAAAAAATCTTTAACAAACTGTTTACTCTTCCTAGTTTCTGAACGCACAATTTAAAATAAAAACGTGAAATTTAGATCCTTCACCTTTTGGTGAACGGAAACGGTAGGCATTTTGTTAAGAAAAGTTATGTAACATAAATTTAATATATTTTTAGATAAAATGTTATAATATTATTGTAAAATTATAAAATCATCTAAAATTAACATATTAAATTATAATAAATTTGCAGTATATATATTTAATAAAGCAAAAAAAAAAGCAGATCAAAAGCTGACTACTGAATAATTGTTTTACCAATGCGCTTGTATAGACAATAACCGACAAGCCTGATTAAATTTTCGAATTGATATATATGAAAAATACATCATCGGCCTTAGGTAATGTCACTTACTCATCACGTGAGCCTCACAAGTTGCCAGTAATAACATCAATACTCCTTAACTTTCATATTTATTTTAAAAATAATATTTAAAATTTATATTTATTTTTATAACAACTTAATTTTATTATTATTAAAAATATTTGACAAAATTAATAATTTTTATGTTTTATGTTTTATTTAATTTTTCCTTAATTTTTTAATCATTTTTATTCAAAATAAAATAATATTTATTTAATACAATTAAAAAAATAAAAAAATAAATGAGAAAACAGTATTTTTATAGTTATATAATCATTTTTTAATAATAATATAATTAAATTATTATAATAAATTAAATATAAAATTTAAATGTTATTTTTCCAACAAAATTTTCTATAATGAGTAGAACTGTGCAAAAAATTTCTCAACCATACCATCGTAATTCAATTTTATCTGTTTTAAGGATTATTGGGTTTATTTAATTTTAACTTTTAAATAACAAAGATAAATTAACTGACTTTCTAAATTTTAAAAACTAATCGAAACATAACCAACCTATATATATTGTCTTAAATTTATTATATTTAATTTATTAATTATTTTTTTAGATTATACATAATTTATTCTATTTAAAAATTTAAATTCTTAATATATAATCATAATTATATACTATCTTAATTTTTTTCTTTAATTATCCTTATGTGATAGAAAAATTTAAAGTAATATATATTTATAGCTTATTGTTTAACCTAAACATTAACAACTATAATATGATATTATATATATATATAATACATATTATAAAATTTAAAGTTTGTTTAATTAAATTTATTTTTAATGAATAAAAATTTATAATCATAATTTAAAATAATTTTTTTAAAATTAATAAAATAATTTAATTTTTTTTATTAAAATTAGAGTAATTTTATACTTTTAATTAATTTGATTAAATTTTTATTTTTTAAAAATCAATTAAATTAATTTAACTCGGGTTTTATTTCAAAATCCAAGCAACTACAAACCCCTAATAATGAGATATTGGGATTTAAGTTAAAGGATTATTTATATTTTTGTTTGTAATGCACGAGATAATTTATAAAATATTTAAAATGTTTATTTTAAAATATGTTTAATTTTATAATTACATTATTATTTTAACAATATAATAATAAATATTATTTTTATCGTTATAATAAAATAAATTTTTACATATTTTTATAAATTATCTATATAAAACATCATTAATTCAAATAACTTCTAAATCTAAATCAACAAGAAAACGTTCTACACTCAACACCTATCATCTTAACATGTCGTTGGTTGACTAATTTTTGATTTATGTTTACCTTATTAAAACCCACATATATACCAAAGATGAGGTAAGAAACAAATAATCCGTTAGATTATTAATTATAACACAAATTTAATTTATTAAAATTTGAACTAATAATTCATTTGTATATTTTAATAATCTTTCTATAATTACAGTTTTACACACCTTCTAAACCTTTGACAATTTAGAGTTGCAGATGTTATTTGAACGTAACATACATGACTTGTTCTATAACATTTTAGAGGAAGTTGGTCCCAAATTCTAAAATAATAACTTAATCTAATAAATAATTAACAACAATTATGTAACGTATATATAGACCAATATTTACTATTTTGATGAATCTGAAGGAATATCTAAACACCAACATTAATATTATTATTTTTTACCAAAAACGACGATGGATTTAAATAGAATTGAATCAAGTAGCGCGCTTCTCCACCAATTAATGTCTTTTGATTGACTGACTGGTTGGAGATATTATTTATGTTTTATATAATGATTTGATAATTTAATTTTTTAAAAAATAATTTAATTAATAAAAAATATATTCAAAAAATAATTAATAACAATCCGAATATCATATTTTAGTGTTCACTTGGCTCGACAATGGGTCGCCCTCCAAGAAGCGGCATTATTTTTATTTAATCTTGTCATAGATCCCTAATGAATGAATGATCTGTGTAAATTATCTCTAAATTGATACTTTGGATCTTTAATTCAAACAGTCCACACAAATTTTGAGTAATTATTATAAAATACATATTTTATTTAAATAACTATTAAATTTAATTGATCGATTAGATTCCATAAATAAAAATGATATAATAATATTAAAATTATATGATATATATAATAAAAAAATTTATTTATTAAATATATATCTAATTATTTAATATTAATTTAATAATTTTAAGATAAATAATAATATACTAAAAATAGATTCATATGTAAAGCTTGGAATTATTTTTTTATATAAATAAAAAATTAAATTAAAAATAATAGAATTGAAGGATATTATCTCTTTATTTTATGTTAAAATTGTTTATTTAAAACTCATAAAAATAAGATTACGTGTTTCTCAGGTGTATTATTTTATTTTATTGAAATAAAAAATTATGATTTAAATTTATTTGATTATTGTTTAAAATTTTTGAGATGAATTAAATCCAATCAAAAAATAACATTATTAAATTATTTACTTTTTAATTGTTGAAATCATCATGTTATATATAAAGATATATAGATAATTTTTTAAAACTTAAACATTATATAAATATAATAAATTACATATAATATGTAGTCAATAATAATCGTTAGTTTAATGGTTATTGTAACTTTGATGAATCATTAACTATTATTATCAAAACTTTAACGATAATTGTCGAAAATACGGTAGAATTTAATTTAATTTTTATTTTACTAAGTCATCTTTTAAGGGTATTTTGTTATTCGTGATTATGAAATTATAAGTAATAAATTTTTATTAGTTTGATGATATTGATAAAAAAAAGTAACAAAAAAGCTCTATATTATTATCTCAATATTCACAATTCCGCACTTTATTAGGGCTGGCAAATTATGTCAAATGGTTCGTGTTTAGTTTAACCGGATATTGACATGACTTGGTAAGCATTAATCCAAACATGATAACATATAAATCAAGTTTTATCAACCCTTGTATAACTTATAATTAATTAAAAGGATTGACACGATAACCTATTAATATCCCAAACACTATAACTCATTAACTCGTTGTTCCAAATTTGACCCTTCAACTAAAATTCAATTTTTTATCAAATTGTGACAATTTAATTTTTAAATAAATTAAATATAAATAATCTAATACATCTTATTATAAATTATAGCAACATGTTTATTTAGACAAAAGAAAAAAAATATAGCAATATGCTAATAGCAATAACTCAACTTAATAATTAACAAAGTTAAATAAATACTCATAATAAAAGCTCCATAATCTAACAAGAAATTCTCAAATTAAATATTATTCAAATTTTAAAAATATAAAATAACAATTATTATTCGATGAAAACATGCATGCAGAGCAATTCCTATAGTGTGTTTTTCGTACTTCGATCAAATACTTCTTGTTCGAGTATTCAGAGATTTTGGCTGTCATCTCCCACATGAATGAATGAATGTTAATGCATTTGTTGACTACAAATTATCGTTACTTGTTATTTTCTTTTCGTTAGACTCGTTAATGATTCAAACTTGATTGTTTTTTATCCTGTTTAAATGGGTTGATCCGTCAATGACCCGAAACATAAAATAAACCAAAAATAATGAATCTCTTTGGGTTGTTGTTTCACTATGTGCTTTAAACACTATCCGATACTACATAAACAAAACAAAAAAACCCATTTCCTTTCCTTTTCCAGACCGACTTATTCTACTATATTTATTTCTTTTTATTTAATTAGGAAAATAAAAATACTAAATTCGAATATTAGATGCTAACAGAACCAATTATTTGTTGACACATATAGACATTTGCTTCGTTGGACTAATTATAATGGCTATGACAAGGTATTTTGAAGACTTTGTTGTTTTCTCAATTAAGTCTCTTGAACTAAAATTAAACTAATTCATATAACAAACAATAGTACGGCTATT
This sequence comes from Hippophae gyantsensis, assembly GCA_030763125.1. Taxonomy (NCBI): domain Eukaryota; kingdom Viridiplantae; phylum Streptophyta; class Magnoliopsida; order Rosales; family Elaeagnaceae; genus Hippophae; species Hippophae gyantsensis. The sequence continues at coordinate 1,934,133 of CM061039.1, read as the reverse complement.
TTTGTTTGTTGCGTTGTTTTGAAGCTTAATTAATGTCTCATATATTAGCGTCTACAAGCTTAATTAATATTATTAATAAAATATTATGATAATAAAAATTTATATTATAACAATATCAATAATCTAAAATTATTTAATTAAAATTATAAAGTTAAATTTTATTAGTTAATATTATTAAAATTTATTTATATAATATAAATCATGTAAAATGTTGGACATGATAAATTAAAATATATTTGTCTTTCATTAATGCAAGCAAAAAGGTATATATGTCATTTAGCAAATGGCATTTCTATCGGAATGTTTGTAAGGAACAATTCAATAATTCAAAGCGTCTGATAAGAATATTATGGAATTATTTATTTACAAACTTTATGAAAGCATAGTGATTCACATAATGCTAAAAAAAATTCAATCCTACCTTTAAATCACATTAAATACCACTTGATGGAAAATAGTTCTTAAATAACCCACCACATTTAAAAATTAGAATTTATTAATTTTCTTATGTAATAGAAATCTTACATGTGAGAGATGCATGTTAGAAAGTGTTTTAATTTGAACAATACTATCTTATCGTATTGATATCAAAATTTCTTATAAGTATTATACATAAAATGTAAAGAAATTAAATTCTAGAACGTGTGAAAGCGTGTGAATTGTATAATATTATTTTAAAAAAATATGTGTAAATTAAAAAAAATATTTAAATTAATTATGTGGATTTAAAATATATTTTTGAACAAATTAATTAATTACATAAATTATTAACATGTGCAATAAAAAACAGGGGAAATACAGAGACTCGAAATTAGCTTAGGAAAATACAGACGCGAAATTATAAAACTCAAAATAAATGTAAGTGAAGGTCTACCGCATTGTTGTGAGGTTAAACATATAAATATATATACTATATATCATTTTAACATAATTTAATTATATAAAATATATACATGTTATTTATTTTAAGGGTTTAATATATATGTAAATAGTTGCCGGTATTTGGAAAAGGTATAAAAAATGACTGAACATTAATTCAAAATATAACTTTGCATTTAGCATTACACAAAGAAAAAAAATTATTCGCCATAATTTATTATATAACATTAATGTAACACGTAATAACAATTAAAAAATAAATTTTACCTTCTTAACTAGCATATGAATTATTATAAAATTATAATTTATTTCAAATAAAGTAATCTTACACAAGAGCTACTAATCCGAGTAAAGCAAATAAAAAAAATAAAAAGAGTAAAGTACACACCAGATTTACTGTTAGACGTGGTTTGACAAACACCACTCGTCTACCTTTTGAGTCCAACTCGTAACTAGTAATCGATCACAAAAAAACTAAGAAAAAGAAGGCTAATTAATTTAAAGGAATATATATTGATTGGAACATATTTTTTTTAATATTATAAAATATTTTTATTTTTTAAAATTCGAAAATATTATCATAGTATTAACTATATCTTCTTATTATTATTAAATTATTTTATAATAATAATAATTTATATTACGATAATATTCTTAAAAAAGAAAAGGCAAAAAGTAAAAAAGAAAAGAAGAAAAAGGGGAACTTTATTCGTTTATGTTTATTTATCCCAAAGGGAGAAATTGCTTTTTCTGTTTTTAGCATATCAGATATCATTTTTTATTTGACACAAATACATAGAAAATTTTATTTCTTTTCCTTTTATTTGTTAACCGATTTATGAACTTATGTAAAAGTTGGTACCACTTAATTTAGATTTAGATTAGATGGGTGATAGATTATTTAAATTATTTTGACATTTTAGTTATTTAATTTTTATCAACGATATATAAATTATTATAATTTTAAAATTATTATACTTTAGTAATATAATTTTATATACATAAATTTTTAAATTTTTAAAACTATTACACTTTAATCACATAATTACAAAATTACGTGATTAAAGTGTATTAATTTTAAAAATTGAATGACTTATATATTATTTATAAAAATTATACGATCAAAATATTTAAATAATATATTTTTAATAACTTTTATAGGAATTTTTTCTATATTAAAAACTACAACTAATTAATATAATTAGTTTTTAAAAAATAACAACCAACTAAAACCAATAAATTTAAAAAATAAATTCAAGCATAATCAGTATTTTAGATTGAGTTAATAGTTTTTATTTTTATTTTTTTAATGAATTTTATTTAATAATTTTTTTATAATTTTGTATTATAATTTCTAATATTCTTATTGTTAAATTTATTATAATAATTAAGAATTACATTTTAATTACTTAATTAATATCATTATTCATATTAATAATAAAGTATAAAAAATATTTAACGATGAGACAAATAAACAATAAAAAATATTCGTTAATTTTCATATTTAAACTATCCATAATGTTTATTTATGTGATGTAAATTCTAATATAAAATTGTAAAATTAATATAATTATAATTAATAAATAATTAAATAGTATAAAATTAATGTCTTCATTAAATTGCGTATTCGTCGTTCATTTGCTCGTTTGTCGTTCCTGATTGGATTAGAGGTGAGTAAAGGCATAGTTGAGAAACGATAAGAGACAAATAGGTTTAGAGGTATCGCTGTTTGGTGAATAATAACAATTGGAAAAAAAATTAGAGGGAATACGAGGATACTTCATATTCTTTTAAACAAATAATTATATAAAATAATATTGATATCAATTTTTGTTAACCATAAACAATATTGTTTTTGATGATTTGTAAGATGAAACAAACCATTAGAACCTTAGATTAGCATGTATTTCTAACTCTTCGATGCTTAAATCAATAAAAGACGATGAGATTTAGAGGAAATATACGGTATGTCCTTTTGATTATAAAAAAAAGAGTATTTAATTATGATTTTATGTTGTATGCGAAATATTAAATATAAGTTCTCTGTGTATATACGCGAGTATATATATGTAAAAGAGTTAACCTAATAACTATTTTTTATTGAAATATGATTGACTTATTGTAATTATTTTTTACCGACATATGATTAAATTGTTGTAACATTATAGACATTTATTCGTGATTATCTTTTTAAGATAATTAAATAATAATTAGTAAATTTTTATTTATTTATTAAGATTATATTATAATTATGTTTGACTAGTTGTTTATTAGGCTTATAATAAATTTCTTTTTATAATTATAAGTATTTATTATTTTTGATTTGAGATGTACAATATTACATCTAATTAATAATAATATAAGTATAAAAATAATAAATAATAGATATATTGGATTAATTCGATTAGCAAAAGTTTTAACAAATAAGAATCTAATTAATTTAGTATAAATTTTTTTACATTAATAATCAAATTAAATTAATAAAATATGAAAAATAAAATTTTTAAATTAATTAATTCTAACAATTTGGATTGAATTGGTTGTTACCAATTTTACGCAATCCTACTTGTTAGTCTGAAAAAAATAAATAGAAAAATACCCCATAGAGGAAATTATTACTCAATAACTTTTTCTTCCGCATAATAGCGAGTTAATAAATTATTATTTTATATTATGTTTTAATTTTTTTTTAATAAAATTATAATATATTATTTAAAATATTATCTTTAATATAAAGTTTGTTTAATTTTTAATAAATTTTTTAAATAATGTATAATAATTCTATTATAAAAATTAAAACTTAATTTTATGACAAAAAATGAGAATAAAAACAATACAATATTTTAAAACTATTTTCATATAATGTATAGCTATACAATTTGAAGTGGTTTTCAATTTTTTCCTATTATTCCTTACTTTTTATTTAAAATTAAATATATATCTAAAAACAATACTTACAATTTAAAATTTTGTTTTAAAGTGTGAGATATAATATCATTATCTATATTGAAATAATCATTCATTACCGAAGTTACTAAATATATATATATATATATATATATATTTGTTTTAAGCACATACATAAAAAGTATTTTTAAAAAAATATTAAGACACTGAAAATTAAAATACTTTTAAAAAGAATCATCTTATACAACATTCTACTAAAATTTATTACATAAAAAAAAAGAGAAAACATAATAATAAAAAAAACGAAAATTTTAATTAAAAATTCATCATGTGGTATAAATTTTTCAGTTTATTAATATGGTCAAAAAAAAATTGACCGACCAGTTAATCAGTAGGAGGAGATTGTATTTAAAAAATGAATAATCAGTTGCCGGGTATCTTGGACCTCACGTGACCGCAAACACAAAGTGCGAGGTAAAACTGGAACCAAAAATTTCCACCGTCTGTTCTCTTACTGACGATATTTTGGATCGCCGATGGCCCACTAAAAAATGTGGCGAAATGTAAACCGTTAATTAGATGCGGCGTATTTCCCATTCGTGCTTATATCTCGGGCGTCAATACACAGTAGCATATCCTCAGCCCCGAGCAGCCCAGTTTTATTTGATTTGTCCAAGTGCCCAGCTTCTAAATTTATAATAATTGTAATATATAATATAATAATAATTAAAGGATACGTAGTTCGTACATACAAATTATTAGTTTTTATAATTTTGTTTTGTTAATTTTTATAATATATTTGGAATTTAGTTAATAAAATGATAATTAAATAAATAATAGAAAAATAATTAATTTTTTTTAGTTATTTTAAGATCTATTATTAAAAAATTAAAAACCTTTTAACCAAAACACGCCTTTTTTTATATAAAAGCTTTAACTCCTTAAATTTTAAAATTATTTTTAAAATATGCATATATTTTTAATAAAATTTAAAAAATATAAAATATTTATGATAAAAATTATTTTCTTATTATTATAAGATCTTTTAATGTTATTGGGTTATTTTAAATTCAAAATAAAATATAAAGAGTGAAATATATTATTATTTAAAAAATGAGAATATATTTAAATATAATTTAAATTTTATATATAATTTAGATATGATAATTATATTTGATGTATCAAATTCTTTTGATATGATTTTATAAATTTTTTTTATTCATGAACATTATCATATTATTATTTGATATTTATTATAAATTTTAAATATGTAAAATTTTTTAATACATATTAATATATTATTGTTTTTTATTATGCATTTACAATTATGGACAAAACAAATTTGATTGTTTGATTTTTGTTATCATTTAAAAATATATATATATATATTAATAATATTTTACCAACATAGAATAACACATAATTAATCGTATAATACCATTACATAATGAGTAGTCATAATATCAAAGGCTTGTCCTAATATTAAAATAATTATTATTGTTGTGAGAGTAAAATTTTATTTATGAAAATAATTAATTTTAAATATATAGTTTGTTATCATAATAGTATATATTGTTATAAAAATAACCATTTTTTACCAAAACTCAACTCATATTATTAATGATAAATTTACCACATAATAATAATATTAAGTTATGATTAATAATAAAGATATATTTAAAGTTACATAAATTTTTATTAAAATAATAATAAAAGTACGTAGTTCCATACTCATCTTTGCTAGAGATTTTCGTTTTCAGCTAAACAATAACACAGTAATTTATAATTTTTAAATTTTTAAAAATAAAAATATTTTTCAAGTAAACGTTAGTTTTTAAAGTAAAAATATTTTTATCATGTTGTTATTAACTTATTATAAAAGAGTCATAGAAAAAAAATTAAAATTTTAATAAAATAATATTATTTAATACATATAATTAAAATATTATTATTTAATTGATGATAAAATATAAATTCAAAATAAATAGACAATAAAGTGTTAAATATGATTAAATGATAAAAATATTGATTAAAATAAATTTTCTATCTCTATTAATAAAATCATTTGTAAATTACATGATAAATTTAATTAAAAAATCTCAAAATTTTATTTTATTTTTATCTAATATTTTTGTAAGTATTATTCTTAAATTAAAGGTTGAAAAATCCAAATCACCTACCTATTCTCCTATTTACTAATAATTAAGAATATTGAAGATATTGACATTTTTTTCACATTATATTTAATATTAATTTTAAAAATTAATAAAAATATTCCTATAATAAATTTAAAAATTGATAAAAATAATTTAATTAATATAAAATAAATATATTAAAATAAAAAAATATTGATATTAAACATAACGTAAAAAAAAAAAAAGTTGTGCAAATAACCTTACCACATTCAAAACAAGATTAGATTAATGGTATTCTAATTTGGGTATGGTTGGAATTCTATAAAACAACAATTTCAGTGTTTTAAGTCACCTTTCAATCTCTGAGTTTTTCTTTCTCAACTTATCACTATTTACTGAATACTGCTACTCCAAAAATTTCAGAACTTTTCCATCTTGAAAAATCTTAGCATCCCAGAAACGGAAATACATATTCGAGGAAGTACTTAATTAACTTCCCATTTGAGCTCTCTATGAGTTTCTTATTTTAAGGCCTCTGCTTCCTTACAAATCTTTAGATACCGTCTGTGGAGGACCTTTTTTTTTTTGCCTCACCCCATTTCGATCCCACATGGCTTCCTTTTTTCTTTCCAATATCTAATTTTGATGTCTTTTTGGCAGATTTTTGATTCAGCTTTTGCTTATCATTAAAGTTTCAGCTTCTACTTCACGATTTGTTACTCTCCCTTATATCTCTTATACTCACAAAATGGAGCAACAGAGTATCCTATGTCCCATAAAATACACAGAGCACTTGAAAGTCACCCAAAAAATGACAACGTCTGCCAAGAGATCGCCGTCACTGGAACGAAACACCACCGGTATGAGAACGGTAAGAATATCGGTAACAGACCCAGATGCAACGGACTCGTCTAGTGATGAAGACTGTGAGTTCACGCGCCGACAGCGAGTGAAGCGTTACATCAACGAGATTAACATTGAGCCCACTTGCAAAAACAGGGTCGTTACGACTTCCCGGAAGAGACCACAACCAGAAACACCGGATTGCCGGAAACTCATTAAAACGTTGCCGAACAATGGCAAAAAGTTCCGTGGAGTTCGACAACGACCTTGGGGAAAATGGGCGGCTGAGATTAGAGATCCGAATAGACGTATACGGCTCTGGTTGGGTACATACGACACAGCGGAAGAAGCTGCTATGGTTTATGACAACGCAGCGATTCAACTGCGCGGTGCTGATGCTTTAACTAATTTCATCACTCCTAAAATCAATACAGAGCTAGAGACTAAAGCTACTTCAGCTTCTGTTTCGGGTACGGGTTCGGGGTACGATTCGGGCGAAGAGTGTCGCAATGTTTCTTCTCCTAGATCAGTTCTTCAATTCAGAACTCAATCAAGTGAAAACTTAGTCACGTGTGAACCAGAAAAGGAGGTTTCAGGAATGGAAGTGTGTAAATCAGTAAAAGAAACAACTGTGGCTGACGAAAATCTGAAAATGGTAAATGAATGTGAAGGTGAAAATTTTTGTTTGCATTATGAAATGGGTTTGGGTAATTATTTTCCAACGGACCTTCACTTTTTAACGAAGGATGGTTTTGATGTACCGTTGCCTGAATTTGAGCCGCAGTTTTTCTTCGGTGAAGATACGACGTTATCTCCGTTACCGGATTTTATTTTGACGGATGATTTCAGTGACGTTTTTGGGGACAAATACGACACGTCATTAAGTGATAGTAGTTTATATAAAACGACGACGTCTATGTTACAAGGAGAGGACTATTTTGAAGATATCTTGGTTGGGTCGGATCCACTAGTGATCCTATGAAGATAAAAATGGTGATGAAAAGTTGTGTTTGGAGTGTTTGGAGGCTGTGTTGTTGCATTTGCCATGCTGATTCTTGGGCGGATTTTGTTCGGGTTTCAACTAATTTTAGCATCACTTTTTTTATTTTTGGTGTTTGTTTTGTTTTATTTACTAATTAATATATTAATGCTAAGGTTAGTATATCTCCATAGGGTGGATGGAGATTTTGCTGGAGTACGTTTTGCTATGCATATTTGACCAAGTGTGTATAATAAAGTTTGACAATCTACGTCAATCAAAAAAGCAAATTTTTGACAAAATATATTTATTTGTATGTATAAAAGTTTGTGGTCTAATAATACTCTTTTTCAATTTTCATTTTGGTTTTACTGAGTGACTGGATTCAATGTAAACGTTGTTTTACTTTTTAAATATATTCTTATAATTATTAAATTAAACGTTCTTAATCGTATAATTATTAAAACAAAAGTTGTGTTTTAAGCTCCTCATCGTACAAAAAAATAATTTTAATTCTTCAATGATTTAAAAAGAAGTGATTATGTTAAAACTAAAATATATTTTTTTTAATAATAATAAAACTAAAAAGTATTTAATTCAATAATATCATGATTAAAATATATTTTTGAATAAATTTTTTAAATAATTATATAAAAAGTTATATTAAAATTTTCATAGATCATATGTATGTTTTCTTTGTCCAACAATTTTGATACGAAATTGGGACTTCAAACTCATTTCTTAAGTTGTAATTATGGATGAGCCTGAAAAGGTTAATTGATTTTTTATTTATTTAAATCAATAAACATTTATTTTTAGCCATAAAAATTGGGGTTACTAAACTTTTAATCAAAACACCATAACAATATCTCTATCTCCCATGATTATTACTCAAAGAGACTAATGCAAATGAAAAGGCAAAAGAATTTAGCTAGTCCCATCCCATGATTATTTTCATATATAACAGATATTCATCTTCCCATCTAATTAACTAATTGATGGCCAAAGACCAATCTTATTACTTTCCCACGACCACACGCTCCTCAATCTCTACACAAGTTTTTGTCCTTAAAAATGCATGATTATATAATACAACATAATTAATCTATTAACTATCTGAGAGATATTAATTTGATCTCACTGGTCGGGACTACATGTACCCCACCTGTTCGGGCCAAAACGGACGGATTATTTTTTTGATTATAAGTATTCTTGATTTTTTTTTTATTAATTCTCTTTAAATTTATTAATTTTATTATTAAAATTCTAGGACGATGATGTATTATTTTTGTCCTAATAGATTTGTGGAAAGTGTTTTACATATATAATTCTTTAAATTATACTCATAACAAAGTATACTATATATAAGAATGTAAATAAATTACTTTATATGTATTAATGTGATTTTAGTAACAATATATAACTCTTTTTAACTAATTTAATATTTATTAACTAACATTGTATCAAATAATCATAGTATTTATATTTTAATAACATGCAGTTCACAAAGTGTGTTTGTGGTAAGACTTAATTGAAAAAACCCAAATGACATGAAATGATTAATTCAAACTGCCTTACGATCGAGTTAAATAGCTAGTTTTGTTTTGAATCTTCCCGCAACCAAACCGTTTCCATCTCTAGGTAGAATCAAGGTGCTAAAGTTATTTAATTACATTAAAATCTCACTTTTAAATTTTTACCACATTTATTTTATTATATTATATTCAAATGTATTAAACTTTTTTTTAAACAATGTACATAATATTATATAAAAATAAATGAATTAAATTGTATAACCCATAAAGTTTAAAGGTTATAGTTAAACTTAATAGTATTAAATGAATTGAGATGTTACACCTTATTTAGTTTTATTTTAGTTTTGATAAATTATAGTTTAATTCTACTGATTTAAACTTATACAAAATAAATTTAATTTAATTTATTTTTAAATAAATTAAACTAAATATCTCATAAGTTAGGTAATTTGACTTTTTTAAAAATAATATATTTTACAATAATATTATTGTAATTATAAAATGTAATTATTGAAAAATATATTTCATTAAATAAACGTTTTAAAATTATAAATTATTTAAATTAATATTAAATAAATTAAATTATCATTATTAAACACTATTTGTTTAACTAGAATTAGAAAATAAGTCAGCTTTGTCATAATTATGTCTTAAAAACTTTTTAGCTTACTTGACCACTTTTACTACTAGCTAGCTTTCTATTATGAGAAATTATAAGTTGTTTTGGCAAGTGATAAAGTAATACTTTAAATTAATAAATATAAGATAAGTTAAATATTTAAAAAATATATATAAATTTTTAATAATTAATTGTAAAAATATATAATTTAATTATTGAAAAACTATACTAAAAATAATCCACCTACCTACTACTAAATATATTTTAATCAAAATGGAGGCTATTGAAGCTGATCTTAATTAATCATCAAATTTGAGTCTTTGCCGATATAATCTCAAAACGTCATTAATTTCCCTGTGAATGTGAAAAAAAAGGGATTAAAAGAAAAAGAAGAAGCTTAATATAATAAAATAATCAATTTCTTTAACTCAACGATATTTTGATGAGTGAAGTAAGAGAGAACTATGTGTGTTATCGTATTAATATCGGGATTGGATTGGATTTTCTTCGTGTGTTGTATTATATATTTTGCATGATTTAATAAATTTTATTCATATAAATTTACATGTAATTCAAATAAAAAAAAGTAAATTATATTGAATCACTAAAAATATTCTTAAAATTTATTTAATTATAAAAAAATATTATTTTAATGATATTAAATGAATTTAAGTAAATATAATTAAATATTGAGTTGTTTTAATTAATGTTAGTTTAATATAAAATGAATTATCATTTTTTTAATATTAAAAATATATTAATGGGTATGATACGAGAGGGCAGTGAAAAAGGCAAACACTTGTCATTCAGATTTATAGATATGGTCATGAACTGATGATGCTAGTTTTTTTTTTTTAATAAAATTCTAAATATCAAAACTTTGTGATGGATTAGAATTTGATTGTTACTATAGTTAAGATACAAAATTATGACAAACTAATTGTATTTGTGATATTTTGTTATATATATAGTGTTTTTTTTCATATGCTTATTGTAGGGTCTTTTTACGGGTGAACTGGTGGTTGCCGGTTGTTCAAAATATATAGGATAATGACAACAAATTCATAATTTCATAAAAATATTTGTTTTTGGTTGATTTAAATTTGATATTAATCATATTTTATAATTTTTAATCTGAATATAATTCGATAATGTAATTAATTTAAACTAATTTAAATCTTATTATATCAAATTTTTTTGATCGAATAAGGTTATATCGATAATAAAATTTATTTATGAATTATTATTATATATAAAACACGATATTTATAACATTTAAAATTTAAATTAATTTATATGTAACAATATTTATTATTTATCGTCACAATTAAGAAAATAAAAATTACGTCTATATAATTATTAAATTTTTATATTTATCTTTTAAACTAAAATAATAATGTAATATAATTATAATATGTATTATATTTAAATATAATAAATATAAAATAAAATATATATTTATTTATTATTTAATAGTAATTTGATCCATATAGTATAAAGAGATTATAAATTGATCAAACTATATAAATATGTATAAATTGTATATTTTAAATACAAATTTAATCTAATTATAAAATTTATTTATTTAATTTTATTTAAATTACATAGATTAAATTAAATTTTTTAATTTAAATAAATTGATAACATTTAGATCGAAAATTCTCTATTTTATTTTCATGAGCCATTTAAAAAGTTTACCTTCTGTCTATAATTTTCATGATCATCTTGGTCACGTGAGATTTTAAGTGAATTATTAATTATAAGAAAAAACTTATTTATCTTTAGTGAAATTTCTTTTAATACCTTTAATTATTTAGTAATGTATTACAAATTTATTATTTTATAAAATAAAATTATACGAATATTTTTTTTAAAATTAGTGTATTTATCGTAGCTAATCTAATAAATATAATTTAAAAAAATATTGTCGTTAAAATTAAAAGACTTATACAACTATATTTTATCTTTAATTATAAATACTTGATAAATCTAAACATTAATTATTAGTTGGGTAATATTTTCATGATTACAATTAAGGTCAAGGTGGCATATATAAATGAGGTTGGCAATGGGAAGTTGGTGTAATAATAGATCTCAATGTACTGCTTTGTTATGGCAAAATAAAACCAAATCAGACATCTTGGTTAAGTATTAGATATATGCAACAACTCCCTTTACTACCTTGCTTGCCTATATGACAACACCCATTAACATTCTCAGTAGGGTAGTTGCGTAAATTAGGTAAAAATTATTACATTTTATTAAATTTCATAATAATATATATATATTTTTAATTTTCGAAACCATAAATTGCTTTAATTAACACATTCGCACTAGATTTGGTCTTATTTCACTCACGTTTTTTCTTCCGTTCATTTCTTATTCGTTAAATATTTAAGTTTAGTAGATGCAATTAATTAAAACAATTCAAGGTAATATTTTATTAGGAAAAAAAAAATCCAAGGTAATTAATTGGTTACTCGTTACTGGATACTCCTTGCCTTTCACTTGTCACGTTCTTAAGTACTACGCCTATTGATAGCCACCGTTTAAAAGTACCTCAGTAGTTAAACCCATGTGCGTTTGATATATATGCGAATTTATTGAACAAGAGCAACACCTGAGTGATCTTTCTCACTTTGCTACTGTTTTTTTTTTTTTGGAACAGGATAATTAATTAGTTAACTTTTTTTCAAATAAATATATTAATAGGTTCCGAGTCACGTCCTCACCATATCTAGAAAAAACATATATAATTGTAGCAATTGTTTTTTTTTCCATTTTTTTTGTTAATTAATTTTATTAAAAAACTTAAAATTTTACATCAATTAAAGATTTTGATTTTGTTGTAATCTTTTAAAAGAAATTAAATCATAGATTTTTAAATGATATCAAAATTAAGTTCTTAACCTTCGAATCCTCTTGAAATTTATTTTGCTTTCTTTTCGTTTGATGATAAAGGGAATTATTAAAAAACCTAAAATCACAAGTTGATATGTGATTTTATTTTTATTGTATTTATAAATCTATGAAAATTCTTAATTTAACATGTATTTTTAACATTTTTGTTCTCTTATTTCTCTTTCCAGATTTTTACTTTTTTAAAAATTTTATTTTTATGTCTTTTATTCAAATTATAGGAGTACTACATACTGTTTATCATTAACTACTAAAACAGAGAAAAAGAAACAAAAAAGGCTTTTTACAGTTTCCACGTTCAATACTCCTCAGCCTTAATTTGTGGTCGAATATAGAGAGAGAAAAAAAGAGAAGCAAAAATAGTGGCCAAATGTACAATAGTCACTGGTGTACAAAATTATGCTTAATTAGCGGAAGTGATTCTTCTCGTCTCATTCTTGCAGCTAAAAACTGTTTCTTTGATTAGGGTTCAATAAAATCAAACGGTGGACCATTTCAGTAGGAAAAGTTTGACATTACAAATTTTCATATTTAATAACCATAAGATATTATTATAGTTAGAGTGATAGACTTATGTAATTGTATCAAAAAGGTTATGTCATGTCAAATATTTATTTTATGTTTATGGGATTATATAAAAACGCTTGTAATAAAGAATAAAAAAAAATCTTCAAGTTCCCACGTAAAAAATTATTATAAATAATATTAACGTAATTGAAGTGAATTTATAATTTACTTACTTATATTACAGTCATATATATTTTAAATATGTATGTATAGTATGTAAATAGGTGTAAGTATTTAATATAAAAAAATCATTTTTATGTAATGCAAACTGTATACATGTCAGTTATTTTTTATTCACCCTACCTTTTTACTACCAAGTTAAAAATAAAGTACAAGTTTAGAGATTGTTGTAAGTATTACTTTATCTGATAGTTTAGGGATCCGTATTTAACAATCAAATAGGACATACAGTGGAATACAGACATACAGTCCATTAAATAAATATATAAAATTACTCCCTGTCCGGATAGATATTTTGGGTCCCACAAAATCAATTCCATTACAAGATTGCCTTTATCACATTCGTTCTCTTCGTCCTTAGAACTTTTTGGTCCAAATACACAAGATAGTTTAGGTCACTTGAGGCAATGAAATGTTATACTTAAGGTGGGTCCAGGCCCAAGAAGACAATGGTGGTGTTGGGTAAAAGGTGAAAGATGTATGGGCCTACTTCACCCAATTCCAAAATGTTTTTGGAAAGAGAACGTGGCAGTATCATGGCCAGCAAGAAGATGAATTCTTAAATACGACATATTTTTATTAATTATGTGTCATTCATATATCTAACATTTTTTTCTTTTTTCTATAATAATAAATGGTTGGAATTAATATATTATAACACTGTATAAATATAATCATTATATACGAAAATCTCTAACTTATCATGAGACGTGGCACTAAAATTTAAAATAATTTTTAAAGTTTATGTACAAGTAAGACTATGTATATTAATTTATTGTATATATAAAATAAAATGTCAGAATTACATTAAAATTTAAAAATTAAGTTAATTATGAGACTATGATAAATAATAATATGATTATGAAATAAAGTTAGGATAAAAATTATTATTTTTATAACTCCATTTAAATCTCACATATAATAATTGTATATGTAAACAAAAATTCGATGAGCTGTCAACAGATGGAGGTAGTTCAAATAATTTTGATGGATACCTACCGTCGTAAGAATGGTCACAGGCCTTTTACCTTTGTGGACAAAATGAAATGTGCGTTTCTGACTTCTTAGATATACTATGATATTAACTTGGTCACACAGCTAGGGTCTCGTGAGAGACCCCTCTCTCTGTCAAATATTTTCAAATTTATTTCAAATTCATCATTTTTTTAATATTTTTATTTGTCTCCTGATCGCCTTTTATTCACCTATAATTAAGAAAAAAATATCATAAAGATACTGTAGATAAGTTATTTGATTTTAAATAGTATCATTTAATCTTTTAATTTTAAATAGTATCATTAATTAAAAAATTATATTATTTTAATATTTTTTATATTTTAATTAAAAATATTAAAATAATATATTTTATCTTTAATTAATATCTTTTTTTTAATAATTAAAATAAATAATATTATTTTTAATCTAAATTAATATAAATAAATATATAGTGAATTCATATATATAAGTACGCACTTTATTAAAAACTGATTATATAAATCAATTTTACTAATTCGATAAATAGTATATTTTAATTTGGGTAATTGTATTTGTAAAATTTGTTGTATTATGCGGTATAATACAAATTACCACTTTTATTAGACCTCACTATAATACAATAAATATAGATACTTGCTTCACAACTTTTTTTTATTTTTATAATGTGTTAATTAATATCATAATTTAATTCAATAACATCGTTTTAGTTGATATTTTTTAATAATTATTAATAAGTTAAAAACATTAGTTATATTTTAGTAAGAAAAAATTGATTAAGTAATAAAGAAATATCACAATTATATAAATTTGTACTCATATTAACTATATATATTTAAATTTTTATTCTAAAATTATTTGATCACAAATTAAATCATTAACTGAAAATTTAAATATCATTAACATTTTTAAAAAAGTTAATGCAAGGAAAAAAAGGATGGGCATTTTTTGATCTTGTCTTATGTAGTCTAAACCACGTACAACAAAAAAGGGATTTTGGATTCGCACATTCAATATTAAGTCAAAGAAAGTATGTTTAACAACAACTACATTTTATGAATCTAATTATTGTTCAAATTCCTACCCTTTTGGATTGGCATTGCATGCCTCACAAAGTGATTATTGACAAAATTAAAAAAAGCTTTAAAAGCATAAACACTTTCCGACAATATTCTTTCAACTGTTATAGCTTTATAATTTTGGTCTTATTTTTCTAATTACATGTTGACCATAAAACTTTTTTGTTTAAACCAAATTTGTTGAAAAGGAATAACATAATAAATAAATAAAATATTTTTTATCGTAATATACATATTATAATTTACATAAGAAAATAATATTATCATAATATTTATTATTATTATAAATATAAAATTATATAATTTTTTTATTAATTATACTTACTTATCGTTATTAATATATTAAATTATAATCCATAAAAATTTAACTTTGTTACGGTAAATAGAGGCTATATAACAAAATCATCATCAATGCGATTGTATCATTTGATTGTTAACAAAAATATAATTGGAATTAAGCCAGTAAAGCGACGGATCTTGGGGTTGACTAATAAAGCAGTTTGTGTATCATGCATACGATTTTTTTCTACTTAGGATTCTTGAACGTTGAAAATTTTATTATAAGCCTTAATTTTTTAATTTAACCCATCATAAATTATCAATCATTATTAATTTAATCGAGTTTTTAGCTGCTATATATTTATGTAGTATCGCTATATATATATATATATATAGTATGAAATAAATTGTGTAAAAAAATTAATAATAATAAATTAAAAATTAAAAAATGGGTTCTAAATTAAAAAAAAATTATATTAAAATGAAAATGATACTTTCTAAGAATTTTATTTTATGTAAATAAAATCTGTATGCCACAAACCTTGTTGTGCCTGCGTAAATAGTGTATATGGAGGCTTTGAAGCTCATAAGCTGGGCTTATCACAACTAAATTGAGTTTCACCACTTCCTTGTGAGAAATTTTTATATGCATTTAATTCATGGATTAAGTAATTAAATTTTTATTTATTATTTTACATAAATATATATATTCTTATATAAACGGTTCATTTTAATATAAAAATTAAAAATATATTATCAGATACATTACGTGATTATACATATAACTTATTTAAAATTTCTTCCCTCGGAGAGATGGTTCGAGCTTGACCATCCATGGTCTGAACCTTACATGGGATATTGATCTCTCTAGTCTCCTATAGGTGATAATAATCACTATCATAAGCTAACACAACAAAAATATAATGCCAACATGATTATTATACTATTAAAATATAATAAATTTAAATTTATTATTAATTATTTTATAAATTAAATACTAAACGATTCTTTATAATTATAAATAATTTACTTGAAATGTTTATTAACATGCAAACACAGCCAGGAGCCAAGCGTGTGAACGTGATTGTCACCATTGGTCTACAGGACCAGATTTTATATTATAATATAGTTATATTATCTCACAAATATAATTAAACATATATAATAAGAATAACAGGATTTAATGGTCCAAATAAACCAGCCGAAATGGGCTATGTCCGATACTCTCAGTAATTGGGCCAACTATGGGTATGGTTCACACTGATGTGTTATGACTGGAGTCATCTTGATTTGTGGTGTATATTTTTAATTTTAAGTATAAATTTATTAATTTAGAATTAAAATAAAGTTGAATTGAAATGTGAATAAATTAAATTATTTTCTGAAATATTGAATCGGAATGATAGAAAATAAAAAAAATACTTATCAAACTTTAATTATAATATTAGTTATTTTTTATAAATTAAAAAACTAAAAATATTATATTTTACATAAATAAAATAAGATATTTTGATATAATATACCTTATGTTAAAATTTTAATTTTTTTATAAAAAATAATGATACATAGTAGATAAATAATTAAATATTATATCCAAGTAATGAAATGATATATATGAGTAATGTAAGAATGAAATATGTAAACTAATTTATTCTAACCGCACTCTAGGAGTCCATTGATTAGAAGGAGTTAGGGAAAGCTTGAACCCAATTCTTACAGTAATGAATATAAGTGCAATTGAAATTCTTGGGGAGTTACCATGTATGGGGCTGACGCCTGTTCAGTGTCGGAAGGTATTCTTTTCTATAATATATTTTTATGTTTTTCGTTCCTATTATTCTTTCTGTTTCTAAAAAAGAGGGGATTTATAAAAAAAAGGATTATTTTGTTTCCAATAGCCATTTAGTTAATTGGCGGATAAGGGTATACTCCACGATCGGAATCGTGGGGAGTATTACTTGATCATTTCTACAAATTTAAAGCCCCAATTAGTATTTTTTCTATAAGTATAACTTATTTTCGTAATGATTAAATTTGAATAAGGATAATTTATTCCAACTTTTAAATACAAAAAATAATAAAATAATTTTGATAATGAAAGGAAATCAATAAGGGGAAAATGAATTTAAGCTTAGATGGGGAATGTGAATATTATTTTGGGAACAACATCGTTCTCATTACTAATACAATTTAAGATAACAATATGAACGAGAATCAATCTATTTTATTGATTTTGAGTTTCTTTTGGTTAGCATGCTCTAAATTCACCTTTTTTTTATTTACATATTCTAACAAATAACTCCTATATTTTATATATTATAAACATTGATATCTTTATTATTTTTTATGATTAAATTTTGTTATTTTAATTTCTTTACTTTTTTTTCTTACAATTTAGCTTCTTGATTTATTTATCTAGACTTTGTTTTTTTTATATATTTTTAAAGTTTAAAACAAATTGATTTTAAATTTTAAACATAAGTGAAAATTAAAATATAATAAGGTTATTCAAGTGTGAAACTTAAAAAATTAAAATGAACAAATCAAAATAAAAAAGAATAAAATTATAAAATTTAGAAAATATATAGATTATTTGTGTACTTCAACCTCAAAATAATTTAAAAAATAAGAAGATTAAAATGTAAAATTTTAAAAAATAAAGACACTAAATTAAAAAAATTAAGGAGATTAAATTTTGAAAATTAAAAAAAATTCAAATCATATAAAAAAACTAAAGTCTAAATATATAAAAATATATATACAACCTTTGCCAAATAAGTATTCAAATTTCAAAGTTCTTTTTGGGTAAAAAAACTTTAGATGAAGTTTCGGATAATAGGTTAATTTTTTATATTAATCTTATGATATTAAAATTTTTGTACTTCGCACTAAGAGATTCGTAACTCGTAAATAAAATTATAAGATATCTAGAATTCAAACCACATATATCTCATCTAAAAAGATCATAGTTCTTTGCATATAGTTCATTTTGTATATATCTGATCGGTTTTTAAACTTCAAAATTGAGGTATATTTTTCATGATAAAATTCACTTTTTATACGTGAAGTTAAATTTTCATTCTTAATTAGGTTTTACTCTCAAACTAAGTCAACCCAAAAAAATGCAAAAAAGCCTAATAGAAGTCATGAAATTATTGGTTGATATTAAATTAGGTGATAATATAATATTTTAGGTTAATAAAATTTAAAATAAATTTAATTTATTAAAATAACAAATATACAATAATTCATAAAAAGAAAATTACATTCAAAAACAATAAATTACATACAATCAGCATGTTTACAATTATTACCACTTCCGAGTCCCTAAACATAAATTACGTAAGAATGCGTTCTTTCTCACCCTAATCAAGTTCCTGTTTCGAATTTTGATTATAAACCCAAAAATAATAATAATAAATAAATATATATATATATACATATTGAGTTTTTTTAGTTTAAATTTTATTTTTCAAGACTTTATTTTTAAGATGCTTATTATGATCTTTATTCAAGCAGCCGCTTAAGACTTTTTCCTGAGCGAATTTTATTTTCTTATGACCAATATTGTTTGTAATTTCTCAAAAATTAAGGACAAAAATGTAATTTTTTTATGAAAAAAATCATTTTATTATATGGTTTTAGTTTCAGGTTTTAATGGTACGAAAGGGTAGGAAAGAAAAAGTGAAGTTTTAACAAATACAAAAATAGGGAAGAATTTAAGGTTATAAATTTAAACCAATAAAAAATAAGAAAAATAACAAATTAATGGGAGAAGAAACAAACATATAACTATATTCAATTTATTATAATATAAAAATCAGTATAATGCTAATGATTTAGAGAACTTGAATAAAAAATTAGATAATTATAAATTAGTTAATAAAATTTTAAATAATTACATATAAATAATAATCAAAATTTAGATAACCAAAAATAGTAATTATCTATATATATATATATATATATTTATAATGACGTTATGTGTTAAAAAAAGAGAGATTAAAGGAAGTCGTAGCGGTGACAAACGTGGCCCTCCAACTACAGTAGCGTTTCTGGTGTTCAAAAATTTCCACTTGTCTTCCTACTTTTTCCTCTTCTCCAAGTAATCTGGAATTTATTTATTTTTCCCTTCCCTAATTTAATTTAATTTTCGTCTGATACGAAAATAATCGGACTATTAACGAAAAAGTTGTGTTTGGTTCCTTAAGCTCTGTTAGGTTATCATTCCGAATAAAACAATTTCATTTGATCAAAGTAGAGATAGAGGGAGAGACAGAGGATGGTTGAATCGGAGTGGCCTCGTGATCCATGGATGAGTACAGAGGAAAGCCCTAGCGTCGTAATCGACGGTCAAGATCGAGAAGGGGACGCGAATCTTTTGAACTCGAACAACACCAGTAAAGGCGACGGCAATATGAGTGTTGGAGAGCGAGCTCTCTCCGCCGCTGGCGCTGCCTTTCTCTCCGCTATTTTAGTTAACCCTCTAGATGTTGCCAAGGTATAGAGATTTGATTCATTCTGTGTTCTGTTTCCTCGAGTAATTCAATGGAAGCTATTTTGATTATGTACTCATTGTGACGAAATTTAGCTTCTTTTTTTTAACTCTTTCAGTTTCTGTTTTGTTTTTGTTTCTGTTCATCATTTTCGATTTAATTTATGTTATAGGTTTGTTCATTATGCTTACCTCTGGTTCATATAGTTTATTTGCTTCGCTATGGTTGGCATTATTAAACATCTTGCTCGAACATTCTGTTGTACTAAATAGGACCAAGGAAGTTTGGTCGTGTTTGAACGTAAAATGATAATAGTAATTGAATTTAATAAATTTTTTATGACTATTGCTATGTTTGTATTTGTTTGAGCAGTCAAATCAAAATAATGATATAACATATTCTTGAGAGGTGTTGGAGGGATGAACATTTTTAATATTGTTGAATTTTTTTAAATTACATGTCATATTAACAATCAAATTAAATACAAGAATAAATACCATAAATCATTCTCGTTAACATTCTTATTATTTTCAATCAAACATTAGCTTTGTTCTATTGGATTTAGTATTGCAATGAATTGCCCACATTTTTTACTTGATGCTTAATGTTAGTTTTGGGTTCTACAAGCCTGACATAATATGTTAGTTTAAGAAAGTTGAGCTAGTACTTAACTGTTTCTCCTCCTCTCTTATTTCTCAGACTAGGTTGCAAGCTCAGGCAGCTGGGGTTGCTTACTCACATCCTTTAAGTAATAAATTATGTCGCATGGCATTCTTTGGGCATAGAATGGTACGATTCCAGAATATTTCTCTTGTTTATTTATATCTATGCTGATTTGTGGATGTTATCTTGCCTGTGTCTCTGAGCTTACATGTGGTTTTGACTATGAGTCTTTGATTAGTAGAAAAGTGAATGGAACAAGCTGCCATACACATTTATTTCCACTTGTTCTAAACTAATGTTGCCCTAATAACTCTGCCAAAAAAATCGAACCTCCGGTGTATATATGATCCACTTATTCACATGGTTTCATTTTTTACCATCCTATGAAAAAAAACATATGTTGCCTTTCTTACAATGTAAAACAACACGTTTCCCACCAAAAAAACATATATTGTTTTGCATTATAAAAAAACAACACGTTTTTTTCTCGAGGGGTTAAAAATGAAACTCTATATATGAAGGGAGTTTATGTTATGCAATTAAATCAAAATTAAATCCAGGATAAATAGTTAGACATGCATGGAATTGTCTTAGATACTTGAATATGTCAAAAATAAGTCAAGAATGTTGTATGAAAAATGACCGAATGATTTGGTCTTATGATTTCTTTCTATTTATAGACTTTACAAAATACAACTAACCTACAAAATACATCAAAACTGTCTATGGACAGTTGTGGACAGCTGTTTATGGACAGTTTGTGGGCAACCATGGATTGTTGTCTATGGACAGCTATGGACAACTGTTTATGGACAATTATTTACAGCAAAACTGTTATGGACAGTTAAGCTGTCAATGGAATACAGCAAAGCTGTTATAGACAGCTAAGTTGTCCATTGATAGCCCCCCTCAAATTGATGCAGGTTGATCAATAAACATCAATTTGTGACTTAGGAAACAATGTCGATGATGAGTGAGAGACTTGGTGAAGATATCAGCAATTTATAGAAAATTGATTTTCAACATATGTTAAAAACTCGATAAAAGTACGAAAAACCTCAGATTTAGAGCGAAGAAAATAAATCCAAGTGAATCTGCTATGATCATCAATGAAAGTTACATAGTATTTAAATTTGTCATGTGAAGTAATCGGGAAAGGTCCCCAAACATCACTGTGAATAAGATCAAAGCAATGAGAAGCTCTACTAGCATGCAAAGGAAATGGAAGAGTTTTGCTTTTATCAAGTTTACAAGAGTCACATTCAAAAGGTAAAGAAGAACGTTCTTTATTACCAAGAAAGCCCGAGTTCATTATATGAGATAAAACTTGAGTATTAGGATGACCTAAACGACGATGTCACATTATACTTAGATTAGGAATATTATTACAAGCAAAAGACTCAATAAATGGAATTGGATAAATTGATGGAATAGGTAAAAGTAATGGAAACAAACGTCCCACTTTAGGTCCCTTCGCGATCGGTTCCCCTGTTACCTGGTCCTGCACAACACAACCATCACCAGAAAAGTTAACAGCATAATTGTTATCAACTAATTGACCAACAAAAATGAGATTTGTAGAAAGTTGAGGAGCAAGAAACACATCAGTAAATGTAAAAGAAGCATTTCCAACAGCTTTGATTGGCAAAGAACTGCCATTGGCCGTATGAATAGTAGATTGGCCAACATAAGGCCGAACATGAGACAAAGTTGTGGGAGTATTTGTCATATGATTAGAAGCCCCTGAGTCTACATACCAAAGTGTAGTAGAATTTTTACCTTGAAATCCCATTGCAGATAATGTCGAAATTAGCATCTGTTGCACCATTTCAGGAGTGCAGTAAGTTGCTGCAGGAGGTGAAAGATTAGGAGAAGCACCTGAGGAAGACACATGTGCTACAGTAGGTGCTACTGGAGGAACAACAATAGAAGTCTGAAATGCTTGGGCCTGACGATTCTGGGGACGAATACGATATTCTTTGATAATATGACCCTTTTTTTTTGCAATAAGCACAACATTTTTTAGGATAATTGGCAGCAATATGCCCATATTCTTTGCAGCAGAAACATTGCATATTTTTAGAAGGCATAGATGATCCACGCTCTTGGACTGCATAAGCCATAGTTGTCGTCGTGGAATTGCCATAAGATTGTTGTCTATGGACAGCTATGGACAGCTGTTTATGGACAATTATTTACAGCAAAATTGTTATGGACAGCTAAGCTGTCAATGAAACACAACAAAGCTGTTATGGACAGCTAAGCTGTCCATTGACAGAATAGTCATGTCCGAATGAATACTGAAACTGATTTGATAAATTACCTGACCCATACTCTTGATTAATTGGAACTGGGAGTTTAGGATTGCAATACCCATGATAAATTTCGACTTCATTAGTTCATTGGTTTTAAGTTGTATGATGTGTATAACTTTCAACTCATTTCATTCTTTTACATACATTTTCCCCCACTCTGGAAGATACACTAGTTTTAGTCTAGTGAATTTCTGTTGAAGCGATTACTTTGAGTGGTACTAATTGATAAGTTGAATGTTACGTGTCTGATCAAAATTGTCCTTTATGGCATGCTATCTTTGCAGTATTTTAAGAATTTGGTTCATCATTATCATTAGTTTGTCTTCTGCTAGTGTGTACACCGTTAAATATATCTTGTGTTATGCTTTGCCAGATGTTTACAGATCTAAGGTGTTCTCCAAGTTGCACACGTGCTGGAATCCATGGTACTGTATCAATATGCCCTCCTGATTGTTTTCATTATAAAGGAACACTAGATGTCTTCTACAAGATTGTTCGCCAGGTTAGTATTTTGTTAATATTTTTGTGCATATAATACTTGCATTATGAAGCTTACAAAAATACAATGCAAATTTGCAAGCTTAAGTTTACTTATGGAGGATGCACGTTATATTCTCATGCTATTGGTGCACCCTGTTGCCACTAACAGTCTAATAAGATCATCTGGTGTGTCATTAAACTGCAAATGCAAGCATCAATCCTACAAATGTTGTTGGAAGATGGTTTTATTTATTTTTGATATCCCATATTAATTTTCTTTGCTTGCCTATTAGTTTCCTTTGTTTTATGGGAGATTGAATATGCAGGAAGGAATTTCAAGGCTGTGGAGAGGTACAAATGCGGGTCTTGCTCTAGCTGTACCAACGGTAATGTTCTTAAAGACGTTCAGGTCTTAGTTGCAGGCTTGTAATATTGGTCAACTTGTGCTGGTGATTTTCCTTGATAGTCTATTTCCTTTGTTTAATCAGGTTGGAATCTATCTACCTTGTTATGATGTACTCCGGAACTGGTTTGAGGGTTTCACTAATCAGAATGCACCAAATGCTACTCCTTATGTACCTTTAGTTGCTGGCTCGTTGGCTCGCTCTTTGGCTTGCGCAACTTGCTATCCCGTTGAACTTGCTAAAACTCGCATGCAGGTAGACTTGATGTATACACTTTTTCACAATATCTGGTTTGACATTTCCCTTAGTAGTTTGGGGAATTCAGGTTTGGTCATTTATTGACAACATTTTGGACTAGCACTGACAGTTACATTTGAAAATTGTTTTCCTAGTTTGCTTAAGGTTTATCTTCTACTTGGAGAGAATTGGGCGGCAGAAATTTTTGCACTGTTAGTTGTTTGTAGTTTAACAATTATAGATCTAGTTTTGATTGTCAGAGGTTTATTGTACTTACATGGGCTTCCATGATTTTATTAGAGAAACAACAATTAATAGCGTTTATTAGGTTCTCATGCATGTCTTTTACTGTGACTTCAAACACTGCTCCTCAGGTTAGATATCTATGGATCTTTTACTTTATTTTTTTGTCTCCCCTCTGTCAGGCCTTCCAAGTGACTGAAAGTGTTGCCAAACCTCCTGGTGTCTGGAAGACTTTGGCTGGGGTCCTCTCGCATGTCAAGGCTACTAGCAACAGTCAAAGCAACTGTAAGTCATCAATTTTTCTCTGTTGGTTCTCTCTCTCTCACACACAAGGATATAGCATGAGAGCATATTTATATATGCAGTTCGTTGTTATCTTGTGATGAACATTCTTATGAAATATAGCAATTATCATTATATCACTCTTTGGTCACAGTGCAAGGGTATCGAGCCCTATGGTCAGGCATGGGGGCACAGCTCGCTCGTGATGTTCCATTTTCTGCAATCTGTTGGTCCACCCTTGAGACTGTGAGTATTTGTTATATATATATATATGTGCGCGTGGATGCCTGGTTTCAAGTATAATAATAAGTTACTTTCCTATCTCTGTGCAGACAAGGAGAAAACTTCTTAGTCTGGTCGGTGGTGATGCTAATGTAGCAAGCATCCTTACATCAAATTTTTCTGCTGGATTTGTGGCAGGAAGCCTTGCTGCTGCTGTTACATGTCCCCTAGATGTTGCAAAAACCCGAAGGCAGATAGAGGTTATACCTATATTCATTCTGTTAAAATTAGCCTTGTTGTTTGGATCCCCTTTTTTTTATAAAGTTATTCAAGAGTCAAATGATGAAATAAGTTGGTGAGTGCTTTCTCTGGCACTTATGGTTATGGACTTTAAATTAATAAAAGTGAATAAATAAATAAATAAAGGGAACAAAATGAGAATGCTCTTTGTTCGTAATAGTTGAGTTGCATGTGTAGTAGGAACTGTTATTAGCTAGAAAGTTCTGCACTTTACACGTAGAGTATTATATTCATATACTTTTCGTTTTAGTGGAAGTTGTAGATTTGTAGTTTCATAGATCTTTAGTAAGGGAAACTTATCCCTGCTATTCACTTGCATGAATTTGCAGACAGATCCAGTTCGGGCATTGAAAATGACAACAAGACAAACACTTGTGGAGATTTGGAGGTATTATACTTTTTATCCTCATTTAAAGGAAAAACCTGTTTCTGAGTCTTATTTTCTGACTTGGTTGCTACATTGGAATATGTTCGAACAGGGATGGAGGGATGAAGGGGCTGTTTGCAGGTGGAGGTCCTCGTATTGCACGTGCAGGCCCTTCCGTTGGGATTGTGGTTTCCTTCTATGAAGTTGTGAAGCATGTCCTACGGCCATCTTCATGACAGAGAAGGGTTTTTATAGTTCAAAGGCTTCATCAAGGTAGGGAGGAATCTTAGTTTTGAATCATCTGAAGCAGCCATGGGAGATTCTCCTGTGATATATTTTTTTCGATAGGATAGGAAAGTAGAGAAGGATGATGTTGATATTAATAAGGGTTAGAACTTTTCTCCTTTAATTTTCGTTATTGCAGTTTTTTCGCTCATGGCAGCGCAGAAAATTTTGTAACGTTTTTTGTCCTTGCTTTTGGCAATTTTTTCCTGAGAGTAAACTCAGTTTGCAGTTCTATATGAAATGCAAATATATATATTTTGGGATGGATGGTTCTTTGAATATTGATTCAGGTGGTGAAAATTTACCTATTGTGAATATATTAATCTCTAAACTTGTTAACTGCCTTGAAAAAAATTCTAAAAGAAAAATAAATTGCTTAAAACTTACGAGTTCAAATTTTATTTTATTTTATTGAATGTGGATCAAAAGCATTATATGATTTTTGATAGATAAATTATCAAGTATATACTAATACGAAGTACGAACACCATAATATTTCAAACAAGTAATATAAATTTCCTTAGAAATTAACATTACAAAATTTACGAACTTCCAAAGTGAAATTAATTATGAGATTGTAATTGGAGAATTAAATTCAATTAAACATATAGGAAAATAGTAAACACATAATATTATATGATATCCATTTTCGTAAAAAAATATTTGGACCAATCACTTACCCTAATCACCCAATATGCAAGGGAGAGCAGCTAATATACTGATCCAATAATTTAATTTTAAAATATCTAATTAATATTGCTTCTCGTTTTGCCGATCTCAGATATTACCAAAAGCCCATGAATCGAAATGGGTTTTTAGTGAATGAGATATGTGAGCACCAAAGCCAACAACATCAAAATGTATGCTATTCCTTGGTCTACTGCCGTCCCTGCAAAGTAATATAGAGATAATGATCATTCATGCTCATTTTCATAAATTAGTTAACCACACCTCTTTTATAAAGCAAGCACCTCTTTCACATAAGAGCGTGGAGGATACGATCTAATTAAAACGAATCCACATGAAATAACACCGAACAATTATTTTGATTAACTTTCATTAAACTAAAAAATAAAGAAAGAAGAGAAAGAAGAAGGAATAGGAGGCCTTGTTTGAAGTAAGTTAATGAAACAAAATCGTTTACTTTCTTTTTAAAGAAAACAAGACTGTTTGTTACATATATATGAAAAAGCTTTTCTCACCCTTACTAAAAAAGCGAATTTTGACTATGTCATGAAAATGCTCTTGAAAGTTTTAGAATTCTAAAAAAAAAAACCTATCAAAATAAGAAACTAAGCAAGACTACGTCAGAGAATGAAAAAGAAAATATTGGGAGGAACTATATCAGCTTGATACATCAACAGGTAATCAGGTGAATATTATATTTAGTTGCTTCTGTTTAACTATATATATATATATACACTTTTAATCAATCTCTCGTTTTTCACTATAATGAATTTATCTATCATAATATAAGTGTATATATAATATTAATCATGTGATATATATTTAAATCAATATTTAGAGATTATTAAAACCATCAACCATTAAACTTTTTAAGATTTTTTTTATTATCATTCTTCTGAAATAACATACATGACTTGATATGATTAATAGGACATGAAGTCCGTTATTAAAAAGATATCATGTTACTTTGATCGTTATAACTTAATTAAATTAGTTATATTTTTTAAAAGTTATATATTTTAATAATTTTATTATTATATTTTTAGATATTTTAATTATTTTTTATTATTTTTGATTTTTTTATTGAAAAAACTTATGTTTGTTGGATTAATTTCAATAACGGGTTGATAGATGTTAGAAGAAAAAATTGTATCAAAAGATTAAAAAAATATAAAAATTAAATTAATCAAAATCATTCAGATGATTTTAAATGTGAGAGTGAACTTTGGTCATTTTTCATTTCTTCAGGAAAAAATTAAGATCTAAGAACCATGTTAGCCTTAATTTAATCTTTTAAAACCTAATTTTCTAGGTTAAAGTATAAAATGTCTTAAAATTTCCGGTGCAAGAATTTGTACATAACTCATGGCTAACATGCAATTTAACTACATGCGTAAGTTAACATACATAATTTAAGTACAGTATATATCTTCTACTATATATAAAAGCCTCCATGTGTGGTCCACGTTCAATTTTTTTTTTAGTTTAATTTATCCAATACATGTAAAAAAAAATTTATAACAAATAATATTTATAAATAGTTACGCTGATAATTATTATTATTTATTTTAATATCATTTCAACGAACCATTTTGTAAAGCTCTGATGTGTGTAGTATGTCTATTTTTTTTTGTAAAGTTTAATTTATTTATTTTTATTATACACTAATTAATACCGAAATATTTTTACAATAAATATTAATTATGAATAGCTATTTTGGTACTTATCATTTATATTTATTCTTAAGCAACTATTTATTTTAAAAATTTGTACAAATCATTTTGTATCAATTTTTTACCTTATTATAATAAAGGTAACTTAAAATTTATATCTAAAACTTGCTTCTTATTTTGTTTCATAAAATAAATAATTTAAAAACAATAACAATTAATATTCTATAGTTAACACTACTATATATTTTTTAAATTTGAATTATCAACCTATGTTTAGGAAAATCATGATTTCACAAAAAAAAAAAAAAAATTTACATCAATTTTTAATATTATTATAATAAAAATAACCTAAAATTTTATATTTAAAAACTTACATTTTTTTATATTTTATAAATAAAGAATTTTAGAACAATAAAAATTATTATTTGACAATTTAAACTTCTATATATTTATCAAATTTAAATCATCAAGTCAAAAATCCAAAAATCAATATAGTAAAATATTACAATTTTGGATCAACATTTGCTCGACTCCAAATATTCCATGATTTTAAGACCTCAAATCTAATTTTCTAAAGAACCAACCCAACAAAAGTACTAGTATTTATTTATTTCTGTGAGAATTATCAAGAACCAAATTGAGAAATTACACAAAAAATATATAATTAAATATTTATATAATTGCCTCTATATATTTTGTTTTGAACCCTTAATCTATCTCCCTCTTTATTGAGAAAATTAAAGAAGAGAAACATGGTAACATAAACTACACGAAAAATGATGCTAAAATATTATTATAATTAATTATTAAAAAAAAATAAAAAAAAACTAACCATCGCTTGTAGGAGCCGGGGCTGGAGAAGAGGATATGGCGGCAGCCGTGGGCAAAGCGACGGCAAAAATGAGAGCAATGAAGGTGACAACTACTATTGACATGTTGAACATAGCTGCCATTATTTTTTTCTTCCCCCTCTCTCTCTAAGTTTTTTTTAATCAAATCTTTCTATGCAAGAAAGATGAGAGAGAGAGAGAGAGAGAGATATGTAAGTATGGTTCAACACAAATCAAAGGTGGTGAAGTAGTGTAAGTTTTTGAGAATAGAAGACCTTTTATATTAAAAAAGGGAATGGTTTTAGGGGATTCTATAATTAAGAGATTCGAGGGTGTCTGTTAAATATGTGCCTTAATAATTTGGGGTCCTCCCGCATGTTTAGGACACCAAACACCCATGTGAACCTCTCATTATTTTATGCCTTTTTAGCTAATTTTTTTTCTTCCTTTTTTATTAAAAAAAAAAACTTATTTGCTTAAATATATTTGCTTCGTTGGTAAGCTCTGAGAGACACAAATTCATGGATTGTATTGCCTGTAAATATATGCATGCCTTGTTGTTGCCAGCCGATATATTCCTCCACTTTTTATTGAATTATAGAAAAAAAAGTTACAAAAGTTCTTTAATTAATTATACTAAATTATTTGTGCTATTTAGTTAATCCTTTAATTAGTAAAAGATGTATTAAAAAAATTTATATTTTTATTAAAATATTATTTCTATCAAATTATTAAACGTAATTAAATATAAATGATTATAACCATTTTAAATCGTTATATTTTTTATGACTTATTAAGATATCTTATATCACTTTCATAAATTTATTAAATAAATGTCCAATTTTTCATTTTAAATCCTTATCCCACATGTTGAATTTTTTATGAATTATTAAGATATCTTATAAATTTTCATAAATATATTAAATAAATGTTTAATTTTTGTAACATTTTGAACTTATATTTATTATAAGTTTTCAACTTTTATTTTATAATATTTATTTTTTATTTTTATATTTATGAAAACATATCTATGTAAAAAAAATAAAAATATGTATTTAATATATGTTTAAAATATATGAATGTATTCATTTTTCATAGACGACTAAAAATAAAAACAGTAAAATAAGTGTGTATGCTTAATTTAAAACTGATAAGGGAATACTATATCTTGGATTAGCGTTCTATTATTCTTCATGAAAAAAATAAAAATAGAGTATTGCAATGGTTTTCTTGTGTATATAGGTGTTAGATCAAGAAATGAGAAATACTTTATATCTTCTCACTCCACTCGCTACACCACTCACATGTCAAATTGTTCTCGCCCCCTCTATATTAAGTTGATCTTGTTCTAACACTCTACACATAAGTAGTTTTGATTTTCAGGAATGAGATCAGCTTAACATTGAAGTAAATAAATTTGGATTTTTTTTAAAAAAATTCTAAAATTTATTACAATAAAAATAACACTCAATAACATTAAACATGATCCAATTAAATAATAGATTTAAATTATCATAATTCAATTATACGACATTAAATATTTAAAATAATATATTAATTTTTTTTAATAATAAAAATTTATAAATTGAATATAAAATTATGTTATTTTTGTAGTAATTTTTTTTAAGAATATAAGTTTAAGAAAAATATTCTGTGATTACAATTTTAAAATTTTATTTTTACTTTTTCATTAAATTTTGATTATAAATATAATTATATAAGTTCAATTATATCCCATCACATACCCTACCTCTTTTAAGCTATATTTGGAGTACAAAGTTCAAAAGAAACATAGAAAAAGAACACTCTTAATCACTTCCTTAGTTTACGTAGAAGTAAAATAGAATCTTATCTTATTTCATATTATTTAAATTATAACCCTAATGAACTTAAAATTAAACATATACTGTGTCATTTTTTTTATTAAATTTTTATTATAAATAATCATGTATTATATTTTTTAATATTTTTGTATTCTTATTTATCTTGTTTAAACCCATTAAAAACAAATGAGATAATTCAATTACTATTATCTCGTTACTATCTCATATCATTCAAAATTAAATAATACAAGATAAAATAAATTTTAAAAATTAATAAAGTGTACCATGAATCTCATTAATATTTCAAATAAGTTTATAACTTTATACCATATAAAACTTTATACTATATAAAAGTAACTTATCAGGTGAAAGAAGAAGAAAGATTATATACAATGATCAAAAGCTCTTTTCAGTTTTCACAGACAAGCCAAGCCCTAATATATAATTCATAAAAAAGTCAAAATGGAGACAAGATATGCTAAATGCTTAATACCAGTAGTCTTAAAAAACTAACACAAAATGGCCGTTCTCTAGACAGAGCAGTTAGTTTGCTGCTATGACACATCAAGGGAGAAAAAGAGGATCCTCTTTGTTCTTATAGATGTCAAAAAGCTGCTTGGAGTAATGAATTGCCAATTTTTGGCATAGTTCGATGCCCTTCCGATCATACTCTTGTAGATCCTGTACGGATTTTTTCAGATCACTTTGTGGGTCTCCGTCGGTGAGAAACTCGGCCACAGCAGTTCCCCTGCATCCAATGTAGATCAAGAGTTTAGTAAAAAAAAGTACCTTTTATGTTCGATCAGAAGAAAGTAATTAGTAACTTGAAAATATTATAGAAACATAGCATTATACTAAAGCCACGGTTGGTTATAATTTGAATTTTTTTAAAAGAATCATGGGTATTTAAGCACTTTGAAGTGCTTTTTTTAGAACTAAAGCCTCCTTACTTTTGAAAAAGCACTTCTCCTATGCCAATGGAACTCACTCATAACGATAATTTATTTTATACAATTACATTAATCATCCATCGTAATAAATTAACACCATTGTTAATAGCAATAAATAAAAGCACTTTTATATCTTTTTTGCCAAACGAAGTGCTTTATTTTTTTGGGTCAAATGTGTAACTGCTTCTAGTAGAAAAGACTCCTTTAATAACCACTTCAAACTACCTTTTGAGTAGTGCATCCAAATGTGCACAAATACGAAAACAAAGCAGCAATTTTACAAAATCCAAATACACCAGGGGGGCAAAATATGGTTAGGAGACCTGCATTAAATATAAAAGAAACAAAAAGAACTGACCACACAAACTTTTACCTATGAGCATCAAACTTGCTAAACCCGCGCCCGTTGTAGTGCAATGCAGCCTTAATAATCTTTTCATCACAAGTTTGCTGACGATAAAGTGCACATACAGCCTTCATGCACAGCTCAGGATCCTTTCCAAATGCTGAAAGCATATCTGCCTCAAACTCCCACTCTGATTTATGATCTTTCTTTCTTTGAAGGTTAGATAAAATAACATCAAAATCCTCAATGCCATCTGATTCATCCTGTGACACACTAGAAGCATCCGCATCATCATCTCTAGAACCATCGGAGGTGTTAACAATAAATCCACCCAAACTTTCATCTTCACAGTCTGAGTAACCTTCCTCTGATTCATCATCACCGGCATCCAAATGCGTGGGAATTCCTGGAGAATATTTAGTTTCACTGACATGACATGAAGACAGCTTTTCTGCTCCATTTAGTTTTACTAAGCGCCGCCTTGGAGGTGTTGCAGTACCTCTAAAACTGTCAACCAACTTCAAAGTATCAGGAACAGTAGCAGTTGAAGCATCAGGACCTTTCTCTTGAAGATGAATCCTCTTGATTTTACTAATTGGAATGTTATCATCATCTTCGCTCTCAGTGTCACTTTTGACAACATTTGAAGCTCGTTTTCTTTTGGGTGTAATAGTGAGTGGAAAAATTTCTTCAGAAGCATCCTCATCATTTTGGTTATGCTTCAAGTTGTTATTAGTTGTCCTTTGATTCTCGCCAGCCATACTTCCTCTAGATGCAAAATGGAACCGAAAAGTATTACATTCATCATCACTGTCAGTAATATCAATGACACTGACAGAAGGTCTTGCAACACCAGGTGTAGATGGAGCTATCTTCTTGCTAGGAATTTTCTCTTCCTCAAATACAAGTTGTTTTCTAACATGTTCACGGTTAGAGATCCTGTCTCCCCTATTTAAAGCATCATCCTTATATGGTTTGTTGTTACAAGTGGTAGAGCCTGCCCCAATTTGAAAAATATAACAGAAAAGGCAGTATAAGAGAAGAGTCAATACCATTCAGGATAATAACTGCATTCCACAACCGAACTAGAAACTTATAAAGACATAAAAATTACTAAATGGAGATCTCCCCTGCTATATCCAGTGAATGTCTATGATCCCCCCAAACAGAAATAAACCATTCAGTTGCAAAATACGTGGCATGGCTCCGATCGGTGAAGGTAACAAGCTTTGAAAAAAATCTATATATAGAAAAATAAATTAAGGTAACATGCTTCTTAATTCTCAGAACAAGCATAAGAATGGAAACATACTTCGAAAAATCCAAATTCGATATTGATCATCAGGCACTAGTGAGCATTATGTGGGGAATCAAACCTTAAAATAGTTCAACGAGATTATAAATCTATTCTCCTGATGATATTAACAAAAGAATACAATAGAATAGATTGCAATACAAATACCTATCTAACTCATTTGATACCTGCTAATTGACAATGGCCAATTCCTTCACTAGGGGAAGACCAGAGGGAGCCTGTATCAACCATCTTCACAATTCTTTCCTTGTTCTGAGCAGGGTCCAAAACGCTTCGATCCAAACAACCTTCACAGACATTCAAATCTATTACTCTGCCAATTCCTTCACTTGGGGAAGGCAGGAGGGAGACCGTATCCACCATTTTCACAATTATCTCGTTATTATGGGCAGAGTCCATAGCACATCGATCCAAACTATCTTCACAGACATTCAAATCTATTACTCCCAGCTCCACCTTCTTGTTTTCAGCCAACAGCCATTCACTGCCTCTCGAGCCTGTGCTCTCATTCAAGTGCATAAGCTGTGACTCCAATTCCATGCATTTCTGTTTCCAAGCCTTAACATCCCTTTCAGCCTGTTCCTTCTCACATTCTAATACTTTATTCTCTACCATTAGCTGCGCGATCGGGTCTTCATCAAACTTATCCAGTCCATTATCTCTTCTGCAACCGTCCTTAATTTCATCAGAATTATCTTTTAGTCCACTGTTCTCTCTCTTCAAGACCTTTAGCTCTTCTTCAATAACATGCTTTTCAACTTCCAATATCTTAAACTTCCCCTCAATTGCTTCAAGCTTCTTTTCCTTCCTTCCAATTTTGAATTCCAATTCTAAACACCTTGCTTCAATATCCATCTTTTCCTTCAAAACCACTAAATTACAAAATATTATAAAACCTCACAAAGTTGGGTTTAGATACTTCTGTTTTCTTCTTACTTGTATACAACACTAAACTAAACTCTCTTATTATCTAATAGTGCATTACTAATTCAAACTTTTAGCATCCTACTGATGAAAACCTAGAAATAATTGAAGAGAGAAAATTTTTAAAAAGTAAATGAATTTATGTTCGGCTAAAACTTAAAAGCATTGTAGTTCGAAAAGATGGCTTGATTGTTTCAGATGAATCTTATTTTAGAGACCACACAAACCAATGTGAACGAAAAAGAAGACAAACAGTTCGTACTTTTTACAGAGAGCGAAGATTTCGAAAGGCAAAACTAGGTTGTCCCAAAGTAAAAATTCAAAACTTACAGTGTAATGACTACTAAAAGCTCGCAATTTTGAGTGCAGCTCCGTAGATTGCGAAGAAATTTTTAGGGTTTCTTACCAAATAACCGAAATGGGCTTCTTACTATTTGAAAAACGTTATAAATTAAGTGATTCAAGAGTTACACTTCGTTTTGTTTATACTAAATAACTTATTTTAATTAAGAAATTTTTTGTATGAATAAGTATGGGTATTAGTAGATATAGTGTAAATACCCTTAACCCATATGTTTTATCATCTCTTGCTCTCTTTTTTTTTTTTTTTCTCTATAACATTATTGTTTATCATAGTATAAGAGCTTTTATATCAATTTCATTCCGCTGCAAAGAATTCGAATAAGGAAGTTGCTAATGAAACTATCTTGATCAATTCTTCTCATTTAGGTGGCGTTTGGTTCGTGGAATGAAATCGGAATCGGAATGGAATGGAATGGAAAGGAAACAATTTTGTTTGGTTTGACCACTGGAATCAAGCTCAGAATCAGGATTATAGTGTTTGGTTTGTCACTGGAATGGAATGAAAAAAGCTGTAAATGACCTTAATACCCCTACACGTCAGTAAAGTTCAAATAATGTCATTTAATTACTATTTTTTCGTCACACAAAATACATTATTGAAATCATTATTATTCTAAATAAGTATTACTTAATTAAAAAGAAATATATTATTAAAATTATTATTTTTCTAAATAGGGTTTAGGGTTTTGAGGTTTGGGATGTGTGATTTAGGGTTTAGGGATTTAGGATTTGGGGTTATATTTGTAGGTTAAGGTTTAGGGTTTATGGTTTTAGGATTTGGAATTTGGGGTTTAGGGTTTTGGGATTTATGTTTTAGGGTTTTGGGTTTTGGGATTTATGTTTTAGGGTTTTGGGTTTTGGGATTTATGTTTTAAGGTTTAGGGTTTAGGGTTTAGAGATTTGGGGATTTGGGTTTTAGGGTTTAGGGTTTAGGGTTTTAGGGTTTAAGGTTTAGGGTTTAGGGATTTAGGGTTTTAGGATTTGGAATTTAGGGTTTAGGGTTTAGGGTTTTGGGATTTATGTTTTAGGGTTTTGGGTTTTGGGATTTATGTTTTAAGGTTTAGGGTTTTAGGGTTTAGGGTTTAGGGTTTAGGGATTTGGGATTTGGGGTTTATGGTTTAGGGATTTGGGATTTAGGGATTTGGGGTTTAGGATTTAGGGTTTTAGGATTTGGAATTTGGGATTTAGGGTTTAGGGTTTAGGGATTTGGGATTTATGTTTTAGGGTTTTGGGATTTATGTTTTAAGGTTTAGGGTTTTAGGGTTTAGGGATTTGAGGTTTAGGGTTTAAGGTTTTAGGATTTTAGGATTTTAGGATTTGGATTTAGGGTTTAGGGTTTTGAAATTTTGGGTTTAGGGTTTAGGGTTTTGGAATTTTGGGTTTAGGGTTTAGGGTTTTGGAATTTTGGGTTTGAGAATTTGGGATTTGAATTTAAGGTTATATTTTAGGTGAGGGTAAAATTGGAAAAAAAAAAATTTAGATGAGAATGGAATAATGATTACCAAAGGTGGGAGAAGGAATTGTGATTCCTTCTCTTTTGGTAATCCGATTCCATTCCGCCCTCCATTCCGTCCAATCAAACACACAAAATGGAAGGAATCAATTCTGATTCCATTCCATTCCCTCCAACCAAACGTGGGGTTAGTTCTTTACGTTCTATTTATTCATTCTCCATCTTATTTAACAAACTTTACATCTTTTTTACAATATACTATCAATTTTTCATTTTTTGTAACATTTTATAAAGAATGATTTCTTACCTACTTATTGATTGTGCAAATATCAGTTAGTTACTACAAGTAACTCACACATATATAAAATTCTTGAAGAAAATGTTGAATTTCAATTTTAAGAAAAGATAAGATAATTCCATCAAGAATTGGATCTACTTAGTTTTATCTAACTTTTTCAAATACTTGATTGATAAGAAAATTACTCTTGATTTTTTGTAATCACTTGCCAAAACATTCAATAATGATTCTTAAGCTAGATTAATGGATTTGAAATGTGGTAAACTCTATTATAAGGATCCATAACTATTAGTATTATATCATCACATCAAAAGATTTGAATGATCATTTGTTTGTTATTGGAGACATTCTTAATGATAAAGAATAAATGTTGTATGTGTAAGTAGGTTTGGATTCCAATTACTTGAGTTTCATCATCAATGTTACAGATAAGAAACATATTCTTGGTTTAGATGAGTTGTTTACACACATGAGAACTTATCATAGACAACAAGAAAGAATGAATCTCCATGATCAATAACTAATTCAAGCTAACTTTTCTAAATCGCATCTAAAATCCTTCAATCCAACCTTCTCTAAGCATTCTAGTGTTACATCTAATTCCTCTCGGTCACAACAATCTGCTTCAAATGCAAATCAAAACACCTTTAATAAGTCAAAGAATCCTAAATTTGATTTTATTCAATTTTCATATTTGTAAAAAACATGGTCACATTGTTGCATGTTATTACCCTAGATATCAACAGTCCAAAAACAATGGTGCTTCATACCAGAATAACCAACAATCTCGTGGATCTAAACCATAAGAAAATCTGGCTCATACTCAAAATCAAACTATTGGTGATAGTCTTGACATAGTCACTGCAATCTTCAGAATGAGTGTGCACCTCAAGCCTTGCTTACTACTACTAGAATGTCATCTTCAAGTGTGCACTAGTGGTATATGGATACATGAGCTATTCACCACTTGACATCAATTGATGTAGCTCTTGATGATGCCAGTCCTTACTCAGGTAATGCAACTATATTAATGGCTTTAATGGGGGTAACTAAGGATGGAATTTACCAGTTTCCATCTCTTCGAGAATCATAGGTGATACCGACTATTTCTTATGATAAAGCAATTATTAGTAGTATATTCTTACATGATCAATTAGGACATCTTCATTATGATATAGTGAAATTTATTGCACATAGTATGAATAAGAGCTTGATAGGTTCATTTACCACAATTATTGATAACTCCCGTCAACTAGCCAAAGCTCATAGATTGCTCCCTTACAACATGTACATGTTAGATTTGTTTATCCTTTTTATATAATTCATGTATATATATGGGAACCTTCTCCTGTGAATTCAGCTCAGGGTATGAAATATTTTTATTATTTATGGATGATTGTACAAGGTTCAAGTGACTTTATGTTTTGAATAATAAGTCACAAACAGTTTCTATATTTTTACACTTTGAAAAACTAATTGAAATATAGTTTAACAAGAAAATAAAAATGCTTCAAAGTAATGGTAGTATTGATTTAAAGAGCCTTAAAACTCAATTGTTTCAATCTAAAATTTTAAGAAGATTATCTATACACTTATATAAAATGGTATGGTCGAGCGGAGGGATAGAAAAATTATAAAGGCTAGTTTGGCTATGATCATGAGATATGGTGTGCCTGTGTCATATTGGGATTATGCATTTAAAAGTAACATTTATCTTATTAATGGACTTCCCTTTAAAAACCTTAATTATATAAGTTAATTTCAATTGTTTTTTAACACTAAATTAGATTATGTACATCTTAAAATTTTTGGTTATTTGCGTTACCCATTCCTAAGACCCTATAATCATAATAAGCTTGAGCCTCGTTCCTTGCCTTATGTGTTTCTCGATTATGCTTCTCAGTTTAAAAGCTTATGATGTTTAGAGCCTATTTCTATGAGGATTTATATATCTATTCATGTTTGTTTCAATTAGCAGATACTTTCTTTTACTAAAACTTCAAAGGTGCCTAAGCCACATTCACACCCTTCTTCAAATATGTCTATAATATGGTCCGTGTCCTTTACCTTTCCTTAGTATAGATAACATTGATCTAGTATTTCAAAACCTATCTCTCAACCAATACATGTTTTATTCCTATCACTGCATTTCTATAAATACTAATAAGAGCATACCTTTCATTAATTCTATTAATGCAGGCTCTCTTATAACTTTTGACATTGTAACCTATATTAGCTCTTTTGCTAGTGTATAAGACTTACCTCTTCCTAACTTACCCTTAACCCCTATCATTCACCATTCCTCCTCTATTACCTTGAATTCTATATATTCCATACATCATTCATCATTACTAGTATGATTGTCTCTACCTAATACATCTATTCAATTTGGTTCATTTCTTTTTAATCAGATTTTTGATTCTTTTAACATTTCTTTAACTATTGATTTACTCATCCCTTCCTTTATTAGAGTCCATCATCCACCTAGTATGGATAATACACACACCATGGTGACTAGAGCCAAGAATGGAGTCTTCAAACTAAAAGAACTTTTGTCTATTGTTAGCCTTCTTGAACCAACTTTTGTCTTTGAAGATTTAAGCATACCATAATGGAAAATTTCTATGTAAAGTGATTTTGATTTTTTTTCTTACAATAGAACATGGAAGTTTGTTCCTAAGCCTTAAGATGGCATGGTAATTGGTCAAAAATAGGTGTATTGTCCCAAACTTAAGCCAAACATGTCTTTAGACAAATATAAGTGAAGAGTTGTTGCTAAGGTTTTTCAACAGACAGAGGGCATCAATTATATTAAGATTTTTTTGCCTGTTATGGAACCTAAAACAATCAGGATTATTATGAGTCTTGCACTTCCACAAGATTCGATTGTGAAAAAACTCGATATGAACACGACTTTCTTAAATGGGAATATTGAAGAGGAAGTATATATGTTAATACCTCAAGGTTTTGAAAACTCATAATTTCCTAATTATGTTTGCAAGTTGAAGAAAGTCATTTATAGCTTGAAACAGACACCAAGAACTTGATTGTAAAGCTCAATGAGTGTCTAATTGATTGGGGGATTTAAAATGCTTGATGATGATTTATAATCATGGTAGAGTGTTTTTGGTTATTCTCATCTATATAGATAATATTTTGATCACAAGAACAAATAATGAATTTATTTAAGATCCTATTATCATAATAAATGAAGCTTTCTCTTTAAAAGACTTAGGAGAATTGAGTTTATTTCTAAGTGTAGAAGCTGTAAAAACTCATGAAGAACGTCACCTAAGTCAGTCCAAGTACATAGGTGATCTTATTGATAGAGTTAATCTGACTGAAACAAATTTAACACCAACACCTACGATTTTTGTCCAAAATTGATGGTATTTCGTTGAAAAATCCCACTCAGTATGGAACTATGATAAGTACACTTTAATAATATTACACTCTTACATGACTTGAAATAAATTTGTTTCTCAATAAACTATGACAGTTCTTACAACATCCCACTGATACACATTAGTTAACAACAAAGAGATTGTTAAGGTATCTAAAAGATACCACTGATTATGGCTTGATGTTGAGCAAGAGTATAAATTTTACTATCATTGCCTACACTAATGCAAATACTATTGCAGAGATCATTTGTGTGCAAAAGGTGCTAATAGAATTAAGGATTCAAATATTGCAATCATATGTTGTTATTTAATCAAAAGTCTTGTGTATCATGTTTGAGCGAAGTATATATAAATTGATTTTTACTTTATTTGTGAAAAGGTTGTTACTAGACAAATGACTCTTGAATATATTCCTATGTAGAAGCAAATAACAAATATTATGAAAAAGATATTAGTTAAAACAAGATTAAGAGAATTAAGGACAAAACTAAGATGTTAATAGATATAGTGCAAGTATCGTTAACATGTATGCTCTTTGAGTGTTTATTAACGTGTAATAGAGTTCATGTTACTTTAAATAGAAAGATTATAAGAATTAATAAAAAAAATTTATTTATTATTTTACATAAATGTATTGAATTACATATAGGGAATTTATTTTCTTAAAATTTTCAAGAAAAAGAAGGGAGGATTGCCGAAGTTAAATGGATCATACGTACGATAGTTTTTCGTGGCTACATTACTATTCAGAAAAAGAAGGAGGATTGCCGAAGTTAAAGTTGAGGTCGAAATCAGACACGTATCCAAATGGGAAATCAGTTATTATCTCAGAATCAGAATTATTAATCTGCAGATTTTGATTCATCTCCAACCGACTTGTGCTCACATGATCTTGAGACACATTGAAATAGTTGTTTGCTGGGGAGACAATATTGTTATTGATCATACAACCCAAAAGCCCTTCATTCAGATAAGTCTTATTGTTTAACGACGTCGTTGAATCAAAGTTGAAGGAAGAATTAAACGACTCAAGTAGTTGTGAATTTATAACAAGTTGAGGGTCCTGATTATAATTAAAATCTGTTGAAGGAATCATAGTATTGGAATTAGAGGAAGCTTGGGAACAAGTGTGGATTCCTCTGTACATTACTTGGAAAATGGTTGGATCTTCATCTGATCTTTGAACCTGCTTTGTTGCCAAACACCCCTCACCATTTCTCTCAGTACATTTGTAATATCCCCTGCAATAAATAATTAGATACATTTATATTCATGTCCTCATGTCGCGTTATTAACAGAAAAAATCAATAGCAACAAGTAATTACAGTTGAGAAATAATTAAAACCTGGGAAATTTAGAACCAAGGATGTGTTTGTGGTCAAATTTCCTCCAGTTAAAGCCATCATCAAGAGAATCTTCGAGTCCAAACCCTGGGATTACTCTCACTTGTTTGGTACATCTTGGTAGCGTGTTGATCAATGAAAGTGCCTTTTCGTACAAAGCTAAGATGTTTTGGATCAAAAATGTTAAAAAAGGGGTTTGAAGAGATGATGATGATGAAGAAGAAGAAGAAGAAGAAGAAGAAGAAGAAGAAGATGATGATGGCATATTGTTAAGATGAAGTTGAAGCTGTCGAGCTACTTCTCTCCCTTTTATTAGTTCATCAATCAGATTATTCATTTTGCTTGTACCTCCAAAGATAAAAAATACGAGTTTCTGATCAATTAATAATTATGATCAGGTGCTAAGAAAATTGGAGGGAGATCGATCAGTATATGGTGGTATTTATAGAATCTGACCATAAAATGTGAAGTCAAAAACAAATGTTAGATTTTGGAACTATGAGTCATTAATTAATTGACTTGGTCATGCAAATGAAAGATTAAGGATTCAAAAACCAACTGGACTGACACGAAAGTTCCAAGTTTCCATCCAAAAATATTTCATCATGCACTATCATTATTTATAAACGTTTATACAATATATATCTATTATGTATTTTGACTTTGTTTTCAACTAAATATCTTCAATCTTATCAAAACTGGAGAAAAGTAAAATAATAACAACAATAATAATACGTTTTTTTCTCTATTAACACTAAATTGTCCACTCTTTTTTTAAAATTTTTATCATGCCATAATACTTTATAACTATTTATTTAAAATGAGAGTGATAGTCTAAGTCCTCTTAATTATATTAAAACTATAATTTAGTTTATTCATTATTTTTTAGTAATAATTTAATATTTTTATTTTGAAAGAGTGATCTTGAAAACAAATAACTAATTTTTTAATATTTTTTTCTTATTTTTTAATTATTATTAAAATATTATTTTTATAGATTATATGTAACATTATATAACAATGACTACAAATTTAAAATAAAATAAAATAATTTTAAAATTTAATCATTTATTTTACTATTTTAAAACAAAATAATTAAAATATTATAATAGTAACAAAGTGATTAAAATATTCTTAATAACATAACCAAACAATCTTGGTATATTTGTTTTATTGTTAGGATAGATTTTTAAAATTTATATATTTTTTAAACCTCTTAAAATAATTTTTAATATTTTACTATTTTTATGTAACGAAAATATCAAATTTTATTTATTTTTTAAATTCATCTTAAATTATGTATACTTTTTTTCTTTCACCAAAGGCGCGTGTGAATGTTAAATGAAGAAAAAACAAAATTGTAATCATGATCGATACTAAACGAAGAAAAAATAAAATCATAATCAATGCAATCACGTCTTTCAATGGTCTTAATTCCCATGGCATATATGTAAATTGTGAAATTATTTATTATTTTTAAAACATGTGATAAATGTTATTTTAAGTTAATAAATTTTAAAATGAGTACAAATTATTTTTTGAAAAAAGAAATATTTGAATAGAATTGAAAATATATTTTAATAACAATAAACTGGATGGTCCAGCTCGTGATGACCTCACTGAACTCGTCATATGGAAGCTCTTCAACGTTGACAATTGTGCTTTGATCCCCACCGTCTAATATCCTACGGATTTTCTGGTCATCCTTGTACAGAAGTCTATCCTATGTTATATAATTTAGGATGAATGACGTAATAAATCCATGTTATATTAAAAACATAGCTTAACCCTTTATTATTTTCTACCCAGTTTATTAATTTAAGGGAACTATTTTATTTTTTATTTTTTAATTATTATTAAAATATAATTTTTATAAGTTTTTTTAACTACAATCAATAATAACTATAAAATTAAAACAAATAAATTTGATAATTTAATGATTTATTATTATGTAAATTAAATTATTATAAAAATAATAAAATGTTTGATTTTATAATTTAGTATCCAAAAATAAAAGAATTTTTTTCATTATAAATCATTTTATTTATATAATTTCAACATTTTGATTATTTACCTTTCATCAAGAATATACACTGTCATTCATTAAAATTATATAATTTTAATTAAAGTATAAGAATGAATATTTTAATTATAAATAATAGAAATTATTATTATTTGTAAAAATTTAATGATTTTTAAAATCATAATTAATAAGAATTAAGTCAAAGATGATTATTACAACTAAAAATTATTAATATTATTTTAATATACTTTAAATAATATAACACACATACTTTAAATAGTTAAATGAAAATATTATGTGTGAAATATGTGCTTAAAAATATGTAATAAATAATTAAAATATGAAAATTAATATTAATATTTTAAATAATATTATAGAATAAGAATTGTTTAACATATAATTTTTTAAATTAAATATATTTTTAAATAAATGCTAAAAAATAATAAACATGTTTAAACATAGAGAAACAACTACCTGTTTATAAACTATAGTTATTACTCGAATATATTTAAAATTAATACGAAATGATTATAAATATTAGCATAATCGTTCTCTTATTCGTTACAAATAAAGTTTGAATAAAGTAACATTTTAGTAACTTTTTTTAATATTAATTTTGTAGTAATAGATGGATCGTAACTCAATTCGACATGAAGTTATGTTGTCATCAAGGTTCAAACTGGCACAATGTCGTCTTGTGTTTAGTTCTAGTTAGTTATAGTTGTCAACTAAGATATGGCATGATCGATCAAATAGGTTATAAATTGTTAAATTATATAATTTAATTATTAAATTATTAAATAGTATGTTTTTCTAATTAAATTAATAAATATTTATTTTTTAATATTTTTAGCACTATTATGTTTATATTGTTAACTAAAATATTGGACAACATAGAAATATTATTCTCTCTTGTATTATATAACTCGTTCACGCTAATAAAACTTACCTGTGGCTAATGATAGCCATGGCCCTCGTAGCTTTAGATTAAAATTACATTACCACTTACTTGGCAAAGCATTTATGGAAGATACAATATAAAACTCATTACGTAGAAAATTGA
Organism: Hippophae gyantsensis; assembly: GCA_030763125.1. Taxonomy (NCBI): domain Eukaryota; kingdom Viridiplantae; phylum Streptophyta; class Magnoliopsida; order Rosales; family Elaeagnaceae; genus Hippophae; species Hippophae gyantsensis. Next base: position 1,889,430 of record CM061039.1, on the reverse strand, counting down.
TGTTTAACTTTACATTAGAACTTATTTTATGATGACATAACGTACTAATCAATTTATAAAATTTAAATCATTAAATAAAAAAAATAAAAAAGAAGGTGTAATAATAGACTAAAAAAAAATAAATGGACATATTTTTAATCATCTTTATTATCTTAATAATATTACAATTTTATTTTTGATATTATTTTTTATCTAAAAAATTTAATGTGTTATTTTAATGATATTCTTATTTTTAAAAAAATATTAATTTAATGTTATTTATAATTTAGTTGAAATTTTTTTACATATATTTATATATATATGTGTGATATTTAAAAGATATTTTTTGATAATAAATTAATTAAACACTTCTTAATTAATATTTTGAAATAATCAATTAATTATTTAAAAATATTTTTTAAATATCGTACGTGTATTATTATATATGTGAAAAAAATTCGATTAAATAAGTATTAAATTAGTTCAATTTTTAAATAAATATATCACTAAGGTATAATTTAAAAATTTAGGTAAAAATATATCAAAAATAAAATTGTAATATTATTAAGATAATAAACCTATATAATCCTCAAATTTGAAGGAAAATGTTCTTTTTTTTTTTGTGTAGGGACATAGTTAAATAAAGTACATTAATTAATTTTTCTATATTTTTTTAATTTAAAACATTAAATATTTTTAACCAATCTTATAAAATAAGAAATATTGTATAATTAAACTAATTATTTATTTAACGAATTAAATTGACTAACGTTGTTTAATCAACTCAAACCATTTGAAGAAAAACCTCTACAATAGTAGCCGCGTAGCGAGAGGTGATGGTTTTATAAATAAAAAAAATTAGTCGACAGAGTAAATTTAGCCTTAGTGGTTTATTTAGTGGTGGTTTATAATTTCCTATTTAAATTATATTTTGATAAAAAAAACATTCAGTAGTTGGAAACTATAATTAAAAATTGAAACAACTAATTTAGGAATACTGTTGATTATTTATTTTAAATTTATACCTTCCATTCAAATGCAACGTATATACATCGCACTACCCGACATGGATTTTTATTTGTGTAAGAGTTATATCTTTATACATATTATATAGATTTTTTTTTGAAAGATCTTTGTATACAAGATATTTACGATGTGTTTATTTTCAATATGTAAATAATAATGATTATATTTTATAATTACTTCAAAATTTTAGATTTTCATACATATTTTATATTAAAATTGTATAAAATCATTATATTTTCGTGTATCAAATTTATAAATATTAAAAAATTATAAATTTTATATATTTAAATTTATAGATTTAGATTTAATATATTCATTAATTTGTATTATATATTGATACTTAAATAACATAACTTAATTTTAATAATATGATAAATAAGTTTGTATCAAATTGGGTGTGTTTACAACTCGAGCTATAAGATGAGTTAACCTAAAAGGACCAGTTTGTACCCGCACCCACAACAATGCTTGTAAGATGAGCCTGTATGCACACAGTAGTTTTGATATTGAAAGGTCAACCTCTAGCCCGAGCCATTAGTGGTTCATATTGAGCTTAAAATGTGTTGTTTTTATTGATTGTATATTTTTGACACCCTATGAAGTATACCTCCTACGTAATCGACATGTATATGTGTAATGTCTTATATATATATATATAACAAACCTCATAGGAAATCCACACATTTATGGGAAAAACTCTCACTTTTAAAGGACCATTCCCTCAACTTTTGTAGTAAGGTTGTCATTAACACCTTTACCTCTCCTCTAGTCCCTCACATAAGGTATAGGTATTTGTTTTCTCGAGGCAACGAGTGTGGAAGTGTGCTGACCTAGGAATGCTAGTATGGTCCAACAACGTTCAAAAGGGTAGGCGCGAGCATAGGCTTATCGTTGGTCACTTTTTTCTTCTTTTTGTACAGTTTGGGAGTGGTATCCTGCCTAAAGGATTTACTCATCTTCTTTCCTTTGGAGGAGCTCATTCATTAGAAAGGAATTGCCCCTTTTTGATAACTTATCCCTTGTTAACAACCCTAATTTAAAACTACACAAATAGGTCATCATCATTAAATTCCATGATATCTACAAAGACAAAAAGAAATAGGGATGTTAGATTTCAAAGGATCAGGCTAAATAAATTTCAATTTATTTGTGGAAGGCCTAGGGCTAGATTAGCATCATTAGAGAGCACTTCAAATCTCCCCTTAAAGTATATGGGAGAGGTCCTAGTCTTTAAGGGTGCTTAAGGTTTACAAATGATGGTGTGGGGAAACTCCACTGAGCCTCATCTCATCAACTCACATGAAACCAAACAGGTGGTGTTCAACGGTTGCTTTCACTGTGTCTTCTCGAGCAAATAGTTCTAGATATCATCCAATCTTTGTTTGGCCTCGAGGCTCAAGGTCATGATAAGGGAACCCGTGTTCCTTATCACAAGTTTGGTGTCAACCCAAGTACTCATTATCAGGCTCGTGTCATTATTTGACATTTTCCATCGACCAGACAAGTAAAAGAAGTATTCCTTACAATTCTTCTCATTTTTAGGAAGGATCACATTTATGTCTCGAACTTGTTTGATTGATTTGTAGATCCTTCTTATATCTATGAGGTTCTGCTTTAATACATATGCCTCATTGAACTAGGGCATTTTCAATTTGATCATGAGCTCTATATATATCAGAGTGAGATAGAGTAGGTACCTTCATCCATTAGGCATCAATTGGCCTAGTGTGAGCTGAGTTTTAGCTAGGAATTTCCTTATGAATGGGTATAGTGGGAACCTAACCCTAGCAACAAGGGCTTTTTGTAAAAGGTTGTTCACCTAGTTGGAGGTGAATTGTTATCAAGAACACCCAACCTGGGGATCATTATCTGAACCAAGGAGGGAATATCATACATCTTCCTCAACTGCTCCTCGTCTTAAGGAGGCAATCCACTGGATTTGACCTTGGTTGTCTAATCTTTGGTACAACTTATGGGTTCATCGGTGCCTTTCTTCTTGGATCTTTTCTTCCATGACCTTGAGACAGGTATATGGGTATAAGGCACGTTCAACCTAATAATAGGTGTGGTATGTGGTCGAGACGTAGATGTAGAAGGAGAAGGCTCAGACATCTCCTCTTCACTCAAGGTGTTCGTCTCATTAGTATATTTTAGTGCATCACTTTTTTCCTGACTCGAGAAGTTAGGGTACTGAGGACTCTCCCAAGAAAAGCTTGAGGAGCAAGAGGGCAGGGCTACATGACTAGTAGCTTGCGATGATAACTCTCTTTGCATGGTCTTTACAAAATATTACAAAACATAAAAATGTAAGATACGAGGAAATAAAGGTTACCTAAGGACGACTATTCAAAGTAAAAGAGAAGATTTAGAGACCGACCTAAAAAGAAATTAGAAAAGTGTTAGACTCAAAGTGGTATCCTGACAAGCCCGAGCAAAAGTAAAATATGTACCATACATATTTTTTTACCACCTAGCAGAGAACTTTTATGGCGTGAATTGAAATGATAGAGAAATTTTGTTTCAATTTTTGTTCGATATCTAGTAAACGATGAAATGAAGAGGTACCATGGCTCCTTCTTATATAGAGATGCATGTCTTATTTCTCCTATTAAATGACAAACATTTATTAGGGTGAGTCGAGTGTTTCAAATATGTTGCACGATTGCTATTATTCCACTTTCATTAAAGAACCGAGTTGAAAAAGTATGAGAACTTAATATTGACACATGCTTGTTGACCCTAAGCCCGATCTAACTAATAGCACGAGCCATAAGACGAGTTAACAAAGGAAGACTAGTTTTTGCTTATGCTTACAACAATGCTCTTAGCCTGTATGTGTATAGTAGCTTGATATTGAAAGGCTGACCTCTAACCCAAGCCATTAGTGGTCTATCTCGAGTTAAAAATGTGCTATTTTTACTGATTGTATCATTTCTAACATGTTGTGACGTGTACCTTCTATGTAATCGACATATGTACTTATAATGTCTTATATATACATAAACCTTATAAAAGATCCATACATTTATGTGAAAAACTCTCATTTTTTATATATTCTTTCTCTATAAATGAGACCATCCTAACATATATTTATTAAAAAATGTATTTTTTTCTTGCGTTATAACTAATAAATATTGTTAATTAATTTCGTTATATTTATGTATAATTACATAACTATTTATATTATTAAATATTTTATAATATTTTTGTAACTTATTTGAACTTATTAATGAAATGTAACCTAATTTTTAAATTTTTTGTATATTATATATATCGACATTATGTGTTGTTAAAATGAAAAATTTATATGTACCTAATAAATATAGTACAAATTAGACAATTTTAGTAACAGGTTTTATAAATTTTGTATCAATTTTCAACAAAATCAATTCAAAATTTGCAATAGATTTTTAACAAAACCAACTTAAATTTGCATTAATTTTATTAAAAAATTGATCCAAAATTTGCGTTGGTTTTTCAACAAAATCAACACAAAATTTGTGTTACTTTTTTTACAACTAATACAAAATTTTGCAATCTCACCATTTGCATTGTTTTTTAAAATTAACGCAAGACGTTCTTTTTTAAGGGTTTAAAACCGACACATATACTTATTTTTAGTGCAATGAGTTATTTAATTAATATTTTTTAAAATATAATTTTAGATTATCTAAAATAATTTAGATAAATTTAAAGATTAAAAAAGTAATGGAAGTATGTATGTTTGAAAATAGTTTGTATATTACAAGGAAGAATTTTATAATCACTCTTATTTTATGTTCATCAAAACTAAAGTTTTATTACAAATAATGTGAATAAACAAATTAAATTAATGATCCATTTCTTTAAGTAGGATGTATTATTTATTATCAAATTTTTTCTTAAATGTAATATTTATTTTATATCTAAAGTTTGATAAGCTAATGATAAAGGTTAAATTTTTATCAAATTTTTTCTTAAATGTAATATTTATTATATATTTTTTAAATGTCACATATTTATTATATCTAAAGTTTTATTGTCTCATATTTAGACTCATAGATAATTTTATTTAAATTTGTTAAAATATTTAAATAATTATTTTAATTAAAAATTATGTTATTATATATGTTATTTTATTGAAGGTAAAGTTAACTTTATTTTTTATAATTTATTTTTATAAGTTTTTTTGAAGAAAAATATACTAAAAATAAACCTAACAAAACAATTTTTTTAAAAAAACAAAGATACTATAGAGCCACTAAGATCTTAAAATAAAAAAAATTTACACGAGAATTTTTTATAAATAATAACAAAAAAAAAATTTATATTTTCAAATGGCTGCTATTCGTTTTTTTTAATAACAAATGGCTGCTATTGAGCTACGTACATAGTAAACAGACCACCACACTCCGATAGGTCCCACAAATTAGGCATTCGGTGAAATTAATTATTGTATGGTAATAGTTCAGCTTAATAGCTGTGTGAGAGGTAGGAATCCGGTTAATTAATTATCGTACGGTAATAGTTCAGGTTAATAGCTATGTGAGAGGTGGGAATCCGGTTAAGGAAATAACGATAATTATTTTTTATTAATTTTAGATATATTTAATAATAAGTATTAATTGTAAATAAATATTAATATTTTTATAATTTCATCACCTTTTTATTTTTAATATTTATTTAACTTAAAAAATTAAGTTTTAATATAATTTTTATATTTTAATTAAAATATAAATATATAAATAAAATTTAATTTAATTATTAAAAGTATTATATATGTTATTGTTAAAAATATATTTTTTATTTAATTATATGTATATAAAAAATAATATAAATATATATTTAATTTTGATATTGTAATAATTATTATTATCTTATTTTTATAAATTATAGTTATTTTTAATAAAATATCATTAAATTTTTATAAATAATTTTAATTATCATTTGTTAAAATAATTATTTTTAATGAGTAAGTATGCAGTAAAATTTAAAATATATTTTTTATATATTTAAATTATTATTAGTTAAAAACTAATAATTTAATATCGAATGAAATTATTAACATTATTTTAATACAAATATAACTTTATATAGCAACTTTAACGCCAAAATTAATTAAATAGATTAAATTTTTCTGGCACTCGTATACTTCCTACTGATGTGGCATAAAGATATCCACATATTCTCACAAAAATATATTCTTGTCCACATAGAATGCGCCACGACAGAGCTTCACAAAGATCATTCTCGGCTTCAATACTAGCCACGTCACGAGACCTGACTCAGCTCATCTTACTCCATTCTACGTGCTGATCTTTCCTACCGTCGATATCGCAAACTAATATTTCTAACCGTTGGATATCCCACCATATTATTTGTGGACGAAGTAATTCTTGGATTCGCGATTACTGCATTTACAGTCCCCGAAAGAACATTTTGGCCTGAGATTCCCAAAGTATCAAGTATCAACAGCTTTGGAAGACCGATCCGAGTCGCTGAGTCGTATCCGATTCTTTTCAAGCCATTTCAGAAGGTATGCACGTTTTCTTTGGTCTCTTAGCTATACAATGCTCTCGTTTTCTGTGTTGTTTGTTTCCTTAGAAAACTTTCTGATATGCTCCCAAAAAGAGCTATGTTGATTAATTGTTACTTAAACATTGCCTATTTCGGGAGATCTTCGAAGTTTCGATGAGTTTTCATTTATCGATTTTTATATTTGGATGATCTGGCTAGGTTTATGATTCTCATAAATCACCCATTAATTAGTGGGCTAGACTGTTACGACGATATAATTTATTAAAATTTGGAATTATAATCCATCAATGGATTGTTGTAAGGAAGATGTGAATTCGGAATACCCTTTTCTCAACAAGCATTTCAAAGCTACTTGTTTAGATTTATTAACTGCTAACCCGATTTATATATAATTGGTTCTTACTTTGGTTCCTTGAGGTGCCGTAATATATAGCCAAATATATTGGTCTATATATATAAGAAGACTAAGGACCGATGGACTTATTTTCCAGATTACATAATTGAAAAAAGGGGAGGTCTTATTTAAGCTTTAAAAAAAGCTTCTGTGTAAATTGTTTTTTGTTAATTTTCTTAGGAGTAGATAAAAATGTAAATTCACTTGTGGTTTCAGGATTTGGGCAGTGGTAAAGCACTTGCTATTAACTTAACTATTTCCCTAAGGCTACTTGGCATGGGAGTCGTGACAGTCTCTAGCTCAGCTTCTCGAACTCCTCTTGGATTAAGCTCAAAATTATCAACCTATCGATCTTCATCAAAGAAACCATTTATTGTAGCTTTTAAAGCAGATGAATCACATAAAACGGCGCTGATTGCACCTCAGGACAAAACCCTTTTGCCTGTAGAAGCACGCAAAAAACATCATAATGGATTGAAAAAGGCAGAAAAACCTTCTAAGAGAGCAAAAGCTGCTTTTACAGATGAAGCTTCTACTTGTACCTTGGATGTGGATTACAGTGAAGCCGCCGCCAAACTTGAGAGTTTATATCAACTTAGTCCTGTGGGTGACACTTCTAATGTAGAAGATGTTGATGCCCCAAGGAGTAGAGGTTGCCGGAGGAGAAGGAAGGTTTGTGAAGGTGATGATACTTCAAAAAAGAGAACTAGTGTCACTCTGGTTAGGAGCCCAATTAAGAAGCCTAAAAGGTTGAATCTTGAAAAGAGGATTGAATTAAAGAAGGACAAGGAGGATAAAAATGTGGAGAAAGTGGTTGCTACAACTAGAAAGAGTAATTATAGAAAGAACGAAGATGAGAAGATTGATGAGCTTGTAAGGGAGTATTCAGCTTCAACTGATCTTGTCAGTCTGGATTGGAAAAAAATGAAGATACCTCCTGTTCTTCCTTCTTCAGAGCATGCATGGTTGTTCAAGTTGATGCAACCCTTGAAGGTGAGCATTTGTGTACATATGGTCTCTAGTAAAGATAGTGATGTATGAAATCATTTTTTTTTGGTGAAATCTAGTCCTTTTTATGATTAATTATACTTTTTTTTTAGTTATACTAAACCATATTCTTTATTTAGGAACTCCTTCAAGTGGAGGAAAATTTGCGAAATGCTTTGGGAAGAGAACCAACGGAGGGTGAATTAGCCGAGGGGACAAATATGAATGTAGCTCAAGTGAGAAGACATCTGGAGGTTGGTCAAGCTGCGAGAAACAAGCTCATTAAAGTAAGCTTACATTGAGTTAAACTCCGTTTATGTATAGCATATTACAACTATGTCATCAAGGGTCAAGATTGTTTATTGTTGCTTATTTATGGAATTTGTAATGATGTGCGACATCAAGTAGCAAATAAATTAGAGAAATTAACAAGGGGTGGCTCTATCTGTTGCAGCATAATCTCCGACTTATATTGTTTGTAATCAACAAATACTTTCAAGACTTTGCCAGTGGTCCAAAATTTCAAGACCTCTGTCAGGCAGGAGTAAAGGGACTTATTACAGCAATCGATCGCTTTGAACCAAAGAGGAGATTTCGCCTTTCAACTTATGGTCTTTTCTGGATTAGGCACGCCATCATACGTTCAATGACAGTTTCAAGCTTTACCCGTGTCTCATTTGGCCTTGAATCGGTAAGCTAGGTTGCTATGTTCTTCATTTTTAGGACCATTATAATATTTGTTGAGCCCTTAAGCAAGGAATGTTTCAGTTAATTATATAGCATATAGGAATAATATTCTGTCTTTTACTAATTTAGGTTAGAGTGGAAATCCAAAAGGCCAAGCTAGAATTGTTGTTTGAATTGAAAAGGCTACCTACAGTGGAAGAGATAATTGAAAAGGCTGGGATCTCCCCGGAGAGATACCATGAAGTCATGAAGGCTTCCAGACCTGTTTTTTCTCTTCATTCAAGGCATGCAGTTACACAAGAAGAATTTATCAATGGAATTACTGATTTTGATGGTGTTGGAGGTGACAACCGGCAGCAACCTGCTATTCTCAGGCTTGCCCTCGACGATGTGGTAATTATCTTTCCTGAATATAATACTTGAATTCTTCAGTTCTCTGTTTTAGTTAAGTTAGTTTTGATCAGACTCTTATCCTAATATGAAAATAAAGAAAGTGCTTCTTAATCAAAAGGATTCTTTTCGTAAGTGCTTTCAGGCTTGGAAATATTTTTTGTGTGAATTGACTCTCTTCTAAAGTTACTTTTCACCCAACGCCCTTTTGACAGAAAAACACACATTTGTTAGTGTCATATTGGAAGTTTGGAACCTTGGTGTATCTCAATCATTAGAGGTCTTCCTGATTCGCACTTGTTAAATTTTTGTCAAATCTTTTGAAATATGTTAAAAATAGAAAGGGGAAGAGAGAGAGGGGGTGGGGGGGTGGGTTGAATATGCAACTTATATTTGTCTTCATAGAATAAATGAAGAAACTCATCCTGTACTTGAAAATTGTATACCAGCTTGATTCCCTGAAGCCCAAGGAGAGCTTGGTGATAAGGCAGAGATATGGACTTGATGGTAAAGGTGATAGAACATTGGGAGAGATTGCTGGGAACTTAAACATTTCAAGAGAAATGGTTCGGAAACACGAAGTTAAGGCTCTAATGAAGCTCAAACATCCAGCTCGAATGGATTATCTTCGCCGATATGTCGTGTAATATGTATGTATTACCCAGTTAAAAACATTATGGTTTTTCCAATGTACCTTCTTCCATCTGGGTGATTCTTAATATTCGTCCGACTACTGTATAGTTATGTATTATAGTCATTTTAACTTTGCAACTACAGAACATAAATGGGAGGGGGGAAAATATACCGAAATTAAGTCATGAAGAAATTACCATGTAATTCCTGTGAATTTTAGGCCTTGGGATGGGAGTGCCCAAACCCTAAACCCATATATTCATGATTGTAATATACTTGCAGAATATCTCAATGTTCTATACAATATATAAAATGAATACGAACCCAGATATTATGAGAAGTTCTTTTGAATTCGTCCAACTCTGATGTATATGTGCTCTGTTCAAAACCATTTTTTTAAATTATTGCACTCTTAAGTTGGAAGTTGAAAAAAAAATGAAACAAGAAAATAACAAAATAGGTTAAAAATATAAAATGATGTATATTTGAGAAGATGTTACGTTAAAGTAGGCAACCTACAACTTTTAACATTAGTATTAGAGCATCTATTGAATTTCTATAATGATTTTTAAAATTATTTATAATTCTAAGTTTGATTAACTTTATAGAAAGTTTAAGTGATAAGTTTTTTTTTTTTTGTAAAAACAAAGTAGTTAACGCTTGAAGAGAGTCTTAGAAAACATAAATGAATCTAACAATTCATTTCTTAGAAGCTTGAATTTTTTGAAAAATTGATGTATAATATTTTTATATAGAATTAGAACTTTAGGTTCTATATTCAAGATTTATTAACTCTCATTGTTGAATTATAAGTGTTTGATATGTATGACGTATAGAATAACATATGTAGATGAGTGATAAATGTATAAAATAAATTTTGATTATTGTTTTACTTGTTTAAGTTTTTAAAAAACTTGATTTTCGAACTTCTAACATGTTAGGGATAAAAGTTTCACATTAATATAAAAATAATATTATGATAACGTTTATAAAAATTATAAGTTTTTATACTCATTAGGTTAACATTTGAAATTGAGCATCATGTAGTTATGTTATAAATATTTACACAATTGAATATTTTTAAGAGAAATATATCATAAGAATCCTTTAAATTATATCATTTATATCATTTAATCACTTAGATTAAAAAAAATATCATTTAGTCAACATGCTTTGTAAAAAAGACTACAAATTATATTATTTTAATAATTTTGATTAAAATATTATTATTTTTCTATATAGTAATTAAGCGTGAAAATACATGTATTTAATAATGATAAATTTATAATTAATATAAAAAATTCATAAAATATATATTTAGATAACTTTTTATTATTATTGTTTATTTTGTTTAAACTATTTCATTTTAAATTTCACTTATATTCTTTTTAAAGACTTGTATTTTAATTATGTTTTAAATACTTGATAGAAAATAATGATATTTTAAATAAAAATAATATAATTTGTCCTTAATTGATATTTTTTATAAAATTAAAAGACTAAATAACACAATTTTTAATCTAAGAAATTAAATAACACAATTAATCTATTTTAAGAGACTTTTGTGACACCTCATTCTATTTTCATTTATTTGTTTAGAAAATTATTTTAAACATTTTAACTACCTATTGTATATCTTTTTAACTTAGTTATCAAAATAAATATTATATGCATTTAAATTATACGTACTAAAAACATTAGCTTAAAAATAAGTAATAGATTGTTTAGTATTTTTAAAGTTTTATTAAAATTCTTATAACTTTTTTAGTATATAATTTCCATAAATTTTTTTTTAAAATTTCATCAATAACAAAAATATGTTTAACAATTTTCATAAAATTTAAATATAAATTGAAATTTTGAAACTCGACGTTGGTTCTTATACCTTAAAAAAAATGTGTTTCACAATATCATGAGATTTACCCGTATATATTGTTGTCGTATTTAAGATTATGTAAGTCTAATTGTTATACAAAAAGAAGAAGAAGAAGAGGAGCAAAAAAGTGGAAAACCTGGTAAATAAATATTAAAAATAATGTTATATTATTTTCATCTTTATATATACATATAACAAATCATGTTATATTATAAATAAATATTATTATATTTTTAAAATTTAAATTTAATGAATAATTATTAAAAATCAAGTTAAAAAATTAAATTTTCTGAAAAATGAATAAAAAAATTTATTTAATCACATATTAACCTATAAAAATATATTCTGAAAACTTTAAATTTTACTTGTTATATAAACCACAGATATTTACAGCTCTAAAAGACCTATATATAATGAAAATATTCGTCGAACTTGTATAAAAATGTGACCAAACTATTCAAACAAGTTGATGTAGAATCTAAAACTCTAACTTATCAAATTGAACCTTTGTTTTTGTTTATGAATTTATAAATCAATTGAATTAATTATGTCCGTCCAATTTAAAGACATTAAAATAATAATAATAAGTTCCTCTTATTTTTGAAAAGTACCATTTTAAAAATATTTTATCAGAAACGTCTTACCCCAAACATGTTAATTAATATTTTTTAGCAACAATGTAGCCACTTGCAGAGACTTTCTAGAAAGAATGTAAAAAGGAAGAAAAGAAAAAAAAAAAGATACGAATCCTATAACTCTTACTATATATAACATAAAAGTAATTCAATTTTGAAAAATTTAAAAAAATTAACATTTTTAAAAGTTATATAGTAACAAAAATATTATATAATAATATTTAATTAAATAACGTTTAATATTAAAAAAATTTAAATAATGTATAATATAAATTAATATATTATAGCAAAATTATATGAATTTATTATAAAAAAAATATTATTTTTCTTATCTTCTTTAAAAATAAAAATAAAATGATTCTTACCGATTTGAGATTAATAGCATTTCTCTCCCGAGAAGAGACATTAATGAAACTCTTAAATCCTTGGTTGGGCTCTTGACTTCCTTGAATTAAAGAAAATGAAAGAGTGTAAAGATACATTAAAACTCCCCTCCCCCTAACCAAAAGGTTAATTAATATATTTTATATAAATTGTTAACAAGCAAGTAAATTTATTATGATTTTTTAAATTTATAAAAGTAATATTTATGAATAAAATACTTTCACTATCAAATCACATAAACCAAAATCTTATGAGCTTTTATGTGTCATATATAAGGTTACGTACGTTTCATTGTCAAAAGTTAAACAATATAGTACGGTTTATTTCTTATGTCTTAATAATTACCTAAGTGAGCTAAAAGTTGGATAACGACTTGCAATATTAACTTTTTAATTTTTATATCAAAAGATAATTTTTTTTCCCGAACGTTCTGATTTAAAACGAAAATAGATGTATAAATTAAATGATATATTTAATTTATTTATAATATAATTTATTAATTTTATGAAATTATTTTATCTTATCTTATTTTTTATTAATAAAGTTAGGATGTTAATAAAATATTATATATTAAGACATTGTATAATTTATAATTTATGATTAAATATTTATTTTTATGATTTATGATTTTTTTATAAAAATAATTACTGATATATTTTTTAATAATTTTTTACTTAATGATTTTAAAGAAAAATAAAAAAATCACTTACAAGTTATTTAGTAATATTTTTTTTCAAAACTTAAAAATAAAGAATTTTTTTGTTATTATTTACAATTTTTATATTTTTAATCATTTTTCAAATACTTATAAATACAAAAATTGTAAGACTTGATTTATTTTTTAACAAAATATTTGGAAAAAATAAAAAAAATCTAAATTCTAATTAAAAAAAATTATTTTTAAACATTTATGAATCACTGCATATTTTAGTAGTAATTTCTTAAAAATCTGAAAATAAAAATAAAAAATCATTATGAAACATACATGATTGAGAAATAACTAAAAAAAATCAAAAATTCATAATTAAAATCGTTATGAAATAAACCCTAAAATATTCATTTTTTTTCAAATGATATAAGTAAAAGTACATAAATTTTAAAAATATTATTTTTATTATTTTTTAAAGTTTATTTAAAATAAATAAGATATATTTTAATTATTACTATTTTATTGATATATCTCGTTACATAGGAAAAAAAAGAGATAGATTATGTCCCAATCTACAAGCGTGACTTGTAATATTAATTAAACAACTCTTAGATGGTTGCCCGCTCAAATCCCCCAATTTTAATAACAATGAAAGCCACGTTACACACGTACATGATCTCATGATTGGTGAAACTATGCTTATCATTTAGTTTAATAATTGCAGACTAACTTTATTTTCAAAACAATAATTATTATAAAATTTTAATTTTTTAAAAATAAATATTTATTAATTAGAGTAAAGTTCTGATAATACTATTTATTATTTTAAAAATATCAATTCCTTAAATTAATTAAATTATTTGTTATATATATATATATATATGTTTGATATATAATCCAAAAAAACACAGCACTTAGCATCAATATAACATAAATTTTCATGTAAACTTTGTAAATTTCCTGACAAGGCTAGAGAAAATTGTTATTAATGGAAATCTAGTGATCAGTAGTGACATATCTGCCAATCAAATTATAGAAAGCATCCATTGAAAAAAGAGAAAGAATGGTAAATCTAAATTTTCAATTTTTTTCTTTATTTTTGTTGCTTTAATCGGAAAATAGATCGAATAATAATAATATTAATAAAAAAGAGAATTAATTTGTCCAAAATTAAAGCTCAATATATATCTCTATGTATATATAAAAAAGTTTAATTAATTTCTTTTGGAGGCAGTTATTTGAGTCCACAAGTTCCTATATTCATGTATAGGTAGACAACACATTATACTTATTCTCTATAATTTATATCTTAATTAAATATACTATTTGATATATATATATATATATATATATATATATATATATATATATATATATATTCTCCTATATAAACTCAATCTATGAAAGAAGCTTTAAACAGTCCGCTCAGTACACTAACCTAGCTAGGGACCAATTAATATTGTTCTTACAGTGAAAATTCAAGATTATCTTTCTCGTTACAACAACAAAAATGGAAGAAAAAATGCGCTTAGTAGTCGGCATCATCGGTAAAACTTCTTGTAATTATATCATTTTTTCATTATCACATCCGATCATTTTTAAATTGATCTTTACACACTCACGTAACGTTACATACATATACATACATACATACATATATATATATATATTTTTTTTTATTTACTTATTTTTTTTTTCAGGGAATGCCGCTTCTTTGTTACTTTTTGCTGCTCCCATGTAAGTTTATATGTGATCAGTGATCGTGTTTAACATTTGATATGTTGATTCAATATTTAAAAATAATAATTAATTAATTATTTTTTCATTAATTAATTTCAGATTGACATTTATAAGGGTAGTGAAGAAAAGAAACACAGAGGAATTTTCATGTGTTCCTTACCTTATTTCATTATTTAGCTGCTTCATTTACACGTGGTATGGCTTACCTATTGTAAGCTATGGATGGGAAAATTTCACATTGGTTACCATCAATGGCATTGGAATTTTATTGGAGTTATCCTTCATTCTCATGTATTTATGGTTTTCTACTAACAAAGGAAAGGCAAGTCATCATATATACACACACACAAATTAGTATTTTTTTTCTATTTAATTAATTATTAATTTCTTAAATTAATGCATAATTTAACATTTTTAATTTACTCCAATTAAATTATGTAGATGAAGGCTATCGCAATTTTGATACCTATAATTGTGGTATTCAGCTCTGCAGTAGCAATTTCAACTTTTGTTTTTCACGATCACCATCATCGTAAGTTATTTGTAGGAAGTGTAGGATTGGTAGGTGCGGTTGCAATGTACGGTTCTCCTCTAGTGGTCGTGGTAAGTACATTTTAACTATTCTTAAAAATTTAGGTATAATTCTGAACACAAAAAATAGTTTATGAGTTAGAAGTTTGTTCAAATTTATAAGTCGTATTGTTGTTTAACTCTTGATCGATGTAGGACTTAACATCTCTCCTCTACATTGACTAACGTGAGTTCAGATTTACGATATTTGAGCGTCAATGAGAAACGAAGAAGCCAAGAATTTAACTCTAATACCATCTTGAAAACTTAAGCCTAACTCTTAACTCAAAAATCAACTTATAAATTAAATGGTTATTTAGATTTATAATAACACTGTTGTCTAACTTTCAATCGATATAAAATTTAATAATTACATTTAATTAATTATAATATTGATTTACTCTGTAATCTAACTATTATACTTGTTTGTTGTTTTTATTCAGAAAAAAGTAGTAACAACAAAAAGTGTGGAATTCATGCCTTTTTACTTGTCATTTTTCTCGTTTCTCGCAAGTACTCTTTGGATGACTTATGGACTACTTAGTCATGATTTTTTTCTTTCGGTACGTGAATAAATTAAATTCAGTGTACGTTTATGGCCTGCTTTTGCTTTTTATTTTTATGTTTGCTAAAACCTAATCATGTGACATTAATTAAACGTGTCACGTTAGTGTGTAAGTTACATAACTAATTAATACGTGTAAACTATATTTTTGCAGGCTCCAAACATGATTGGTTCTCCATTAGGCATACTTCAACTGCTAGTGTATTGTAAATACAGGAAGAAAGAAATTACACATGAAGACCCAAATAAATGGGATATAGAGAGTAATGATGATAAGGCCAAGGAATTGAAGCCTGTGACTAATGGTCAAATTATTAATTGCAATGCTAAAACTTGATCGATTTCATGATTAATTAATACACTAATTAAGGTTCGATATTTTTTAAAAATATTAATTGCTTTTCTCTACGTTGTAGAAAGAAAAAGATGTGATTGATTAAACAACTATATTAGAGAGCTACTAAAACAGAGTAATTTGAGGCCCTAAAATGGTAGGGATTTGGAGTTTAAACTAATAAAAATGTCACAAAATTAATTGGTAGTTTCAATATTAATTGTATAAATTGCTGGAATTTTGTACATGTTATACTCAATCTTGTGTTGTACTACTAGTAGGGTGGATTTATAGGATTATAAGGAGAGGTATGTGTTTTCTCTAATTTTTTAACAAATAAATAAAATTATATGTATTATATTTATTGAATTATTGATAAATTTATGCATAAAATATAAACAAAATTTTAAACTTTAAGTTTCTATCACTTAAAAATTCATAATAAATTTAATAATTTAAATATATTTACACTCAAATTAAATATATATAACAAATAAAACAAATAATATTATTTGTGTGGGACAAATGTGTACAAATGTCATTTAAAAGTCTAATTTGTGTGTGACAGGTTGAAATCAAAGCTCTGCTTGGTACAGATAGGAAAATATCAATAGCCTTGAGGCAGGAAAGATAAAGAGAATAGATATTAAAAAAAAAAAAACAGAGCTCTATGTTGTAATACATTTTATCTTTTATAGCTTCTAGAAATGTTATGCCTTTATAAATATTTTTTTATATAGAACCAGAGAAAATACATATCTCATAACTGGTTTTTTTCCTTGTTATATATACACCAAAAATGAAAATAAGTAGCAGCCGGAAAACAAGATGTAGGAAATTAAACAAGAGAAAAATTAATACATTATTGTCAATTTATTTATGCTTCTGAGAGCTGTAAAACAATTTTTATAGAAGAAGAAAAATAAGCGCTTCGAACAAACCAAAAACACAGGTACCATTGGAACTACAACGCGACAATATATGGTAGTAATTATAACGTCTTAATTAGCTAGAATTGGAGATAATTAATGATAGAAGAAAAACGTTAATTATCAGTCCACACTCCACAATAACTCTAAAGCTAGCGGCCAAGAAAAAAATGAGAGGGAAACTTCTAGTATATATATATATATATATATATGAATGAGTTTAAGCTAAAATTCATAATATAGTTTGGATTAACCATATTTGTAATAAAGATTTTTTAAATTATTTACGCATCTGCAAACGTGGTTACACTAGTGTGTAATATTTTTTGAAAATCTTTATTTCTTAATACGTTTAACTCAAATAATATTGTAAAATTAAATTGATTATTTAAAATGAAAAATAATTTAGACTATATATAATTATGTAATTATTATTTGGATAAAGGGTAACATAAAGTAATTAATTATAATTAAAGTGTAATTTAAATACGTTTTTATTTTATGATTTAATATATATTAATTACTTCTTGTAAAAAGGTCACTGAAATATATTTAAAAAATTTAAACTAAATTTTAAAGGAATAAAATTAATTTTTTTTAAAAAAATAAATATTTTTTTTATCAAAATTAATACATTAACAATTTAAATAATTATTTTTTATTAACAACTATATCTTACTTCATCTTCTTGCTATGAATACTCTATGTAAATTATATTCATTACTCATTCTTGTAATTGGACTTCCTCCCTATTATTGTTCAAATTTCAAGCGAAAATCAAATCAAATTAAAAATATCAACTAAATACATAATTTAAACACATAACAAATAATTGTGAATAGCATGATTTTTCTTAACAGGGTGTTGATAATATCAATAGATGGTATAATTTTTTATTTTTTTTACTATATAATTGCCATAAATAATTCAAATTTGAATATAATAGAATTATAAACAAAAAAAAAATCATGATATGATATCAGTGAAGGCATAAAACGACAAAAAGAAAAAGAAGAGAGAATAAATAATAGAAAAACTGAAATTATTCATCAAACAAAAGCATTGAAGGCTAGTATTTATAAAGAAATTATCCATATGAATTAAATATTGAAAAATTAATATTACTATTAATCGTAACAAAATGAAGTACACTATGGTTCATTTAAATATTTATTGTTGTAAGTTTTGATACAAAAATACTTGTAAAAGTAATAATTTTATCCTTTTAAAATTTAGTCTTAATTTTTTAAATAAACTTAAACTGACTCTTTTTTAAAAAAATATGTTAAATTCTTATGTCATACAAAATAAAAATAGATCTAAAATTTATACTTTAACAATTGATAATAAAATTCTAATATCTTTTAAATAAAATAAATAAATAATTTATGGTATCTTTTATTAAGCAAAGGATTAATTATGTTTTATATGCATGATGAATGTGATGAGTTGAAAAAATACCCAAAATATTTAAACAGTTACAATTATGCTAACAATGTTATATGTAATAATAAAAAAATTATCAATCAATAACGATTATTTAATTTTTTAACATAATTATATCACATACATTCCATAAATATTTTTACAGGTATAATTATAACAACTTAAATATTTTGGATATTTTTATAACTCATTACATTTATCGTGGACATAAAACATAATTCATTTATTTAATATTTTACCATAATATTCTCAAAAAATCAACCAAAAAAGTGTTAAAAAAATATGTTTATTCTCTTGGCAAAAAATTGTTAAAACATCTTTTATTTACTACTACCGTTTTTTAGAGAGTTTGTTTATATGGGTATTTATTGACTAAAAAAATATGTTAAAATGGATTGATAAATTGCTAAAGACTTTAAATTGAAAAATAATATTTTTTAAGTCTTAAAATAAAATGATATTATTGTGAGATTGTACTTAGATAAAATCCCCACACACACATATTCGTAAAAGAAGAGGCTTGAAGTTGTGCAACATAGTTTTTTTTTAAAACCTGTAGAATAGAAATATTTTAAAAATATAACTTATTTTGACAAAATAAATTTTGTGTGAAGTAGAAGGGAGTTTTTTTAATGGAAAAATATCATACCCTTTTCACTCTAGTACTATTAATCAATCTAAACTTTCAATTAAAATTTATAGAAATACTTAAATGATGTATTTAGAAATGGTTAAGAGAAATAATTTTTTTAAAATAATATCAATTTTTGAATAAATTCAATCTAAAAATATATATATTTTTAATTATAATTAAATATTTTTTTTAATTTTAAGAATCGTTCGTTAACTTAAGTTATATATTTATTAATATCTATACCTTTAAATAATTTAATCTATATTTTATGTGATTTGTAAATACTATTTTTAAAAATTAGATCGGATAAACGCATTCATTAGTATTTGTGGTGTCCTGCGTGCAACTTTACATATAATGTTCGATTTAGCTGATGTACGCGCACATACATTATTTAACTAATATATACAGTATCATATTTTCTGTGTTGTGGATAAGGCTTAGTCATTGTACTATCAGTTCCCACTTATGATGCCAACCTATTTATCTTGTCATTGTATATTAATATTACTAATTACAACTTAATATCCTACTTAAAATCAAATCTTTATAAAAACATTAATTAATATATATACGTTGGTTCACTTATATGCCCACTTTAATTTTAATGACTCTGTAATTTTATTACAATTAATTTTATAGTTGTTGTACAATTGAGTATATAAAAAAAATAAGTTGAGTTTTTGTTAACAAGTGTATTTGTAAATATGTGTGTTAATTTTTTTTTAATATATAAACAGTTATGTTAAGTCTCACATTGATTAAGAATAAGTCAGTGTTATTTATAAATCTAAACAACCTTCTAACTCACAAACTTATTTTTGGGTTTAAAGTTAGGTCTGAGTTTTTATATTGATATCAGAGTTAGGTTTTTGGCTTCTTTGTACTTTCATCGATCCTCGTACCGTTAATCTGAACTCTAGTCGATGTGGAGGGAAAATATTAAGTCACACATTGGCTAAGAATAAAGCAACAATGTTGTTTATAAGTCTGAATAACCCTCTAATTTATAAGCTGATTTTTGGATTCAAAGTTAGGTTTAAATTTCTAAATAATTATATTAATTTTAAAATTTATCGATACAATTTAATTTAAAATAAATAACACAAATTATATAATTTATGTGCTCCATCTATTGGATTAACTTTGAAGAGATAATAAGAACTTATACTTAACTCCACAAAACTCAATTTTTTATTATATATCCTACCCGGCACACCAAAAATCCTTTTGACGATTTTGTTACAAAATAATGAATTTTACCTGCATTATAAGCAACTCAACATCATTTCAAGTGCCTAACCCACCTCAAAATATTTGCTATATATTTAGTAAGAGCAGCCTGCCTGTAGAGTCAAATTGAATGAAAAATAAAAAAAGAAGATTGGTGTGGCTTCTATTGAACATTGTGATAAACCAAGATCTTCACATGATTTAGCACTTAATTTTTAATAAAAATATGAATTGATTTGTCTTTTGAGTGGGAGATTTTTTTTTAATGTTTATAATCTATTGTATGCACGTGTCTACTCTGAATTACTTCTATCAATTTGAAAACATTTTGATTTTTGATAAAAAAAATGAATTTATTTAATTTAATTTATTTTTTCATATCTATAGTAACATCTTGTAATATTTGATTTTAAATGTAATTAATCTAATAAATCAACTTACTTGATTTATAAATATAATAGTATGATTGTTATCATACTCATAACTTAAAAGTTATAGGGAATAAATTTAATGAATTTTTATTTTTTGAAAAAGGTAATTATCACAAACATTATTCTAATAATTCAATAATTTACTTTTATGTGAAATTGATGGGAACACTGATTAATTATTTTTCTATTTATAATTAAGAAAAAATGCACCCAAAAAAGGAGAGGAAAAAAAGATAAATAAAATTAGTATAACCTTTAGAAATTAATAAGAATGATTGGTGCTAAACTAATTTTAAAAAGTATAAGCAAAATTAATTAATATTAATTGTCGAAACAGGAGAGTTTAGTGGTTTATGTTCTCTTTTACGTGCATTCCATTCGTGTACGATATGTGGCTTTATAAATTTTTGGAATTTGTACTTGTACTTGTGTTTCAACTATGGAAGAAAGAAAGCTAGCTATAGCAACATATATAGCTTTTCTTTATAAATATACTAATTCTAATTAGTTAGAAAAAAAAATTACTGGCTATAAAACATTTTGTGGTTGTTTTATATGAAATTTTGTTTGTAATTTATTTTCTTCTCTATCTATTGAATATTTCTACAATCGAGATTTAAAAGATTAATTTTTTATTTTTTATTTTTTATAAATCTTAACAATTAAAATATAATAATTTAATAAATAAGTAATATGTTTTAAAAATTGTAATTTTTTATCATATTTAAATTCTTTTTGTTACGTAGTGTACATATTTAATAATATGAGTGTATATGTAAATGTGCTTAATTTAAATTACAATTTTCTCCTAATTACTATGCATTAATCATAAAAGTCTTTGGAAAAAAAAAATCGATAAAGAGAAAACGCTTCAACTACAAAGTTGACAATTGAGATTGTGAAGTTGAAATGATTTGACCAATATTCCACCCGTATTTTATATTATTAAGAAAATTTAAACAAACATAACGAGAAGCGGGACGGAGCGAGTAATCATTTGGGAGTTAAATTCTCATGTAGTATATTTATTGTAATATAGTATATGTTATTATATAACAATTATGTAAATAAAAATAATTAAAAATATAAAATTTTATTATATAAAATATAGATATTCTATTTATTCACTTAATAATTATTTATGAAATAAAAAATAACACACAAAAACTAATACATATGATGTTCTTTTATTATTTGATAGGTGATCAAGTAATACGTGATGATATGTGTTAAAAAAATAAAAAATATATATGCATACAGTTAAATTTATTTATGTTATAATTTTTTTTAAATGGATAGTAATTCTTTTTTTGTATTAAATAAAGAGTGATAAATCACAAATAAGTGTTATTAATTATATATATATTCTTAAATTATGTTGTAGGAAACAGTAAATGAGAATAAAAAACTATAAAATAATAAAAATAAATAAATAAATATTCAATTATTTTATTTTTATTGAATTAAATATAAAAATATAATCTACCTTATATATTAAAAGCTTCAATTTCTACATCAATAGTATTTGGTCATTACTTTTTTTTTACTTTTATTTAATTTTTTTATGCCATTAAATACCAAAATATTTATATAATAAATATATTATTATGAATAATTATTTTGTAATTATTTTCATTATATTAAAGATAAAAATTTATATCATTTATGATTACTAATTTAATGAATATTCGATCAATTCACTTCTAAACAGTTTATATTTTTCGTTAGTTTTTTACACCTATAACTACCAGAATATTTATATAATAAATATTTTTTTTATTATTTTTTTAATACCAAAATATCAATATAATAAATACATTTTTATAAATAATTATTTTTCATAATATAATTATTTTTATTACATTAAAAGTAACAATTCATACCGTCATAAATACCAAAATATTGATATAATAAATACATTTTTTACGAATACTCGTTTTATATAATACAACTATTTTTATTTCATTAAATTTGATAATTCATATAATTTATGATTATTTATTTAATGAATGTTCGATCAATGTATTTATAAATGATTTTTTTAATTTTATAAAATAAAAAATTTAAAATAATAACAATTATTGTTCAATAATTAATACTATTATATATTTATCAAATTTAAATTATCCATTATAAACTAATTAAAATAAAAATAGAAAATGTTGATTTCATTCTTACAAAATATTTAAAATTATAAATTTAATTAGTAAAACATTATTGAGGTGAGGGAGCCGCTTGGCCCTAGTTAACAAATCTTAACACGATTTTTTTTTTCCTCTATTCTTGAAGTATAGAAAAATGGATATTTTTAAGTAGAGACAAACTAATAATTTTGAGTTTATTTTTGCATTGTTGACTCCATCACTTATCATTTTTACTAATTTTCTTTGCTTTTATCTCTCTAAAGCTCGTTTCTATTTTAAAACTTCTCATCCATTTTAATACAATTTATTCTCTAATTTATTTAAAATATTCATATTTCGTTTTATAATTGTTTAGTTTACAAAATTTAGTCCCAATAATTTTAATATATTTTTTATTAAATTGATTTAATTACGTACGTTATATTTAATTATAAAAAGATGTTAATTATTTGATTATTTTGTGGTTCATTAT
Source organism: Hippophae gyantsensis (assembly GCA_030763125.1). Classification (NCBI taxonomy): domain Eukaryota; kingdom Viridiplantae; phylum Streptophyta; class Magnoliopsida; order Rosales; family Elaeagnaceae; genus Hippophae; species Hippophae gyantsensis. The sequence continues at coordinate 1,865,775 of CM061039.1, read as the reverse complement.
ATCATCGATCTATTTCAAATACATGATTTGGTTATGAAAACAAATTATAAAAACTTATATGATAAGGATTCTTTGCTTGGACATCATTATTAAAATAAATATAAAGTGTATTCTTTGTGTAAACTATACATATCAAATTATATAATCTTTTTTATAGGAAGGGGGAAAAAAAGTTGAAATTATATGATAAGGATTCTTTGTTTTGACATGACAAGAAAAATACAAAGGAAAAATGTAGTATTCTTCATGCAAGCTATATAAATATATTCTGAATGCTAACTTAAATTTTATTTGCTGGAAACCACATACAGTTATTAGAACTTCAATATTCAATCTAAATTATTCAAATATTCTTATAACTAGCTTGCATAAAATTGTGGCCGACCTATATATTAAACCAAGTTGATGTAGGAGAATCTAATCTAAACCTTTAAAATTTGTTCAATTAATTACTTGACCATTATAATTTATTTATTTTTTAATTTTCTGAATAATTATATATATTCCCATCCAATTTAACTTTTGTCATGATAATATATACTCTTTAGTGAGAAATATAATTTTATATACTATAATGAATATCAATTAGCTGTATCAAATATTTATTTTTAGACTTTAGAGTCATAACTGACTCAATTTAGCATCAGAAATCCAATTAAAAAAACATTTGGACACTGAATCTTAATTATTTAAAAGAATATATAATGAATGGCAGACAGCCAAAAAAGCTAACCCACGGTATATATATATGATCACTTTTTTTATTTTTATCTTTTTATTTTATAGACACTGTAATATTTAAGATGACCACCTTAATTTAATCTAGAGCAAATTGTTTCCTTTATTTTCATTGGTGTAATTAACGAGGATCCTATTGATTAATTTAATGCATAATTTTGACCACCAAAGAGTATACTTTTTGAAGAATATTTTAGTTACTATTACTTCAAGATTTGATTGTTTCATATCTTTTTTCATCCTTACACAATTCATTTAAAAGAAACTATATATATTCATTTCATTTTTGAATATGCATAACATATTTGCATAACATTTTGTAAAACTATATATGTTGTGTATTATCTTGTTACAAAATTCTAACAAAAATGAGGAAATTTATTAAGTTATATTTGATTGATAGTGTTAAGTATCCTTATTCCACATCGACTAAGAACAAAGCAGCAAAGCTTTTTATAAGTTTGGTCAATTCTTAACTTAATGAGATTTTATTGGGTTAAGTTAGGTCATCTTATTGGGTTAAGTTAGACCTGAGTTTCTAACATGGTATCAGAGCTGGGCCTAATCTCTATGTGCTTGAACCTAATTAGGCTCTACCACAGTCTCACCGTGGCGCTAATGTCCACCTTTGTCCGCCGTATGGAAGGGAGCTGTTAAGTATCCTTGTCCCACGTCGACTAGGAACAAAGTAGGTCTTGAATTAAGTTAGACCTGAGTTTCTAACAGATAGAAATAAAAATAAAAATGAATCATTTTCAACTCTCTCAAAAGAAAACCTTTTTCATCAACCTCCGTTGGTTACTAGCTTCTTCTTTTAAAAAAAAACCTTAATTGTTTTTCCTACATTTTTTTTATTTAAAATATTATATATGCTATTTAAGTTATATTTTTATCCAATTCAAACATAATAAATTTTATTTTTATTAATCATTTTTTTTAATTTAAATGATAAACACTTATTTTGAACATGATATATAAGGATTTAGACTTAATATAAACCTTTAATTAGTAAGGACTTTATAACCTTACCAACTAAAATAAGATGACCTGCATAACAATTCATTGTGTACCTCTTCAAAGAAACTTAATTACAATTCATATAATTACAAGAAAAAATATCTCTAATCGATTTAGTTGTCATTGAATATTACGTCTCAAGATGCATTAATTCAACTATAAATATTTTATTTTATGTAGAATAATGTATGAGTTTCGAATCCAAAATATAAACATCGATCTTATTGGGTATACGTAGTATATATATATAGGCCTAGCTAGTTTTTGTTGTTTTGAGAATTAGACTAGGATTAATTAGCCTAGTTCCCCGCCTATATAAGTAAAAAGCTGTTTAATTAAGTAATTAATGTTCTTAAATTATTTGAATTGTATATGAGAAATTTGAAGTCCTCCTCCAACTTGTTCGAAAAGCAGCTAGCACTCCACGCACTAAGTTATACTCTCTCTCTCTCTCTCTCTCTCTCTCTATATATATATATCTATATATATATATATATATATATATATATATATATATAGTTAATGGAATATTCCAATATCAAACAGATTCTTCTATTCGCTTATTCCGATCAGAACAAATGTTAGTCATGAATTTCAATTAGTTGTTGTTTGTCGTTGATCATAACAAGTTGTCTTAACCGCTAGCTAGCTAGCAGTATGCATGATATCAGCTAGCCGATCAATATTCTTTCCTCGGTGATACGTACGTGCATGGCTAAATTTACATTTAACTCCCGTTTAACATGTGTGAATAATAATAATATAATTATTTTAAAAAATATTTTTTATTTATCAAAATTCAACTCTCAACATATATAATAATTAAGAAAATAACACTCCTATTTTCGACACACGGTATTTATTCATAGCTGTCCCAATTATTTTTAAAAATAATATGGTTATTATCTTATATTTATTATAAAAATGTTACTTAGATTTTATATTTATTTTTTAAATTATTTAAATCTTATTATTATTAAAAAGTGAGTAAAAAATAATAATGTAAATTTTTTTTATTTTAGTTTTTTATTTTTTTTCAAATGCATTAAATTCATATCGTTTTAAGTTGAATAATTTTAAACATAAAAATAATTATTTATTATTATAAAGTCATTTTTAATGATAATATGATTAAATTAAATATAAAATCTATATAATCATCCTCCTTATTTCTAATACAATTTTCAATTAAATTTAAGAGAAATTAATACTCTAACTAATAAAACACAAACAACAAAAGGCGTACCGATTGGTACTATATAACAGAATTTTATAATTAAGAGAATGTTTAAAATTATGTCTCAAGTTGAGACAAAAGTCAGGTTATGTGTTAAATTTTTATTAGTCTAGCTTCTGAGTTAAAATTAATAATGTAATATTTTGACCATTTATAAAATAACAAATGATTTGAAATGATACAAAAAATTGTATAGATCAATTAGTACGTACTAATTAATTAGTACACTATTGTCTCCTCACAGAATGTATTGAGCTCACTATGAGCTCAAGATAGTAATTACGCATAGAGACAAAGTAATAATTAGTACAGATCAAATAGCACTTCTCTTGTAACAAGAGACTCTTGAGTCCCTAGTTCGGCACTTGACTTCAAAAAACAACACTAAAACTACACACAAAATAGACCTAATTGTTATTATTTTAATAAATATTTGAGGTTTTGATTGACGTTGGTTCTTATACCTTAAAAAAAATGTGTTTCACAATATCATGAGATTTACCCGTATATATTGTTGTCGTATTTAAGATTATGTAAGTCTAATTGTTATAGAAAAAGAAGAAGAAGAAGAGGAGCAAAAAAGTGGAAAACCTGGTAAATAAATATTAAAAATAATGTTATATTATTTTCATCTTTATATATACATATAACAAATCATGTTATATTATAAATAAATATTATTATATTTTTAAAATTTAAATTTAATGAATAATTATTAAAAATCAAGTTAAAAAATTAAATTTTCTGAAAAATGAATAAAAAAATTTATTTAAAAATTTATTTAATCACATATTATATTTAGTTATGTGATACTAATTATTAGCAAAATAGCATAAAAATAGGTCTGCGACAGTTGAGACAAAGCTTTGATAAAAAGGAGCAAAAAAAGTGGAAAACCTGGTAAAAGAGCTGTCAAGGTAGCGGACGCAATAAAAAGCTTCGTAAAAAGAAGTGACGGGTCATGGCTGAGTTTCAAGGGTTTTCAAAAATAGATATAATGTATATTCGGTTGAGGGAGACCTTATTAAATAATGTAATAATATTGTAATTTATTTAAGATTAATATTATTTTTTTAAAAAATAAATATATAACAAAAAAGGAAGAAAAAAAATCTCATGAAAAATGTATTGAATAATAATAATAATAAATAACAACTCCCTGTGGCCTGTACAAATCACTAATTATAATTATTATCTGCCGTTAGTATTGTCAATTTTTCTCAACTATTTGAGTAACCGCGGCCAAACTCTAATTTTTCACCCATAGAAATTTTCAGAGTGAGAAAAAATGTTAATATGAGGTGAGATTGGGATCCTGAACCCAATTTTCCTTCAATTTTATATATTTATTTATAAATTTAATTATTTTAAATTATAAAAATTATATATAATGGTCGCAAAATTAAGTTTAGTTTTTTTATTATGGAAGTATTATATTATAAATAAAAATACTTGATTATTTTATCTCTAGCAAAACAAACATATTAATTATGTATATTATTTCTACTATAATTTCATATATAATAAAAATAATCTTCCACGATCTAACTATCCATAAAATCTTAAATATATATTTGTTTATTATGTATTTAAATACATCATATTTTTATAAGGAGATAATAAAAAAAAATCCACGGACAAAAATATCACACATTAAACAACTACTATTTTTTTTTATTTTTTTTCCTACACAAGAAGATTAAGATTAAACAAACAAATGGTATGTCTCAGCGTCTAGAAAGCACAAAGCACCTAGCATGTATAGATTTAGAATATTAGAATAAAATGTATGGCATATATTGGCATGTAAACTTTAATTGCTAAATTAACAAGGCCAAAGAAAATTGTGTCAGTTGTGGAAATGCTTTGACATCTGCCTCTCACTAGAGAATTTATCAAAAAAAACAAAATTTAAGAAAGAAAAAAAATCATACTTAAGCCAATTGTTTGAACCCACAATTAAATCCTACATACATGTAGACGTACAATTACACATTATACTTTATGTATTATATTGATCTCTTTTTTTTTCTTTTTCTTTTTTATGAGATATCATATTATATATTATCTTGACATCCTCATTTTTCTTGCTATATATACTGAGTTCCTCTAGCAAGTTTTAAACCACAGTCCTAGTACTCTGAGTCATTTCTCCCACTGTATTGTTTTAATATTGAGGAGCTTCTTAGAGCAAAAATGGATGATAGACTACGCATGGCAGTTGGCATCATGGGTAGTGTTTATTTATTTATTAATTTTATTTTATTAATTATGATATGATCTTCTTAAACTCATCATATATATATCAACAATTTGTTGCAGGTAATGCCACTTCATTGTTACTTTTTGCTGCTCCCATGTAATAATCTTCTTTATCGTGTTCATTCATTATAACTAAATAGATAGTTAAAAAGATTCGATTTGATGTTTATTTTGTTTTTTCAGATTGACATTTACAAGGGTAGTGAAGAAGAGAAGTGCAGAGGAGTATTCATGTGTTCCATACATAATCTCATTATTTAGTTGCCTCATTTATACTTGGTACGGCTTACCAATTGTCAGCTATAAATGGGAAAATTTCGCACTTGTTACCATCAACTGCCTTGGAATTTTGCTCGAGTTTTCATTTGTTCTCATTTATTTTTGCTTTTCTACTACCAAAGGAAAGGTAATTAATTACTCAAATTAACAAATAATTAGTCTCTTTAATTAATTAACACTTTTGAGTACTCACACAAAATCATATATACGCAGATGAAGGTTGCTACCATTTTGATTCCTATGCTCTTGATTTTCATCGGTACAGTAGCGATTTCAGCTTTCGTTTTTCACGATCACCATAATCGCAAGTTAATTGTAGGAAGTGTTGGTCTGGTAGCAGCTGTTGCAATGTATGGTTCTCCATTGGTGGTCGTGGTCAGTCCCTCCTAATTTTCGACTCTCTGCAAAATTGGAAAAAAAAATTTAAATTTTACGGGTGTATAATTATTTTAAAATTATAATAAATTTGATTTAAATTAAAAAATAGTAATGTTAATTAGCAATATTATCTGTTTCATAGTGTTATCCAAACTATATCACTAAGAAAACTAACTTCAAAATTATTTAATGCAGAAACAAGTAATAGCAACAAAGAGTGTGGAATTCATGCCCTTTTACCTCTCGTTTTTCTCGTTCCTTTCAAGTACTCTTTGGATGGCTTATGGACTACTCAGTCATGATTTTTTTATTTCGGTACGTGACTAATTCAGTCACTAATCGGTGTGTATGGTTAAAATACGTGTAAATCACATTGATTACTGTGTAAGTATTAACTGACACTTGTCAATTTATTGGCAGTCTCCAAACATGGTCGGGTGCCCATTGGGTTTACTACAGCTTGTGATCTACTGTAAGTACAGAAAGAGAGGGATTGCTGAAAAGCCAAATAAATGGGACATGGAAAAGAATATTAACGACAAGACCAAGGAATTGCAGCCTGTTACTAATGGTCAAATTAATAACAATACCAAACTTGATACGTCTCATCATTAATGCACTTGTTAAGGTTTGATTTACTACAATATTGCTTCTAAAGTTAACCATATTAATTGTTGATTCAACTATTAATGAAAAACAGTATTTGTAGTGGAATTAAAAAAAAAAAAAACTACTCACGTTTTAAAAAATGAACTTTTTCCTCCAAACTCTTGAATTAGGTACTAGTAATAGTACATCTAGTTTTATAATTATTAAAAAAATAGGCTTCTAATCTAATTTTTACACTAAATTATTCAACTTTCATAAATAACAGGACTAAAAATGTCCAATTCATAAATTACGTGAATAAAATGCATTTTTGACCAAAAAAATTCCTTCTTGACATGTCATTTTCAATTGGCATTTAATTCAACTGTTCAAGCAGAGGTTTTAACATGTCTAATTCTGTGTGACAGGGAAATCAAAGCTCTATCAACATCAATGACCTTGAGAAAGGAGATGGAGGAGAAAAACAGTTAAAATAGTAAAAAGTAGATCTATGTTGTAATAGCATTTAACTTTTAGCTTCTCTAATTGTTATGCCCTTAGAAAATAGAAATCACATAAAAGAATTCCTACTTACAAGTGGTTCACATATCTTCTGATATGTCACATAAAGCATCCCTTGTACACTAGTTGTGTGATTTGTGTCCCTTTTATGTTATAAGTTCTTCCTCATCATCTGAAAAATGTACACATTTCATTTAATACTGTGGCAAGGCTGGACTTTACGTTTTGGCATCGAAGCTAAGTGACTGTTTATAACATGTCACTTTCCCAACAGCCAAAGTCCGAAAGAAGTACTTAGGCAAAATTCTATTCAAAATGAGTTTGACTGAGCAAAAAAAAAATTAAACATTCAATCACAATAAAATAAAAATAAAAATAAAATGACATTGTCAAAAGAAAAAAAAATGATCAATAGAATATACTATAATAAAATATGTTAAAAATGCAAAATGATAGACTTTATAAAGGACAAATACCTACAGAGATGTTAGAGGTAATGAGAGTCTTAAATTGATTAAAGTCATTAATCTTCAAAATTATTTTTTGAGATTAAAAGACCCATGGTTGTTATGGACATTGACAAGACTTAATAACCAAGAATCAAAAATTTGTCATTAGCGAAAAGGCATAAGCAAAATGAATATTCACTATAATAATCTTCAAAATTATTTGGCATGAAAACAACTGAATATATCAGCTTCTTTATCTGTTGGGAATCCATAAGTTTTAGAAAGAATATGTCCTGAGAATCTATTCAGCATTTGTCGATACAGATTGGATGTCCCTATTCAATAAAAGCCAATGAAATCACAACCATGCAAAGTAGTAATCACAACTCACAAGTCAAGCAAAAAAGGAAGCATAATTTTTCAGATGTGTATGACCCACAAGTTCAGGAATTTCCTATGCAAGAGACCCAACAGTTCCAAACAATCGAAAGAATCAATTCTGATGACATCATGTTTTCAAAAATTTGAACATATCCTAGAAGGTTTTATTTGTTTCTCTGGACTTGCCTTTTACATATATACATAAATGTTGTTTTTACTAAAGTTTAGGATCATGAAAATTATAACTGAAAACAATATAAAAGCAATAAGATATTATTAAATTCAATGCCATACAAAGAAAATAATGCAGAACCAGGGGAAAAACAAACCTTAACTGCCATTTTTAAAGTTCTCTCGATGTGCTTAACAATTGTTTGTAGCTACCCAATTTATACATAAAATGCGATAATTGCAAACATAACTGGATTAGTGACAGAATGATGCACTACTCGAATCAAATTGAACAGTGAAGTTCATATTTTCTATTAGATGCTCTAAAGTTGCATAAATGGCACCACAATGAGGATGTGTCTTGTCTGCAACAGAGAAGACATGTACTCTGCTATTTATGTCAATCCAGCTACAACCACAATCCTTTGTCATTGCCAAAGTCATTAATCTTCTCCTCACTTCTCTCTTCTCCCCCCATTTCCCGAGCACAGCATACATGTTAGACAAAATAACATAAGCAGAAGTCGGCTTTGCATCCAAACTAAACATCTTTTCTGCCACCTTCTGTCCCAGTTTCATGTCCATCCAGAACCAGCAGGCATTAAGCAAAGCTCCCCAGATAACCCAATCTGCTTCCATAGGCATTGCATCAATAAATTGTGCTGCTTCTTGTAGACGGCCAGACCGACCCAAAAGATCCACCACACATGCATAGTGTTCCAAAGTAGGGATTATGCCAAAATTTTGTTCCATTGAGTTAAATATTTTCAATCCTTCACCAATTAGCCCAGCACGACCACAAGCACAAAGAACGCCAACAAAAGTAGCTGCATTAGGAAAGACTCCTTGCTCCAACATATGCTTAAAGAGTAAAATTGCCTCAGAGCCAAGCCCGTGATGCGCAAACCCATTAATACGAGCAGTCCAAGTTGCCACATTGGGTGAAGTAATGCAGGAAAATGATGTCTCAGCATCATTGATACTCCCACATTTTGAATACATGTCTATGAGGGATGTTCCAACATAGACATCCGACTGAAATGGTGTTTTAGTCAACTGAGCATGAAGTGACTGTCCTAGTTGAAGAAATCCAAGACATGAACAAGCATGAAAAAGAGTAGAGAATGTTGATCTTGTTTGGTCCATTGATGATCTGCACATTGTTACATATAGTTTCAAAGCTTCCTCATAATAATAGTTTTGAACATAACCAGACATCATTGAATTCCATGTTACAGGATCTCTTTCCCCTTTCGTTTCTTCATAGAGACTTAAAGCCTTATCGATTTCACCCATTCTGGCATATACAGAAATCATAATATTAGAAGATATGATTGTTCTATCTGACATTTTCTCAAACAACCTCTTTGATTCCTCAGCTTGACCACTCATTGCGTACCCTTTAATCATCAAATTATATGACACTGGATCTTTCTCTTTCAATCCATTAAAGATAATCTCTGCATCCTTAATCCTATCCGTGGAAATCAGCCCAGCAATGACTGAGCTTGAAGCACTGAGGCAAGTATTTATAGTTCCACTATAAAGTCTCTTAGCACAATGAATTGCTTCACAATCACAATAAAATTCAATTAATGCACCACATATTGAGTCATCAAACTCAAACCCGAATTTAATCACAAGCCCATGCAAAAGTTTTCCCTCGGTCAGTGCTCCCAAATCCCCACAGGCTCTAATAACAGAATCAAAAGTAAATTCATTAGGCACTGCCTCATTGCTCCTCCTCATTGCACTAAACAGTTCCAAAGCCCTTCCAGACCCATCACCACTCTTTGCACATCCTGAAATTAAAGTAGTCCATGACACAACATCCCGTTTCGGCATCTTTTGAAACAGATTCATTGCATCACCTAACAAGTTACATTGCACGTAACATACAAGCATCAAGTTCCACAATAATTTATTCCCACCATGCAGCTCATCAAAGAGCTGCTTGGCATCTTTAATCAGAAAGCAAGTGCCATAAAAGTACAACAATGTACTGCCCACAAGCTCAAAACTCTCCAAACCAGATTTCAAAATCAAACAATGAACCATTTTTCCATCATCCAGTGACCCTGAGCGTGCACATGCACTCAGAACTATAGGAAAGGTAGTCTCATTGAGGCTTATGTTACTATGATGCATGGCTGAAACCAGAGATAATGCCTCATAATATTTCCCCCACTTAGAATAACCTGAAATCATGGTGTTCCAAGACACAACTGTTCTCTTGGGCATCCCATCGAACAGACATCGAGCAATATATAGTTCTCCATCTACACAGTACCTGTTGATAGAAATGTTGGTAGAAACAACTCCGGACTTGGAATGCTTCAAAGTTTGGTACAACTTTGAGAAGAACTTGACTTTTCTTTGCCATCGACTATGCTTCCATGTTCCAAAGAAAAAGGATTTCATTCATCCCAACTACTACCATTTGTCTACAGAAAAAAAATGAAGAAAATACACATTGAAACTAACAAAATTCAACAAGAGATGACGCAAATAATTCCAAGTTTATTCATTGGTTCGCCGTTGCCCCATACACAAAGATTTGTATACATAACTTCTGTAATTTCTCAGACTATTGGACAGAATAATATACACAATATGTAGGCAAATATTTTTCTGTAACTTTGGCCAAGTAAAATGTAAGCTAAACCAAAGGCCAACAACTTCAATACATTGATTTCAATGCTTGAAGAAATCAAAATATAATAAACCAAATATATTTTGCTTTGTATATGCCCAATTGTCCACTAACAGAAGGTAATAAGATAAACTAGAATTCCATCCATAGAAATAGAAACGACCTTTAACATCTAAGCTTTAAAAAAAAGTACAATACAATACAGATGAAAGAGAGGAGAGAAGGAGAGAGCGAGGTTACCGAGTGCCTATGGACCAAATGCTTCTTGTTGCGTTGTTCGATGATTAGAATGCACAACGCAATTGAAGAGAAGAGAGCCAAGAGAGGTGAGTTAAGACTTAGAGGTAAGAAAGAGGAGTTACACTTCAGCAAAAACCGAAGCGACGATACGGAAAGCGGTCGGCGGTAATACTCTGGCAGCGATGCGGCTACGGCAGACGTTAGCCGAGTCAGTTTGTAGATGAAGGCAGGGAGATTATTTTTTGAGTGATTCTAATCTTGTATGGCCCAATAGCCAAATGTCAAATGTAACCCAAAAATTAAAAAAAAATATAATAATAATTCTAATTTTATATTTGAACCCACAAATATTTATAAATTATTAATATATTTTTGAGGGAGATCTAATAAGAATATATAAAAAAAATTCTTTCAAATAATTGAAAAATTATACCTTAAAATTTATAATAATAAAAATAATATTCAATAATATTAAATATGATTAAATTAAATGATATTTAAAATAAAATAATATACTAATTTTTTTAATAATTAAAATATATGAACATGTCTTTTTTTCCCAAAAACTCTACTCAGTAAAATTATATTCTCACTGTATCATCAATCAAATATAAATTACATAATTAACTCAAAACCCATGTCGTTAGTAGAGTTTGTATCTCAATAGGTACAAATAAAATCACTCTTTTTTCCCCAGCTATTTTCCTTTATAAACATGCTCCCTCCATTATTTTTATAATCCACTTTTAATTTTCGTTTTTTATTTCTCTATTTTCGCTCAACTAAATATTCCATTCAATTCTTCAAATCCATAAAAAAAACCTATAAGTTTCAACTTATTAAAATTCAATTTATGTTTGATAAATACAGTACATAAAAATAGTGTTTTTGTTATTTGCATGGAAATCAAAGAAAAATATCAACTAAACCTTTTTCTTGATCATATTATTCTTTCCTTCTTAAAAGCTGTGTATATTGAAAAAGGAAGGGGGAAAAACCAATATATATTGGACTAATCTCCAAAACGACCAATATAAACTTGAGCAAATATAAAACATCTACAACTAGGCAACTAGGCAACTAGGAATTAGAAAGAGTATAAACTACTACATGAAAACCAAAAATATAATACCATCTCCTTCTGTCACAATAATATATACAACCACAAATAAGGCACACCACCATGAACATAACTCTCAAAAACACCTTAAAACCTAGTCCTTTTGTTCCTCCCTTCTACATTACAGTTCATGAAAATGTTCTAATAGAGAATGACGGTCATGAACTACCCACAAGACAGACATAAAACAACACACACAAGGAAGACTACAAACACATACGGAAGATGGAAAGTATACTACGAACTGCCTGTCCGTCTCCAAAGCATCCCATGGGAAAGCCTCAGAAGCTTCATCCATGACAGCTCTCTGATCTCCATGGCAGGTCCTTTGCACTGGTATTCATATACGATCAATGGGCTCAGTGTGATCCAGAACTGCAAGCCCCTCTGAGACATCAGTTAGTGATTTGAGATTGCACTTTATCAAAGCTTCAACAAAGTAACAGGTCTCATCTTTGGTATTCCCTTCAGGCACATCAACCACAAATGACTCCATCACCAAAGTCCCTAGCCTTCCATCAACAATCTCTGGGTGTAGGGACATAATTGAAGAGTAGTTCTGGAAAAATAGTAACAGAAAAGAATATATAAAAAGTATATTGATTAAACAATAATATGTGCAGGTTGCAAATAACATTACCAAGATATAGAGAGAGTGCACAATTTATTAAAAGTCAGAAAGCAAATTCAAATCTAATTGAAACTACAAGACCCTAACGCAGACAATCATACCAAATCTAAATGCAATCTTCACCTAAACTTGTCCAGAGGTCCACTAGTAAGATAAAGGCTTATGAAACCATTAATTCAGAAATACTTGTACTCAAATAAAAGATATTATAACGTGCTGAGGCCTGAGGGTGCAGAAATGATAGAATTCCCAGTTAGCAAAATTCTTCAATCTAAGGAATGAAATAAGATTGCATTCTACTGTTGTTTAGATCCTATCAATGTCATCTAAACAGGGTTGGTGTCCACATGAGAAGCTTTGGTAGATTTTAGGATGATATTAAGAGGCACAGAAAAAGCTTTCAACTGATAAATACAAATTCTCAGCATAATTCTGTAAAGGTTGCATATCTTAACCTGCCAAAACAATACACCACTAATGAGTAAAGAATAGAATCTGGGTTCAGCAATATACTCATCAAGTACTCATTTGAAAGTTCAGCGATAATTGCTTGTGCTGAAAAAATTTAACGACATTCAGATGCTCTCAAATTACAAGGTGAAAAACTGTATTCTTCCAAATTAAGGTAAAAGGTGCAACCCTTTCAGGAAAAGGGAAAAATGCATGTTTATACAAATGCATCAGAAACAAGAAAAAGAGATGGAGGGGCGAAACCATGAACAGAAATATTCATACCCTGAGTCTGTGATCACCACCAACTATCCTGATGCTGAGTATATGTTTGTCATCATCAAGGACTTCTAATCTTTCAGTACTTGTAGTAGCCGGAAGCCCAGACTTAACATCCACTTCTCTCAGACTCCCAATCCCTAGTTTCCCCTGCATTACACACCTGCTGACAAATGGCTTGTACTTTTGGGGTTGATCAAATCGCCTCACCAAAGACCAAACCTAATCAAAGAAAGTAATAGTTACATTAAACCAAATAAAGAAACTAGAGAATTATTTCAGTTATGTTAGCACGCACATAGTAAGCTATGTTTCCACATAACATGTGACCACTAGTTGTCACATTTAGCACACACTATTTCCTCAGTTGGTATGTGCCAAAAATACCTCAATGATCCAACTGCTTGGATGTAAGACTAATACATAACCAGAATTTTATTCTCAATATAAAACTTAATCTAATTTGGACTAGTTCAACTGGGTCAGAGTTTATGTACTTCGACATTTAGCAATGGTGTTAAGAAACTCAGGAATCACAATTATGAACATTTCCTTAATTCCATTTGCTCAACAACCAATATGACTCTGGTATGTGGACGGAGCTTTTTCAAATATTCATACTGCAGTATAAAATATACGTTAAAGCTAAAAGTCATCTTAAGAACCTACTGCTTAATCGGATTCAAGAATGATTACAATTATTCAAAAACAATTAGCTAAATATTAAGATTCACAGCGGAAGCCAAATACTATTTGAAACACATATTCTCATTTCAAAATCCAAGTTTAAATAAAACAACAAAAGAAAAGAGGATTTTTGAACGGATTGGCAAGGTAATATCTACAATCTTTAAGCGGGATAGCAATTTTTAAATAAGACATGGAGTTGTTTTTAAACATTTGCTAATTCTCTAAGAAACCAAAGGAACTCGGATTAGATAACCAAAGGGTTAAAAATGGCTAACCAATAAAGAAATTCAGATCGAGATAAACATCTTTTCCAAATCCAGTCAAATACCACTACAATCACTGATGTAAAATTCCAATCAAGCTAAAAAATAAAAAGGAAATGAATAATAAAGTCAAATAAAAAAGGAAAGGACACAAAACACCCAATATAATCCATAAATCATAACTTTAGAACATAAAAATGCAACATGCAGATAAATATAATGCACAAAGAGAGATGTACCAGATGAACAGGGGCATTGATGTGCTTGACGAGGACAGAGCTACATTGATTCTCACCAGGGTCATGTCTGTGATGCTTCTGAATGTACTCACTCTCCAATCCACCAATCGCTCCATTTTCATTCATCTTCGGTTCCTTTTCTCTCTTTATTTTCTACAACTTAATCTGTTTCAATTAAAAACTAACAGATCAAATCACCACAAACTTTAATCTAGAAAAAATGAGCAGAAACATCAAAGAAAATTAGATACAAAACGGAAAGTAAAATAGCGAGTGGCCTCGTATTCCGATTGATACGTTCGGCTCGCTCACCGGAAACGGAGCTCCGATCACCGGCCTTAGCGTCCGACAAAAGCTTCTAAATTTGAGGGAGAGAAAGAGGTGTGTCTGTCGTTCACCGCCATGAAAGAACTAACTCAACTCGACCCTCTTTATCATCCCAATCGCCTAAACTAAAACACGATAAAATTATTTCTTCAAAAAAAAAAAGATAAAAATATGTTACTTTTAAAAACAAAATATATTAACTAAAATATAATATTAAAATTTGTGACTGAGAAGCAAATGCCCTTGTTCTTGGCATATATTACGGGATTGCCAAATCCATATGTGCAAATCAAACTGATGCACAGTTAACCGAGGATTGGCGATTTGGCGTCCTATACTCCTATTTACGACAGATAATTAGGATACAAACATAAACTTATATTTAAATTTGTACCTATTTAGTAATTAATTATCATATAATATATAATTAAATAATTTTAAAAATAAAAAATTATTTAATTTTTAATAAAATTTGATCATCGATTATATAGTAATTAATATAAATACAAAATATTGAAAATTTCGTATCATCGTAGTATTTCTCTTTCCAGAAAACTTATAGGATTTCCTTGGAGCCAAAAGGAGCTTATTGGCTATAGTTATAGCACCGAAAACAAAGCTTACTGACTTTCATTTATTTTTTTTAAATATTTTTATAAATTAAATATGTTATTCACTTTATTTTAATTAATATACTTTAATCAATTTATTATTATATATGTAGATAATTTACTCAACTTTTTCGTAATTTTGATCATTTCAATCCCCTTATTTTTTATTGTTCTCCTTTTATCGAGATATTTTTCAAATCAAATATCTACTTATTAATAAAATTTAAATTGATTTTATTTGAGTTTTTCCTTACAAACTAAAAAATAAAAATTTACAAAAAATATTAAAATATTCAAAAAGAAAAGTAATTAAATACACTAATTTTAAATAAATTAATAATTAATATAATTAATCTATAAAAAATAAAATATTTAAATTGATATTTTTTATACTTATATTTTTATACCACATGCCAACGCAAGTTAAACTTGAATATGTAGTTATTATTTTGAATGCATATAAATTTAGAGTAATATTATTTAGTGTAGCTTATTGTAAAAGCAGTTTTTACTGTTATAATATCATTGTTTTATTTTAAAAAATATTTAATTATTTTTGTGGTGTATTTAATGATCTAGCATGATATTTACTCTTTTTTTTTTCAAATCACATATTTATTTTTTTATTTCAATTCACTTGTTTAAATTACATGTGTTTAAATTATATGAAGTAAATTGTTTGTTAAAAAAATATTTTATTTGTTTTGTAAGATAAAATTTGTAATTTTTTTAAATGTAATCATTTTCTCTAAAAATAGCAATTTCTTATTATTATTTTAACTGTAGATGCAAAATAAATTATTTAAGTATAATTTGATAGATTAGGAAATGAGGGTAATATGCTTTAGACTATACGTTGTGTATTACTAGCAAATGAGTGTAATATGCAACCTTTCTTGACGTAAAGGTTCACAAATCTACCTTGACACTTTCTCAGGATACTTTGAAACACAAACACACAAATTACTCAAAGAAAGCAATCTATTATTAACCTTTTCTCAAGTCTTTCTCGTGTTTATTATTTTGATCCCTCGTGATGTAGCTACTGACTTATTTCTCTCATTTTAAATCGTATATGAGACTTTTATCTCAAATAACTCCAAAATGATAAAAAAAAATAACTCTCTCTCTCTCTCTCTCTCTCTCTCTCTCTATATATATATATATATATATATATATAATGCCTAAAGTCTAACTTCGTATGCACCCTTCCATACATAAACAAGAGTGCTCTTCTTGCCTTTTAACACCTATTAGTTGATGTGTTAAAAATGTTACTTATGTGCATTATATCACTTTTACACCCGTTGCAATATATCTGATCTCACATCTTCAGATATAAAATTAAAAATAATATGAAACCTTTAGTAGAAAAACGAACTTTTACCTAAATGATTAAAATAAATTTGGTAAAAGTTATATTACTATTCAAGTATTATGTTCTTAAATTATTACCTTGAATGCATCTTCATCAATTTGATCATCATGGATATACAATCGAAGAATTTCAGTAAAATTGCTTAACCTTAGAATTTCAAGTAAATATTCTAGGACATGATTTTTGTTACATTGTATAAATGGTTTGATTTAGTTAGGTTTATCTTTTTACACTGATTCAAATAACTTGTACTAGTTTCTAAAAGCATAAAATGTGCATTTTGATGATTGAAAGCACTTCTTAAAAATACTATTTGTTTCAGAAGCACTGTATGACTATAAAATCGTTTTACCTTATCTCTGCTCTTCCTCTGATAATTGATGTTGAAATAGACTTCGCAACTTCACGTACTGCAGCTTGTATCTATTATAAAAACCAAAAATGGATTATTATCGTTACTAAAAGATTGATTTTAGAAAGAAGAAAATTAAAAAAAAAACGAATAATCGTTTGGCACAATTCACATGTAAGATTTTTAGAAGAAAAAGTGCTTACATAATTTGTCCCTTAAGTAGTATTAGGGGGTCCAACAGTCCGGTCCGGTTTTAGAAAAAAATATTTAATCGGACCAGACCGTTTATATTATTCGGATCGGATTAGATTAGACCGTTTGATTTATAAATCATTCGATTCGATCCAGTCCGATTCAATTTCCAGTTTAGTTCGGTTTTTTGAACATCTTTAATGAAAAATAATGTGAAAATTTTAATATATTTATTAAACTGGTCCAGTCCGGTCTGGTTCGATTCGATCGATTTAAACCGGATCGAATCATTTGAAAAACAGTTTTAATAAATACAAACTGGACCAAACCGTTTGATTTGTAAAACTGTTCGATCCGATTTTACGATTTGGTTTTATCCAAGTCGACTTATGGACACCCCTAAGTAATATTATGAAAAAATAACAATAATAAAACTTTACAAAAATTAGCATATTTAAAACTTCTTTTAAATAAAAAATAACACATATAAAGTCCAACTAATACATATTCATCATAAAAAAATTCGACACGTATTTTATATTAAACGTTATCTACTTAGATATCGTTCAAATTAAACTATAATATTTTTAATCATTTAATATTATATATAATTCAATTAGTCATTATTTAAAAATATTAGTTATTATTTTTGTTATTATAATTAATTTTTAAGTTGTTCTTTTTTATAATTTTTTAATAAAAAACCCAAAAAGCACTCGTAACAAAAAAAATTCTGTTTTTTGAGAATATTTTTACTTTCATCAGTGCTTTCGTAGGGCCTCGAAAGCATAAGCAAAATGATTTTATTTTTTATTTTTTACCATAAGTGCTTTATTAGTTCAAAAGACATTTTTTTCCATCGTCACAGAACCACAAAAATATGGCTACTTCTTTCCTGAAAGCACTTTCATATGAAACCATTTTTTGATAGAAATCATCTTTTATGAAAACAAAAGCAAACGGATACTGATCACTTCATATGAATGAGAAAGTAAGAGAATGTTACCATCCATGAATTGTAACTTGAGCTCCAGGTGGTGATATGAGCTCTAAAGTCACCATTGATTTCAGTGTCTTGAAGATTGAATTTTAGTGATGTGAAAGTGCAATCGCCATTGTTCTCGTCGTTTTTTACCTTCGAAATTATTTGTACCTTCTGTTTCTTTGAAATTAATTGACCTTTAAATTCTCATTGCCCGGTTGAGCTTTGCAAAGATCCTCATGATCTTCCACTAAAAATATTTCCAAAGATTCATGATCTTTAAAAAACTTTTGAAAAGCCTAATTCATCGTTAAAAAGGTACCTGTTGGTGCTTTTGTTTTACGGTTGAGTACACCATCTGTCATCGCTTTTAACACATAAGTTAAATTTTACTTTTTAAGAAAGAAAAAATAAATAAATATATATATATAATATATTAAGAAAAATAAAATAGTTATTTATTTTTATTTTTAAAGATAATCATACATGTATATGGTTGTAAAAATATGTATAAATTTTTAATATTTTTAATATTTTTTATTTTATTAAATTATAATATATACTTAATAAATATGTAATAATTTAAACTTATATTTATTTTTTTATAAAGTAAAAGATTTAATAGTATTATTTATCCTTACTAAAATGAAAAAAAGAAAAGACAACACACCAACTGGAAGCAGCCACCAACAACTTGATGGGGAAAGATAGGCTGTCTAAGAACATGCATCTCCATAATTGTGTTTATTTTTAATTATTACAATTTTGCTTTTCTTTTGTATAAATAGGTTGTAAACATTCGTTTATTCATCATCAATAAATCCAATTCTTACATGGTATCAGAGCTTAGGAAACAATTCCTAGAAAATTCAGCTCATAGAAATTTTTTTCCATTTTTCCTCAATCTGTTTTTTTTTTAAAACCAATTTCGATTCACAAAATAATTCCAATTTCATCCCATCATATTATTCAGAAGAATCCGAGCAATCTGCAATTAAAATCAAGCCAAAATACCCCTCCACGCGCTCACACGCGCCTTGTTTAAACTCACCGGTGTTCCACGCGCCTCGTCGGAGACACACGCGCCAACACGCGCCAGCTGCTGAAGAAGACGACTCCAACGACACGTCGTTCGCACACCGCTGAAGCAAACGACGTGTCGTTCACTCGGTTCGGTCTTCCATCCAGTCCGGTCCGGTTTGGTCTTCATCCGGTTCAGCCCTTCACCGCTGCGTACCGTTTCGGCCAACCCAGGGTTCACCCACTTTCCGACCGGTTCTACGGCTAAAATTTCCGGTTCTGTAATCCTTGACTCATTTTCTATAAGATTAAACATATTTCAGTACATTATTTATTTCATAAATAGTCATTATTGTCTAAAATATACTTGAACTTATCCCGTTCTTTAGAATTTATTCAACAAAAATGTCTATAACTACCAATATCAATCCTACTTTACCAAAATGGTATGATGACCCTAGTCATTCATTATATCTACACCACTCAGACCAACCAGGCATAGTTCTCGTAGCTCAATCCTTAAACCAAGAAAACTATCACATTTGGAGTCATGCAATGCTCATGGCTCTAATAACCAAAAACAAAGAAGGATTCATTGACGGCACAATCAAAAGGCCATCAACAAACCTTGAAGCAGAAATAAAACAATGGACTCGCTGCAACATTCTTGTCAAAGGATGGATCCTCATCACGATATCACCCAAAATTGCGAGAAAGTGTTATGTATAGTGATATTGCATATGAGCTATGGGAAGAATTAAAGGAACATTTTTCACACACCAACAGCGTGCACCTATTCCACATTGAGCAAGAGATCCATGATTGCATGCAAGAAGGTGTAAGCATTGGAGAATACTATACCAAATTGAAAAGTTTATGGGATAGTCGCGATGCACTATGTCCTCTTCCACATTGTGAAGGAAATGTCGGAAGAGAATTACAAGAATATCAACAAAAGCAACGAACCATAAAGTTTCTCATGGGCCTTAACACGGTTTACACATCAGCACGTGGACAAATCTTGCTCATGGAACCATTACCTACAGTAAATAAAGTATATTCACTTATTGTTCAAGATGAAAAGCAAAGAGTTGTCTCCACTCAAAGCATAGGAAGGATGCCAGAAGCTGCCGCACTTGTTGCTAGAGATAGTCGCCCACAATATCCTCACAGAAATTACCCACCAAGGAACCCACATCTCAAGTGCAATAGATGCAACAATATAGGCCATAATTCTGAGAATTGCCGAAGTCACCTCAAATGTGATTTTTGTGGTCTCAATGGACACAATTTTGAAAACTGCCGAAAGTGTCTCAAATGTAATTTCTATGGTTTGAATGGACATGACATCAATATGTGTCGAAAGAAAGGAGCAATTCAAGATAAAAGAAACACAAATTATGGCTTCCCTTCCAAAGCTCATCATACTGACTTTCAGGAAAGCTGCTCCGACATAAAGACACCATCCCACAACCTTACATCTGCCCAATATCAAGAGCTCCTTACACTTCTCAATCAATCCAAATCAGGTAGCATGGCAAGTCAAGTGACTACTTCTTCAGGTAACACATTATGTGCAACTGTTTTCCATTCAGAAACTCGTTGGATTTTTGATACAGGAGCAACTGATCACATGGTCTGTTCCCAAAACCTTATGAGCTCCAGCATTCCAGTCACTAATTGACATGTGCATTTACCTGATCATTCCCTTGCCCATGTCACACATATTGGCACTGTACATTTCTCAAATAATTTCATACTCCATAATGTCTTGTGTGTTCCCTCCTTCAAATTAAACTTAGTTTCAGTAGCCAAACTAACTCAAACCTCATTTTTCCATGTCACCTTCACTAATAGTATGTGCTTTGTTCAGGACAAATGCTCAGGGAAGACGATTGGGAAGGGAACTGAGAAAGCAGGACTCTACTACCTGACTATTTCTGAAGAGGCTGGATGTTTCTCTGTTTCAAACACTACTTCCACCAACTCTCATCTATGGCATCAACGACTTGGTCATTTATCTAATAATAGTTTGCGTGTAATTTCTCTTTCCATCAACACACCTTTTTGTTCCATTAGTGATTGTTCTATTTGTCCATTAGCTAAGCAAACACGTAATCCATTTCCTTTAAGTTCCATCAATACAAAAGCACCTTTTGAAATGATTCATGTCGATATTTGGGGTGGTTATCACATTCCAGCACTTAATGGAGCACGTTATTTTCTCACTATTGTTGATGATTACTCAAGATGCATATGGGTCTATCTCTTACATACTAAATCTGATACACGCACATTTCTTACCACCTTCATCAATCTTGTTGAAACACAATTTTCATCTAGAGTTAAAATCATTCGTAGTGACAATGGACCAGAATTCTCTATGACCCAGTTGTTTTCTACCAAGTGAATCCTTCATCAAACTAGTTGTGTTTCTACCCCTCAACAAAATGGTGTTGCTGAATGCAAACATCGTCATCTTCTCAATGTCGCTCGTTCATTGCTCTTCCAAGCCAATCTTCCTAAACAATCCTGGGGAGATGCCATTCTTACAGCCACATACCTCATAAATCGTACTCCAACACCTGTTCTCAAGGGTAAAACACCATTTGAAGTCCTTTTTCACAAAACTCCTAGGTATGAACATCTTCGTGTTTTTGGTTCCCTTTGTTTTGTGTCTACACATCATGATCGACTCACCAAGTTTGATGCTAGGTCACATAAATGCATATTCATTGGGTATCCATCCGGGATCAAAGGTTATCGTGTCTACAACTGAAACAAGCAAGACTTTAGTGTCTCGTGATGTTATCTTTCATGAACATGTATTTCCTTATTTCACTTCATTGTCAACACTCCAACTCTATTTCCTCCATCGGATGATATTATTTATGATGACATACCCAACATTCGTCAATCAACCAATCCAAATATATCACTTGATCATACACCATCTCTCCTTCCAACAATCAACTCGGACACTCTTCATCTTCAAAATTCATCTCCAGAAATATCATCATCAACTTCTCCACCACACATAACTCCTCCAACACCAGTCACACATAGGCTTCGTCGATCCACCAATGTTTCGAGCTACCTTCAAAAATATCATGTAGAAGCTTCCTTGCCTTCTCGATCCTTCCCTTCGTCTCACTCAGCATCGTCCAAAGACAAAGGTACTTCTCATTCTTTATCTCATGTACTTACCTATGACCAATTATCACCTGCACATCGTGCTTTTGCTACTTCTATTTCCATTCTCAGGGAACCAACCACCTTTGTTGAAGCTTTCAATGATCCAAAATGGTGGCTTGCCATGAAACATGAACTGGATGCTCTTAAAACTAATGGCACATGGACGCTTCAACAGCTTCCTCCACACAAGAAACCAGTTGGTTGTAAATGGGTCTACAAAATCAAGTATAATCCTGATGGCTCTGTGGAACGATATAAAGCACGGTTAGTGGCCAAAGGATACAGTCAGATTGAAGGTTTTGACTACCAAGAAACTTTTGCACCAGTAGCCAAACTTGTCACTGTTCGGCTTCTTCTTGCTGTTGCTGCTATTCAAAATTGGCATCTTCGACAACTCGATGTCAACAATGCTTTTCTCTATGGTGATCTTCATGAAGATGTCTACATGTCCCTTCCACCTGGATTCGGACGAAAGGGGGAAACACGAGTATGTAAGCTACACAAATCCTTGTATGGACTCAAACAAGCCTCACGACGGTGGTTCATCAAGCTATCAACAACACTTAAGCTAGTGGTTTTAACCAATCCAAGTATGATCACTCAGTTCGTCCAGAACCCATGGTAATTCCTTCTCTCGCTCTTCTTGTCTATGTAGATGATATAATCATAATAGGAAACAATATACAAGACATTGAAGAAACTAAGAATCATCTCGTGAGACAATTCAAGCTTAAAGATCTCGGTGAATTAAAGTATTTTTGGGCATAGAAGTTTCACGTTCCAGGAAGGGAATCGTTTTGTCACAACGCAAGTACGCACTTGAAATATTGGAGGACATGGGTTATCTTGGTGCCAAATCGCCAACTCACCTATGGAACAAAATTTATCCCTCAACAAGGTTGAAGGGAATTCATCGATAATCCCACATCCTATCAAAGACTTGTTGGGAGATTAATATACTTGACCATCACAAGGCCCGACTTAGTGTATGCGGTACATTCTCGGTCAATA
Organism: Hippophae gyantsensis; assembly: GCA_030763125.1. Classification (NCBI taxonomy): domain Eukaryota; kingdom Viridiplantae; phylum Streptophyta; class Magnoliopsida; order Rosales; family Elaeagnaceae; genus Hippophae; species Hippophae gyantsensis. The sequence goes on along the minus strand of CM061039.1, from coordinate 1,842,120 downwards.
TATGGATAAACCATGACAACCACATTTGGAAGCATTTCAGCGAGTGCTAAGATATGTTAAGAAGACACCAGACAAGGTCTCTTTTCTCAAATGACTAGTTCATTACAACTAAATACTTTTTGTGATGCAGATTGGGCAAAATGCACGCAGATACACGACGATCAACCACAAGATATTGTATGTTTCTTGAAACTTCGCTAATTTCTTGGAAGACTAAGAAACAAAAATCTGATCTCGCGATCAAGTGCGAAGCGAATCATTTCTGTAAGCGTGACGTATTGCGAAGTAACCTGGTTATGATATATTTTGGATGATTTGGGTATCAAACACTCCCAACCGACCAAGTTATCTTGTGACAATCAGCGACTCTTCACATTGCATCAAATCCAGTGTTTCATGAGCGAACCAAACACATAGAGATCGATTGCCATCTAGTAAGAGAAAAGATTCAAGCTGGAATGATCAAAACTTATCATATCTCTACATTAGAGCAACCAGCAGATATATTTACCAAATCTTTGAGTTTTTCACAGTTCTCAAGCTTACTTAACAAGTTAGAAAAAATTAACATATATTCTAACTTGAGGGGGAATGTTAAAGAACATGATATCCAGCTGGTGACAACCAACACACCAACTGGAAGCAGCCACCAACAACTTGGTGGGGAAGGATAGGCTGTCCAAGAAAATGCATCTCCATAATTGTGTTTATTTTTAATTATTACAATTTTGCTTTTCTTTTGTATAAATAGGTTGTAAACATTCGTTTATTCATCATCAATAAATCCAATTCTTACAAAAATATATCTATTTATTATAAATTTTTAAATACAATTATATTTATATAATTTTATTAAATAAAAAATTATTATATTATTTATAATTTTAATATAATTATGATATATAACTTAAACCAATTTAAATAAATATGAATTAATTCAATCTAAATTTATCAAATTTTAATTAAAATCGAATTTAATTTAAATCATCAAAAATAAATTTAAATTCAAACCAAACATAGATATAATGACCTAAACTAACACAAATTATTAATTACTTATTTTTTAGTTAATTTATTTTTTTATAATTAAAAAATATTTGTAATGATATTAAAATTTATTAATATAAATATTATTACAATTAAAAATGAGTCTAAATTCAAAACAAATACAAATAAACTAAACTAACACAAATTATTAACTATATATTTTTTATTTAATTAATTTTTTTATAATAAAAAAATATTTTTAATGATATTAAAACCCATTAATACAAACATTATTACAATCAAAAGTGTGACCAAATTTAAAAACAAAAACAAATGGATTAGTTTGAACTAGGATAGATTATTAATTACATATTTTTTAATTGATTGAATTTTTTTATAACCAAAAAAATATTTTTTATAATATTAAAACTCATTATTCCATGAAATAAGAAAAAAAATGTTACAATAACTAATTAATCACAAATAAAAAAAACATATTAATAACATTATATTACATAATTAGTACAATTTTAAGATTCAAAATAATATGTACAATATTTTAAAATTTATCAATTTTAAGTAATAATATCATCTGTGATTTTTAAGATATGTATAACAAAATCACAATAATTTTAATTTAATTTTGTATTAACAAAAAACTCTAATCCAATTCAATTTAATTATAATATATTATTTAAAATTTATTATAAATTTATAATATAATGAATTATCATTATTCAAGCCCAGATATGAATAGATTTTTTTTAATTATTATTTGAAATTTAGAAGAAAAAAAAGTCTCAAACTTGCCGTAAAATCTGGTACAACGACTGTATATATAGCTGTACTTTCTCTTTCGAGCATTATAATCTTTAGCAACAGTTGGTATTATAGCTTCAAATAGAGAATAGAGAATATAATTTAAAAACGATTAAATTCTTAATTTTATAGTTGAAAAAATAGCTCTAAAACTGAAACATAAACAGAACAAAGGTTATAAAAAAAACTTTGAAATAACAAATTTTTTTATAAAATATATTTTATTATTTAAAAAATAAATAGATTTTTATTGAAATGATAGTGATCGAAAGTGAAATTTTAATACAAGTAAAGTGATTTAAAAAACAACCCACCTCTAAGAAAATGTTGAATGGCCGCGAAGAATTTTGAATCAGAAAGACCACTACCAAATTCACCTACCATTTCTCAAAGCCGGAGAATAAGGATGAAAATGTCTCTTTTTTATACACTTTAACATTAAAATGTGATGTTAGTTAAATTATCGAGAATTCATCAATAAAGTTATTAGAATATAACTTAATTACTGTTATTGTTTAAATGTATTTTAAATATCATTTTTGAGAAAAATATCTTAGATATTATAAATATTATCGTTAAAATATTATTAAAATATTACTAAAATATTAATTTTTAATTTATTTTTTTCAAATTTTTAAGTAATTATTTCAATTTTTTTTTCATTTTTATATAATAGAATATATTCTCTTTTTTCTTGTTTGTAGCATTTGTTACTATACATATGAAATGAATAGGTAAAAAAAAAGAATTATATCATATATTATTCTATTTAGTGAGTAGTAGAAAGAAACAATATCATCTAATCCAATTCTCAAATACAAAATTAACATACATATTTTATTTTTTAATATTATAATGTGTAGATTACATTGAAGAATAAGATTCATTATGTTCTCCTAACAATAAATACTTTCAAAAATAAATAATAAATAAAATTTATTTTATTGATATTTAAATTTATCTATTTATAATATTTAATACAATTAGATAGTTTATTTAGTTATTTCTAATCATTTAACTACTTATTCTAAAATATTTACCAATATATATATATATTATACAATATTTTAATTAATTAGTTAATTTATTAATTAATATAAATATTTAAAAATACATATATTAAAAAAATTAATTTAAAAATACATATATTAAAAATTTCATATTTTTAATAGAATTTATATAACTTTCGTGATTTTTTTTATTTTTTGTGTTAATAATGACAATATCTTCGATATTTTTATAAAAATTATATCATGATATCTTCAACAACATCAACATTTCAAACCTCGATTAAGAAGACTTTTAATTACCAAATAATTTCTTTTATGCATTATTAAAATTAATACAAAATTATTTATAAAAAATCAATAATAATAATAATATTTAAATATATTTTAAATTTAAATAAAAATTTATAATAATAATTAACAATATTAATATTATGATTTTTTTAATATTAATTATCCTTTATTATTATTATTAAGTTTTGTGTTTAATTAGTTTACAAGAAGTATAAACAAAAATTAATATTAAAATCATAAAAATATTTTTTTTTTATTTCTCAACTTTTTTATTATTAAGATATTAAATGATATCATTTTTATTTTAAAAGATTAAATTATATAAATAATTTAAACTAAAAAATTTATGTTACATTTTTTTTTAATTTATAATCTTGTTTTCTTATTTACATGTGCGCGACAACCAAAGTTGAGGCTATATTAGAATTTAGATGAAAGTCGTATAAAGGGAGTTTTTTGGTATCTTTTAAAAAGCCACTTGGTCAAAAAGCCAAAATTATACCTATTTTAAATTTGAAAGGATTGTTTTGATATATGTTTTTTAATGTTCTCGTCAACGATATGTAGAAGAAAAAAAAACAAAAACAAAAATACTTGTTATGATAGAATAAGATATGGTTTTCAAAATTTAAAAGCTGAAGAATAAAAAAACAAAGAACAAAAGTATTTTTTAGGTCATAAATAAATTATGATCTAATTATAATTAATATATTAAATAATTATTAATTAAAATAATGTAAGTTAATTTTTTAAATTTATAATTAATTATCACATTTTTAATATATATATATATATATAGAAGAATAAAAAACAAAAATAAAAATACTTGTTATAATAGAATAAGATATGGTTTTCAAAATTTGCAAGCTGAAGAATAAAAAAAACAAAGAACAAAAGTAATTTTTAGGTCATAAATAAATTATGATATAATTATAATTAATGTAATAAATAATTATTATTTAAAATAATGTAACACCTTTTTTAAAATTTATAATTAACTATCAAATTTTTAATAAATATATATACATAGAAGAATAAAAAACAAAAACAAAAATACTTGTTATAATAGAATAATACATGGTTTCCAAAATTTGCAAGCTGAAGAATAAAAAAAACAAAGAACAATATTTTTTAGGTCATAAATAAATTATGATATAATTATAATTAATATATTAAATAATTATTATTTAAAATAGTGTAACACATTTTTTTTAAATTTACAATTAACTATCAAAATTTTAATATATATATATATAAATAGAAGAATAAAAACAAAAACAAAAATACTTGTTATAATAGAATAAGATTTGGTTTCCAAAAATTGCAAGCTGAAGAATAAAAAAAGCAAAGAACAAAAGTATTTTTTAGGTCATAAATAAATTATGATATAATTATTATTTAAAATAATGTAATTCAAATTTTTAAATTTATAATTAACTATCACATTTTTAATATATATACTTAAAGTGACCTTCGCGAATATAAAAAATGTAAATAAGATGTTTAATAGAATAAAATTAATAAGAAGAGTTACGTGAGGTTATTTCTCTTAAATATATATTAGTATAAGTATGTGTATTACAACAAATTTATTAACATATTCACAATAATTATTATTAAATTTTATTTTGATTAAAATTATAGCATTATTATTATCTAAAAGTATGCATATATTTACGTTAATATTATAAATATTTTTAAATTAATTATTCATATTTTAAATATTAATAATTTATTACTTAATTTAATTGATAAAAAATAAAAATCTTTAATAAATTATATGATAATAAAGAGCTAAAAATAATAATAATAATTAACGTAAAATATATTAATAATTTTAAAAAAAATTATACATGATTTAAATTTTTATATATAACGTATAAATATATATATTTTAACATGATATTAAAAATTTAATAATATATTTTTATATAATTTAGTATTTAGACCGGAATCAAACCATATATTATAAAATAAAATAATATAACTATGTAAAAAGTTTGCTTAGTGGGTGTAAGTTTAAATCATATTAAATAGTGACTTAATCTTTGTAAATTTTTAATTTTGAATAATGTAATTTGATTATTTATTTTTTATCAAATTAAATATATATTTTTATTTTTAAAATGTAATAAAAATTAAATATTAATTTAAATAAATTTTTTTAAAAAATAATTTTAATATATAAAAAAATTATACATAGTTTTAAATGTATTAAGTATCATAAGAGTTATTTTATTTATGTTACTAAAACACTTTAATCAATTCATTTTTACAAGTATTATATATGTCACTTTTTAAGTAAAAATGTGACACTTTAATTATTTTTTAAATAATAAAAAATTAAAAAATAATAATAAAATAAGTTTAATGAGAGAAAAGTATCATTTTATTTTAATATTTTTTATAATTTTATTTTAATGGTTTAAAACTAAATTTAAATAGTATATATATATTTTATCAACTATTTTTATAAATTTATATTTTTATAGATTTTAATTTGTATATTTTGGAAATTTTTATGTATCACATTTTTGTATATATTATATTTGGATTAAAATTATAAATTTTACAATAACATAAATATGTAATACAAAGGTCAAAAAAATTATAATATTAATGGTATTAAAATCATGTAAATGAACTCTCTTTTATTTGCTATCGTAGTATATTAATACCAAAAGTTGAATAACATAAAAGTATGTATAGATTGATTTTTTTATAAGATTTTAAAAAATAAAAATTCAATCAACCCAATATAAGTTAGTTATAAAAAAAAGAAAAAACCAACCAAAACTAATAAAAGCTAATTAGGTTGGTTTAGTTTAGATACTATGGATTGGTTTCAATAAATTTTGTATACCCTTAGTTTTAAGATCATGTTTTAAAATTAATAAATTTTAGATAAAAGAAGTTCTCTAATTGTTTAAATCATTTTACTTTTAATTGCATCTAAAATATATATATATATATTTAAGTTAATTAAACATGTAAAAAATAATTTATATGTTATATCAAAAATAACATGTATAAATATTAACTATATATCAATTTATCTCATAAGAATTAAAATTCTTAGACAAATTTAGATTTTTAATACCAGTAGTGAATGCTATCATGGGACAGTATGAGGTTGTGAATTGTCATCCCTTCCTTACCTATAACTATTTTCTTATTTTTTTAAAAAAATATATTATATATTTATAAAATTTTATAATTAAATAAAATTAATATTATTTCAAAACTCAAAATATGAGTATATTGCAACACCCGAAAACAACTGTCATCTTTTCTGTTAGCTTTAGCATTGTAATGACTATTGACTAATGAAAGAAAAGTTCGCTTATTTCTTTTTGGGATCTCTGTGTCCTCCAGAAATATCTTCTTCACCTCCCAAATTAGTTACTTACTTCGTGACGCACCGTGATGCATTTTTTCCTCTGCTTTACCGCCATTCTTAACAATTGGGACATCATTATCTTTTTGCTGTCACCTGGAGGCAGAGGCGGATTTACATGAAATTTATGGGGCACGTACGTACACGTTCAATTGATAGAAATTTTTTTTGGAATAAAATTTATAAAAATATATTTATGAATTTTAGCCACCGTATTAGCATTATGATTTCGAGTATATTACACTTTATTTTCTTTTTCAACTATTAAAAGAATATAAAAATTAAAAAAATTATTCTAAAACTATCCCAGAAAACAGAATGAAAGGTATAAAAGAGAAAAATAAAAATAAAAATGTTGCCATCAATAAATATATTTTATTATTTTGTAAAAAATAAAATAATATTATATTATTTTAAAAGTAATTAACATGTATTGTTTTTATTAAGAGGATGAATTAAGTATATTTTGTAAAAATAAAGTTAATAAAATTACATAAATAAAATAAATTGAAGAGTTAAATGGATACCCACCACCAAATTCACCAACCATTTCTAAAAGCCGCCGCATAGAAGTCGACAAGATTTTCAATTACCAAATAATTAAAGTAATACGTACGAAATAATCTCTTTTATACATAAATTTTTTTAATCTTATTAAAAAATATATTTTTTATTTTTATATAACATAAATAAATAAATATATTTTTATATTATACCAGAATAAAAATATTTTTTTATATTAAAAATAAATTTATGTTAAATAAATGATGCATTTATATATAGGATTATTAAAAATATTATAATAAATTTTAAGCTAATAGTATAAATATTTTAATTATATTTAAAGTTTAAGTTTAAAATTTTATAAGTATTTAGATTATTAAAAAATTAATTTATTAATAAAGAATATTTTCGTAAAAAATTAAAACATTCGAAGAAAAAATCTCAATCCATCGTCTAAAATATTTAAACGGGGGATGAGAACAACCAGGCGCGCCGCCCCGTCCGCGCCATACCTATGAGCTAAAAATAATTAAAACCTTAAAAAATTCACTGAAAAGCAACTGGTGGGACCCACAACAATAGAAATTCATCTCCAAGACCAAGTCCAACTGTAGCTTCTCTTGTTCTCGTACTCACTTTTTCCAAACAGGAAACTTGTGGGTGTTGACTATGGAGTTTGAAAATTTCAATTAAAAATAATTAAAGTTAATCTCTTAGACATCTTCAACATAACATTATTTTCCACGAAACCTCTCTTCTTCGTCCTTTCTCTATCCTTCTAATATCTAACTGATTATTGTGAACAATTAATCTCTTAGACCACTTCAACATAACATTATTTTCCACGAAACCTCTTTTCTTCTTCCTTCTATCTAGCTGATTATTTTGAACAAGCTAAATGCCTTCTCTTGGTTTGATAGCTAAGCCTTCCTTTGGATTCCCCGCCATGTAAAATCTGCTTAATTTCCCCCTCCCTCCCCCTTCTTTGGTATGTTTTCTTCTATCGTCCCAGAACCAACCATGTTTTTAGATGAACCCAGTTTTCATTTTCTAAGAAACTTTGAAATTCGAACTAATTATCTACTTATTTATACTGTTTTTATGTTTCATTTACCTCTTTTGGATTTTTGTTTCCATAGTTTTGCAATTTGATTTGTCTGTTTGTTGCGTTAAATTCAGATAGCAGCTAACTGGTTATTGAAGTCCTCTGGGAATTTAAGAATTTTTTTTTATTTGGGGTTAAATTTGATTTTTCTTTTAAAAATTGATCGAAAGGGGGTTTTCTATTTTTATTCAAGCAAATAATACTGACTGATCATGCTTTAATCTTCATTCCTCATTAAAGGGCTTTGCGGATTTTAATTTATTTTGAATTTCATGCCTGTTTATTTGTGGGTTTTGCTGTTTTGGGATATTGTTTTGTGTAATTACTTTCTTAGAGGTAATTAGTGTAATTGTGATGTGTCGCTGGATTAGGAAATGCGTACCATTTTAGTTATATATATTATTTTGTTCTGTTGTGGATTTTACTGATGTAGTATTTGTTTGGTGAGAAATTATTTTTCTCACTCTCATTTTTTCTTTCTTTCTTTCAGAAGTTGACCTTGGAACTCATGGTATGTGACAAAAGGACTCGTTTGAGTTGATCAGTTTTTTAAGAAGTTCATTTCTCATTTGGTGAACGACTTAGAAACAATCTGTAATCATGAATTTCCCGCCAGAGAAAACTGTGAGGTCAGTTCACTCAACAATGAATTTTGATTTCTATTATTTATCTGCGCATGCGTTTGGAATTTGGAAAGAAAGTTGTGTTTGATGGTGTTCTTCATAAAAGTTGAACCCTTGAGGCTTTTGCATATGAAAACAATAAAATGTTATTGTCATGAAGTACTAATTATAGAGTAATGCTATGTAACTGTGTGAATTGCATCACTTATCTATTATTAGTAGTGATGCACAGTCATGGCCCATCTATGTTTCCAGTATGCATCATCTGCAACACACACGACAATCTCGATAGTGTTATGCATCCTTTAGTCAAGGGTTGGCTGTAATTTTTGGTGCTGCACATGTGTTTTTTCAGGTTTCAGGAATGGAATTCCGAGAAAAATGTTGATGGATTATATTCCCCTAATGGTTATATGTACACAGGAAAATTAAGCAAGACAATAAGCTCTGTCTCAAGCAAGTTTCAAAGAGGTTTTGAATCCGGTTCTGAGAGGATTAAAAGGATTAGACAGTCATTGAAATCCTATTCATTTGACAATGTTGTCCCTAGAAGCTTCAGTTTCCAAAAGAAGATTCTTGATCCACAAGGGGCATTCCTTCAGAAGTGGAATAAGATATTTGTAATGGCGTGTGTACTTGGAGTCTCATTGGATCCTTTGTTCTTTTACATTCCAGTAATTGATGATCAGAAGAAGTGCCTAGATTTGGACCGGAAGTTGGAGATCACAGCTAATGCTTTGCGTTCATTCACAGACATATTTTACATAATTCATATTTTGTTTCAATTTCGTACCGGATTTGTTGCTCCCTTTTCTCGAGTATTTGGAAGAGGTGTTTTAGTTGAAGATGCTTGGGCTATAGCAAAGAGATACCTTACATCATACTTCTTAATTGATATTCTTGCAGTCCTCCCGCTTCCACAGGTGATTTGAATGACTTTTTTATCATGTTTAAAATTTGTATAATTTGATTATAGTATTGACTTTTAATCCCTTATGCAATTAGGTGGTGACTTTAATTATCATTCCAAAGTTGAGAGGGTCAAAATCTTTGAATACGAAGAATTTGTTGAAATTTGTTGTTTTATTCCAATATGTCCCAAGGTTTCTTCGAATATATCCATTATATAGGGAAGTTACAGGTGCTTCTGGCATACTCACTGAAACTGCATGGGCCGGAGCTGCATTTAATCTGTTCCTTTACATGCTTGCCAGTCATGTAAGTTTGATCAGGGCCTTTATCTTCCAGCAAATTGTAAATATTCTTGGGTTCTCTCTGATTATCAATTCATTTTTCTGTTATAGGTACTTGGAGCCTTTTGGTACTTATTTTCTATAGAACAAGAAACTAAATGCTGGCAGCAAGCCTGTGCGAAGAATTCATCTTGTATTCTTGAATTTTTGTACTGTGATGGCCCTGAAATGTCCAACACATTTTTGAATGATTCCTGCCCAATACAAAAAGATAACCCAAAGTTTAATTTTGGAATAGCTTTTGATGCCCTTCAATCCGGTGTTGTGAAGTCTACCACTGATTTTCCACAAAAGTTTTTCTATTGTTTCTGGTGGGGGCTAAGGAATTTGAGGTGTGCCCAACTGCTATTTTCTACTTTTTTATCTTGTTTATCCCTCATTCTTCTTCTGAAAAAATTTATGGATTAAGCGCATAACATAACCTTTTAATAGGTAGAGTTTCATCTTTAACTCCCATCGCAGGTTCTAAACATATATAGTTTTTTATAACGTGATGAACATATTTTTTTAGGCACTTAAAGATGCAACTAGTTGATAGCTGATTCAATAAAAATTTATCTTGCTTGCTTGTTTTAGATGTATTTTGTGCGCGTTATTACTCATCTAATGGTGCATGCAAAGAGGACCTAGGAGTGCACTGCTGTTATTATTAGTCCTCGTCAAATATTGATCCCTTGTTTTTATTTTTCTGCAGTTCCCTTGGTCAAAATCTCCAAACTAGTACCTATGTTTGGGAAATTTGCTTTGCAGTATTCATTTCCATATCTGGCTTGGTCCTTTTTGCGTTTCTCATTGGAAATATGCAGGTAAGTATCTATGAAGTTAATTTTGTTTAAGATATTTTATTATCAAATTGTCCAAATCCCTGCAATGATCATGTTGAAGACATCATGTACCTGCTTCTAATTTGATCTTAACTCTTTATTGGGGGTGTTCTTGAAAAATGTTTAGCTTCGTAATGTGCTTGATTTGCCTTTTCAAATATCGATGAAACTTCTTTTAAGCATAATGGACCTTTTGTAATTTTTGTAGCCAGTGGAATGGATAAAGACAATTTAAGCTTATAGCTATATATTTTTGTGCTGATGCAAATCTTGATCCTTGGACTCATAAATATTACAGGTTTTAATTGTATATTCCTTTTTTTTTTATCCCCAACAGACCTATTTGCAGTCATCTACCGCAAGATTGGAGGAGATGAGGGTTAAAAGGAGAGATGCAGAACAGTGGATGTCCCATCGCTTGCTCCCTGAAAATTTACGGGAGCGCATCAGACGGTACGAGCAATACAAATGGCAAGAAACCAGAGGTGTGGACGAAGAAAATCTAATCTACAACCTTCCCAAGGATCTTAGAAAAGACATAAAGCGCCATCTTTGCTTGGCTCTGCTTATGAGAGTGAGTTTTTCCTCTGTGCTCATAAAGTAGTTTAGTTTGGTGATATAAAGCGAAGTTAATGTTAAATATTAACCCAATTTTCTCTATCTATTATTTTAAATACTTCTATTTTAAAAAATTCAAACATCAACGTAAATTATTGTACGAAATTCTAGATATATGTTAATTAGAATATAGTAACTAACATACATTAGAATACAGTAACTAACATACTATGTATATATATAAGTAATGTGTCTTATTTTATGAGTGAAAATTAAAAAAAGTGTGAGAGAATAATAAATATTTGTGAGAAAGTGTAATAATTGTACAAGTAAAGTGTTTATCATAAATAAAGTAATGTCATCTCATACTCAAAATATTTAACAATTTGATATTAGAGCGAATCAATTATAGATTAAATTTTTACCAAAATTTCTAAGGAGATCATGCACAATTATAAAGGATTATGAAACTTGTTTGAGATCAAATTTTGCTTGGATAACATGTAGTTTTTGTTCAAACCCTAATAATGAGAACTATCAGGGGTAGGTAAGAAGCTCAATAACAACAATTATAACACGTGGTCGTTGCATATACAACCTTACTTCTAAGGTAATGACTTATAAGAGATCGTGGATAACAAAGAGGTCGCATCATAAGATACCGACGTTTTGAGAAAGTGGAAGATCAAAGCAGACAAGACTATTTACATAATCAGGGTTTTAGTGTAGGATCAAATATTGGTGCACATCAAGCATTGTGATATATTAAAAACAGTATGGGACACTCTTGTAGTACTTTTCTCAAAGAAGAATGATATAAGATTGTAGCTTCTAGAGAATGAGCTTCTTTCAATTAGACAAGAAGAGATGTCAATCATTGATTATTTCAACAAGGTAAAAACTCTTTATCGTCAGATCTTAAAGTTAGATTCTACCGCTAATATTTTTGAGTCTAGAATGAGGAGTTATTATTTATCGGTTAAATCCAAGCTATAGAGGATTTATTACTGCAGTGTCAGGTTAGTGGTGTTAGAGAATTTGTTTATCGATCAGGAAGCATTGACAAAACAAATGTCTAAAGTCTTCCTAAAGAGTAGTGATGATGCATTCTTTAGTAGTCAAAGAAGAGATCGATGTAATTGGAGACCTCGTAGAGGATCTAAAGGAGATGGATTTAAAAAAGGAGATTCCCAAGTAGGAAGAGATGAAAGTAATTGCGATAGAAGAGGACAACATTTTCAAGAATATTCGAAAGGTGATGGCCTATGTTTTGTAGGTGGTAAGAAGGGTCATTATACAAGAGATTGTCTATTTAAAAAGAGGAGTTGTTGATAGAAATACTATGACCTCTAATAATCAAGAACATCGAAGTGAGGAAGAGTTTGATGTCGTAGTATGTGTAATACAATTAAAAAGGAGCTTAGTACAAGCAAAAAGTAGTCAGTACTTTCCACAAATATCCTTAGATGAGTTGATTATGAAAGAGATTAGATAATTGACTTAGGGTGTGCAAATCATACCATTGAGAATAAAAAGAAGCTACAAAACATTAAGGAGTATAAGGGAGATAGAGTAGTAGTCGTAACTATTAATACAAAACTATCGATTAGTTTCATTGGGAAGACAATTTCTCTCTTCATTATTCTAGATAGTTCTATTCTAGAGAATTCAAGCATTATCTTAAAATATACAATTAATTGAGATCATTTAGAATCATGGTAGAAAATACTAGATACATATTAATTAAAATGTAATAACCAACTTACATATAGATAATGGGTTTTGTTTGTCAGTGTGTAAAAATTAAAAGAAGTATAAAAGATTAATAAATATTTGTGAGAAAGTGTAATAGTTTTACAAGTAAAATTTTATCATAAATACTCTCTTACTCAAAATTCTTAACAATCTCATTAATCACAATTTTCATGCAGTTAGTCATTGTTTTATTTTCGCATTTCTTTGTTTACTATTCATAGTATGTCCTTGCTTTTTAGAGACTCAGTATGCAGTATTTTTTGTGGAATAGATTATCCTCTATGGAGTAGAGAATTTTCATTAGCTAATAACTCTGTTAACATTGGATTAATACTTGCGTATTCGAATACGATTAAGGTGCCAATATTTGAAAAGATGGACGAACAACTATTGGATGCAATGTGTGACCGTCTCAACCCAGTGCTTTACATAAAGGATAGTTACATTGTTCGGGAGGGAGACCCAGTTGATGAAATGCTTTTCATAATGCGCGGCAGGCTGTTGACGATAACCACTAATGGGGGAAGAACCGGTTTCTTTAACTCTGAGTACCTCAAAGCTGGCGACTTCTGCGGAGAAGAACTTCTTACATGGGCTTTGGATCCCCACTCTTCATCAAATCTTCCTCTCTCAACCAGAACTGTCCAAGCACTCTCCGAAGTAGAAGCATTTGCATTAAAAGCTGATCATTTAAAGTTTGTAGCTTCTCAGTTCCGGCGGCTTAATAGCAAGCAGTTGCGACACACTTTCAGGTTTTGCTCACAACAGTGGAGAACATGGGCTGCTTGTTTTCTTCAAGCAGCATGGCGTCGCTATTGTAAGAAGAAACTCGAAGAGTCTCTTCGGGAAGAAGAGAATAGATTGCAAGATGCATTGGCCAAGGGTGGTGGTAGTTCACCAAGTTTTGGTGCCACCATCTATGCCTCACGCTTCGCTGCTAATGCTCTTCGATCTATAAGGCGTAGTAGTACTACTAGGAAGTCAAAGGTACCGGATAGAATGCCTCCCATGCTCCTTCAAAAGCCAGCAGAGCCAGATTTCACTGCCGAAGACGGATAGACATGTATCTCATATTGTAATTTGGTTTTGTAATTTTATTTTATAAATGTAAAATTAAATCATTATTTTTTGGGGGGTTTTATATATGTAACCATAAATGATAATGTAACTACTCAAAGTTAGAAGCTAAGTAGAGTCAAATAGTGATATATGTATAAATATAATGTTGTCTTAAGTTTTTGAGAGTTGATTTTTCAATAGTTTCTAATATAGTATCAAAGGTAGAGTTTTTGTATTTAAGGTCTAATAAATTTAATTGTTAAATTGTAAGTGTTTGATGTGTATGTTACATAGAGTCAATATTTTTAGAAAAATAATAAATATATAAAAATAATATTGGTTTTTTTTCCTTGATCAATGTTGTAGTCACGTTAAAGGTTCAATATGGTTTAAACCTTGATCAATATTTTATTTAAAATAATTTATTATATTTTAGTCTACATATAAATTATATTCTTTCCTTTATTTTTTTAAAACTTAAAGGTAATTTATTCAAAAAAATTACACTTGAGATCATTTTAATTTCACAATTTAAATATTAGTAATTTTATTTTAAATTTGTATATTTTAATCACCTTATTTTTACATTTGTGAACACTTTAGTCATTTTAGTAAATTCATGTGATTTTAATTTATTTTATTTTTTAAGATTTTTTGAGATATTTTCTTCTTCAAACATATACTAGCATGGACACTAGATTCATTTCTATTTAATTTAAGTTTTTTCAATATAGAATATCCTAAAATAATAAAATTGATAAGAAATGATCAAAGTGTTTAAAGTGTAACATTAATGTGATAAAAATATATTAATTTTAAAAAATGTGAGTAATATATTCAATTTGTGAGTTATGTTACCCATTCATTATGTAGGAAACAATTACAATTTTTTGTAATATTTGAAGATTATGAAATTGTGACTTTTTTTCCTTTTACAATAAAACTAATTTTTAATGTAGAATGATTTTACGTATTTTTATTTTATTGATTTAATTATTTTTGTATTATATGTTTAATTTTTTTCAAAAAAATAAAGGTAATAATTCATACACCCGTAAATAAGACAAATTTTAGAACTTTAACATGTTCATATGAGTTTCATCTTGTTGAGTTACAGCTCGCATGTTGTCTATAATTTAAGAATTTTATATTTAATATTTAGTACATATAAATATGTATGATTCAAAGGTGTTTGAATTTTTTTTCTAGATATATCACTACTTCTAATAGCTTAAGTTTTTGGGAAAGATGATAACCAAAAATCAAGGTTTGAAATTTAGATCTCAATTAAAAATCGAGATATATTTTTTACAAAAATATCCTTAATATTTTTGGTATCGATAAAAATTTAAAATAAAATCAAAGAAATTATAGAAACTTTATAAAAAACATAGAATTTTTTTTATAAAATTTTATAAAATATCAAAGATTTTCTTGCGTGTTAACTCGTTATAGAAGCTTTTAAGGAGTTTGAGTATGCTAAATGCATATAAAGGAATTGATTGTACAACAACTTTGATTAAGATTTCCTTGCCTACCCCAAAAAGTAATTTTTCTTACCATCTATAGGTGAGATTTGATGTTTCTCCTTCAGCTTATTGATCATGTAATATGTTATTATTTAAAGCATACAACATAAATCAACACCACTGTATGTAAATATTTTTGTTAAAATAAAACTGATATACCATCAGGTCATAGAGACTTAATAAATAGGTTTCTTTTGAAAAAGTGCTTGCGTCGCATCAGTCTTAATGAAGGGAACCATCAATTCACATTCATAGAGGGAGTAACATGGGTTTAGCAAAGTCCATAAAATCAACTTGGGTGGAACTTATTTCTAAAGTGAACAAGTTTGAAAAGTATCCAATAGCTAAGGATTGTAATTCAGGCAAATGTGAGACAGAAGCGCCATGTTTATTGACCAAAGATTGTATAAAAAATGTTTTTTTTCCTTTGTGAAGCTCGAGCATGAAAATGCCTATTTCGATCCCTACCTTTTAACCATTCAATTTTTGATCGTTGTTTCCAGTAGATTTCCTCCCTCAAGCAAAGTTGATGGGTTTTATCTTGCAGGTCGGTGATCTTGGTTGCCACTTCCATAGTGGGTGGCACTGTTCGTAACTTTGTTAGCTCCTTTTCTATGATCTGCACCTGCTTTGAAAGAGAGCCAAAGGACGACCGATTCTACCTTGCTATGTGTGATTGGCACCTTGCTATTTTCTCCAACATCGATGAATGACCATGGCGAGATTCAAAGGCCATCGAAGTCCCTGTCCATGCATTGAAAATTACAACTTTACACTCTTCTACGCATGTCCAATGGGCCTCAAATCTAAATCCTCATTTAAGCTAGAGTTGGATTGTTAGGTGGTTTGAATGGCCTGATTCAATGTTTGCAATTCTAAAATTTGGATACTTAGCTATCCAACTTGCAGATGCCAATCCCTTATCAAATCTAGCCTGAGTGGCTTGTGGGTTGGGCGATTTATTCCACGTACCAGGTGAATTTCGATCCCGAGAAGCCCAAATTTGACAAGTAGGTTTCAATTAAGGTTTGTCTGAAATCTTACATTTGCCAATTCGCTCTTTCATTTTGGCCTTCCAATTCATGATCGTAAATAATTTCGATGAAGTCCCTCATACAAAACCATGGTAGTGAAAACAAATTCTTAGGATCCTTAAGTTTTTTTTCTATTAGAAACCACGAACTCCCCATAAGAACCCGTAAATCTCCAAGTAGAATTCGGAGATTATGGAAAAATTAAAGCATCAATATGTGGATTAGAAAAGCTTTGAAATGTGAGCTCTACATTGTCTTTCCATAGAAGAGCTAGACCTCTCATTTGTACTTTTTGACCTTCATGTCTACCAAAACAATCAACAACTAAAGCATTATTATAAGATAAAGAAAATTTCAGATCCAAAAATTCAAACAGAATTAAGTTCTCTTCATAAAGAAACATTAAATCTGGGAAAATAGTTTTTTTTTTCTTCAATAAACCCTTTACAGCCATAACTGCACGAGGGTTCCAAGTCCTTGACAGTTTAAACTTAAATAACTCGTTGTTCCCGACGGGACTGCTTAGTAGCCTCCATCGATCGTGTAGAGTTAATTCCTTCCACCCTAATCCATGGGTGGTTTACGGTTTGAATTTTTACCAAGTTTTTCGATCCATAGCTTGATTCTGGGATAATATCCAAAGGTCTCTTCTTAAGGCCAGGCGTAAAATTGTTTTTGGTCAATGAGGAGCTTCTGAGCTAAGGTTCAGAGTTGAATTGGTTGCCTTCATCAGAAACATCACGAAACACTTCTTTCTCTCTAGGCTTCAGATGTTTTTGAATTTCATTCAACTGGACTTGAATTTGGCTTGTGGTATGATGGAATGATTGTTGAAGTTCTTTTGATACCTCCTCAATCCGTTGTGAAAATCTGATTTCGAGATCAGCCATTGCAATCCACGTACTCTTCGTGTCACCAATTTAAAATCACCGAAAACTTGATTTTCAGTGCCACAATCAACTCAGAAACAAAATCGATTTTGTAGTATTGAAGGAGTACAATTCAGTGATTGAATTCTAATAGATTTACAGATAGAGAATCTAAAAATGACGAGAGACAATAAGAAAAAACTATAGTCTATGCGTGACTCTGAGTGAGCCTTATAGGCAACGCGAGCACACCCTATGGACCAAACGGCTACACGCCAAAATTAGTTATTTAGTTGCAAAATAGAAAATGACAGTAATGTGTAAGAGATAAAGGAAATATGCATTCAGCTCACAGTAACTGCATCATTATTATATCATTAATGTGGTTATTGATAAATATTTGAAAAATAATAATTTATAAGGATGGAATCTATTAATTAAGTTGTGTGCCGCAATTAGATAGTTTATCAATATGTTCGTTCTTCCTACCGCTGTTGAAGTAATATTTTCTAAAAACTTATTGTTGTTTGGGAACTAATAATATGTCCTAGAAATACATGATCGTATTTCAAGGTCATCATCGATCACCACTATGAAGCTAATGAAGAAAAATGCATTTCTTTTGATACGTTCATTTGTGCTTAATATTATTTTGTTTAAATGTCAAAAATTATATCTACATTGATATGAAATTTAAGGGCTGAGTGCCAAACGGATTATTGTATATTAGATGATCTTTTATGTCATAAACCAATATTAGTGCAGGACTTAGAAATGCTTTGTTTTGTGTATCTAAGGCATCTGATTGTAAATGCACATCACAGACAACTTAAACAACTAAATTAGCCTCTCTCTTTTTTTTTTGTGCTTTCATGTGTATTACTTTGAAGGTTAAATGATTGGATATGTTTTTATTACAAAACATAATAATCATGTCATGTCATCTAATAAAAATAATATTGTGTATAATTATTGAAAAGATCTATAAGAAATAAAAAAAAGGAAAATTAATTAAAAATTAATATTTTTGATATTTTATCAATTTATGTTTATATTTAGACAGTATTTCAATCACAATATTTACAATGCTTATGGTATTTTAGTAAAAAAAAATGATATTTAAACGGTAATGATAATTATGAGATAATTTTATGATAATTGAATTATATATATTATATTTTAATATCAAAATGTATAATATTAAAGCTATTTTTTCATATTATATAAGAATTTCATACATTGAGTTAAAAATCTTGATTTTTTTCCTAAAAAAATGAACAAAACT
Organism: Hippophae gyantsensis; assembly: GCA_030763125.1. Taxonomy (NCBI): domain Eukaryota; kingdom Viridiplantae; phylum Streptophyta; class Magnoliopsida; order Rosales; family Elaeagnaceae; genus Hippophae; species Hippophae gyantsensis. The sequence continues at coordinate 1,823,218 of CM061039.1, read as the reverse complement.
TACAAAAGAAAAAAAAACAAAAAACTCAAAAATATAAATTAAAAAAATTAAAAATACAAAATGAATCATCTTTTTAAGAGACAATGATCTACACTTTAAGAGAATGTATAAAATCATTAATATTTTATATTGATTAAAAATAATACTATGATAGAATTATAAATGTTGTCGAGTTAATTTTGATAGAAATATTTATAATTATTTTTTACATGACTAATATCACAAAATGTTAAATATAGTGTACATTATTAATTCAGTCAGCAGCTCAAAGGAGTGAAGGGGAGTCAGATTCAGCGAGCAGAGTAATTAACTTAAAATGACTTCTCAATTTTCAAAACTTATAATGGAAACTATAATTTCGTACAAAAAAAAAGGATTGGTTGAAAATATTACATTTATCACTAAACATGGACTTGTTGTGTAGACAGCTTTGGAGATTTCCTACAAATAGGGCAAGTAGAATTCAGTCTCAGCCATTCATCAATACAATTAGCATGGAAGCAATGTTGACATTCCGGTATGGTCTTCAGTGTCTCATTGGGCTTGTACTCCGACAAACATATTGGGCATGTTATATCGTCGGGCTTCGGTAACCGCCGGCTCTCTCCAAGAACTATTTTTGGGTAGGACTCAAGTGTTGGCCCGTCAAGGCCCAAAACCAAATTGGGTTGTGGAGCGAATGTTGAATTGAAATCTTCAATAGGCCTAGTTCTCCTTGTAATGGACTTGACCCTTCCAAATAGGTAGCAAATAAGGCCTAGACAACACAGCACCACTGGTACTCCAACCCCAACTGCCACAGCATATCTGGCTGGCTTTGGAATGCCTTTTGAAAAATTACGTAAATTTGAAAGATAAAAAAAGTTAGTAAACAAATTAAGGAAGGACTAACTAGTCCTTTTTATCATAGTCAAAAATCCTAATAAATTAAACAAACGAATTGTTTCTATACGAAATGAAGCCACTTTTTCTGAGAGCAAAACTTGAAAAACATGGATAATGACTTCCAAAGATTCAAAATCAATTGAAATATAGTAGTGCATTTAACGTGTAAGTAAGTGCTCCAATTAAAAGTAAACAAAACAAAAAGCTCATCTTCATAGTGGAGAATTAGCTCGTTGAGCCCACTTCAATATATTGGAGCTCAGCAGCCTCAAGTCAAAGTTCTACATTTTCTTTTTTTTGTAAATAAAAATAATTACTCTTAGCATAAACTTTGAGGATTATTTCTTTATTTTTAATAATATTTTAATTAAATTTTAAAAATAATCCCGAAAGATGAGGTTAGACAGACTAATTACAATTGTTTAGAAAAAATTAAAAAATAAATAAATTATTATTTGGTCAAAATCTTTGAGAATCAATTTGCTTATTAATTGGTTCATGAAAACCTAAATTACTGACCGCATTCCATTAAACTACTACCCAAATAACTAGTGTTCAAACACAAGTTGCATCAAATAATATATACAATATATTTCTTTCTTTGAATTTATTATAACTGCCGCTAATTTTATAAATCAATTATAAATTTATTAATCTCTACAATCAGACCTTCACTTTCAAAATCCTTAGTTAATTATGGTGGGTCCAGTCCAGTTAATTTCTGAAAATAAACTTTTTCTTTACGTATTTTGACTATAATATTTCACGTTATTTTACTTGACTGCAGCCTCTAATATAGTTGAATTCTTCGTTCCTAACAACTAATAATCATACTACAAATTGATTTTCATTATTATAAAATCTTCTTCAATTTTTTTTATTTTTTATTGATGTTTTTTGCAAGTATTTTCTTTGAAAAAAATTGAAATAGTGATAAGAAAGTGTGTGATTTTTTATTTTTTTTTGTTATTTCATGAAACGTGGAAATAGATACTGGTAATTGAACAAAGAAAAAGATTAAACATCATAAATTTTGAAAATTACCTCGATGAGGGATATTGGAGCAAACAATTTCTTGACTAGAATTGCTCTTAAAACCACACCGACCACCCCTGTATTCGCACCTCCCACACCGTGGTGTGTTCCATGTGAGCCAGAGATCCTCGCTGAGATCAAAAGACAAAACCTCCTTGTAAAAAGGCCATTGAACTGGAACAACAACATCATCAGCCAATCTACATCTTGTCGTCAAAAAACTAATAACTCTTGGAGAAGCTGTAGCAAATATAGCATAGGTGGAAGAGCTAAGACAAGTAACAGGATTTAATCTATATTTTAAATAATCAGATGAACAATTGAAGAGTTTAAATTTCTCTGTGAAAATTCCACGAAAAGGAGAATTTGAAAGATTAAGAGAAACAAGTCTTTGAGGTAGGCAATTATTTGGATCATTGATCCATACTTGTTGTGAAGCATAGTCTATTCCTGTTATAATGAAATCTCCAGAATGAGGCAGAGTAAGGAGTGTTTGGCTTTTTGTGTCACAGGATACATCAAATCCTGGATAACCACATGATTTTGACACTACTTCCCGGTTTTTTATTTGAAATGGAAATCGGATTTCGGTCTCACCGATACGACAAATTGCCTTCTGGCATGCTTCTGAGCTTCTTGCAAGAAATGGGAAGGACAAGAGGCATAAAAAGTAGAGAATATTCATTTCGTGAAAATTAAGGAAGGGGCTGAGAATTTGGGATACTTAGACCTATTGAAGGAGGAAACCCAGGATATATACACTATTTGGTATTTGAATTTAACCCACCCTAATAAGAAAAATAAGGATGACGACGATGATGATCATGATGATGTTGTTGTTGTTAAAAGTTGATTTAGATATTAATGTTAGGTAATAATTTTTAATTATTTTTTAAATATTTTTTTATTTTAATTGATTATTTATATTATATAAAATACATTTTAATTAATTATTTTGATCAAAGAATTATAATTTTATTAGAAACTTAAGTCACGTTAACGTATGAATTTATAATTTCATTATCTTATTCACGACGTATTTTAAGAATTTTTACAGAATTTTACGTATTGTATTAATAATTTGAATATTTTGATAAATTTTTAATTAAAATAATTGATGAAGAGATATTTTAATAATAAAAATAATTAAATACTAAAATTAATAATTAAATACTAAAATTTATAATAATAATAAGAAGAAGAAGCAGTAAGAATGAAAAAAACAAATATTGATGAGGAGAGTGGAACTTACCCGATCAAAGCTGAATAAGTCACAGTATCAGGTCTACTAAGAAAGTCAATCAATGAAAGGTTACGTTATGTTTGATAGGAGTCACAGTCAAGTCTTGCCATATATTAGAAAATCATAAGCAAAATTGAGAAGTGTATGATATTCTTAAAAAAAAAAAAAAAATGGAAACGTGTATGAGCATGTACACTTCAATAAAGTTGGATTTTTCAAGGAAGAATTAATCAAACACCGACTGAAACAGGGATGAGAAACCCGATTGAAGCAGTTGACTATTGGTGCTGATGTGGCCACTAATCTATCATCATAATAATGGCATCAAGATATTGGTAAAGTAACGGGGGGCTAGGGCAAATCTCATCATTCAAGGCGTTCAGAAAGACTTTTTGTGAATATTTATATGTTGTTAATTTATATGGATCATGACACCAGAAGTTTAAAATTAAAGTCAAAACCCTGAGTCTGTCTCTTATTATTATTTATTAATTAAAAAAATCATATGAATTGTAAATTTACAATGTAAATCATGAATCCTTGATAATTGACTCTAACCCTTTAGCAGATCTAACGGCAAATCAAGCGTTATTGTTAGTATTTATTCTCATCGTTAGATTAAGTGTTAACAAGAAATAGCGTACTGATGCTGACACCATGCAAGTCTCCGCCTTGTTGGATTTTTCATGACATGCGTAGATAGAGGTGATATGCTACTAACATTCTAGGTTAATATCATTTTTAGACATGTTATTTCATTAAAAGTGTTGGATTTATACCAAATCATATGAAATACTCACAATTCAACATCTTTGAACATAAAACCTCAACTTTGATGTCACTTTAAAAATTATTAAAAAAATAACTCTCAAACACTGGAACTATTGAGATAAAGAGTTAATATCATTTTTGCATGGATAAAATATTTCTGAATTGCTTAATAATTCTTTATATGTTTTTAAAGATTTTACCATTTAAATTTTTATAAATACATAAAACGAAAACAAATTAAATATTTTTTTATGTCAACTAATAACACCAGTAATAATCATAACAAAACATAAACACAACTAATAGGACACAATTCATCACCTTAGACAGAGGGTGCATTAATTCTTAAACAGCCCAACATTGATTCATGTGAATGTAACTAATACCAAAATATAACACAAACACAAAAGCAATTCATGTAGCTTGGATAGAGGGTGCATTAATTCTTAAACAGCCCAACGTTGAGTAATGTGAATGTAAAATGAGACTATCTCCAATCAAATAATGTTAACACAGATGAGTGAAACAAATCCTGGTAATTCAAAAAATATAAAAACCATTTAGACCGAGAGAACTGACTTGACGATGCAGACAAACTATCCATACTGGATTTATTTCTATTAGATAAAAATTTCTGGACTATGGCATGAACCTAAAGTGAAAAATACCATAAAAAAACCCTTTTATAGTTCAAAATCAACGACAAAAATAGCAATTTAAGAGGCAACAAACTGTACATTATTCTTTTTCATAACAGCCACATAACCAACACCAAAGGGTAATTTGAAATCCCTTCAACCTATAGACAAATATTCATAATCTTATGTGCCGCACCTCAGAATCTACCACAATAATCCTTGCTTTGCCCAAGGAAACCACATTTTGTGATTGGTCCGTGACTCCAGTTTTCATCTCTTGACTGAGAACAGAACTCACCGTGTGGCCATCCATAGGGTTAATCCAATTATTAGGACAATCTTCTGTGATACTGCATGAGAACCAAAGATCACGTTTCTAATAAGTGTTCACAGCTTGTTTTCTACTTTCAGGTGCCTCTGCGATGAATCTTTCTGCCTCTGGACAAAATCATCATTCTTGGTGTATTCTTCTACTTTTATGAGATATTTGTCAACCTGGGCAGCTGCTTGACGTCCCTCAGAGATTGCCCATACAACCAGGGATTGACCACGACGACAATCACCGGCAGCAAAGACACCATCTACACTTGTAGAGAACCGCCCATATTCTGCCTTTATGTTGGATCTGTTGTCACACTCCAACCCCAATTTCTCTGTTGCAGTCTGAAATAAAAGTATACCAAACACCGTTTCTGTGAAAACTCTCCACATATGCAACGTTAAATTTATAAAAAGACAGGAATATACTGATTTGATAGCTCAAGATTTTGTTAATTGTTTATTTAATCTTAAAAGTTTTAAGTGCTGGATGACTACTAAGGAGACAACTGCTATGATTACTAACCGATTCTGGGCCAAGGAAGCCCATAGCTAGAAGAACCAAATCTGCCTCAATGATCTCCTCAGAACCCTCCACTTCCTTTAACTGAAATTTCCCTGAAGCATCCTTTTCCCAGCAGACGCGAACCATTTCAAGCCCTTTCACTGATCCATTCTCATCTCCCACGAATCGTTTAGTTAGTACCTCATAAGTTCTTGGGTCTTTGCCAAATTTAGCTGCAGCTTCCTGGTGCCCATAGTCTACTCGGAATACACGAGGCCACTGATAAACCAATAAATAAGACTTCAGCAGTCCATCACACAGTTCTCTATAGGAATGAAAGAGAAGTTAACAGATTAAAAGTGCAGTGCAAGAAAGAAAAACTGGGTAACCTGTGGCCATGGATTTCCTGGAGCCCTAGTTTGAGGTGGCTGAGGGAGAAGTTCCAAGTTCACTATGCTACTACAACCATGGCGGATTGAAGTCCCTATGCAATCAGTTCCGGTGTCACCTCCACCAATTACTACCACTTTCTTACCCTTGGCCGAAATGTAATTTCCATCCTTAAGGTTACTGTCAAGCAAGCTTTTGGTATTTGCATGAAGAAATTCCATTGCAAAATGGACTCCTGATAGCTCTCGTCCTGGTACAGGAAGATCCCTGTGCATATCGAACTCGTTAGTTCAATAGAGAGATATGAAGCTAAAAGAAACTCCAGAGAGAATTCAAATCTTCAAAGACTTTCAAATCTAAATTTTGGAACAAGAAAAAGAACCTTGGTTTTGTGGACCCTACAGCCAAGACCAGGGCATCATTCTCTTCTCTTAAGCGATCAAGAGAATATGATGGATCAATTCCAACATTAGCATTAACCACAAAATTCACACCTTCCTCGGCCATAAGATTGACACGTCGCTGAACAACGTCAACTTTGTCAGCCTTCATATTAGGAACCCCATACATCATAAGCCCTCCAATCCTATCAGATCGTTCATACAAAGTCACTGTATGGCCCATTCTATTCAGCTGATCAGCTGCAGCCAAACCTGCTGGACCACTTCCAACGATGGCAACCCGTTTCCTGCAAAAATGGACATGTTAATTGTTTCTGGAATGATGCGTATCATAAATCTAACCCATCAAAACATATGACCATTGATAAAGTCAAGCCAAGAGCCACGCCAGTCCAGATACATTCAGCAGTTTGTTTAAAAGAGGACTGTTGAAATATATTTATTCAATTTCCACCAGTTTGTCCTTACTGCTGATAGATGCTAAAAGGACAACAAAGTTCTAAAAATAAAAAAATGAAAGAAATATATTTACCCAGTTCTTTTAACAGGGGGACGTGGAACCATCCACCCCTCCTCGAAGGCCTTGTCAATGATGGAACATTCAATGCTTTTGATGGATACAGGATTTTCTATAATGCCCAGTACGCAGGCACCTTCACAAGGAGCTGGGCATACTCGACCAGTAAACTCAGGAAAGTTGTTTGTCTCAAGCAATCGATCTAAAGCTTCACGCCATCTATTCTGGTATATCAACTCATTGAACTCGGGTATTTTGTTTCCAAGAGGACATCCAGAATTCTCCTGCAAAATATTCATGAAAAATTTTAGATTCTTGATCAAATTATTTTCTCACTATTTGATGAAAAATACATATGTTGATTAATAGAAAGAACCATTACCTGATGACAGAAAGGAGTGCCACAGTCCATGCATCGGGCCGATTGGGTCTTCAAAAGTGGCCCAGGCTTTGATTCCTTCATGACTTCCTTCCAGTCATTCAATCTATCATCAGGATTCCTGTATTGAACGCCTTCACGCTCATAAGCAATGAAACCACGATGTTTGACAGCATCTGTAACTTGATTAGGCCGATTCAATGAAGCAGGCTCTTCTACATCCTGCAAAATTCAAAAACTTGCCTCAAGCCAAAAATAGATAAAGACTCAGAATATTTCAAACGAAAAATGTAGAGAAGTGGTTTACCTTATTGGACTTCCCATTGAAAGATACATCTGCCATCTTCTTTAGCTCTTCAAAAGCATCTTTATCCAACAGTTCATCCTCATCTTGCTCCTCAATCACAGCTTCTTTTGAGGCTTCCTCTGCTGCTTTCATGCATGCAAGAGCATGCTTATACTCCTTAGGGAACACTTTGACAAATTTCGGAAGGAAATTTTCAAAATCAACCAATACATCTCGAGCAAAACTACTGTTTGTGTAACGCTGATGCTGTTGTATCATCATCCTAAGAGTCATTATGTCCTCTTCTTCTTCCACTTTATCAAGATCTACAAGCTCCAAATTGCATCTAGATTGGAATTTTCCATCTACATTAAGAACATAAGCAATACCACCACTCATCCCGGCAGCAAAATTCCTGCCAGTTTTTCCAAGAACTACAACAGTACCACCTGTCATATACTCACAGCCATGATCACCGACACCTTCCACAACTGCCATAGCCCCTGAATTACGAACACAGAATCTCTCTGCTGCCATTCCGTTGAAGTATGCCTCTCCACTTGTTGCCCCATAGAGTGCCACATTACCAATCACTATGTTCTCTTTAGGATCAAATTGACTACCCTTTGGAGGATACACTACTATCTTACCACCAGATAAACCTTTACCAACATAGTCATTGCTGTCACCTTCGAGTTCCAGCAGGACACCAGGACAGAGGAATGCTCCAAGACTCTGCCCAGCACTACCAGCAAATTTGATATGGACGGTATCTGCTGGAAGCCCCTCCAAGTGATAACGTTTCGTTATTTCATGGCTAAGCATTGTCCCAACAGCACGATTAACATTGCAGATTTCTGTATCAATGTACACGGGAATAGCCTTTTCCAGAGCAGGTCTAGAGAGAGAAATGAGTTTGTTGTCCAGAGCCATGTCCAACCCGTGATCCTGTTTCTGTACACAGTATTGCGCAGCTCCAGGCCGTAGATCAGCTGCAGGTCTAAGTAATAAAGTGAGATCAATGTTATTGAGCTTCTCGTTATTCTTAGTTACCTCTTTGTCAACCTCAAGCATATCAGACCGGCCAACCATCTCAATGAAAGTACGAAATCCAAGCACTGACATTATCTCTCTCATTTCTTCTGCTAACATAAAGAAGAAGTTAATAACATGTTCGGGTTCTCCAGCAAACTTCTCACGAAGAACTGGATCTTGGGTAGCAACGCCAACAGGACAGGTATTTTTGTGGCACTTCCGCATCATGATGCAGCCGAGTGTTATGAGGGGTGCAGTACTGAATCCAAACTCCTCTGCACCAAGAAGTGCAGCTATGGCAACATCTCTTCCAGTTTTCAATTGACCATCAGTCTGAAGTACTGTCCGACCACGAAGATCATTTGCCACCAAAGTCTGGTGGGTCTCAGCCAAACCAAGTTCCCAAGGAAGGCCAGCATTTTTTATGCCAGTCCATCTAGAGGCCCCAGTACCTCCATCATGCCCTGAAATCAGGACGTGATCAGCATGCCCCTTGACAACTCCACTGGCAACAACTCCAACACCAGCTTCAGATACCAGCTTAACACTTATTCGAGCACCCGGATTAGCATTCTACAGATAAATGAGAACGATGTTATTTTAAAAATAACATTTCATATGATCAAATTAATATGTTTATTATTTCAAAACTCAATACCACACAAACGATATGGAGATGACTTAGGAACTAGAATTTCTCGTACCTTAAGATCATGAATTAATTGAGCAAGATCTTCAATAGAATATATATCATGATGGGGAGGTGGGCTTATAAGTCCCACCCCAGCAGTGGAATTCCTCGTGATAGCAATGTCTCCTATAACCTTGTGTCCAGGAAGTTCACCTCCTTCACCTGGCTTTGCCCCCTATTACACAAAAAACATAAAAGTCAATACAAAATCGATTTACTGAAAACAAATGAATTCAATAGAAACTAATCTCACCAAAGGTCAAATGTAGGTATCAATTAAAGATGCAAAGGCACCCTGAGGTGCTTTGCAGACACAGCATCATCTGCCATGAACATAAATTCATAAACAAGAGGAACCTCCATCCCATAGGAATAGAGTGAATAAAAGCCTAGAATGGGCAAAAGATTTTTACCCAGAAACGTATTTGTTACAAGGGTATAATTGACAATTACCTGAGCCATTTTTATCTGGATTTCATCGGCATTTGTAAGGTAGTAACTGGTAACTCCAAATCTTCCACTGGCAACCTGCTTTATTGCACTCCTTTTTGGGTTCCTAGAACCATCTGGTAGAGGCTCCATACGAGAAGGTTGCTCACCTCCCTCACCTACGATAAAAAGTTACCCAGAAAAGAAAAAAATCAGCAGGATCTATGTTAGAAGCAATACTTAAAAACAAAAACCTTTTGTGTCGGACATCAAGAAATGTTCTTTAAAAAATTAAATATCACAGATACCATACTAAAACCTTGATAATGCAACCCCAATGTCTAATATATATATTTTAAAAAAAAATTGTGCATATTAGAGCTAAAAAACCATGAAAGAATCATAACTATCAAACCTGTATTTGATTTTCCTCCAAGTCTATTCATAGCAACAGCCAATGTTGTGTGTGCCTCCAGCGATATCGACCCATAACTCATAGCCCCAGTACAGAACCGTTTAACAATCTCACTAGCAGGCTCAACTTCATTCAAGGGGACTTTGACGTTTGATTCTTTGAACTTCAATAGCCCTCTCAAATTGCAAGCTCTGTTCAACTCTTGAACAAGCTTGGAATATTCTTTATAAGCAGACACACTGTTACTTCTAGCAGCATCTTGAAGCTTAGCTATAGCAACAGGATCATTAAGGTGAACCTCGCCATCTTTTCTCCAATGATAATCCCCTGGATTTGGCAATGCCACAGCTTCTGCACTCCCTGGAGGGAATGCTCGAGCAGGGAAAGCCATCTCATGTAGATGAAGTGCATCACGAGCAAGCATCTCAAATGTTGCACCTTCTATTCTACTAGGGGTTCCGGCAAAACATTTTTCAATTACTTCGGCCGAAAGACCCAGAGCTTCAAAAATCTGGGCTCCTTTGTAAGAAGCCAAAGTTGATATTCCCATCTTGGCAAGGACCTTCATCATACCATAGTTACTAGCTTTGAAGTACTTTTTCACAAGCTCCTCCTTGGAGTGGAACTCACCATTAGCTTTTGGTTGAATCTTCCCATCAACCTGCAACCGCCAAATGGCTTCTATGGCCAAATATGGACAAATAGCATCTGCACCAAATCCAACCAGTGTGCAGAAATGATGCACTTCTCGTGGCTCAGCAGATTCAATTACCAGCCCAACTTGAGTGCGTTCAAGCTTTTTAACAAGATACTGATGAACAGCACCAACAGCAAGGAGGGAGCTCACTGCTACACGTTCCAACGAGAAGGCTACATTCAAGAAAGGGAAACACGTGAGTGCAACTCTAACATTTATCAGAGAAGGGCAGAAGATGACAGAAGAAGAGAGGCAGGGATGTAGAAAGAGAGATGCATACCTCTGTCAGAGAGAACTAATGTGGTATATCCTTCTTTAATAGCATCATGAGCTTCAGCACATATCCTATCCAATGTCACCTCCAGTCCCATTCTACCACGGTTCTTAGGATATGTGATATCCAGTACTTTGCTCCTCCAACCTCTGTAATCCATCTTTTTTACAGCCTCCATTTCTTCAATTGATAAAAGAGGACCTTTAAGAGAGAGACGATGACACTGTTCTTCAGTTGTTTCAGTTAAGTCACCTTCTGGACCAATCATACATTCCATAGAAGTTACTATCTTCTCTCGAATAGGATCAATTGGAGGGTTTGTTACTTGAGCAAACATTTGCTTGAAATACTCAAACGTGAGCTTTTCTCTGTTAGACATTACAGCCAGAGGAGTATCATTCCCCATTGATCCAAGAGCCTCCACTCCATCTTTGGCCATGGGAAGCAACAACATCTCCAAAGCTTCAATGGTGTAACTGCATCCAAAGCCATAGGTTAAGATGATTTCTTTAAAACACAAATCCCAAAAAAATAATACATATGGAACCAAGATTTCCACACCCAAAAGCTTTCAACGGAGCCAATACACCATGAGTTCCCATGTTTTCCATATTATTATCATCAGCAGACGCCTGGAAGATACAAAGGATATCAAAATGAAATAATATAAACAAAATATAAAGCACCTTACAATTTTTTATGAAAAGTTATTTCAACTTACTGACACCACTCCAGCAATGGCCGGAGGGACTCTTTCAAAGTCTGGCACAGAGTCTACTATGTCCTTAAGCTCTATCTTTTGCCTTTTGAGCCACTCCCCATAAGGCCGTGCAACTGAATATTGTTGCTTCAAGGCCTCATCATCCACAACAACATGTTTCTCAAAATCAACCAAAAGCATCATTCCAGGGTTAAGTCTTCCTTTTCTAGACACATCTTCGGGTGGAATGTCTACTACACCAACTTCACTAGCCATTATAACTCGTCCACTGCAGGTAACGTAGAAACGACCTGGACGCAATCCATTACGATCTAGTGTTGCTCCCAGATATCTCCCATCAGTAACTGCAAATGAGTTTTAAGTAAACAATTAAAGAAAATTAAAGCCAAGTGTTCTACAGCAAGTTTTTTGGAGAGAAAAATACATGATATAAGAGCAGGCCCATCCCATGGCTCCATTAGAGAAGAGAAGTATTCGTAAAATGCTTTTCTTTGAGTATCCATATTCTTGTCATTTTGCCATGCTTCAGGAATCATCATCATCATAGCTTCGGGCAGACTTCTTCCAGCTCGAATTAAAAGCTCAAGAACTCCATCAAAAGCTCCTGTAATAGAAAATTCATGGAACCATAATATTATAATAATTTTAAACTCAAAAAAACATTTTCCACCTATAAAAATTTGTTCTTTAACAACTTCATGATAAATGATACTAAATCATTCATAAAAATACAAATTCTAGATGACAGAAATTTTACCGGAATCAGATGAACTGGCATCCACAATGGGTAGAAGCTTCTTTAACTCATTCTTTGACAGACCAAGTTCCTTGCACTTTAACAGTCCCTCACGTGCTTTCATCCTGAGCAAATCATACAAAATGTTGGGGGAGTGATATTAGTTTCAATTTAAACATATAAGGAAACATGATAAGACATGTTCAATCCAGGTTACTCTTGCAAGGATCAGCAAATTACACACATTTCGAGCACTAATACAGCACATAAAGTATCATTGATGAGCTTTGTTACTATCATCACTACTGAAAGATTCCAACCACATTCAAACAAGAACTTACCAGTTCACATTTCCTCGGAGTGTGTTTATTTCTCCATTGTGGGCCAAGACACGCATAGGTTGAGCACGATCCCAACTAGGAAAAGTATTGGTTGAAAAGCGTGAGTGTACCTGCATATTTTTTATCAAAACCAAGACCCTTAGTTATTACTTGTTCATCATTTTGAAATAGTAACTGCAATGCAAGTAAAAATGCTGAGACCCTAGAGTATACTTTGACCGAGCTCAATTTCCTTCCACCACTCGGTCTAAGTTTTCACCCTAAATCTTATCATAGACAGCACTGCACCAAAGTCTGCAAACATGATTTACTTGATAATGAGGTTTCTAACCAACTCACCCTGTGCATCCAACCCAGCATCAATATTCAATTAGAAACCAAGGGAGTGGAAGAACTTAAGAGATCATTCAAACCTCAATGCCTCAGAAGTCATTCCTCAACCTTGCATCTCTTCAGTTACCGGTGGTTCCCATGCTGTTTGTTGAAGTATGAAGTTAGTGGAGAAGGATAAGAAGTTAATGGATAATATATTTACCAGGGCCATGTAGCTCGTAAACCTCTCATTGCCAAGATCTGCATAGTAGTAATCCCTTAGTTGAATGGGCTTCAGCTGACCTTTGTAAACAATAGTCCTGAATATATCAAGAGAATGAATTAACTGAGAAAAATGTAAACTTATCATAGGATACATGTAACATCTCTCTATTATGCATACCTTGAGGAAAGAGAGCATATGTAGAAGTCCCTAACACCACCATGTTGGAGGTTTAATGCAGCTCGTATAGCAACCATTGAAACCCTCCTTAATATGTACATCTGCAAAGATAAAATCCAAGCAAAAAGTCAGAAAATAAGCTCAAGGATCATAATATGAAACCTTAGGAGAAACAAAATAAAGTAGTTGCAAATTTTTTCTTAAAAACTAGCATGATATGAAAATAAAATTGTTATTGTACATTCCAGTGTACAGCTCAATTGTTCTAGAAACTTATACCATTAATCCACACTACTAGTGCATTTGTCATGGATTCAGCAACCTTCGTATGAATTCAAATTGTTTGTATTTGAGAGCAATATTATTTTCTTATTTGCATGCCCTAAAACCTTGTACTACATAAGAAACAGAATTACCTGGCGCTCCAGATCAACTTTTGACCGCGGACTCTTGGTCAGGAACACTTGCTCGATCACAGGTTCTGTCTGTAAAGCAGACTTGCCCAATCCTGAGTTATCTGTAGGAACAGTCCGCCACCCAAGAACAGTATGACCAAGAGACTCAGCTACCTGCACGTGCAATATAATTACTTGAACGAATGCCATCAAATGTCAGATTACTATTACAAGTAGAATGAAGAGCATAATCGACTCTATTTGACTACTGTTATTTATTTTGGAAAATGAGCAATATCTCAAAAACCTTGATGAAGAGATATCATGTACAAACTCCCACTTATTCACATAACCCATAAACAACTATCTCAAGTCTCTCCAGTGTGACAAAAAAAAAGACTTCATCTCCAAGGAAAAGAAAGCACCTATTTTGTTCTTACAAAAAAACACTAGCTTGGATCAATGACAAACAGTGCTGCAACTTAAATTACCTTCGTAAATACATTTTTACTCTCTTCTCTTCGGCTACCAGAAGTAGGCAAGAACAACATGCCAACAGCATATTCCCCTGCCCGTGGAAGCTCAAATCCAGCATCCTTGGCAACCTTACATAATTCATGCAAACCCACAGTCAGTATCATAATAGGAAATAGCATATAAACCGATCGTTAGGGAAAGAAAAAAATCCCCTCATTCTACAACATAAAACCGGGACTTTTAATTGCAGAGAAGTTATGTAAATAAGCTTCCATTTCTATAAATTATGAAGTGTGATACAGCATCACTTTTGCCCATACGTGATAATTGCTTGTTAATTAAAATTTTACATAAGAAGTAGGTGAATATGGTAATTTTCTAAATTATTAAATTTGCCTTCACCGTGGAAGAATATGAAATTAAAAGAAACTTAAAATCAAAGTATTATCCCCTCATAACTCAAAAGATCATATATTTGAGAAGGAAAATGATTTTATGCATGCATCAATACACTAGGAATATACTAGTACGAGGTCTCCCAATTTCTTCAACGTCTCTAGAAATTAATCATGGACCATTGACGATATAATACTCAAGCCAATGAAGTGAAAAATAAATACAAATAACTTTTAACTTTTAATTATTAAAAAACATGACTGCCCAATAGGCAGTTTATAAAACAAAGTAGTGACAGTACACATCACTTGTTCTCGATGAATAACTTCTCCAAGATCTCACATTTCAAATTTAAGGTTCAATCTAACACTACACATCACTAGTAATGCATAATCACTACTCATTCTAAAAACATTTATAGTTTTACTACAAAGAAAGCATTAGCAATACTCTTTATTACACTCTCATTTTCACTTACATCATAATTCAAGTGACACATGTAAATTTTACTTCCCTTTTTACATTAATTTTTCTTAAAAAAAGTAAAAAATTGTATACCGACAAAATAAAATTTACACTTGTAATTTAAAAAAATGAGTGTAAATAATAATGTTTCTTCATTACTCCGAAGATGAATATATTGTTCCTATCTTGGGAATATACTTATGGCATGTTTGTTACTTAGTACCCCTCATTGTATAATTCTTATAAAGTCATGTTTTCAGCTACGAAATCAGAATGTATAATACATTATAAAAATAGCATAATTATGTAAAAATTTAGTACGATTAGAGGAAATGATTCTAAACAGCACTGGACACATAAATTAATCTGTCCGAATTTCAATTATCTTGATTTTTTCTTTAATCTCAAATTAAAAATATTTTTTTATTTCAAAATTTCATAAAAATATAAAATTAAATTAAATATTGATTCAAATAAATTTTATAATAATTTTTTTAAAAAATATAAATTATTTAATTAAAATATTTATAATTAATTTTATCTGGTTATATTATACATATTATACAACTTGTCTACAAGTATTATACCTGGTTACAATTCAATACAATTAAGTAAAATATAATTATAATTATCTAATTTGGTAGGCCAAACATGCTCTTAACGAAGATGTGCAGTGTCGGTGAGTATTTACGCGCCATATAGGGCATAGTGCCACCTCCCCACGGCCCACCCAAAACAAAAAAGCAATAACCATTAAAAGATATTTAATTTCCAGAAATTTTTTTAACAAAAAATAAAAAATAAAAAAGTTCAGCAAACATACCTCCCCGTAGAACTCGTGAGGAAGGGCCACTAGAATTCCAGCTCCGTCACCAGTATTGGTTTCACAACCACAAGCCCCTCTATGTGACATTCGTACCAGCATTTCCAGAGAATCCGTGACCTAAAACAACAAAAAATAAGACCAAAATAATTAAAATAATAAAACAAATATATAATTTCCGTGAAATTCAATCTTCTATATTTCGTCCTAACCGTTTTGCGGTTGCTTTCGCCGGACAATTCAGCAACGAAACCAACTCCGCAAGAGTCCTTATCAAACGAAGGGTCGTAAAGGCCAAGTCGCTTCTCTGGCAAGCTGGAGAGTGCAGAACGAACAACGACCTTAAGCTTTGGGGACCGACCAGGGCCATCAGATCGCCACAAATGGAGCCTTTCCGGTCCAAAAGCCCTCAATCGAGTTCCAAGTAACTTTTTTTCCAGAATATTTGATGAGTTTCTCGTCGCAAAACATCTCGATGCTCCGCTTCCAAGCCTAGTCAATGGAGTGGCATTCAGTTGAGGTGTGAAAGATGGTTTAGTCCTAAGTTGGAGAACAGAACCATGACTGGTGAACATTTTTTACAATCTGATTACAGATTTTGATACGGCGTAAATAGTAAAATATCAGATGTTTCAACAACAAAAAAAACTCTTCGTCGAAATTTGAGTCGCTGTGAAAAAGTAATTTAGATCCAGTATCTAAAATCACCAAGAAAAGGTATATGATATTTAGATCCAAAATACGGAGGCTTTCGAGATCTTTTTGATTTTTCAAGTAAAAATTAATATAGATTTCCACAAGCGTATCCAATAAACACCCCAGGGGAAATAAGAGATTTATGAGGACAAGAGGAAGAAACACGTTGTGAAAAGGTTATCAAATTTGCAGGTATTTCGTTCTACAAAAGTGCTTAGTTTTTAAGCGATTCTTCGAGCTCGGCCTTTAAAGATCTCGATAACTCGAAGAAAAAACCAAACAATTTTAGCGATAAAACGACCGAGAAAATCGCAGATGAGGCGGAGGAGCAATATAGAAGCACCAAAGCGATAACCTCTGCTTCTTTTGGGATCTCCTTGTACAAGGAGAGTGGGGTTTTTTTATAGAGAGACCGAGGGTTTTCTTTGTTTTTTTTTTTTTTTTTTACTTATGTACGAGAATATTGGGAAAGTTAAAAATTAATAAATAAAAAATAAAAGGTAGGAGATGTGGGGACCACCATTCTATGTAGGGACTAAGAAAGGCCAAAATTACTAAGTTCTCCATTAAGTAGACTGCCAGCTCACGATTTATAACAGTGACACGTGCAAAATAGCCTATGCGGCACGCGACAGCCGCTCGTGGTGGGACCCAGAAGCAGATAGATGATAAACTCCGTCTCTATCAGAGTGAGAGGCGTTTTCTTTGTTTCTATCTACCAAGCCGCCCAGGCCTATCAATTCATATCACCCTTCATTCTTAGAACTCTTTCTACTTCACCGGCTCTTTATAACTTTATCCAGCTAGTCGAGCTTATGCTTTGACGATATATATATATTAATATAGTAATTGAATCTAATATCATAAATAATTTTATTTTTAATAAAAAATATTTATTTATTTATATTATTAAAAATTAAAGATGTACTTTTTTAAGCAAGATTAAAAATTTAACAGATTATATCTTTAAGATCATTTTTATCTTTTATATTCTTAGATAACAAGTTTTGTTATTTAATTTTTTATATTTAAAATAGATTACATTTAAATTAAAATAATATAATAATATAAGTTTTTTAATTTATCTTTTTTTAAAGTTAAATTATTAAAAGATATTATTTATTATTTAATTGGTTAAGTAATATAATTTTTAAAAAACCATTTTCTCTTAACAAAATAATCCAACTAGGCTTGGCTCCGAATCTTATCACTCTTCTGTCGCGACTCGCCAATGAGAAAACCCTATTGTGTTTGAAGTTTTGGCTTTGATATATATATTACATGATGAATATTTTATTTTATTTTATTAATTGGTAAAAAATTATTATTTATTATTTTTAATTATTAAAAAATTTAAATATTTTATTATTAAATTTAAATACGTGTTAACCATTTAAAAAAATATGCATTTTTAAAGATTAAAATTTTAAATTTAAATTTAATTAAAAAAACAATAAAAATAAAGAGATTTGAGTTTGTTTTGTTACGTGAAAAATACATAAATAATTAAAATATTTCTTTAATAAATCAAAAAATCGATTAAAATAATAAAAAAATCAAATTATTGGTGCTCAAGTAACATTAGTCCTTCTATAAACGAAAGTTCTACAAATAAAATGATTAAGAATCTAAAATCATAAACAAAAGACTAAAATAATACCGCAACGAATATTAAATATAAATAAATTTCAACCTATTTTTTATTTTTACTTATTATATTATACCATGTACTTGTATTATTATTTAAACAAATTAAATTAATTTTTTAACTGTTCATAATAATTTTGATACATAACTTAAAATAAAAAAATATTAATTCAAAAATAATTATAATTTTTTTTATATATTATTAGATTTTTCATAATTGATTAGTTTTGTACCAACATAACAACGTGAAGTAAAATGTTGAATACAGAGGAAAAAAATAAGCTAGAGAGAAGTATATAATTTTTTTCTTTATGTACACTACCGATATTAATAACCTGAATTAATTTGATTCAAAATTAAAGATTAAATGCATAAATTATCTTTATATTTTTATTTTTTATTTATTTTTATCTCTATATAATTATTGTATTTATTTTAATTTATATATTATATTCTCTCTTAAATTTATCTTTATATAAATATGACATTCATTGTAATTTATATATTATCATTCTTCACCCACTTTCATCTTTATACAAATATTAAGTTCATTTTTATTCCTCAAAATTAAAATCTCAATTTAATTAGTCTAAATATCAAATTTTTATTAAATTTGATAAATTAAATTTTAGTTATTTATTCTCTTACATATAAATTGTTGACTTGTCATGTATATAACATTCGAACAAAATTATATTTCTATTTTCTAACATTAATAATTTTATTTATTATTTTTAAAAA
This sequence comes from Hippophae gyantsensis, assembly GCA_030763125.1. NCBI lineage: Eukaryota > Viridiplantae > Streptophyta > Magnoliopsida > Rosales > Elaeagnaceae > Hippophae > Hippophae gyantsensis. The sequence continues at coordinate 1,804,156 of CM061039.1, read as the reverse complement.
TTTTAAAATAATAAATAAATAAATATTAAACAATATCTTATTTTCATCTAAAACTTATTATTCAATATCTATCTTCTTTTGTTTTTTTAAAATTAATTTTATCAACTTTTTCGTATAAATTATAAATGCATATCATATAATATTCAATATCTATCTTCTTTTGTTTTTTAAAATTAATTTTATCAACTTTTTCGTATAAATTATAAAGGTATATCCTATAATAGGATTTTTGAGGGAAAAATAATATTTTTTTAAATTTTGTTTTAAAATTTATGATTGAGATACGAATAATGGGTTTTTGACACTACTACAAAAATGAGTATTTAAGTCGATACGTAAAGTCGGTTTTTTCTAAAAACCGACTTTAAATTGGTTTAAAGTCGGTTCGGTGGCGAACCGACGCTATCCACGTAGGACGTAGCGTCGGTTGATGTGTCGAACCGACGTTACACCTGGACGTAGCGTCGGTTCCAGGTGTCAACCGACGCTATGCTACGTGGATAGCGTCGGTTCGCCACGTCAACCGACGCTACGTAGCGTAGCGCAGTAGATTTATCCACGTAGCATAGCGTCGGTTAACACCTGGAACCGACGCTATCCACGTAACATAGCGTCGGTTCGACCCGTCAACCGACGCTACACACGTGGATAAATCTTTTCTCTTATTTCTTTCCAGACAGAAACTATTTTCAGCGTTGTAGAAGTCTAAAAAACCGAAAACCTCCTCCTCCACTTCTCCTCCACTCTTTCTCATTTTCCGGCCACCTACGACTACCATTTTCAACATCGGTTAGTGAGTTTTCTTCCTCTCTAACTAATCTTTTAGATCCCCTATTATTCATATTTTTTCTGTTATTATGTGTTATTATTTATGTGTATAGATTTTTGTATTATATATGTAGGTTTGTATTATAACATAAGGAAAAGAATATGACGATCTTGAATAAAATAGAACAAAACCATGGTAATTTTTCTGTTATTAATTAATATTTTATTTTTCAAATATTTGTATTATTTAAACTATTTGCTAAACTGATTTTGATTTTTTTTTCTGCTCGAATACAGATTGAAAATGAATAAATTAAAAAAAAAAAAATTAAAGTCAGTTCACGCCTTGAATCGACTTTAAACTTTAAATCATTAACCGACTTTAAATTAGTTTAAAGTCGGTTTTTAACCGACTTTAATGCCCCTTGGAAGAAAAAAATATACTTGGACATTTTGAATTTTTATAAAAAAATCTAAAAAATTAATTTTCTCTTTAGGTTATAAACATGTATAAGTCACATGAATAGAATAAGTAATAAAAATATAATTTCCATTATAATTAACTTAAAATTGATGGTTGGAATGATTAAATTATAATTTTAATACTTTAAGAATTAAAATTAATGCAATATTAAAATGAATAGAGAATAATAGTATAATTTAAAATAGATGTAATATTTATATAAAGATGAAAATGGATGAAGAATGATAATTTGTGAATTAAAATATATGTAATATTTGTATAAATACAAAAATAGAAAGAAATTGATAAGACAACAATAATTGGTATATTTAATACTTTGAAATTAATTAATAATTTAAAAATAAACAAGAAAGTAAACAATTTTAATTATTAACTTAGTTACTTTGTTTTTTTTACGTAAATAACAATTTTATATGCATTTAATTATTGTAAAATAATAATTAATATGATAAGTTAATTATTAGTTAAAACATTTATATCTATTTTTTAACATATAATTAGTTAACATATTATTTGTTATTTTATAACAATTTAATATAAAATGACTTTTTATTGTCTAAAATATTGGTCATTTATTTTAAACATAAATCATACTTTTTTTAAGTTAGTCATACACAAAATTTAGAAAGAAAAAAAAATTATATGTTTGTTAAGGATATTTATAAGAATTCATATAATCTAGTTATACAATGGTAAAACGGTCTATGAAGAAATATAATAATTTTCATTTTGTACATTATATTTCTATATTTTAATATTTAATTACTTTTCAATATTATTATTGTTAATTTGAATTCATTCTATATATAAACACATTATTTTATTTGTTAAAAAATAAAGATAATATCATAAATTAAAATGTTATTGTCATAATTATAATTTATTAATAACAATTTTATTCAAATATAACAACACTAAAATATAATTAATTATAAAATTAAATAAATTATCTTTTATTATGAAATTAGCAAAAATATATTATTTTTTATTTTTTATATGGAAGTTAAAGTTACATTTTTAAATTTTTTATTGTTGATAATTTATAACTTGATGGAGAGTAAATACTCACAAAATTAGATATTATTGTACTCATTTAATGGATGTGATAATTTTATTAGATATGGTTTTAATTATAATTATTATATTAAATTTTTTATAATTTATCAATTTGTTATAAATAAATTTAAAATTTGACATTTATATAGTAATAAATTATTTAAAAATTTTACTTATAATTTAATACTTAAATATTTTTAAAAATAAAAATTTTACTCTAATTTTTAGAGCTACAAATTTGCAAATTATAGACAACTTGGTATAAATATAGCGTTTGAGAGATATATTTGTGTAATTTTACGTGCTGACTAAAATAATAGAGAAATCCAAGGCTATTACTGTAAAGTAACAAGAAAGTTGTTAGGTGAGTTGTTGACCACGAAACATGACGTTGTGAGTGACGAAACTATTATGGTAAGTAAAATGTATTTTATATTAACTAAAACACTTAATATCGTTTAATTAGCTGAATTTAAATCCTTTATTGATTTATATTCATCTTTTAATCTTAATTTTTAAAAATATATCTAATAATCTATATTATTATAAATAAAATTAAGAAAAATAATCATCAACTAAAAAATATCACTATATAAGATTCATTATTTAATATCTAAATATCACAAGTATCCGCCCTAATGTTACGTGCCACTACTCATATTTAAGAAAGCACCGTATGATTGTGACATACGAAGATAATTTTGTTTTTTTCACCCATAACTCAAACTTTTAAAATAATCGAGTTATGTAATATTATTTTTAAAAAAGTATAATTTTATTTTTATTTAGTTTTGGATGAATTAAAAAATATTTTTAAAATTTTTTTACATTCAAGATTTTACTATTATTTTTTATAATTTCTTTCATTTACTTAATACACTTATTTTTTATCTTATAATTTCATCCTTTTATTTTTTTCTAATTCTCACTTATTTATCTAAAATATGAAATTAAATTTTAAAAATATAAAAAATAAGGAGATTATAATGTAAAAATTTAAAATAAATAGACTAAATTGTAAAAAAAATTAAATTAAATTAAATAAATAATAAAAATATAAGAGACTACTCGTAGAATTGGTTATTATTTTATTCACTTGTTTGTTTTTGGTGGAAAGTAAGTTATTAGTTATGTTTATAGCCGCCAATGGTATGCGTAATAATCGGCCAGCGGAAGTTTACGCGGCCAACAGTAAGGGAATGACGTTCGTTAGCGATTAGTCACTTAGAGTAGATCTGTTTACATAATGAAATTAGGATTCTGATTTTTGAAGATCTGCCACTAATAGCAAAACTATATAATTATTTAGTATTTTATTTTAATAAAATAAAAAATTAATTTAATTTTTTCTTTAAAAATAAATATTTAATGAAATAAGAGAAAGAAAAAATTAATATTAGAGATAAATATGTTTAAAGAATAATAAATAATATATCTACTAATCACTTGAATTCATCGTTATAAATTACATACATATCTATCTTAAATATATCATTATATCAAATAACATTTTAATTTTTATTTGATACAGTTTAGTAAATTGACAGTACTCAATCACTTGGAGTCATCGTTATAAATTACATATATATCTATTTTAAATATATTATTATATCAAATAACATCGTAATTTTTATTTGATACAGTTTACTAAATTTATAGTAATTATTTGTCTTATATCACAAATTTAAGATATATAACATTTTTCACAAACTTTATAACAAATGATATATTTTTTCTCTCTTTTGTTCATTTTAAAAGAAATTTTATAATTTTTATTTTATTTTTTTAAAATATCATTGAAGCCATTTTAGAATAAATTAGTAATGTTATTAAGACCATTTATTTGTAGTTGTTATCGTTTAATATTCTTAAATCTATAATGGATATTAATTAATAACATCAATTATTATTTTAATATATTAAGTAAAAAAATTATTATTTTTGGAATAAGGTGTTTTGGGCGGTGGGTGGGTAAGCTTGAAATGAACATATTTAAGAAAAGAAAAGGTATTTGTGTTGCATCTCATTTGCTACAGAGAGAATAAAAAATTACAAAAATAATCAATTAATATTAAATATTACATTACTTTTTTAAAAAATAAAAAATATTAAAAAAATATTTATTATAAATAAAATTATTAAATGATACTAATTTACCTCTAATGAACTCCACAATTCACATTTTTTTTTCAATGGTATTTCTTTATGGTCAAACGACACTAAGTTCTTCTAACATTGGAAATTAACTTTGTGAGTAGGTAGCTTATTACTTTTTAACATATTTAATTGCACAATATATGTTCGAGAAATTTTTAATTAAATATAATTGTTATATGCTTCTATATTGGCATTAAATAGTTGTTGAAGTTATCTCTATGTTTAATATATTTTTATAAAAATAAAAATTTAAAATAAATTTGTTTTACTATATGTAAATATCTAGTTGCATGCATGCATGCAATAATTTTTCGTTAACTTTATACATTATTGTATCGTTGTATTAATAAAGAAATAAAGAATAAGTTGTACGTGTTGAAGTGAATTATGGGTAATTACCTAACATAAAAGAGTTTACCTATTATTATGAAGTCGCAATTAGAAGTTGAGGATGGACCACCCTCATGTACAGTCCTACAAAAGGGACCATTTAATTACAACTTTGAAAAAGAAAGGATTACAAAGTGTTGAGGAACACGTAATTAAAAAGTGTTATAAGGACTCTTGTTTATCAAACTTTAAAAACGAATGCGAGAAGTACGGTGGCTTAAATTTTCTCTTATTCAATCGTCATCGCATAAGTCAGGAAACAAAATCCATTTAAAAAAAATGTTCGTTGTAAACTTTCTCTGAAGTTGAGTCTCAAAATGAATATTATTTTTTTACAATAAAAATTAGTTTTTTTTTGGCCCCTTATTTTGATATTACAAAATGAGTTATAACAATGCTAAAAGTTAAATTTCACGTAAAAGTTATAATAAAATATTCATATGGTAAATATATGATATACTTATTTATATATATTCATTTTTAACCCCATAAAAAATATATATTTCTTATCATCTAAAATAACATATATTTAAAAAAAACAATATAAGTTTTTATACAAAAAAATATGTAGTTTTAATTGTAAGAAAAATAACATATGTTTTTTTTTTGTTCTAAGGGATTTAAAAGTAAAACTTTATTTATAAACGAGCTTATATCATGCAATTAAAACATAAAATGTTATTATTTGACATATATGATTAAAATATTAATATTTAAGTGAAGTTAAAACAAAAAAAAATACCCACCAAGATATGCAATCATTTTAAATTTAAAAATGAATAAAATAGAGAGAATAACACAAAATATTATGATTGTTGTTAAATGACGAAAATAATGTTTAAAATTATAATAATAACTCTCTATTAATAAAGTTATATGCAAACTATAAGATAAATTTAATTAAAAATAAGAGCTTAAATATTAATTTTATTCTTACTCAATATTTTTTAAAAAAATAACATCATAAAAAATGATATTCATAATCTATAAAATTAAATAATCTAAATAACTTAACCTAATAAATTATAATAATTTACCATAAAAAAATCATGAATAATTAAAATGAAAGAAAAGAAAAAAAAAACTTATTGAGAATTGGTGCTTCAAAGAGCAAACACATGTTTGTGATGATTGCATCACTCATGAATTGAAATTTAAGTCGTACGTTTTTTTCTAGTTTTAAATTATAGATTCAAAATACATTAATATATGGTTTGCTCTGACTGCTATAAAAATTAGTATTAAAGTCGGTTCAATAAATGATTTTAATTGAAATGGTTTAAAATTTAAAGTCAGTTTACTGCGTGAACTAACTTTAAATTTTTAGTTTTTTTTTTACAAAATTTACTCGTTTTTTATTATACTCAAATTAAAACATGTATTAAATCACTAAACAATAGCCAGAAAAAAATATGTTTAATAAATAGTTTAAATAATACAAATAATTAAAAAATAAAATATTAATTAATAGGAGAAAAATTATCACGGTGTTGTTTCATGTCATTAAAAATCATAATATTTTTTTCTTGATGTTATAATACAAAAATTTATACACAAATAATAAAACATAATAACAAAAAAAATATGAATAATAAGCGTGTAGAATTAATAGAAATACTTACAAGAGTAAATGAAATGACAAAATGAAGGGCATGAAGAAAAATGTTATTTTGTAAGTGAGAAATAGGTATAAAAAATTTGAGTATTTTGCTCAAAAAATAGGAGATCTAAAAGATTAGTTAGAGAAAAATAAAACCCACTAACAGGTGTTAGAATTGGTGTTCATAGGTGGTCAGAAAATGAGAAAGAGTGGAAGAGAAGTGGAGGAGGTTTTAGGGTTTTGAGAGTTATGCAGCGCTTGAAATAGTTTTCTGTCCGGGTAAGAAAGAAGAGAAAAGAATTTATCCACATGTGTAGTGTCGATTCTACTTATCAATCGACGTTATCCACAATGGATGTAGCGTCAATTTCAGGTGTCAACCGACGTTATCCACAATGGATGTAGCATCGATTTCAGGTGTCAACCGACGATAACGTCAATTATATACGGAATCGACTTTAAATTCATTATAAATCGATTTTTTCAAAAATCGATTATACATATCGATTTAAATATTTTTTTTTGTAATAGTGTCTAAATAAGAATTGAAAATAAAAGGATGCTTTTTTGTTTTTAAAATCTAGAAGATGAAAATTGAAGCGTCATCTTTGAATTTACACATATGAAATTTGGGTTTAGGGTCACGATCTCATTAAATTTATATTTTAATATCAATAACATAGTTTTTTTTTTTTTACCTTTCTACATTGAGGACTAAAATGGGAAGGCAAAAAAGTGAAATATATTTAGAATCAACGCATTCAGAAGTGTATCTCAAAAAATATATTTTTTATTTTGACGAATAATACAAAGTTAAATAGGAATCAAATTAATTAATTAATTAATTAGGATTATGTCCTCTTTGTTCTTATTGGTCTTTAGGAAGCGTTAATCTCTTGTAGTTATATGTACCTGATAGGGACAAAGATGTCTCACCTATTTTAAGCTGTCATTAATAAATAAAAACGTTCATATATAATCACAATTATTGTATAAACCAATAAAAAATATCGTCACAATTAATTATTTATTATTTAACAAACAATTAGACAATTAGACACAACCAAAATATATAACTCAAATTTTAGGATATATTTGGTCCATTGTATTAGATTATATTGAATTTTATTAAATTAAATTATATTATAATTATTCTGTATAATATGTGATAACAATATATATAATATAATAAAATAAAACTAATAATAAATAGTTTATTAAAATAATTTATATATAAAATATATTTAATTTTTCTGTGTATTTTTATTTATCAAAATAATTTAACATATAAATTAATTTAAATCAATATTTTATTTTATTTTTATGTTTTCTTATATTTTAAAAATAAAAAATATTTTTAATTTAAAATAAAAAATTTAAGATGTATGATTTTAAAATTAAAATTTTAAATAAATTAAATAAAATATCTAATATTATGATATTTAATAATGTGTAATAAATATATCTTTATAATCTATATATTACATCAAGTGATCCATTTGAATTTAAGAGAATAACAAATGAAATGAGAATCATTACGAGGGAAATAAGCAGTGGTAGGAACCCTTTCATTTTTATTTTTACTATTCTTTTAAGTTATATAGATAAATTTTACTTTATTTTAAACTTTTTTATACTTTATTTTAAAGTTAATATGTAAAGAATTAAAATCTATATGTATCACTTAGAAAATGATGCAATGATAACAATAGTATAATTTAACGTGTTTTTTACTTATTAGCATTGTTATTAAAAATTAGTTTGGTTTTGTTCGGTGGACACAACTTAGTTTGTTTACTATGTATAATAAAAAATATATTTATTATTATTAAATAGTGTCAATAAATACTTGTATGTAATAACGCGCGACAAAATTCTTTTTATCCCATGAATGATTTTAATAAATATATTTCTTTATTTAAAAAAAAATTCATAATTTAATTAAAATTAAAATGATCGAAAAATATGTACACGAAAACAACCTACGTAAAAGGTCGATCCATAAGTTCATGCCAGGATAAATATTTGTACCAACACGAGCACGCCAACACCAGTACCAGTACCAAAACTTGTCTTTCTGTTAGACAATTTAATATATTCAAATTTTTTTCATGTATTTCATAATTTAAAATATTTTAATTAACTAATTATAATAAGATTTTATTATGTTTTAATACATATAAAAACTTTTAAATATAATTTAATTTTTAATTTTAATATAACGATTGTTAATTTTTTGTAACATATCAATTTAATTTAATTTATATTAAAAATGATATTAAATTATATGTCTATAGCTTTGAGTTTTTATAAAACCAAAACCATAGATAATATCTATGGTCTTGATTAAAAAAATGAGACAATAAATAGTTTATGATATTTCTTATTTAAGTCTTGGTTCTTATAATTAATCGTAATTATAGACCTACAATCACGGTTAAAAACTAAGACAATATGTATGAATTGTCTTATTGATAAGAGATTAGTGTCATAATACGTATAATCATGTTCATTTGTCTTCTAATATAAAAAATTATAAATTTTTAAAAGTTTTACAAAAGCTTCCAGCAATACTAATTTATATTATACATATTTTTTTGGTATTTTTATAAATAAAATTGTTAATATTATAATAACTATTAATATTTAAATACTTGTTTAATACTAACTAAGTTGTTGAATTCATAGTAAGTCATTTTTTCGATTAATATATAATATATATTGTAGCGTAGAGTTATTAATCGAACTTCAACCCCAATATTTAATTAAGTCTTAATCCTATGGTAAGATATATAATTAATTGATTACCTTAATAAAATTCCAAATCTAAGGCCACGAAAATTTGAATGAAGCAAGAAGCTATTATTATACTCTATTAGAAAATTAACTACATGGCTTCAATTATTTAAATAATTGATATTTTTTAAACAAAAAATATTATTAACAGAACAATTAAATATTTTAAGATTTTTAAAAATAAAAATATTAATTTAACATCATTAAAAATTATTCTAAAAATATGGAGTATTATTTATATATATATATATATATTGTATTCAAATTATTTATGAAAACAAGAAATAAGCAGTAATTAATTAATAGTTTAATGGCTATAAAAACGCGATAAGCTGAGCAGAATCTCGTGTAGCATGCGCACCCCCCACGTGAAAACTAGTCGAACCGGAAATATATATCTCAACCAGAGTTTAGCTAATATAAACATGAAATATGAATATAATAAATATAAATTTATATATATATTAATTATATTGTGATGTGTATTTAAATTTGATTAAAACAAATAAATTATTTTAATTAAAAAAATAATAAATATAAATATAAATATAAATTAACAAATTCTTATATATATATATATATTCGTTCCTGTCACGCCATCAACTATTCAACATGCATGTACGTGAATGTAATAAGAACTAAACAATTTATGATATATTATATTAATTCACGTAGAAGATGATTATTTAGTGTATCAATATGATTCATTTAAATTTATATTTATTTTTATAATCATTTTACCTATATTATAAAATTTATCAAAAATATTTTATTTTTTAAATAAAATTAATACTTACAATATATAAAAGATATACGTTTAAATTTGTGTATCATTATCATTGTTTTTAAATATAAAAGTATAAGTATAAGTTATTGGTTATATTATAATTAGTAAATTAAATTAAGTGTTAATTTATTATTTATTAAAAAAAATGGTTTATATTTTATATGATAAATATTTTTGTAAAAAAAAAGATAAATGATTTAAATTTAATATGTGAATAATTTTGTTATTCAAATTTTTATATAGAGATAGATAAGTAAATTTATACTCACATTAATAGGTAAATCATTTTCTAATGATAAGAGGAGGCAATCTAACAAATGCGGCTTCTCGAAGCAGTTTTGGCCATTATTGACATTTATTATAAAATTATATATATATATAAAGAAAGAAAAGTAGAATCTCTGGTGAAGAGAGACAATAGTTTTGGTTAATAATAATTGCCCATGTATTCGATGGTGTCTATGGGCTTGCCGCGTATGCCAGCTATAAGCTGAAAGTGACGATGGTCGGTTTATATCATTTTCCAATTTGTTCAACCGAAACTTTGTCATCTTCTCATTTTATATCAAACCATTACGTGTGTGTATCTTCTAATTGGCTAATTTGTAATATATTTTACATGTTTCGATCTAATACTAGTTAATACTTTGAAAGAACGAGAACGTGATTTTTTTTTCTTTTCTTTTTACTCTCTTTTCCAAATCTATTTTGTTTTTCAGTGAAAGGCCTAATTTGGCCGTTTGATTGGTTGAGGAGTCCTTTTAGACTTTTCTTAATTGCTACTTCATATATTCAAAGAGCCAAATATTATAGTAAATAGGTGCTAATTTGAATTTAATTCAATTTAATTAAAATATAAATGATTTAACTTATTAGATTTTATCTGAATAACTTTTTAATAGAACTTATTCAGAACTAAACATTATATTAAGTTTGAAATAGACCTGAAGTACCTGTTAAATATAAATATATGTATATATGAATAATTTAGTGTATAAAATAAATTCAAATACTAACTAAAATAAATACAAAGTTAAAAAAATCATGCATGAATCTATTTAAATGTTTTAATATTGGGTTTTGAGATTGTGTTTCATTTAAAAAACATAATCCAACTTGATCTAAAATATAAATGATCCGACAATATATTATCCAAATTTATCTTGAATTTAAATTTTTAAACTTAAATTAACCCTAATAATCTAAATTTGCATTCCTATCTTTTAAAAGAAGAGTAGATAATTTTATTTTTTAAAATATATTGTATTTAATTTTAACTTATTGATATAAAATATTACACTAGCGTAAAATTTCATAAAAACAATAGCTGTCTAATTCCGTAAGAAAATTTAATACAGAAGGTAAGAATTATACATTACTTACGCACAATTGTAGTGTTACATTTCTATACATTCTCTGATGCCACTGATCATGACCGGTACTTCTGTTGACGTTTTATTAACTACCAACCATTTTTTAACAAATTGGCTACACGTTTGTAGTATCATGTATATGCGCTCTCGAGTGGGACAGTAGATAACGTGACAATCATTGGAGGCATAATCCTGCACGTGGCAGGTTCAGCTGGCCCAGTACAGTATAACTCAACCAATCACGTTTGCAGTGGTTAACAATTTTAAGGAAAATATGTTTTTTTTAACCATTTTTAGACATACCAAAGAAATATTTGTACAATAAAAAATATTATAAATCAATAATACTTTTTTACGATAAATAAAAAATATTTTATTATTATTAATTATTAATTATTATTATTATTTAATAACATTTAATAAAATTAATTACAAATTTTATTTAAATTATCTTTTCATATTTTATTATAATTTTAATATTTAAAGATTCACGTATATAAGAAAAATTACATGAATGTTAATTATTATTTCGATTCAAATAAATAACTAAAATCTAGATAAAATATAAAAAGATCAATCAATAGAATCTTTTGATAAACTCTTTGTAAATTCGACCAAACAAACTTTACAATATAAATTAAGTAATTAATACAATAAAAATATAGGACAATATGCTTAAATCAACATATAATAAAAATTACCAATCGTAAGAAAGAACTAACAGTGTTCACTACATTAGTGACGTGTGCCTCAGAGGCTACTATACAGACAAGTAGCAAATATATGCATGGCAAACAACTAATAACAGGTGTGATAATAATGCATATTAAATAAATTATTTTTAATCACTTCAAGACTTCATATATGAAAACATGTTCGATAATTAATTATTATATTCTCATAGTATGCAATCATTCTAAATATAACAAATCAATCAAAAAACTTAACACTATACAACCAGGATAAAAAGATATATAATCCTTAAATACTCATATCAAACTCTCATGCACATAATAAATATAAGTAATATAAATTAATCAGACATACATATTAGACTAATATGTAATATGATTATGCATAACATCCGACATATAAATATATAACTAATAATCATAGCAGTAGTACAAATAATTAGTAAACAAATAGCATACAATAAACAATAAAAGCTTTATAATCAAAGTATAAACTTTAGTATGTAGAAACATACACCATTTAAACTCTAATTTTACTAGTCGTATTCAAGTATGCATAACAACAAAAATAACGAGTTAAATCCACATAGAATTTTTATTTATGTGGTGATATCCTTGGGTTACTTAAGACAACTATTCAACAACAAATAATTCACTAAATAATAAAAATAATTATAACTCTGAAAGAAATAATAACACTATTACCTCTATCAGTCGGGACTTTTATTCGAAGAGCCATTTGTTGTTTTTGCTTGTTGCTTTCACAACAATCTGGTTTAACTCATGAATTTGACTCTCTTCGAAAGATCATACCATCTAATATGGTGTGATTAGTAACTACAGACTAGCTAGTAATCATAAGTGTAACAACTCACATTCTTGAGGATTACCCTCGAACTCAAACAATATATCTCTTATTTCACACAACAAGAGATATGAGAACTTAAAACATTTAGCTTCCCTTGCTATCATAAATAAGTTCTCACAACATCGATAAAAATAGTCTTGAGCATTCACAACTTAATAACACTATTTTACTATAACTAGCAAACATCATCTCAAGTACTTACAACACATAAGTACGGTTTTACACATACAATCACAAATTACTAATATCGAACAACACTTAAGGCATTAGTAATCCAAAAATAAAAAAATAAGATGTCAATTTGATAGAACTCTGTTGCATTTTTCTAAATACCAAACAAGAATAAATAAGGGATATTTATAGAGCCTCACACAACCACCTTGCTAACCACCTTGTCAAAGGTGCAGGTAAAGGTGGTGGCAATGTGCTAAAAATATATTTTTTGGTTTCCAAAAAAGTATCGAGTAGATTCCACAAATATCCATACTCGAAACAAAACAAAAACATGAGTGATAACGTCAACTTGCTCGCACGTTCATCGAAAATCAATACTCTATCTAACATGCATGGTGTGTGTGTGAACATTCTTACACTAAAGTGTACCTAACTATGTACATATGTGAACTATTGATACACAGTAACTAATTTTACATAAAAGAAGACAAATTTACTAAATAAAAATAAAATAGTGAATAAAATGAACACTATTTTTTACACACGAAAAGCAAACACACAGATACGAATATAATGAGACTTATAATATTATTTATCGATTCATACATATAAATATTTTTTCAATATAATTGAATTTATATGTGTATGTATATGTTTGTTAAATATTTAATAATAAAATTATTAGTTATAAAACACATATTAAAAGATAAATTAATTAAATATGATTGTTTAATATTAAACTATTGTAATTAACGTAATTCAAATTTTTGACTTAAAATGAACAATATGAGTCTTATTTGTTAAAACATTAAACAAATCACAATAAAATAAGTTAAATTTAGTGTTAATAGCTAATGTATGTATTTATGTATTAAATATTTAATAACAAAACTTTTATTTATAAAACACATATTAAAATAAAAATTGATTAAATATGATTTTTAATATTAAATTATAATAATTAATGTAATTCAAATTTTCTTTTATTTATAAAACACATATTAAAATAGAAATTGATTAAATATGATTTTTAATATTAAATTATAATAATTAATGTAATTCAAATTTTTGACTTAAAATAATCGAGATGAGTTTTATTTATCAAATTATTAGAAAAATCATAATAAAATAAAATAAAAATAAATTTAGTGTTAATAAATCATTTATCTATAATTATGATATATTATATTATATATATTATTGATATTTTATATTATTATAAAAATCAAATAATATATTAATATATATATATATATATATATATTATTAACCTATTTTTTAGAATTAAGTGAATAGGATTTGTATTTATATATTTTTATATGTTATTATATTCATATTTTATATTAATTTTTGAATGTATTTTGATATTAAAATAAATATATTGTATTTATATGTATATTTATTCATATAATATATATCTCATATTTTATTGAGTAAGTTCAAGTAGACATAGGTATTTATGTGTTATTTTTTATTAAATTTTTATTTTTTAAATTTGTTTCATATTTTAAAGCATGATTAACAAATTTTAGCTTGGAATTTAAAAATGAAAATCGTCTTGAATCAATCAAATCACAAACGATTTGTGACAATTTTTTTAGCTGTTATTATTTTTTAAAATATGACTGTTTTTAACCAAGACATTGTTGAATGCATTTGATTTGTAATATGTACTAAGGTGAATAGATTTTACACTTCATCTATTTTTTTTTATAATAGATGATCAATTTATTTATTAAAATATTTATTAAAGATTAGAAAATGTTGCAAATAGAGAGAATATTTCCCAAATATAAGAAAATGGATGTTGGTAGGGAAAAAATATCTAAATATGTAATAAGTGTTTAAAAAATATTAAATATATCATATTTTAATGTTATTTAATTATTGAAATAAATATATTTTTATTTTATTTTATTATATTTTAGACAAATCTATTTATTTAAATTAATGAGTATATTATAATACTTTGTCGATATTTTAATATATAAATATTAAAATAAAAAAAAATACTCAAAGTATGTTTATAATATGTCTGATAGTGAATATGATATAATAATAACGTTGTTATTCTTACAAAATATATATATTAAAATATTTTTTTTAAATCATTAATTTTATTTTTATTCAATATTTTTATAAATAATATTAATACGAGAGTTAAAATTAAGATTTAATTACATATATTTAATTTGGAGTAATACTATTTTATTTTATATTTAATTATTTAGATATTTGGAGCAAGGTTTTATTTTAAATTTTTTTTACAAAATATTATTATTTGAAAATGTATTGACAACATATTTTCTTAAATAATTTTAAAATAGTTAAATTTTTAAGTTTAATTTAGATATTTTGAATAAATTTTAATTAACTAACTCCGCCTATAATAATTAAATAGTTTGATATTTTCTTAGAAATAAATATGAAAGTTAACACTTAATTAATTAATAGGTCGTAATTAAAGAAATTAGTTAATTAATATTAAATAAAAGAATTTGAACCACGCCTAATGATCATTTCATACAAAAAAAATCAATTTATATCTTTAATAACCTAAATAATATCAACAATCATAATCATTAAATTATTATATTTACTATTCTCTATTATTTATGAATGTATTAAATCACATGAGTTTTTGTTCAATCCATATATATCTTTATTTTTATGCATTAGATTAGTTTTTTTAAAGAAGAGAATGTTCATAATTAATTTTGTTTTTAAAATTTGAACAATATTTAAAACACACACAATACTTCTTTGATTCGAACTTAAAAGTATACTTATTATTCTTATAAATGATTTATACACTTGTAAAAATTCTTAAAATTTAAAATGGATAAGTATTTACAAAATCGATGTCATCTCCGATTTCATTCAATAAATTTTTTGCGTCATTGTCGGATAAATAATGGTGATTTTATATTATTATTAAATCTTAAAAACTTAATGCGACGTAAATATTGTGATTTTTATTTTTAGAATTTAATTTCATATCAAAAATGAAAAAAATCTAAAAATATATTAGATTTGAATATTAAGTTCAAAAATATAACCATATAAAAAAATTTATAATACAAAAAATCATAAAAAAATATTAGTTTTAAATTCAAATTTAAATTTTTTAAAAAATAAAAATCTAAATTTATTGAATAAATCTTTGTTATTTTCTGTTCATAAAAAAATACTAAATCTTAAATGTAAATTAAATTATTAAATTTTAAAAAAATCTAAATAAACAGTAAAAAAATTTGAAAAGAAGTTCAGAGAACATTCACGGAAATTTTAACGATAAAATCTAAAAATTTTAATTGCTCTTCGATTCAGAATGCTTTTCCACCAACTGATTTCACCTATCACAAGCTCACGATAAGTCAAAAATCTAATCTCAAAATATAAAAGAAGGAATTTTTTTATTTTTATATAATTTAATTATTTACTCAATTTTACTTTTACAGCTGTTTTGAAAGAAATAAATTTTTAAGTTATACTAATATATATATATATATTAATTTGAATAAAAAATTATATATTATAAGAAAAAATTATATGTGCTTATAAAATAGATTAATTTTTTATTTATTTATAAAGTAGTATATGTCATGGACCGGAACATTTACTTGTATTTATTTTTAATAATTAATTTGATATTTAACATATTTGATGATTTAAAATTATTAATAAAAATTATTTTAAATTTTAGATTAATAATAAATTACTTACATTTAACAAATAAAAATAAAAATAATAGGATGTTATTGTTTGCAGTATATGATAATAGGTGATATTATTTATTATTTTTTAAGTATATTTTTTATGCATTAATTATATGGTATTTTTTTATTTTTTATTAAATATTTATTTATTTTTAAAAAAGTATATTAATTTAAAAGTATTATGTAATCAAATATTTAAAAAACCATAAATAATTTATCAGGTGATGTTATGAGATTCTTATAGTTAAATGACAAAGGTGTAAGATTTTCAAAGTTATGATAGAAAGTCTCGTTTAAAGTTGAAGATATAATTGCCCATTTGCCCCCTCTTCCGATACCAATTCTGATACTAAAATAATAGCAACCACATGTTTCCTTCAGCTTGATCATGTGATATGCTCTCTATTATTTTAGCTTGGAAAACTGTGCAGGTAAGTGATAAATTGAGTCACATTTCGCTTTTGAAATGCATAACAAAAGTCATTAGAAGTAAAATTAATTAAGTAACAATTATAAGATTATTTATTATTATATATATATATATAATATAAACTAATTAGAATATGTTATCTAGATCAATGTATACATAAAATAAAAGTTATTTTTTTAACAAATTTAATATATAATAATATTATATTATTTATCACATGTCATAACAACTTTAAAAATGAATTAAAATTATATTTAAATGTAACCTGTTTATAAAAACTAGTTTTAAAAAAGTGTTAATAAAAATACGCATAAAATATAATAATAAATATAATGTTAACAACATTGAGGCATATAAATTAGAGATAAGAATATTTTACCTTTTTATTAATGATTTTGATTTAAATAAAGAGATAGGTTGTTGAAACAAGGTTGGTGTAAGTATAGCTTCTAAGGAGAAAGTGGTGGTAGGTATAGCTAGTGGGTAGCTAAAAGCCTGAAAATATTTGAGAAAATGGGTTTCTTAATTAAGCTAATTATTATTGTTTATTATAATGACAAAGTTAAGGTCATGGTAATCGCATCAATATATTGCGATCTCTATTTAACCATTTATTTATGCCTACCAACCCTTTTGCGCAGCATCTTTTTAGCTTGTTTAACAAGATTACCACTCATTTATGTATATAAAATAAAACAAAACAAAACAAAACAAAATAAAAATACTAACTCTCCACCTTAATTTCTAATAAGTGCATATTTTAAAGCTTTTTGTTAGTCAAAACCAACTTTTTTGAAGTGCTCCTTTTGTTATACATGTATATATATATATATATATATCGGGGAAAATGAAAAAAAAGGAAAATAGTAAAAGGATCGTATTTAAGTTGTGGAATAATACATTTACGTTTGCTTAAAATCATGAATTTGATATTTACACTTCAAAGGTCAAACGACTTTTTCTTTAATTTACAAAGTCTTTTTTTTCCTAATTAAAAATTTTGATTTAATTTATTTAATTTATCAAATTTTATAATTGAATCGAATTCAGATTATAAATTATATAATATTTTTGGATTTGAATAGATAGATTTTATAATATATTGTATCTAATTCAAATCAAATTATTAATAAATTTTACATAAATATATATTTTATTTTATAATATATTATATTTAAATATTATACATATTATAATTATATTATATTATTATTTTAATTTAAAATAAATATAAATATTTATAAAAATTTAATAATTATACAAACATATTTCTTTTAATTTTTTTAGTTGTGATTATAAATAATAATATTTATTACAAAAATATCAATTTAAAATTTAAATTTATATATGTCGTGTTTTATATATTACAGTAATTTATAAATAGATTTTAATATTAAACTGACCTTATTCGATAAAAAAATCAGATATGTTCAGATTTAGATTGATTCGAATTAATTATATCATAAGATCGGATTCGGATTAAATTTTTTTAAATTAGATCGGATTCGAAGCGATCAAAAATAGATAATTTCGATACGTTATTCACTCCTACACATAAGTAATACAATTAATTTAAAAAATATATAATTTTTTAAATAATATTTACACATATAGACAAAAATCGAATTCATGCTCTAATAATCCTCAAAATAAACCTATATTATTTTACTATAATACAATTAGTATATATCTGTTACATTTAAATTAAAGTTTTATTAAAATAAGTAATATATAAAGTTCTCAACAAATGCCTAGTGACTCTGAATAAATAGCCCGATACTAAACATAATAGCTATAATATATGCACAAGCACCGATTAAAATCTACTATATAAATATGAGAAAAGGGTGTCTTGTTAAAAAAACTTTCTTTTAAAATGAGAAGTTAAATACATGAGATTAATTATACGAGACCAACGACAATGCTTATCCATTTAACCTTCCTTTTCTAATTAAAAAAAGACTACCATTGCATTTGGAGATTTCATTTCAAGTAATTAGAGGTGGATGGTGAGATATGAATATTAAACGACAAGTTTGAGTAGTTAGACAATACTTGTATATATGTGCATGGTTAGGTGCTTTCAAACGATGAAGAAAGTAGTTGAGTTGAGTCACATGAGTGTAAACTTCGTATGCTTTGCTTTGTTAAGTTGATGTAATCACATCATATATATGCCTTCAATTTTTTTGTTGATTTATGAGAAAGGCGTACATAAGTATTACAATTTTAAATTATTATTATTAAATTATACATTATTTTTAAAATTATAAGATTAAAATATTATAATTGAAAATAATAGGATTAAAATTATCTTTTTATAAAAACTACAGTGTCTCCAAAGCCACTCACCCACCAGAGGACAATTAGCCCACATTTCATTAAGCTAACACGAGAGTATTTAAACACTACAGTAGGTGAACATGTGATTCACTTCATGGATAATGGTAAGATTACCCTTCCTCCTCTACTCACAACTAAGAATTATTTATTCTTAAAAAAACATTGCAGTATGGGCTAAGCATTAATGTGGATTAGCAGCACCTCTTGTTAGGTTGGACTTAACTCCAAAAGGCTCATATTACTAACGTTGTTCTTGATTGTGAACCAGGCCTTAGAGAATACTTATTTTGATCTATAAGCCCGAATGAGAACTTCTATTCTATTGAATTCAAAATAGTTCGATACGTAACCATTCAATTCTATATTTTAAATTTTAAAATTAGATAGGCTTAGTAGCTCTCTTTTAATTTTTATTTTAAAATTTTAAAATTTGAAACTCAAAAAAAGCCTTTTAAAATTAAAATTTTATTTATCTACACTAAAATATAATAACCTAATTATACTCAATTTTATTCAAATAGATACACTATCAACTTAATTAAAATTTATCAAAAATATATATCTAATTTTTAATTTTATTTTTTAAAATTAAAAAAAATTAATTATTAAATAACTTTTATTTTTTAAAATATTTTAAATCTTAAAATTTAATTTCAAAATTAAATAATTATTAAATATTATTTTAATTATAAAAAATCAAATAAAAATTTGAGTATTTTGAGTTTTGAAAAAAGTATTAAAAATTATTTTTAAATATAAATTTTAAAAAATTATATAAAATGACATACTGAAAATTTATACAAATAAAATATTGACATTTTTACTCTCTTTAAATGTATTATTTTTAAAATTTTTATCATAACTATATTATCATTGGTTATTTCTCACGGATAAAATGCTTATTCATAGTCTAATTTTGATCACTAAATTTAACATACGCATCAGACTAGGGTTTTATCTTCCGTTCGTTTTGCTAATTATTAGGGTATTCAAAATATTTTATTGGATTATAGTTTATTTTATATTTGGGTTTCATTATTAGATTCGAGATCTAAGTATATATTGGTCGTTGCGATTAAGGTTTTTATTTTGTTTGGGTATAAGAAATGATCTACTTTCTGACATTTGTAGAGCATGAGCCTTAAGACATATACTCGAGCTTTAGGATGTCTTCTCGAGCCTTGATACATCAGCTCAAGTCTTGAGACGTCAACCTAAGCCTTGATACATCAATTTGAGCCATAGGTTGGTTGACCTCAATCTTTAAATGTATTTTTTTTACACTTATATCCCTCTAACACACTGTGATGTGTAAGCCCTATGTAATCAACACCTCTATATGGGCTTCCTAAGAGATCCACACATTCCATCAATTGCTCAAATTAAGTAAAGTGTTCTCACTCAAAAAGAATTGATCACCTTGTCCTCGGAAAAGATAGAGCATTCTCTCTTAAAGAGAGTTGATCATCTTAAGCTCAGAAAAGGTAGAACGTTCTCCCTCAAAGAGAGTTGATCACCTCAAGCTTAGAAAAGGTAAAATGCTCTCCCTCAAAGAGAGTTGATCACCTTAAACTCAAAAAAGGTAAAATGTCTTCCCTCAAAGAGAGTTGATCACGTCAAGCTCAGAACAGGTAGAACACTTTCCCACTCAGAGATTTGATCATCTCAAGTTCAGAAAAGGTAGATTGCTCTCTCAAAGAGAGTTGATCACCTCGAGCTCAGACCAGATAGAGTGCTCTCCCTAGAGAGTTGATCACCTCGTTTTGAGATAAGGTATAACACTTTTCCTCAAAGATAGTTGATCACCTCGAGCTTGAACCAGGTAAAGCGCTCTCCCTCAGAGAGCTGATCACCTCGTCCTCAGAGAAGGTATAACGCTCTCCCTTAGAAAGTTGACCACCTCAAGCTCAAAAAATGTACGGCTTCACACTATGTGAACCATTGTGTCCATCATCTCCCATATATGGATGTTGAGAAAGAGCTCAACATCAAGCGTAAAAACGTTAATCCTATTCTTGTAGTGAGTAGGTTTCTTTTTCAAATTCAATGTGTTATTTCGTCAACTAAGTCTTTTACTCTTTCACCTCAATTGAAAAATTAAGTTAAAAGAGTAGGTGAACTGATGTTTGGTATAAGGAATGACATGTTGCCTGAACTTTGTAGAGCCCGAGCAATAAGATATCTGCTCGAGTATTAAGACGTCTGTCCGAGCCTTAATAAGTCAACCTGAGTCTTGAGACCTCATTCATCTGGATTTTTAAAAATGTATGCTACTAAAAAAATAATGTTTAGCGTTTTGAGAATACCGATGAATTTTCAAATTTGTTAGATTCTGAATTTTGATGAATTTGGACGATAAACA
Organism: Hippophae gyantsensis; assembly: GCA_030763125.1. Taxonomy (NCBI): domain Eukaryota; kingdom Viridiplantae; phylum Streptophyta; class Magnoliopsida; order Rosales; family Elaeagnaceae; genus Hippophae; species Hippophae gyantsensis. The sequence goes on along the minus strand of CM061039.1, from coordinate 1,782,157 downwards.
AGCTTAACAAATGCTTGAAATATGTTTCTTGAAACAACAGCTTGCTGAACTACACTTGAAATTTTTTGGAATTGAAAATAGAAAGGTTGTTAGGTATTAACCATCTCCTTTTACTAGGTAGGCGTTTATTTTAAAATAGAGTAATTTTTATGGGTTCTCTTCCATATGTATGTGATCGGGTTCTCTTCTATATATATGTGATCGGGTAAAAGTAGTTATTACCTTGGGAGTTTCTTTCAGAAATATAATTTTGACTCACTTGTCTCCATGTGCAAGCATTTATTGACCTATTTAGTATGCAAATTCAAGATGTATGTAATTTTTAGGGGCAAAATGAACCGAGGAAAGTTGCCATGCTGAACATCTAGGGTTTTCCTTTAGGTTGAGTAGGTTTCTTGGACCACTGACTTGGAAAATAAGTATCAATTGTGGTGCCACTGATCTTACTTTAAATGTTACACAGTCAGATGAGGCTTTTACATACATTTGCTATTAAAAAAAATAAAAATCTCTGCATGTGTTTGATTTCAGCATTGTATAGTAGATGTCCAAGAAGATGCTTGAGCCTGATATTTTTTTTTCTTATCCCTTGATTACAATGTGTGGCTGCTTTATAATCGGTAATATATGCCAGTTATAAGCAGTATAGCATTTATCGGTTCTACAACATACACTTGGACTTATATGGTACCACTGTAATTGTGTTTTCATTTCTCTGTATTTACAATCATCATTACTGACTTGAGAAGTACGTGGTGCTTAATGAGTGCATCTTTATGTTTGAAAGCTTGTAAGTGTTCAATTGTCTCGTTTTACATGTGATCTTGATGGTAATTAGCCACAATTCGAACATCTCATGTTTTTTTTAATCTATGTTGGATTGTAAGCCGCAAGAATGAACTTTTCCCCCCTTTTTCTTTTCTTTTTTCTTTTTATAGGAAACAAAGCAACAATGAGTTTCTGAATATGATAGGATGTATCTTTGATCTAAAAAAATGTAACGATCTGTTTTTTTATCTTAAAAAGGTGGTGGGATTTGTTTTACTAGAAAAGTTAAGATTGAGTGAATATGGTATGTTTATTCATGAATATAAAGTTATCTGTGAACACATAAATATCTTCGTACTTCTCTGGTAATAAACATTGAAGACCCAACTATATTATTACATATGATATTTGTATCATGTTTTATTTGTTTGATGAGAAATCACATATTGTCATTTTGGCCTGTTATGTTGAAATCACAGTTTTATCTTGATCAAATGTGTGGTTGTAGATTTAAATGTCCATGTCTCCTATATCATTTTGTCTTCGTACTTTTAACGTTTATAACGTACGAGGTTGGAATTTTTTTTTTTTTGGGTTCATGTTACTAGTAACATTCACACGCTGAGCATTTAAAAGGAACCCAAATCTAGCATTTTATCCTTTAATTAAGATGTTTAATTGATTTTTTTTTTGGTTCATGCTACTATTAACATTCACTGAGCATTTTAAAGGACTCCCAAATCTGGCATTTTATCCTTTAATTAAGATGTTTAAGATAGTTGTTTTCAGCTAGTACTCCAGCAGTCCCACTATTGATGCTACTTTCGTTTCTGATGTTGGATTTTAAAATTTTTTAGGTTGGTTTTGTAAAGTCATCGTTATTATTAGTGATATTTCATTTTCTTTTGTGCATATTTGCACGTAACTTTCCATTGTCATTATACTTCTTGAGTGTACATTTGAATTTAAAATGGGGGGATTTATGTTGGAAGGAGTTAAGGCTTTATTAGAATTAGAGTTTAGCGTGATTGTGATTATGCATGAAAATATATGAAATACAACCAGACAAATGCACTGAGTTTATCTATGTTTAGGGTGTGGAACAAATATTATTAGACCATTTTGTATGATTATTTCATATTACAATGAATGTCTGTATTAATTATGCGATGTAAAATCAAATAATGAGATTATAAATTTTTTGTTTTTCTTTTTTACATTTTCATATATAAAATACAGAATTTATAAGATTTGTGATTAATAGTTAGTATTATACATTTATTTAATTGGAAATAATTTATATGTTTTTATGTTTTATATACAAGTTAGTTATACATGTTCGATTGTGTTTTGTTGTATTGTCATTTTTATATGCATTTGTTGAAAATTATTTAACAATTTTTTTCAAAAAGAAAAATACTACTTTTAGTGTGCTCATTGCCCAGTTGCCATCTTGACCGATGAGTCTCAAAAAAAAAAATATTATTTTGTTGAATAATACAAAATTAATTAATTAGGATTATGGCCTCTTTGTTGTTATTGATCTTTACTAAGCGGCATCTCTTGTAATCTTTAGAATTTGTCGGATATAATTCATACAATTCAAACAAATTATAAAATTCATCTATAATTTTATAAATTTGATAGGAATAATTTTCTACTTGCTCTTTAAATCTATCTAATATCTATTCTTAATTTTATATAAGATATATAAATTATGTTATTATTTATTTAACAACATGCTTATTATTTATATAAAACACTTATGTGTAAGTATCATTTATTTTTAAATTGATACGAAATTAAATAATAAATATTTGTATTAAGTGTTATTTTATTTAAAATATAACTTAAAATTATAGTACATTATTTTTGATTATTTATTGTTTTTAAAAAAATTAAATCTTTTTAAATCATAATCTTAATATAATAGCTATTTGATTATTAAAAATAAATATATATTTTTTAAAAGATAATCGAAAAAAAACTAAAACACATAAACCAATTCACTAAATCCAATTTAAATAATTTGGTTTGAATTGATTTTATAGGTTTTATTAGATCGAATTGATTCTTATTTTCTATAAACTAATTTTATTGATTAAGTTTTAATTTTAACTTAAATTTGAACCAACTCATAATTATATGTATGTAAGTTCAACATATATATATATATATACATACAGTGTAATCATTATTTTTTTGAACTTATCATATATATATATATATTGAATTTATAGACAAATATTTATCATCATTATTGGATCAAATTACGAGTTATTAGAATTATTTGAAAATGAAATGTTGTTATTATAAAAATAAATTTTCTCACATTTATTGTTACTGTACTGTTAATTCTGATCCCTTGATAATATACATTCTAGTTTATCCATAAATTCAAACTAATTTGTTCGAAGTAAGATCTACTTAACAATTTGTCCCATTTAGATATTCATGATAAAAAATTATTAGATTCTTTTTTGAATAGGCCTAAAGGAGAAAGAAAACTAAAATATCAAAAAATATTTATTATTGAATTCACTCGAACCGATAGTACTCATTTTGGTAACATCTAATACCAAAGTCAATGAATTGAATAAATCAATGAAAAAATTGGTTAAATAATCATTATTAATATGATTTTATTTATGATTATATATTTTCGATTAATCTTTCAAAAGTAGATAAATAGAGTTAATTAACACTACAATTTTCATATATGATCACAAATTCACGATTATTGTATAAATTAGAGGTTACAATTTTTGATACGATACAAAAAATGATAAGAAATTTGACTTGAAAAAATGATCCGAGCTTAACTTGAAATAATTAATTGATAAAATTATACTTATCGAAATAATTTAATAAAAAAGTTATTAATATAGGTAAATATTATATTTGTTAACATTTAAATAATTTATAAATATATTTTATATTATATATGTCAATATATAATTTTATTGAATTAATAAATTTTTTTAAAAGTTAATTTAATATTTTAAGTAATAATTTATGCCTGATGTGTTTTTAAAAATAAATTTTTTGAGATAGTTTGAATTTTATAATGTGAATATTAACTCAATTAGAGAAAAATTATATATTTGCCTTGATGAATAGAATAAATATTGATGTGTTGGTTAAGATAAATTATAATTTAAAAATATAAATTTATATGTTTTAAAAGAATAAAAAGTGAGGTTATGTTTAAGATTTTTTATTTTTACTTTATATAATTGTTACATGATATTAGCCTAAATTATTATTTATGAAGATAAATTATTTATTATTTTTATAATTCGTTGAGTTAGTACAATAAAATTCAAGATACGTGCTAATTTTTTCTTAAAAATCTAACAATTTTTTCCTGAAAATCTAACTATTTTTATACATTAAAAAGTGAATTTTATTTAAAATTAAAAATTACAATTTAGATATATCAAAAATTAAAATTATTAAACTAAAACTAAAAACCTTTTTAAACATACAATAACCTTGAAATATTTTGTTATTTTGTAAAGTTATTTAATCCATTGTTTAGCTACTTCAATTTATATATTGATTGTTATTTTAAAAAATAAATTTTTAATAATACATTATAATTTTTATAATATTTGATATTATGTATCTAGATAAAGATTTAAATTAACAATAAAATATGAACTTTATGGGCATAAATATAATATAGATCATTATATATAAATATTTAGATGAAAAAAATAATAATAGAATTAGATATAAGTAAAAAACAATATAGATATATATTTTTATTAATAAAAAACATAAATATAAACAAAATGAACTTATTAAGAAGTTCTCTAGAAGATCTCTTTTCTATAAAATTGTTAACTTCTTGGATGCTGCATATAAAAAGAGAATAATAAAAGTGGGAAAGTTTTTTTTTTGTTTGTGAAATTTAAATTTTTAGAATTAATGTATATTATTGTGTCTTTAAATTTGTAAAAAATAAATTGAAGAAAAAAATATATAAATTTTTCATATATTTTAAATTGATCATAAATTTTAAATAAAATAGGATAATATTATTGATAAATATAATTAAATAATAAAATTTATTTATAATATATTTATATATTTATAAAAAATATGTTTACTAAATAAAAAAAAACTTGGATTATATACAAAGCAATGTAACTATAGGAAAATACCTCAATTACTTCCAGTATATCATACGATCTAATTTCCACCTTTCCCCGTCTTTCAAAGGGCTCTATCGTAGTCAGAGAGTGAAAAAACCTAACTTGCAGAGAAGACAGAGTTTTTAAATAAAAGCGAAGATGTCGTCTACGCTACTTGAAGTGACTCGAGCGGCTCACGAAGAGGCGGAGCGGTTCGAGCGACTGGTAGTGAAGGAGCTTCAGAACGATCCGACTAACACTAAAGACCGTCTGTTTCAGAGTCACCGAGTTCGTCACATGATCGATACTATCACTTCCACCACTGAAAAACTCGTAATTCTTCTCCATATTTGTGTTTGGCTTTCCTAATTTTTCCGTTTACGCATTGTTTGGCTGAGATAATCAACTAACAGAATAGACATTAGGCAAAGAGAAGAAATTCTGAGTTTTTTCCCCCTATCTTTTTAGGTGATTAAAGAACTTCTTGGTCTCGCTACAGTATTATTTAGGTAGGTTTCTGGATGTGATTCTAACTATTAATTCGTAGTTCAGAGCATTCAGACTGATGACCGATGTCTCTGCGCAATTTTTATGAATACTGTTCCTGGAAGGAACGGAGGAAAAATTAATAGTATCATGAACTTAAGTTTATTTATTTATTTATTTTTTCTTACAGAGTTCCAAAATTGAAATATGAGGCAAAATTTTGAAAGGAAGGTTCAAGATTTTTTTGTTTAAATGGTGGGTTTTTCTTCTTCGTTAATCTAGTTGTTTGTGTTTCAGGTTGAAATTTACGAAGACAAGGATAATGCAAGGAAGGATGAGATTGCAGCTCTTGGAGGTCAAACTGCAACGGGAACCAATGTGTTTAGTGCGTTTTATGACAGACTAAAAGAGGTATTTTATGTTTGCAGATATTAGACTTATGAATGTGTGTATTTCCTTGTTCTTATAAAATTATAATTGTAATTTTAAGTTTTTGAAACGTGGAAGTTCTTTCCAAGTCAGAATTTTGTTGTGGTTGCCTAATCTGCTTCCCTTTTTTTCGTTGGCTCCGTAGTTTTGTTTGCCTTTCTTTTTTGTCTGTTACTTTTAACATTGATACTATGTTTCTTCATTATTTATGAAGGTCTTTTGGTTTCCTAAATTGTGTTTCTTCAAGTAACTTATGACATTTTGCGCTCTATGTTAGATCCGTGAGTATCATAGAAAACATCCAGCTGCTAGGGTTGTTGATGCTAACGAGGAGTATGAAACACTATTGAAGGAGGATCCCCTAATTGAGTTCAGTGGAGAGGTCTGTCTTTACCCCTTTTCCTAACCATGGACCAGGATAAATTCAGTCAAATGATGCACATATTCTTTTTAAGCTTATTGCTAACAAGCTTTTAAGTTCAATTTTTTTTTAACTGGGAACTTTTGTTTACATTGGTCATTCTATTGTTGATATTTCATTTGCAGGAAGCTTTTGGACGATACTTGGATTTACATGAATTATTCAATCAATACATCAATTCTAAATTTGGCGAGCCCATAGAGTACTCTACTTACCTTGATATCTTTTCACAGCCACATAAAATTCCTCGTAAAATGCGGTTGACAAGGTAAGCTACACCACCTCTTGTATCTTTTACGAATTGGTGTCTTCATTTCAATTGGTCATTTTGTTGTTTTATCTGACTTTCTTCCACTGGTCTAGTTTGTTTACTTCAAACCTGAGGTTTTTATGTTTCTTGCTGCAGGCAATACAGGGAATATATAGAAAATCTACAGGAGTATCTGGTATACTTTTTTCAGCGAACCGAGCCTTTGCAAGATCTTGATAGAATATTTTCAAAGGTTCAGTTACTGTTATCTTTTTACTTCACGTGATTGCATTTCTGCTATCTATATAGCTTAGAAGCAATAGTGGCCTGCCTGTGTCTTAAGATGGAACTGAAATTACAGTTATTTATTAAAGAACTTGGGATACACCCTTTGGGTGAATTTGATTGGACACAAGGCTGAACGTTTTTCAACTACATTGATATGAAATTTAAGGGTGGAGTGTCAATCAGTTTCTTGTATATTAGATTATTTTATGTCATAAACTTTCAGTGTGGACCTTAGAAATGCTTTGTTTTTTGTATCTAAGACATCTGATTGTAAATGCAAATTACTGACAACTTCTGCAATTGAAAACAACTAATTTAACTCTTTTTGTGCCTTCATGTGTATGGTAATTGTGAAACCATGTGTGTGTGAACCTTAAGTTATTCCATCATGAAAAATCTAGGTAATGATCTCCAGTACTGAACTTTTCAATATGTTTTCATGCAGCTTGAAACAGAATTTGAAGAGCAATGGACAATTGGTAAGGTAGAAGGATGGGAAAATGTGATTCAAGAAAACGGGCATGTTGTAGATCAGCATGCTGTGATTGATCTTGACTATTACAGCACAGTTGACGAGCTGGTGGAAGTGGGTCCTGAAAAATTAAAGGAGGTAATTTTTTCATGTTGCGTCTCCTACAGTTTTGTAAAAGGAGCTCTTGTATTTTTGTTATTTAGTTTAATTTGCATTCATATGGAAGCTTCATGGTTGCATCTTGTTTTTAAATTGTCAGTATCATTAATTGTTGTATCTTTACATGCCAGACATTGGCCGCTCTAGGACTAAAAATGGGTGGTACTCTTCAACAGCGAGCAGAGAGGCTTTTCCTCACGAAGGTAAAATTTTCACAAACCTTGTACGAAATTTAGGGATAGAAGAAGAGAAACAATAGTACAATACCGTAATTTACCACATTTAGGTGGAAGAGATACTAGAACTTTATATGTCTTATATGCTTAATTTATGTTTCAGTTAGTCAGACCTTAATATGTCGTACATGCTTAATCCATGTTTCGGTTAGTCACAGTTGGATCTGTGGAATCCTGTAAAGGTACATGCTTACGATGAATATGATATTCTGAGTTTTGTAAGTAACAGAATATGTGCTTATTTATTACATAAGATGAGACCCCTTGAAAAAGGCTAACTGCTTTATCATTCTTCCAACTGCTTAAAAAAATTGGTAAGGGGGATTAGCATCTAGATATTAGGATCTCAAACATAAGTTATCACAATTCAATCATACAGGTAACTTTTAACAAATATGGAAGAGATGCTGTCACTTTCTCATATTATTTTGTGCGTGCAGCATACTCCTCTTGAGAAGTTGGACAAAAAGCATTTTGCTAAAGGTGCACGCACTTCAGAAGAAAATGGGGTTGCAGCTCTACATAAATCTAGTAATTTGAAAGAAATTGCACTGGTGGAGGCTAAAGTTGAAAAATTATGTGACCTGTTGGAAGAGGTCTGTACATCTCATTTAGTTGTTTATCTTTGTTCCAGAGAAAAAGAAAACTAGCCTTGTTTGACTGATAGTGTGCCTGTGCATTCAGTGCCTTTTGCAGGTATTGCACTTTAGCTTTCTTGTTTCTATATAATTATTGTCTACATTTTGCAGACAATTGTAAGAACAAAGGACAACATAGTGAAGAAGCAGGCTTTGACATATGAGGAAATTGAAGCAGAGCGTGAGGAGGTAAGTTGATGGCTCTTATTTCATCATTTTAACTCTGAGGGTCAAGTTATATTCTGAGTTAGAAAATCTTTATGATTGACAACTTTATAATTTAGACATAACTTCATAATTAGATATATTCCTCGTGACTAGAGATGTAAAGTGAGTTGTTTCATCGCATCTCATATCTCATAAGTGTCTAATGAGTTCATGGTACAATGTTGTCTCATTTCATTTAAATACGATCTCATCTCATTTCATCTTGTTTAGGTTGTAGGTCTAATAGGTATAATTTTAAACATGTATGATTTTTCTAATTTTACATTATAAATAATCATTATCATATTTTTTATTGTTTTTGTATTTTTACTTGTATCATTTAGACACATTAAGGGCAAATGAGACATCTGAAGTAGTACTGTCCCATTACCATCTCATCTCATCTCATCTCATCTCATTAAAAATTAAGTGAGACAAGATGAGATGTGTTTTGAAAATTAATGGAGTGTACCATGAATTTCATTAAAATCTTATCTCAATTTACGCGTCTACTTGTGACTAAGTTGCAACAGTTTTTTGTGAAGTACATTCTTTAGAATTAGATTATTAGTCATAATCTGAGCCTAAATGATTCAACTTGGTCTTTCAAAATCTTGATTTAGAAATGAATGATTATATTTTAAGGTCTTCGCCAATTTGAAGCTAATGAAGAAAAATGTATTTCTTTTGATGCATTCGTTTTTGCTTATTATTATCTTGTTTAAATGTAAAAAATTACATGACTAATCAGGACTTCTTAAGCTTAAATTCGAACTTTTAAGTGAACTTTTATTAAGGTATTGTTCTAGCTTCATACGGTAATATTCTAGGCCTCAAATAATTCTTTCCTGCTCATCAGGTCTCTAATAACCGAGTCCTTGAATTTTTGATGATGTTTTCTATTGCATAACTGTTGCTCGGCTAATTTGTTGCAGGAAGAGGCACAAGCTGACTCCGAAAGTGATGATGATGAACAACAGATTTATAATCCCCTGAAGTTGCCAATGGGTTGGGATGGGAAACCTATACCTTATTGGCTCTATAAGCTTCATGGACTTGGCCAGGTAATATTTTACTCTACATATTGGCGATCATTGATCTCTTCTAATATTTTTCGAACAAGTCCCTTGCACATGCCTTCATTCTTTAAGAGACTAAATAAGGCTGATGCAGTTGCAATTCTAAATGCGTTTCAGGAATTCAAGTGTGAGATATGTGGTAACAACAGTTACTGGGGTCGGAGGGCTTATGAGCGGCATTTCAAGGAATGGCGCCATCAGCATGGGATGCGTTGCCTTGGCATTCCAAACACCAAAAACTTCAATGAGATCACTTCAATTGAGGTATTCTCTTTAGATTTTTTTTTTAATTTTCTTTGTTGTATTTTACAATTAATTGGATTTTTGGTGGTTATATTAATTTCTGTTTTATCAATTGTTAACCGTATAATGATGTATTTATATAGGAAGCTAAGGAACTATGGAAGAAAATACAAGAGAGGCAAGGGTTGAACAAATGGCGTCCAGATCTTGAAGAAGAATACGAAGACAGGGAGGGCAACATCTACAACAAGAAGACATACACTGATCTGCAACGACAGGGCCTAATATGAAAATTGATAGTAGAGAGTCCCCCAAGACACCTGATAACTGTACTTTGAATTTGAAGATGACCGCTCGAGCATACGATTTATTTTTTAAAGAATGATATGGAACAATCTCGTATTGCATGTTACTGAGTTATTCTTGTACGGCAAACATTATATAAGTAATTTTATAAATCATAGTTAACTCAATTAAACTTTTTCAATGGGATTTACGGTCCAATTGGTTGGAAATTAAGAAATTATTTACTCATGCATTCAACGAATCAGTTTGGGTAAGTTTTTTAAGTAGGACTTAAGTGTACTTGAAAATTTAGAAGTTAAATTATTATCTTAGTGTTACTCCACTTAAGTAAAAAATCATATTCAAAAAATACAGTACATATTTTTTTACATCGTAAAAAAACATTTTTTAAAAGGATTAAAAATAAAACTATATAAATAACAAGATCATATAAAAACAAGGTTTAAAAAATCTTAAGAATTAATGAAAATATTAAATAATTATAATATATAATCTATTTAGACATCTAAAAATTATAAAATTCAAGTCCTTGTTACGATTGCGGAAGTAATAAAATTATTTAAAAAAATTATTAAATAATTAAGTAATTGGATGGCAAGTTTCATGTTAAAAAGTTGATTAAAACAGCAGTACAAAAACCTACCCACATATCTTCTCGTATTAGGAAACAATTTATTACAAATCATACGAGTAGATTTGGTAAATACAAGCGGTTTTTGTTTTGTTATTTTTTTCCTCCTTTTGGTAAAAACACAAACATCACTAGATGATTCTCTCAAGCTATACATCTCCAAAAGATCTGGTAAATAGGAGTGCTGAACCATTCACTCCTCGGAGTACTAGTAGCCTAGAGTCCACATATGTACCACATACAAGCTTCGACAAATCAAACATTTCGGGTGGGACTTGTGTCCGAACTTCTTGAAGTACATTTCTTGCAGTTTCAACATTTTTATTCAAAGGCTCCCCAAGATTCATTGTCACGTCAATGTCATCCGAAACAAACTTTGCCACAGGTAAACTTGTTGGAAGCTCCTTGAAGGGCATAGCCTTCTTCCACTTCCTGCTTGAGAATTTCTTAGCTAAAGAATCCTGAGAATCTGATCGACTTAGGGAGAACTTACTCGTCGTCTTTTCTTCCTTGACATACAACCGTTTTCCAGCTGTTAAACTAAATAATGAATTTACCTGCAACTTTCCGTTTATACCAATCTTATCATGAGGCCAACTTTCACCAATCATAACTGAGAAGCCCACTTCAGAGGCAAATGAAAAGTTCGTCTTTAGCTTTGATGTTCTTGAGATGGTTAGGAGGACCTCTCCAATGAGAACTCTTGCAGGAGGTTGTCGAAGAGTCAGCCCTATGTGCTTTCCAGTACAGTATAGAAGGCGCCACTTTCCTGGTAGGCACTCCAGCCAATTCTATAAAATATCAAATGCAAATTATTAAATTATCAAAAATGGATTAGTGATGCATAGAAATAAACTACAAACAGATTCCAGGAAAAAACCTATGTTTCTTAAGTCAGAATCTAGTTTAATGACTTTATCTGTATTTTTTTTAAATCAAATGATACTTGGTTTGTTCAAACCTGTAACTTGCAATGAGAAAATCGTATCTTCTAGACCACTAGGTCAACCAAAATGAACATACCCAACATTATGAGAAATGAAAATTAAAGGTGGCAATCATTTCATTTCTATATTTGTTGATGCATTAAAAATTGGTAACTTTTTTTTCTTAGTAAGGAAAATAATTAATCATTAAATCTCAGTAAAATGTATTATTTTTATTTTTTTGTCATGTCATATGTGCTTACCCATCGAAAATTGCTACCTCTAATGAAAGTAAGTAATTACCTTAGGCTTTGAATGAGGATTCAACATCTCCATTAGTTCGATGAAGTGTGCCAACCTTCCTCTCTACACCATGCAAATATAGATGAATTAGTGACTCTGGCAGGTAGCAGTTCGATACAGGGGTTAAAGGAAATAACGTGGGAAGAAAACTTCTTAAAAGTTACTTGAGGCTGCCCATAAATGTATTCCTCTGAAATTCGTACAGCGGTTGAACCAAGACCCCACCTGATGATGTCCATGGATGGGATAATCCGCCATCTTGGTCCACATAGAAATGGGTGTCTAAGAGCCTTTAAGCAACTGTGAGACATTCATAAATTAGCTTTAGATTTGCATGTCCTGTATACTGTGGATACACACCAAAAGAAAATTAAGCAAAGTATATCCATTAGCAGAATCCCTTGGATCTCATCCCCCAACTACGAAATGTATGTACACAAAAATCAAAAATAAGAATAAAAAGAAATGTCCTAAAGTTATGCTTTACTGTTAAATCATATCTGAGTCCTGGGTACAGTAAGATTGAACCTCGTCTATAAATAACTGGATACATATTGATGACAAAGGCCAAAACCCAAGATATGCATTCTATGCATGACTCCCAACATTTAAAACATCATCTCGATGTGTATCTGACCTTGACATTTGTATTCACAAACCAAGATCTTTTATTTCAATTATTGAGCGAACCCAAAGCTCTGACTCTCTCTAGAAGTAAATTCTTCAAATATAACCAACAGAGTACCTTATTCTTTCAGAGGACTTATTTGCAAGCAATAAGGATAGAAGGTTCCAACCTGCACCCCAGTTCCGGTCAAGTATCTACATAAGAGAAAACATACAAAATCCTTTACATATATGAATAGAAAAGTTGAAATTAAAGTAGGAATCATGGTTCATCTACTTACTTGGAGACCAACATTTAAAGAAGTGGAGTTTCGGTTTAGTATTTGCAATAAAAATTCACGGAGGCATGAAGGATCATTTCCCTGTAGTTGCATATCAACAAATTTGGCATTACGGTAAACTTTCCTTTATTGACCAGAATCTCAAGCAGTAGCAGATTCACACAAATATCAGCTTTTATTATCTGATCACATGTAAAAGTTGATGAATAGACAATCAAGCAATTATTTAGCATTCATTCACAACTATAATCATGATACATTATAACATAATTAGGGGAGTATGTATTGATGGATCTTTTCTGAATTTGTCCATGACGAATTTTATTTTGGGTTTATTTAATGACCTCCAAGAACGTTATGCAGCTGAACTAGGATACTATTCTGACCATTCAGAGCTATCTTTGACCTACAATTACTAGGGACATTATTCCTTGCACTCCAGGAGTTACAACTCCATAGTCTTCTAGTAAAGATGAATATTTTAAATGAAACAATCACAAAATCCTATATAAAAAGCCCCAATCAACAAGGAGGTAATTTTCTAGCTAAGAACATGATGTCTCGTTTTTGTACAATGAATGAAGTTAATCTTGTCCACAATCTTCTAGTTCTAGACAGGACAGAAAACCTTATATCAGAGGGTATTATCTAAACCCTGTGTCCATAATAATAAGTTTTCCTATATTCAATTAACATTTTATCTAATGATCATTGAGCAAAAAGCTAAGATGAAAAATTGACCATGACATTTACCTTCATTAGGAATGATTTGAACTTTACAAAGATTAAAGGATCCATAAGTTCCTGTAGTACCATTTTTGCCATTATGAATCCAACACATCTGAACAGCATGCACAAAACAAAAGTGGCATCAAGAATCTCTACAAGTATTCAAATAAAATACATCTCTTGCGTGAAATGAGTTTGTTTTTCATAATGTACCTCATATCAAAGGCAATCATCATTTTCCGTCTACCCAAGTTGCTGTCCAAAGTACTACTAGTACTACTGGAACCATCCTCATAAAAGTCAGCAGCATTTCCTAGTATCCCTACCTGAAAATATTCAAAAATAAAGTGGGGCACAAGAGAAGGACATGTTGGGGAGAAAGAAAATAAAACTCAAAGATTTTACACAACTTCCTTTCAAAGCATTTCCTAGAAGGTAGAATGAGATGATTAGTTGTTCTAGCACCTTGCGACTTGTTAATGTGGTTTCTGGACAATCTGGCACTTTAATTACTAATTGCCTCATAAATGCACTCTCTCTATAAGAATGAACACTTTTCCATTGATGTGGAACACGTTACCACGGTAATTATGGGCCATATGAAATTTATTTCCTAATAGAATTCAAGAATAAACCATAAGGAATGCAATGTCACCAAACCCCAATTCACGCAGTGTATTTTTGGAGCAGCAGAACGCACTTGAGGATGCTGTACTAGCATAACTGGTAGCAGGTGTTTTAAGTGACGCACTCATGTTGGATGTGAAACATTAGAAAAATGTAACCCAACAAATTGAACAGCAGCTAGGAGAACCCATTTAAGAGTTCCTAAGAGACAAAAATTTAAACCCTTTGCTTTGAAGCACTTTCTTAAAACTCAAGCCTTAGATACATACTGTATTCCCACGCCCTCTTTTCTCTTGTTTCAGACCTATCTTACATAGTTCTCGTTTATTTAGGGAGCATTACTTTGCTCCTCTTTGTAATAAATTCTAAAAATTACAATATAAGTACCCCATAATTTCATTGCATTTCTCTTTTTGAAAACGCCACATCGTCCAAGTAGGCAGACCAAAGTTTATCTGGAATTGAAACTACCCTGCTGGAACTGGTGATCCTCCTAATAGGAAAGACATGTTAAAAAACACTGAAAGTCCCAATTCGTATTTTAGGTTCTTACTTTAATATGTCTATCCACTGGGCTTATATGAACATTCTCCAGCCTCAACTCTGTATGAGCAAGTCCATGGCTGTGCAAGTAATTTACCTACAAGAAGAAATGAGAAGAAACTCGTAAATTTAACAGTAGCACCTCTGTTATACAGAGTTTTTCTATGCACTTTTCACTGAAATGATGATACATACCCCAATTAAGAGATCTCTCATCAGTATCCTAATAACCCGCAGCTGCCGAGAAACTGCAGGTCCTCCAATTGTATCATCCCCTACCCTCCTGACAGATTCCTCATCCAATGCAAGAGTAGCTTCCAAGATTGGAAGCCAATCCGACTGTTGAAGCCAGTGTCTTAAAGAAAAACTGCCATGATACTGCTCAAAGATTAAAAATTTGGAAAGAAAATTTACTTCAGAATTATAAATGATTAAGAAGGCTCCATATGCACATGAATATGAATAAAAGGTAGATAAAAATGGGTTTATCACGAGCAGAGAAAAAATGACCAAACCACGAGAAAGTGCTAATAGAAAATTTAATCACAGAACATGTAAAACACTGAAGCCAGTTCATCATTCAGTTGTTTTGACACAACCACTCTTTATGAGGGAAACATTCCATGGTTAATTTGAGGAAGAATTCATGATGCGGGGAAGAGACCTACCCCATGAACTAAGGTAAATGACCCATGGCCGCTATTTGTAGCAGAAGAGATGTAACCATGAACTTGCATAGAATAAGAATGATACATCAGTCTACGACGAACTAACTTGTGCAGCACCTGAAGTCCACAATGATAAACAGTTACAACATGATTATACATTAAAAAAGAAAAAAACAAAATGTAATACACAACTGACAGACCTCTATTGCTCGTCTACCCCTACGTTTAGCTTGAGTGCTAGTAAGGCGTCGAAGCACAACTTTTGTGTTATACAAAGGACTGCAATTCCATAAAATAAGGTAAGAAAGAGAATTCCAAATTAATGTTATTGTTGAAATTATATAAAATCACCTGTTAGCATCCTTCACTATAGCTTCAAAAACCAATTCATCTGCCTAAAAGAAAGGTCAAATTAGTCAGACAAGTAAAATTTGTCCACAGCCATGAAATCTTAGTCACATTTCACAAACATGCTAAATTCCTCATACCCGCCCACCAAAGCCAATGCTAACACGGTCTAGGATCTTAAAATCAGATGTCTTAAACGTTATAACATGCTCTGATTCTTCCTCCAAGGGAATGGACAAATTACTCTGTGAATTG
The DNA here is from genome assembly GCA_030763125.1 of Hippophae gyantsensis. NCBI lineage: Eukaryota > Viridiplantae > Streptophyta > Magnoliopsida > Rosales > Elaeagnaceae > Hippophae > Hippophae gyantsensis. The sequence continues at coordinate 1,766,098 of CM061039.1, read as the reverse complement.
TCATGTGCTTCCACTGAAGATACGGCTTTCCTTGACATTGAACTCCGCACTCCACAAAATTTCTTGCAGTCAGAACTGATGTTCTTGCCAATGAATTGAATAGGACTACGCCTACTTAGTCTTGTCAACAAATTTTGGCTAAAATAAGCTACTTCAATGTTTTCCAAACTAGGAGTTGAAATCATTCCATATGGCGCCATGGATCAGGAGCCTAAACACTTGAGTAACAAAAGAAACGATAAATAATTTGAGCAACTTTTCAAGTAAGTTCCGTTAATCACTCAATTAAATAGAAATAATAAACAAATAGAAATCCTCAATTGTGAAGAAATAATAAACAAGAAACAAATAAATAATACGAAGTCCTCTTTTCACATTGATTTTATACAGTAGCAACCAATAGATCAACTAAATTTTGGATTGGAAGTAAACATAATAATATGCTAGCCGAAATAGTTCAAACGAGCTTAAACCCTGCTATTGACAAACCAGAGCAATACTCATTCATCAGCTTAGCTAAATCTCTCCTGGTTTTCTAACTTTTTTCCACAATAGCTTTTCAGCGTGATAAAAAGCTATCGTTATTCGCTTGTAAAAGATAAATTGATTGAATATAATCAGTAATAAAATGTAGGCTCATAGTTCAAGCATTGAGAACAAAGAAATTAGGATATATTTTAACAAGGTAAGCTAACCAACGGCACAAAACAATCAAGCTGGCAAAAATTCACCGAGATAACATTGAGAATTAAATACAATAGTTTTCATATTCCAATATTTTCCTGCGTTTTCTCGCTAATCAAACAGACAATTGAGAGAAAGACGTTTCGAAAACTTACCCAAAACTAAAGAAACAGGGTTGGACAACTGAAAATGAAAAACGATAAACAAAGAGAGAGATCGGTGGATATATACAGAGAGAATAAGGATGTAGTTATGGAAATGGTAGAGAGAGATAGAAAGAGGGTGGTTTAAGTGTGAGAGTTGCGTGTAAGAAAATGCTAAAACGTTTTGCCATGGGCTCTTCGCAAGTCTACGTCCGCCTTCGCAAATATCTCCTCTCCCAGTCATCGTTTTTTTTGTTTTGTTTTTTTTCCTTCATATTGAAATAATTCCAATAGATCACAAGGGCATGTACAAATACTAGATCAATAAAGATAATCATATATCTAATCCTCTATTCTATCAACAATATCAAAACTTTTAGATACGATTTTAGGAGAATCACAATTTTAATTCGAATTTAATCAAGTTTTAAACAGCGGAATTAAACATATTCTCTTTTTTTGTGTAAATCTTTTAAGAAACAAATAAATAGAGCTCAAAATAAAAATATGTACAAAATCAACACCAGCAATTTACGTGGAAAAATCTTCTCGGTGTAAGAAAGAAACAATCATGACACTCTTCTCCAAAACTTTCACTACCAAGAAACAATTGTACAACAGTTCTCTCTAGGTAAAACTAGAAGCAAACAATCAACAACATCATCAAGAATACAATTCTTAGAAACTAACAATTATTTCAAGAAAAATGGAGAGATCTAACCCAATTCGTAGTCACTGTTTACTGCTCATAATTTCTAAAACCGGTGAGCCAAATCCAAATCCCACCGCACAGATTAAAGAGTCTTGAGTAATGAACCTGCCTGCAAAATTTCAGCTTAATCGGACCACAAACGACCTTCGATCAGAGCACTTGATGAAAACTTGTTGGAGAAGGAGAAATTAAAAAACTGCTCAGTTTTTCTGCTGTAGCTCCTGCTTTTCTGCACTCGCTTTTCCCTGCAGATTTTTACACACAATACACCCTAAATGGGTTTATTAATTAAAGCAATAAAATGACATAATTTCCCTTCTTACTCCATGGGCTTCACTTGGACTCCTCCAAATAAGAGGAAAACCCAACAAATCTCCCCCTTTTTCGATTAGATGGAGGGATCCGTCATACCGGCAATTGAACAACAAACTTCAAGTTTTTCTCTTGACACTGCTTTTGTCAGCATGTCAGATCCATTCTCATGAGTATGGATTTTCTCAAGTTCAAGCAACTTATTGTTAAGAGTATCCCTTATCCAATGATACCTCACATCAATATGTTTTGATCTTGAGTGAAACGCCGAGTTATTCGCTAGGTGAATAGAACTCTGATTATTGTAGAATAACACATATTTTTGTTGCTTGAAACCAAGTTCCCTTAAGAACTGTTTCATCCATAACAACTCCTTACAGGCTTAGTTCTGCTGATAAACTTCGCTCATTGTAGAAAGTGCAACACACTTTTGCAATCTTGACTGCCAAGAAACTGCTCCACCAGAGAAAGTAATTAGATAACCTGAAGTAGACTTACGAGAATCTTCATCTCTTGCCAAATCTGAATCAGTGTATCCAACTAACACTAGTTTTCCACTTCCAAAGCTAAATGTTAACTTGGAAGTACCTCGAAGATATCTCATAATCTACTTTACTGCATCTCAATGTTCTCTTCCTGGATTTGAAAGAAAACGACTAACAACTTCAACCGCATGAGCTATGTCTGGCATCGTACACACCATTGCATACATTAAGCTTCCTACTGTTGAGGCATATGGAACCTTTTCCATATCTTCCTTCTCTTTATCTGTTGAAGGGCCTTGACTCGATCTCAACTTAAAGTGATTAGATAAAGGAGAAGAAACCACTTTAGCTTTATCCATATGAAGCCTTTCAAGTACATTGTTGATGTATCGTTCCTGTGACATGTACAACTTCTTTCTTTTCTTGTCTCGACAAATTCGAATACCAAGAATTTGTTTTGCTGGTCCCAAGTCCTTCATGGCAAAGGACTTACTCAACTGTTTCTTCAAATTATCAATCCTTGAAGAATTTCTACCAACAATCAACATGTCATCAACATAGAGCAATAAAATGATAAAATCATCATTAAAGAATTTTTGCACAAAAATACAATGATCAGAAGTAGTCTTCTTGTAACCATGCTCCCTCATAACTAACTCAAACTTCTTATACCATTGTCTAGATGCTTGCTTCAACCCATAGAGGTTTTTCTTTAACCGACATACGTAATCCTCTTTTCCTTTAACCTCAAAACCCTGTGGCTGCTCCATATAAATCTCTTCCTCCAACTCACCATGAAGAAAGATAGTTTTCACATCCATTTGCTCAATTTCTAAATCCAAGCTTGCTGCTAGACCTAAAACACACATGTATAGAAGACATCTTCACAACATAAGAGAAAATATCATCAAAATCAATACCTTTTCTCTGACTGAATCCCTTGACGACCAGTCTAGCTTTGTATCGTGGTTGTGAATTGTGTTCTTCTTGCTTCACTCTGTAGACCCACTTGTTCTTCAAAGCTATCTTACCCTTAGGCAACTTTACCAACTCAAACGTGTGATTGTCATACAGTGACTGCATCTCATCTTGCATAGCACCAACCCAGTGTGCTATGTTTCCATCTTCCATCGCTTCTACATAACATTGAGGTTCTCCCTCATCTGTCAATAACATATACTCATCTGTATCATACCGTGTGGAAGGACGTCGGTCTCTAGTAGACCTCCTAGGTGGAATTTCTGGTTCTGGCAACTGATCAGTAGTCTGGTGATTTGTTTCAGCTTGTAAATTTGCATCATCTGAAACCTGTTGGTCATCTTGAACATTTTGTTCCATCTATACTGATAAAGGAACCGGATCTAGATCAATCAAATCATCGCTATACTGATGGACTCCTTTTTCTATCTTCTCAACATCTTGTATAGTTTGATCTTTTATAAACACGACATCACGACTCATTACCAGTTTCTTCTCAACTAGATCATAAAATCTATAGCCAAATTCATCCAGACCATAACCAACAAAAATACATTGTTGTGTCTTCACATCGAGCTTAGATCTCTCATCTTTTGGTATATGCACAAATGCCTTGCAACCAAAAACGCGAAGATGATCATAAGAAACATCTTTGCCAGTCCAAACTTTGTTTGGTACATCAAACTGAAGAGGAACACATGGTGTGAGATTAAGAACATGTACAACTGTATTCAAAGCCTCACCCCAGAAAGATCTTGGCAACTGAGCCTGCGAAAGAAGACATCTTACTCTTTCAACCAATGTCATGTTCATTCTCTCAGCCAACCTATTTAACCGAGAAGTCTTAGGAGGTGTCTTTTGATGTCGAATGCCCTAATGCCTACAATACTCATTAAAAGGACCTGAATACTCTCCCTCATTATCTATTCTGATGCACCACAATTTCTTTATAGTCTGTCTCTCTACTAAGGCTTGAAACTGTTTAAACACATCTAATACTTGATCTTTGCTCTTCAAAGTGTACACCCATAACTTTCTTGAACAATTATCTGTGAAGGTCACAAAATAACTAACACCACCCAAATTTTTTGTCTTTATAGGACCACATACATCTGAATGTACCAAATCAAGTATGTATTGTTTTCTTGAATGAGGGGAACTCTTGAAAGAAACTCTATTTTGCTTCCCTGCCAAACAATGAGTACATCTTCTTAAACAAACATCATTCATTCCAGAAAGAAGATTATTTTTAGTCAATACTGCCAAGCCTTTCTCACTCATGTGAACAAGTCTCTTATGCCACAATTTTGTTGTAAGCTCATCTGTCACAACATTAATAACGCCTTTGAAGAGTCTCGCCTGTAGTATATACAAACTGGAATGCTTGTTCCCACGAGCAACAACCATAACACCTTTAGTAAGTTTCCATTAACCATTACTAAAGGTATTGCAATATCCTTCATCATCAAGTTTACCTGCAGAGATCAAGTTCAAACGAATTTCAAGAATATGTTTTACCCCTCTAAGAAGTAGCCTCGTGCCATTATTCATCTCCAAACACACATCTCCAATACCAATGACTTTAACCAAGCCATCATTACCCAACTTCATTGTCCCAAAGTCACCTGCTGTATAGGATGTAAAGAAGTCCTCTCGAGATGTAGCATGAATGGAGACTCCACTATCAATAACCCAACTGATCTCGTGACATGCAACATTAGCAACATCTTCATTATAAACAACAAGAAAGTCTTCTGAACTAGCGGTGGCAACTCGATCATTTTCCTTGCCAACATCATTCTCTTGTTCTTTGTCTTTCTTCTTGTTATCCCGCTTCAACTGTCTACAATATTTCTTGATGTGCCCTTTCATGCCACAGTGATGACACTCAATATTAGAAACCCTGTTGGACTTACTTCTTCCTTTTTCTTCTCTGCTTTTATTCCTCCCTCTTCTTTCTGTAACCAAAATCTCTGACTGTTGAGAAGACCCATGTGACTTTCTTCTCATTTCTTCATTCAAAATGCTACTCTTAGCCAAATCTATATTGATTACACCATTTGGAGCTGAGTTACTTAATGATATTCTAAATGTTTCCCAAGAGTCTGGCAAAGTACCCAATAAACACAACCCTTGAATCTCATCATCAAACTTGATACCCATTCCAGCTAACTGATTGATTATTCCTTGGAACGTATTCAAGTAATCTATCAATAGAGTTCCATCTTGGTACCTTAAAGCCATCAACTCCTTTATAAGGAACATTTTATTATTTCCTGTTTTTCAAGCATACAACTCTTCAAGTTTATTCCATAGTGACCATGCATGTATTTCTCCACTAATATGATTCAAAACATTATCATATACCCACTGCCTTATATACCCACAAACTTGTTGATGTAACAAAGTCCATTCTTCTTCAGACAATTTTTCTGGCTTTTCAGAGGCAAACACCGGTAAATGAAATTGTTTGACATAAAGGAGATATTCCATTTTTCCTTTCCAAGTATGATAATTAGAACCATTCAAAGTAATAATTCTACTTAAATTTGCTTCCATTATTCAACACAAGAAATTCAACAATAATAACCACAACTCTCATACAACTTTGTTAAGAGAATCACAATTTCAATTCGAACTTAATTAAGCTCTAAACAGCGGAATTAAACCTATTCTCCTTCTTTGTGTGAATCTTTTAGGAAAAAAATAAATAGAGCTCAAAATAAAAACATGCACAAAATCAACACCAACAATTTACGTGGAAAAACCTTCCCGGTGTAGGAAGAAAACAACCACGACACTTCTCTCCAAAACTTCCACTATCAAGAAAAAATTGTACAACAGTTCTCTCTAGGTAAAAATAGAGTCAAACAATCAACAACATCATCAAGAATACACTTCTTGGAAACTAACAATTATTTCAAGAAAAATGGAGAGATCTAACACAATTCGCAGTCACTGTTCACTGCTCATAATTTCTAAAACCGGTGAGCCAAATCCAAATCCCACCACAAATATTAAATAGTCTTGAGTCGTGAACCTGGCTTCAAAATTTCAGCTTAATCGGACCACAAACGACCGTCGATCGAAGCACTTGATGAAAGCTTGCTGGAGAAGGAGAAACTAAAAAACTGCTCAATTTTTCTGTTGCAGCTCGTGCTTTTCTGCACTCGTTTTTCTCTGTAAATTTTTACACACAACAAACCCTAAATGGGTTTATTAATTAAATGAATGAAATGACATAATTGCCCTTCTTACTCTATGGGCTTTTAAGCCACATGAGCTTTACTTGGACTCCTCCAAATAAGAGGAAAACCCAACAACGATGACTCAATCAAAATTATAATTATCTAATCTTAGAGTTAAGAATAACTTAATCTGTAATTTTATTTGTTCCACACTTTACATGTTGTATTTATGATTATTAAAATATTATTTATTAAAGAATCAACTAGTAGTTTCGAATCATTAAGTTTGTACAACCATAACATTTGGTTAAGTTCAATGCATAAAGAACAATTAACCATTCATTTTTCAAGATTGAATTGCTAGTTAAAATTGAGTGTGTTTCAAAGACTATTTTTATTTTAATATCTTTCCATTATTTCAATGTTATTTTATTTTGAACCTACATTTCACGCTTCATTACGATTGATAACAATATAGTGTATTAATGGAGGAACCAAAAAAGAAAATATTTTCTTGGACAATGAAATAAGGGTTTGGGAATCTTTTAGAATGATGATTATCAAGAGTGTGCAAAATATGATATTTTTTACAATTAATGATGGTCAATGTACCGGTCTTAATTGGATCAAGTAGAGTTTGTTTAAAAAATCAAGCACATTTATGTTTCCAAATAAACCATAAGTGATAAACTAGAGAAACTTTCAACGCTAATTTATCAATCATGATTGTTCATAACGTGCCGTTTAATTTTCGTTCAACGACTTTAATCCTTTTTTTTTCATTTTCAAAATCTATGTTATTAATAATTATATAAAAGTATAGTTATCAATGCACTTTCTGCTTGGTATTTTTAGGATTAAAAATATTAAAATATGAACTTTTTAGTAAAAGAGAATAATTTTTTTTTTGAAATTTTTGTAGATTTTTTATAAATTTATTTATGCAAGATCAATCGAAGCGCGTCGCTTGTATCAATTGACACAACCATTATCACATGTCACCACGACATTCATTCCAAGTTTTACCAAGCAATCAAAGAGTATGCTACGCGTTATCATGGGATTCGCCTGTTCGTTCCACCAAGACGCCACTCAATTCGGATCAACGAAGCGGATAGCGTCACCTGTCGTTGACTTAATCCACATTGACCAGTACCATTTCGCCTCACTAGGCATTGTGCACTAATTTGTTTCGTGTTTCTCTATTGCCATGTGTTGCGATCTAATTGGCCGACATTGTTTAATTCCCCTTTTTCATCTCAGCATTTGATTTGAAGTAGATCTAACGATCCAGGTTTCATCTTAGCATAATTTAACCCCCTAATTTCAACAAAAAAACCTTATTTTTTGTAATATTTTATCAATTTTTAGTGCCAAAAGAGAGAAATAAGTTTAAGTAGAGATACAATTTGGTAGAAATTAAATAGGAGATTGATGCTACAATTTATAAGATTTATTGTATTTATTTTTCTTCTCATTTATTTATTAATTTATATGAGATCTATGAATTTAATTATATCTAACTAATTTATTAATTTAGGAGTCATATGAACTCGATTTTTTATATGTGATGATATAATATTTTTACTTAAATTATGATTTCAATTCAATTATATTATTTGATTTAATTTTATGTTATTAATTAGTTAATCATAATTGATTTATATAAGCAATTAGATAGATTTGAGAGAATTATTTAATTATTTGTTTTTATTAAATAACATACATAATTTTTAACCAGAGATGTATGATTTTTATGTATATGATCCATAATTGATGAACTTAATGAATAATATGCAATTTAATTGATATTAGAGTATGATTAGGTTAATTACTATAAGTTGTGTAGTTTACTTAAGAGATAAATACATAATAGGTTAAATTCAATAAATCATGTAATTAATTGAAAATTATATTGATGAGATTTTAGTAATTTACATGCTTAGAAAATTGAGAGATTAAATATTCATATATTTTTTTATATATCTTCTTAATTGTTAATTTTAACTTAACTACTTATTGTTATTTATTTTTAGTTTTTTTAATTTTGCTTTATCAAGATACATAAAATTAATAATTACTTTTTTAATTTTAAAATTATTTTTTAATAACATAATCTCAATAAAAATGATATTTTTTACGATATGTATACTTATGTATCCATTGCACAATTTTTATTAGTTTTAATAACAATTAGGCGTTTGTTCAGTGTTCTTAAAAAATATTTTTAAAATAAAAAATATGACTATTTTTTTGATCAAATTATTATTTTTTGAATAACTACGTTACTTCTGTACTTGTAATTAAAATTAAAATTCTAAATCTTTTATACGCTTACAACTCATTGGTTTGTCTTGCCAAATTATTTTAAAATTTCGCTTCTAACTTAAATTTATCAATTTTTTTCAATAATTTAAATATTATAATTAAATAATAAATCTATTTTAATTAGTTTTGAAACGATAAGTAAATTTAAATAATAAGTTAGTTACATAAAAGCCTCAAAGTTTGGTTCCATTTTATTTTATTTTTTTGTTTATTTTTTTATGTGTACAATAATAAACATTAAAATATTTTTATAATAATTTTTTTTTATAAATAGTTATTTTAGTAGTAAATTCGTCTTTCATATTTATTATTCAATTAAAAGATTGAGGTTAATTAATTTAAATTATTACAATATAAATTATTGTTTAAAAAATTAATATTATTAAATATAATTAAAATTAAAATTAGAAAAAGTAACGTAGTGTTTGTTGAACTGATTAAAATATTTATAATTATTGAAAATAACTTTCTCAAGCATGAAGTAGCAAATTTAAGATTGGTTTTAAGCATCTCCAAAAAATATTTAAACAAGAATAAAGTAATCAGCGGCTTATTAAAGAAATAAAGAAATGAAAATTTTCGAAAAAAAGATAAGTTACGCATTTTTTGTGTTTTTACTTGTTTTCGAAATCAGTTTTATTATTTTTTAAAATAAATTGTTTTAGAAAAAAATGATTTAAAAATATTAGCAAAACATCTAATTATTTTAAAGTTAATTTTTTTTGTTTTTAAACACATAAAACAGTTTTTTAGTGATATACGACCAAATAAGCTCTAACTTTGTAGGAAAATCCGATTGATACTCTTAGAAAATACACCGGAGGATTGGGTGGGATGGTGTTGTGAATTACCTTTCTAAACCGATCTTCCAAACATCATTTTTAAATTTTTTTTAAAATATATTATATATTTGTAAATTTTTATAATTAAATAAAATGAATGTTAGTTAAAATAATATTTTTATTAATAAATAAATATTTTAATATGCAAATTTAATATTATAATATATGAAACATAAATTGTGTTAATTGTGTTAAACATTCAACATAAATAATTTAATTATATTTAAATTTTAAATTATTATATTTAATTAAATAATAAATAAATATACTTGAAATTTTAAGAAATTAGGTTATTAAATATTTAATTTATTTATTAATAAAGAATTCTTAATATTTTAAAAAATTAAAATTTTCATGTAAAATTTCACCCTATCACTTATAATATTTACACAATGATGAAAATAGTTGCCCCATAAATAATTTTGCTTTACCTAGAAAAATTAAACAAGTGTGAAGATGGGAGATAGAAGTTTGGTGTGAAAATATTTTTATACTTGTTATGTATATAATTTTTTTTTTCTAATTTCCTTACAACTCTATTTTTCTTTGTTTCTTATTTTCTCAGAACTATATTTTCCTCATTATTCTTTTTATATCTGTTATTAAATTCTCTCCTTTAAAATATATTTCATCTTCCAAATTTACACCCTTAATTCATGTAATGTAGTCATATAATAATTTATAAGTTGATATTGCATGTATTCTATATCCAAAAAATATATATATATTTCCCTAACCTAATAATTCAAATAAAATATCATGCTAAACTTATAAATTTACAAATAATTTATATATTTCCCTTAATTCAATATATATATATATATTGAAGGCCACACTTCCTACGAGTTCCTAAGTTCTTATTACAATATCTACAAAAATATTTTTTTAATGAACTATTCTCTTTCCACATGATAACTTCAATGGAGCTATTTTTTGCACAAGATGCAAATATATTTTAATTTCTATACTTTATGCCATAGATTCAATGCTAAAATATTATGCACTTTAAGCATATGGGATCCAATGTCAAAATCCCAAAGAGTCATCCTAATATACACAAACATATAACGATATGCAAGTTTAACGCTTTCCAACGGTAATTGTAGGACTTTGAATGCAAGGATCATAAAAATGTTAATAATGCAATACACATTCAAACTCTTTTTTTTTTTCGTGTTCCTTAATTTTCCTTATATTAACTTTTTGAAAATGTTAATATTTTTATTAAACTTATCGTATCATAATTAAGATTACATGTTTAAAATTATTTAATTTATAATATTTAATATGTATAATTTATATAAAAATAATAAATATATAAAATTATTGTTAATAAATTTTTTATTAACTTTAACTTTTTATAAAGTTAGTTTACTATCAAACTCTATCATTGTCAAGACACTAAAATATTATTAAAGATAATTATAAAAAATAGAAAGAAAATAAAAAAAAAGTTATCTTAAATATTACACAGTATTAGATTTATTATTTAAAAAAAAACTTAAAATATATTTTATATTACTAAAATTTTAGATCATAACAAAGATGACCCCAAGGTATATAGTATGTTAAAAAAATATATCAAATATTTATTTTGATTAATTTTTATATCATTTAGGTTACTTTTATTAGAAAATCAATTACTAAACATGATATTAAAAAATTAAATATATTAATGAAAAAAATCAAGATGATATAATTAAAGAAAATATATTTTTTTGTAACAAATTATATTTTTACTATAATGTTAAACGTAATTTTACCTATAATTCAAAACATTATTATCAACATAAAACATATTTAATTTCTTTAAAAATAAATAAATTAGGATACCTTAATCAGTCTACCTTTGTAATCAGGTTTTTAATTCACCTACGTGTCTCGTGCGGATTGCTGAATCTGAATACTGTACCCAGACACTATCGTAATAAAATCGAAGTGTTGGGGGTATTGCTGCAACTGAATGCAAATTATCCGAAGTCTTCGAGTCTCGTTAAACCTCCGAAAAGGTTCGCATCTGTTCTCTTTCTTTCTTTATCTCTTTGTGCGTGTGTCTCTCTCTCTCAGCCCTTTTCGATTTACTTGATATTCCACATTTATCCTTGACCGACTGGCGACAGGATGCACATCGTTTCAATGGGTTTCCTGTAATTTTGCACGCATATTCAACTCTCTGTGTCTGATTCCGGCCGCTAAAATTAACCTACGCATCAGACTAGGCTTTATCTTCCGCTCGCTCTGATAATTGCTAGGGTTTTCAAAATCATTTAATGGATTATAACTTGGTTCGGTATTAGGGTTTCCTTATTGGATTCGGGAGCTAAGTATCTATTGGCGGTTGCGATTTGAGTTTTCAGTTGATTTAGTATCTCATTATATTATTGGATTCTTGAAAGTAGGTGTTTGGATCGAATCTTTGCTACGAACTCGTGATTACTGTTTTTAGGGTTTTTGAGTGTTCCAAGTGATGCCGAGGAGTTCCCGTCATAAATCGAGCAAACACAGTTCGAGGGAGGCGACAGAATACTCCGATTCGGAGAAGGATTCGAGTTTAAAAGAGCGGAAGGGAAAGGAAGAGAGCGGTGGAGTTAGGGCTTCGAAGGATAGTGGCTCGAGTGAGAAGCGGAAGCTTGATTTGAAGGATGGGAAAGAATCTCATGGTGGTTCAGGAAATGGGGAGTATTCGGGGGATTACACTTCCTCGAAGAGGCGGAAGGAGAGGTCTGATGGCAGAGCAACTGATAGGTGGAATGGCGGTGAAGACGATTACTATGGCAGTGGAGAAGGTCCGAAGAAGTCATCGAAGGCATCAGGGGATTCAAAGAGTAAGAGGAGGGATGATGGTGTTGGACTGTACGAAGAACTCGAGGAGTTGAAGAAGAACAACAGTAGTGGGAAGGGTGAGGGAAGGCACAGGGATCGCGATTTGAGCCGAAAGGAAGGTAGGGAGAGTGGCGGCGTTGAGAGAGACAAAGAGAAGGAAAGGGAAAGGAAAAATACGGATGGGAGAAGTGAAAGATTAGGAAGCAATGATGATCATCGTGGAGCTCCCAAGCAAGTCGTTGATAATACTGGTAAGGTAACTGAATGGTCTAGATGATCTGTTTCGTTATTATATATGTCCATCACTGTGGTACGTCAACCCTTTGGTTTGTTTTAAAGCTAAAATGTGAATCTGCAATAAGTTAACATAGGCAATGGTATACACAGGCAAATTCAGACTACGAAACTTTTACCTTAGTGTACATGCTGATGAGTTTAAGGCAAACATATTACATAGTACCGACTTTAAGAGACATGCCAACCCTCCAACTTTGCTAGTGAATTATTTGAGTTCTCACTTTGAATATGATTCTCTAGAGACGTGTTCAATTCAAATGTGTAACTTTAATCTAAACAATGTCCCCTATATAAGATAAATGAATAATAATCTGGGTTTCTAACATTTGTTCTAAAATTGGTTATTATGTAACTGAAGATTATGAGGTTTTTGTTTTCATCTTTAGAATAGCAAGTGCTGAGCATTGGTTCATAATTTTTGATGTGGCTTTGCACGAAGTTTCTTTGAGGATGAATTTTATTTGTATAATCTTTCATTACTAAATATTACACTGTTATTGTTGGGCTAAATACTACAAATGCACCATCAATTAATGAATATGATGCTAACAGTCAGTTCATGTGGTAACTTTTGCATCAACCAATTCAACCTGTGATTCAGATATAATTTTACTATGGTAATCTAGACGTGTTTCAATTTCCTCTAGGAATGATGTTCTGAGAGAAAATATTGGTATATTCTTAGTTTCTTGTAATCATGTATTATCTTATCCATCTAGATTTTCGAATTGTATGCTACTAAAAAAGTAATATTCAGCGTTTTGAGAGTATCGATCAATTTTCAAATTTGTTAGATTATGAATTTTGATGAATTTGGATGATAAAAGCTTAATATATGCTTGAAATATGTTTCTTGAAACAACAGCCTTCTGAACTACACTTGAAATTTTTTTGGAGGTCAAAATAGAAAGGTTATTATGGTGATATTAAGTATTAACCATCTCCTTTACTAGGTATATGTGGAGGAAGAACTATTGGCGTCGGTTGCTTAAAAAAAGAGTTATTGTTATGGGTTCTCTTCTATCTTTACTTGATCGGGTAAAAGTGTCCGCTAGTAGTCATTACCTTAGGAGTTTCATTCAGAAATATAGCTTTCACTCACTTGTCTCGATATGAAAGCATTTACTGACCTATTTAGTATGCAAATTCAAGATGTATGTAATTTTTAGGGGCAAAATGAACCGAGGAAAGTTGCTATGTTGAACATCTAGGGTATTCCTTCAGGTTGACTATGTTTCTTGGACCACTGACTCGGAAAATAAGAGTCAGCTGTGGTACCACTGATCTTATTAATGTTACCCAGTCAGATGAGGCTTTTACATAATATCTCTGTATACATTTGCTATTTTAAAAAAATAAAAATCTCTGCATGTGTTTGATTTCAGCATCGTATAGTAGATGTCCTAGAGGATGCTTGAGCCTGACATTTATTTTTGCTTATCCCTTGATTGCAATGTGTGGTTGCTTTATACTCGGTAATATATGCCAGTTATAAGCAGTAGAGCATTTATCAGTTCTACAACATAGTGTGGGACTTATATGAAAGCACTGTAATTGTGTTTTAATTTTTCTGAATTTACAATCATCATTACTGACTTGAGAAGTACATGGTGCTTAATGAGTGCATCTTTGTCTTGTTGTGCATGTGATTTTGGTGGTAATTGGCCACAATTCGAACTTCTCATGTTTTTTTTAATCTATGTTGGATAGTAAGCCGCAAGAATGAACTTTTGTCCCCCCTTTTCTTTTCTTTTTTCTTTTTATAGGAAACAAAGCAACAATGAGTTTCTGAATATGGTAGGATGTATCTTTGATCTAAAAAAATGTTATGATCTGTTTTTGACCTTAAAAAGGTGGTGGGATCTGTTTTACTAGAAAAGTTAAGATTGAGTGAATATGATATGTTTTTCATGAATATAAAGATATCTGTGCACACATAAATATTTTCGTACTTCTCTGGTAATAAACATTGAAGACCCAACTATATCGTTACATATGATATTTGTATCATGTTTTATCTGTTTGATGAGAAATCACATATTGTCATTTTGGCCTGCTATGTTGAAATCACAGTTTTATCTTTATCAAATGTGGTTTGCAGATTTAAATGCACGTTTGAATGTGGGGAGTCCTGATCCACATATCGAGATGGAGAAACGAACTAGGAAGAGGAGAGATGGTTCTGTTGATGCAGATAAGTATCAAGATGATATAGGAGACATGAAAGGTAAAAGATTATCTTCAAGAGATGACAGTGGGAAAGATGGAAAACTAAAAGATGAGAAACACAAGGATGAGAGGTATAAAGATAAACAGCGTGAAGACCTGGACAGGCAAAAAGATGGGTACCCTGCAAAAGATTATCATCCTAGTAGTAGGTCTGGTGATAAGCAATTTAGAGATGAGAAAGATGCTGAAGAAACACTTCAAAAGAGATCAAAGTTCAAGGATAGTGAGCGCAAGGTAGAAAATGCCCATGACTACGATCGTGATCGGAACCGTGATTCAGAACTTAGGGATTGGGACCGAGAACGTGATCGTGGCCATTCTCGTGGCTATGATTATGATCACGATTGGGATCACAATCGTGATCGCAATCGAGATCGACGCCGAGACCGGCAGCGTGACCATGATAGGGAACATGACCGAGACCGGGATCGGGATCATGACTATGTCAGGGAGTATGGAGGATCTCGACACGATGAGCGAACAGTAAGATACAGAGGTACAAGCAGGGGAAGGAGAGGATCTCCAGATGGCCAGGATGATATTAATGATTCTCAGTCTAGATCTATCAAAACTGGTTTTTCTGACATGGAAAATAAGGCATTAACTGGTGATAGAAATGTGTTAGAGGTGAGCAAGGGAAGGTCTCAGTCCCGGCAAGCTTATTCAGAAAAGAGTAGCAACAAATGGAGGACTTCTCCTAGCTCTAATTCACATGTTCCTTTAGATGACAACAGGTAGTTTCTGGTCTCTTCTGCTTTCATATTGTTAGATTGGTTGGAAATTATCACGAGTTTCCACTTTTATTGAAGAATTTGTCATAGAAGTTGTAGTCATAGGTTTCAAGTTTTCCATCAGGTTGCTACATACTCTCACCACCATTCAGTACATTATAACTGTGTACTTTTAACGTTTATATGGTAAGATGTCGGAATTTTTTTTTTGGTTCATGTTACTAGTAACATTCATACTGAGCATTTATAAGGGACCCCAATTTTGGCATTTAATCCTTTAATGAAGATGTTTAAGATAGTTGTTTTCGACTAGTACTCCCACTATTGATGCCACTCTCATTTCTGATGTTGGATTTTAAGATTTTGTAGGTTGATTTTGTATAGGCATCATCATTATTAATAATATTTCATGTTCATTTGTGCATTTGCACATATTTTTCCATTGTCATTATACTTCTGGATTGTACATTTGAATTTAAAATGGGGGGATTTATTTTGCAAGGTACTATACATGTCTATTTGCTCTGTTAAATTGAGCAGAAGCGGCTGTCATAGTCAATTGTGGACGTGTTGACAAAATTACAGTTCAAATATGACCTTGAACGCAAGATCTATACTGCTGATTGTTGTTAGCCATTTTTCTATTTTTGGAATTGATCCAAATAGTAATCACTGTGTATCCCATGGGAGAGTATCCTAGTAACATACATTCACTGTAACATTTTTTACAATTCTTCACTGTTTTTTCTTTCAATTATCTGTTGCATTCAGATAGTAATTACTATCATTTTTGCAGTTATTCCAGGCATATGAATCCAGAAGATTTGAAGTACAGGGATTCCACAAGTGAGCAGAGGCCCAAAGCAGTTCCATCAAGAGAAGTATCTGTTCCTCCTGGATTATCAGAAAAAGGAGACAAGTACAGATCCACAGAAAAATCAAATAAATTTGATGACAACCTATTGGGAGAGCTATCAAATGAGAGGTCATCAAAGGCCTCACCTCTGGGCATTGTGGAGGGGTCCCCTTCGCCCCAAAGTATTGAATGTAGGTACGTGAAAAGATCTGGTGCTAGGCAGAGCCTTGATAATGAAGAAACAGGACAGAGAGGTGGTGGAGTTTTCCGCATTACAGAGGATAGGCCAAGTCGGGACGTACAGATGGAGAAGCCTATGGATAATTCCTCTCCTGCAGATTCATCCTTCTACAATAGAAGTAACCAGGGCAACTCATCTTCTTTAGTTTCACCACGTCCTGGTTTCAGGGTTGGGCCTGGTAGCCCTTCTTTTATTGGTTTATTGGAAGATGATGGTAGGGTTAATTCTAATGCACGTTACCGAAGGAGTAGCGATCCAAACATGGGAAGAGTACATGGCAATGCTTGGAGGGGTGTGCCAAATTGGGCTTCACCAGTACCAAATGGCTTCATTCCTTTCCAGCATGGGCCTCCTAGTGGAGGTTTCCAGGGGATGATGCCACAATTTCCAGGTACACTCTTTGGTGTTAGACCCTCAATGGAAATTAATCACTCTGGGATGCCTTATCATATGGCTGATGCTGACAGATTTTCTAGTCATTTGCGTCCACTTGGTTGGCATAATTTAATGGATGGTTCTGGGCCTTCCCATGTACATGGATGGGATGGAAGTAATGGTGCTTTTAGGGATGAACCACACATATATGGGACAGCTGAGTGGGATCAAAACAGGCACCCATTTAGTGGTCGTGGATGGGAATCCAGTTCTGAAATGTGGAAAGGACAGAGTGGTGAAGCGAAAAGGGACCTGCCTTCTCCATCCCACAAAGATGATTACCCAGTGCCTGTTTCAGAGGATCTTGTTGGGCAGGCTGGTCAGTCGTCTACTAACGACGATAGCTATAATCAAGGAATTGATGAAAGGTTTGCTGAAAGAAGGTCAAGTGTTGCTGCTCCTGTGGAAGAGTCTACTCCTAAAAATATTCATGAGAAGACACCTGATCATTCCAAGTCATGGAGAAATGATGTTTCTCACTTAAGTAGCTATTATCTATCGAAGCTTGACATTTCAGCAGAACTTGTGCATCCAGAAGCGTACAACAAGTGCATGAATTTGTTGGGTACTCAACAGATTGCAACTGTAGATGACACTAACATGCATATAATTTTGCAGGTAGAAATCACTTTAGACAATTTGTTTCCTTATCTGGTTTTACAGTACTTCAAGCTCACTAATGCTTTTGCATTTTTGCCACCTTGGTCCCTGCTTTATTATCACAGGATGGTTCAAGGGCAGGACTGAAGGCTTCCAATAGTTTGTGGATTTCTTCTCATTTTCCTCTTAGAGAAGGTGTCTTTAAGGTATGTCATTTTGTAGTAGTTTATGTTACAGGATTTCACTTGATATTTTGTTCTCGTGCAATTTTACTACTAAAGCTTTTTTCATACGGCCTCCACTACTGGTAGTCTGGTATACATATAGGGATTAAAAGTGGATTAGCTGGAAATTATAATGCTATGTGACATTCGTGCTTCAAAAACTGAAATTATATTTTTATTGAACTGTTCAGAACTTTTTAACGTCATTATTAGCTTATAGTAGTGTCGTTTTTTGGACATTAGATGGTTTTATACTTGTGGTGTCAAGAATCAATTATAATTTTCCAAAGATTCTGAAGTTGTTTTTGTATTTTTTCCCCCCAAGTCGAGACATGGAGAAATGTGGGCAGTCCTGTATCTTCTTAACAGCCCAACACCTGATCCTGCTAATATAAGTTTTGTAGAGGCGGGAGGGGATCAGGGATGAGAGGGGTACACTTATATATTATATTCACTTTTTTGCTTTGGTAATCAATTTTTATGAGTAACTCGATGATTTTACATGATTACCCTGAACTTTAAATGTTGAAAACGATCATTTTTATAATTTAGTAAGTGCTTATTTTGATTCCTTGTTTGCTTGATACTTGTGACTCGCAGAGAGCTATGGATCTTTATGAGAAGCAAAGGATGGAAACTAGATGCACATCTTTTCTGAAGGAAGGAATGTTGGAGGATCCTATCCTAGCATCCAACCAGGAGAATATGGAAGAGCATGTTGATCGTAACGTAGAAAAAGTAGATGACCAAGGCTTAACTAAAGATGCAGAGATGATAGATGCTCCAATTTCAAGTATGGATGAGAAGGACATAGAGTCTGTTTTATCTCCTGTAGATGAGGAGAAATTGGGGGAGTTTGTATCAACTCCCGCCGAGGAATCGGATAGTATTGATCTCCATTCACCAAAGTTCGAAGCATCAGTTCAGAATCATAATCAAGAAGAGCCAGGGGAAACGGAACCAACATCATGTGAGAAGGAAATGGAAGCTATATGGTCTGAGCAGGTGAAGTCAGGGAATGTCGACGTTGAAGATTTGGTGTCAGTTAACACGGTTTCTCCAATTGCAACTGAGTCTGCTATTGGTGATAACTTAATTGGAATCAACCAAACCAACGGTGACCATTCTATGTCTTGTGATTCATTTGCTGATGCAATGAGGGTCCCTTTATGTATTCCAGATGGTTCTCCCATGGCTTGTGAGGGTATGATTTCTGAGTCAAATGAGTCGGTAATTTTAAGTCGGATACATCATTCTCCTGAAAGTACACATTGAGACAATTTCTATATCCATGTTTGTTTGTTTTTTTTCTTCTTTTTAAATTGCGTTTTCAAGTTTATTGTCTTTTCTGTTGCTTCTTAATTCATCATGGAAATAAAATAAAACTATAAAAAAAATGCCATTTGGTTCCTTGATAGTGGGATGCCCCTGTCCCGTATTATTTTATTTTCCACGAGTAAATGACCTTGGTAGGTCTATGTTTTCTGTTTTCTTCCTTCCTTTTTAAACGTTGGTCAGATGAAGTGCTGCAAAGTATGACTACTAAAAAAAAGTTTCGTAAGTGTTTTTCCTTTGTTGATACTACAAATCTTACTATTATGTATAAAATGCATATTAGTTTTATAATCGTGGACACACACTAGGTCTTATAATTTAAGGATTACAATTGAGGTGTTAGATTAGATGATAGAATTAATATAATTAACATGTGATTATTTCATGATTTGTAACAGGTATTCGAGATACATTTTCGTAAATCTATTATAGGGATTAAGTGATGCGTACGAATATGTTAGATTTTGATAGTAATGTAAATTTGATTAAATTGATTAATTCTCGTAAGTTACGGGACTTAATATATTTAGCTTAAATTTTTTGAAATTTAAATGTTATTTTTTAAAAATAAAAGGATTATTTCTTTATCCATGTGTGTTGTTTATTATAGAAAGGAAAAAGAATTATTGCTATGCTTGAGGAAGGGTTTTGCACCTACATTATTTAAAAGAAACAAAAATATTGTCGGCAAAATTTTATTTTATTTTTCCTTCCAGATTGCATATTATTTATTAATAATAATAATTAGTAAAATTTATTTTAATTAAAATTATAATATTGTGAATGTTATGCTAATATTTTAATGGAAGAATGTCTTTAACTCTCAAATGATAATTAGTTATTTAAAACAAAAAAAGGTTTTTGTCTTACTATTATTGGGAAACGGTTTATAGAAAGAAAAAAAATATAATTTTAGTAAAATGAGAGATAAAAATATTATAATATAAGGAAAGGTTAAATGAATATTAAAACTAAAATATAAATAATATAAATGAAAAATAACATTAAATTATTAAAGTTATTGAATAGTAAGAATAATAATTAAAATGATAATTTTAATATTTATTATTAAGTTATGTGTAAGTTTTAATTAAAAAATCATCAATTAGTTTTGTACTTTTGACAGTTTAACAGGATTAAAAAATATATAATTCTTTTTTTGGGTACTTTTAACAGCTATATATGTATTTTATAAAAAGAAAAAAGAAAAAAACAAAGATTATGTTTGGATGATTGTGTTATGGTATATTCATTTGTATATTAATCGTTTTTAGGGTAGGCTCCAAGTTTTAGTGGTTAATATAATTTCAATTTTAAAGCTTAATAGTTTAAAAATGTGAAAGTAAATCATAGATCATTGTTAATCCCAAAAATGATATAGTTTTACCTCTTATAAACCACGACTCATTTTGTTTTTAAAGTGGGATTAAAATTTTTTTTGATTCAATCCAATTAAATTTTGAAATGAAAGTTTATAAAAATTACAAGTCTTTAAATCTCAAAAACTCAATATTCAAAATTCTTATAAATTTTATCATATACTCGTACTTTTCCAACAACCCTTCGTATACTCATCCTCTAAGAAGTGTTAGTTATACAGCCACGAGAAGTCTCATCTCTAATTTTGTTCTGTGTTTAAAAGAAAGTAGTCCCCATTGAAAATGAAATCTAATAAAACTATTTGATCCAATTTGTAAATAATAGAAATGGGCTTTTGAGTTTCAAACCTAGATGCCATGGTTCTGCCTCTGAGTCTTATTCAAGTGAAGCCCAATGATATTTTATTTTTTATTTCGCCGTCATTCATGTTGGATTATTTGGATAGGATAATAAGACTGGATTGCTATGATTTATTATTATCTTTTTTATAAAGAAAATACAGCAAAATAAAGCAGTTCTTTTTAAATTTGAATTGGAGTGTCTAGAGAATTATTGGACTTTTCTAAATTGGTGTTTCTTTTCTTCATATTTTCTTCTTTTTCTGGGCAAACTATTTTCATATATTTTGCTGAAACTTCGGAAGAGGAACTTACAAGTAACAAGATGATGTGGGCTTGGC
This sequence comes from Hippophae gyantsensis, assembly GCA_030763125.1. Taxonomy (NCBI): domain Eukaryota; kingdom Viridiplantae; phylum Streptophyta; class Magnoliopsida; order Rosales; family Elaeagnaceae; genus Hippophae; species Hippophae gyantsensis. Next base: position 1,744,596 of record CM061039.1, on the reverse strand, counting down.
TTATATTTTAGCACTTGAACTGGTCATGGTCTTGTCTAAATTATGTAGCAAGTTTTAGGTTATAACATATATTTAATGACTGCTTCTTGATGCATTGAATATTGATTCATCCTCGTTATTATTTAATACCAATAAAGATTTTAATTTTTGATTTATAATTTTTTAATTAATCATGTTTGATAATAAAGAATTATTTTAATTTTTATATATTTAAGGAATTATTACTAAAATATAGAATAATTCATCAATATTTAAAAAAATATTTTTAAATCAATTTTTTTTATTTTTTATTTTATTTTCATCAACATATTATATATATATATATAAATTAACAAAATGTTAAAAACTTAATTATTTAATTAAAAATCAAAATTGAAACATGAATTTAATTTATATAATAATCTTGATACACAACTTTTAAAAGACCCATCAGATATAATTAACAAATTATCAAGCTATATCATATTTGAGGATAGATGAAAAACTCAAATGTATAGTCTGATGTAAGACATGTCCATAGTTAGTTTTAAATCATATATACTAATCATAACAAATATTAATTTGAAATTAAAAAAATTGATATTTCAAGAGACCAAGAAGGCTATCAAAGTCATGGTCCACTATCTACACTTGTTAGGATGAAAGAAGCATCTAATATAATCTTGCCAGAAGGGAAATTAAAAACTACAGTAAATAGTGTACTTGCATTTTACCCACAAATTGATTTGTTTGTTCAAATTTTGTTTTCACTATCGTGAAAAACATAGAGCAAAATAAGGAATTTAATTCAATGAACCATTAATTTAAGGATTAATTCAAGGAGTAAATTTTCCTATAAATAGATGTGATGTGTAATTATAATGAATTAATCAATCAAGTGTTCATTCCAATTGAGAGAAAAATTTAGAGAGAAACTTTTGTGAGAGAAAATTGAGAGTAATTTTCTTAGGTGTAATTGTGGGTTGTGAGTTGTGAGTGTTGCAAACACCTTGTGTAATTTCCCCTCTTTTAGTAAAAAGATCTATAGCATGTCTAAAAACGTAAGTAACATTGGTCGAACTCTGTTATCAAATTTGTGTATTATTTTGTCTATTTTTTTTCTCATAAATCTAGCTCATCAAGAATTTGTGTAATTTCTCAACAATTGATACCAGAGCTTTTGGTGGTGATTTTTGTCAATTTCCTACAAGGTTACTATTCACGTGAATAGTTAATTATGTAAATAGTGAAATTTTATCGACGATATTTGTTCGTTGACGGAGGTGTTCTAATACACCGTAGTTTGCATAAATAGTCAAAAACGATCCGAAGGAAGTCAGATTTGAGTGAGAACAATGACCGCAGATGAAGAAAGGGTGAAACTCAAGAAATTCGATGGCACAGATTTTGGGTTTTGGAAAATACAGATAGAGGATTATCTGTATCAATCTCTCTCACGGAAAAAGCCAGAGGCTATGAAGGAAGAAGATTGGAATCTTCTAGACAGACAAGCCCTAAAAGTTATTCGATTGACGTTATTCCACAATGTTGCTTTCAACATAGTAAAGGAAAAGACCACGGTGGGTCTTATGGTAGCTATCTCCAATATGTATGAGAAGTCATCGGCCTCAAACAAAGTGCATTTGATGAAGCGTTTGTTCAACTTGCAGATGACAGAAGGTGCATTGGTAGCTCAACATCTCAATGAACTCAATACAGTCATAACCCAATTGAGTTCAGTTGAAATTGAATTCGATGAAGAAGTACGAGCAATGATACTTTTGTCTTCTTTACGAGAAATTTGGAATGCTACTATCATGATTGTGAGTAGCTCGTTAGGAAGTAATAAGTTAAAATTTGATGATCTTTGTGATCTGGTTCTCAGTAAAGAGATCTGACATAGAGAGTCGGATGAATCATCAACCTCTTCAGTTTTGCATACAAAGTCAAGAGGAAGAGATTTAACCAGAGGGAATGGACGTGGCAGAACAGACTACCAAGGTAGATCAAAGGGCAGGAGGTCCAAATCCAGGAATCCTAATAATTCTCCTAGCTCGAAGAGTATCAAGTGTTGAAATTGTGGGAGAACCGGGCACTATAAAAATCAGTGCAAAAGTGCATCGAAGGACAAACAAGTGAAGGCAGAGGCAAATATTACTTCCACCTCAGGAGGAAATGGAGGAGATGATGCATTGATATGCTCTTTGGAGAGCAACAAAGAATCTTGGGTGTTAGACTCTAGAACATCGTTCCATATTACTTCAGAGAAAGAATTTTTCGAGAAATATGTCCCCAAAAACCTTGAAAAGGTATATCTTGGTGATGATTAACCGTGTGCTATTATTGGCAAAGGTGTAGTGAAGATTAAGTTGAACGGGTTTGTTTGGGAACTGAAGGATGTCAGGTATATTCCCGACCTAAGAAAGAACTTAATCTCAATAGGACAATTGGCTAGTGAAGGCTACACTATGATCTTCCATGGTGGTGATTGGAAGATTTCAAAAGGTGCAATGACGATTGCTCGAGGCAAGAAGAGTGGCACTCTTTACATGATAGTAGGGGCACGTTGTTCAATCGCAGTTGCGTGAGGCAATGAAACACCAAATCTGTGACACCAGAAACTTGGCCACATGAGTAAGAAGGGGATGAAGATTATGCACTCAAAGGGAAAACTTCCAGGCCTACAATTTGCAGAGATAGACATGTGCGAAGATTGCATACTTGGAAAGCAAAAATGAGTCAGCTTTTAGATAAGTGGCAGAACCCCAAAGAAAGAAAGGCTAGAGCTCATTCACTCTGATGTTTGGGGACAAATGACCGTCTCATCTATTGGTGGGAAACACTACTTCGTGACTTTCATTGATGATCACTCTCGGAAGGTATGATTTTACTTTCTAAAGCATAAGTTTGAAGTATTTAAGGCTTTCAAAAGATGGAAAGCTATGGTGGAAAATGAAACAGGTTTGAAGATGAAAAATCTCAGAACCGATAATGGAGGTGAATATGAAGACAACAGATTCAATAGTTTCTACTATGAGCACGTGATTAGAATGGAAAGAACTGTGCCAAGCATGCCTCAACACAATGGTATAGCTGAGCGTATGAACCAAACGTTGACAGAAAGAGCCAGAAGCATTCGTATACAATCAGGTCTACCGAAGCAATTCTGGGCATAAGTAGTTAACACGACAACTTATTTGATCAATCGAGGTCCATTTGTTTCATTGAAACATAGAATACCAAATGAGGTATGAAGCAAAAAAGAGGTAAAACTATCACATCTAAATTTTTTCGATTGTGTAGCATTTGTGCATATTAGTGATCAAGGCAGGAATAAGTTTGATCCCAAATCCAAGAAATGCACATTCATTGGTTATGGTGAGGATGAGTTTGGCTACCACATTTGGGATGACAAAAACAAGAAAGTGATTCGTAGTAGAGATGTGATTTTCAACGAAATGGTGATGCATAACGACATGTATAAAATAGACGCCAACGACTCATAGCAGAATGAGTCAGTATTTGCAGATGCAAATGATGTCTTAGATAGTTCCGCAACGAAACCAATTATAACAAGTCCTCAACCAGAGGAACTTGTTGGACAGAGCAGTATGCAACAGTCCGACACACCATAGCCTCCTACTCTAGCTCCTGTATTGAGAAGGTCTTCTAGACCTCATGTGCCTAACAAGAGATACATGAACTATATGTTGCTGACTGATGAAAAAGAGCCTGAATGCTATGATAAAGCTTGTCACACTCGAGATGCCAACAAGTGAGAGCTTGCCATAAAATTGAAGTTGTGCTCAACTTCAGTTGGTCTACTAGAGTAACAAGACTAAAAAAGTGTTGGAGATTGTTGTTGTAAAGCTCCTTAATTTAAGGAGCAAATTAAGGAGCAAAATATGGAACAAAACAAGGGGTAAAACATGGAGCTTAATTCAAGGAGCAATTCAAGGAACCATTAATTTAAAGAGTAATTCAAGGAGTGAATTTTCCTATAAATAGATGTGTAATTGTAATGAATTAAACCATCCAAAGTGTTCATTCCAATTGAGAGAAAAACTTAGAGAGCAAAACTTTTGTGAGAGAAAATTGAGAGTAATTTTCTTGGGTGTAATTGGGTTGTAGGTTATGAGTGTTGTAAACACCTTGTGTAATTTCTCTTCATTCAGTAAAAAGATCTGCAACAGGTCTAGAGACGTAAGTAAGATTGGCCGAACTCCGTTATCAAATTTTTGTGTTATTTTTCTATTCTTGTTTTCTCATAAGTTTGGCTTATCGAAAATTTGTGTTATTTCCCAACAAAAAGCTGCTGCATTGATCGAGGTGTGAAGACATATTGAAATCAGTCTTCAAGTGAGAGATTGTTGGAGATTGCTGCTATAAAGCTCTTTAATTTAAGGAGCAAAACATGAAACAAAACAAGAAGCTTAATTCAAGAAATAATACAAGGAATCATTAATTTAAGGAGTAATTCAAGGAGTGAATTTTCTTATAAATAAATGTATAATTGTAATAAATTAATCAACAATTGAGAGAAAAACTTTTGTGTGTTATTTTGTCTATTTTGCTTTCTCATAAATCTGACTTATCGAGAATTTACGTAATTTCTCAACAAAACCATCATCTTTGATCGGTGTGAATCATAATTTATAGTTACACCTGTGGGATTGATATTACATGTAATGGTTCAAATCCCGTCAAGATAAACACAATAGTTTGAAACAGCAAGACGATACAAACACGTTAACTGATTCGATTTGGAACCCTAGTTCAGCCAGTAGCAATGCTTATACCTGTGTGCTTTCCGGTCAATAATTTGGGGAAAATAGTTCATTAGCAGAAGTGATCAATGTGGTGTCCATTTTCTCATCTCTAATATGAACAATGATGCAAAGAAAGAGAAACATTTAATATGATTATTTATTTATTTATTTACAAAAATATCAGTCTATTATAACAAATGTGAACATATCTCAGTAACTGAACAAAGAAGACAACATAGCACTATTTCATTTCACAACATATAATATGAACAACTTTTTTTGCTTCCCCATTTTTTTTATTTAACATGCCTATTTACAACACTATTTGGACTAGTAGGCCTACAGAGAAGGTTATTAATATTACATAAACGTCTACTTTGCAGGACTTGGGGGTCTGGTTTATTTCCTAGTTAAGAAGTCCACATTATGAAACCCTAGCTACTTCATTCCTACATTCTTCTTACTATAAAAGTCAACATTTAATAACTCTTGTTATCAGATTCTTCAGTCTTTGCAAACCTTCCTCGGATCCTAGGCTGGCTGTCAGCAAGAGCCTTTCTGCATGCATACTTGGAGAAAAAAGAAGCATACAAATTTCAGTACGAAAACAGTGGATATTCAAAGTTAAATGCATAAACAGGAATGTGTAATGCACGGTTATGCAGTGTCGTGCAGCCTGCACGGTTCTTTTAGCAGTGTATTATACTATCAACTTAACGGGTAACATGAAACCTGTGCTGCGGTTTTATGAACAGTATGTAGATGAGTGTAGGAAATTTGGTGAAAATGTTGTGAAATCGCATACATATTCATATATATAATGTACATCATCAAAACCTGTGATTTTAAGACAAATTTCACTTAAAAGTCCATAAAACCTGCAAATTTGGGGCCTCAATACATGTCGATATATACTTGCTATTTCATGTTTGACAACATGGAGTTAGGATTAATTCTTTGCTGTTCGAAGTTGTATTAATATGTTAGCTATGAATTGGATGGATGCTGGTCATGGTCATTGGTTTAATCTGTAATAGCATTTCTGTATATCATGCAAAAAAAATTCACCAACACTAGAAAGCATTACAGGCATATATATTCAACAATCCACACAAGTTCGTTTGAAAAGCAACTGAGAATTACATTGGTCTAGTTTTCTTAAATGTCAAATAAGATGCATAAAATTAAAAATATATCATTTTCTAATGCATTTTGGTTTACGGAGCTGAGGATTTCCTAGGATTCCCAACCTAGGGTCGTGCATCAGCAGCCAATCTCCGTGCTAACCATCTAACTAGATGTAGCATCCTTTGTTTCTTGCATGCACGTGTTTATTGTGATTATGGAAACAATTACTGCAATCTTAAATGTTTCAGTGATCCAAAACTGCGACTTTGCATCTCAATCCTATAAGCTTGGAAAAGAATTATACAATCGTTATAGATATATAAACATATGGTTAGATTTTTTACCTTGATTTTCCTGCCGAAATTCCTCTTTGTCTTCTTATTCCTGTATCTAGAAAGCTTTTCCCTGCGCTCCTCAGAAGTGCAGTTGTTGATTATAAAAGGCTGTTGCTCATGTGGAGAATGCACGACGCATGCACTACCGTTACCAAGAGTCTGCCATAAAAAATATAGTATCAACCACTCCAGTGTAAACGGCCAGAAACATCTGAACATTTCTCAGTCCATAGACTTGTTTACAAAATGCAAGTAAACAAAACAAACCTTGATATCTCCTTCACTAAATGCACGGCGCATGCTATAAACAACACTTAGGTCCATTTCGGGAAATTCCAGAATGCTTGGCTTACTAGCAGCTTCATGCATCCATTCCATTGAGCTTGGACATCCTGAGCTCACACTCTTCTTGAAAAGTGAATCAAAAAGGGAAATGTTTTCTAGAAGCTGGTTTTCTTCGGTCGTAAAAACAGGAATCTTGATATCTAGGACTTCAGAAAGTGGTGAGTCCATGACTGCTTTTTCAAAAATATCCTTCTCACATTCATAAAATGCCTCGCTCAAAATTTGCTCTTTCTGAAGTGAATCAATGTCTGTGGCTTTGAATGCTTGGCAGGATATGACATCTTCCATGCAGAATATCATTGAAATTTCTGTTGTTATGGGATCAAGCCTCATCATTGGCTCTTCAATGATTGGTTCCGGAGCTTTGAAAAGATCACCTTCTCCCCCTAGGTCATAGTCTGATACCATGGAGGTTTGAACCAGGTTACTCTGCATTAGAAAAAGTAAAACAAAATATAGTCAATACTGGGACAATTTAAACAGCAAACATTGATCCTGGAAGGTTACTTTTAGCAATCAGATACTAGTGCTTAAATTAGAAGATCCCCAATTTCTTTCTAATTATTACTACACATCAAGGGCAGGAGAGCATATAACATAGCAGCAGTCAGAACCACATAAATACTTTAGCCTATTTGCTTCTGTCTCTACTAAACATAGATTCATGATAAAGCGCTTTCAAGAAGGACATCATTTGTGTTTGTGTCTGGAAGCACATAATGTGCTTTTTGAGCCTGAAATGACTTCTAACAATTTTTTGTCCAGTTTGATTTGAAAACGCTTTTTGCTGTCATAAATACTTTTACAAGATATCAGAAACATAAATAAATAGATCCTAAATCAAGGTGGATGATTTATGTAGTATCTAAAGAGTAAATACACATCTTCCACAATTGAAAAAAAAAATCCACAGAAAAACATTGGAAGTTCTCACAAAAACAAAAAGAATTGACTAGGGTATCTTAGACTTTAAGGGTGATAATATGTTAATATAAGAACTTTGAGTAGCAGTCCATTTCTTAAACAGAAAAAGGTAAGCTGCAATCTGCAAAAATTGGAAGAAGGTCAAAGATTATGAAATGAATTGAGCATGTCTGTTAAAATAACCATAGTTAGTGAGAGCCGATCAAGACCCAAAAACAGAAAGAAAACATATACTAAATTGAATTAATTTATGCTAGCCAATTATCAGTTTTTCTTTTTCTTTGGTTCCAGATTGTTGCTAAAGTCATCACATCAAGCACTGGATAAGAAAATTGTTATTTTTGATGATCTTGCACCATGGCAGAGTATTGATGATTAGACAAGGGGTTAAGTACTTAACCAAATGGAAGGAACATGGTGTTAATAATTAAAGAAGAAAAGAAAATCGGAGAAAACAACAAAAATATTACCCCTAAAACCTGCAACTACAAAAATAATCTCTCTTATGTCGAGCTCATATTTTTATTGTTTAAAAAATATCACATTGAGATCCGACTAGTTGGATGCTGTTTAAGTTGAATTACGATTATTTAGATCCATTCAGTGTTAAACACCGTCTAATTGAAATTTGTTCAATATTATTGAAGTATTATTTTTATTATTATAAATTTTAAAGATATTTCATTTCATGTTTCACATAGAGAATAAGAGCTAAGAGCTAAAGAGTAAAGCCTTTTTGCTTTTTGCTCCAAGTTAGGAATGGATTCCCTAGCATAATAGATAAGAAATCAAAAAGGAAAAAGAAAAACTCTCAAGCTTTTTCATTGAATGGAAAATCAACACCAAACCCAAAAGTTCATATCTTTATTATCATAACCTTTATCACCACTAGCAAGTAAACTTCCAACAAATTTCACTTAGAATCGTCTTTAAATTAAGCACATTGAAGATGAGACAGTTGTTAACCTTGAAAATCATCCACTTTGAGCAGAAGTCAAACATTGAAACTTATTTTGAGTTTTTTTTCCCTCTCATCCCAAAAATTTTCACTTTCAACACCAAAAGAGAAAATTCCAAATATATGTTTTGGAATTTGTTTTCCCTCTCATCCCAAAAGTTCACTTTTCTCTTTCCCAGGAAAAAAAATATTTCTCCTTTCTTAGAATTTGTCTAATGGGATTCAAAAGCTTAAAAAAAAAAAAAAAAACCCAACTACAAGTTCGTACCCAGATATATAAAGATTACAGAACACGTAACCATATCTCAAAAATATTGTTTTTCCACTCAGATTTTTTCCCTTCTTATCACTTTCCAGATTCACCATAAAAAGTTAACTCCAATTGTTTCCATTTATGTTTTGAGAAAATGATGAATAAATATAAGGGGGGAAATTAGAAATGAAAAAAAAAACTTTTTTTTCCTGTTATCTTTTTCATTTGTAGAAAGACAAAGACCATAATACATAAAGCTTTCGACTTTATTTCCACTAGTTCAATCAGAAACCAAAGAACCACATACAGAGTAAAAACAAACATGCTGAAAAAATTTTGGAACTTCGAAACAAGAAATAAATAAACTTTTACCAGAAAATCCACTGAAAGAACAAATTTATAATTTTCTGTTGACCCATTTTCTCAGTGAAGGAAATTGGGTGTATTTCAAATTCAAAGAGTGAGTATTTCATGACTATCAATTCAAATTTCAAAACCTTAAAAAATCAAAGGAATGTAGATCAAGCAAAGCAAAGACCAAGAAGGTACTGTAGAAACAAAATTACTAATAGTGTATAAGTTCATTCACAATTTCACATAAAGACATAGATATAGAGTAGTACTATAGAAACATTGGACTTGTGGGTCTTGAAGAAATCATCGAGTTGTTGAACTTCTTGATAGAAATTCTGAAAATAAGGGAACAAAACCCCAGTCTCTGCATACATTTCTGTCTCAACTCAATGTTTCGAGCTTTTTCTAAAGAAGTTACCTCCTTAAATACAACACGGAGCAGTAGCAAAGTAACACAAGAGCACTGAAAGAATGCAACCAAAACGTAACAGAGTTGGACGACTTAAAGACAGTAACAGAGTTGGAAAGAGAGCAAATATATAAACATTATATGAGTGAGGTGGTATTTGAGTAAATAGCTACATATTAGTAGTGGTAACGTAATAGAATGAGTACAAACAATGAAAATGTACACAACTAGTTTAATAAAAAAATTATCCTTTTATCACAACTTAATAATCATCTAATTTTATTATTAAAAAAATATACATCTATTTCATATTCTATCCTTCTATATCTAATTAATAATTAACATATTAATTAATACATTCAATAACTTTAAATATATATTACTAATTAATTTTATAATGCGCTGTCTAGTGTTCCATGTTTTCCATCATTGATCCGTTTTAATATAATTTAATTTTTTGCATTTTTCCATTATATTGGAATATTATAAAGAATATTTGCATTATTATAATGGGCGAAATAAGCCAAACCAAAATCTTTGTACTGGTTCGTGGGTACTCCAAAATCATACTTCTAAGAAACATACTTTTAATAATTTTAGAGATTTTTTAAGACGTAACTAGAATTAACACAGTAATATTTAATCATCGTATAGTGGATTACAGAATTTAAACGTGCTATTTATAGTTGAAAATAAAATTGATAGAAATAAGGAGTTATGTATATATAACTAAGATCAAAATAAATAAAACGGATAATCAATAATTATAATGTATATTTAAAAATATATATTAATTTATTAAATCTTAAATATTAAAATTAATACTTAGTTATTGGTTGCTAAATTCTAATACTATTTTATTAATCATGAATATTAAACTCTATATTTTGAATTGTTTAGATTTAAGATTATATATATATATATAAATTATATATTTTAATTATTAAATATATTTTTTTTGTTTATTTATTGTTAGGTAGTATTTTATTCTCGTATAACCTAAAGGTCAAAGATTTTTTTTTCTTTTTCAAGTGGCACAATAACAGGAATAATGAATAATTCATATAATCAAACTATTTTTTTTAATAAAATATATATATGAAATTAATTTTTTTTAATTATAAGATGATAATTATTATTATGATAATAATAAAAATATATTAATATTTTATTTATTTATAATAATGATTATACTCTATTATTATTATTATTATTATCATCAAATAAAATTATTATTAATAAATTATATCTTTATAAATAATTTTTTTTATTATGTGAATATTATTATCCACAATTTGACATTTTTATGCTCAATGGCTTTATGTAATAACGAAAGAATAACATCAAAAATACTTTGGAGTTTTAAGATTTTTTAAAAATTATCCTTAAAATTTTAAAAATTTAAAAAAATCTCTAAACAAAACGAAAATTAAATTTAACGAAAATAAATATTAACATTTTATAATAAAAATAAAAGAAATAATACCCAGTAAAATCTCTCATAGAGACAAGAAATAAACAAAAAATAAAAAACAAAACACACACAATCTTTTAACATAGTAACTTTTTATATCTAGAAATCACAATTAGTAATTATGTATCCAATAATTATGAGTGAATATGAATTTTTTTCAAAACTTTTAATTGGTTTTAAATTTACAATAATTATTATATTATGAATAAAATAAAGTTTAATTTTTTTTTTCTAGTAAGCCAAAATTGAATACCATCTATATAAAAATGCAGAAGGCTCACAATTACTACGAGAATGTTAAAGTTTCAACAAAATTGAGGCATAACCAATGTAACAAAAGAAGACGAACGTAATAGAAAATTGTAGTGAACTCATTAAATTTAAGTAAAATAATTATAACTTTTAAGCTAATTAAAGATCTTGAATGTTTAGATATTTGTTTATACCAAGTTATAATTCTAATAAATAAAAAGACGATGATAGGAATAACACAATATTATAAGGAAAATAAAAATATAATCTTACTAGAAAAATTTGATAAAGACTATCTTCTTAACCTTACATAATTATTTTAAAGATGAAGATTATAAAACTTATCTTGAAAATTTTAAAAGGTTCAATATCTTATTAGATATTTACACATATTACATTAAAGTTGTTACAAATATAATAAATCATTCTGTCTTGAGGGTATTAAAAAACAATTTTAATAAAAAATATGACTTTTTAAAAGAAAATGAAGAAGAAAAAAGAGAATTAAGTAACCTTATATTTGATTATTATATCTAAACTTATTTAGGACATATATCTAAGCGTGATCTCCTAGAAAAAAAGTCAAAGAGTTAATTTAGTAATCAAAAACTTTAATTTGATATTTAATAATTACAAAAATAAAAAAAATAAAAAAATAAATTATCTTTAAAAATTATAAAAATTAACAATTAATGTTAAATAACTAGCCTTCAATTTGATATCAAAGACATATGAATTTTAACATAATATGGATATAAAGTTAATATTATTATATTTAAGGATATAAATAGTATTAATCATAAATTTTAAAAATATTATTGTATTTTTTTTCAAAATCTTAAAGGTATAAATAAAGATAGGCTAAATCCTATTTTAAATAAATATCCTAATAACGAATCTAAACCTTGGTGCAGATCCACTTTAACATTTAAAATAAAAAAGAATTGCAAAGTGTACAGTAATTATAAGGGTACGTGTGTTACAATGTTATTAAAAACTTTTAAGTATTTGTTATATAATATAAAAAATCATCCTATATAATTTTTATATAATTAAAATAAAATTGTATTATATATAATAAAAAATTAACGTACTGCACACTTTAATTAGTAGGATTGGAATTTTAATTATATAATTTCGTGTTTTTAAATTTTTGAATTTTAAATTAAAAATAATTTTATAATCGAATTATTTTGATATATTTATTTAAAATAAAATAAATATTATTTTAAATATAAATTATTTTATTAAAATATTTATATACGTTAACATCAATCACTTTATAAAATAATTATAATATAGTTTTATATAATTAAATATAACATATTTAATATGGTACATTAAACATATCATAATTATATAATTTTTTTTACATTTAATATATTTTTATATAAAATGAACATGTATTATATAAAATAAAATTTGTATAATTATGTAAAAATCTAGTATCAATAATGATTGTGGGTACAAACCAACTTCAATAATTTACTTAATTGTTTAAAATTTTAATTTTAAAATTATGTTTTAATTTTTTTTATCTTAAATTAAAATTAATTTTTTTAAAAATATAAGAAAATATAAAAATAAATTTTTATAATAAAAAATAAAAATTATTTTATTAAAATATTTATAATTAATTTTATTTTATTACATTATACCAGTTATCATCATACACTATATATAATACTTATATTAGAATTCAATATAATTAGTTTATTTAATATAATATAACAAGCATTCCCAAATTGGCAAAAATAAAATGTCATTTGAATTTAACTTCTAGCTGAGCAAGGTATAATAAGCATTTTTTTAACTTCTATGCTCAAGATTAATAATTAGTTGATCATAGAGTAATCTTATCCATCAAAAGACCAAGATTCAGATTCATAATATATATATATATATAAGTCATACATCCAAGTTTATTTAAATTAGTTAAATATTAATTTATAATACGCCTGAATAGCTACTTTACTTGAGAGAAAAAACCCGGTGGTAATTTGATTATCAAACTTTGTGTATTTGGCATTACACAATAAATTATACATCGAGTCGAATATTGTTAATACGATGATTAGGACTAATAAGATCAAAGGTGTATCTATATATAAATAAAGAGAATACATGTATCATCTTAATTTTAGATAAATAAAATTTTATGTATAATATTTATAAAATTATAGATAAATTATATGCATAAAATATAATTATATATTTTAAATTTTAAATTTTTAATATTTAATAACTTACTATAAGTTTAATAATTTACACATATTTTCATTAAAATAAAATTCTTATAATATTTGTTGATAAACGGTTATTAAATAAAAAAATACTTAATATTATATTTACTATGTTACCCATCTCATGAATACAAATCTTAAATAATAAGCTTAAAGATAAGTGTAATAATTTTTTTAATTAAAAAATACAACTATTTAATGTTTTTTCTAAAACAACAACCAATAAAATATTACATCACACACTTTTAAATTAACGTGTAACATTAATATAATATCCCAATTAATATATATATACATTCCTTACAAGAAATAAACTCCCACACTATGGAAAAGAAAATGTAAAGGGAAGATCTATAGCTAAGAACCTTGATAGAGAAATTAAAGAATTTTTAAGTTTGAAGCTAAAAGCTTTCATCCTTAGGGTTATAGGATGAAAATCCCCTCTTTGTTTTTCATACACTATTTATTAAAATATATATATATATAATTAAAAAAATACGATTTTTACTATTATTTTATTTTATATTATAAAATATAAAATTATTATTTATTTCTCTATTCCACCTTACCTTCTCTAATAATTTTGCGGCATGAGGAAAATTTCGCAACCCTAATAATTCGGGTTGTCCATGTCACTATACGCCACCTTAGTGTATATCACCAGCACTTAGTTGACGTGACAAATTATTGTTGCTACACATGGAAGCCGAAATTTGGCAGCAGACAAAAAAATAAAAATTATTTGAAAAGTGAACAAGAATGGGTCGCTGTATTTACCAATTAATATGATCCCAAAAAAAGAAAAATATTTGCCAATTATCATGGAAGATCATATACTTACACGTGTAGGCAATCTGGTATAACTTATAATAATTTAAAATAAAATCGATGAGTAAGTCTTAACACCCAATTAAAATTATAAGTTGATGATTTAAAATCAATAATTTGAAAATGTCTTTTTAGTCATATTTCCCCTATATCATCACAATATGAATCATGTATCATTTGAATACGTCCTAATCAGTAATGAACGAAAACATATTTTATTAGTAAAATATTTATTTTTGTTAATAACTATTTATGAATATATAGAAGTTCTATATATGATGATACACAAATTAAAGTTATAGGAAATATAAGTTAAACAACAAGTTGTTATTATTATTTATTTTATTATTTTTTAATCAACAAACCAACAAATTTGGTGTGAATTCAATAAATATTATTGTGGAGAAAATTAAATTAAATTAAATAGCATTAACGTTGGGTGGGATTTTGCTTGCGGTGCATGGAATCCAAAGAAAGAAGAAAAGCGACTAGTTTGGAGTTTGGACTATATATATATATATATATGTTTTTTTTATTTGTTGCTTCCAAATTAATTTCACATTTTGTGATACGAATTAACAATTTCATTAAGGTAATTAAGACATGAACTCAAGACTCGGTATGATTAGAAAGATAGAGAATTCTTTCTAAGAGTTAAAATGCAGAAATTATCAAATTCAATGATTTGATGTCACATAACACGTAACCACAAAGCACTCAATAACTACAAATAAATAAAGACAGTTTATTAACTTGAAGAAATTAAAGGAATTAAAAAAGAAAAAAAAATTATACAATAATACTTATAAAATTTATAATAATAAAAATTATATTTAAAATTTAACTTAAATTATGTTTAAATATATACGACGTTTAATATAAAATGTAAGATTAATATTTTTAAATATTAAAAATAAATTATATATACGTATACGTTTCTTATTATTCTTTTAAGAATTAACTAATAAATGAAAATCTACAAATACAAGTGAGAATTAGGTTTTTAGATCAATAATCCAAATAATATTGTAAATTAATTATAGTTTGAGGGGTTTAACACCATATAATCTATTATAATTTATGGTTTAAATCATAATTAAATTACATAAGTTGTGTAATTAATTTTAAAAAATAATATTATAAATTAATTTGATGGAATTTTTGATTTTTGCAAATGAAAAATTATTGAATCAACTGGAAGAAAAAGAGATACAAATTAATGAGAAAGAAAGAGATGGGTGTAATGGAAAAGGCACGTGATGGAGGGGAGAGGGGTTTGTCGTATAGTGCTTTTTGGCTTTCTAGACTTGTTGTAATTGAAATTATAATGGTAAGTGGGACCCAAACAAAACTTGAAGAAGGCATCATATTTTAGATTCTTTGTAGATGTGACTGCTGGCCAAGACAAAATATGGGTTTTGGTTTGGTGAATATAGGGGTGTTTGATAGTTTAAGTGATGTTTTTGTTTGTAAAATTTAAATATAATAGAAATAAAAAGTTTATTTATTATGATATATTATAATTAATATTAATAAGTATATTTGAATTTGTATAAATTTTTTTATAAACAAACCTGTATATATTATTATTTTTAAAACATATTTAAGGCAAGCAGCATATTCTAAGAAAGTAGTAAATTGTTTTGGATAACTAAATTGCGAGAAAAAAAATTAAAATTTATTACTGTAAAAATAATATTCTTATAATTTGTATTTATAAAAATAATATTTTTTATATTTGATACATATATTTTTACTATTAAAAAAATATAGTATATTGAACTCTATTCAAATTAAATTAAACTCATTTAAATATGTTTATGTTAAATAATATCTAATTAAATTTATTAAAATATTATTTTAATTATTTTAAATTTTATTAACAGTATTTTCAATTAAATTTAATCTAAATTGTTAAAATATGGGCAGCAGTTATAATAATAGTACTCTCCGGACAAGAGCAAACTCTATTTTGAGTGGAATACAGTTCATGTTGGAAAGTTCTCACCAGATATACATAATTATTTAATTTTATAATTATTACATTGTATATTAAATATCTAATGATTTTTAAAAAATCATAATAGAGTTATTATTACATGCAAATAAACACACTTATCCCGAAATTTTGTGTAATTATAATTTTGATAATTATATACTATAAGTGTTAACTTAATACTTTTAATAGACAAAAAAAAATCATTTTAATAAATTATAAAATTAAAAATATTTAATTTTCATAACAACATATATATATAATTTAATAAATAAGAAAATAAAATAAAATAATATATATACAATGAATGAATTTTTTTAATTTATTTATCTCAAAATACATATAATAAATTGGTTACTTTTTTGGTTATGGGTCAATTTTAATTGAATTTAATGACATATCAATTAAGTTATAATAATAAAAAATAATATAATATTTTCAATTTTAATATTTAAAGTAAAAAAATTAACAAATTAAATCAATTAATAAAAATAAAAAATTAGAATTAATTTTTAGAATTAATGTTTATAGTGACAGATTAAATTATAACTAACATATTTTTAATAAATTATCTAATTATTATGGACACCTATTTTATTTATTGAATGTGTTAAGTAATTGTATAGTTATGTTAAGTATATTAAAAAGTATTTTTAATTTTCTATGAGAAAACATAATTTTTTTGAATTTAAAAAATATTTAATTTATTCTGTTATCAATAAATATAAATGAGCAAAAAATTTAACAATGTAAAAAAAAATATTTTTAGAAAAATTAACGACGGAAGAGAAAAAGAAATAGGAAGCGAAAGAAATCAATAATTTAGATTAATTTTTTACAATATTTTTACTTTAAATTTAAATGTTTTATATTTATGAGTATTTCTTAATTAATATAGATTTTTATTTTTTAATCATAATAAATGTCATCAATAAAGTAACTTTATTTATTTTAGTTTGTTATTATTTTTAAAGAGTATTTGAATGACTTAATAAAATATATATATATATATATATATATGTAAGATAATAAAATTAATGTCAATTTGTAATAATATGTGTAATTTTAATGTTATTAAAAATTATTTATAAAAAAATGTAACTTGAGTATGAATAATATTTTTTTCCAAATATTTGGGACGTGCTTCGTATCCCAAACCCCAGTTGGACTTTATAAAGTGACAAGTGTCTTCTTTCCATCCACTTTTAAACAAGTGTTTAACATTCATCTACCTATATCACTTGTCTACATGTATACGTATAATTAATAGTTTATGTAATTAGTTATTATTGTGATAAAATATTAATAAATTTTTTAAAATAATATATTAATTTTTATAATTATTATTATTTTATATTAGATAATATATTAATAAAAATACTAATCGAGAAAGTAACCGTACAAATAATAAACATATAATAAATGATAATTTATAATATAAATTTAATAAAAAAAACGATAAATATATTATGAAAATGATATTTAAATAAAATAATATTACATCATGAATTTATTTAAAATATTAAATAAGAGATAAAATCAGATAAAATAACTCAATTTATATCTCTAAATTTAAGTATATAAAACATTTATTTACTTACCATTCATTCATAACGAAGGTAGATAAGAAAGTATTTTAATAAAGACTGTTTTCCTAACAGAAAATGCAAAATATACTTTTTAAATCTTTAAAAAAATATTATAAAAAAAAATGTTAGTTTGAATGTGTTTTTTTCAAAAATGGTTTCACCAGAAATAATTTGGTCAAGTAATTATAAAAAAAATGCATTTAATTAGTTGTTTCTCGTAAAATTATTAGATATATGTTACATGATAAAAGCACGCATTTAAACTTCTATTTTGAAAATTATATATTATTTATTTTTATTAAAAGTAAAAAATAATATTCCTTACGACTATTGTTTAAATTAATTGGCAATTAAAAATTGCATTTGCACACTAAAAAAGTACGGTAAGTAAGAAACACAAGACTTCAATAATTCATAATTAGTACTGAAAATAACTCAACAATAAACTAATACACACATCAACCTTATATCTTAAAGTCAAAAGAATGACTGAACTGCTAAAGGAAGACATACCATTTTTGAGATGAGTCGGTAGTTACCAAAAATAAGCATGCCCTAAAATTATTAATAAATTAAACACACCTACTATATATCCATGATTAGTTTTTTTTTATTTTCCTCTTCTAAGATAACAACGTTTCTGGGTTTTAGATAAAAAAAAATTCAAAAAAGTTATGTGAATTATCATCTTGATATTTTACCCCAAGAAGGTTACACAAGTTAAGGGTTAGACCAATTAATGGTAACCAGTGATGTCATTCTATTTAAAGAATCCTAATTGCAATATTAATATCCAATGCTAAGAAAGCTAAACAAAGCCTTACAGTCAAGGGACGAAACTCAGTTCTCGTTTTTTTTTTCTTGGGTTAAACAGTTGAAAGTGAAAACCAAGAATTTGAATTAGTAGAGTCTGTAAATACCTAACATTTTTTTGCTATAATTCTTAAATCAAATCCTCCATCCCAAAATCCTCAAATATTATTTGATAATAATAAATAAAAACATTCTTTCAAGAACTAATATATTTGTGTACTATGCGAAAATTAGGTGCAAAGAAAGTGCTTACCGAATTATCAGTTAAATCTAAATCCGTTCTTGGATATTTATTTATTTTTTAATTCAAAAAAATTATATTATATATTCATATATATTTGAAAAGTATCTATAATATCTAACTACTTAATCAAGCGGGTTATCAACTCCATAAAAATTCAATATAAATATTATTTAAATAAAACTCTCATAATATTCCATGAAATGATGAATAAAATAATATTAAAATATTAATTTAATGAATAATAAATTGATTAAAATAAGTAGCATCATATTATATTATATCGGATCATATTGTATCAGACCAATACCCACAAAAACAAAAAAAAATTCTATCTGTTGTAGCTTGCAATGGTATCAGACCGACACCAACAGAAATGAACTCACAAGACAAGCCCCAAGAATTAAAACATGAGACGAAAAGAAATATTAAATATTTCTCGAGACCAAGATTCAGACACCACAAATGAAGGTTTTATTGATTTGAGTTATCAAAGATGACAAATAACATTAAAGAACTTTAGTAAATTGCTTTTATTTGAAATTTTCACTTTTAATACCATTTTTACTCAAATTTTTGAAAGATACCCCCATTTAAAAAAAGTCAATTTATTACAAATTATCATTTAATTAAAAAAATTTCCCATATGTAATATTAAATTTCTTTTGGAGATAATTATATCATTTAAATATAAATACCACTAAAACAACGCCTCAAAGTTTGGGCAAAATTAGGATAACAAAAGTAAAATAATAATACTACTAGGATAGCAAATCCAAATGAAAGACTCTTGAAATCACACCAATAAACGAGTCAGCATAGAACGAAAATAGAAATTGGTCTGTAACCAGTTGCATCGTTTTCTAATTAAACGCAAACGCTAGACATTCAAAATTGCCCGACTCAAGCCATTAGCAAAAGAGTTCTAGTGTAAGGATCATATAAAACGGAAATTATCACCAAAGCATGAATTACGAAACATGTATTAAAAAAGTTAAGCAGATGCTCTACACAAAGGTAACGGATCCATCACCTCCGTATAAAATCAGCCCTATTAAATCGGGAGGCAAAAAAGGACATGAAAACAGTCAACCACAACAGAAGCAGGCCATCTACGACAATTTGGCCCTTGAGAAGTCCATCTCCGGATGCTGCAAAAGTATTATATGTTTGAGTTTAGTAAAAATGTGAAATGTTTTCCCTATCTCTAACGCCAGAAATTCTTATATACATGTTGTATATCACACCCAAAAGCTAACACAGATTATTTGAGTATTCTGAGGTACTTACCTCGGCCATGAATTTCTTCATAATCTCCTGCTTCTGCATTTCATCACTAGTTGGACGGCCCATAGATTTCTGTCTCTGATCAAACTGTCCAAATATACAGAACATCTCAGGATTCATATAATGTGGAAACAACAGCATGCATACTCCCAAAAAATAAAAAAAAGGATACATTTGAAGCAAGCGCAGAGATGCAGGCACGTATCATGGTCTAACACTACATTTGAACGTATCATGCAATATTATGCATGAACTAAACGATTATAATGACTTTCCAAACTAGATATAATTTTGTGGCCATTGACGTAAATCAATTATATTACCTACAATCAAAATACAAGCCCATGATCCACAAAGTATGAAACAACATGCAAATTGAATAACATATAATGAGGCACAAAGTGTTTGCATAATCATTCCCTAGTAGAAACATGATACATTTGAAGAATGTGCACAGATGTGAGTATCATGGTCTATCTCTACAGTTGAACACAGTATGTGTTTTTTTGCATGAACCTAATCAGCATGATAATGCATTCCCAATGTAAACATTATCCCTGTGCCATTGACATATATCAGTTATAATACCTCAAATAAATATATAACCAAATAATCAAGCAGAAAACTAAATTATTTTCAAAATAGAACTCTAAACTGATATGGAAAAAAGGCCATGTTAGAATAGTTAGGTACCATCATCTTTTCAACAGTTGATCGTGTTTCAGGATCTAAGTCAGCTAATTTGCTATTCTCAGGCTCAACCTTCTGAGTATTAATTTCTGGATCCCCTTTCACCAAACATTTCCACCATTCCATTTGATCATGCTTAGTCAAAAGAATAGACACAATACTCTGATCCTCTGCAATAACCAAACGATTATGAAACTAGATGTTTCACTAAAAAAAATGAAGGGCCAGACTCCATCAACAATCATTGTTTCATATCAAAAGAACTGACATGATTAACAATGAACAATACATTCATAATATGTCATCTGGAATATTTTCATGATGCAACATACCTATGCTCCAGTAACAATCATCAGGCTTGACAGGTCGATGAAGCTCTCCCTACAAGTAATTTCAGATATCTAATAAGAAACAAATCTAATTTTAACAAATGAAACTTGAGAAAACCATCATTCCATTAACACTTACATCAATAATGGGAGGTTGACCCTTGAGTCCAACTTTCAGATGGTTTTTCTTTATCTCACATACAACCAACCTTGATTTTGTCCCAGCAGGAATTGGAATAACCACATTAACCTCTTGCAAGCTCTGAGTCCATGAGTACTTCTCTAGATCAAGGCCGTTACCACTGTTTGGTTCTGTAGACAGATAAGCAAGATAGAATATCTAGAGCAGGAGCAAACTCGCAAGAAATATTTATTAAAGGTAAAAAACAAAACAGAAACAGAACATATCATCATTATTGCAAGCCAGAGCACATTGCTATAGCAGTGCTTCTATGAGTTATGACTGATATGCAAAACAAATGTGGGAGATGATGGATACGTTGAAATGAAAGATGCTGTTTTGAATTATAACTGATATGTCAATACATAAGCAATCCTCTCCCAACAAATCAAAAATATTACCACATGCGAACCAAATCCAAGAAATCCCAACAAGACTCGTAATTCTTACAGGGATTAAGTACAAAGTTATTTAGAGTATATCTTCCTTTAAAATAATAAATAATCACCACATACCTTTAACTCCTACTAATCAAGATAGAATCAGAATACTTAAGCAATCCTCTCCCAACAAATCAAAAATATTACCACATGCGAACCAAATCCAAGAAATCCCAACAAGACTCGTAATTCTTACAGGGATTAAGTAAAAAGTTATTTAGAGTATATCTTCCTTTAAAATAATAAATAATCACCACATACCTTTAACTCCTACTAATCAAGATAGAATCAGATTGATGCTATACCTAAATCATCACCTCACATAGTACTACATAACAATTTCAAATGCAGCACCCCTATTTCCAAAGTCACTGGATTCAATCACATTATTTCTAGTGCAGCAGATCAAACCCCAAAATCCATGCACTAATAAAATAGCAAATAAAATCAACCAAATAATACGAAAAAATATATTTTCCCAGATTTCTATTTCCTCCGTATTCCACATAGCCATAAATAAAAAATGTGATTCTTTAAGTACACAAATAAGTTTGTTGTCGTCAAAATCATCGTCATTTTACAAAAGATCTCAAAACTCACTATTCCATTTACAAGCTTCTCGAGTTCAAACACATCGTTCCCGATGAGACAAATCAAACTGCGAAATTCTTACAGCAATGCTCACAAATATGACCAACAAATTAGACAAAATCTCTAAACATCTTTCAGTATTTTAACTTATAACCGTACAATACAATACAACTCCTAATTTGTAGTCCAATTTAGCATAACATCCAGCTCTATACTGTTTTAGCACGATTTTTTTTGTCACTTCCACTCTAACATTTTAATCAACCGGAATCAATTGAAGAATATAAAAAACATGATGATACAAAAATAAGTTTGAACCATATGCACAAGAGACGATAGTCCTTACCTTTCAAGCCGCTTTCAGCCTCCTTCTTCTCGACCTCAATAGGAGACTTTTTCTCCTTTTTAACTTCGACCTTCTTAGGCTCCTCCTTCTTCACCTCCCTGGGCTCTTCCTTCACCTTCTCTTCAGCCTTACTCTTCTCCTTCCTTTGTTTTGCAGCGCGAACAACAGTAGCGATCTCCTTCTCGGCCGTATCTTTATCGAGAAAGTTGCTTTCTTCGGCGATGAAGTCTAACACTTTCTCGAGAAACCCTAGAGGGTTAGATCGATCGAAGCTTGCCCTAAACGACGTCACTTCGGCTGCGGAGGACGACGAGGGTTTCGTCTCCGTTTGGTCTTCTTGAATGTCGGTGATGATAGCCATTGCTGGTATTCTTTGGTTCGATATTGGGAAAAAGGTTTATGGTTTGAATTATATAAACTCGGTCTAGCCGAAAGAGAAGCTAGTACTTGTAATGAGTAGAGGGTTCTGGATTTTTTCTATGTCATAGATATAGTAGACGATTTATCGATTAAGATAATATAATTTTTTAAAAAAATATTTATAATGCTAGAACCTTCAACTTAACTTTTAATTCTTAAAATTAAGAGGTAAAATCATTATACTGAACCTTACAACTACTTATGACCCTGTTAATTTAAATTTACCAAAAACTAACAATTTTTTATCGTAATAAAAAAAAATTATTAGTGCATTGAAAATTAATAAGTTATTAGTGGATTAAAAATTAATAATTATTGGTTAAATAATATCAGTATGATTTTATGCTTTAAATTATTATTATTACTTTTTTGTTAAGATTTAACTCTTAATTTTTATAGATTCTAAATTTTAATATTTTAATTTCTTCTTAAAATTTATTCTCTAATTTTTTTTGATAAAAAAAATTACATTAAAAAAATTATTTCATCTAACTATATTTTAACCTTTTTTTGTTTTCTACAAGGAAAACTTATACTTAGAATCTATAATTTAAGCATATGAAATAAGGAACTTCAAATCAATAACTCCTAGTTCAATAAAGAGAGTAAGTAAATATATATTATTAAGTTTTTATATATTACCTTTGTTTTAAAACATACACACTTATCTTTTCAGTGTAGTTTTTGATGTAGTAGAAAGAAAAAAATTAAAAAAATGCTTACTGTTAATTCACATTTAAGTTATATTAAACATAATTTAAAAAGAATAGGTTGATTTTATCAAAATTAAAAAATTATAAGATTAAATCTTTAAAAATGAAAGTTAAGAAATTAAAATATAAAATCTATAAATGGGGGAAGTAAATCTCAAGAAAAAAATTACGATATTAAATCTTAAAAAATAAAAAAAATTAATAATATCGTTAAACCATGATCATTTATAATTATATCATTATATAAATATTTTATTAAATAATATTTCATAATTCATATTCTCATTCAATCAAATTATGATTATTTATAATTATAAAAATCAAATCTCTGATCATAACAATCAAACCCCGAATCATATTATTTTATATCTCATAATAAGACTTGATATCAATAAGTTATAAATTAAATGTTGCTTATCTTTCATTTAGGATAGTAATTTACCAAAACATCTCGTAAAAAGTTATAAAATTATTTAAAATAATATGTTTAAATTTTATAATAATAAAAATAATATATTATTAAAAATTGAGAAATATGAGTTAATTTTAAGATATTATTTTTATTGTTATAAATTTTAAAAATATTATTTTTATTATTTTTTTAAAAAATATATATAAATGACATGTGATTTAATGTTAATAAAATTAACTTAAAATATAATAGTTATATTATATAAATATTGGGAGTGTGTTTCTAGTTTTTAAAACATTATGAATATATATGTTATAAATTTTATATGATTTAGGCATAAAACATGATTATTATTATCCTTTATGTAAAAATATTATTAGAATATGCAGGATGAAAATGACACACAAATTTTTTATGAATTTTCAATGATTTTATAAAATTTCATCGAATAATATAATTAGATTTATAAAATTATATCAAATGTAAAAATAATAAATTAATTATATTTATAATATATTTATGATATATAATAACGTAAAATTTAAAAATTTAATGTATATATTATATATTTTTATGATTCATTTAACTATGTGAAAAAATTATAAATTTAAATTATATTAAATATTAAAAAAATTACCTCATAAATAACTAATGGAAACGAAGACTTCTTTTAAAATTCTAGAAAAGAACTTTATAATCTTTTAGTTTTTAAAAATATCCATTTTAATTCTTGATTTTTTTAAAAATATATTGTTACTCTCGAAACTATTATTAAATAATTAAGCTTATATGTTGAGCTCTTCTTCCACTACTTCTTTGTTTTTTAATTTTATTTGTTTGACTTTTTATATTAGTACAAAAATTAGATACAAAAGAAAATTTTATTTGCAATCCCTTTGCAAAGGTGTAAAATGAAAAATTGTTTTTTTTATCGAGGAAAATTAATATTATCGTTAATGGTAATTTATACTCTTCATTTAAAATATCACGTTATCTTGATATACCTAAATATAAATAATATATTTAAATTAAACTTATATGCATTTTTAAAATAACTATAATATTAACAATATATCTTCTAAAAATTAATAATTAAAATATATTTTTTAAAATTAAGGTTGGCAAAAAAAAGGGAGATTTTTATATTCAAAATAGAATAAAATTAGTAAAAAAAATTATTAGTTTATTTTTTAAAATAAATCAAATAATTAAAATAGCAATGATACCGTACATTATAAATCTACTAATTATTAAAAAATGTATCAAAAATTTAAAATTTTAAAAAAATATTAAAAATAAAATACTTGAATATTATTATGCATATTTCTTTAATTTATATGTATTATAAATTAATTTGAACTAAAAAAAAATACACATATTTGTGTTTAATGTTTTATTTCTAATATTTTTTAAGTTTTAAACTTTTGATATATTTTTTAATAATTAATATGCTTATTCTCTTACCTTAAGTTAATAAAATTTTATATACTTTATCCTTATTTAGTTAACCATTCCTATCTTACATTTAAAAACATACTATAATTTTGCACATTTAAAAATGTATCCAAATTCATTTTGGATGTTTATATTTTTATATTTAAATAGCCACGTGACGAAGAAAAAGGGTTAATAATAACACACATTCTATACAACACATTCGACAAAAAAGTGTTCTATGTTTTTAAAATACGACTACATATTAAACACATACAGATATGAGACATCCTGTTTAAAATTTGAGGGCAAAAGACAAATAAACTATAAATAAATAAATAATATTAGAAAAAAATAAAATAAATAACTTTAAAAATTTTCAAGAACAATTAAATAAAAATAAAAACGTAAAAAATTTGAAAAAAAAAAGTGAAAGCAAAACTGATTTTTTAAATTTTATTTTGGAAAAAAGAAAAAGTCAGGAATGGGGTTAGTAATGAAATTTACTAAATGGTCAACTAAACAAAAAAGTATCTTGATTTTAGTACGATGAGAAACAATGAAACATGATACATTCTTCGACGCCATTTTGCACAATGAAAAACGTAACATTGCCATTTTTATTATCAAACCCATACCCATGCAATTTAGTTCACAACTCCAAACACCAACCCATTGTGGAGTATGTTATTTTTTAATTAAAATTAATTATTAACTTTTTTTATTATAAAAATATTAAATTTTCTTACCATTATAAAAAATAAATTAACCCAAAAATAATTAAATTATCTCCTAATATCAAAAACATATGTTAATTTAAACGAATTATCACCCATAAACCAAGCCTATCTCTAAACTCTAAAGCATTGGCTGTTAAAAATATGAAAAATAAAAATCCGAATTTTTTTGAGATAGCATTAGCATATCGTAAATAGTTTTTTTTTTTTCATAACTTCCATTACAAAATTCCCTTGATGACGGAAAAAGCAAAAAAGCAAAGGTAAACAAAAGTATCAGAATGATGAGAACTGAACAGATTTGAACCTCACTTGAGTGTTTTCCATTCATCGTGTCCTGGTGGCAGCCTCTTTGAGACGAAAACATTCATCGTCTGAGATCCTTAGTATACATAGATGTTTATATGGAAAAGTCATCATCCTCAATCACACAATGCCGTAGATGCCCTTTTCATAATTATCTCATACTCACACTTCAGAATCTTCAACTTCACTAGTCACCACAAAGCTAGGAAATGCTAAAGTTATGTCCCTGGAAAAACAGGAGATAATTCAGACTCCATACATGACTTCAAAATTAAGACTCATCAAACCTTACAGGCTTAATTAGGCTAAACAACACATTCCATCCCCTAATTACTATTAATCACTTTGATCTCCAAACTTTATTTTAATAAGATTTAATCTACTGAGTTCTTAATTTTCACAAACTTGGTCCAAAAGAGACTAAATGTATCAAATTTAAAAAATTAAGGGACCAAATTATAAGTTAAAAAAACAAATTTTAACATGTTAAATTTGACTATTACAGTCAAATTTTCACATTTGAACCAAATTTGTAAAAATTAAAAACTTAGTAAACCAAATCTAACAAAAATAAAATTAAAGGAACAAATTATAAAATTAACAAAAGTTAGGAAACTATATAAGTTGTTCAGTGCTTAATTATGTTTTTTCCCCTTTACATATTGCTTTGTTACAAATTTGCCGTTAACATTGTATTATGCATTACAAAAATGTCAAATTGAATCATGGTGTTAGAAAACTTGACATCATGTGAAGCTTTTTTAGTGCAAATTCATTTATAGTTTTCAATTTTCTGAATGAGTTGCCTATGTACACATTTCCCTTAAGTGCTACATGACATGCACCCAGTGCCTTATCATTAAGTTTTCTATCATTAACAGATTTGGCATGTTTGTAAAACATAATATGAAAATTCCATAAAATAACACCCCTAAAACTTATAAAATAAAAATAGTACCCTAATAACATTGAAAAAGATCTAATAATTGAACAAAATTTAACATTGAATAAATCCAAATAATCGTAATTCAATTTAAACAGCATCCAATTGATTAACATTTAATGTAAAATGATTAATTGTATATTTTTTAAATAGTAAAAATATATAAACTTGAAATAAATGACGTTATTTTTATGATTATAAGTTTTAAGGGATGTTACTTTTGTTGTTTTACATGATATGATCATAATGGCGTAAATGCAACACTACAAAAGTTGATAACATGTTAGAACAGCCTAGATGGGTTGAGGGGAAAAAAGATAGTAAAGCCAACTTTATATTAACCAAAATTCAGATTATCTAAAGTTTTTGACCATCTAATTAAAGATTGAAAAACTTAAGGGGAAATTATAGCTCACTCTAAATATGGCAGGGTCATATTTTTTAACAAAGAGGGATGTTTTGATACAAATGCTTTCCACTCTTCTGGGTCAATTTTTCCATCTCCTTCAGCATCTGCTTCACTAAATGTCTGTAGAAGAAAAAGCTTCAAGTTTTTGCATAAAAAAAGGGACAAAAAATGGGAATCTAAAGATATAGGCTGATTTCTACCTGATCTACAATCATCTCCACAACATCATCAGAAAGTATCAGATCTGATTCGTGCAGAAGTGCTAACACCATCTCTTTCAGCTGCAATTCAACAAAATGAGTAACTTTATAAGTTGCACGAGGTAGTGAAAAATAGAAAACTAGCATAAGAACAAATTGCTTGCTAATGCTAAGCATTAAGCTAACGTCAGGCCAACAATACAAGCTATTTAATATGTTGATAAAGACGGAATTTTAATTGATTAAATAAACAAAAGCCTCATAAAATTTTATAACATAAAACAATTTTGTCACGATCTCTCAACAGAAAAATGCATTAAGAGAAACCTAAATTTAATCGAAGGAATGTATGTGGTAAACTTGCCTCCTCTCGTTCAATGTACCCAGTGTTTCTGAGGTCATACAATCTAAAAGCAACTGCAAAAAAAACACAAAAAAAATGTTCACTCTGAATAAATACACCAATTAAACTAATAGAATCTAGAAAAATAAAAAGATGGAAATACTAACAGAAACTAAATAAAAATCTTACATCCTACTTTGTCCTCTACAGGTGCGTTTGGGTGAAAAACACCCAATGATCGAACAAATTCTCCAAACTCAATGACCCCATTTCGCTTTACATCAAACAAATAAAATATCTGTATCAACAACCAAAGAAAAATCATCTTAGTAAAAGAAACACCAGTGGTGATCTTGGAATACTCTGGCTGTTAAGCAGTCAATAGCTACCAAGAAGTGAAATATTGTTTGAGTCGAGCCAGAATTATATACCCTGTCTGCAAAAAGATTCCTCCTGTTTTTGTTCCTAAATAATGCAAACTGGAATTCTTCCTGTTTTGAGTACAAATTAGACAATTGTTAAATAGAATTCTCAAAATTAAAATTTTAGATAGCACATTGTGGACATAAGATCTGATGAAGTAATAACATCACATACCTAAAACAGATTTAATTGACATTGGACAAAAGTAGCTCCCAAGAAAGTAAATATTAACTGAGATGGACAGAGTTTTTAGACATACCTTATGGATAAACCCATCATCAAATATTGAGCTGCTCAATTTCTTAAAGAGCTCATACAATGCTTCTACTTCGCTCACAGTAACTGCAAATAAGAAGGGGGGGGGGGGGGGGGGGGGGGGGGAAGGTTGAAGTTTCTTGTTGTGATATATTTTTCTTAATGATGAAGCGTCCCGAGATACTAGTATGCATACTTGACTCAAATAAGAGGACATATATCTAGCCAAAGTGAGGCCAGAACCTACACAATTTCAATTGATTAAATAAAACATGATGAGTGGAAGAGCATAACATCTATGCTCCTTATTAAACTCACAAGTTTCAACCATAGGTTCAAAACTATTGCTAATTTGCTTTTATAATAAAGGAACTAAGAGCAAATGGATAGGTCATAGGTGTGCTGAACTATATAATCTGTCGAGTTCACTTTGCACAATCGATTCCTTGAAAACTACATATGGTGAAACTAGCCATTTAATCGAAAGCAACACCCAGAAGAAGCAGTAAGGAGGAAAGATTTACAGTACAGTATCACCCACATGATGCATACTCACAAGGTGTTTCAGCAGCAAGAACGTTTGGCTTCTCGTAACCAGGTGTTTTAGCTTTCTTTGAGACACAGGAGCCCATTATGTAAGCATAGTTCACTCAAACAATTTCTTGAAAATTAGTAGATATTGAAAGGCCAGATCACCTGTCACCATTAAAATTAGTCAATTCCAATTTCCAAGCAACCTTATATATCCAGTTATAACAACAAAGCTAGTTATGGTAAGTCTATGACAACCTTGTGGATAAACCTTATCACAGACTCTACACCTTTATAGCATATTGATGAATAACTGAATGATGACTAGATGCTTTTCTTTAAACATAGACACTGCAATTTATACTTAACTAGACCAAGAAAGCAAAATTTTGCAGTTCAATAAACAAAATAATCAACTCAAAAAATAGATTGAGATTTTGAGAAAACCTTCTTGTAATAAGTTATTTTCTGAAGCTATAGACATATATCAAGCAAGGCATTCAAATAACCATTTGTTAATAAAGTTTAAATAGATGAACCCAAGAATATAACTGTATGAATTGTAGTTCTTCCACCCACCCTTTTTTAGATCAAAAGGTTAATTGATGTGGTTCTAACATGCCTTGAAACGGAAAGGATGAAGTAAATTATAAAAAAATAATAATAATCTCTTCCACCCACCCACCCCTTTTCTCTCTCTCTCTCTCTTCTAAATTACTGTCATCATGACCATTACAGCTGTCTCAGAATAGAAAGTCGTAAATATAATTAAAAGATATTGGAAATCAGTATATTAAAAAGTCAAAAATCCAGCGTCTCATCTCCCTAAATACCACCTTCCCCAAAAAAAAAAAGAAAAAAAAAGCAACCAAATGGAAACAGGGTGTCCACCATAGATTAAAGTTCGGTGAAAATGTGATTTCCAAAAGAAAAACAAAAAATCAATTGAAAGCTGAAATAGAAACAAGAGGTTAGGTGACCACCACATAATCATGCATGAGTCCAAGAAAAATAAAAATAATAAAAATGGAGAGCTTAGTGAAAATCGTGCTTTCGAAATTCACAACCAAAGATTAATTCTGAAAAAACCAAACACAACTCTTAGAAATCCAGATATGTATATATATACGACATTTCGCAGCTACGGTACAATCGGCAAAACAATTGGATTGGATTATATATTAGAATATCTAAAAGTTGAGATACGAATCCAAATCCATCATTATTTCCCCATTTTATATATATATATATATATATCCTACTTTGATCCGTTTCTTCTAATTGAAAAAGAAAATTAGCATTAAAAACCGAGAGATCAACGAAAGAGTTTGAAGAAACGAACCCATTTCCACCGGCAACATAATAGGTCATTTAAATTAAAAAATTAACAAATCTAAAAAAGAAAAGGAGAGATATGAGTTGTAACCTGTTAGACCTATGAAAGTGATTTATGGACGAGGTTGAGATTTTGATGCTGAGCTATTTCCGTTTTCTAGGTGATATATATTGTTCCTCGATAATGATAAAATTTAATATCTTCTTTATTGAGGGATTCAGTAATGGCTTCGGGTTATTTCTCAGTTCTGCTTTATTCTTCTTCTTCTTCTTCTTCCTTCTTTTCTTTCTTTCTTTTGTCTTTCATGTAACAGGCGCTGCCATCCTTGCTATTTTTAAAGGAGTTCACTTCTGAAAAAACACGTGATTATGACATCACCAAAGATTAAAAAAGGACACGTATGATTATTATAAGAAAAATCCTTTTACCACAATTGAAAGAAGTTAATTAATGACATCAAATAATTGTTTAAAGTGTAATTCAGTACTTAAATTTTGTTAAAATTTACATTAAGATTGTTAAACTTTTTTTATAAACAATTTAATTCTTAAATTTTTTAAATTTTTATACTTAATTTTTTTAAAAATTCAGGATTGAATTATTAAAGAAAAATTAACAATTTAAATATAAAAATTAAAAAATTTAATGATCGAATTATTAAAAATTTGAAAATTTAAGTATAAATTTGAATAAAATTTAAAAATTAATTGTTCACTTAAGCTTAAATAATAATAAAAAATTATATGTATAAATTTTAGATTTAGTATAAATAATATAGTGTATTATTATTTATAAATATCATTAAATTTATTAAATTATATTAAATAAAAAATTTATTTTAAAAATTAAATGATAATATATTTATAATAATAATAATACATTCTTACTTTAAATAATAATAATAATAATACATTCTTAATTACTGAGCATTTTTGTCACAAAGATGATTCTTAATGGTACAAATATATATTTTTTTTTTTAACAACAACATGTATTTTAAAGTGTGGATAATTTTTGAAATCATTTTTTTATTATTAAAATATTTTGATCTTTTAATTTGTAAAAATAATATATAAATCGTTTAATTATAAAAATTATGATACTTTAATTATTATTAAAATAATAAAATTATATTTTATTAATTTCTACTTTTAACGGCTTTAGTTTTAATTAAAAATAGAAAAAAAGACTAGATAAAAGAAATAATAATATCTAATTTTTATAAATAACATAATTATAAATATATATAAAAAATTACTAAAAATCTAATATTTAATCCAATAATTATAAAATTAAACTATTTAAATTAAATAACTACATAATTTTTAATACCCAACACCTATAAATTAAATATGAATGTATTTTTTTTACATCATTATTACATATACCAGATATATAATTATATTAATTTTTATAATAAATTTTTATTTTATATAAATTAATACTCCCCACTACACTTCTAATAACACCATCCTATATAATATACATTTCATATATATCATAATCATAATGTCCTTTTTAATCCGATTTTAAATTTAAGCTTAACCATTATATTATATTTGTTTTAAATTATTGAAAAATTTACCTACAAATTTTTAAATTTTTCAAATATATTATGTAATATTCAATTTTTAAAAAAATTATCTATAAATTTTTAAAATTTTAAAATGGATGATTTAATCATAAACATAACTTGATTAAATTTAATTAATATTTTTTTCTTGTAAATAATTTATCAGATAAATATTTTTTTTAATTAATATGGGATATGATATATATCGACATAAAAATTATTATTTCAATAAAAATTTAATCTATTTATAAATGAATTATTTGAACAATCATTAAATTGATAATATTAACTATATGAATTATCAACCTTAATGTTATAAAAATAAATATTCATAAAAATAAATATTTATTATATGAACATTCAATAAAAAAATAAATATTTATAAATAAATTGATTGAACATTCATTAAATTAATAAAAAATAATAATATTATACAAAATAAGTATCTATAAAAATATTTATTAAATAAATATTTTGATATTTATTGGTTAAAAAACTAACAAAAAATAAAATATATTTATTATATTAACATTTTAGTATTTATTAAGATAAAAAATTAACACAAAGTAAAGAGAAACGGCCATCGTCGACCAAATATTTTCATTAAAATAAAAATATCATATGTTAAATATTTATAAATCGATAATCATGTGTGAATTAATATCCATAATATAATAAAAATAATTGTATTATCTAAAATAAATATTCTTAAAAATATATTTTTATAAAATATTTTGTTATTTATTAATATAAAAATAAATAAAAAATGTTGTACGGTAATTGGGCAAACAAGTGCCTTTTTAAATATATAAAGATAAAGATATTAAGCGGGAAATTAACGTCATGATCTATGAACCTATTTAAGTGCCGATAATCTTTAATAAGAGATTTTATCTATGCAACAAAAGATATATAACTAAAAACTTAAAGAAAAATTAGTTATATTTATGTTTTTAATATTAAATAAATATTTTATTTATAATATTATATTATGTTTATTTTTTAAAATTATTTTAATATATCATTATATATATATAGAGAGAAGAATGATTTAAATAAATCATTAATAAAATAATTATATATATATATTTTTAATAATATATTTTAAAAATATTAATTAATTATACACATAAAATTATAATAATATAAGTTATATAAAAATATATTTTAAACCAATATGATGTAATTTAAGAATATTAAGTATATTTAAATTTAATTTATGATAATGGAATACAAATCTCAAATAATATAAAAATTAAAATATAAAAAAACATTATGAAAAACTTAAAACTAAAGTTTTTTCAGATTTTTTAACTTATAAATTTTATTTTTATATAATATTTTATTATTTTAAATTTTATTTTAATAATATTTGATTTTTTATAATTTTCTATATTTTTCTAATATTTTTTTCATCACTATTACAAAACCAACTAATTTTTTATTCAAGATAGATGCAATAAATGTAGACAAAAAAATATTTAGATTTGTTAGTTTTTTATTTTTTAAAAGTATTATTTTTAAGTATATTATTAAACTTAAAATCTTATATCATATCTTATTCTTTATATTTTAATACAATTATTTTAGTTTTAGTTTATACACTCATACATATATAATATTAATATTAATATTTATTAAATTATTATATTTTTATTTATATTTCATAAATTTTGTTATAAATTATAATACATTAGGTCAATATCTTCCTTGTAACATGACATGAAAGTTTTATATTTAAAAAAAAATCTTACACAATGAGACCCCTTCATGATACGATATTACCTGTTTTTAATTTTAATCACAATTTCAACGGATCTATAATCACAATTTATTAGTTCAATTAGTATATATACACAAAACATAGAGAAAAAATACTATTTATTTTAACTACATCATACAATCATTTTAAGGAGTTTTATCTACCCGTAAGGACACAAGTTCATGTTGTACTTTACATAACTCAATATATGTCACAATATTGTGATAAAAATATTTTTTCCATGGAGATAGGATAGTGGTACGTAATAGGATTTGTTACGCTTTCTTATCTATATTTAAGTAATTTTGTTCTTTTATTTTCTTATAGATTTTAATTATTATGATATGATTGTAAAAAATGGGACTATTGTTAATTAAGAATTTTGATTGAATTATCTTTATTTAATTCTCATTTGGACGAATATTTAACATTTAAATTAAATACATTATGAAGGTGATAATGTAAAAATTAAGTTGCACGAATTGTATAACCATATGCATGAATTATATAGTTGTGTTTTTAAAATTTATCAAATTTAATATTTTGGTTTTTTAATTTTGTTTTAGTAATATTATGTTTAATATATTTTTAAATTTAATAATTTAATTTTAAATTTAAAAATAATAGATTAAATATATTAAATTTTATAAGATTAAATAATATAAAAATATTTTTTATTATATTAATTTTGATTATTATAATATAATTGTGTCTAGAAAATGACACTCTCTTAACAATTGATCGTGCTATTGTGTCGGTTGTACGTACTTTACTTTGTCTACTATGTCTCACATATCTACAAGTCTACACTATAATACTAAATAAAATGCCACCCACTCGAGCAGGTAAATATCCGACGTACGGCCTTTACTACATTTATTTGACTTTCACTATTTGCGTATAACTTATAAATTACAAAAATTGCTTATATAATATCAACTATACACCTTGTACGTCTATCTATACCATCTATTATTTTTCCTTTTTATTTTGTACAATCTACATACAAAGTGTATTAACAAAAAAATATCTTATTAAAATGTTTTATGTTATAGTATGATTGTTAAAGTCTATTGGAGTGTTAAATCTTAAAAAATTAATTAATTTAATTTAATGGATAAATTTTTTCATAATTTTTATAAATATTATTATAATATTGTACTCACTAAATATGTAAATTATTTCTAACTTCAGGTGTGTATATTTTTCTCTTCAAAATTTATCATCTTGTATTTTAATGCTTTTACAAATTTAGTATTATATTAGTTTAATATATAGTACATTTTCTAATTTAATCAATTAAATTATTTATGTGAATTAGCATATATGTTTCATTCATTCATGCATTCTCATTTTAGTTTTTAGTTAAACATATCATATGTGTTGTAGAATATGAAACATATTGATAAATTAAAAAGAAAAGGAAATAAGATGTTGCTCATAAATTAAGTTTGATTCATCTGTTGCGTTGACCATATATCAATTACAATTAAGTCATTTTCTGCAGCTTTCCAAGTTGAATTAGATTGAGTTAAATTAATCTCTTATGTCCTGAGTAAAGACGGCACATTTATCATGAAAAAGATGTGATAGAGTATATCAGACGCTCATTCAAGAGATTTGGTAATACTCCCTAATATATATACATGTATGTTGATTGGAATATATATATATATATATATATATATATATATGCATGTTGAAGATATATCTATTTGCTGGTTACGTTGTCGTTTTACGATATCTTTTTTAATTTGGAACTTATTACAAGGACTTGACATGTTTTTATATATATATATATATATATATATATATATATATATATATATATATATGCATGTTGAAGATATATCTATTTGCTGGTTACGTTGTCGTTTTACGATATCTTTTTTAATTTGGAACTTATTACAAGGACTTGACATGTTTTTGTTGATTAACAACTAAGCTATTCCCTCCTTATTCCTTAATAAAGAAAACACTGCAAATACATAAGAAACAAAATTGTATTTTTTTGGGATCGTGGATGTCAACAACTACAAGAAGTTCATGAATTAAGATTATCTGCACGATTTTCTAATCTAATGATATATATTTTATTTTAATTATTGGGTGATTTAAATCATTATAAACAAGTTAATTTTTTTTTATTAATAATCACAAAAAGGTTAAAATTTCATACGTAAAGTATGTAACATATCTTTAATTTTAAATATATAAAATATTTAAAGTCTAAATTTTAAGTTTTTTTAAGTGAAATTTTTTTATCTTCAAAGAGAATTTAAATATGTGTAAATATACATATATTAATTGTATTTCTCTAAAAGACAAAAAAGTGTATGTGCTTATCTTATCTGCCAGTAAAGTTGCATGCGTTGGCTTTCATAGTTATACTCCAAGGTCGTTTCTAGGGTGTTTTGCGTTGGTGTCTTCGTCGCCTGCTGTTCCGTTGCTTTGCTCGTCGTTTTTATTCATTGTTATCACTTAGTATTGTTGGCGCCAGCTACAGAGTTTGGTGGTTGTTCAAGGCTAAAAATATATTTTTATATTATAAAATAAACATAAAAAATAAAACTTCATTTATAAAGAATTTAAAAATAAAATTATATCTATAAAAATATTATAATATACAATTTAATTTTAAAAGGTTAGAGTTATTTTTTTAACATTTAAACATTTCAGATACTGAACCTGTAAAGAAGATGTTTGGTTAGATGTTACAACACATTTTGTTTTATTTGCCCACAAAAGTTAATAAACAAACAATTTTATCTTAAAGATGTGATAATTACTTCACATGTATGATGTAACAATTATTTTTTAAGTAATTATGAAAATTTGAAAACTGTTTAAATATATTAGTTAAATATAATACTAAATAGAGAAAAATTTACTAATTTGATAACATTTTTAAATGAGTAAATATATAAAATAAATTATTCAACCTTTTGTATTTCTTTTTATATGTAATTTGTAATGTTATCTTTAACTATTTAAGATTCTACTCTGACTTGAAACAAAATTTAAATTAGTTGATTGAACTGACTTAGAACGCAATAACTTAAATTTTTTTAACTTTGTTTTACTTATAATGATTATTAAACCAAATAATACTTAATAATATTTTTTTATTATATATATAATGTCTTACCTAAATACAAATTCTGAATCGAAAGTAATAATCACTTATTATTACTAAATATACGATAACCATTTATAGAAACCCAACTTCTTCGACTTAATTTTTTCCCCTATTAGATCCAACAAAGCAAGTTTAAGCGTGAATTTAGTCAAGCCCATGTTGCAAGCAACTAATAATTTTTCAAATATAATCTTATAACAAAAAAATAAAAAAAATCTCAAACTATAAATCTATAACAAGAGAAAAATATGTTAGAAATTATGAATTAAAATTGTTAGAAAACGACTCTCTTTATATTCAATTTTTCGTTTTTTTCTATCAATTTTTCACCTTCTATTTCTTTGTTTCAATTTCTTTTTCTTTCTATGTTCGTTTTTAAATTAAAAAAACTCCTTTTCATTTCTAATGAGAATATCTATACAAAAGAAAATAGAAGGAAAAACAGAGAAAAAATAGAAAATTATACTAGACTCAATTATTTATAGACTTTCAAAGATCCATTTATATGTTTATGGTCAAAATGAACATAATAATAATAACTTAATTGTGTGAAGTATGCAATCGCTTACATCAACGACATAACAATTTAAGGATATCACGTCTATTGATCAATCAGAATATAATATGAAATTTAATTGTTGAAGTTTTGATGAAAACATAAAATAGGTTTTGAAAGGTTCTTTTTTTCTCGTTTAAAAATTAGATTAAAAATAGAACTCATTTTCAATTAAAATAAAAACTGAAAATATAATTAGTTATCAAAAAAATTAACAATTTAAATATTTGATTTTTAACATAAAAAATAGAAAACAAAATAAGTTATAAAAGGAGTCCTAAGTGCTCCTTGGATTATTTCATATTAAAAAAGACCCAACCTGCTATAGTCTTTTATCAATTCGATTTTATCTTGTTCTTCATCTATATACCTATTTTTCTAGGTATTTGAACATATCAACTTTGTTTCGAACATGGGCCGTAGTTTGTTATAGAAGATCAAATTCAATGGGAAAGCCCTTTTGGAAAGGAAAAAAAAAATCACTCTTAAGACCTAAAGTTATAATGCATTTCAGGCAAGCTTTTTCTCTTTTATTTTAAATTTCAATGGTTTATTTTTATATTTAATGTATGTAATAAATTTAATATAATTAATATTATCAATAATTATGCATTTGTAACCTTTAAATTAACAAGTTATGGCATAGATATGATAAATAAAAATAAATACAAGTACAATGAACCTTGCTTCACACCAATATTAAAAAGCCCACTAAAGCCCAAAATGACCTGCTCCTTTCTCTAACCTCATCTGAATAATATCTGATCTTCTCACTTGTGCTCTAAACCCTCCAAGAACCCTACTCTTCCCAAATTTGGGTACTGAAGCTCCCAATTTCCCTCTTGCTGTTTCCTTTCACTGTGTCAACCAATGGCTCTATCAAAACTCACCTTCTTAGCCCACCTCAAAACCCTAACCAAACCTCTCCACCAACCTCGTCAAGCTTCACCCTCCGTCGTCTCCCTTCGATTACTCTCTTTTGCCACACCCGAAGAAGCCGCCGCCGAGCGTCGCCGCCGAAAGCGCCGCCTTCGCATTGAACCTCCTCTCTCTTCTCTCCACCGCAATCAACAGCAACAGCAATCCCAACCTCAACCACAGTCCTCTAAACTCCAGAACCCCAATGCCCCGAAGCTTCCAGAACACGTCTCTGCCCTATCTGGAAATCGCCTCTACCTCCATAACAAGATCCTTAATCTTATTCGCCAAAATGACCTCGAAGAGGCTGCTCTTTATACTCGCCATTCGGTCTATTCCAATTGCAAACCCACCATTTTTACTGTCAATGCTGTTCTCAATGCTCAGCTTCGGCAATCTAAGTACGCAGACCTTCTTTCACTTCATCGATTCATTACCCAAGCAGGTATTGCCCCAAATATTATTACCTACAATTTGGTTTTTCAAACTTATTTAGATTGCCGAAAACCCGACACTGCTATGGAACATTACAAACAGTTCATAAATGATGCTCCTTTGAATCCCTCACCTACGACTTACAGGATTTTAATCAAGGGCTTGGTGGATAATAATAGGTTGGAGAGGGCAATGGAGTTGAAAGATGAAATGGGTGTCAAAGGGTTAGAGGCAGATCCTATTGTTTATCATTATTTGATGGTCGGTTGTGTTAAGAATTCGGATGCAGATGGGGTTTTTAAGCTTTATGAAGAGTTGAAGGAAAAATTGGGAGGGTTTGTTGAAGATGGAGTTGTTTATGGCAGCTTGATGAAAGGATACTACTTGAAGGGAATGGATAAGGAGGCTATGGAATGTTACGAGGAGGCTTTGGGGGAGAACTCAAAGGTAAAGATGAGCGCAGCTGCGTATAATTCAATTTTAGATGCTTTGAGCAGGAATGTGAAGTTTGATGAAGCTTTGAATTTATTTGATAGGATGATAAAAGAGCATAGACCACCTAGGAAATTGGCTGTGAATTTGGGAAGCTTTAATGTGATGGTGGATGGTTATTGTGCACAAGGAAGATTTAAAGAAGCTATTGAGGTTTTTAGGAAGATGTGGGACTACAGGTGTAGTCCAGATGCCTTATCCTTCAACAATTTGATTGAACAATTATGTAATAATGGATTAATGGCTGAAGCTGAGGAGCTCTATCGAGAAATGGGCGAGAAGGGGGTGAGCCCAGATGAGTTCACATGTGTTCTTTTGATGGATACTTGTTTTAAGGAGAACAGACCTGATGATGCTGCTCAGTATTTCAGGGCAATGATTAATTTCAAGCTGAGGCCTAATTTGGCAGTTTACAATAGATTGGTTGAGGGTTTGGTTAAGGTAGGGAAGGTTGATGAGGCAAAATCCTTCTTTGATCTAATGGAGAAGAAACTCAAGATGGACATCCCGAGCTATAAGTTCATAATGGAGGCATTGAGTGGGGTTGGGAAGCTGGATGAGGTGCTGAATGTGGCAGACACAATGATTGATGATGATGGAGTTGAATTTGATGTAGAAGTGCAGGAATTTACTAAAGAGTTGCTTCGAAAGGAAGGGAGGGATGATGAGTTGGTGAAGCTCATGGAGGAAAAAGAAAGACAGAAAGCTGAAGCAAAGGCCATGGAAGCTGAAGCAGCAGAAGCTGCAAAGAGAAGTGCGAGAGCTGCTGTTGCGTCGATACTTCCATCGAAATTGTTTAATAAGAAAGCTGATACAGAGCCTGCACAATCCAATGAAAATGTAGCTGAAGCTACCTTAGCAAATATGGGAACAGAGGAAGCAACCACTGCTGAAAATTCATCAATTGCTTTAGAAAAAGGTGATGGTATAACTGAGAATGCCACAGCTTAAATATCAGATTTTTGGGGTGATATATTATTTGTTTAAGTGGTCATCGTTCTCAGTTTTATAGTAAAAAAAAAAAAAAAACTAGATTTGCTATTTTCTACCTCTATGGTCAAGTTGTGTAAATTAAAATCTAGTCCTTTACGTTATTTTTTGTTCAACTAACAATTCTGTTTTAATATTGGTGGGATCTTTGGCTTGAGGCTTATGAAATGTGGTGAATTTTCTCACTTATTAAAGTGGTGTCATACTCTTGTTGTATTAATATTCTCTTCCTATTGTGAGATCTGGATGTTTTAAATGTGAAACTAGCAATTTCACCTCAGCAAAGTGCGCTATAGTAGAATGGTAAAGACATGGAATCTCCTACCGTATGCTCTAGGTGGACTCCCCTCTGCTCCAAGTATCTTTTGATATAAAATAAACATTGGGATTTTTTGAAGTCACATTATCGCACCTCATGCAATATCTAATTTAATATCTAAATTAACTTCTTAATAAGTTCATAAGATGTGATGGATTCTTAAAATTCATGTATTGTTATAACGGGTGAAGGGGATAATTTATTCCAATTGACACGAACTCCTTTACCACCGGACCATTGCAATAACAGAAGACTCGGATAGCTTCCACTATGTTTTCTCCTCCCTGCCCATGACCCCAATGATCCAGCCCAGACATGAACCATAGGACCAATTTTTTTTTTCTTTACACCAAAATAAGGGAAACAACACTAATTCCTTATGGGGAAGTATCACATATTTTTTACTTGTTTCATCAAGCTCCTATTACACAGCATAAAGACAAAAAGGGTTAGGAGATTTTGTAATGTCTCAAAGAAGGCATGTAGGTTACCATTAAAAAGAAGTACGCATGTAAGTTGGGAGATGAAGCAAAAAGTTATGAAGAAAAACTGCTTATTATACAATTATTAAAGCTGAATAATTCCAAGCTTCAGTAGTATCCATCCTTTGCTACACATCAGAACAAGCTGGTAAGGGTACACAACACACAAGTGTCCCAAAGCACACAAACTGAATGATTTCAAAAATCATCGTCCTCAGCTACATAGATTTGGTATGCACACCCCAGTATCTAAATTCTGTTCCTTCCATATCCTTCCTGTAACTCTAAGCTTTAGTTCTTTCCTATCACCACCGGAGAAGAATAATGCCATATTCCGTTGAATAATGAGACCATCATGGCTATCCCTGACCTTTCGGTGACTATCTCGGATGCTTCGTGGGGTACCCTCCCATATAAGCTTCCTGCCATTTCCTCCAACCTCAAGGCTGTAACTATACATCCGCGCATCATTCTCGTCACCCATGAAACGGAGAAATGCCATATAAACAGGGGCCATACCAAGTTGGAAGGCCTCGAAATGAAGACAGAAGTATTGACCAAAACAATGGAAGACCTGATGAAGAGGAAAAAAAACAAGTCAATTCAATAGAGATCCCAGTTCGTTTGTCCCTAGGCGTTCCATTTTATGTACCACCAAACACGTAGTCCCATGCGAGCATTTTCATAAACAGTTATAACCATCCTTTTTTCACATCTTTTAATACCTTTAGTATTATCTCCTCTTAAATAAGTAACGTGGGATCACGTGATTAGTGTTACATAGAGTGGAAATAGTACAAATGGTAAAACAGATTATGTAAAAGCCCTCAAATGTTGTTTCTCCTCCAATGGGAATTTATGGATACTGCATTATATAAGATCCTATTCTTTGTGCACATGTAAATGATGCATAAGGAAGTTCTGAACTCAAAACAACTTTTTCGAGCAAAAAGAGAGGATAGTAAATAAATGAAAAATATAAAAATGATATGGCGATCAGTGATCAGCCCATCAGTGATGAAAACTACAAGGGAAGACACATTTGGGAACTTTAGTGGCAAAGGACAATTCATAATAAGCCTCTGAGACATCCCAGCGAAAATTCACAGCACCAGCTATGAATATAGTGGTATAGAGGCATCGCATTGAAAATGAAGGGGTTAAAAGGATATCTTCTGATCCAAATAATTCCACAATATTCATCTATATAAGATAACAACTGATTGAGTGAACCTATATATCCCATGATTAAAATAAAATATGGAGCATTTACTAACTAGACAAATCACTTGATGATGAAACTAAAACCAAAAACAAAGATGCTTGCTTACAGTAAGCATCCAGGTAGCATTCTCTACTTCCCGGGGATTAGACTTCACATAGCGATGGTTGAATGTACATCCTGTATGCATGTCTACTTTGTGATCGTCCCTCAGATGAACAACCAGAAAAGGAATATCCCCAACAACAGAACATTCTGATCCAGCATACGGGCAACTATATGGTCTGAAATTGCATATTGACTCGTGCTTAAGTTTACTGTAGTATGGAAATATCTCAGGACATCCAAGATTATAATACTTGCAGGGCAACTCAAGTGATTCAGCCACCTTCTCCAGTGCTAAACACCTTATGTCTCCAAGTTCCTGTCTACAAGTGGGGCAACGGTTGTGTACCCTTGTTTTACAAGTGGAACATAATGTGTGTCCATTGTGGCACTGTGAAGAAGCTATTTCGTTAAAAGTAATCTAAAATAATATCTTAATTCAGAATGATAGCAACAGTGCAAACCTAAAAAAAAAAAAAAACTTTTCTTACCAATCACACGACCACCATTAAATGTGATAATGACGTTCCCAATACAACCAACAAAATAATTCAAAAAAGGACAGTCCAAGTGTGATTCAAAGAAAGAAAACTAAGAAAGAGATTGAACACTATCATAATTCATTTCACTCTTGAACAAAAGTGTGACTGTACTAGTATCAACTAGTAAAACGGGAGGGGAATACTTATAACTGTACCTACTGGGTCCGAACCTTGGTCTTGTTTCTCCACTGAGACAACCCACATGTTCGTAGAGCTTTTATGATAGTTTACCTCCTAAGAGACCTAAATTCCAGACAGGGGATATTGCAAAAGAAACTCAACTTAAGAAAGTAAAATCAAGCATGGTGATATATATATAAAAGATTCATCAGCATACAAGCACTCCAAGATGCAGGCATTTTACGAACGCTTAAGATAGAAAGTAAGCTTATTTGCAAGAGTTACAATTCTAGTACACAAATACTAGTAAAAGACTG
This sequence comes from Hippophae gyantsensis, assembly GCA_030763125.1. Taxonomy (NCBI): domain Eukaryota; kingdom Viridiplantae; phylum Streptophyta; class Magnoliopsida; order Rosales; family Elaeagnaceae; genus Hippophae; species Hippophae gyantsensis. The sequence continues at coordinate 1,700,408 of CM061039.1, read as the reverse complement.
GACAAAATTTCAACAATAAAATAAACCTGTTAATTAGAAATTGCTTCACAAGGATATTATAATGAACCTTGGATTCTCATTTCAGCATTTCTTCGACCATCCATTCAAACCATCTCACTTTCCTAGACCGTCTAGATCCTTGACTCATTGGAACATGCACAAAGATGAAATATCATTTACCAAAAATCTGCATTTCTCTAATCAATAAGTCAATGTAACCCAAGTTCCACACAAAATCCACTCAAGCCCTGAAGATTTCCAAAAATCAATTTCATAATGCATCGAATTCCTCACACTCTTCTAAACCCAAATTTTTTATACCATTTAAAACCCACCCAAATCCATGAGAATCAAACAAAATATGTCCAAGAAATGACAAAATAACCGATCAAATTAAAACAAAATCCTAAGATAACATGCATGAAATATTAGGTCCAAAAATGAGAGAAAATCAGAAACAATGAACCTGATGGATTGGTGGGTACATAGAATTGGTGCAAACAGGGCATTCAAGCAACTCATGGACGCTTGTGGCTGGAGCAATGGCTGTAGAACCCACAATAGAGCTATTGTTGATACCGATGTTTCGAGGCTTAGAAGAAGAGAACTCTGATTGATGAGGATGTGGATGAGTATGAGGATGTGGGTGAGTATGAGGATGTGGGTGAAGACTAGTACGGTGTTGATGGATCTCATCTTCATCAAGACCATCTGAGGATGATACACACACAATGCTATCAAGGTCCATTTTTTAGACCGTACAAACCAAGCCAGCCTCCCAAAGCTAAAAAATAATGGTAATTTTGAAATACCCACTAATAAAAAACCAACAAATTATTAAAAAAAATAAAAATCTCAGAGATTTACTAGATTTTTCTGCTCATCTCTCAAATTTTCCTTCTCTCTGCTTTCTTTCCATTCTGGGAAAAATCAGGGGAAGAAGATGAAGAGCAAGAAAAAAAAGATTATTAGGATTCTCAGGAACCAAGCAACCCCTCTCTCGTAAAAGAGGTTCTTTTCTTCATCCTCCCTCGCTGTTTTCACTCTCTCTCCCTCCAGGATCGTCTGAACTGTGGAGAGAGAGATGAGCACGACCGTTGATTCAAAGCATTGATGGGAGTAGGATTGAAATATCGGACGGTTCAAAGTTCAAACAGTTTGTGTTTTTTTAATTCTGTTTTTGGTTAGGATGGATTTTTTTTTTCGCTAAGTGGTTAGAATAGAATTTTAGAATTAGGAGAAAACTGTTTTACGAAAAATAAAATAAAATAAAAAAAATATGCCCTTTTAAGTAAAAGACATGTACTCCATTTTGGGTTTTTTATTGGTTTTATGTAACCATTTATTGAAAAATATAAAATATTATTAGAAAAAATCTACATATAATAAATTATGTTATTAGAGTAGACGTGATAATTAATTTATTATGAGTTAAAAACAATTAATTAATTATTTTAATCAATAAATATTTACTATATTAATTATAATTATACCAAAATTATTACATAAAAAATTGCTGGTAAGATTATATCCTTTGGTTCATATCTTGTTTTCTATTTACTGTGTCATGTCTCTATTATAGTGAAATGTTAATGACCAATACAATGTCGCAAGTTCACAACTCAGTCGGTGACTCAAAACATTATATTCATATATTTAATAAAATTATTTATTTAATATCAAAAAATAATTTTTCCATTATGAATTTTTTATTATACAATGTTGAGTGATTCAATGTCTTAAAATAAAAAATAATAATAAATACTACCGTAATAATATAGATGAACCACCCATCTTGTATTTATATGACAAGTTGGTTTTATGTTTTCCTATGAGGATAATATTGTCCATATCCATATCTATCTTTTAGTATTCTTATCAATGTTGATGAGTTTAGAGTTTGATCATGAGAGTAAAATAACTCTTATTCCTAGCAACATAACAAAAAGTGAGACAATTATTATAATATTATTAAATCAAAAATAAAAGTAAAAATAATTATTATAAGAAAAAAGAAGTAGTGAAAGTTTAATAAGTTATCTCAAGTGAATATTATTCTTTTAAAATAAATAAAAAATATCTTTATGTTTCATTATTATTGCAAAACAGATAAGAGGAATACAAATTCAAATATATAATAAAATATTATTATTTAATAATATAATTAAAATATTATTATTTATGTAAGAGTAAATTGAAGATTAAAATTAAAAATAAATAAGACAAAAAAAAATTATAGACTAAAATGTTGGAATTGTTGTTAAATGACGAAAATAATGATTAAAATGAAAACTTTAATATCTGTTAATAAAATCATGTTTATGATATGTGATAAATTTAACTAAAAAATATACAAAAATTAATTATCTTTTATTGACCATTTTCTTAAAAACAACAATAAAAAAATTATTTCTTAATTACAAGACTAACAAATCTAAATGATATAATTTAAGCATATGATCATTAAAAAACTAACAAATCATACAATATCTCAATATTTTATGAATTTGTACACTTTTAAGAGGATTAATTATATTAGTAATACCATGATTTTATTTTTAATATCTTTTTTATCCATATTTTTTAAGTTGTATATTAGTAATATTCACATTTTATCATTTTGATGTGTTATTTAATTATGAGTTTTTCAAATGTGTGTGATTAGAACGGTATTTTTAGTTGTTTTAATTAAATATAATTTGTTAAAGAAAAAACAAAAATTAGAAAACACATAATAATATTCAATTCAATCATGCTCACGAATATCTAGTCAAATGAGTGTTTAAATAATTATATATTTTGATTTTTTTTATTTTTATATTTCAATATGCATTTTCTTTTTTTAAACAATTTAGATAATTTAAGCATAAATTAATATGCTACAACTTTAAGCATATGCGGTTAATGTTTTTTAAATATTTTAAATAGTTTTTTAGAAAATAATTTTTTAAACTTAAACATTTTCAACATATAGCATATACATTAAATTTTATTTTTTAAATGGTTTAAACAATTTTTTAAGCATTAAACATAAATATTTTTATTAAAAATATAATTGCTAGTCACATATGAAAATTGTGAGATATCGTGATAATAGTAAGATAACCCAATCTAAAATATATTTTTCTTGCTTCTTGCGAAGCTTCCAATACATTCAACTATATGCCTTCGAAAAATAAAAGAAAAATGCTAAATATAATTTGCACTAAATTTTATAATTTAAACCAAATTTTACTTGAGAAAAATTGTTATGTAGGGACTAACAACTCCGCAAGCGATCTTCCCATATTTGCTCTTATTTTAAAAAAAAAAATTGTAGTGTCTCCCTTTCACAAGCTTCTTTGCATGTCTAGTTTTGGTCATCTTTGATCTCCCATATTTCTTTAATCTTTCTCAGTTTCATCTCTATCTTTTTCCTGATTTTTTCCTAGTTCTTTTCATTATACATTTCTATTAGCTTCCTTTGTTTATCCTATCTTTTTGGTTTTTATTTTTTCCCATCACAGACCCTTCAACTTCTCCATCTTTTATCTCTGCATATCTTAATATTTATTACAGATCCTTAATCTGATACAATACGTTGGCCATGCATTTACATTATCCCCTCTGCAAGCTCATCGAATATCAGCTCCTCTCTTCCATGTGAATAACATGCATTGATGCAGCTCTGATCCAAGACAAAAAATTTAACATTTGTTCTTCTAAGAATTTTGAACTAGTTATTGTTGAATATTGGCTCTAAAAGTAATAAATTAGTGACATAATTTAGGGAAATTAGTGGCCTAAATTTGTGGCATGATTTAAGGAAATTAGTGGCCTAATTTAAGGCTTAAATTATGGCAGAATTTAGAGAAAGGGAGCCTTGCTTCATCTATAAATAGGGAAGAGTTCATGCATTGAAGAACAAGGCAAAAAATCAGAAAAATCAAAGAGAGCATAAGCAAACTCAAAGAGAGTAAATACTTGTGAGTTTTAGAGTTTTCTATAAGTTTGGGGAAACACTTGAGAGATATTATTAGTGAGTAAATCTGTATCTGTATTCTGTATATTTCCTTCTCAGTTCAAATAATATCTGCTGCCTCCCGTGGACCTAGACGAATTGCCGAACCACGTAAATTCTATGTGTTCGTTTTATCGCTTTGATATATTCATATACCGCTATTTATTGCTTCCGTCCACAACAGTTGTTTTCCCTACAAATCTTCTCAATCTCTAAGAATTCTCGTGATTGTAAAACTCTTATTTTAAGCTATTAAAGTTATCATTTATCATCTTACTCTTCAGACCATATTTTATTTGCTTCAATTCCCTTTATTCCAAGTGCTTTGTTATATTCAATTCCAATCATTTCCCAAAAGGTTTTCAGTTTTACATTCTCGCATAGCTTCAACATCTGTTTATTGTTTGTTCTTGCATGTCATTAAATCTACTGGTTTTATCTTGTAGAATTAGTGCTTTTTTCCTTCCATGACAGTTTTCATAAACATGCATTTAAGTTATAATATGTCTGATTTCTTTAACTTGTTCCAGAAATGTGTGAACTACCTCATGAATCTCAAACATTTTTTGTATTTCTTTCTTTCTTTCTTCTCAGATAATTTTTATCCTACTCAACCCCTCTAAAACAGCTAGCTAGTATCGTTCATCAAAATTCCTAGTAAACTAAATGTTATTATTTTATGTTACTAGTTTTCTAACTTTTTCTTTGTTTGGTTCAGAATGGACTCTATCACACATGCCTATGAAAGAAGTGATGAAGAAATTTTAGAAAGTTCTTCGTATCTTGCAATGATCTCCCAAACTCAAAGGATGATTGGTAACCTTAATGATTTCACTGTTTCTAGCTCGTGGAAAGAAGCTGCACATGCCACTTCTTTAATTCTTTTGGCTAAGCTTTTGACAAATAGAGAGATAAACTCTTTTTTAATCCAATCTACCTTTGATTTAGCTGGAAATCTTTCTTCTAGTATAAAAGTTCATGTTGTTGATAGAGCTAACAATGTGTTTAAGCTTAAATTTCAACATGAGGTATGTTAAGGGCCATCTTCTTATTATTAAAAAATGGTCTCTAATAATTCTTCTTGCTTAAATTGATTTTTCTCTATTGAGTTTTGGATTCAAGTCCATGGTTTATCCCCCATTTGTATGTTGAAAGAAAATGCTACAGCTCTAAGAAACTTGCTAGGCAATGTCACTGAGATAGACTTCTCGGATAACATCAATTTGATCACAGAAAAATAATTAAGATTGAGAGTCCAAATCAACGTTAATTCTTATATCAAAGCTGGTTGTTTTCAATCCAAAAATGATGGTAGTATTTCTTGGCTTCAGTTTCGGTATGAAAGGATACCTGATTTCTATTTCAAGTGTGGCTCTCTTTTACATAAAGAAGATGCTTTCTCTGTTATCCAAAAGCTCTTTTTATTTGATAATGGTATGAAAACCCCAATATTTGGAAACTAGTTGAGAACTAACTTAACAAGCTAATAGTTTAGTATATGACTGTGGTCAATTTGGTATCCCTAATTCAAATATCCTTTCTTTTGAGCCTCTCCTTCAAGTAATATTTGATAAATATAATACCTTCACATATTCATTATTAATTTGGGTATTTTATATGTCTACGTCTCTTTTGAACAAATTTAAAAAATAAAAAAAATATTATTTGTAAGGATTATTTTATAAACTTTCATTATTTTTAACTCCAAACCTCCATATCTCAATATTATTATTTCTAAATTAAATTTTATATTCCAAGAATCTAAAAAATTACTTATCTTAATAATACAAATTGTTTTTTTCTTCTTCTTTTAATAATCAAGATTTTTTTCCTATTTCTATTCTTCTAGAAGGAAACCACCTAGAGGTAGTATTAAAATTAACTTTGATGTAACTATTTATAATTATAATATTACAGTTGTTTTTGTTATTAGAGATTCTAATAATTATATTATTGGTTATTAGACCAAATTCTATCAAGAAAATTTTAATAAAGAAGCAATGTAATATTATAATGGTGATAATGTATGATAATTTTATAATTTTTTAGGAAGCTTAAAATGTGATCAATCATGCCAAATTTCTTGTCTTGTTTTAATATGACTTGCAATTCTTGAATATACATAAATTCAAATAAAACCGCTCATAGTCTAACTAATTAATTTTCTAATAGTCATTTTAGGGTTTCATGTGTAATTCTGTCTTGTTACAACAATTCTTTATTATTGTATTAATATTAATATATATTTCTTTTCTTGTGGGAAAGCAAGATAGTAAGTAATAATGATTAATGCCACGTAATTGCAGATTATTTTTCTTCCTCAATAGTAAAGTTAAATAGTAGCTAAATATTTTTATTTTTTTTAAATACTAGAGAGTACTTGAAAAGTGATATTTCAAGAGATAAATTTGGATTCACGAATGCATTACCAATCTCATCACTTTCTTATTCTTATTTCTGTGAGAAAAATACGTACTAGTTAGATCCCAATTATTGGATTGTAATTTTTTTTAATTATTAATTAATGGCTCATGTACTATATTTATTTTTGTAACGAGGTGTTTTAGTCTATAAACTGTTGAATTGATGCACAATTAGAGCACAAGTTTAAATTTAATAAAAAGTGAATGAACTGTTTGAGCCCTTTTACAGTAGATAACATACATTATTTATGAACTTATTGTGAACTTTTATTTTGCAACTAAACTGTGAATATTTGGTGACATACCATAATCCTACAGGAAACTGATATTTTCAAACATCATAAATAAACTTATTCAATGAAAAAAAAAAGAAGATTAGAAATTGTTAATAATTTATAATGAACATTTCACTAATTATTATAAAATGATAAAATAAATAAATATATTATGTACAAACACTAGTGTACAAATAAAAGACAATAATACTACATGTTCGCAACGACGGAAAGAATGTCTCTTTCTACTTCCTGATCCGCTTCGGTCCTCTCTGTACTTACAGACTGTAACATATGAACAAAATGAGGGTCAGAGTTTTATGCAGGTAATATTAGTAAATAGATGAAATATACAAATAACGAAATTGGTAAAAATCTTACCAAATACCATAACTGTTTGTAAATTTACATATTAGTATTAAAATTATACTGAGTTACTATTAATATTTTACTTTATAAAGGGATACACTATTAGTCCTTCTTAGCTAGTTTTATAAAAAAAATGTATAAAAAATGTGAAATAGAATGCACATGAGAAGTGAGAAGTAATAATGACAAAATAATAAGTTTATCATTTAAAAAAAAAAACCTTTTTCATTAATCATTTACATTAATCAAACTTGTCTTTTTATGGTCATTTTGGACTAAATTGTATCTATTTGAAAACTACTTAAATTTTAGTGTACCCCAAAATAATATAGTACTTTTATATACCTTTCTTAAAGCTATGTTATAACTCGGTACCCAACCCCAATCAGAAATGTACACAAACCTGTGAATTCTTTACTCTTTGTTGAGAAAGATAACAATCCAATGATCCTTTACCATAGAGAATTTTAGCACCACAAGTATTGCCCTTGGATTCAACAGCATCTTCATCTACTACTACTGCATCGATAATGTCATCCCCTGTTCTCTCATCAGGAATCTGCAGAAGGCTTAAAAGATTGTTAGTAACCCATTCTTCTAAAATCACAAGTAGTTAGAAGGTGTGCAAACAATCATACAGTTTTTGACATTAACAAACCAGTAAGTGCATCATTCAAAAATCTAAGCTGATTTTTTTTCTTCAGTTTGTTGAGTAATGCTCAGGATAGCGAAAGAAAGAAGAAAATAGATACCTCATACATAGCATCCATCAATATATTCTCTAGTATTGCTCGTAATCCACGGGCACCAGTGTTCTTTGATATTGCCTTTCTAGCAATTAGTCTCAACGCACCTTCTGTTAGATGCAGCTTTACCTGGATGGGAATTTTTTTTTCCCTTTCAAATTAGTTATGTCTACAATGAAATCTTTACAGACAATGAACACCTATAGTATAACTAATAGCATGGGAAAGGCATGGCAATACTAAAATATTTAACTACCAAATGCCCTTGAATCATTCTTAAACAGATGACATGGACAACGCTGAACTGAAGGCACACAAAGGCGATGAGTCTGTAGAGAACTACTTACGTCATTCATCTGAAACATTTTCTTGTACTGCTTCCCGAGGGCATTTTTGGGCTCTGTTAGAACCTAAAAAACATTTAAGCAATTTAGTAACATATAGAAATCCTGACCAACGGGCCACATAATCAGGTTTTGAAGAATAAATGGCATTTTCAAATGTGTTTATGAAGATTCCAATCTAATAGGAAAGGGAAAAATAATTCAATAAAATATCCTATGATATGTTCTTGGAAATAATGGGGAAGGTGCGAATAAACTTCCTAAATGAATTGAAGTTATTTAAAACCACAACAATATAAAATGATTAGTCATAACTTATGATCTCAATTTATATCGTTAATCAAGGATCCAGGTACTATTTGTCAATAACACATCTGAAAGTCAATATTCAATAACAGGACCAAGGAATGGTAAAATGCCATTTGTCAGGCACAGCAAAGTCAACATGATATTCACCTCTACAAGTTGATCTTCAGTAAGCGCTGACAAACTCACAAGGACAGGGAATCGCCCAACAAACTCAGGAATCAAACCATAAGCAATAAGGTCACTACTTTCAACCTGCCAAAAACAACAATTAATCAATATGAATCAATAACATATCATTTATTGAATTTCTTGGAAAAGAATATCTGAAAAAGAATCCATGAATAGTTACTAATGAATTGAAAAATGATGTTCACTTACAGTCTCTAATAAAGAAGAGGTAACAGCACCATCAGTGACACGACCAGCCCTCATATTTGCACGAACCGGGGCACCAAACCCAATAGAAGAATCTTGACGCCTAAAAAAACCCACACAATGGTCAAAATTTGCTTGCCTTTCTGCAATGAAGGCAGCAATAGAAGAATTGGAATGATGTTATTTTGGCAAACCTTTCTGAAATTGTTTTTTCCAAGTCAACAAAGGCTCCCCCACAAATAAAGAGAATATCCTTCGTGTCAATCTGGGAAAAAATAAAGAACAAATTATAAACTAAGTTGAAGGATCTTGGATGAATAAGCACAGGGACTCAAAGGTCAGGAAACAAGAGTAACTTCAGGCATTGCCTTGGCCAACTAAATAATAGTAAAATAAACTTACTTTGCAAACCAAATATGAAAACATCTACTTCTTTCAAAAGCAAAATTTTATGCGTTGTATAGTACCAAATCAAATAGATAGAGTATGATGGTGTATTACATTAAACATCAACGTATATATCAGATATGTAACATAAGATTGCAAGTATACCTGAATATTTTCACCTCTGGGATGCTTTCTTGCTCCCTTCTCAGGAACATTAACAACCTAGATAAGAAAGAATGTTAGATCATGTTCACAACTGCATCAGATTTCAATTTATAGAGTGCAGAATGGATATAACAAAGTAGAAGAATATGACTAAATCAATTATTCACCCACTGCAAAATGAAACTTACAGTTCCTTCAAGCATCTTCAGTAGTGCCTGTTGAACACCCTCACCAGACACATCTCTACTAATATTGAGGCTTTCGGCCTGCAAATCAGGATCAGAAGATGTAAAAAATCAGGTAGCCTTTAACCTTTTACTCCACATTAACAGAGAAACAGGATTCATTTTGAAAAGCTAAATAAAAGATACCTTTTTTGTAATCTTGTCAACTTCATCAATGTAAACAATGCCTTGTTGTGCTGCAGCCACATTGTAATCAGCGACCTGTGATATACAGGAAAGTGGACAAATCAGGAATACGAAGAAGAGGCATAACAGCACCTAAGGGTTTTGTTTTAAGTCCATTTTGTCATTTATTTTCAGGGACTAAAAGAGCATGTATGAAGTACCATGAGGAGTTTGTATAATATAGATTCCACATCTTCCCCAACATATCCTGCCTGCAAAAACAAGAATAAGTCATAGCCAAACCAAGTAAAAAAAAATTCTAAATAGGAATTAAGGAGAAAATAGAGCAAGAGTTGCATCCGTTTATCTAAATTAAATTTTAACACAATCATGAATCAACAACTTGCCTGTGTCAGGGTTGTTGCATCAGCAATAACAAAAGGTACATTCACAGATCGTGCCAAGGTTTTGGCAAGTAATGTCTTCCCTGTCCTTGAAGAGAGAGACAAAACAAGTGAGTGAGGTAATTGAAATTATCAAAATAGACATTGTCACACGGACAAGGGAAAAGAACAAAGACTCACATTCCATTTTTTTTTTTGGATGAAAAATCGAACAAGACATACAAAACCTAATTGATGACAGTTATCTAAAACTGTGGAACTGTCAAATAGAACTATTAATCTATCCAAAAACTCACTCCACTAAATCTTTTGCAAATGTAGAACTCAAAGACATAGTAAAAGCTTCCTATCTTCTTGTATTGCAAGAATATTATGACAGTGAACATAAGCACAACACGAAAACATTTGACAAGGATTACTACCTGAGCCTGTTGGTCCCATCAAAAGAATGTTACTTTTTTCAAGTTCCACCCTGTCATCATCCATCACATCTACTTTTTGATTGTCCGAATCTCCAGCAGGTCTAACATTCCCAACAAGAGAAAGCAAGTTAGAGGTCTAATCCATGCAGGATAGTTGCTGCAAAGTAACCAAAAAGCTACATCTCTTTATGTGATCCTCAAGCCAACTATTTCCTTTGTTATAGTAAGCTCCTTCCTTTCACAATCGATAACCCAAATCAACTAATTTTTTCTAATCTATTTAAAAAAAGGAAAGATAAAAAGAACGATCGAAACAAGCACACACCTGTTTTGTAGGGTCTCGTAATAAATCCTCATGTAATGATTGTAAACAGCCACCGAAAGCACCTGTACACAAGATATAGAATAAGGAAACTTGATTTTCATCCTTAAAACTAATGTCTACATGCTATCAGTCAACCAAACTTCAAAAGCAACTTCCATAAGAAGCAGTGTAGAACTAATAAATTCGGCTAGCAGGAAAATTTATACTCCATTTCAATGAAAAAAGTGGGAATTCAATCTAAAACATCTTTCATAAATATTTATAGAACTGTCCGAACACTTCAGGTTTAAAAAGTAACATTTATATCCTTTGCTTTCTAATGCATTGCCAAAAGGAAAATATAAACAGTCCCAATAAACATCGATGTTCCAAACTGCAAAGATTCTAGTGAAAAACTTTACAATACAAACATAAACATCATTTCAAGCTCCAATATCTCCAAATCAGATCACAAAAAAAATAATTTTGAAAAACACGCATCCAAATTAAAGAAAAATAAGCTAATAACAAATGTAATTGAAGTTACCTTCTTCGCCCTCTCTTGCCCAATAACAAACTTGTCAAGCCCTTTACAGATTTCCTTGGGCGTTGGAAAATTACCTCCCATATTCGATCCACCCCAACAACCATCCTTAGAATTTGGCTCAAACCTCCCACCCGAACCAGGGTGTGAACCACCACCACCTCCACGAACTACATCTACGCTCGGACCCAATCTAACTATAACCCCATCACCTGACCAAACTTCAGGAGGATCTCCATACGAGCTCGAGCTCAAAATAGTGTTCCGTCCAACTCTATTCGACACCTCCACATAATTGCCATAGTTTTCTTTGCTAGCCTCTCGATAGTTGAAAATTTTGGTACCCTTTTCCATAGAATCACCACGGAGAGAGAGGGGTTTGAACGTAAGGAATTTGTAAGGAGTGTTCATGAAAAGGTCTTCAACTTTGGTACGATATGTACAGCGAGAATTGACCATACGACCTGCGTGCATGTAGTTGAAAACGAAGTACCTGAATTGAGACACGGTCAACGAAGCCGTTTCCTTGTAGGGTTTCGATCGGAGAGCGGCAGCCATCTGATGTTGGGCGAATATCGGAACTATCGGAAAAGAGAAGATTAGGCAGCTGAAGCCGATATTTTTCAAGTCCTAGAGGGGTCAAAATAAGAATCTTCAATCGGGTTTTGAGATAAAGACAGTAAATTTAAGTGGGTTTATCGAGGATTTGTTATAATGTTCATGTATGGTTAGAGATTTTTGAGAAGGAATTGGACTTTGGAAGAAAGAGGACGAATTAAAGCAAAGATATTTGACCAGACGGCAAGGAAACGGTGTCCTGTAACCACTTCTTAGTTCTTCGTGAAAAAAATAAAAAATAATAAATCAAAGCCCACAGAAAACGACTTGTCGTTTACTAGATGTAACAACGTTTAACCTTATCTTTTGCTGTGGAAATCTTATATTCCTACTTTTTATAACTTTTTTCATTTTTTATAAAAATAGAATGTATAACTCCACCCTACTCGGCATACAAAGTTCTCTCCTTTTGGCATGATTCACTAAATAACTGTTTTATAACCAAATTTTTTTTCAAGTTCTATTTGAAACAAAGTTTTCATAATTAATATTATTTGTTGATTAGTTTTATTTTAAGTTAAAAAAATAAATTACTTTACTTTTTAACCATTTTCTAAATTAAAAATAATGATAATTTAAAAACCATATTCTAAGTTCACTTTTTTCTTTCATTAGTTAACTATTTATTGTGACTAAACTAAGAGAAATGAAACAAGAAAACCAAGAAAACAAAATATTTTACCAAACAAGATTTTTTTCTAAATGAATTAGAAAACCAGAAACCTAAATTCAAACACCATAAAATAGAGTTCCTTCCATAAGGTGCCAATATCATTCTATTCTCCTTTGGACGGCTAAGATCGCATTTGGCTTAAATGCTCATAGAAGAGGAAAAAACATAACTCTTGTAGGTTTTGACAATTGCAAAAAAGTAAAGCTCGAAAAAAATAAAATTTGGTCTCTAGTACTCTTTTTACCAACTGAGTAAGCATCAACTATGTGTTTTAGTTATATAAAAAAAGAAAAGAAAAAAAGTCAACTATGCAACTATGTGTTGAATGTTTTCAAAAACAGTGGACAATTGACATTCCATTTTAGTGGATTATTACACACCCAACTTTGTGTCGTTTACAATAGACTTAATTATCTTCTAATAAAACAGAGCAAGAAACTGCATATTATCTCCTATCAGCTTGCAACTAGTATAAAATGTTGAGTACTGCATTAGAAACATCTACAGACTCCCATTCTCCTACAAATAACATACAGGTCTTTACTTCAAATTCTGGACATTAAATGTTTCGCTTCATAGATAGCATTATCTGCAGCGTATAACACCATCTTCTTCACCTGAAAAACAACCATAGCCCTTGCCCGTTAAAATTTTCACTTAACCAACCAAATGATGCTGTGCCATGCTAACCGACTAAACAACATTATTAGTTTCAGTTCTGTAGTTCAAGGACATTTGTCTTATGTGGACACTTCAACAAAGCTAGTTCAAGTAGCACCCATGATAAGTGTGTGACCCTGCGTGGGTGAATATGTGAAAGGTTTGTTAAAGAAAAATATCAGAGGCTGCATTGTGGGCTAAAGCTAAGTCGTCAGAAAAAGAACATTGTAACTCCCTTTTCCAAAATACAAATAAGGTCTACCATTATAGAATAATATATTTTTAGAAAATAAAACACTATCCTACCTACCTTTATGCTTCACTGACCACTGCTGCGGTCTAACCGTCTAAGTGCTTAGCAAATATAATTACTAGCAGAGAAAGTCACAGTAATGAACAGAATAAGTAAAGTTATTTACCTCTACTTTATCCTCTTTGGATATATGAGATTTTGGGAGCAGGCGGAACTCTTTCGTCAAATCCATGCATTCTTTAACACTTTCGGGGGAAACAAAGTCAAGCGCCACTTTGATGCATGACTGCAAAGAAAATCAAATACTTCTAAACTCTCATCGCAAAGAGATCATGCTGGCAAGTTTGAAAGAGTTTTATTTTATTTTTTTAATAACTTGCATATCATTTAGTATCATTTCAACCTAACATGTGTAACATTCTTCACTTTGAAGGTTAAAGATCAGGTTTTTTTTTTGGCTATTTGAAACACAGTTAAAAATAATATTGCCAGGGATTGGGAAAAGTGACAAAAATGAAAAAGGACAGTTCATGATTAACAATTATATCTTTTCAACCAGTGAGTGTTTGACCTTTCTATTTCTCACTTGATGTGGACATCCTGCAGGAATGAAAACAGCCTCACCAAGGCATTGTTCAAATGTCCATGGTTCAACACCTGAGAAGAAGTTGATGTTAATGACTAGGCTAAATTGAAATAAATGACTAGCTGAGGAGAAACAAAGGTCATACGCACCAAACTCTTCCTTCAGCTGTTTTTTATGTCTCTCGTTTAGATAAAAGCACTGGTCATGGATTGGATGAACAACCTAAAGCAACAGCAAAACCAGCAATATATAATGATTCAAACTTAAAAAATACTACTGTCAATGCTAAATTGCTAATGGAATTCGATACACACAGAATTTACAGGAAGATTATTCATGTGGCAAAATTCTCTCTGATGCTTCTTTAGAAAGTCAATTAACTTTGGCACATCATGCCGACGAAAAATATCCCAAACAGCACCTCCAAGAAGAACATCTGCATTATAGCATTCTGGCGAGGGGTCATTCTCAGCAGAATCTGCAGTTAATTCTATAAAGTTAGGCCCCATGATTTAATGTTTACAAGATGCTTTAAGTGACTCTTAAATGGATACAAAGCCTCACATGTCCCATCTACATGCCTATGCATATCTCTGTCCTCATATTTCTCCTGTAATTTCTTAATGATATTATGTTCCTTCGTAGAAGTCTTTACTTCAGTTGTATGAGTCAGCACATTGACCTAAAAGAAAGTTATGATAATTTGATGAAGGTTATTCACAGAAGGTAGATGTAAAAAAACTCACGTAATCAAGGAAATACATGAAAAGTTATGGCCAGTCATACAGTCAAAAGAGAGTTCTAGCCCCCCAAAATAGCATTTTTTGAAGTTTATGTGAAAAATGTGCCAAAAACATGTGCTGTACATATCAAAACCAGTTTTTTGAGATATTTTTCACCAAATCTCCAAAAACCGATCTATTTAGGGCCTAAACTGGTCAAAATATTCAAGCAAAGTCTTGGGAAAGATAATTTTATTCAAGGGGGTAAAAAGCAGATGTTCGATTCTCAAACAAGAACAGAACTTAACCATATAAAGTTTACGAACAAATGCATACAGCATCAGATATGTCACAATGCAGTTTTGACACTGAATCACCTCTACCGAGCTCTTCTGCAAACCCATAAGCAATGTATGTTTTGGGTCCGAGGTCTGGCCTTAAAACAGTAGGAAGTTTAGTAGCAAGATTCAGAACACCTGATTTGGGATTGGTATGGTCCTTGAAAGGAAGCATGGCAATAAATTCAGCACCATGCCGAGGCAAACAATCTTCGAAAGAATTTGACGCAGGCCAATCCTTTAATTTTAACATCTCTGGCCAGCCATCACTATACCTCCTTCCCTCTGTGTAGCCCTTGAAGAACTGAGAGATACTAATTTCAACCTGCATCCCCAAGAAAGAAGATAAAACTTTTGAAGTTTGAGGCAGAAAAAGTTTCAATGAACAGTTAACGTACAATACAAGGTACCTTGTAACATTAAAAATCACACAAAATGCACCAACTTATCTAATATTCCCAAAAAGTATCACATCAGATTATAAAATAGTGAAGAACCAAGCTACTTTCAACACAACTTTCTTAAATGAGTAAAGAACGAACTCCAAATTTTAGTGAGAGCTAAAGAAACAAAGTAAATTTAGCGAACTATTTTTTTTTAATCTTTATAAAACAAGAATACAACTAATACCAAAAATCATCTTTGCTACTATAAACTATCTGCTGTTCAATCAAATTGCTGTTAGATTATGGAACTTGGTTTTGAATCTAAAATAACTAACATTACATAGTTAAGGGGGAAGAAAGTGGAAACTATTAGCAGCTTGAATCAGGAACTAGAAATGGCAGTCAATTGGCATTTAAGTAATAATGTAATATTGGGATACCTCGCACCAATCTAGGCAATCGATGGCTTTAACCCTAACAGCCTCTTCTTTTAACACTCTTTTTGCTCCAATAAACGCCCTCCACATAACTCTTGGTTCCCAACTAAGACCAGAACCCTTCTCAAGTATGTGCCTAACTATAACAGGTTCTCCTCTAGTCCAATGCCATTGAAAATGTTCAATTTCACTCTCTCCCAAATAAACAGCATTCGGGCAATACAGAAAGTTATCATGACCGTTCTCTCTATGAGCTGCTTGCCTTACTCCGGATATTACTTGCTCTCCGGCAGAATTTGTAGGATGACACAAAGAACATCCCTGAGAAAAATCAATATCCGAAGACTGATAATTAATAGTAAGATCTTCTGCATTCTGAATCAATTTTCTAACCCAATCAGCTTCGAAGATACGCCTCAGTTCAAGTAATTTGGTACCGCACCCTCCCTGTGCTTTAGGAGGGCATGATATTTCACCATTAGCTTCTGATCTCCAAAGAGGATCACAACTTTTCTCATTTGCTAGAACCTGGTCATTAGTGTCCAAATGTTCACCATGTACTCTTTCAGAAATTTGCTGGTGAGAAGATTCTGCTTCACTATGTAGTCTGGGGTGAAATTCTTTTCTCAGCTCCGAACAACAAGTGAGACAGAGATCATATGAACAATCAAGATTAGTGCAGCTTCTGTGGAAATTGACAATGGATGTACAGCAGTTGTCACTGTTGAATAAATTCATCAGTCATATTTCTTAGTGCTGGTTACCAAATGATAGATCCACAGACTAACACAAGAGACAACATATGCAGCCATTATTTGGTGAAGACATAATGTGGTTCGTGTATGCAAAGTAATGACTTTGATCATTGATCATTTATCATTCATAAATAAAAAATAACCTTAAAAAATTTATACTTTAACCTGCTCTTCTACCTTAAGAGGAGTAATGTAGTCAATATTTCACTCACTGTATCCAAAACAGATAATTCTAAGGACCAATTCTGAACTCAGATGTCATTTAGCCACCATTAAGTGTCAACCAAAATAGTTAAGTTAAAAAAGCACCTTAAAAAACAAAATAGTAAACAAATAAATAGCATTTGACAGATAATTAATGTTTTATGTTTCAATCAGGAGGAAACATGACACAGTACCAATAAACGCGATCATCATCCTCGAGAATAGACCTTGCAATATCATTCTCTGTCAGCTGGAAACCTACGAACACAAGCGAATATCACATCTCTAAGCATTTTGAATTACATCTATAAAAGAAACTGTGTATAAAAAAATAATATTCTAATACCACGTATTGAGCCTTCAATCTCTAATTCAGACTTCTGCTCCCGTTCAATATGCTTAAGGACAGGAATAATTTTGTGTAGCAAATAAAGAAACTTTTGCAATTTCACATTTGGATCTTCTTCTTGATTTCCATCCTGTAATGTTAATGTAAATTCATTTATCAAAAATGATGAAAACACTAATAGGAAAAAAAATGAAACAATAAGACAAGGCACAAACCACTTCTAAATCCTTCTTGAGGCATACTCTACAATTGCAGTTACCACGGCAATATGGACAAGCCATCTCTATTTCCTTTCTTGCTCTATCTGGGTACCTATTTCATTGTCATCTCATATCAACCAGCATTGAAATGACAGCTTGCTGAACTAACAAATATCTAATTAGATCAATGTCCTATTTAGTTACCAAATACTCTTGGGGAGCCAATTTACCAAATATGATGTAACAAAGTACTTTGGTTACCAATCATTTCAAAAGACAAAATTGTTGAGAGATAGACTAACACTCCCTCAAATGTGGGCTTTTGTACGCCTTTCTACGCCCAATACTTGAAACTTAGCAATTTGGGATTGCATCTCACTCTAAGTTAGTTATCAATCCTCCCAAAGCTTAGCTGACCAACACACACTAACATAAACAGTTTAGTTAATCTTCTAATTTAATTGGACATGAGATTTTTTCCCCTTTTTTATTTAATGTCATTTTTCGTTCATCCCGTTTGTCCATCTTCATTTCTACTTTAAGATTCATACAGGGATTTGCTTAAAATGTTATTTCCATTGAGTAAAATAGCCTTGAGTTGAGTTCTCATTACCATTTAGCAAGACATTCATAGCAGTAGTTTTTTCGTTGGCAATTTGAACAGACAACACCACTAGTCTTGTCATTCCTCGAGCATTGGTGACACAGTGAATTCAGCTTTTTCCCACAACTGTAGCCCTAAAACAGAAACAAGTGTAATGGATTGTAACTTAAGACTATTAAAGAAACACATAATCGTAAATTAATTATCAGAATTGATTGATGCATACTTACATTATCTTCCATATTCAAACCAGCACGTCCCCCTTCAAAATCATGATTTTTCTTTTTATTCTTTGGACCCTTTAGTGAACCAAGCCTCTCTGAAAGAACTATTTGTTTCCCAACTTCATTTCCATCAGATTCTTCCTTATTAAGCTGCTGATCAGTCCTCACATCTGTTCTACAACTCATGGGGCCAATACCATCTCTGCTGTACGCTTCCTCATTTTCTTTCAGAACCAACTCATTACCAACTTTAGTCATTGCACGCTTTTTTATATC
Source organism: Hippophae gyantsensis (assembly GCA_030763125.1). Taxonomy (NCBI): domain Eukaryota; kingdom Viridiplantae; phylum Streptophyta; class Magnoliopsida; order Rosales; family Elaeagnaceae; genus Hippophae; species Hippophae gyantsensis. Next base: position 1,681,706 of record CM061039.1, on the reverse strand, counting down.
TGCAAAACTTCTCTTCTTATTCTTTGAGCCCTTCGGTCGACCTCTACCAGACTGCTTTTTCAGCCCATTCTCAACTTCACTACCACCAAAACCATCAACATGCATTTTTTGACCTTCCTCACATATCAGCATAGGCTTTAACTTATTCTTGGAGCCCTTTGGCCTACCCTGCTCTTTCTTCAATCCATTTCCAAATTCATGATCAGCAAAACACTTAACAGACACATTCTGACCTCCCATGCTCATCAGTTTAAGTGTTTTTTTGTTCATTGAGCCTTTTGGCCTACCACGTTTCTTCTTCAACCCATTTTCAAGTACTTCAAAACAAGCAGACCCTACAATAGGCCTTTTCTGATCTTGACTATCCATGAGAGTGACCCTTTTCTTATTTTTTGACCCCTTCGGCCTACCTCGCTTCTTCTGCTTCAACCTATTTCCAACTTTACAACCATCACATAATTCAAAAGGCAGCATTTTTTCATCCTCCTCGCCTTCCATGTTAGGCTTGTAGTAGCTCACAAAACCAACAGGATCAATAATTTCATCATATACAATATTTCTCTTCTTATTTTTAGAACCCTTTGGGCGACCTCGCTTACCTTTAGAGCTCACAATTTCAGTTTCTGATATTTCTGTCTGATTTTGCTTGCCCAATTGGGTTAGATTAGCCTCTTCTCTAGCCCAATTCTCAACTCTATCATGAACTTCTGCATCATTTTCACTAGCACTCTCATGATCAACAACCAAGTCTTTAAATCCTTTATGATCGAGAATGGTACCGGAAGACCAAAGCTGATGACCATTCTCGCCAAATCCACCAACCTCCATGGCTACACCACCACCACCACCACCAAAAAACCTATCTTCATTTCCAACATCAGAACCAGCCTTTCTAACACGCCAATCTTGAAATCCATCTCCTCTAGAAAAAATTCCATCTTTTTCAGAAGAACCCACTTGAATTCCGTCTCCACCCAGCTCAAAATGTCCTGAATTTGGTCCAGAAAGTCTCGAAATTTCTTCATGAGCACCTTCACTAGACCTGTTAAATACCCTTTGAATATCTTCACCGAAAAAAACAAAATGCCCAGTTGGAAAATTCAATTCACTGGTTCGTCTTCGCCTTTTAAAATCCATTCTTCGCTGACCCGATTCAACCCCATTATTTTTTCTTCTTTTCTCATTCTCTTGAGCAATGTCCTTCCGCATTTTCTTCTTAGCTCAATTGCCAAACATGAAACTTTCTACTTCAAAGATGTCTCAGTCTGTGCCTTCGTTCCATCTTCAGGTGATGATCAGGAAAACCGATATAACTAAGAGAAAGGAAATTTAGTTAACGGTACTAATTTGAAACACAAGGAAACAGAAACAGTCAAAGTTGTTACTTTTCAGTGAGAGAGATTACAGCAGTGTTTCTTTTTTTAATCATCCATTTGATTTTTTTTTTTTTTTTTTTTTTGAGGGGGGGAATCGTTTTATGTTTTTTCCATATCGAAAGAGAGAAAAATTGACCGAGTAAGATAATAATTTAAATTTTATATTATTTTTTATGACATCTAAATTTTATGGATATAAGAATGTATAGATTTATGTGTTTCTCATATTTTTTTATAGCTTAAATTATGTTTTTAATTATATATTTTTTAATATTTTAAATTCTTAAATCAAATAATATACTGTTAAAAATATTTGTTAAACTAATATTTACATTATTTCGTGCAAGCAATAGGAAATAAAATGAAATTTGCCTTCATTTTTTAGATAAAAAGAAGCTCAGTGAATTAATTTAATAATTATTTTTAATATTTTTTTCGATTTGTAAATTTAAAAATCATAAAAGAGTATAAATTTAAAAACATGTTTAAGTTGAGTCCTTAATCTTATGTCGGTTCTTTTTTTAAAATAAAATCCTTTAAGGGTTCAAGCTCTCATGTCAAAAGTTTCGGATTGATTTGCAGAAAAATTGTGGTGGATCACTTAATTTTTACCATTTGAATAGAATGACTCTAGTTTAAATTATTATATTGGTTAATATTTTAATCATTTAATGAATTTAATCATTTTATTTTAATTTTTTTGAGACATTTTCCATCAAATATCTACAAATATTTTGCAAATAATTTTAAATAATTAAAGTACCTAATTTATAAAAATAAAGCTAAAAAAAATATCTGGCTACACTAATTTGCAAGATGTAAGATAGAAGGGAAACTAGGCGATGAACATCAGTATAAAAGTAGGGTTTTTTTAGTTAGATAATAATATTATTAGAATTATTTTTATTATTGTGACAATAAAAATATATAAAAATTTATTTTATTATCATTAATAATTATATCTTATTATTATTATCATTAATAATTATTATTACTATAGCAATAACAAATAACACTTTAAGTTCCACAATATAATACCTTTTATTCGGGATATAGAAGTGGTTTGGATATTGACATTTCAAGGCTTTTCCGGTTTTCCCCTCCCATCAACCCAGTAGTGAAGCACAAAAGGATTAAATAATAATAATAATAATAAATAAAAGAAAAACTGTTAGACGAAAGCCTATGAAGTATATTTCTGACCAAAAGAGGGGGAAAGAAGTCTGTGGAGTACAAGTAAACCTATTTTATTTTTTATTTAAAAAAAAAAGCATATACGCAAACACTAAAAGCACAAAAGCTTAGGAGGAAATAAATGACCAACCACCTCTCCTCTTGGAAGCAAATGAATGGAAAAGCTTAACCCAATAGAGAAACAGAGAAATATAAGAAGAAACATCGTTAATGCTCAATGTAGTTATTTCAAATAACAATTTGGCATCCAAAATGATAAACATATGAAATAGTTTACCCATGAGCATAATAAGTGCATGAAGGTGTTCTACGTTTACAACATCTGAACAACAAGAAACTAAACCTTTTACTCAACTCCGAGAAAATTCATAGCTCCATTTCCCTTTTTTCGTAGAGAAGGCACATCTCAGTCATAAGCCAGGGTGGTGGACAATTTGGTCCTGATGCATTTTAGTCTCCTACCACAGTCTAATGGAAGCCAGTGAATAGTTTCTTTGATGTACGTATTATCGTGGGCTAAATATACTTGGTGCAGGAGAAATTTGCTGCCATCAAATCAAAGACTAAGTTAAAAAACTTGTGCAAATACACAATTACACATCACTTCACGAAGAAAATTGCTAGACATCCCAAATTAGAAAAATCTTAATTGAGGTGTCAAAATTTTATTGGTTTCTGCATTTTAATGGCCTCACAAAAATAAGATGTTGTCCCACAGTTACAAAAATTGTCAAGATAAGATGTTGTCCCACATTATAGCATCAATTGATTATGAAAAATGATGAATGTAAGAGAGAATGACAATCATTCCAAATTGATCTGCAGGTCTGAACCCATCATGAAGAACACACTGCAAACTCAGATGAATTTATAAATACAAATAGGCTTGAGAGAGAGAGTGAGAGAGACTTATGTAACCAAAAGTAAGTCCAGTGCATGGTGAATGTCTGAAAATTGAATTGACACAACACCATAGCAGCACTCGTACAAAATACTAGCATTTACATACAAACTTGGGCTGTTACCTGAGATACAGAAGGCGAACTTTCAGCCAGGAACTTGAGAAACTCATCCTTCTTTCTCATAAAATTGAACTTTGCATTGTCCAATAACGTCTGCTCTCTCTTAACATCTTCCAACAATTTCTCCCTTTTCAATTTCAACTCCTCAATTTGTTTCTCAGCTTCAAAATAGCTTTCGGGTAATCTGGATGCCACATCAGGTTTAGGAAATATCACATCTACTTCGTCCCTGTCATCAAACGATTTCAAAAACTAAGGTGCAATGATAAAGGCAATTGTAATTTGTAACAAGGCAATATGAAGGAGCACATCCCTAGGGATCTTGCAATTATCATTGCTCACTGTTCAGTCAAGCAAAAATAGTTTTAAAGAGTGTAAAACATGTAAAATTATATTCAGTTTGATAGTGAATTTATTTGCCACACAAACATTGTTGACAGAACTTCTTACCTGTTTCCCAGGGATAACACCCCAGGACTCTTAATCATTCCTCCATCTAAAGAAAGGGCTCCATCACTTATGCAAGGAAGAGCTTGTAGCATGTCAGCCCTTGTTTTGTATACTTGCAAACGAGAGAAAATATTATAAAATAGAGTCTCTCTTAGGCCATGCCCACTGGCTGTGACGCAGAGTAAGTTTGTGTTGTCCACATTGATCATATTTACAGCAAAACCAAGAAAACCAGGTGGACATTCTCCATTAGGTAATCTTGGCTTTAGAAGACCAAGCCTTCTTTGACGGTCATTTTCTAAGAACTCACCAGCATATGGCCTGTAGAAGAAATAAGAGCTGATACTTCGATTTTGAAGCCAAAAAAGTATAGCCTAAAAAATTAATGCCACTGTTTTGAATATGAAACTGTATAGAAAATCACAAATAGTGGGGGTTTTTACATAGAAAAAAAAGTGTATAACTCATACCTTAACTTTTCGAGACAAATGACTAGAAACCTGCCTTCCAAATTCTTCCCTATTGAACCACCAAGCCCATGAAGGCCAGAACTTCTACTTATGCGGCTTTCTTTGTCATAAACTTCAAGAGCTTTAACACCTTCATAGGTCTTACAAACAATTGCCAACATAGTCTCCTCTCCTAAGTACTCAGAGAAAAGCCTTCATTTTTGAGGAAGTGAAGAGTATCAGATATAGTCGCAATACAATGTGCTCCTCTAGAAAAACATCACTTTCGAGATGGTAAGCAAACAGGCAGTTGGTTCAAGTAAAACTCATTAATATTTACTACTTAGTCCAGTTGCATAATCTGACAGAACCAATTAATGGATGAGAATCTACTCAAAATAACCACAAATGACTCTAGTCCAACTAATTGTGATTTCAACAACTGAGAAAGGAAGAGAGCCAAGAACCAAAAAGGTGGCAAACTCAAACTTACCTACTTAGATTATCATCATCTACTTTTCCAAGTGTAGCAACAATACCTACCACGTCCTTGATCAGTGGAAGAGGAGCAGCCTGAGTACCATGACAAGTTTTCAGTTGGCATAAAATGGCCGCAGCAGATTTTTCATGTCGAAGAATCTGCAAATTGGCTTTCTCCTCAGTTTGAAGGTGTGAATTGTCCTTATCTTCAATCTTAGGGGTGCCGGAAGAATGATACTTGCCTAAGGTAACTGTAAGGAAATTACGTAAAGAATGACAAATTACATCAGAATTATTGCTCACCTTAGAGATACTTAATATACCTACAAGGTTTAACCAACAAAGCTAACAGTGAAAAGGCCAAATATGTGTATCTATTTGTGAGTTCCTAAAGCATTACGTGCATCACAACTAACTTCTTGTCCCGAGTACATAACAGGATATAGTATTTACACAGTCTGAACACTATTCTGCAAAGACATACTTAACTGCAATGGCAATGAAAAGTAGCAAGAGGATCCAAAAAATGCATTATACCTTGCAAATCCCGGATGGAATCCTCAAATTTGTATTTCTGAGACTTAAGCATTTTCATGTTCTCTTCGTGCTGTTTGAGTTTTGTTCCTATCACATGTAAATCATCTTGAAACTTCTGCAAGCATTAGATAATTGGAAAGTTAATTAATTTAATTCATCTCTAAATATACTCATTAAAAAGAAGAAGATTTGAAAAGAAAATGTTGATTAGAGATAACATACACCTTCGAAAATTTATAGACAAGAAATTACCAAAACTATGCATGCATCTACAAGAAAATTATACATGGACGCATAGGGACATTGTTATGATGACCTTTGAGAAATAGATAATGGATTGTGCTTGTCCAGACCCTCCATTTTGCATATTATCATCCCATACAACCAAGCTGGTTTCATTGTTACTCACTTGCATCGGAGATAGTGAAGCATGCATGGTAATGAATTTGTATGAACGGAGAGCTGCAGAAACAAAAACAAGGTTATTAGGATTCCTCGGTATCCTTTGACATCATACATTATAGGCAAAATCGGGAAATAGGTTCAATAGTTCAATACTCATCATTCTACTCGCCCAAAAAATAACACACACACACACACATTACTGGATAAAATCTCCAAAAAAATCAATCAAAGAATGCCTGCATATTGAGGATCTTTTGTATAATTCGAGTCAAGAGCTATATATTGAAGTACATATGAACTCGAGTAATGACATAAGCAAATGAAACTGAACCCAAACTTAAAAGGGCCAAAAAATTCTTGCAAAAAATGCAAGGTTTAGAAAGCTTCAAGCGAATTTCTTAGCGATTAGGTCCCAGCACTGTAATACCAAAATCTAAAAGTCCGTGATATCAAGAGGTCCGAGACGGCGCACTAGTGAAGCAAGAAATGGAAAAGCTAGCAAATTTTAAGACGAATAAGAAAATTAGAGCATACCTACATTTTCTAGGAAAGCCAAACAGACCAAGAGTGAGGGAAAATTGAGAGAGAGCCTCACCAGATGATAGTCAGGTTTCTGGTTGAAACGTTGCTGGGTTTATTCGGAATTTTTACTATTACTTTAATGTGTTAGGAATAAGCATTCCCCTTCGGTTCCGTAAGCGGTAGTGGAAGAACAATAGTGTAATATATATATATATATATATTTAGGGAAATTTTACAAAAAAAAAAAAAAAAAAACCGCCTGAGAGTCCTTCAAAGTGGCACAGGAATTTGAACTCCCTTGAGAAGCCTCGGGTTTTTTTTTATTTTATTTTACAAAACTAATATTTTGTTCATCTCAAGATTATTAAAAAATTAAAGGAAGATTATTATTTAATTTGTTGAGCGAAAAAAAAGAAAGATTACTATTTAGTTTGTGTTAAATAATAATATTTTTTATTTTATTTAATTAATTTATACATGTTTAATCCATATTTCAATTTTTAAATAAAAATGTGTTACTAAGAGTGATAAGTCACCTGTTTCACTATTAGTATTTAATTATATAGGTGACTAATATTAGATAAAAATTAGTTAAAAATGAATCATTTTTATATAATAATATCTATTTTTTTAATTATTTTTATTCATGTGTTTGTTAAGTATTAACATAATAAATAATATACTTTAAAAATGAGATAATAAATTTACACTCTCCGAAAGATGATCTTTTTTTAATCAAGGGAATGTGACTATAAAAATTTAATATTTATTTTAAAAGTAATAATTAATTTATGTATTAATTTTTGTAACAGTCATATTATTAAATGATTATAAGATAATAAATAACTATTTTTGTGTTTTTTATTTTTTTGGTTATATTTTATTTAACTTATTACAGTTTCTTTATAGCAATTCTTTATTTAATTTATAATAGTTTTTATATAATATAAATAAAAAATAAAATTATGTTTATTTTTATAAGATAATTTTTTTATAATAAGTAAAGTATCTAAAAATTTTGTTTTTATTTAATTAGCTAATGAAGTATTTGTTTCATATATAAGTAGGTATTAATTTCACACTGAAAATATGTATTTATTTTTGTGTTTTATTAAAGTATTTTTTATGCGTTAAATTTTTAGATAAATATATTTCTATATTTTAATAATATGAAATTATCTTACCCTTATAATTTAATTGGCATAATGAAGTATTTTGTCATATATATATAAATTATTGTTTTACGTCTCACCATTTGTTACGTATGTTTCATCCGAAAACGATTTTGGAGTTAACTAATGGCATCAATACTAATATTAGAACTATAATAAAATTCCTTGAGAATGTATTTTTTTTAATATACCGTAATTATATATAGTAAATAAAAAGTATACAATATTAATATTACATATATGAGGAGATAGTTCTTGTAATCTAAAAGAATCCTCCTTACTTTCTTCAAAAACCCATTTTCATAGTAAATGAGTAATAACATTACTTTCTTTTGAAATCCAGATAGATAGCATAAAAAATATCAAAAGAAATTAAAAATAGACAGGCTTTTTCCAAGAATTGAATGAATTATCCCAAGAAATTGAAAAATAATTATTTTACAACAATTATATAATGTTAAAACAATCTTTTTATGTTGAGTCTCACATCGATTTATATTTTTAATCTTTTTATGCTCAAAATATCGGACATTTTAATTAATAGAATTGCAACTCTTTCTTGCTTCTAAAATTTCTATAGAATATGCCTGCAGTAGTAGTTTTAACCAAACACCCAGAAAGTTGTTTTGTTGATTAGTTGTATAGACAGCAACGCAACGCAACCAGTTCCATCTTTGAAAGCACCATCAAAGGCAAAAGTGAAACAATTATAAATTCCATTTAATAAAATCACTATCTAGGTAGAGAATCAGTTTTTCCAATTCATTTTCCAGTAGCCCATGTTTAAAAGATCACTGAAAGCTTCTTCTTAAGAACATGCATGATGCTTTAAGGGAAGTCTGGTTGTTCATTTCTAAAAACTTCCAAATACATTGTAAAATAAGTACAACAACAATTGTGAATTCCAAATACATTGTACGTTGTAGCAGGATGCCACCTTTCCACTTGAGCCAGGCCACAAGCAATGTGTAAATTGACATCTTAAAAATAAGTGATCTATTGTTTCTTCTTCATGTCTACATAAATTACACTCATTTGAAGACATTGGGACCAATCTTTGTAAGTTGATAGATACAGGTAAAACATTTGATAATATTTTTCAGATGAAAATTTTATGCCTTTCATAAAGTTTAGAGGTCCATAGCAAGTTCCAAACTGGTTATGGGTTACCTGAATTGGGGTTAATTAGCTAGCCTTTGATAACGAAAGATAAGCAGTTTTAACAGAGAAATTTATCGACCTATTAGGAATCCAAATGAGCTTATCTTGAATGCAGCATTTCTTTCATCCCTGGTTTAATATGAAAAATCAAATTTTCCGTACCAGGAATCCATTGACGGTTCGAAATTGATATTGAGGCTCCATTATCGATGTGATAACACATACCTTGTTTAATTGGGTTCTTTGTTCCACACGTGTCTTTCCAAGTATAAGAATCAACAGTTTTAATATTTGTTTCTAAAACAGGTTGTCTTTGACAATACTTTAAGGACCCAAAGTTTATTTTGGTAAGTGGCCATTTGCAAGCCCAATTTTGATAAAAGTGCAAGATTTAGGTTATATGAAAAGATTTAAAACATAAACCTCATTTAATTTTTGGTTTACAAATGGGTTGTGAATTTTTAAAGGCACAATAGTGAGTATTATTGGGATTTGAGTTCCACTTAATTTTTTATGATTAAATCATCCTTCTTACGTACCTTTTAACCTTAAAAACACTCCATGTGTAGATAAGAATTGATCCTAGAATTGACCTGATAAAAATAATTTTAACTGTATGAGATAAGAATTTAACTTTCCATGATTCTATCTTCTTGCTAATGTTTGAATAATTTTGTTGAAATCAATGCTTTTATTTTTTTATAAAAATAAAGGGTTACTAAGATCATTTTATCATTATCAGAATATTGAATATTCATCTGGGTATAAATTAAATTTTTTTTTTAATCTTTTAAGTCATTTCTTGAAAAAAAAAAGCATATTTTGTTTGCGTAGTAAGATATTAGCATTTTTATCTATAAATTATCAATCTGATTCATTTAATGTATAGATTTTTATAATGGTGTTATGCTACAAAAACTTACATGTAAGAAGATAAACAAGTATAGAGGAAACTCTAGATTTAGGTAAAATTCTCTATATTTTCTCTTCTGATTTCCTAAATGACTTTATATATAGCCTTAAAATTGATGAACAAAAACCTTAACTGATTTTCTGACATTCCTAACAGAAAACACTAATTTATTCGGTGGTTTCCTTTCAGTTTCTCTAACCGAATTGGTGCGCCTTCTTCTGCCTCTCTCCTGCGTGTGCGATGATCCTCTGGTGAGCAGGAGCTGGGCGAGTTCGTATCATTCCTCCCTCCCTAGAAGAATCCTTATCCTCAAGGATGAAGTTTGGATAAGTTTTCAAAAAACGCCACTCATTTTCCCAAGTGGCTTCTTCGATTGGAATGTCTTTCCATTTGACCAAAATTTCTGTCTTGGGTCGGTATTTTCCTTTTTGGGTCACACGTCGCTTGAGAATGGCTTTAGGTTGGGGAAGAATTGTTGCCTGTTCAGAGACTGAAGGAAGTGGGTTCGAGCTTGCTGATATTTCCCCTTTCATGTTTTTTTAACATGCTTACATGAAAGACATCATGTATTTGGGAAGTGAGTGGGAGTGCCAGCTTGTAAGCCACTGGTCCTATTCGAGCGATGATTCTATATGGGCCAAAAAAATGAGGAGCTAATTTTCTTGATGAACGAAAAACAATTGATGATTGTCTGTAGGGTTGGAGCCTAAGATATACATAATCTCCCTCTTTGAATGTGACTTCTCGTCGATGTCTATCAGCTTGGCATTTCATTCGGTTCTGAGCTTGTAGTAGGTTGTGCCTTAATTCTCGTAGTAGGTGATCTCTGGTACGTAGGTGTTCATCCACAGTTGGCATTTGGGCAGTTTTGGGGACATATGTTAGTATGAAAGGTGGTGGAATGCCGTAAACTGCTTCAAAGGGAGTCATCTATGTTGTGGAGTGGATAGAGGTGTTGTAGCTGTACTCAGCCCAAGGAATCCAATCAATCAATTTGCGTGGTTGATCCCCAGTGAAGTAGCGCAGATATTGTTCCAGTGTGCGGTTGGTCACCTCAGTTTGTCCATCGGTCTGAGGGTGGTAGCTAGAGCTCATGCACAATTGGGTTCCTTGTAAACGAAACAACTCTTGCCAGAAGGAACTAATAAACACCTTATCACGATCACTGACAATAGAAGTAGGCATACCATGCAGTCGTAGGATGTTGGACACAAATGTCTTGGCTACTGTGGGAGCTGAAAATGGGTGCTTTATAGGGATGAAATAAGCATATTTACTCAAGCGATCCACGATTACCATTATGACTGTATGTCCTTTTGAAGTAGGAAATCCTTCCACAAAATCCATTGAGATATCAGCCCAAATCTTCTCAGGTATGGAAAGAGGTTGAAGCAATCCTACTGGTTTCATAGTTTCTGTTTTGAACCGTTGGCAAGTGTCACATTCCCTAAGGAATTTCTTCAACGTTTGGCGCAATTTGGGCCAGGTGAAGCTGTTTTTTATGCGTGAGAGGGTCTTGAGGAACCCAAAGTGTCCCCTCATTGGAGAAGAGTGACAATCAACGATGATCTGAGGTATGAGGAAGGATTTAGGGCTTAGATATACCTTATTGTTTTTAAACCAGACCCCATCCCTCTGTAACAATTTATGAGCCATTGTAGGAGTAGAATTGGCTATCAGGTCTGTGTAGAAAGGATCATGTTGAACTTCCTTCTGTAGTTGTGGCCACCAATCCATTTGTGGCTGAGATATACTTAAGAATAAGAATTCTACTACTCGTGAGAGAGAATCAGCTCCTTGGTTTTCCTTCCCACGTTTGTACTCAATCTTATAATCATATCCAAGTAGTTTAGGCAACCATCGTGCCTCTACTGGGGTGATGATGCGTTGTTCCAACAGATACTTGAGGCTCCTCTGATCAGTGAGGATGGTGAATGGTTTTCCTAGTAGGTAAGGACGCCATACCCGGATAGCTTTAATGATAGCTAACATTTCTTTCTCATAGGTTGATAGAGTCAATGCTGAACCCTTGAGAGCTTGGCTGAAATAAGCTATTGGCCTCCCTACTTGAGTGAGGATAGCTCCCAACCCGATGCCACTAGCATCACATTCAATTACAAATCTTTGGGAAAAATTGGGTAGGCTTAAAATTGGTGGGGTTGTTAAGGCCTCCTTCAATTGTCTAAATGAGTTTTCAGCCTCTATATTCCAGTTAAACCCTTCCTTGCTCAAGAGAAGAGTTAAGAGAGCTGCCAAACTACCAAAATTACGTACAAATTTTTTGTAATAACCAGCTAACCTCAGGAAGCCTCTGACTTCTTTAGATGTGGTTGGGGTTGGCCATTCCTTAACAACTAGGATCTTTGATGGATTCACAAAGACCCCTTGATCTGAGACCACATGACCCAAATATTCTATTTTTTTCACCCCGAATTGGCATTTGGTTTCCTTGGCATACAACTTGTTGGTGGCTAGAAGCTGAAGGGCTATCTTCACATGCTCCAAATGGTCATCTTTTGATTGGGAATAGATTAAGATGTCATCAAAGAATACCAGGATGAACTTTCGAAGGTAAGGTTTAAATAGGTCATTCATGAGACCTTGGAAAGTAGCTGGGGCATTAGTGAGGCCAAATGGCATTACTAAGAATTCATAATAGCCTTCATGGGTTCTAAAAGTCGTCTTAGGGATATCTTCCTGATAAACTCGTATTTGATGATACCTTGATCGCAGATCTATCTTGGAGAATATATGAGCTCCGTAGAGCTCATCCAACAGTTCATCAATTACTGGAATGAGGTATTTGTCCTTAACTGTGCAATCATTCAGAGCTCGATAGTCTACACAGAATCTCCAGCTACCGTCAGTTTTTTTTACTAACAACACTGGTGAAGAAAATGGGCTACTGATGTGCCTGATTAGCCCAGAATGAAGGAGTTCCTTAACCATCTTCTCAATCTCTATCTTTTGATAATATGGGTAGCGGTAGGGTCTGACATTAACTGGCCCGACTCCTGGCTTCAGGGGAATACGATGATCTTGTTGTCATTTTGGAGGTACCTCTGAGAGTAGCTCAAATATATGAGAAAACTCTATTAATAATTGTCTCATCTCTGGAAATGAGGACACATCCTCTTGTGGTTCATGATCCCATATGGGCAAAATTTGAAGGAACAATCCTATATTCTGCAGCTCACCGCATTCCTTGTTGGTTAGGGTTGCACTATTAGTCCTTTGTAAATCTTGGAACGTATAAGTGGGCCCTCCTATCTTGAAGCTGAGGGTGAGTCTTTTATAATCCATTTCTATTGGCCCTAGGGTTTCCAGCCACTGAACCCCAAGTACTAGCTGGCATGCAGCTACTGGTAGAACAAAATAATCTGTTGAGACGGTATACCCTTGTATTGAAAGAGTAAGCCCCCTGCATTGTCCTTGGCACTCAATTTTTTCACGATTTGCTATCATAACTTCCAATTTCTGATTCTTAGTGATAGGGAAACCAAGGTTTGATCAATGAAGTTATGTGTACTACCCCCATCTATCAGAACTAGTACTTTCTTATTTCTGAGGTTTCCCATAACTCTAAGTGTTTAAGGATGATTAGTACCTGTTATTGCATGAAATGAGATTTCTGTCACCAGCTCCTGAGATTCTTGTTCAGGGTGTTCTTCTTCTGGAGTTATGATAGGGTTCTTAGGCAGTTCCTCTATCATAAACATTTGGGGTCGCGCTTAACGGTGACCTGCTACAAACTTCTCATCACAGTAGTAGCACAAGCCTTTATCTCTTCGTTCTCGTGCTTCTTGATTTGTGATGCGACGAAAGGTATTAGTCGAGGCAATTGGTGTTGAGTTGCTTCTTTGTTGGGGAGGGGGTCCTAACACACCAGTAGTAGGATTAGTGGAGGTCCTTGCTGTCACAGAGGATGTTGGATATTGAATGGCCTTCCTCTGGAGCAGATTCTTTTCTTCAATCAATCTTGCCATTCCTATAGCTTCAGCCAACGTTCGTGGCTTCTTAATTTTTACTTCAATTCTGATCTCATCTCTTAATCCAACGATGAAACAGCCTATCAAAAATTCTTTTGGAAGACCATCCACTATGTGAGAGAGTTTTTAAAATGTTTCCTGGTAAGTAGCTATACTTGAGGTATGTTTGAGTCTGGTCAGGGCTTCAGAGGGATCTTCATAATCGGTTGGGTCAAATCTCAGCTGCATAGCTTGGATAAATTCCTCCCAAGTGAGTGGGCCACGGAACTTGGTGATCCATCTATGCCATTGTAAGGCAATACCATCCAAATGAAACGATGTCAACTGCACTCTTTGTTCTGGTGTAGTATTTGTGAATTCAAAGTATTGCTCGGCTTTGTATATCCATCCAGTGGGGTCTTCTCCTACAAAGGTAGGAAATGATAGCCTAAAGTGGAAACGTGGTGGCTCATTAGGGTTCCTGAACCCACCATTTGGGAGTGGGTTTTCTTCTCGTGCGAACGGATTTTCTTCAGGTAAATTTTGTGTGACGCGAAGCCCTTGTAACTCGGTTAGCACAGCCTGTAAGGTTGCGCCTATCTGATTGAAGCCTGATTCATGTCTTGCTAGGGTTTTCATTACCTCGCCGCGAAACTTAGCATTGGATTTACCCCTGGTGTCCATGGCTCTGATACCACTGTTATAGAAACTTGCAGGTAAGAAGATAAACAAGTGCAGAGCAGAGGAAACGTTGGATTTAGGTAAAATTCTCTATATTTTATCTTCTGATTTCTTAAATGGTTTTATATATAGCCTTAGAATTGATGAACAAAAACCCTAATTGATTTTCTGACATTCTTAACAGAAAACCCTAATTTATTCGGTGGTTTTCTTTCAATTTCTCTAACCGAATTGGTGCACCTTCTTTTGCCTCTTTCCTATGTGCACGATGATCCTCTGGTGAGCAAGAGTTGGGCGAGTTCGTATCATGTTACTTAAATAAGTTTATTGATTATTATTTTAAGTATATTTATTGAAGATTAATAATATATTCATATAAATTTATAATCATATTGTTAAATAATTTAAAAAATAAAAAAATTATTCATTTTTTAAAAATAAATTGATCGAATGCCAATGTCTTTAATACTTATAACAAAACACACCATTCTGTTTTTTGCTAAAATGATAATGAAGTCTTTGACTATTCCTCGATTCACATAAATTTATCTCGTCACAATGACGCAATTTTAAAATAATGAAGTATCATAAACTCCATATCTGATTTTCTTAATATAACTTTGTAGAAGTTTACGTTACACACAATGCATTTCTCAATAAATTCATTGCATTATTAAGAGGTATGGGATTGCATGTCTCTAAATCAAACGAACAAATAGTAACTTTTTTGTTTATCTATGATTGATAATGATGTAGAAAATATGGTGCAGTATTTTTTATTCAAAAATTAATCTATTATGATCATTAACTCATCCTAATTATATATTAAATTTATTATTTATATTTTTTTAATTTAAATTTTTTTTTACACACCTAATAATTATCCCCATCGAAAATACATTGTCTTATTTTATACTCTAATTATACCCTGATATTAAAAACCAATCATTTAATCATATATTTTAAATAAGCATCCAAACTCAAATGAGTTCACACACGTGCTAAAAAATAATCAAAAAATTCATATTAACTTAATCAAACTTAAAGAGCTCAAATAAATTTAAAATAATATTACATAATTTTCTTCGAAATTCAATTAAGGTTCAATATTTGTTTGAATTTAGACTATATAATCCGTCTACATGAATCTATTTTTACTTTAGAATTCTACCTCATAAGTATCCATGCAATCTAAATTGGGTTCCAATTCTGATATTACTTATAGTATATGTGTTTTAACCTAAAATATTAACATAAAGAATAATATATCTCAATTACGTACTTAATTTATCATTTATATTTTTTTCGATATAGGATTTATTTTTAAAATTAATATCATTGGCCAAAAAAATATATATATTTAACAAGTTGAAAGAGAATTACATGTAGTCTAGTTGATTTCACTCTATATTTGTGATGGACAAATTTTTTTTTTTCCATTCACACCGGAGGTATCCTGAGTTCGCCAAACCCTCCAAAATATATCCACAAATCTATGGAAATTGAACTGAAGATCTCTCGTCATCTCATTTTTTCGTCCTTTAAAAAAAATAAAAAATTTCCAAGTTAAAAAGTCTTCACCTCCTTCCAATTTCGTAGAAATTAAATTGTGGTGCAGTAACATAAATAGGGTGAGAATTGAGAGCTGTTTCTTACCAAACTTCATAAAAAGCCATCAAAGATAAATGAGACCCTTCTCCTTTCACATGCTTCCAAATCAATTGATATTTGATCATCTACCTTAATCAAATCCTTTTATTTTTCTTATAGCTCTCAACTATTCCAGATCAGGTTTGCTTAGCACATACAAATTAATGCATCTATAAACTTTTCGTAGAAAAACAAAAAGCAATTAAAGTTTTTAAAAATACTAAACACATTGGTTGAAACTTGAGTCATCAACACTGAATTTCTTAAGATACTGACTTCATGCTTGTTGGTATAGCAAAATAGTGGCAATTCAAGTTTCTAAATTTACATTAATTGTACCTCATTATAAAATCATGAAAATGATAGCCTCAATAGAATCAATAACATTTTCTGATTTTAGTTACTATTAATTTATTCAGAAGAGTTCTTCAATTAATTGAAAATAAATTCAAGATATCAAAACAGATTATTATTTATCTAAAATACTAAAAACAGATTTAAGTTATATTTATGTTTTTTATATCATATAAGCATAAATTTAGGGATGAACATCATATCAAAACTGAATATTTTTGACCATTTTGATGCTAATCTTATCCTAATAGATTTAAAGATTTTCAATTCGAATCCAAACAGATTGAATTTTTTTGAATTAAATAAAGTTAGATTGATATTGAAATTTATTTATAAATTATTGTCATATATAAAATATGACATATATAAATTTAAATTTTAAATTAATATTTTTGTAACAAATATTATTATTTATAATCATAACTAAAAAAATTAAAAAAATAAGAAATATGACTATATAATTATTAAATTATAATAATTATTTTTAAGCTAAAATAATAATATAATATAATTATTGTATGCATAATATTTAAATATAACATATTATAAAATAAAATATTTATTTATTTATAATTTAATAGTACTTCGATCTAGATCGGATATAATGGATTATACAACTTCAATATGAATCTGATCCAAATCTGAGCGAATTGTATAATTTTTAATTCGAGTCCAATCTGAAAATAAAATTTATCAATCCAATTTAATTCGAATCAGACAGATCATATTGAATTTATTAGTTTAAATATATTGATCAGATTATTTGATATATTAGTTTAAATATATTGATCAGATTATTTGATATATTAGTTTAAAATAATAATAATTGAATTAAAAATTATTAATTTTATCAAGAAAATAAAAATAAAAGTTACATATGTTAAGATCTAAGTGTAATAATTGTTTACAACTATGGACAAACAATCATTCAATTATGTTGTTGATAGTTATTTTTAATTATAAAAATATAATTAATTATAACTATATATTATTGGTGTATACAAGAATATTATAGACACATAAATTTATATTTATTTTTGTAAATGTTGTTTAAATTTACCATATATTAATATTATCTATAAATTTAAATTATTATTATTATTTTAAAAATAGTTATAATGCATAACATGATATAAAAAATATAGGTAAAAATGGATGTGTAATATATAAATAATTTTACTAAATAATCTCAATTTTGAATAAACACAATACAATAATATATGTATATTAATTATTATCAAATTATCTATTAATTTATGATTCTATATTTATTAATACTTATATTTTTAAATAATTTTATGTAAATGATTATAATATATCACTATCATTTATTTAAATCATTTGTCATCTGATATGTATATATGTGTGTATGTGTGTGTGTGATATTGTGATGCAAATCCATGAGATGTTTGAGAATCAATTCAAATATCAAAGGTTAAACTATGAGCATTGCATGGAGAATAGATAATGGCTACTAGTGCTATCATCGATCAAGAATATAGGTCAATTGATCAAGTTGGTCGATCGATCGAGGAGTTTTTACTCAAATTTTGGATTCTTAGTTTTAAAGGCTCGATCGATCAAGAAATGATTCAATCAATTGAGCAAGTACAAAAAACATAATAAATGACAAATTAGGATATAGTTTTTGGGACAAGAAACGAGGATTTAATGGGAATTATTGTAATTACCTATTTTGGATATGTATAAGTACTAGAGTATGCTCTAGAAGCCCTTAAGAGAGCATTTGAACAAAAGAGAAGAGAGAGCTACAAGAGAGAGGTTAAAGTTTCTCCATTGATATGTGAGAAAGTTTTGTGAGATCTCTTTGAGTGCTATTTCACTTGAGTGAGTGTTTTCTCTTCAAGATATTTCCATTGTAACTTATAATCTCCATATTAAACTTAGTGGAACTCATCTCCATATAAAGAGGTGAAGAAGTGGAGTAGACTTATCACATTAATTGGGTTGAACTATTATAAACTTGACGTGTTCTTTCTTTGTACTTTTCCTTGCATATCTTCCATTGTGTTTGATATTCTATTCTAGGGTTTATAGTGTTTATTGGATAATTTTCATTGGGTGTTTTATTGCTTTGAAAATTTCTATTCTTGATTTAATTAGTAGCAATTAGCAATATCATAAAGGTTCATATTTTTATAACAAATGGTATCAAAGCCTTGTTCGACTTGGGTGTATTTCATGGTTATTGTGTGTGTGAATTTTCGGTGGTTGATATTGTTGTTTGTAGTTATGTCTAGAAACAACTTTTGTATATTGAATATGAATATAATGGCAATAGAGAAGTGGGATGGCATCAGAGACTTCCATATTTAGAAGAAAAAGATGAAGATTTGTTGGTTCAATAAAAGATATCTCAAGCTCTTGATGAGACTCTAGAGTATCCAGATGATTTTATGAAATTTCAAAAGAAAAAATTATTATTGATGGCTTACACCTTAATTTTCTTCTATTTGCTTGATAATGTGATTCTTGAGGTACAAAGTACAAAGATCGCAAAGGCATTATAAAATAAGTTGGATGAGATATACATGCAAAGAATTGTGTCTCAAAGGTTCTATTTGAAAGAATAGTTATTCGATTTTCGAATGGATATGTCAAGGGGCTTAAAGGATAACTTGCCAGAATTTCGAAGAATCTCTAATGAATTTGTCAAACATTAGAGAGGGTTTTAGTTATAAGAATCTCGCTCATTTTTTGTACAAAACCTACAGAATTCCTACAAAGAAGTAAAGATGGGTCTTAAGTATAAATGATATGATATCTCTTTAGAACTAGTTATCTCTCATTTGAGAACAAGAGAACTAGAGTTAAGAATAGAGAAGCTTTACATTGTTAGGAGTGATAGTGGTGATGCCATGTATTTATGGGGAAAAAGTGGAGAAAGAAGTCAAAATAGAGGTAAAGAAAAATATTGATCAAAATCCCGTGGTCCGAAAGGTAAGGTAAGATGCTACCTATGTAACAAGAAGGGGCTTTTCAAGAGTGATTGTCCAGAGAAAGTAAAAACAACCATGGGAGAGACTAATAGAGGAAATGCATCGGTGACGACATATGAGATGGGTTATGATGGTGCTAAGGCATTGGCGATTTCTTCAAACAGTTATGATACTGCTTGGATTTTGGACTCGAGGTGCACTTTTCACATAACTCTTTACAATGAGTGGTTTTTGATTACAAGGAGGTGAATGGTGGTATAGTTCATATGGGAAACAACCATCTATGTAATGCGATTGGAGTTAGGTCGATGAGGCTTCGCCTAAATGATGGTTCAACATTTGTGATGAAGAATCTGAGGTATGTACCGGTATTAAAGAAGAACTTGATCTCGTTGGGTACACTTGACAATATGGGTTATAGCTACAAGGGAAAACATGGTCAATTGAAGGTACGTAGAGGTTCTTTGGTATACTTTAAAGATTTACTACGAAATGGGCTCTATTACCTTGATGATAATATAGAAACAAATGTTACAAAAATGAGCCATGATGAGGAGAATGTCAACCTTTGGCATGGAAGGTTGGGTCACATAAGTGAAAAAGGATTTAAGGATCTTTCCAAGAGGAATATTTTTGGTGATAGTAAGCTTGACAACATTGAACCCGAGTCATCTAAAGGGGAGAAATGACTACTTATTTACACGATATTGGAGTTGACTCGTGACTAGAGCTCTTGAGAGGTTAAACCTCATAGTCTATGCATTGAGAATGGAATCGGAGACCTCGGAACTTGAGTAAGGCCCTATGAAGAAGCCATGAGTAGAAAGGATGTCAATAAATGGTGGAAATCCACGAAAGATGAAATGAGTCCTCTATACAAAAACAAGACATTAAAACTAGTTATTCGACTGAAATCAAAAAGTTATGGGCAACAATTGTGTCTACAAGATAAAGGAATGTACTACAGATGTTGAGCTAGGCCATTACAAGACTAGAGTTGTTATAAAAGGGTTTACCCAAAGAGAACGTATTGACTTTATTGAAATTTTCTCATCTGTTGTTAAACATAGTTTCATTATATTATTGTTTTATGTTGGTATGTATAATGGTATGGAACTTGATCAGTTGGATATAAAAATTATTTTTTTACATTGATATCTTGAGGAAGAGATTTTCATGGTACAACCTAAGGGATTTGTTAAACAGAACCAGGGTGACATGGTGTGTCTCTTGAATAAGTTCTTATATGTCTTAAAGTAATCTCTAAGATGTTGGTACAAGAAATTTGACGATTTTGTGTTGAAGATCAAGTTCAAACAGAACAAGTATGACAATTGTGTATATTTGAAAGGAACAGCTAGCTCTAATACTATGTACTTATTGTTATATGTCTCAAATTACCAAGTTAAAGAGTTGATTTAATTTTGAGTTTGAGATGAAAGATCTTGAGTATGCCAAGAATATTTAAAGGATGGAAATAAGAAGAGAAGGAAAAAGGGCAAGCTATTCATTACCCTAGAGAGTATTGTGAAAAGGTTTAATATGGTTAATGCTAAACAGACTACAGCTCCAATAGCATCACATTTCAAGTTGTCATCCTCAAACTCTCATTCGGCATATGATGAGAAGAAAGAAATGGAGAAGATGCCTCATGCACGTGCAATAGGTAGTTTAATGTATTTGATGATTTGTACAAGATCGGTTATTGGATTTGGTGCAAATATGGTGAGTTGTTGCATGGTGAATATGGGTAAAAATCATTAAAAGGTTATAAAATGGATGGTGATATATCTACATGGTACAACCGAAGTTGGTCTTCTCTATGACCACTCTGAGTAGTTGAGTGTTGGTGTGATAGGCTATATGGATTCTAATTTTATTGATGATCGTGACAAGAGGCGATATATCAGAGTTTACTTGTTTGGATTTGGAGGAAAATTGTTGAGTTGAAAGGCTAGCTTACAATCAATAATGACTTTGTCTTCTATATAAGTATAATTTGTTACCGTAACGGAAGCAATGAAATAAGTTATGTAGTTGAAAGGTTTAGCTAGTGAACTCAAGATTGAACAAAAGAAAGTGATGGTTCATTATGACAATCAAGGTGCAATTTTCTTAACCAAGAATCCTCAATTTTATTATCGTACGAAGCACATAGATATGAAGTGTAAGGGATAACAAAATAAGGTGAGGTGGAGTTGGTGAAAATTCACACATATGATAACCTAGTGGATATGGAAATATAACCAGTTCCCTTGACAAAGGTTGTGAAGTGTCAAACTTTGGTCAAGGTGACTACCCCATCTAAATGAAGGTGAAAGGGTCGCGTCTTCACCCAAAAGAATGAGTTTCAAGGATTAGCATCAAGATGGACAATTGTGATATTGTGATGTAAATTCATAGAGATGCTTGAGAATCAATTTAAACGTCAAATGTTAGACTTGTAAGAAGAATGGAGAGTTGGCTACTAGTGTCTGTCAATCGATTGATGGTTTAACGTGCATCAATCGAAGAGTTTTTGCTTAATTTTGGGTTTCTAATTTTAATGGCTCACGAGCACAGAAAAATAAAGTAAATGACGAATTAAGACACAATTTTTGGGATAAGAAGCTAGGGTTTAATGTGCATCATTATAATTGGCCATTATGGGTATGTATAAACACTTGAGTGTGCCCTAGAAGCCAATAAGAGATCATTTGAACAAAAAAGAAGTGAGAGCTAGAAAAGAGAGGTTAGGGTTTTTTTCATTGACGTATGAGCAAGCTTTGTGAGGTTTTTTTTAGTATTATTTCTTTTGAGTTAATGTTTTCTCTTTAAGGTATCTCTATTGTAATTTGTGATCTCTATATTGAAGCAGGTGACATTCATTTTTATTTGAATAGGTGAAAAAGTGAAGTAATGAAGTAGATTTACCATATTAGTTGGGTTAAACCATTATAAACTTGATGTGTTATTTCTTTTTTATTTTTCTATACATATTTTTCATTGTGTTTAACATTCCATTCTAAAGTTTGTGATATTTTATTGGATAATATTCATTGGGTATTTGTTTAGTTTGAAAATTTCCATTCTTTCATATTAAGAGACATTAAGGTGCCGTTTGGTTCACAGAATATAATTGGAATCAGAATCGGAATCAGAATCGGAATCAGAATCAGAATGGAAAGGAAACAATGTTGTTTGGTTTGACCACTAGAATCAAAGAAGAAATCAGTATTACAATATTTGGTTTGCCACTGGAATAGAAGAAAAAAAACTGTAAATTACCTTAATACCCCTATATTCAATAAAGTTTAAATAATATCATTTAATTATTATTATTTTTCAAACAAAATACATTATTGAAATTATTATTTTTCTAAATAATATCATTTAAAAAGAAAATATATTATTAAAATTATTATTTTTCTAAAGAGGGTTTAGGGTTTTGAGGTTTGGGAGTTGGGATTTAGGGATTTAGGGATTTTAGATTTAGGATTTAAGGTTTAGAGTTATATTCGTGGGTTAAGATTTAAGGTTAAAATTATTATTTTTTCTAAATAGGATTTAGAGTTTTAGGATTTGGGCTTTAGAATTTAGGATTTAGGGTTTAAGGTTTTAGGATTTGAGATTTGGGGTTTAGTATTTTGGTATTTAAGGATTTGGATTTAAAGTTTAAAATTTAGGATTTTGAGTTTTGAGATTTAAGGTTTTGGATTTTAGGATTTGGGATTTAGGATTTGAATTTACGATTATATTTAAGATGAAGGTAAAATTAAAAAAAAATTAAAATGAAAATAGAATCTTATAGAGAAAGAATCAATTCTGATTTTTTTTTATTCACCCTAACCAAACACAACATAATAATATTAAAAAATCACATTTTTATAATCGATATATATCAATTTTAATTCCATCCATGCTATCGCCTATAAAAAAACATTTCGGTATTCGACTAGTTGTCCTCGTTTATTCATGAGCAAAATCCAAGTAAGCAAGAAAAAAGTAAGATACATGATACGTACGTAGGTGAGTATGATTATAAGTTTACTTCTTTGTTCCATATTATCCATCTCTTAATAGAATAGGAGTATTTTAAATTAATTATAAACACCTGCCCAAATTTTTACAAGATTGTAAAAAGACAAAAACTGATCTATATGCAAAACACAACCTTTTCTTTTTATTTCTTTTAAATAAAAGATGTGTTATTAAATTTACCAAATAAAATTTTTAGAGATATTATCAATCATTCATAGATTTGATAAATTTATTTTATAATTTATAAAAATAATAAATTTTAGTATAAAATTTAATGTTTTTAAGTAATTATGAAATTAATGTTGAATATTGGCTCTAAAAGTAACAAATTAGTGGCATAATTTAGGGAAATTAGTGGCCTAATTTGTGGCCTAATTTGTGACATGATTTAAGGAAATTAGTGGCATAATTTAAGGAAATTAGTGGCCTAATTTAAGGCTTAAATTATGGCACAATTTAGGGAAAGGGAGTCTTGCTTCATCTATAAATAGGGAAGAGTTCATGCATTGAAAAACAAGGCAAAAAAATCAGAAAAATCAAAGAGAGCATAAGCAAACTCAAAGAGAGAAAATACTTGTGAGTTTGAGAGTTTTCTATAAATTTGGGGAAACACTTGAGAGATATTATTAGTGAGGAAATCTGTATCTGTATTCTGTATACTTCCTACTCAGTTTAAATAATATCTGCTGCCTCCCGTGGACCTAGGCGAATTGCCGAACCACGTAAATTCTGTGTGTTCATTTTATCGCTTTGATATATTCATATACCGCTATTTATTGCTTCCGCCCACAACAAATTGGTATCAGAGCCAAATATAGCAGTATTATATATCAAATCGAAGCTCTCGACGAGACGAACACAACGGTGAAAGAATCGCTCAAATCGGAAGTCAGAATCGCCGCCAAAAGCTGCCGGAGTGTTGCTGCCAGCACTGAGTCAACTCACCGAGTTGGACCAAGTCAACTCAGTCACTAGTGATATTTGGACCGAGTTGGTCCGTTTTTCATCCGTTTCAGCTGAGTTGGATCTATTCCTAGCTAATTGGACCATTCCGGATACAACTGCGGACTCCGTTTTTTCAAATAAGGTATAAAATTTGGAAAAAAAAACACTGTTTTAAGTTGTAAGTGCAAAATTTCTGTTATCTGCTTGTACTTATGGCTGATAAAAGAGAGATCGAAGAAGGTGAACAAGCTGACCTTAGAATTTCTGTCAAACCAAGTTGTTCTACTCGAAGAACTATGTTGTCCAACGCAAAGTTCGAGGTAGAGAAATTCGACGGCACCAATAACTTTGGCATGTGGCAATGTGAAGTATTAGATCTATTATTTCGAGAAGGATCTAATATAGCCTTGGAGACCAGGCCAGAAGATTATTCAAATGAAGATTGGAATTATGTCAACCGACAAGCTTGTGGCACAATTCGACTGTGCTTAGGAAAAGATCAGAAGTACTTTGTCATGAAAGAGAATGTGGCTGCAGTTCTCTGGAAGAAACTAGAGGACAAGTACATGACGAAAAGTATTGAGAACAGACTCTACTTGAAGAAGAAACTTTTCCGTTTCCAGTACAAGAAAGGTACCCCTATGATTGAGCACTTAGATAATTTCAATAAAATTTTGGCCGATCTACAAAATTTAGATGTTGAAATTATCGATGAAGATAAAGCTTTGTTGTTGCTGAATTCATTACCTGAGAGCTATGAGCATTTAACCACAACCCTGTTATATGGAAAAGATGAGGTTAAGTTCGTAGATGTTTCAAATGCTTTGGTAAATAATGAGTATCGGAAGAAGGATCAACATGATCACAGAGACTCAATATCAGAAGCATTGTGACGGAGGTAGGACGAACAACAAAAAATCTGGCGGATTAAATAATAGGGGGCGATCCAGATCAAAGTCCAGGGGAGATTCATCTAGAAGACGTCCTGCAAAGGATGAGTGTGCCTATTGTCACCAGAAAGGGCATTGGAAGAAAGATTGCCCAAACAAGGACAAGTCAAATGCAAATGTTGCCTGAAAGTAGATGAAGATGAAGAATCGGCCTTTTCGGTTTCATCATCAAAACCTACTCGGATAAGTGGATCCTTGATTCTGGATGTTCTTATCATATGTGTCCAAACAGACATTGGTTTTCAAGTTTTGAAGAGCTCGATGGAGGAGTTGTGCTTATGGGCAACGACAATGCTGTCGAGACAAAGGGATCGGAACAGTACGACTAAAGATGCACGATGGTACAATCAGACGACTTACAAATGTAAGGTATATTCTTGACCTAAAGAAAAACCTTATTTCTTTAGGTGTTCTAGATTCTGATGGTTACAAGGTAACATTGGAAAATGGAGTCTTGAAAGTTGTACGAGGTGCATTTGTAGCGATGAAGGGTACTCGAAAGGCGAACTTGTATTTCCTAGATGGGAGTACAGTTACAGGAAGAAGCGACTATCTCAAGTAGTTGAAGAAAAGACAAATGATTCTTCCGCGTGTACATGCGCTTAGGGCATGTCGGTGAAAAGGCTTTGCAAGGCTTAATGAAACAAGGTCTTTTAAAAGGTGCCAAGGCTGGAAAGTTTGATTTACTGCGAGCATTGTGTAATGGGAAAACAAACAAGAGTCAAGCTCGGCACTGCCATTCATCGTACTAAGGGATCTCTTGATTATATTCACACGGATGTATGGGGACCTTCAAAGAATGCTTCACTTGGAGGTAAACGTTGGTTTGTGACTTTTATTGATGATTTCTCTAGATATGTCTGGATATACACTATGAGTCACAAAGATGAAGTTACGGATATCTTTCTTAAATGGAAGAAAATGATCGAGACTCGAGACAGCAGGAAAATTAAAAGGCTCAGATCGATAATGGTGGCGAGTACAAATCAGATCCCTTCTTTAAAGTTTGTCAAGATGAAGGGATAATCGGACATTTTCGGTTCCTCGTACACCATGTGAGAATGGAGTTGCAGAACGAATGAATCGAACTTTGGTTGAGAAAGTTCGATGTATGCTATCTCAATCAAAATTGAGCAAGGCATTTTGAAATTTGAGGCTTTGTCATATGCAACTCATATAGTCAACAGACTTCCTACGATCGCATTAGATGGAAAAACTCCTAAAGAGGTATGGTGCGGACAACCTGCTGCGATTATGATTCATTGCGAATATTTGGATGTCTAGCATATTTTCATGTTAGTGAATCCAAACTGGATCCTAGAGCAAAGAAAGCTGTTTTCTTGGGCTTTAAGGAAGGAGTTAAAGGATTTCGACTTTGGTGTGGTGAATCCAAGAAGATCATCTTAAGCCGAGATGTTACATTCGACGAGTCTGTTATGCTGAGACAGAAAAATTCAGAGAAAGAGAATGAAAGTCCAAATACTCTTTCTAAGGTGATGCTTGAGACTCCGGAAGATCCAGAAAAGATTGCACCGACTACCGATCGTGGTGAAGATGAAATTGATGATCAAGAAGAGATCTCAGTTGAGGTGGAGGCTTTCTCACCATCATTACCTATCAATCAGCAGCCAGAATCTATTGCCACTACTCGACCGAGAAGGGAGATTAGGAAGCCTACTAGATACACAGACATGGTAGCATTCGCACTTCCAGTAATTGATGATGATGTCCCATGCACTTACAGAGAAGCTGTGCAGAGAGTTGATAGTATGAAGTGGAAGATGGCAATGGATGAAGAGATGAAGTCTCTACACCAGAATCAGACTTGGGAGTTGGTTCAACTTCCAAAAGGAAAGAAAACTATTGGCTGCAAATGGGTCTATGCCAAGAAGGAAGGTGTTCCTGGTAAAGACAATATCAGATACAAAGCCAGACTGGTAGCAAAAGGCTATGCTCAGAAAGAAGGAATAGACTACAATGAGGTATTCTCACCTGTTGTTAAGCATTCATCTATTCGGATACTATTGGCTTTGGTAGCACAGTTTGATCTCGAGTTAGCTCAACTCGATGTCAAAACAGCTTTTCTCCATGGTACTTTGAACGAAGAAATCTACATGTCTCAACCGGATGGCTTCAAAATTCCAGGACGAGAGAAT
Organism: Hippophae gyantsensis; assembly: GCA_030763125.1. Lineage (NCBI taxonomy): Eukaryota > Viridiplantae > Streptophyta > Magnoliopsida > Rosales > Elaeagnaceae > Hippophae > Hippophae gyantsensis. The sequence continues at coordinate 1,654,341 of CM061039.1, read as the reverse complement.
TGGGCTTGCAAGCTGAGCAAGTCAATTTACGGTTTGAAGCAATCACCGCGACAATGGTACAAGCGCTTTGATAGCTTCATTAGAGAGCAGAAGTACACACGCAGTCAGTTTGATCACTGTGTATACTTTCGGAAACTCCAAGATGGTATCTTCATTTATTTGCTCTTATATGCTGATGATATGTTGATTGCATCTAAGAGCAAGGTGGAGATCGACAGATTGAAGGCTCTGTTGAGTTCAGAATTTGAAATGAAAGATCTTGGAGAAGCTAAGAAAATTCTTGGGATGGAAATCACAAGAGATAGAGTTGCAAGCACAGTCTGTTTGACACAGACTCAGTATCTGAAGAAAGTACTACAAAGGTTTGACATTGATGAAAAACCAAACCAGTAAGTACACCGCTTGCTCCTCACTTTCAATTGAGTGCATTGATGTCACCTAGCACCACCGATGAGAAGAAGCAAATGGAACGTGTTCCATATGCAAATGTTGTTGGTGCCTTGATGTATGCAATGGTTTGCACCAGACCTGATATTTCTCACGCTGTTAGTATGGTGAGTCGGTACATGCATAATCCTGGTAAAGGACACTGGCAAGCAGTGAAGTGGATTCTACGGTACATCTATGGTACTGTGGATATTGGTTTGAAGTTTGAAAGAGACAAGACTGAAGGCAAACAACTAGTTGGATATGTGGATTCTGACTATGCTGGAGATCTGGATAAGCGTCGATCTACAACTGGTTATGTGTTCACAATGGCAGGAGGACCAGTTTGTTGGAGATCAACATTGCAGTCAACTGTAGCTTTGTCTACTACAGAGGCAGAGTATATGGGCATGTAAGAAGCATTCAAAGAAGCTATATGGCTTCTCGGGTTGACTAAGGATTTGGGTATTGTTCAGAAGAACGTGGAGGTTTTCTGCGACAGCTAGAGTGCCATTTGTTTGGCAAAGAACCAAGTTCATCATGGTCGTACCAAGCACATCGATGTTCGATTTCATTTTGTTCGAGAAATCGTCGATGAAGGAAATGTTATACTCCAGAAAGTCGGAACTGCAGATAACCCCGCAGATATGCTTACAAAGGTGGTTATAGGGATCAAGTTTCAACACTGCTTGAACTTGATCAACATCTCTCGAGCTTAGAGCGCCTAGGGCGCATTTGGAGGCAGCGTTATGAACTTTTTCGCCAAGGTGGAGATTGTTGAATATTGGCTCTAAAAGTAACAAATTAGTGGCATAATTTAGGGAAATTAGTGGCCTAATTTGTGGCATGATTTAAGGAAATTAGTGGCATAATTTAAGGAAATTAGTGGCCTAATTTAAGGCTTAAATTATGGCACAATTTAGGGAAAGGGAGTCTTGCTTCATCTATAAATAGGGAAGAGTTCATGCATTGAAGAACAAGGCAAAAAAATCAGAAAAATCAAAGAGAGCATAATGTCACGACCTTAATCTTTCAAGTATCGATCGTGCGGCACTTAGCACCGTCCGTTGCACTAAGCCTGCCTTTGAATCCGAAAATGTAACTCCAAAGAGAATAGAGAGAGTTTGCAAAGAATGCTTTGTATTGCTCTAGAGAGAGTTTATGATACAAATGCTAAGAATTCCCAAGGATGAATGCAAATGAAGACCAAGTGGTCTATTTATAGGGTGGCTTCTAAGCTTAAGAATATGCCACCACATTCTAGATAATTCTATGCCTAGAATATACAAGAAGGTTCTAGGTTTATGTACAATGTGCCACAAGGCTCTAGGATCTTCTAGCCAACTCTAGAGTCTTCTAGGTTTGTCTAGCTCCTTCATGCACCTTCCGGGATGTTCCGCAAGCTTCCAGCAGCTTCTACATCCTTCCGGGACGTTCCGTAAGCTTCCAGCGGCTTCCACATCCTTCCCGAACCATCCGGCGCATTCTAGAACGTTCCAGCCCATTCTAGCACCCTCCAGTGTGCTCTGGAACAATCTAGGGTCTTCAAGCTTGAGTTGAGTCCGTCCAACTCTAGCCCTTTCTAGACTTCTCTAGGCAACTCTAGAACTTTCCATGTAGAATAGCCTAGATCCTTTAGGCAACCACTATTTATTTGGATTTTTAGGGACAGTTTGGGCGGGACGTGACACCCTCCCCCACTTAAGTTCGCGACGCCCTCGTCGCGCCTTCAAGCTTGAACCTCTCGATGTTGTCTTTGAACTGCCACAAGGATTCCTCAGGTTCCCAGCTCGTTTCTTCATCCGAGGCGTTCTTCCATTTGACCAAGTATTCCCTATAACTTGGTACGCCTCTTCGACGGATCAAGCGGTCCGCCAAAATCGAGTCCACTTCCTTGTCAAAGGAGGTTACCACTGCGGTAGGCGTCCTTTTGGATTCTCCCCTGCTCAAATCTTCCTTGTCTCCATGAAAGGGTTTAAGCATGCTTACGTGAAAGACCGGATAGATTTTAAGCCTTGGAGGGAGTTGTAGCTTGTAAGACACCTTACCAACTTTCTTGAGGACGGGAAATGGTCCTTCGTACTTCCGCACTAACCCCTTATGAACCTTCCGCAAGGTCTTGAATTGTTGGGGCAATAGTTTGACGAGGACCAAATCGCCTTCCTGAAATTCTACCATCCTCCTCTTCTTGTCAGCCCATTTCTTCATCTTTTTAGACGCCTTATTCAGATAGGCTCGGGCCAACTCCGCCTGTTCATGCCACGCCTTGGCAAACTTGAAAGCAGCTGGGCTCTTTCCTTCATAACTTGTGGCCAAGGCATGGGGAGTCATAGGTTCTTTGCCCATGATGATCTCGAAGGGACTCTTGGCGATGACTCGCTTCTTTGTAGATTATATGAGAATTGGGCTACACCCAATGCCTTCGCCCAATCTCGTTGATTGGCACTAACAAAGTGCCTAAGATACAGTTCCAGCAACGCGTTGGCGCGCTCCGTTTGTCCGTCACTTTGGGGATGAAAGCTTGTGGAGAAATTCAAGTCTGATCCCAACAACTTGAATAGTTCCGTCCAAAATTTCCCCGTGAATCGTGGGTCTCGATCACTCACGATATTGGAAGGAATTCCCCAATGCTTCACAACATTCTTGAGGAACAAACGCGCCGTCTCATCTGCCGTGCAGTCCGTTGAGGCAGGTATGAATGTCGCGTACTTGCTGAAACGGTCAATGATGACAATAATGCTGCCAAATCCCTCAGATTTTGGCAAGCAAGTGATGAAGTCCATAGAGACACTCTCCCACGGTCTCTCTGGAATGGGTAGCGGCTCTAACAACCCTCCGGGTGCATGTTGCTCAATCTTGTCTTGTTGGCATACAAGACAAGTCTTCACATAAGCTTCGATATCGTCCCGAAGTTGAGGCCAATAGTAGATGGACTTGATCAAAGCGAGGGTACGCCTCATTCCTGGGTGTCCAGCCCATAACGAATCATGGCACTCCTTGATAAGCTCTTTCCTTAAGCTCCCCCATTTTGGCACAAAGATTCGATTCTGCTTGGCATAGAGTAGTCCGTCACTCAGCCAAAATCTTCTCGTCTTTCCTTCCTTGATGAGGGCAAGGAGGTTTTGGGCAAGGGCATCATGCTTCAACCCTTCTTTGATCCTATCCAGCAAAGGACTGCTTGGCCTACTCAAGGCTGCTAGCTCCGTCTTTCCACTTGGCAAGTCAACCACCACGCTTCCGTTGCGCGCCTCTGATTTTTCCACCTGATCAGGGCTTATTGTTGGTGGTCTTGTGTCGAGCTCCAACTCGACTTCATGGTCCACCTCCCTCCTTGGAGGTAACCGTTTGGGCGAGGCTTCATGCATCACCCCATGGGACTTATCTAGGATAGCTTGCACTTCCGTTGGCAAGCTTGGCTTTGGTGACGCCTCAAACATCACCTCATGGGACTTATCTGAGACAACTTGCTCGTCCGTCGGCAAGCTTGGCTTTGGCGACTCCTCCTCCCCGTCGTATTCTTCTGAGATGGTAAGGTAACTCTCTTTTTCTTCCTTCAATCCCTTCTTGAATTGAAGTGCCGAGAGAGCTTGGGTTGTGCGTTTGTTGGTCCTGTCCGTCGGTACCACGCAAGCCCTCGAACCATCCATAATACACATAGAGTTTGAGTATGGCACCAAGAAAGCTCTAACCTGGTCCAAGAACTCCATGCCGAATACTATTGAGTAGTCATCCATAGGCGCAACTGATAAGTCCACCTGGCCAGTCCAAGCACCAAGACTGACCTTAACTCCACGAGCAACTCCATGCAATGGTAGAGCTGCCGAGTTAACGGCTTTGAGAGATCCCCCTCCACGAACTACCTTAAGGCCGAGTCTTTTTGCTTCTTCCACTGAAACAAAATTGTGCGATGCACCTGTGTCGACCAATGCTTTGGCGACCTTCCCATTGATGGTGGCATCCACGTACATCAAACCTTTAGGGGTCTTTGGGGCGCTCTGCAATGCACCAAGTAGGCGCAAAGAACCCATCTTTGCATCATCGTCCGAATCACCTCCATCTTGGTTGTGTGTGGAGGCAACTAAGGCACTCAAGGCCTTCCTCTTCGGACATTCGCGTGCCCAATGCGGTCCGTCGCATATAAAGCACGTCACCCGGGGCTTCGAGGCGTTCTGATCCTCCTTCTCCTTCCCTTTGTCCCGTGGCTTGAATGAGGAGCCGTCCTTAGGATTTTTGGGACCCTGACTCTTAGCATGGCCTCCACCACTCTTTCCTCCACTAAACTTTTTATCTGAGACTTTCGAGCTCTCCTTGTTTGTGGAGTAGTCAATAAAGCTCTCCGCAGTTGCGATGGCCGACGATAAGTCTTGGACACCACGTCGCTTGAGCTCCAAATTAGCCCATGATTGGAGACCGTCCATAAATAAGAATAGGGCATCCTTGTCTGAGGTGTCGGGGACTTCTAGCAACAAGGTTGTGAACTCCTTCACATAGTCCCTTATGCTACCCGTTTGCTTCAATCGCCGCAATCTGCCCCTTGCCTCCTCCTCAGCGTTTACGGGGAAGAACTGCATTTTGAATTCCCTTTTGAAGTCATCAAAGGTATCAATCGTGCAAACCCCTCGTTGCACATCTCCATGCCTCCGTCTCCACCACAACATCGCAGTGTCGGATAAATACATGGCTGCAGTTCGGATCTTGCTGGCATGGTCCGTTATGCCAGTAGCCTCAAAGTATTGTTCTAGCCCCCATAAGAAGTTGTCCACTTCCCTGGCGTTCCTAACACCATTAAAGGTCTTGGGCTTGGGAACGTCCACCCTCTTAGCCTCGTTGACGGTGGTTGCACTAGTCCCCGCGGCCATAGCCCGCTTACATAGAACTAGATCACCACTCATATCCTCCATTCTATGCAATACATTAGTGAGTTCCCTTTGGACAAGATCCCTTACCTTGGCAAGTTCCGCCTTTAACCCATAAATCTCTTGCCTCAATCCACCATCTAGCTCGTTGAGTGACATCTTAACCGCTGCATGGATTTCCACATCCTCGGCCTCCAAGCCATTGCAACGCTCCTCTAAGTTGTCAACCCGGTCGAACAGCCTCCCTGCCGTCCCCGCGCACTTCCCACTCGTGCTTCCAAGCTAGAAAGCAAGTCTTTCGACTTGGCTCGAGATTCCTTCGGGGCTTTCCGCACTTCCTCACGGCCACGTTCCATGGGTGGAACGTCCATGCTTGGTGTAGTGGGGCGGTGTTCTTCATTTTTGCCAAAGATAGAGACACTTTAACCTCGCTTCCGATACCAACCGTCACGACCTTAATCTTTCAAGTATCGATCGTGCGGCACTTAGCAATCCGTTGCACTAAGCCTGCCTTTGAATCCGAAAATGTAACTCCAAAGAGAATAGAGAGAGTTTGCAAAGAATGCTTTGTATTGCTCTAGAGAGAGTTTATGATACAAATGCTAAGAATTCCCAAGGATGAATGCAAATGAAGACCAAGTGGTCTATTTATAGGGTGGCTTCTAAGCTTAAGAATATGCCACCACATTCTAGATAATTCTATGCCTAGAATATACAAGAAGGTTCTAGGTTTATGTACAATGTGCCACAAGGCTCTAGGATCTTCTAGCCAACTCTAGAGTCTTCTAGGTTTGTCTAGCTCCTTCATGCACCTTCCGGGATGTTCCGCAAGCTTCTAGCAGCTTCTACATCCTTCCGGGACGTTCCGTAAGCTTCCAGCGGCTTCCACATCCTTCCCGAATCATCCGGCGCATTCTAGAACGTTCCAGCCCATTCTAGCACCCTCCAGTGTGCTCTGGAACAATCTAGGGTCTTCAAGCTTGAGTTGAGTCCGTCCAACTCTAGCCCTTTCTAGACTTCTCTAGGCAACTCTAGAACTTTCCATGTAGAATAGCCTAGATCCTTTAGGCAACCACTATTTATTTGGATTTTTAGGGACAGTTTGGGCGGGACGTGACAATAAGCAAACTCAGAGAGAGAAAATACTTGTGAGTTTGAGAGTTTTCTATAAATTTGGGGAAACACTTGAGAGATATTATTAGTGAGGAAATCTGTATCTGTATTCTGTATATTTTCTACTCAGTTCAAATAATATTTGCTGCCTCCCGTGGACCTAGGCGAATTGCCGAACCACGTAAATTCTGTGTGTTCATTTTATCGCTTTGATATATTCATATACCGCTATTTATTGCTTCCGCCCACAACAATTAAGATAATGATTTTTAATAATTATAGGATTAATTGTATTTATTTTTAATAATAATAGGATATATATCGAGTGAATTAAAAATAAAAAAAATGTTATATACGGAGTTACCTATAATAATTAAACTAAATAAATTCTTTTTTTGTGCATGATGCTAATTGTTTAATTCTTTAACGACTCGCGCTTAAATTGACGGTGTTAAATTAACTCACATTTACTTTAAATGCATACTAGTAGGATTCCTTTAGACCTTACCTTACCTCATGATGACGGTTAATGTTACGTCTGTAGATGCAGAAACCATTTTTTTTTCTTTCAAATTATTAAAATAAAAAAGAAGAAGACGAAGACCGGAAGAGTTGAACTAATGCAGTAATTCACTGGTTGTGCTTTTTAATTTTTATTTATTAATCGAAGTAATAATTTCCCAACAAGGTCAATAGATGACGTAGAAGGACCCATTTGGACCAGTCTCAACTCTCAACTGGAATATGAAGTACAAGTACAAAATACAAGCCCCAAAATACCCCGTGAAATCCTTAAGTACAAACGGCGGTTGCGCGGGCTTTTAATTACTACTCTCACACTACCACCCTCTCTCTCTCTCTCTCTACAGAGTTATTATCAATCAAATAGACGCGTATTCATGAAGGGACTTGTAAAATAAGATTTAGAAGATTCAAGATTCGGCCAAAGTGATCTCAACTCAACACATGTATAATCTTCACAGGTTTGGTTTATACATAGTTCTCTCATTCTCTGTACGATCAACATTTTTCACAATTAGCTTATGGACAAAATTAATCTTTCAAATTTTAGTCTAACGTTTTCGGAAGATATGATTTAATGCTTTCTAATGCGTATTCATTAAGTTGTTTTTATGTGATTAATTTCAAGGCATTCTGGAAGGTTTTGAAATTTTTGTTTAAATCTGCATTTGGTGGGAATCTTGAGAAGATCTTAGTTTCTGTCGGTAATGGGGAAGAAAAGAAGCAGCTGGTTCTCGTCTGTCAAGAACGTTTTCAAACCTTCTTCTAAGGATTCGTCTGCTAAAACGGTAATTCATTATTTGTTTTCAATTTTAAATTGGATTTTTAGTTGCATATATGACCCTGCTTTGTTCTGTTTAACTTGCTTAAAGAATTAATTTAATTGATAAATTTTAAGGGTCTAAAATCTAGAAGACGGTTTCAAGAGTAACCGCAGAAATAATTTAATTCCATCACTGACAAACTTTTAAATATGAAATTTAAAATTTCAGTAGCAAAAATGATGAAATTTGAAATGCCTAGATGGTGTTTGAAAATCTTTCGCTACTAATAAGAAAGGATTTTGTGTATCTGCAATTCAGCTAGTTCTTTCTTACCAACACAAGTCATGACTGATGATTCCTTTTAAAAACTGTGAGAAATACACGTATCTTATTTTAACCCCCATCTTTAAACTGTTTTTTTATGATTAGGAAGTTAAGATGTAAAAAAAATAAAAAATCACCCTTTCTGTTATTTTTACATAGCCAAAGGTGAAGTACCACTTTGCTACAATGAAAAGTAAGGTTTCTAGGATTCCCTGTTAGCATTGCCATATACAGCAAGGTATAGTTATTGTTATATTAATTTCACTTCACCTAAGCTATCACATCATTCATCATCATCTTCATGTGATTATTTATGTTATATTTCTATCTTCCCTTAATGACCTTTCTTTTTATATAAAGGTTCACATTTTGACAACTAAAAATTATTTTGTTTGTTTGTGCAATAAAGATTAGAGACAAGCCTTTATTTTCAAGTTATGTTTACTTCTATATCTTGCAAGAACAATTACGTTAACAACATGGTCATGATCATTATCAGGAAAACTCGGACAAATCTCAGCATCACGCTAAGGATGTTGTGCCGTTTGAACATTTTCTCACAGAGAAGACCTCTCCAGACATCACGAATGTGGATCAGAGTGCTCCATCGACTCCGGTAACTGAAGATAGAAACCATGCCATTGCTGTTGCAGTGGCAACTGCTGCTGCTGCAGAAGCTGCTGTAGCAGCAGCCCAAGCAGCAGCAAAAGTTGTTAGGTTGGCTGGATATGGTCGTCACTCTAGAGAAGAAAGAGCTGCAACACTTATCCAATCAGTTTATAGAGGCTACCTGGTAATGTATATATAATGTTCTGTTTTTTCTTATATAATACCTGTTAATATTTTGGTTTTTTTGGAGGAGGGGGTTTAGCATAATAACAAATGGAGCTAGTGGTTATAATTACTTTGTTTAACTGTTAAAGATTCATTAAAAGGATTGTCAACTCACAGTGTCCACATATTTTTTTTCCGTTGACATAATTAGCTATTACTCAATTTTTTAAGAGCCTGTATTAGCAAGTTCCTTTTTCCCTTTCTTTTCATCTTTCCTGGTTAAACTGCATTTAATAAATTTGTTGTAGAAACGAGTCACCTACTTGTTAGTTTTACATTGGAGCTTTGAGCTGTACAAATTGTTTAGTAAAACAATAAAGAATAATGTACTGGGAATTTTTTATGAGACAGGTGCACATATAGATGGTGTATCTCGATCTTTTCAAGACAATAGTATTTGTGCTTTAATTAAAATGGGTCCTTACATGCAAATATTAAAAACTTGAACGGAAGGATTTCCTAATGTACTGGTAGTATACTATGTGATGTAAGCATTACTTAATTTTCTTGTTATCATTAAAAACCCACCTAATTAATTTAACTTTTACAATATATTTGATTCTTTTTGTGAATGAATTTTGATAGGCTCGAAGGGCTTTACGTGCTTTGAAGGGATTGGTTAGGTTACAAGCACTCGTTAGAGGACATAATGTCCGAAAGCAAGCACAAATGACAATGCGATGCATGCAAGCATTAGTACGTGTACAAGCAAGAGTAAGAGCTAGCAGGCTTCAATTATCCCATGACAAAGTGCAAGACAATACATACATTGAAGATAAACTTGGTACAATTGATCAAAAGATGAAAAATACCATAAAAAAGAATGAAAGACATCAAAGACGTCAAAGTTTTGAGAAAATTAAGGAAAATGTGTTGGAAAAACATGATGCCATCATGAAAAGGGAGAGAGATCTTGCTTATGCATTTGCCTGCCAGGTTAGTGTTAATAAAGTGTATAAAAATATTATTAACTGTTTTTGAGAGAGTTCATATTCCAACATATTCTAACATAGTATGGTATCAGAGCTATAAGTATTGTTGATTATTTTGTAAAAAGCTTAAACTTTTAGGAGTGTTATTCAAACATATTCTAACAAGTGCTAGCTTCTTTGCTTATTTTCATTAAAGGCAAGTCTAATTTTCAATGTTATGATGATATGTTTTCCGTTTTGATTAGCAGCAGCAACAACAACAACATCAACAAATAATGCAAGCAATCAAATATGGTAATGAGTTTGGGCCACAAATCGATGATCGTATGAAGGCCCAATGGGATTGGAATTACATGGAGGGCTTGATGTCATCACATCCACACCAAGTCCAACACTCCAACCCAAGAGAAACCTCTTTTATGAATCTTGCTGCTTCTACCACCACCACTACCACCGCTAGCACAGACAGCATAACAGAGAAGACAGTTGAAATGGACCTTCTTGTAACTTCGGGATCAAGTAATATGAATATGGATCTACTCAAGCAAGAGTTGACTGACACAAGCCCATATTTTATCCCCCAACAGTTACAACGACAATCAAGTTCCAATAGTACTGTCCCTAGTTACATGGCTCCAACTCAATCTGCCAAGGCCAAGTTGAGAAATTATGGTACTCTTACGCAACGTGGTTCATGTACTCCCCAATGGAACCCATCAATCAAGAAAGGCTATGATTCTTCAAGTTCAGGTGGAGGCACAACGACAACTTACCAATTTCCAAGAAGTCCAAGTCCAAAACATCATGCAATGCGTTGTCGAAGGAGTCCAAGTCCAGGTGGCTCTCCAAGAGGTGATGATTGGGCCTTGTCTTCTAGTGTCCATGATTGGAGGCACGATTTTAATTGATTATTTGTTATTATATTGTCACGTGATTATGTTATACAAGCTTGGTTTGTTAACACTTTTTTTTGTTCACTAGTTTTTTATTTATGGTGTTTAATGTTAATGGCATTTTGAAATGATAATAATAGACACAAGGATTTTGTGATAACCTTTATTAGTTGGTAAAGAAAAAAAATTAGGCAATAATTTGATATGTATAAAAATTGTTTGAAAATCGTTATATTTTAAAGATGATTTTTATTAGCAAGTAACGGAGTGGGATCAAATTTATTAAAAAAAAATTATTTAACTTATACCATTAATACACGATTAAAGATTTTACTTATAACTTAATATAATAAATATAAAATTTAATAGTCCACACACATATATATGAGCATCATAAAATTCAAGTAAAATATTCTAAATCCATATAAATCTTGGAAACTAACAACATAAATTTAAGAAAAATTAACTACAATACAATAGAAATTATCTATTTCAATTATTCTTCAATAATACGAGTATCTGAATAAATTGCTAACATATCTGAATAAATTATAAATTATTCGAGTACACAATTAAATAATTAATATATGGTACATATACAAGTGTTTATAGAATATAACATGTACAAATATTAAATATATAGATTTATATCTTGTTTATGGATATTGGCTCGTAACTAATCTTGGGTACACGTCAAAATTTTCAATGTGTTTTCTTTAAGTCTACTACTGTGTTTGCTCACCATTCTACCACTTGTGGTAAATATAGATTTTGAAGCTACTGTGGTCGCCAGAATAGCCAAGATATCTCTAGCTATGTCATACATTATTGGATATTTATGTTTTTTGTCCTTCTATCAAGATAATATATCAAATTTTTCATCCAAAATTTTCATATAAGCTTTCTCTAATAAGAGTCTAACTCAAATTTTAAAGATTTAGTTTTATTTTACATTAATTTACATTGTTTATACTCAATTATACTATTAGGATTCAAAACACTAATAATTTTTGAACTTTGAGACATATTGGAGCGGGTTGCAAACTCCATTTGTCAACTCTCATATTCTATAATTCATTTCCTTCAATACATATTTACGAAATCATAACATTTCTTCCTCATTTTTTTCAATTTCAAAAATGGTATTCTTTCTATATATTCTTAAAAAATAGAATTTGAGATAATTCATTTTAAATTTAGAATCCAAAACAATTTCTACAATCATGACAATATTAACTTTTGCTAATATTTGTTGAATTTTTCAAGCATGTTTTTAATCATTCTCTTTATCAAATCATTCTCATCATTAAAACCATTCATATATATGACAATTTAATGTCACAAATATGAGAAAATAACATATTTATAGTGAGATAGTTTGAACTAAAAATCAATTCAGTGATTTTGTAAAATACCTCTAACTTATTACAAATTTTACTTGTTATTTTTCAATCCAAATCATTAAGGAGAGTCTTATAATTTTTATCCAATTGTTTTAAACAAGAAAACATTTTTGATAAAACAATGCATTTTTAAGTATTAAAAAAGGTAAAATTACAACGAATTTGAGAATTAAAAGATAAATTTTTACAATAATACTTTATCCTTATAATTTTTTAATTTTTTTCCTCTCTTTTATGTTGTTGTCCAGTATGTAATATTATCTCTAACTTTAACAATATATTGAGAAATTACATTCAACCCATATTTCATTATTAAGTTTAATATGTGAGTAGTGCATGCGTAAAATATATCTATCAAATAACATTGAAGTTATATTTAATGAATCTAGTAATTCAGGTAACATTAAGTCATTAGTTAAACAATTATCTAAAATTAGAGTTGAAATCTTAGGATTAATCTTCCTATCCAAAAAATAATTCATCAACTCCTAGCCAATAAACTCAATAGTGTATGGAGCATGAACATATATTAACTGACAAAAAATTATATAGCAATAATATAATTGTTATATATAATCATTTAATGTATCAAATCTCTAAAAAATATATTTCATTTCAACAATAAACGTATAAAGTTTAAGTGATTATTTTACTATATAAATACTAATTGTCATTAATATGATGACAAGTTACGATCATGAATTTTTGTTCTGATTTTCAGACTTTCATATTTTACTCGTGATTGCAACATGACTTTTGTTGTTCTCCAACATATCTATCATTTTTTCTTCTCAACATCATATTTCTTTATAATATCTCTTTTAACTTTCGTATGAGAGATATGCTTCCATAAATCCATGATGCTCAATGATACTAAGAGGATGTTCATGTAAAATTATCATCTTTGTACATTTATTAAGAGAAACTTGACAATCAAAATTCCAATACCTTGACTCAGTTCTATCATTCTTCTTGTTAAGATTTAACAATGATTGATCTATAATCTTTTTCTTTTTGTTTGAATGAACAACCTTTGTATATGCTTTTAAGTGAGATGTTACATTCCTTGTATCATCTTTCAACTTTTTTCTATAATAATTACATATTGTATTCCATATCTCATTAATTTTCTTTCTATTAAAGTGAATTCATGCTTCAGACTTCAATTTAACCTTTTCGTATTCTTCTTCAGTACATTTATGGGGTGATTGAGTTTCAGTATTTTTAGGTGAGGAGTATTTGTACGTTGATTGGCCTTTAAAGTTCTTCCACTTGTATGATAATTGATTAAGTTCAATGTCATTTTCTCCTTAAGAGGATTATGATAATTTTTTGAAAAAATAACTTTTAAAATTTAAATCTTTATATAAAAAAAATTATTTTCTATTATTTCTTATTATCTTTTCATCATATTTACTTATCATAATTTTTAAAGTATTTTTCTTCATAAATTAACTTTACAAGACGTATGAAAATATATTAAATACAAGACATCTTTTAAGTGTTAAATGCATGTTTATATGATAAACAAGTATTATTATGTAGTATTTTTCAATATTTTTTCGGGAAGTAAAATCACACTATGGTTGAATCAATATTGAATGGGAAAAAAATAATTCAATAGAATTATTATATTTGAATATTTATCATATATAACTATTACTTTTCAAAATCATGCCATTTAAGTATGTGACTCTACTTTTAGGCATCTATTTACACGTAAGTAATTATTTATGCTTCTATTAATCCAAAGAGATATGTGTGAAACAAAGTATTAAAGTACAAGAATATGACTGTGGTGAAAAACTCACCAGTCCAAGTTAAAAATAATTTTGATTTTGAAATTGTCCTTGAAAAATTAATGCTCTAATTTATTTATTTATTTTAATTCCAAAAAGTTCTTACAAAAAAAATAGTAAAGGGTTAGGTTAAAACACATGTTTTTGTTATTTTTTTTTAAAGTTATAGAACTTATATATTCAAACTATTTTAAAATTATCAAATTTTTGTATTATTTTATTAAAAATTAAGAAAATGTGTCTACTATAACCTTTGAAAATAAAAGTACTAAAATACTCATTTTTATATAATTAAAAAATACTCAGGTGACTTTTGTGGAAGCTGTTATGCATTATCCTTAATCTTGAAAGATTAAAGAAATATATATCGCATGTCAAGCCTTTTGAAATATATATTACTGGTAAAATATTTAGTGTAATATCTTATCACTCACTGTTTGTCTTATATTGGAAATTGGAAACGTATTTAGAAGTTAGTAGAAATTATAACAGGTTTAGTACTTTTAGTATTAATTATGTTTTCTCAAAAATTTATAACTTGATTATATTTTAAAAGTATTTATTTTTAATTTCTATAATATGAAAAACGTTTCTATTTAATATGCATATGTTTTTAAAAAAATTCAATTTAATTATATTTAAATAGTAACCGGCAAAAAAAAACTAAATTGAATTTTTTTTAGCACAAATAAAATAAAAATTAACCAACTTTTATACCTATATTTTTCATTCCTGGTTATTTTAGCACCGTTCATTCAATCTTGTTGGTTCAATAGTATTGCAGGCATCCTTAGTGGTTAGCTAATGGTTACGGGTGAACAACGTCTTCTTAATATTTAATGCCATTACAAAAAGGAAAAAAGTAACTAGAATTGAAAAAATTCACACGATTAATGATAACTTTTACAATAATTCTTTTCTTTTTTTCTATCTACCTTTTTATATATAAAGAAATTATTGGGTACGGACCAAAAGCATTAAGGCCATATTTGGACTAGCTTCATTTATTAAAAAAAATCTTATTTTTCTTGCCTTCTTTAGTGCTTTTTTTTAAAGTAAGTCTTCTAGTATTATTCTTAATAATTTCTTTTAATTTTATATTTATTTGATTTGATTTGATCATCTATTTATATTAAAACATTCTAATTTACAATCGATTCAATCATTTTTTATATCCGATCAATTTAATCCATAAACTATTTAAATAACATTCGATCAATTCGATCAATAAATTTAATTAACTTTATATTTTATATTTTTAAATAAATTTTTTAAATTTTCATATAAATCATAACATAAAATTATTTGATTTAAAAGAAACATTAAAAAATCAAATAAATATATATTAATTAAATATATATATATATAATTAATTTCGATAGAATTAGATAAAATCAAATGAATCATAGTAAAATACGAAATCATAATAAAATACGACATTTGATCCACATTTAATGGATAAAATCAGATGAAAAATTAACATATTATACCATATAATCAAATTTTTTTCACATCCCTAATTGTGCAGATTTCAATTGGTCTTGGGCAGTTTGCATAATATAACTCCATGAAACACATGCACATATAGTGAAATATATAGGTAGGGAAGTACACAATATTTTTTTTAAATATAATCAATTTATAATTTTTTTTGATAAAATATAGGTATTACAAAAATTATAAGTACAATTATAACGATAATAATTAATATTTTTTAAAATATTTTTGATAAAATATAAAAATTATAAAAATTATAAATATAATTATATAGTGTATAATATTTCTACACAACATCATAATATTAAATTTTTGTGATAATTTTTGATATTGATTAAAAATTTAAGTTAATAAATCTTGTAAATAGATAAATTAATTAATTTTTGAGAAAAATATAAGTGATAAATTTTTATAAAAATAAATTAATATACACTTGAAGAAAAATATTTTAAAATATAAATAAATTGTTATATATATTTTTTAAAACTTTAAATTTTTAAAAGAACTAATGTTTAATATTTTATAATAATATTATTAAAAAATATATTTAATAAAAAATAATATTTTAATTATTATCGTAATATAGAAACGGTGATTAAAAAAAATTCATCACAAATTATTTGAAAATAGTAATGATTAAAATGATATTTTTTTGGACATGTAGTTAATTGACGGTAATATACTACACAACTTTTAATAACTAGAATTTTTCGTAATATAATATCTCTTTTACTAGATTTTCGTAGCATTTTCAACAGCAATTCGCGATTCTTTCCGTGATATATTTAGCTTAGGTCTCTCTATCTTTTTCCTCACTCCTCCTTTGGTCTCCAAACAATCATGGAGTCTATAAGAATCAGAGGTGTTATGTCATGCACCTTATTCCCCAATGCAGATCAAGCAAAATTTAGTAAGTCCAGATTGATTGGACAATTGGGTTTCACCCCTCTGTGGAAAAGAAGGAATAGTGCTGGGTATTTGAGACTCAGAGTTTCAGCTCCAAGTACAAGTGAACGTGGGTTGGGTGGTTTACAAGATGGGTCTTCTGCTACTGAAGATGATGACAAAGAGAAAAAAGCTCCGAGAATTTCAGTTCCAAATGAAACTGAAAGTGAATTGGAAGTGGTACGAAATAGAAATGGGTCTTCTGTTGTTGAAGAAGACAATAAAATGAATACTGGTCTCGTTTTTAACACTGAAACTGATGGCTCTGGTTCTGTTATTGGATTTCACTTGGCTCCTTCTCCTGGTATGTCTATGGCTTCCAAAACTTCCACCTTCCAGTACTTGAATTCTGATACTGTGAATTTTGATGTTTACCTGCTTCTTCTTCTTTTTTTTCCTCTTTTTTTTAATGCCATATATCTGCCTTAGATTTCAATTATGAAGATGCGTTCTTTTTTATGTTTTAATCTTCTTCTTTTTTTTTGGGATTGTGATTCCTCGTATATTGTATTTCATTATAATTTTCTATATAAAGTTTTAACGGTATTGATTTTTTGGTTTGAAATATTCGTAAGAGTAAATGCAATTATGGAAGGGAGTGAGCAGACAAAATAGATATTTTAAGTGCTAGGCTATTGTTTCTTAGTCTATGATATGGGTCCTACCATAATATGATACAGACCAAGAATCATTTACCCGTAATCGGAATTGGGTTAGCAGGAGTCGAATAAATATGGGGACCATAACTAATTCTGGGTGGTTTTGATTGAATCTTTTAATTTGGGTGATGTCAAAGTTCATCTAGTCGTTATTTCTATATGGTCTCCACCTCTGTTTTATAGTTTTCAATAAGTTCCATAAATCAGAGATATTATTTATCAGGGGCGGATATGTATAGAATTGAGAGGGGGATGTGCCACCATCTGTAAATTTTTAATAAGAAAATTTTAGGGGTAATATTAATAGAATTATAGATAAATTCATGCATAAAATAGAATTTAAATTTTTAGCTTTTACCACTTAAAAATTCTTTATAAATTCTATAATTTTGACAATATTTACACTAAACTTGTTAAGTGGTAAAAGCCATTTTTAATGTTTTTATATTACCCTGACTGATCTCTAATCCTAAATCTGCCACCGTTATTGATGTCTGTACATTGCTCTCACTATTGATGTGAAGTGAATTATATTGATGAAACTTCTAAAATCCTGCTAATGTTGATGGATTAATAGTCCCACAGACGATTAAATTTCTCAAAATTTCTGACAGATGATTTATGATTTAAAATGGGGATTGACTCCACTCCATTGCAGATGAAGCTGTTGGCTCTCATGAAAATGTAAATACTGATAGAAAGATAAAAAGTGAGAACATAGATGATGGAGAAAACCCCAGGACAAGAGTCAATTATAATATTGTCTTTGTTACTTCTGAAGCATCACCTTATTCAAAAACGGGAGGCTTAGGAGATGTTTGTGGCTCTTTGCCTGTTGCACTAGCTGCCCGTGGTCACCGTGTTATGGTTGTCTCTCCTCGATATCTTAATGGCACGCCTGCTGACAAGAAATTTGCCAGTGCTTTAGATGCAGATACTCGTATCAAGCTATGTTGTTTTGGTGGAGAACAGGAGGTTGCTTTCTTCCATGAATATAGGAAAGGTGTTGATTGGGTAAGAACTATGGAGACTTCTTATTGGAAACTGTTAACATATTATGGGTTATTTGAAAAAAAAATTATGATATCCTTTTTCCTCTTATTTCATTTAGGTATTTGTGGATCACCCCTCATACCATAGACCTGGAAATCCATATGGGGACAAACATGGTGCTTTCGGAGATAATCAGGCAAGACTGATACTGCTCAAGACTTTCTTTTATAGATCAATTAGTATACTCTCTTGTTTTCCGATAATGATTGAGTTCTGTTCTTGTTTGGTTTTACAGTTTCGGTTCACTTTGCTTTGCCATGCAGCATGTGAAGCTCCTTTGGTGCTTCCATTAGGAGGGTTTACCTATGGAGAGAAATGTCTGTTCCTGGTCAATGATTGGCATGCAGGGCTTGTTCCAGTGTGAGTGGTTCTTATTAATGTAATTGTTTTTGTTTACTTTTCTAATTTTCTTTTCATTCTATTTTTTGTGAGTAAGGCTATTGCCAAAAGATTTGGTTTTGTCCAAGGAAAAGATAAAACTGAATACCACATTTGTTAATATCTTTTTGAAAACTTTCATTGGACAAAACCAAATCTTCCTTTGAAATAGCTCTGCCCTTTTTTAATCAATAATATAACATGTATGTTATTTGAGGCTTTTCTGTTTGCCAGTCTGTTTCTTTATGCTTACATATGTATCTTCTGGAGCCTGCCAATAGTTTAGAACTTAACTCTCTGCTGGTAATTTAGTGTAGTTGACCATTACCTGTGTTTTGGCTTCAGGCTATTGGCAGCCAAGTATCGGCAGTATGGAACTTACAAAGATGCAAGAAGTATTCTTGTAATCCATAACCTTGCACATCAGGTAGATACCTTTTCGTATTTGCTATGTCAGGATATACGTAAGAATCATCATAACATCACATGCTTTGCTTTATTATAACATGAGATTTTTTGAAAGCTTCTAGACTAAAGGCAGGGTAAATGACTATATGATTGATTCAACCAAACAGGCAATATGATTTATTACAAAGATGCCTTGCTATATGATTGTTTGGTAATAACTTAGGGCTCGTTTTGTAACATTGGGTAATAATTTCAAAGCTAAAAATCATGATTCATGAAAGCACTCTTAACTTAACTTAGGGGAAACAGCTTGGTTGAGGTTGTTGTTAAACTCATGTTGTGGGTACTCTCCTCTTTAAGCCACATCTGACAATTGAGGACCACGAAATTTTATGTTAGAGATGGATTACCTACGACAAGAGTACTGGAAATATTCTCTTAATGCTATATTTTAAACTCTTTTCTGCAAATAGAATATCTGATTAACAATTCTTTTGCACCATTGAGGGAGTGGAAACTGCTGTGACATATGAAAATTTGGGGCTATCTCCCGAGTGGTATGGAGCATTGGGATGGGTGTTTCCAACATGGGCAAGGACACATGCTCTCGATCCTGGTGAAGCTGTCAACATTTTGAAGGGTGCAGTTGTCACAGCTGATCGGCTATTGACAGTTAGCCAGGTATAATACATTGTAAATCCGTATCTTAATAGGATCTCAATAGTTGCACTCTACCCTACCATGATCTATAGACAAATTATATAACTATTAGCCCTTGACGGTGCATCTGCTGTGTTTCTAAATTGGAGTTCTTGACCTCGTAGAAAATTTAGTATTTGAAAACGTAAAGTTAATACTTAGTAGGACCCTCTATGAGATTATCTAGTTGCTTTAAATGAAAATTATGAAACTTTTAGCACATATTTCACTCTGGTGAATAAATGACTTAGTTATTCAACATGGTTTAACTTTTAACCCTCTCAGTAAAAAAAAAAAAAAACATATATTTATTTACGTTATAAGAAAATAAACATATGTTTTTTCTCCTGAGGAGTTAAAAATGAAACTCCATATATGAAGGGGGTTATGCCATGTAATTAAACCCACATACTTTACTACATACTTTACTATATTGGTGGTGGTCCTGGTGGATGACAGTTATATGTGTTTCATATAGCTGTAGCTTTTGATAGTCAAATTAAACCTTCTGATTGTAGGGATATTCCTGGGAGATAACAACTGTTGAAGGTGGATATGGATTACATGAACTTTTAAGCAGTCGAAAGAGTGTTCTTAACGGTAAGATCTGCTTGCACTTTCTTTGTCTAACGATTTTGGTGCCAGGCTGAGGAAAATAAGTTGGCTGTATCTTTTTAATAAGCTTTTTTTGTTTTTGTTTTTGTTTTTGCTGCAACAAAAAGGGATCACAAATGGCATTGACGTACTCGAATGGGACCCATCTTCAGATCAACACTTAACTTGTCATTATTCTTCTGATGATCTTTCTGGAAAGGTGCCTAAATATGTTAATTTTAAAATCCGATCTTATTATCAATATAAATCTTACCTAATTTTAGGAAAAATGCAGATTCAGTGCAAGATTGATTTGCAAAAAGAGTTGGGTCTTTCTGTTAGGCCTGATTGCCCATTGGTAAGATGTTACTTCAGAGATTAGTAGCAAAAGATCATGTTTCCTACTTATTATTTAACCTTTTCACTATGTAGATTGGATTTATTGGAAGATTAGATTACCAGAAAGGCATTGACATAATTCAACAAGCTATGCCAGAGATTATGCAAGATGATGTGCAATTTGTAAGTTGTTCAAAATATGGTTTTTAACTGAAAGATTTGGATAATAATTATTTGAGATTTATTATCAGGGCTCTTTTTCCATTTAATATGGATCTTTTTGTTCTTCAAAAGTTGAAGTACTTTTTTTTTTTACATTTTTCACTTCTTTTAGTTCAACTTTTCAATTAACAACTTCAAGATGGTCACAGACCGGTTGTTCTTTTGAAAATATTTAGAATTCATTTTAATGTGCTTCTAGTATAAGTTTGTTTCAACGAAAGTGGTTTCAAATGGAATGGAATGGATCAAAAGTGATTTCAAGAGAAGCATTTATGTGTTTTGCATAAAATTGTTAAAAGTAGTTGATTTTCAGTAATTATTCTAGCATCCTAAACTACTTTTCTCCATCTAAATAATACTTGGGAGAAAAGAAAAAGAAAAAAAAAGGAAGAAGATGAAGCAGTAATAATGCTTTTAAATATTTTGAAAGCACTTCAATTCGCTTAGAGATTGCCATCCATCTAAAAGAACTTTTAACAAAAAGAGAAGCAATTTCAAACCGGCCCTTATTTTCTCCCTCCACTTCCCTTTGAAGTGATTCTGAACCTTGAAAACTGAAATCTCTATGTATCTCTCTGGTTTTACTTTATTGTATTCAAGAAGATCATATAGCATGATGGCTATGCCTACACTGGCTCTTTACTCTTTACCGCTCTGGCAGGATTTTGTTTTAATACTAGATGCTACTATATGTAAACCACGAATTATGTTTCAGGTTATGTTGGGTTCTGGAAGTCCTCTATTTGAAGATTGGATGAGAGCAACAGAATCAGTTTATAAAGATAAATTGCGGGGATGGGTTGGATTCAACGTTCCAATATCTCATAGGATCACTGCAGGGTAATGATAATAATATACGTTACATTATTTTGATGTTGCTGAAAATATCAATGACATTGGTTCACTTTGATATTTGTATACCAGCTGCGACATATTGTTGATGCCCTCTAGATTTGAGCCTTGTGGTCTAAATCAGTTGTATGCAATGAGATATGGAGCTATACCTGTGGTACACGGAACTGGAGGACTTAGAGTAAGTTTCAGCATCTTCAAAAAATTTCCCAGTCGTTGGTTGATGTAATAACTTTTTCCTTAAAATGCCTTGTTCTTTGTAATTCAGGATACGGTTGAAGATTTTGATCCATTTGCTTCAGAAGGCAAAGGTGCGGGGACAGGGTAAGTAACCATATGAATACAATGCTTCCCTAGACCACTAATTTAAGACCTGTTTGTTTGTGTTTCTGCCTATGCGGTTCAGAAGAAAAGAAAGCATGTGATTTATGCTTATGCCAGAAAGTACAACATGTGCTTTTGTTAGTATTTTACCAACGCAATCTTTATCCAATGAATCTTTTGATTAGAAATTTCAGTTTTGAGCCCTTAAAGCAAGCACTTAAAGTAAACTTTTCATGTTTTTTCACGAGCATTTTTGTTGTAAGAAGTGCTTTTACAAGGTCTAGAAAGTAGAAGTAAACTGACCCCTATTTACAAGTGAAGCTCTCATGTTTACTGCGGATATTTAAGAAAAGGAATGGGGAATTTTATGCATGAATATATTTTATAGGAGGGAACTCAGCCATTAATAACACCAGAGTCAGCTCTTAAACATATACTAGATAAACATATTGTTAAGTTTATTAAAGAGTGGATGAAGCTAAACTGAACCACAAGGGTACATAACAAGAAAGGGGAAGACCGAAAAGCATGAATAAAAAGTATGTCTATTGACTACTTCTGTTTCCTTCAACTTAAAATCATATTAATGACATCATGTGGAACGAATTTGCAGGTGGACATTTACTCCACTAACCAAGGAAAGTATGTTGTGGGTATGTATTTATATAAGTTTGATTCATTTTGCATAACCATCTTTTCAACTTTTCATAGACAATGAAACAATCTTAGTTATATATTCTTGGAGGATGGAAGTAACCTAATGGGCATTGGCTAATTGTTGACAGGCACTAAGAACTGCTATTAGTACTTACAGAGAACATAAGTCTTCTTGGGAAGGACTGATGAAAAGAGGCATGAACAAGAACTTTACATGGGAAAGCGCAGCAGCTCAGTATGAGCAGATCTTCGAGTGGGCTTTTATTGATCCACCCTATTGTTAGCTGAGCCGAAAGAGAAGGTGATAACTTTTTGGATTAATTGTTCAGACCCGTATATACCAGTGACCTTAGAATGGTCTATCAAATGCATTAGCCGAGTGATTATATTTGTTTATTTCAGTTTCGGTTGGCCTGCATAACAGGTTGTATTAGTATTATTTCAGTCCCGTTGCATATTTGATAGCTTAATCAAGAAAATGTGTTCTGAGTCTTCTTCCATGGTGGTCTTTAATGAAAATAACGTGTTTTTTTTGGGAACTTGAACGGGTTTCTTCAGATGAAAAATCAACACCAAAATTAAGTATTTGGATATCTTTCCAAAGTCAATTTTTTATTGTCAATCAAGTAGTTTGAAAGTCTGTTCACAATGTAATATGAATTACAGAAGAAAAAATTCCAAGATCAAGGTGCAATTAAAAATGAGTCAAATTATTTTGTCAACACTTGGCTCCTTTTTCCAACAGTTTTTTTCTGTTTTATTTTCAGTCCAATCTAATGACGACATGCCACATCTTATTATTTTGTTAACCCTCAGTTGTATGCTTCTGTTTTATTCACTTTAATACAATAACAACATATCACTTAATACATACCTATAACATTACTCGATCAAATGGTAGCATATGCATTTTCTATGGTTTTTTTCCCCTCTTTTCTATCAAAAGTTACTCCTATATAGCAAAATCATAATGAGAAAGGGGTTTTTAAAACCCCACCAATTTACAAATAATGCTTGAAATGATGCTCGAACTCACAAAGTCAAGGTTATCTTCCAGGTTCACCATCAATCTTCACCACTCTGTTGGGTTTTCAGAGACAGCTCTTTCATACGTTAGAGCAAATAGACCTCAGTTTAAGAACCTGATATTTGATTGTCTCAGTAAAGGTCCAGGCTTAGTTTTACACCCCATTCCTCACCTTCGAACTAAAAGAGTAAGAAATTCGATGCTTGGTCATAGTTTACACATTTGTATCAAAGAGAGACTGGATTACTATATATGATCCAAGGTGAAGACCAAACGTAAGTAAGTCGTTATTTATATTTATTTTGTATAACATGTTAGAGTTCATTTTTGTAAAGTACACATGTTCACCTAAATGAATGAGTAGATATATATATATATCTCATAAAATAGTTAGAATTATCATTATTTTTAGTTAATGAATCTTTTTTATTTTCTCTTTTTAAATAAAATATTTTCTTAAAGGGATTGTATTCTCGATTACACACCATGATATGTGTGTTATATACGTTTATTTTTTAAATCTCACTATTTTTGTAGGGTATATTTTGTTAAAGATTACTTTATTACAAAGTAATAAACAACTATTTTTTTTTTCTAAAGAGCAAAATATGATGTTTTCCTTCTAAAACATCAACTTAAAAGAAGGCTCTCTTTTCATAGCCGAAAGAAGGACGTCAATTACTCGTGTACCCACAAAGTATCAGATTGGGGCAAATATTCGTACGTCTTTTAATATATATTTACAAGTGCTTATCCATTTTCCCATACTTAGTATATAACTTGTGCAACTTTATTGGTTGTGACGACTTGTAACGTTTTTGTGTAATGTTAAACATATCAATTTAGATATGTCTAAATTGATAAGTGAATGTTGCATTGGTGAAAGAAATAGGTACTTTTAATTTGTCGGGTTCAATATCATAATTAGATGCCAGCATTTTTGGTTGGTTGAGAAATTCATGATTTAAAAAAAAACAATTTTATTTTGGTGGTAGAAAGCGAAATAATAAGAATTACGAAGCATGTGTTTCTTTCTGAGAGAATATAACATCTCTATCTGTAGTGATAACTCTGTTAATTTTTGAGAAAAGTAAATTTTAGTCTTATTTCAATTAAGAAGGGGAATAATAAATCTGTTATATTTATAAAAAATTATTTTATAAAGTAATAAATAATATCTGTAATGATAACGTAATTTTTATAAAAATAAATTTTAGTATTATATTAATTAATAAAGGTAATAAATATGTTATATTTATAAAAGATACCTTAAAAATTTATTTTGTCTTAATTTCAAAGTGTATAAATAAAACAATACAAATTTATTATTTTATAAAATAGGATTTTACTATCTTTTTTATAAATATAACATATTTACAATGTATCACGTAATAAATAAGAATTTTAAAATATAATTTTATTAATAATAAGCTACCATTCCTCCTAATATCTCTACTGTTACCGTTAGCATAAGAATTACTTCCAATTTGGTCTTTCATTCATATATACGAGCCTACATATGTTTGAGAAGTAGATTAATTAATTAGCATTAAAAAAATTAAATGTAAGTTGATCTACTTAGACATTGAAGTTTTTGCTATAACTAAAAGCGAATGGCTGGTATGGACTAGCATGTCATAATCACTTTTAAATTCGAGGTGGTTGTGTAGGTCTCTAGCAATTAATATTTTCTGAGAGAAACATAATTCCAAAGCTTTAAGTGATGCATTTTATATATATATATATATTTTTTTTTTCTTTCTTTCTTTCTTGCAATATGATATTCACCCGTAACTATATATTAGACTCAAATTTATTGTCGTACTTCTTTAAATTAATAGATAAGTACAAATAATTAATAACTTCACTTTGTTAAGACTATTCTATCTTTCTTACTTTTTCATATACACAGTTGTTTTTAATAATTATACCGTAAGTTGTGGTACTTCATAAATATAATAAGATCTACTTTTATCCACATGATACATCATTTATATTAAGTATAATTTTCCGTTTAATAAGAGGTATGTATATGAGTTCATATATGTTAGTTGTCTAAGTATTTAATTTTAGATATTTTAATGATCAAAAGTTAAATTTTTTAATATTTTAATATACATAACCAAAACATGAAAGAGAAAGCTTCATAAAATAATTAAAAAAAAATTATTTAACCATTATTAAGTTAAAATTTAACTGCGCATATTTAGTAAGATTCTGGCGCATTGGCTTTGATATGTAAAGATTCTTTGACCTTGACCGAAAAACAGCTATTCGTAGCTCGCTTGGACTTCAAAAAGTTAATTGCTAAGCTTTGGATATAGTTTTTCCTTCTTTCCGGGTAAAAAACAAGAAGTCTTACTATGATATTTTAATTTTGATAGGTGGAATTTAATTATGAGAGAGTTAAAAAAAATAAAAATAAAAATAAAAGGAACGCTTTAAGAGCATAGATCAATAGAAAGTCTCTTAAAGAGGCCCCCGGCAATCAAGGTATAACTTCACAGCCCATCTAATAAATTTAATAATATACCGACTGAATAAATTATTTTGTAAATTTTTTTATTGAATGTTAAAAATTAAATTATTGAAATACTTATATTAATGTAATATAAAAAATATGAGATAAGTATTATAAAAAAATACATTGATTTTTAAAATTATATTTTTATCAACTTTAATTGAAAAAAAATAACATTTATATATTGTTACGACAAGTTTAATAAATTTTTTATGAGTTCTAAATCTAATAAATAAAAATATTACAACTAAATTAGTATAAAGATTATTTCTCTTAAATAATTATGATATTAAAATCAACATTCAATCAATTTTATTTTCTTTTATTAAGGATATAAAAAATAAATTTTTTTAAAAATTAAATATATAATTTTAAGTAAAATTGAGAAATAAAAGTTAGAAGACAAATAACATATTATATATTAATTTTTTTTCACTTACTTTTTAGTGGTTTTAAATGTCTGTTTTATCCTTATATATTATATAAATTTTATCTAGATAATAATTATAATTAATATATTTAATAAAAATGGAGTGTCATGACTCCCTTTACTTCTACATGAGTTTCGAGTTAATTATTTCTTTCCCAAAAATGCGTAAAATAAGATCTAAGAAACTTCAGGTAAATGAGTTCTTTTCTTTGGTATTATAAATGTCCGGCGTTATTGGTACATTTTATTTTATTATTTTTATAATAAATTTATTATTAATTTTAAAAATGATCAATTTTTTTATAATAAATTTCTAATTGATATAAAATAAATATGTTTTAGATAAAATAATATTTTTATAATAATTTTTAAATTTAATAATACATAAATTGTGAAAATAATAAAATTAGATGTTAGAATAATCACACCCTAATAAATACTGAAGAGAAGACTTCTTGTATACATCGGAAACAATCCCTCAAAATTGTGAAATAATTCCATAAAAAAGTGGCGGGTATGTAACTTGTGTTGACTGCAATTTTTTATTTTTTTTTTGAAAATTATGTAAAATAATATATAATCTTTTGATGATATTAAATAATATTTAAATAATTTAAATTTAAATTTAATTTATCAAAATTTAATTTTATGGTAATTAATTAGATGATATTTAATATAAATTTTTTAAAATAAAGATATATTTATTATAAAAATAATTGAATTGAATGTAATATATAATATGTTTATAATTATATTTCTAAAATATATAACTCCTTGAAACATTATTTAAAAAAATTGCTTTTTGGGTAACCGTCCCTAGAAGTCTATCAAAATGGTTTTTTTTTTAATAGCAATCTTCTCCTATATAAGCGTTTTTATAGGTATGATTTTTTTGTAACGATACTAAGTAAATAACAATCTTCTTAAACCGTCTTAAATGTAAATAATAGTTCTAAAAAGACTTAAATAATTGTAAATGATAGTCTCAAAGACATTTCAAAAATTATTCTAAAAGACTTTTAATAACGGTCGTAAACTTTTTTTTTTGTAACATTTAATAACCGTCATATAAGACATGTCTCAAAAAAAATTTAAGAATGAATTTTTTGCTAATATATTGAGATGTTTAACAACTATCCTAAAAAACAAAAATAAAAAAATTATTATAATTAGAATGTATATAGAATATACCTATAAAATATTTTACATCATTAATATTCATAATCAATAATTTAAATAATACTAATAATTATACCTACATAAAAATATATGGAGATAACTAACTAATAATAATCACTAATATAAAGTTATTAATTAATTAATTCAAAAATTTAGATTCATATTTCATACACTTCTTTCTTATAACCAAAATATTATATTATATTTATTTTATTGACAACTTGTGTTACTGTAGAATTTGTTAAGAGAATAACAATTTCAATTCGAACTTAATCAAGCTCTAAACAGCGGAATTAAACCTATTCTCCTTCTTTGTGTGAATCTTTTAGGAAACAAATAAATAGAGCTCAAAATCAAACATGCACAAAATCAACACAAGTAATTTACGTGGAAAAACCTTCCCGGTGTAGGAAGGAAACAACCATCAAGACTCCTCTCCAAAACTTCCACTATCAAGAAACAGTTGTACAACAGTTCTCTCTAGGTAAAACTAGAGGCAAACAATCAACAACATCATCAAGAATACAATTCTTGGAAACTAACAATTATTTCAAGAAAATGGAGAAATCTAACCCAATTCGTAGTCACTGTTCACTGCTCAGAATTTATCAAACCGGTGAGCCAAATCCAAATCCCACCGCACAGATTAAAGAGTCTTGAGTCGTGAACCTGCCTGCAAAATTTTAGCTTAATCGGACCACAAACGACCTTCGATCGGAGCACTTGATGAAGACTGGCTGGAGAGGGAAAACTGCTCTCTTTTCTCGCCGCTGCAATTCGCACCGCAATTCTCTGCAGAAAACTCACACAACAAACCCTAAATGGGTTTATTAATTAAAGCAGTGAAATGACACAATTGCCCCCTTATTACTCCATGGGCTTTTAAGCCACATGGGCTTCATTTGGGCTCCTCCAAATAAGAGGAAAAACCCAACAAATCTCCCCCTTTTCCGATTAGATGGAGGGATCCGCCATTCCGGCAATTGAACAACAAACTTCAAGTTTTTCTCTTGACACTGCTTTTGTCAGCATGTCAGATCCATTCTCATCAGTATGGATTTTCTCAAGTTCAAGCAACTTATTGTTAAGAGTATCCCTTATCCAATGATACCTCACATCAATATGCTTTGATCTTGAGTGAAATGCCGAGTTCTTCGCTAGGTGAATAGAACTCTGATTATCGCAGAATAACACATATTTCTGCTGCTTGAAACCAAGTTCCCTCAAGAACTGTTTCATCCACAACAACTCCTTACAGTTCTTGCCGCAATAAACTCCGTCTTTGTAGAAAGTGCAACACACTTTTGCAATCTTGACTGCCAAGAAACTGCTCCACCAGAGAAAGTAATTAGATAACCTGAAGTAGACTTACGAGAATCTTCATCTCTTGCCAAATCTGAATCAGTGTATCCAACTAACACTGGATTTCCACTTCCAAAGCTAAGTGTTAACTTGGAAGTACCTCGAAGATATCTCATAATCCACTTTACTGCATCCCAATGCTCTCTTCCTGGATTTGAAAGAAAACGACTAACAACTCCAACTGCATGAGCTATGTCTGGCCTCGTACACACCATTGCATACATTAAGCTTCCTACTGCTGAGGCATATGGAACCTTTTTCCATATCTTCCTTCTCTTTATCTGTTGAAGGGCCTTGACTCGATCTCAACTTAAAGTGATTAGATAAAGGAGAAGAAACCACTTTAGCTTTATCCATATAAAACCTTTCAAGTACCTTATTGATGTACCGTTCCTGTGACATGTACAACTTCTTTCTTTTCTTGTCTCGATAAATTCGAATACCAAGAATTTGTTTTGCTGGCCCCAAGTCCTTCATGCAAAGGACTTACTCAACTGCTTCTTCAAATTATCAATTCTTGAAGAATTTCTGCCAACAATCAACATGTCATCAACATAGAGCAATAAAATGATAAAGTCATCATCAGAGAATTTTTGCACAAAAACACAATGATCAAGTAGTCTTCTTGTAACCACGCTTCCCATAACCGATCAAACTTCTTATACCATTGTCTAGGTGCTTGTTTCAACCCGTAGAGGCTTTTCTTTAACCTACACACGTAATCCTCTTTCCTTTAACCTCAAAACCCTACGGGCCGCTCCATATAAATCTCTTCCTCCAACTCACCATGAAGAAAGGCAGCTTTTCACATCCATTTGCTCAATTTCTAAATCCAAGCTTGCGCTAGACCTAGAATAACACGTATGGAAGACATCTTCACAACAGAGAGAAAATATCATCAAAGTCAATACCTTTTCTCTCGACCGAATCCCTCGACGACCCGCCCAGCTTTGTATCGTGGTCGTGAATTGTGTTCTTCTGCTTCACCCCGTGACCCACTTGTTCTTCAAAGCTCTCTTACCCTTAGCAACTTTACCACCAAACGTGTGATTGTCATACAAAGGATCGTATCTCATCTTCCATAAAGACCAACCCCAGTGTGCTCGTTTCCATCTTCCATTGCTTCGCATAACATCGAGGTTCTCCCTCATCTATCAATAACACATACTCATCCGTGTCATACCGTGTGGAAGCGACGCCGGTCTCCTCGTAGACCTTCCGTGGAATTTCTGTTCTCGCAACCGAACGAGTCCGTGACCGTTTCAACTTGCATATCTACATCATCTAAACCCCGTTGGTCATCTTGAACATTTTGTTCCCATCCGTACCGATAAAGGAACCTGATCTAGGTCAATCAAATCATTGCTATACCGATGGACTCCTTTTCTATCTTCTCAACATCTTGTATAGTTTGATCTTTTATAAACACAACATCACGACTTTACCAGCTTTCTTCTCAACCTGGATCATAAAATCTGCTAGCCAAATTCATCCGCACTATAACCAACAAAGATACACCGTCGTGTCTTCACATCGAAGCTAGATCTCTCTCATCTTTGGGTATATGCACAAATGCCTTGCAACCAAAAACGCGAAGATGATCATAAGAAACATCTTTGCTACCCAAACTCTGCTTTCGGGTACATCAAACCGAAGAGGAACACACGGTGTGAGATTAAGAACATGTACAATCAGATTCAAAGCCTCACCCCGTAAAGATCTTGGCAATCGAGCCTCGCGAAAGAAGACATCTTACTCTTTCAACCAATGTCCCTGTTCATTCTCTCACCAACTCATTTAATCTGAGGAGTTCGGGAGGTGTCTTTGGACTGTCGAATGCCCCGATGCCTATAGTACTCACCGTGCCGACCCGAATACTCTCCCCATTATCTGCTCGATGCACCGCAATTTCTTCCCATACCGTCTCCACTAAGGCTTGAAACTGTTTAAACACATCTAATACTTGATCTTTGCTCTTCAAAGTGTACACCCATAACTTTCTTGAACAATCATCTACGAAGGTCACAAAATAACTGCACCACCCAAAGTTTTTGTCTTCATGTGACCACATACATCCGAATGTACCAAATCAAGTATGTATTGTTTTCTTGAAGGAGGGGAACTCTTGAAAGAAACTCTATTTTGCTTCCCGCCAAACAATGAGTACATCTTCTTAAACAAACATCATTCATTCCAGTTAAGATTCTTTTTACCAATACTGCTGCTCAAGCCTTTCTCTCACTCATATGAGCAAGTCTCTTATGCCACAACTCCGTGTGAGCTCATCCGTCACAACATTAACAACGCCTTTAAAGAGTCTCGCCCGCAAAAGATATACAAACCGGAATGTTTGTTCCCACGAGCAACAACCATAAAGCACCCTTAGTAAGTTTCCATTGACCATTACTAAAAGCGTGTTGCAATATCCTTCATCATCAAGTTTACCCGTAGAGATCAAGTTCAAACGAATTTCGTGAATATGCTTTACCCCTCTGGGCAAGTAGCCTCGTGCCATTATTCATCTCCAAACACACATCTCCAATACCAATGACTTTAACCAAGCCATCATTACCCAACTTCACCGTCCCAAAGTCACCCGCCGTATGGATGTGTTAAGTCCTCTCGAGACGTAGCATGAACGGAGGCTCCACTATCAATAACCCAACCGACCTCGTGACATGCAACATTGACAACATCTTCATTATAAACAATAAGAAAGTCTCATGAACTAGCGGTGGCAACTCGATCATTTTCCTTGCAACATCACCCTCTGTTTCTTTGTCTTTATTCTTGTTATCCCGCTTCAACCGTCTTCACAATATTTCTTGACGTGTTCTTTCATGCCACAATGACGACACTCAACATTAGAAACCCGTTGGACTTGCTTCTTCCTTTTTCTTTGTTCTTGAAACCTCTCGCTTTTACTCCTCCCTCTTCTTTCGTAACCAAAATCTTCCGATCACGGAAGACCCACGCGACTTTCTTCTCATTTCTTCATTCAAAATACTACTCTAGTCAGATCCATATCGATTACACCATTCGAGTCGAAGTTACTTAATGACATTCTAAATGTTTCCCAAGAGTCCCAAGAACGTACCCTAACAAACACAACCCCCGAATCTCATCATCAAACTTGATACCCATTCCAGCCTAACTGATTGATTATTCCTTGAAAGTATTCAAGTGATCCGTCAATCTGAGTTCCATCTGGTACCTAAAGCCATCAACCGCTTTATAAGAAACATTTTATTATTTCCTCGTTTTTCCGAGCATACAACTCTTCAAGTTTATTCCATAACGACCGTGCATGTATTTCTCCACTAATACGTTCCCAAAACATTATCATCTACCCACTGCTTTTATATACCCACAGACTTGTACGTTTAACAAGTTCCATTCTTCTTCAGATAACTTTTCTGGCTTTTCAGAGGCAAACACCGGTAAATGAAATTATTTGACATAAAGGAGATCTTCCATTTTTCCTTTCCAAGTATGATAATTAGAACCATTCAAAGTAATCATTCTACTTAAATTTGCTTTCATTATTCAACACAAGAAATTCCAAAATAATAACCACAACTCTGATACCACTTTGTTAGGAGAATAATAATTTCAATTCGAACTTAATCAAGCTCTAAACAGCAGAATTAAACCTACCTAGAATTGAGTGCTAGTGAATGTGAATTGTGAAGGATATGAACTCACCCAACAGCGCTCCTGGCGCTTCTTCACGAGAAAATGCGGGCAGTTTCTGATTTTTCCTCTCAAATCTTTCACTACGTTTTTCGATAAAATAAAAAATAAGAATCCACAGTTTATAAGAGAAAATGATTTTATGGAATGGATTAAGAATCACATTATATCACCCAAATTTTTATTATTTTATTTAAAATATATAATTAAAAATATATTTATTTTAATTTTTTAACAATTATCAAAATAAATAATTTAATTAATTTATAATTTATATATTATATATAATATTTATTAAACATTATTTTGAAATTATTTTATTTTTAAATATAAATTTTATTAATTTATAATATAATTAAACATGTATTATTTATTAATAAAAATTACTCTACTACACTAATTGCTACTTCTTCTTCTTTTTTTCTTTTTCAACCTCTTTAATAATTATACTCCCATACCAATCATTTTAGGTATCAAGTGTGGTCTCTCCTCCTCTCAAATCTTTATGACACAATTTTTCTCTAAAATGTAACTATCTCACCTCAGCACCTGGTAAAGATTACGACTTCATCTTCTAAGTTTGTCTTACTAGAAAGTGTGTTTAGAGAGATAAAAAGAAATGGGGTTTGAACCAGAGAAAGAAGCAAACACAGAATTGAATTTATCTCTGTTCTCACTTCCTATCAAACCACAACAGCCTCCAGGGGCTTTAACACCACTTCTTCGGACAACTGCTTCAATTCCATTTCAGTGGGAGGAAGCACCAGGAAAGCCTAGGCACTGTAACACTGAATCCAAACCCCAGACTTCAAGAACATTGGAATTGCCTCCAAGGTTGTTAACAGAATCCAAAGTTGCCCACTACACCAACACCAACAACAATAACAATTTGTGTTCTCCGACAACTGTTTTGGATGGGCCTGAAATAGGCCGGTCTCTATTTGTGAGCTATTCCTTCAGAAGCCCAGATAATTTGGGAAAGAGGATAAGCAGTGAAAACAGAGCTGGTTTCTTTCGAGGGTCTAGTAGGTGGGGGAGTTTCAGGAAGAAAAAGGAAGTTGTTGAGGCTGCTACTACTTTTGACATTTTTTCATCTTATTTGGGTACGATTGTTTGTGCTTCTTTCCGTTTAGAACCGATTATGCTTTCAAATAAATCATGTTTCACAATATTTATTGGAAATGCTTTCAAAAATACTATTTGTGATTTTAAAGGAAATAGTTAATACTTATTGTTGGGAGAAAGTCTTACCTAAAATAACTTCTAATATTTTTCTTTCCAAACACTTAAATACTTCTTTTAAAATCACTTTTAATCCATATAAATTATTTCTTTTGAAAGTACTACTAAGTAGTAAAGTACATCCAAAAGGTCCTTCAATTAGAAGTGATTTCTAGAAAAAGTGGTTTGATGAAGAAATCTGTCAGAATCAATAGTTATTTTTTTTAAAAGCAGAATGAATTTTTAATTGTCAATGCTTTTACAGTGCGTCAAAAACAGAAGCAAAAGGAACTTTCATCTTCTATTGCTTTTGATTTTCTGAAAGATAATAGTGGTGGTGGTAGTGGTGAAGAAAAGGTGAAGATTGCAAGGGTAAGAAGAAGCAGTTACATGAATCTTTCTCAAACAAAGTCGCCTCTTTTGGTAAGTGAAAGCAAGAATAAAGAACTTGGTTATCATTTTCATGTATTTTAATTCAATTTTCTAGTTGTTTCTTAATTTTGGGTATGTAAATAATTGAACTTTACGTGCACGATTAGGCTTGTGTTGTTTTTAAAATTGATGAGATTAGCTTTTGGGTATGTTAGCTTCTGCTTTTCTGATTTTGTAAAAGCACTCTTGACAAATATAAAACAATCTTTTTTGTCTGTGTGTTTTCAAAGGACTTCGACTCCTATGTTTTTCCTCTTTGTTATTTTCCTTTTTGATGAGTGGATTAAATTATGATTCGTTCAATGACTTTTAAGGTGTCTTTTTGATTAACTGCAGGTAAGTGTTTATGAAAGCCTTAAGCAGGTAATGCCATGGAGACGTAGGCAAGAGAAACTCAGAAAAAATGGCTCGTAAATTTATCCGAGTAAAAAAAGATACCAGAAGTAAAACCGACCGAGTAACTACTAAAGTAGCAAATCCCATAAATTCATAATGTTATTGATAATTGCTGTTTTGTATAAAGTTGTCAATTCTATATATGCCACTTTAATTTCTACTTAATAATTTAACTTATGTAAAGTTGTAAAATATGTGACATTTAGATCATCCTAATAACTATACTACAATTACCACCTTCCTTCTTATATCATTGCAATATGTGAGCAATTGACACCCCTGCAAAAAGAATGTGATTTTTTTAATATTACAATAAGGCATACATGCCTTGAGTTCCTTTGTATCCTATTATGAATAGGGACTGAAAATTATTGGCCAATATAAGATAATATAAATTTTCATCCATACAAGTCATAACTGGTAATTTCAATTTTTTGTTTCATCCATTTTAAGCATAAAAAAAGAAGGTATATATATATATATATATATATTATTTGCAATAGCAAGGACTTGGATTTCTTTCTTTATAAACATCATCATTCATGTCTCTGCCTAACCAAATTTATTAAGGATTGAAATAAATGAAAAGACATGATCAAGCATGAGTAGCCAATGATCTCCTCTTCTTATAATTGGCTTTAAAACAAGCTTGCCTTAGCTTTTTTGTTTTCTCAGTTAACTCCATATCTGGCAACTTTTGCATTAGTCTCTCGTGTTCTTCTAGCATTGTTATCTCATTAGTCAATCCCATTTCCTGCAATATTTCAACAATATCAAACTAACTATTAGCAGAGACTTAGTCAAAGCCTTTTTTAATTTTCCAATTAACCACGCTATTATTATACTATATATGAACTCCAAGAATCAAATAATTTAACATCAACAGTTTTCTAATATTCCACTCTATGAAATTATTTCCTAACAACCACAACTTTCAGGTGTGCAGAAACAGAGAAACTTATAAATAAATTTTTGTAATAAAACATTAAAAGTCTTACAATCTGCCTTTAGAGTTCAGATCACAGCTAATTAAATCATATATAAATTT
Source organism: Hippophae gyantsensis (assembly GCA_030763125.1). NCBI lineage: Eukaryota > Viridiplantae > Streptophyta > Magnoliopsida > Rosales > Elaeagnaceae > Hippophae > Hippophae gyantsensis. The sequence goes on along the minus strand of CM061039.1, from coordinate 1,618,539 downwards.
TCAAGTTATAATATAATATTTTATTCATACTTAATTGGGTGTACGCAGATTTGGACGTGTTTTGTTAAAAGTAGTTTCAAGAAAAATGGTGTAGTTAAAAGTAATTTTAAGAAAAATATTTAAATAGTTTGATATGAAACATTAATTCTCCTAAAAATAAGTATTATTTAATTACTTCTCTTAAAAGTGTTAATCACAAAGTATTTCTTTTAAAGATCGTTAAACAACTTAAGAAGTGTTTTAAGTTATTAAGAACCACTTCAGTTAAAAAAAAAAAGAGAGGTGATGTTTGTTTGTTTCACGTAATAAAAAAAAATGAATAGTAATGATAATGGAATTGAATAAAATATTATTATTGTTATATTGTTTAATTTAATCGTTAAAATAAAAAAAAATCAATATTATATAACGTTTATAACTGAATTGAAATATAAAATATATTATTACAGTTATTATATTTTTTTAAATTATTATTAAAATTATTATTTTTTAAAATAATTATTAATTAAAAATATTATTTAATATAATATTATTTATTTTTCTAAATTGGTATTAAAATAAAATATATTATTAAAATTATTATTTAAAATTATTTATTTTTCTAAATAATTATTACTTAAAAATATTATTTAATAATATTATTTTTTAAATTATTATTAAAATTATTATTTTCTAAATAATTATTACTTAAAAATATTTTTTAATTTTATAAAAAATTAAAAAATATATTTTTGATAATTTTTTTGATTCCATATTATTTATAAAATAACATCTAAATATTAATTATTCCTCTCCATATAATTTATATGTCTACAAAATTAAAGGTAAAAAAATTATTAATTATTTCCTTAAAATGGAATAAGTATTATTAAAAGGAGGTAGTTGAATTATTATTCATTCTCTTTGACGAATGAATTTCATTCTGTTACTAATCTACAATAATGTCATTCTAATTTATATCAATCAAACATGACATAAGTAATTACAAATGGATCTATATAAATACATATCAAATTGTTTAATAAAGTGTGTTAAATGGATTTTTAAAAAAATGTACAAATTTTGATGCAAGACGGAAACTCGAATACACCAATAATATGGAAACACTTAGAAAATAAGAAAAAAATGAATAAAATTTAGATCAATTAAATTTAATTTTTGACAAGATGTCATTGTATTTATGTTATGAAACAAACACAATGAAATTATTATCTAGACAAACACTAAAACAAATTTACAATAGAACAAGCCTAATTATGTTATTTATATTTAGACAAATAATCTATCAACTCTGAAATAGGATTAACCTAAAGATGTTTATCTATCTCACGTATAAAATAATTTTAATTTTCAAACGAAAAAAAGAAGAACTATTATTAAAATATTAAAAATAAGAAGAAAAAAAAATTATTTAATATTAATAAGTTGATTATTTTACGTGAAATTAAAGGCTTCTAAGTGGGATACTAATAGTACATAAAAATTAAAAATTTAAATAAAATAAGTTATTATTTTAGTAGAACTCTAAACAAAATAAATTATTATTTTTTACGATATATGATATTTTAGTAATTATAAAACTATGGAAAATACCATGTTCATATATAAGTAGGATTTGAAAGGCTTACCTTAACATTTGTAATGAGAGACTTCAAGCTCTTAATCTTTCGATGAGGCCACCTCATGATATTAAGTTCTCTACACCTCTTCTTCAACACAGTAAGCCCGACTTTCAATTCCTTAGCTGCCTGAGCAATTGGAACACCAAAGTGCTTCTGTATCTCATCCAATTCTATACCTGAACATTTCTTCCTCTCACTACTAATTTTCCACTTCAATATTTCCTCTTGTTTATTCCTAAAACTTGAAATCCTTTGTTCAGACAAATTTGGAAGTACTTCATTAATCATGTCATAATTAGTAAGATCAGCAATATTGTGACCGTGATCAAAACAGTTAGGACTCAACGTACATGTTTGTCGGCTCTGGTCAAGTACCAAAGTTTCTAATTCATTGCAATTATTAAGATATGATGAAGAAAAATTTCCATTGACTTGAGAAAACATATTCCCGCCAGTACTAAAATAATCTTCGAACTCTTGAAGTTGGTCAATGGAGGAGGGTAGGTTGTAATTTTGATCAAATTGGTATGGCAATTCTGGCAGATTATTGGAGTAGTTGAAATCAATCAAATTACTTTCAATATGTGGATGCTCTGACACGTTGCTGCAAAATCACAATCAAACAGAAGAAAAAAAAACAAACAAAATATATATATTATTAAATCACAAACGACAATAGTCTTACTTATTCACCAAATCACATCTAACAAAATTGAAAAAGTCTTAACAAAAATAAGATAATTAATAAACATATTAAAAAAATATCGATGTTTTTTTTTTTTTACTTGTTTGTCATTTTCTTGATGAACCAATTGAAGTAAAGATAAAAGGCAAGAGTCTAATAATAAGACAAGGGTAATGAATTATAATTTAGAAGTTCATTAGGTAGTGATGGAGAAATGTAAATTTATATCTTACTCATGTTGAGATGGTTGTTGATGATAGTATAGCCAGTCAAAGTCAAGTGTGTAGTAGTGTTCAATCTTTGGGAAACTAAGTTGGCTAAACTCCATGTGAGAAAATTGGATAAGAATTAAGATGATGATGACGATGATGAAGTAGTACTGATTCTTTGGTGGGTCAATTCAAAGTGAATTTAGTTTGAAAACGAATGAGAGAATTAGAAAAATTTAAAAAAAAAGTATAAATAAATTAATTAGAAAATCAAGGAGATGAGGGTATTAATTAATTAGAAGTTCGTGCATAATGAATATATATGACCGTAGGAGTTACAATTCCAATATATAATCGTATTTATTATTCATATATGCGTGTATTAATTTGATTTTTTATTTCAACTTACTTGCACAAATAAATTTTTTAAAATTAGATATTAATTTTGTACACACAACACAACTAGACAAGTATAAATATAAACGTTATTAAGACTTAGCAATGTCTATGGCATACATATATAAACTTATGACGTTGGTTTACACCACGTAAAGGCTAACAAATTAATAATAACTGTTTATCCTGAAGGTTACAATTAATAATGTTGGTAAGAAATTATAATATAATTTATATAAAATAAAAAAAATTATAATAATTAAAAATAAACATAAAAATATTTTTAAAATATACGATATATTTACTATTACAATTACATATCAACATGAATGGAATGGAAGCAAGGCAAAAGCATGATGCAACGTATGCCGATAAAGAATTTAATGAATGAAAGAATAAGTTACAAAACGCTTAACGAGGTTGGAACTTAATTGGAAGCATAAATTCCAGATTAAAAAAAAAAAGGTTTAATTAATTAAAGGGAAATGTGATAGTATTTATACGAGTATTAACGAGGCTATCGATTATATTTTAATTTTTACTTACATAATTTTTTAAATAATACATATAAATTTTATTTTATTATAGATTTTTTTTTCATATTTTTATAAAAAATTAATGTAGAAAAAGTAAAATTTATATAAATCATTTGAAAAATAACTCAAGTATAAATTAAATTATAATCCAGAATATTGATATTGCTATAACTATTAATGGTTTTCACGTACGATCTTAATTTCTTCGTTTTGTGATTAATTAGTATTTAGAGGCTTTAAATCTTTAATTATTTTAGGAATAATTATCAATTAGTGGAGAGCGGTAGCCGTCATAACATGACAATAGTCTATTTATGTAGGGGCGGCTGAAACGGATCAAGTTTGTGCCGACGGATGTTTCAGAATGAATGAGGCAGTTATTTTTACATCAAATTATTTGTAAGTAACAACTTAAATTATTATTTCCACCAAAAAAAACAAAATTTATTAATAATTATTTTATTTAACAATAAAAACACTAAAATATAATATTTATATCTATATAATAAATATTTTATGCATTATTATAGCAATAATATCACTATTTTAAATTAATCATTAATAAAAATAAGTTTTAATTACAAAGCATAATTTTATTTTAAAAAAATTATTTTTAATATTTTTTTAGTTAGTATATATGTGTTTTTTTATGTAAAAATATACTATATTTTATGTTCAAAAATATAATACACATATTTTTAAGAAAAATTAAAAATAAAAGTAAGTAAATAAGAGAAATATATAAAAGTTAGATAAAAAACATTTAATCAACCCCTCAATATTATTTCATTTATACCAATATTATATTTCACAAATAGAAAATATTTGATGTCCACAGTACACTATTAAATATTACTTAGTTATCAAATATTAACATCATTTCATATATTGATCATAATCCTAAGGATACAAGCATCTACATTAGTGTTATATAACACTATTAATCATAAATATATTATAATTATTATTATTTAAATCAAATATGTATATTAATAAATTTATACCACGTCATTTAACGTTTTTAATTAATCATTTGTATTATAATTTTTCTTAGTTGTTACTTTGTATTCTTAAATCTAAAAAGAAAAGAAGTTTTTGAGAATATAAATTAAAACTATTTTTTCTTTTTAGATTTGAGGAGTTTTGAGAATATAAAACTACCTTTTCTCTTTAGATTTGAGCATTACAGTAATAATAAATGTGAGAATATTTATTTTCATAGCATTATTTTTTTATTTAATTCGTAATAACTCCAAAATAAAAATAATAAATTTTTTGCCTATAATTTAATGGGATAGATTACATCAAGAGGGTGGGGTTTGTTAAAAGGAATTAAACAAAATCTAGCACAATGTTATTTTATTTGTTCTATACAGTATATTTTTCAAAATTCTATATTAGAGATATAATATATATTATTTGTAAACAGCTGAAAAATATGAGCTTTAGGTAAAAAAAAAAAAACGTGTAAGAGCATAATAGCATATTATTGAGTAAACTTTTTATGTGAACTAAAAACTAATGAAATTTTTTCAATTTATTATTAAGTTTTTTTCCTCAATTTTATAATTTTATTTTTAATATTAGTAGTTGAAGCTTGCGTGTAAATTATTTTATTTTTTTAATTTTTTTCTTTATTAATTTCTGCATATTTTAAATAAAAAAATTAAATTAAATTTCTTAAAATTTATACTTAAATAATGAAAGTAAATATAGTTATATATGTTTTGAGACATCTATTATCAAAGTGCACTACTTAATATAGAAGTCTTTTTCATTCAAGTGGTTAGCTTAATTTTTTTCCTCTATAATTTATAATAAAATATAAATGATAAAATATGTTATTATCTAAAAGTGTAAGGGTATTTTTGTTTAAATTTTATTTAACCATTTTATATATAATATAGATAGGTAGGTAATTTAAGTATTTTATTGATGTAATTTTCTTGCAAATTTTGAGAAATTTGAAAAAATTTCACGCATGATAAATTTTACCGTATATTATAATCATACGACTTTATTAAAAATTTATATTTTTCTGAATTTTGAAAAAAAAAAACAAAGTTGGTAACAAATCTTGTTACTAAAAGCAATAAATTGATATAGAATACTTAAAGTTGTAAATCAATTTTTTTCAAATAGTTTTAATACTTACAAAAATGTTTGCCCTAAGAAAATACTACTTTTTCTCACCAAGACATACGAGTATTAATGAGAATAGTTACAATGAATTTTTTATTTTTTTAAAATATAAAGAATGACGTTTAAATTTGAAAAAAAAGTAGAGAATATTTATTTTATATATAATATTAATTATATTAATATAATTATTCTTAAATTTAAATCAAAAGTAAAAGTCTCTTTTCTGTATTCAACACTTTGCAGGTCTATTGATGTTTCTCAATAAAAATATACATTTGGTATTGATAAAGATGTTATTACCATTAACAATAAAATAGATAAAAATAAAAGTTTAATAATTAAAAAATATACTTATCAATAAAAATCGTTAAACTTTAAATAATAAATTTTAAATTCTAAAACATAAATCGAACAAATTTATAATTATTTTAATATTTTAATATATATAGTTTTTTTAATTATATATCTAAATTACTAAATATATTATTTTTAATTTTTTTATATTAGATGTAAATATTCATTCCATTAATTCTTTTATTTTAAGAGATCTACTATTATTATTATTGTTCTTGCCCGTTTAAGCACTTATGTTTGGAATTTTTTTTATAGTAAGTAGCAAAAATTTCAATAAATAAGAAATAAAATACGATCTGAATAATATGTGAATTATCAAATACATCGTATATTTAAATACAAAATCAAATGTAACAAAATTATTATAATATTAAAATATCTAATGTTAACAAAAATTTCATTATATAACGACCTATCTTAATGTTTGATTGTAATAATTAAAATAAGATATTATAAATATTAAAATTTGATCGTAATTATTCACAAAATAATCAAGAAAATTTACATAAAAGTTTTTTAACAAATATCTTAACTACAAAAGACACGTAAAACAACGAACAACCTGTAACCAAGAAAAACCAAAATATTTATAAGTTTTTAAACAAAATAAAAACTAAAGGACAACAAATACTAAAAAACCCATCCAAAACACCACCTAAACACGGCTAAAAACCACCTACTCAGTTAAAGCAAGCCAAAAAAAGCTCACTAGTATTGGAGGTGAGAAACCAATCACCAGTACCGCGAAAGACTATCCTAAAGCGCGACAAAGAGCACCAACGTTGGAGGCGACAACCTCCAACAACTGTTGAACCACCGTGTGAAGGAATGAAATTGAGCAAAGACTAAGGAAATGAGAAGGTAGACTGAGGAGACAGCAGCTAGGTTTTATTGACACAAGCGAACAAAGCAAGAAAGAAAGGAGGAAAATGGTAGATGACGTTGGGTGATGGTCTCTGAAAATAGAAGGTGGGTGACGATGATAGCTGAAAGGAGGAGTGTTTGAACCCTAAAGCATGAAAAATGCTTAAACGACTCTCAAAACCTCTCTGTGTTTCAAATGAAAGCCTTTATCTATGTAGAGTTGAACGGTTGGAGTTTGACGAAATATTGAACAACCTTCTCACTTTAGGAGATATATATATTTGTTCACTTTTTATTTTATTATATTAACCATTTTTGACATAATTTAAATTTATAATTTAAAATATATCATTTTTTTTATTACCATAAGTCTCGATGGATTATTAAGAATAGAGAGATTGAAATTTAAAATTAGTATTTTATTTTTAAAAAACATAAATTTTTTACATGTGACTACCAACTCGCATATCGATTACATATAGACTATAACTATTTAAGCAGGCCCTTTGGAATCTAAACACAACTTTAGCTAGTGTTTTTGAAGGGGATCCATGACCATGGTGCTAGAAATAGTATTATATATTATCCAATGTTTTAATATGGTGTCACACCATGGGCGTGTTTGAGTTTTTTTTTTTTAAGTATAAAAGATAACTTACTCGTTCAAATTCAAATTATGAATATATAATTAATAGTGGATAAGAATCTCTATTATATTAAAGGTAATGAATGAAATTTTTAAAGGTATGATTAATTATTAATATGCCGTTAATTTAAAAAATAATACTATTTTTACTGCAATTTAATATTATGAATAATAACAACAATAATAATAAGATTTTAGATATTTTTAAAATAAGTCATAATTATGAAAAGAATTTAACAAGTATTTGATCTTTGACAAAAGAAATTGATATTTTTGAAAAAATAAACATTATTATAAAATATTTATTTAATTTTAAAAATATTAATTATTAAAAGTAAACACTTTGCTATAAAATAAAAATAAGATTGCTCATAAAAAATAGAGAAAAATATAATAAAAGTATATTAGATTAGATTATTTGTATCATTTAGTCTATTAGATTAAAAACTATATTATTTAGTCTATTAATTTTATTAAAATTATCAATTAAAAATAAATTATATTATTTTTATAATTTTTATTTTTTATAAAGTGATTAAATACGACTAAAACATGAGTTTTTAACAATAATAAATTTAATTAATATGAAAAATTTATAAAATATTTGTTTTTAATATTTTTTTTATTTTCATATTTTATTTTTATGTTTTATTAAAAACTAAAGTATATATTTAAATAACATTTTATTTGAATTTTATTAATATTAATTTTTCATAAACTATTTCATATTAAAACTTATTTTTATATTTATTAAAAATTCGTATTTTAATTATTTAATAAAAATAATAATATTTTAAATTAAAAATTATTAAAATAATATAATTTTTTTTATAAAATTAAAATTAAATAACACAAATAAATTAATTTAATTTTTTTTAACACCTTTTATCTTAAAAAAAATAATGAAAGAAGCGGTTGAGAGAGGTCATAGCAAGGCAAAAGGCAAAAGGCAAAAGGCAACAGTTTTAGTCTTCGATAGGACCTACAAATTTCCACAAGTCACGCCACTGACTTGCCCTATAAACTGCCCTAAATAAATTAAGAAAAGGGCATATACTTCATCTTAATTAAAGTTTAAGCTCACATTATGGAACACCTTAAAATTAAAATTAAAAAAATATTTCATTTTATACTCAATTTCTCAATATATCATAAAATAAAAAATATCATAAGAGGTCATAATCATCGAACCTTAGCATGTGGTGCTCGAGGAGATTAAAAATGTTATTGTCAAAAACTTTTTTTATATTAAAATAAAATTTAAATTAATAACTATAAGCTTAATCGTTTAAACAATTTTGGTGCCAATGCTATTAAAAATGCCTTCGTTGATCAATCGCAAAATTGATATAATTGGCCAAATGGCTTTGCTCTCAAACTCTATTCTCACGCTAAAAAAGATTGCACAATCCGGCAATAAGTAGGACCCATGAAACCGAAAAAAGTAAATAAGAAAAAAGTGGATCTAAGTAATACGTTTATTTAATAATTAAGTAAGATGATTATAAAGATATTATGTTTATTTTAAAATAATAATTAAATACTGTATTTATTTTTATAATATTTTAATCATATTGTTATAAAAAATTAATTGAACAAGAATAAATAATTATTTTTATGTTTTTATTTATACTTTATTTAAATTATAAGAATTTTTATTTAATATACTTAAAAAAATTAAAGAAAAATTATTTTGGTTACGATAAGATAAATTTTTTCATAATAAAAAAAATTAAACTTGAAAAAAAGAAGTAAATACACAACCGAAATCTTATTTTAACAATAAATAAAGTAGCCTTACAATATTTTTGTCAAATTAGCTACTAAAATAATAAAATTATTATTATTATTATTATTATTATTATTATTTAACTTATAATGTAGTAGTACCAAACTTATAGTATCTAAATGGCAATGCAATGATCATGAGACTTGAGAGATCTTGAACTTTGAGACCACTGACCCAACCAAAAGGTGCTAACTTTTCTAAGCTCTCTTACAAATATATGCAAAATGCTCCGGATTCCCTGGTCTATGCCGATGTGCCGTTCTTGATGATTGTCCTTTTTCTATCCCTCTCTATGAGCTTTTTTTCTTCTTCTTTATATTGAACCTGTTAAGCTAAAAATCTATAGGCATAAATATGTGGTGGTTTTTTTTCGTTTTGTTAAAGTCCTGAACCAAACATCATTGGTCCTTGTCAAGCAGTGTCATATTAATATGCTAATTTGGTCTTCTTCTCCGTTTGGGTTTCACGTTTGATGCTCCAAATTCAAATTGGAAAGTGGGTTCTCTTGGTCAAGGCCTTGGTTTCAGCCACATAGCAGAAAGTTAAGAGCTTTCACACAAGGGCAAACCAGTTTAGTAACTTGTTCTCTTCTTCATTTGCAGCTATACCTGGTTTACATTTTCGTTAGTTCTGTTTAGTCTCTATGCAACAATGGGGATAAAGAAGAAAAGCCCTTCTGGAGAAGGACGTTTTTAGCTGAGGCAATTTGATTATTTTGGCATAGGTATATCTTTTATTCTTCAAAATCTGACCAATGTTGTTCGCAAGAGTTGCTTTTCATTTTCTGCGATTTATCTTTCGGGAAAGAAATTGATTTTATCTTGCTGTCTCGACAATGCAAAGTAGGAAATTACAAATTTACAGCTTTTGATGCTTTTAAGAATTTGCTGTCATTTTCTATATGTGGGTTTGTTTTGATTTTAAATAGGACTGATTATTGGTGAAGATTCGGACAAAATGGACTTTTGGCTGCAGAGTGTGAAACTCTAGCGTTTAGTTTAATGATCATGTTGGTCATTTTTTTTGTTTTCTGTAGCTGAAGAAATGTGGACAGCACTACCTAATTGTTGACATTTATTTTCTCTTGTTCTTGTATATAATATACTCTGGTCACAGTTCTTGAGCCCTTAAGAAAATATTTTTTATCCCCTAAACCCTTAAAAATTAAAATAATGCTATTGGTATCATATAATTTGCTATTCCATAGGCTTTTCTTTCTCACACTTAAACAAGTATATCACGTGCTTACCAGTTATTTTCACATATTCATATTCTGTTGATTTTTGAGTTTCTTATATTGTGTTTCAGACAGGAAATTATTTTTCTTGGTTACTTTACCCGGTGATAATGTTAGGTTCTTTTCGATTTGGATTGTTGTCATTCTCCTTTCTACTGAATTTTAAATTGTTCAACTTTGTGGTTGTAGGATAAAAGAATATTCAATAGCCTTCTGCTTCATGGGAATGATGGCAGCTGCTACCATACAAGTTCCCCGAGAAGTGTCTAATTTTGATGAGGTTTCTATGCATCAGAGCTTGCTCTTCTCCGATAGTCTTAAGGTAGTACTCTTCGGCTGGTAAAATGAGTTGGTTGGTTTTTAAAGTTTTCTGGTTAGATTACATACAATTTTCCTGGAAGTTCAACTCTTGGTTCCCTTCCATTAGTAAAAAATGTATGTATAGAGAATTTTGTTTGTCATTGGACTTGTTTGGATATGCTTTTCCTAGAAGTTGTTTCAAGGGAAGTGGCTTGGTCAAAAGTGCCTTCATGAGAAATATTTTGGTATTTGGCATAAAATTATTAAAACTGATTATGAGTGGTATTTTAGCATTTATTTTTGGAATGCAGCATGCATGCTATATTACTTATCTCAAAGTACTCTTCCTAAAAGCTTTAGTGCTTTTCAAAATATTGAAAGCAATTCTCTTGGACATCGCCAAACACCACTAAAAGGGACTTGGCCTATTTAAAAGTACTTGTTGTCCCAAGGAAAAACAGTTCCAAACGGGCTCATAGCTTCATTCAGTTGTCTCTTGGAGAAAGTTTTGTGACTTTTGCATTCAGTCTTCCAAACTATGCTTCCAAGGCACTTCTCTTAGTGCTTCTGTGTTTGCAGGATTTGAAAAATTTGAGAACACAACTGTATGCAGCGGCAGAGTATTTTGAAATGTCTTACACAAATGACAACCAAAGACAGATGTGAGCAATCCAAGCCGTGTTTTATTCTGTTTTTCAACATATTTCCTTCTCTTATTGCTTCTGTCATTTGTCGAAGTAAAAGGCTTGCACTCTCTTTTTGCAGATTGGTGGAAACATTAAAAGATTATACCATTAAAGCTCTTGTAAATACTGTGGATCACTTGGGTTCTGTGAGTTACAAAATTAATGATCTCTTGGATGAAAAGGTAGAGGAAGTTTCTAGAACAGAACTTCGGGTATCTTGCATTGAGCAGGTGAATTTGGATATATTCATTATTTATATTAATTAAGAAGAGCATAAGGAGTTAAACTCTGCATAGCACATGATCTATATGTCATTTGCATATTTAACTTATAAAGGTAGGAATATTAGTAATAAAGAACCTTTAAAGAAATTAAAAATTGTGGCTTTTGATATCTACTGTAATACTGTAGGAGTACTACCCATTAGGCTATAGTCGAAAATATTTCTTTTAACATTATAGAGAGCCTGTCTTTGAAAATTTCTCTTGACCAGGTAGGAGACAATTTACATTTTTCTCTTGCCAAGATATCAAATTAAAGAAACCAATAATTTTATGGCACTAAAATTTCCCGCTTTCAACGTGCTATTTCAGAGGATAAGGACGTGCCAGGAATATATTGATCACGAGGGTGGCTCTCAGCAGTCACTGGTGATAAGTGCTCCAAAGTACCATAAACGGTACATTTTGCCAGGCATGAGATATTTTCTTCTGTGAAACTTGTTTTTGTCTTACTTTTGCTTTTTTTATTTGTTTTGAAACTGAACTGTTGTTGTGATATCTTGAATTTGTTTAGTTGGGGAGACAATGCGTGGTTCCAACCATACTAAATCAAAATACCAAGGTTGCCGCCTAGACGATGAAGATGACTGGCATCAATTTCGGAATGGTTTGTATTGTTTTTCCCTTTTTTTTTTCTCATCAATTTGACCTTACTGTGATTTTTAACATGGTTTCATTCTTGCTGTAACATGATGGGTTATATAAAGCTGTTCGAGCTACAATTAGAGAAACCCCAACATCTACTGTCAGGTAAATGTTAAGGTCTGTTTTAATTTTAATGTATTAAAGCAATCGTTGTAATATTCCGAGTCATGTTTCTTGCAGTAAAGGACGTTCTCCATCTCTTGCTCAACGAACTCCCCAAAGACCAGGAACCTTTTCATTTACTTGTACCACGCCTGAGAAAGAGTTAGGTATGTGCTCATGTTATGTATAATTCTGAAACTAGTTACTATTGGATACACAATTCTCTTTGAATCTTCATATTTTCCAAATGGTGTTGTTTGCTTGTATATCAGAAAAGCGAACAGTTTCACCTCACCGGTTTCCACTTTTGCGTTCTGGATCTTTTGCTAGTAGGCCAACCACCCCAAAGTCTAGTCAGAAAACTACCCGTAACTCAAGTAGGCCAACCACTCCAAATCCTTCTGATGCTAGAAAACGGGTGAGTACTTGATAAGATTACCTTAATCTTGCCATAATCATGAGTGCAGGTTAGAGTAATCCTCCAAAAAATATGCTTGCTTATTTTATCTTGTGAAACTACTAGAACATAAACTTCATATATTGTTTTTCATTCAACTTATGTTTGTTATGCATGAGCCAGTACCCTTCAGAGCCTCGGAAATCAGCATCAATGCGGTTTTATGCAGAAAAGGAAAATGGCAAAGATCTCGAGCAGTATCCCAGCAAGAGTAAACGTCTTCTGAAGGCGTTGCTTAGCAGGCGTAGATCTAAGAAAGATGATCATCTTTACACATACTTGGATGAATATTGAAAATTGAAATAAGTTTATAAAAGAAAGAACAAGAAGTGAAAGAAGCATGCAAGAATTGCTTGATTTATTACTTTTGGCTTTTCATGTGTTAATCATGTATCCTTTGATTGCAACCTTGAAAATGTAGTTTTTATTATGGGATAATATAATAATATCTATCCACAAACACCCTCCAATTTAAAGTTAGTGAACAATAATTTTAATACATAAAAATGTCACCAATAATAGAAATACATACACAAGACATGTTTTTTTCATAAGAAATAATAAGTAGTAAAAATAAATTTAAAGAAATACAAAAAAAAAACAAGAATAAATCTTAAAGAAATAGATGAATTTAAATATTTTTTCATACATAAGAAAAATATTTTCAGAAAAAAATATAATTTATTATGGAATAAGTAATAAAGAAATAATATGAAATCAGTAAACTTTATAAATCTAAATAGTAAAATTAAAATGTTTTAATAAGTTTAAAAGTAAAACATATGATGTATATTCTAGATGATCAAAAATAATTCAATAAAAAAATTTAAAAACTTTTATAATTAAGAATAATTAAACCAAACATGAATATACACTCAACCAACAGTTTTGGTAAAAAAAGAAAAATAGTGAAAATAAATTATTAAATAAAAAATAAAAAATAATGGATATTTGATCTATAAAAAATAAGTTACTAGAGAATCTCCATAATATTTTAATGATATATGGATAATATTTTTAAATATTATTTAGATTAAAAAGAATACCAATAATATTTCAATGATATATGGATAATATTTTTAAATAATATTATTATTTTTATTATATTTATATCAATAGTATATTGGTTTTTAGAGTAGTAAGTAATTTTTTAAAATGTGTCTATATAAATTTTTAAAAGAACAAAGAGGTAATCTTTATCTTTTCATATATTTTTATTTTAAAAAAGAAAAAAAAAACATATAAAAATAAGATGTAATTTTTATCCTTTCTTTAGAATGTAAATATAAAATAATTACTCTTATATCAAAATCTAAAAAAAAGGCTTATAACAAGAATTTGTTGAAATCACGTAAGAGTTAAACTTTACGTAACGGGGACAACACAATAACAAAGCTAAATTCCAACATATTATAACATCTCTTAACACCCACTTCATTTTATATATTCATATATTCATCCTGCAAATACTAGATCCTAGTCTAAACTCTTAAAATTCACCATCTTAGAAAAAGGAGATGCCAAAAAAAAAAATATTAATTACTGTTCTTTATCAATTTGATCTTCGTCTTGTTCAAATGGTGGACATTGAACGCCTCACCAAAACATTGTTCATCAGTTTGAATTTTCCACCACAATATAAATAATTTACATATTTATATATCCACTAATCATATACAGCTTTAATCTACCATGAATAACTTACTAGTCGCCTTCTAGTTACAGTTGGTAAATGCATGATATTTTTTTAGAGAGTTGCCTGTTTTGCCCCACCCTGAAACATTTAAAAAAAAAACTACTATATACAACTTTATATATAAACTTATATGTACAACTAAAAGAAATAATTGCATGCTAACAGAAAAATAAACAAAAAAAAATTATATGTTTGGAACAAGTCCTTCCCAGTCGATCGAGATGAATCAATACAGATAAAAGCAGGAAGTTGTTAAGGTTGGTAAAAAGCACTACTTGATATCAACTAATATGTGAGAATGTGACTGTAGGAAACAGTTAGATCCACTTTTATCATCTAACCATATTTTGCCATCTAAGTTATCTCAACTTGAGATGAATAGAATTACTCAAACATAAATCTAAAAAGCACGAAACAACCACCCCATTGTCCATCCAAGGAGCAAGCCAGTACTGGTAAGACCCAACCCTAGGGCAAAAGCAACCACCGCACCTTTGCTTATTTGATGCCTTGGTTTGCCAAGGTTTTTGTTTCCAGCCCGGCGTTGACCCACCTTCCTTTTCCCGCCTTTGTATGGTGCCCAAGGTAACGCATTTGGAAAGATGCAGGAAGTGGGTTGATTTTTGCACTTAAGTTGGAGGCAGAGGTTCTCTAATTGCAGCAAATGAAGCCACTGCTTGTAAGCAAAAAGTTGGGATGCTTGCCTGAAAAATAGGGTGACTATGTGTTCCTTCTCGGTGTAAGCTTGCTTTGCTGCTTTCTCTGCTTCCCTTGATCGTGTTTGAGAATTATTCAGTGCTTTTAACGGCTCAGCTCTAGTTTGAGCAATATCAGAGCTATTTTTGACATCTGCCTCATCAGTGCTGGTTGCGCTATGTTGTTCACTGTTGCAGCTGAAAAATAAATACATGCAACGCAATATGTCTGGAAACATCACTACGCCGGAATTTTCAATTTGTAAAGAAGTTTCACAAACAATGAAAAGGGATTACAACATCACAATGAACAACGGTGGTGTTAGCATAAATGGTAATTTCTGATAAAACACGAATATAACACATCACCTCACAAATACAAACACAAATATTCCACGAACAAAAAACGTTTGAGTTAGAATTTATCACTAACTTTTAAAGTTATTTTTTTTTATCAACTAAACGTAAATACGAATACAAACACGAGCCCAAACTCAACAAATGAACATAAACCTATTTATCACGAGTTCGAAGAATAATTTGTTAAACCATGTCACTGCACCCACAAACAAAGATCTTTCCGAATACATTTGTGCGAATATTAACTTCGAAGGCGACAGAAATTTACAAACCAGAATAGAGGGTAAATTAATCATGGTGTAGCTATAGAGACAGATAATGTTGAAAAATTGAATATATTTTTCTTATTTTAAATAATAATTATTTATTTATGATTTAAATAAATAAAACTCAAATTAACCCGATAAATTAATCCTATTTGAAATATAACGTTAAAAGAAATTAAAACAGATATTAAAGTAAAAAAATAAAAACATAAGAATTTTAACGAAATTCGATATAAATGTTACTTATGTCATCGGACGTTGTCGACCACTTTTACTATCTTTAAATGGATGAACTCTAAAATTATAACTATTTGGACAAAATTGAATTAATTAATTAGCTTTATAAAAGAGAGAAAGATTTACAAATTTTGTGATGCTTTTAAAGTGGAGGAGTAAGTTTTATTTATAACTCAAAGTACAACACTCACTATGGTTCTCAATTCATGGGAAACTTTTTTCAAATTGTTTACTAAGGAGCTATATAACTGATAGGAATAAACAAAAATAACATTGACTCTAACAATTCCAAAGGAGTTATTCCCAAAATCTTCAAAGTCAATACTAATTATTTTGTAAAAGTAGAGTCATCAGTGCACACTACTTGTACCAAGTAATGCAGGCCATACCACTTATTAACACGCGTTCATTTTGTGTTTCGTCGTATGGTCAACGAGCGTGCCATGCACCGTCACATGATTCGTCCGTTCCTTCCACTAGGGCGCCACACAATGCATATTCGTAAATCACACCGCAACATATGACACTGACTCAACACTCGTTGATCACAACTAATCCACCTCGTCGCGCATTGAGTGTTGATTTGTCCAATGATTTCCCACACCACGTGTCATATTTCAATTGATCAACATTGTTAATTTTTTCTTTTTTTATCTCAACCCTTGATTTAAAGCTAATTTGACAGTTTAGATTTCATTTGATTTTAATTTAGCCCTTTAATTGCCCCAAAAATCCAACAAAGTTAAAATTAACTTATTTTTTTATCAGTTTTTGGAACCAAGAAGAGAGAAAAATACAAAAAAATAAAAAAAGAGATATAATTTTAGTGTAGATTAAAAAGAGATTGGTGCTACAATTCAAAAGATTGATTTTTTTGCGTCATTATCGGGGATATAATTCAAAAGGATATATAATTTTGGTGGAGATTCAATAAGAGATTGGTACTTCAATTCAAGAGATTGATTGCATTTATTCTTTTCTCTTTTCTTTATCAAATTTTATGCTTTTTTTATGAAAAATATTATATTTATGAATAAATCATATCTAGCTAATTTATTAATATAATGGTATTATGAAATTAATTTTTTACATGTGATAATCTAATATTTTATCCAAATTATAATTTAAGTTTAATTATATTATTTAATCATATTTTTATACTATTAATTGTTTGACCAATAATTGATCTATAGAAGTAATTAAATAGATTTGAGAGAATTATTTAATTGTTTATCTCGATTAAATAATATGCATAATTTTTAGATTGAGATATATGATTCTTATGTATGTGATCCATAATTGATAAACTTAAAGAATAATATGCAATTTAATTGACACGAGAGTGTGATTAAGTTAATTACTATATATGATTAGGTTAATTACTATATAGTGTATAGTTTATTTGAGAGAAAAATACATGATAAGTTATTATCAATTAATTTCATGATCATGAAATTAATTGATAATTATATTGAAAAGATTCTAACGATTCACATGTTTATAAAATTAGGAAATTAAGTATTCTTAGATATTTTTCATATAAATTAATATTAAGTAATTTTGAGTTAATTAATTATTATTTTTATTTTGAGTTTTTTTTTTTAATTTTATTGCCTCAAAATATTTAAAAAAATTAATTTTGATATTTTAGTTTTAAAAATTAATTTTTAATAACATAAAATTCGTAAAAATAATATTTTATTATTATTATATTAATTATTGTGATAACTATGATTGTGTTTCAGTCATCAACCTCAGCTTACAACGTAACGATGAGAATAAGATGATAACTATAAGCACAAAGTAAAAGTGAGCAGCATTACCGGTAAGATTTATCTGAATCATTAGGTGATTAACCGGAAATTGGGGTTTCCAAAGTAAAGACATCGAGATCATAGAATCCCGTATCTTTCATTTGATCTTATAATGAAGCTGGAAATTTATTCTGGTCAGAGCTCTCTAAATTAAAAAGATGGCACTTGCTATAATGTTTCGTCTGAAGTTTTGGAAGATCACAGTTCTCAATATGCTCTAGTGACTTCTGAGCAACAAAGAAAGCTACATCGTCTTTACAGGCCGAATGCCACCATGGTTCCGTCTTTCCTGTGCCGGTCCACTTAGGACAGCTTTTTGGGTTGCAGAGAAATCAAGCTGTTCATTGAGTCCCAACTCATGAGATCATCATCCAAGTACAAGAAACTCCGTAAATCCTTTTGTGCAGAATTTTCTGGAGGAATACTATCAATTAAAGGATGGTGTTCCCTCATTCTACTATTTTGGCCACTTGTTGCACAAGTGGTAGATACTTCAGCAAAAGTAGCTTCATTACTTTTACCGATGTAAGCATTGGATACTTCAGTTTGATGATCTTCACAAGTAGCAATCTTTTCATTGACATATTCAGAACTTAAGGTTTCAAGTTCAACCTCAAAGGAAGTCTTCTGTTCATTCATAAAATATTATAATGCCGAAAGTTGGGTTTGTTAAGCCACCACTTCCTATCCATAAGCATATCAGAATCAGGGTTAAAGGGAAAGCATTGTGAGGCACAGTTATTTGGCACTTTTGTGTGGTTGTTGGGTGCAAATTGAAAACCTGACTTTTTTGCAAAACAACAATTTTTATGTTGCCATCCAGTCCTAGCTTCTGCTGCACCCATATGACCTTATATTACTCTTCTGTGCAAGACAAAAAAAAAATAGCACTATCAAGAAATCAATCATCTTTATGCACGTTAAAGGAAAGTGAACAGCCTGATCAGCCCTACTCAATAATTGAATTCATTTGAGTAAGGGCTATTTTTTTTCTTTAATGCTTTTAGTGTAAATAAGCTTTGGCAGCTAAGAAAAAAAAAACTTCTGAACCAAACAAAAAATTTAAATATTAGAATTTCAGGGATCAGAAAGCACATTTTGATCTTCTTGACAAAATCGCATAATATGAAAGGAATTTCTCCTTAAAGCACTTGTAATAGAAGCACAATACAACCATAACACATATTGCCTACAGCCAAAGCTAGGCTAGGCAGGAATAAAAAGAAACCACAAGAAGTCACAGAAATATAACAAGAAATTCTGGATATTAGGAACAAAGTAGCAAAATAATACTCCACAAAGCTGACTAAGTGAGAGCACAATATAAAAACATCCATGTATCTCTGATATACTAATGATCCTGATTTCTCATTGATTATTCCACAAATTTGCAAAATGAAAGAAACATAAATCAGAAAATGAAAAAGTTGTAGACATACCTGTTGTGGGCGGAAACAATAAATAGCGGTGTATGAATATATCAAAGCGATAAAATGAATGAAATTTACGTGGTTCGACGAATTCGCTTCAGGTCCACTGGGAGTCGGCAATATTATTTGAACCGAGTAAGAAATATACGTATCTGAATACTGCATTTCCTCGCTAATAATATCTCTCAAGTGTTTCCCAAATTTATAGAAAACTCTCAAACTCACAAGTATTTTCTCTCTTTGAGTTTGCTTATGCTCTCTTTGATTTTTCTGATTTTGCCTTGTTCTTCAATGCATGAACCCTTCCTCATTTATAGATGAAGCGGACTCCTTTTCCACTAAATTGTACCATAATTTAAGCTTAAATTATGCTACTAATTTCCTTAAATCATGCCACTGAAATTAGGCCACTAATTTCCCTAAATTATGCCACTAATTTGTTACTTTTTAGAGCCAATATTCAACAATCTCCACCTTGGCGAAAAAGTTCATAACGCAGCTACACTCAAATGGTATTTCTAAGCTCGAGAGATGTTGATCAAGTTCAAGCGGTGTTGAAACTCGATCCCTCGTAACCACCTTTGTAAGCATATCTGGGGGTTATCTCAGCTCCGACTTTCACTGAGTATAACATTTCCTTCATCAGCGATTTCTCGAACAAAATGAAATCGAACATCGATGTGCTTGATGCGACCATGATGAACTTGGTTCTTTGCCAAACAAATGGTACTGCTGTCGCGAAAAACCTCCACGTTCTTCTCGAACAATACCCAAATCCTTAGTCAACCTTGAGAAGCCATATAGCTTCTTTGAATGCTTATACTGATGCACCCATATACTACTCGTAGTAGACAAAGCGCCTGATTCCGCAATGTTGATCTCCAACAACCGGTCCTCCTACCATTGTGAACACATAACCAGTTGTAGATCGACGCTTATCGAGATCTCCAACATAGTCGTAATCCACATATCCACTAGTTGTTTGCCTTGATCTTGTCTCTTTCAAACTTCAAACCAATATCCACAGACCGTAGATGTACCGTAGAATCCACTTCACCCGGTTTGTCCTTTATCGAGGATTATGCATGTACGTACGCACCATACTAACATGGCGTGAGAAATATCCAGTGCAGTGCAAACCATTGCATACATCAAGGCACTAACGTTTGCATATGGAACACGTTCCATTTGCTTCTTCTCATCGGTGGTGCTAGGTGACATCAATGCACTCAATTGAAAGTGAGGAGCAGTGAGATTAATGGTTTGGTTTTTCATCAATGTCAAACCTTTGTAGTACTTTCTTCGATATCGAGTCTATGTCAAACGACTGCTTGCAACTCATCTCTTGTGATTTCCATCCCAAGAATTTTCTTAGCTTCTCCAAGATCTTTCATTTCAAATTCGAACTCAATGAGCACTTCAATCTGTCGATCTCCCTTCTCTCTTAGATCTGCAATCAACATATCATCAACATATAAGAGCAAATAAATGAAGAGTACCGTCTTGGGAGTTTCCAAAGTATACACAAGGTGATCAAACCGATCGCGTGTGTACTTCGCTTCTAATGAAGCTATCAGCGCTTATACCATTGTCGTGGTGATTGCTTCAAACCGTAAATTGACTTGCTCGGCTTCATAAGCCCAATTCTCGTCTGGAATTTTGAAGCCATCCCAGGTTGAGACATGTAGATTTCTTCGCTCAAAGTACCTGGAGAAAAGTGTTTTGACATCGAGTTGAGCTAACTTTCGAGATCAAGTGTGCTACCAAAGCCAATAGTATCCGAATAGATGAATGCTTAACAACGGTGAGAATACCTCATTGTAATCTATTCCTTCTTTACGAGCCTTTTGCTACCGGTCACGGCTTTGTATCTCGATGTTGTCTTTACCAGGGAACACCTTCCTTTCTTGGCATAGACCCATTTGCAACCAATAGTTTTCTTTCCTTTTCGGGAAGTTGAACCAACTCCCAAGTCGACTCCAGTGTGTAGACTTCATCTCTTCATCCATTGTCATCTTCCACTTCATACTATCAACTTCTGCACCCGATTCTCCGTAAGTGCATGGGACATCATCATCAATTCTTGGAAGTGCGAATGCTACCATGTGCATGTATCCTGCAGGCTTTCTAATCTCCTTCCTTCACCGAGTAGTGCAATAGATTAGTACATTGATTGATTGGTGGTGATGGTGAGAGAACCTCCACCTCAATCGAGATCTCTTCTTGATCATCATTCATCTTCACCACGATCGAATGTCGGTGCAATCTTTCTGGATCTTCAGAGTCTGGCATCACCTTAGAAAGAGTATTTGGACTTTCATTCTCTTTCTGAATTTGTCTGTCTCGGTGATAACACTGTCAAATGTAACATCTCGGCAAGAGCGATCTTCTGATTCCACACAAAGTCGAAATCCTTTAACTCTTCCTTAAAGCCCGGAAAGCGGCTTTGCAGGATCTAGTTTGGATTCACTAACATGAAAATATCTTTGGACATCCAAATATTCGCAATGAATCATAATCGGTAGTAGGTTGTCCAGACCGTACCTCTTTAGGAGTTTTTCCATCTAATGCAACAGAAGTCGTGACTATATGAGTTGCATATGACAAAGCCTCATCCAAAATGCCTTGCTCAATTTTGATTGAGATAGCATACATCGAACTTTTTCAACCAAAGGATTCGATTCATTCGTTCCGCAACTCCATTCTACCGTGGTATGCGAGGCCGAAAAATGTCCGATTATCCCTTCATCTTGACAAACTTTAAAGAATGGATCTGATTTGTACTCGCCACCATTATCGATCTGAAGTCTTTAATTTTCCTACTGTTCGAGTCTCGATCATTTTCTTCCATTTAAGAAAGATATCCAGAACTTCATCTTTGTGACTCATAGGTGTATATCCGGACATATCTAGAGAAATCATCAATAAAAAGTCACAAACCAGCTGTTTACCTCTCAAGTGAAGCATTCTTTGAAGGTCCCACAGGACATCCGTGTGAATATAATCAAGAGATCCCTTAAGTACGATGAATGGCGATTACCCGAACTTGACTCTTGTTTGTTTTCCCATTACACAATGCTCGCAGAATCAAACTTTCCAGGTCTTGGCACCTTTTAAAAGACCTTGCTTCATTAAGCCTTGCAAAGCCTTTTTTCACCGACAGCCCTGTGCCGCATGTATGCGGAAGAATCATTTGTCTTTTCTTCGAACTACTTGAGGCAATGCTTACTTTCTCAGAATCGTACTCCCATCTAGGAAATACAAGTTCACCTTCCGAGTACCCTTCATCGCTACAAATGCACTCGTACAACTTTCAAGACTCCATTTTCCAATGTTACTCAGCAACCATCGAGAATCTAGAACACCTAAAGAAATAAGGTTTTTCTTAGGTCGTGAATATACCTTACATTTGTAAGTCGTCGATTGTACCATCGCAGATCTTTAGTCGATTGTTCCGACCCGCCTCAGCCGACAGCATTGTCGTTGCCCGTAAGCCTGACTCCTCCATCGAGGCTCTTCAAAACTTGAAAACCAATGTCTGTTTGGACACATATGATAAAGAACATCAGAATCAAGGATCCACTTATCTCGAGTAGGTTTTGATGATGAAACCGAAAAGGCGATTCTTCATCTTCATCTACTGTGCAATATTTGCATTTGACTTGTCCTTGTTTGGGCAATCTTTCTTCCAATGCCCTTCACGGTGACAATAGGCACACTCATCCTAGCAGGACGTCTTACGGATGAATCTCCCTTGGACTTTGATCCGGATCACTATTATTTGATCCGAGATTTTTTTGTTGTTCGATCCTACTGTCAGCTGGCCAATGCTTCCGATATTGAGTCTACTGTGATCATGTTGATCCTTCTTCCGATACTCATTATTTACCAAAGCATTTGAAACATCTACGAACTTAACCTCATCTTTTCCATATAACAGGGTTGTGGTTAAATGCTCCATAGCTTCGTAGTAATGAATTCAAATGAACAACAAAGCTTTGTCTTCATCGATAATTTCAACATCTAAATTTTTGTAGATCGGCCAAAATTTTATTGAAATTATCTAAGTTATCAATCATAGGGTACCTTTCTTGTAATCGGAAACGGAAAAGTTTCTTCTTCAAGGTAGAATTGTTCTCAATACTTTTCGTCATGTACTTGTCTCTAGTTTCTTCCCCAGAGAAACTGTGACCACATTCTCTTTCATGACAAAGTACTTCTGATCTTTTCCTAAGCAAAGTCGAATTGTGCCACAAGGTTGTCAGTTGACATAATTCCAATCTTCATTTCAATAATCTCCTGGCCTGGGCTCGAACACTATATTAGATCCTTCTCGAAACAATAGATGTAATACTTCACATTGCCACATGCCAAAGTTATTGGTGTAGTCAAATTTCTCCACCTCGAACTTTGCGTTGACAACATAGTTCTTGAGTAGAACAACTTGGTTTGATAGAAATTCTAAGGTCAACATTGTTCACCTTCGATCTCTCTTTTATCACCATAAATACAAGCAGGATAATGAAATTTTGCACTTACAACTTAAAACAGTTGTTTTTTTCCAAATTTTATACCTTATTTGAAAACTGAGTCTGCAGTTGAATCCGAATAGTCGATTAGCTAGGAATAGATCCAACTCAGCCGAAAACGGATGAAAAACGGACCAACTTTCGGTCTAACTCGGTGAGTTGACTCGATCTTGCACAAGAACACTCCGCAGCCTTCGGCGGCGATTCGATGACGATTTGAGCGATTCTTTCACCGTTGTGTTCGTCTCGTCGAGAGCTTCGATTTGATATATAATACTGCTATATTTGGCTCTGATACCAAATTGTTGTGGGCGAAAATAATAAATAGCGGTGTATGAATATATCAAAGCAATAAAATGAACAACTACTTAATTTACGTGGTTAGCACTACTTAGGTCGCGAGAAGCAGATATTATTTGAAGCGAGTAGGAAATATACGTAATACGTATACGCATTTACTCGTAATAATATCTCTGCAGTGTTTCCCAAATTTATAGAAAACTCTCAAACTTACAGTATTTTCTCTTTTGAGTTCTTATCTTTCTCTTTGATTTTTCTCGATTTTTGCCTTGTTCTTCATGAACCCTTTTCTGTTATAGATGAAGCGAAACAAGACTCTTCCTAAATTGTGCCATAATTTAAGCCTTAAATTAGGCCACTAATTTCCTTAAATTATGCCACTAATTTCCTTAAATCATGCCACAAATTAAGCCACAAATTAGGCCACTAATTTCCCTAAATTATGCTACTAATTTGTTACTTTTAGAGCCAATATTCAACGATACCAAAACAGACTATTTCTCAGTGAGGACTTCTTCAATTCCATGTCGAAGTTGAATCTTAATAATTCATTTTAATGTTACAAATTAAAAGGATGGTTCGATTTTTCAGCAGAAAGTGGAAATATATTTAAAACTGAAGCTATCAAGAAAGAAACTAAGTAAAACCCAACTTCCAGTTATAACCCAAAAATTAGAAGGGAAAGAGACAATGGAAACAGTAAAATACCGAGTGGGTTCATAATCTTCCAAAGCTGTGGTACAAATAAATTTAAACAATTTTGAACGATCAACTGAGTGCATAATTTAACACCACAAGGAAGACCCAATATAATTTCAGTGACCCAAAAGACTGAGTGCATAATTTAACACCACAAGGAAGACCCAATATAATTTCAGTGACCCAAAAGACTGAGTGCATAATTTAACACCACAAGGAAGACCCTATATAATTTCAGTGACCCAACTAAAAGAGGAAATTCATTCATAAGAAATTATACATATTTAGGATTGCTAAAAAAATAAAAAGTATGCTATTGGTTTTTTAAAAAGGATAATTATGATAGAGATGCTCAAGTCTTCCCAGTTCATGATCAAGATCAAGCTCGAGAAGAAGAACAACATAAGAGCTGTTCAATTCAAGATGATCCAGGAAGATTCAAGATACTTCAAGAATAGTCTAGATTTTAGGCAGCTTCTGATGTATAACTCAGTTTGTTAAGTGCGTTTATTGTGAATGTAACTAATTGTAAGCCAGTTGACACTTCACATGTGTAGTTACTTAGTCTGATTTTTATCTATAAATAGGTTGTATTTTGTATTAGATGGTTCAAAAAATTAAAATTCTATTCCATTAACGGTACAGAGAAAAAATCTATTAATAATCAAATAGAAATACAAACAATAATTTTAGAAAACTTCACAAATTATATTAAAATCCAAAATCGAAAGATCAGGATCGAAAGAAGACTCTTAACTCACAAAATACTACTTCTAATTTACTGATAATATATAATAAGATAAATTAATAAAATTATTATTAAATTAAATATTATCGTACAAATATATTAACGAGTAGATTCAGAACAGATTCTTCTTTTTTAGAAATCAGGAACGCAGAGCAGCTTTTCTTCTTTTGGCTGCGTTGTAAACTGTTCTCCTTGTTTCTTATTTTCAGTTGCTGCACTCTTTTCCCTCTGGCGGCTGCTACTCACGCAGATTAAATAAGGAAATTTAGTTAATATATATATATAAGAAGCTGAAGAGTAGAAGGGTTTAGTATTGGGTTTTGGGCCAATAAGTTTTGTTTTGGGCCATTATATTATCACAACAAAGGCTTCCTCTCTGGATAACTTTTCTTCTCCTCTCCGTTACCGTTTTCTTCATCATCACAATTCCTTGTTTGATGTTCATACATTGTTCTTGTAAGTTTCGTGCATATTAATTACTCAGTTTTTCGTTTAGCATTGATCTTCATTATGGTATCAGAGCATGAAGCTTCGGGGCTTCATTAATGGATGATCTGGAAAGCTTAACTCAAGAAAGTTTGGTTGTAAATAATACTGTGGATCAAGTTGATCACAGTGTGATAAACTTTCGGAATCAGTTTAATATAATTAAGATAGATAAATCAAACTTTATAGTTTAGAAACAGCAAATTATTAAGATTTTTTCAAGTCTTAATTTAGAGAGTTTTCTCACAGATGAAGCACCTTCAAAGTTTCTTGCTAATGGCCAAGTAAATCTTGACTACAAGAATTGGAACAAGCAAGATAAAATGATCAGGAGTTGGTTCATAAATTGTATTGATCAAGAAATCTTGAGACACATCTTAGGTTTTAAAACAACAAAAGAAGCTTGGTTTAGATGCATATTTTTTTTTCAAAATCAAATTTAAAGTCTTGCATCATACAATTGCGACAATAACTACATCGCCTTATTAAAGGAAACTCAAGTATACACGATTTTGCATTAAAATTTAGAGAACCGCATGATCAGTTAGAATCCAGTGGTTATGCAGTAACCGAAAAAGTTAAAGTTCTTCATCTAATTGTTGGATTGGATCGAGATTTTGAAGTTGTTGTATTAATCATAACCTAAGAGATGCAAACTGAAGCTATATCACTTGCTGAAGTAATTTCGCTGTTACTAAGCCACGAAAGTTAGCTTGAATCAAGAAACATTGTGAGCAATAGTCTGTTATCTACAACATATCTAACTCAACAAGCAAAGAGTTCGGCTTTTCAAAAAAATCAAGACTCTAATAATGCTTCTAAAGTGTTTGATCAAGGATCTATTTCAGATAAGGGATATTTCTATCAACCAAACAAACTTCCTTTGATGAATCCTGGCTTAGGATTTGGAGGTATACCGGTTAATGTAATGTTTCCTTTTGGCAATCCTTTTCCTGCAGTCTTTGGAAGGGGTTGTGGTGGACCTAAAACTAGAAGAGAAAGATTCAATAACATTGGCAACATGCCAACTTATCAATTGTGTGAAAAATAAGGTCACACTGTGACAAAATGCTAGGATAGGTATGATTCAACCTATCAACCACAGATGCAAAATGCACCTCCTCACACTCTACCTCAGCAGGTTATGCCTAACTAGTTCAAACCACCACCACAAAATACTTCTTCATAGTCATCAACTCAAGGCAATTCTAAACCTAGTTCACAATCAAATTTTCAAGTGCCAAATCAATCCTCCTTGTCACAATTCACTCCAAATACAAATATGGCTCTGATGTCATTTTATCTTTATCCTTGGCCATCAATGCTAGCATCTGATCCAACTTTTTCATTTGACCAGCAACAACCAAATTAGTGCATTCAAGAACAAGTTTCACAAATGTTGCCTGCATTATTGGTAGCAGTACCACAGGTCTTGTTTGAACCTTTTTGGTATCCAGACTCTGAAGCTTCTCATCACGTAACACCAGATGTCAACAATCTTGTCATTTCAACACCTTATACAAGTAATGATCAATTGGAGGTAGGCAATGTCAAGAGACTTAATATAACCAAAGTTCGCTCCTCTAGTTTTTTGTCTCTAACACATGTCAAGCATGAATTAATTCTTAAAAAAATTATGCATGTGTCTTACATAACAAAGAACTTACTTAGTGTGGCCCAATTTTGCAAGAATAAGAATGTTTTCTTTGAATTTCATATAACCTTTAGTTATGTGAAGGACAACAAGACGAAAGAGGAGTTATTCAAGGGCAAGCTTCATGAAGGCTTATATGCTTTTGATCTCAATTTTGTAAATAATAAAATTCAAACTATTTTATCCCATTGTACGTATGCAAATACCATGAGTGCTTATCAGGTTACCACTACTCCTTCCATTGATTTCACTACTTGGCATATCAGGCTTGCTCAAGCCTCTTTGCAAATTGTTAAAAAGACTTTAAGTCTCTGTAATATTCCTTTTAATGACAATAAAATAATTCGATTTCAATATGGTGCATGTGCTTTAAGGAAATCACATAAACTACCATTTTATCCATCAACTATTGGTTCAAGAGTTCTTATTTGTTATTCATTAAGATATGTGGATTTCCTTAGTCACGTCTTCAAGTATTATGTTCATTTTATATATCAATTTTTAAGATTTACTTGGATTTACTTTCTAAAAACTAAAAATGTAGTGGTTCAAGCTTTTATACTGTTCAAGATCATGGTGGAATTGAAGCTTGATAACAAGATCAAAATGTTTCACAAAGATTGGGAAGATAAATTTCAAGTTTTTACCAATTTTTTCACACAAACATGTATAGTTCATCTTACTTCTTTCCCAAAGCAAAATGGTCTTACTGAGAGAAAGCATAAACAGATTATTGATTAAGGTCTGTCCATATTAGCTCAAGCCTCTTTATCACTCGAGTTCTGAGATAAGTGCTTTTATTCAACAGTTTTTGTAATTAACAAGCTCTCTATACTATCATTTGCCTTCTTGTCTCCCTTGGAAAAATTATCCAATGTTAAGCCTAAATTTGAATTTCTCAAGGTTTTTGGATGATTATGGTTTTCATCCATTCTACCTTATAATGTGATCTATTCCTTGAATTTTCTTGGGATATAACCCTCATCACAAGGGTTATAAGTGTATGAGTTTTGAAGAAAATTGTTTATTTCTAGACATATTATCTTCCATGAAAATATTTTCCCTTATTCTAATCTAGTCTCTGTCAATTCAAGTGTTTCTCATTTATTAGAATAGTTTTTCTTGTTGTCCAACAGTTTAAACCAATTAGTCATTACTTACCTCCCGAGTCTCGTGTATCACTTCGAATTGTTCACTCTGCACCACTTTCAACTACAACTGCGCCTATTCCTTATGGTTAGTCTTTATCTCATGATGTCCCTGCATCCTTACCATCATCTGATGTACACAATTTTATACCTTCCCTTCTTGTTAATCAAAACTCCTTTGAATAGACAAGTTCTATACCTGTTATACATAGTTCCAGTAGGCTATCTTCTTCTCTCAACTCTAAAAAATTCAATCCTCTAGTTATAATTCTTATTGAAAATTCTCACCCCATATCATTAGAAGCAAAGAAGGCATTTTCACACCAAAGGCCTATACCATTGATTTAACTATGTCTGAACCTCGAAATATTGCTCAAGCATTGATCGATAAGAATTGGACATAATCACTACAAGATGATTTTAATGTTTTTCTTAAAAATAAAACTTGGGTCTTGATTCCTCCTCCCCTTATCGCAAAATCATAGGTTCTTGATTGATATGGAGAGTAAAAAAACACAATAATGGTTCTTTAGATAAAAAAATTTAACTTAGTGGCCCAAGGTTTTCATCAGTAGCTTCGGTTTGATTTTCAAAAAGTTTTGTCCTGTTACCAAGCCAGTAACCATAAGGGTTATACTTATATAAGTGCTGTCTAGACACTAAAAATTACACCAATTGGATGTAAATAATATTTTTTTGAATGGACAACTGCATGAAGATATGTATATGTCTCAACTTCCAACCTTTGAAAATGATCATCACCCTAATTATATCTGCAAGCTTCAAAAATTCGTATGTGGTTTTAAGCAAGCTCCCAATGCTTGGTTTGATACCTTATCCAATGTTTGTGTTCAACGAGTTTTCATAAATCAAGAGTTGATTCATCTTTTGTTATGTAATTTTTCAACATATTTTTCAATTTATCTCTTGATTATGTTGATAATATTATAATTCAGGTTTTGATTTGATCCTTAAATGCCACTTTTTCTCGCAAGTACGTAAAGTTCCTTCATTATTTTTTGGACATTGAAAACACTGAACTCATAAACGGTGATCTGATCCTTACTCATTCTAAGTATATTCATGACTCACTTACTAAAATCAAAATGGATACCTGTAAGTCAACAGGGTCTCCTATGCTCAGTTGCCCTCATCTCTCTACTAGAGATGACAATCCATACTTCAATCCCTCTTTCTATCGAAGTATAATGGACTTTCTTCAAAATATCACTTTAACATGCTCTGATATCTCATTTGACGTCAATAAAAGATGTCAATTCATGCCAGCTTGATACTCACTAGTGTGCAGTGAAAAGGATACTCCGATGTCTTTAAGGAACAATTTTTTTAATTTTTTACTATTAAATATAAATATTTATTATATTAAATATTTTATTCAAAAGTGAATATATAGCATATAAATTTTTATACGGTTTGGGCTTCGGTCCATTAAAAGGTGGCATTAGACAACAATTAAAAAGCAACACCTTTTGCAGATCAAATCTGTAAAGCCGAAAACACATGCACCGTATAGGAATTGTCGCATAAATGAGTTTGGATTATATATGAACACACCCATAAATTCCAATAATGAATTCAGAACATTTTGGTGGGTGGGCTGGGCCTATGTTTAAGTTGCTCTAGCTAACTAAAAGTTAGAACCCACATTTTGAAAATTAGCTTCTCTATTAAAAAAAATTGAAACATAGCTTTGGCACTGATAAGGCTTCGTTGACATGTAATTAAATAATGGAAATAACTAGACAAGATCAGAGAATAATCAAATTTTAAATGAAGAATATCTCAATTCAAATGACTTGGTGAGAAGCGTCTCCAAACTCAAAGCATTGTAGTGGCTACCATATGTGTTAATGGCTTACCCAATTACAAACGACAAAACTTCATAGTTCATTCAACAGTATCTGCAAAACTAACAACCAAATGGAACTTTTATTCTCTCTCTCTCTCACTCTTTCCAACCCCTTTTCCCTTTCTTTTTTGGGGGGTCGTCAACCAAAGAAACTACTGCTTATTTGGTTCGGAGTTTAACATTAAGAATCCAATGAACTTGCCCTGGGGGCAGAGGAATAGACTTTGGAAGATGCATTGGCACCTCATACTCTCCCACGGTGGACAGAGGTGATGACAATTGTAAGTTTTCTGGAGCAATCTGCACAGAGAGCTGCCTTGCCACCTAAATAACATAGAAAAACATCAGTCTTTGCATACATGTAATATGGAAATTTTTGAAACACTGATGTTGCTTGTCTCATTTTGATTATAAAATTAAGCAAAAAGCCATGCCTAAGAACAAATTTATAATCAATTTGCAACCCCATAGTAAATAGGCAATGCTCGATGAAATTTGCAAGCATAGTTACTCGAACTATTCCACATATGGTGGGTTTCTCCATGCTGACTAGAAACCTTTTGAGGATTATAATCATAAATAACCTTTCCTACGTATTTATTTCCCATAGTTGGACTAGGTTTTTTTTTCCCTATCTTTATTTCTTTTCTTGATACATACATACGAGCAAGAGTAGTTATCCAATGATCTTCTGTTTGGTTTAAAAGTACTACCCAATGATGAAGAGGATGCTATGGATTCTAAAATTCACATATTGATATGATGTATTAGATGGACATGAACTTTCAAACACATAGAAATCTACCTCAGCCACAATATCATCTTTCGTCACAGGAGAGCGCAATTCTATAGGCTCATCTTTCGTTGAGCGTGTCCGGAACTTCTCTGCATTGATCAACCTCCGTATTACCTAAAAAGAAAGTCTAGAGGTTAGATACTCCATATCATGAGAGTGGTGCTACATTTTTCTAATTCCAGTAAAGAATCCACAATAGCATTCGAAGCAATAGTTTTAGATTGTGTTTAGGGACAAGAAAATGAAAATCTAAATAAAAAATGGATTGGGGGAGGGAGAAAGGAAATTGTGATAAATCAAAAGTTTAGACACCGTTCATAATCTTTTAGAGTCACATTATATGCTTCAGAAACCATTCATAAATAAACTGTCAGAGAATATTCTGAAAGATTCTTTAGTAAATAAGACATTATATGCAAGCGGAAACAAATTATTCAATAAAAAGCTGTGATTAAGCTTTATGTAGCAAAAGATAATAGATATATCATATATTAATATTCAACTAAGTGTTCATTATCCCATCGATATTTAAATGCTTTAAGAGGATAGACTACATACCAATTTAGCATTAGCCAGGAGTTTTGCAGCCTTTTCATATTCTTTCATCTTATCTTCCTCGGAAAAAGCAACCACTTTAACCTCCTCCTCTCCTTGGTCAGGTGGAAAAATCTGAACCGTGCATATAAGCTAAGAATCAATTACTAGAAACATGATTGAATCCAACAAATATAGACTTGTAATAAATTGAATACAAATATTTCTGGTTTGAATCATTTATCATCATCTTTTTGCATTTTTTTTCTTTTTAAAGGTACATGAAAAACACAGAGCAAAGGGAGGTAGGCATTTTCTCTCCATATAAGCTAATGATTGTGCCTAAGCAGGGGTGAAGAGAGAAAGAACCTTGTGCTGCTCTTGAATGAGATAAGCATACTTGTCAATATTGGGTACAGCGAGCAACTTGGGCATCAGGTGGTTGCGAAAATATCCTGGAGCAACCTTCACTGTCTGACCAGCTTTGCCAAGCTTCTCTATATTCTGGGTGGAAAGAAACAATTAAAAAAATCACAAAATCCTTAAAATAACTAGATAGACAAGAAAAATGATCAATTTACTCACTGTTGTTAGTATCACTTCCAACTTTCTATGTCTAATTCCTTGACATGAATACAGAAGTTGGGGAATCATACGATCAGCGTTACGCAAGCTTGTGTCTTTAATAATCTGCCTAAGGGCATTTCTACCATGTTGAAAACAAGCCATTCAGTCTCTTATCCCCCCTTCCTTTTCAGATAGTCTGTTAAAAAAAAAGGAGACAACGATTAATGACGAATGTCTGTGGAGAAATTTTAGAAAGATGTGATCTTATAGAAAAATCTAACACGAAAGGGCGAAAATGCAACTCTCTTTTAAGTCAAGTGTGATGCACAAGCTGAATTCCCCAAATTAAACTCATGTACCGTTCAAAATTGTTAATTTTGGAATCATTTAACAAACATGGATACTAAAGTGAAGCTCTTCCAAAACATGAGTAAAAAGGGGTATTAGTTTCTAAACATGGTACCTCTGTGCTACCAAATCCAAAATTATGCAAGTCTACAGTTGATTGGTTGCAACCAAGACAATTTCTTTATGCATGTTAATGCTAATCCATGAAAAACAATATGATAAATTCGAAAGAACTCGTATATGGAATGAGGGCACCGACCAACAAAAAAGAGTTTTTCAAGAGAAAGCAATGTAATCAACACATCAAAAGCTCAGACAGGAATCTCAAAAATCAATTTGAATGAAACATTAACCAGAGAGACATAAACTGAAGGAAAAATCTTCGATAAAAGTTAATGTGAAATGTGTTTGTTTCCACTTTTTTTTTTCTGAAGCATTTTGGCACACACTTAATCTGCTTTATTCAGAATAGCAACAAAATGACATAACAGACAAAAAAACATAAACGTATAACCCTATAAACAATGAGGAGAATTACTATACACTGTTCCAGGAAATTTCCAATTTCAATTGCTATAAGCTAAAAAGAAATTGAACAAACAGCGAGAGAATAATGTAGGGCAGCCTAAATATAGAATGAGGGGAAGAGTATGAAATAAAGAAACAAAAAGAGAGGGGGGAGGTACTCGTCAGTCGACGGGAAATTGGGTGAGTGGCAAGACGGTGAAAGCCAAGCGACGCCTTTGGGGATCTAGGCGTGCTTCAGGTTAGAGAATGAGAGCGGCTAGTGGATAAACAACGACTGAGGGAAAATATTTTTGTAATGAGTTTTTTAATTCTTTCTTTAATTTGTTCTTTCGCGCTGTCGTTTTAGAAATCAAATGCGGAAGCTATGTTAAAGTTAGGTTATATTTCATATATAACCCTATTTATTTGATAGTTTTATCTAAACCGTTTTTTTTTAAATAATATATATTCAATAGATATTTTTAACTTAATACTTTAATATATATATATATATATATATATATATATATATAAAGTCATATTATAAATAAATGTTAAAAATATTTAATAAATATAAGAATATGTATTTTTATCCTATTTTAAAAAAAGATTAAATATTTGTATAAAAAAATGTTAAGAATAAAACTATATTATGTTAATTAAATATAAAATTGTATTGTATTAAGTAACGATGAATAAATAATTTGATTAATCCATTGGATTTAGATTATATTAGATAGATAAATTTTATACTCGAATCGTATTTGAATTGAAAATTATAAATAAATACATATTTTATATTTATATTATGTTATATTTAAATATTATACATATCATAATTATATTATATTATTATTATTTTAATTTAAAAAATAAATATAAATGTTTATAATAATTTAATAATTGTATAGATATATTTTTTATTCTTTTATTTTTGTAATTATAATTATAAATATAAATAATAATATTTGTTATAAAAATATAGATTTAAAATTTAAATTTATATATATCATGTTTTATATATAATAATAATTAATAAATAAATTTTAATATCAATATAACTCTATCTGATTTAAAAAAATTAATATATACGAATTTGAATTGATTTATATTAATTATATCGTCGAATTGAATTTGAATTGAAAACTTTTAAATTCTGTACGAGATTAAAATTATCAACATTTTAATATATTGTTAATTTTAAATTTAATATATTGTTAATTTCAAATTCATAGCAAAATGGATAATATGTAGTTAGATTATACATAATTACCCTTTGCTTTCAACAAATTGCAAATGTTTTTGAAGGGAGGAGTTATTAGTTAATAATATAATTTTAATTAATTAAATTAGTTGATTTTATAATTAATTAATAAGTATTTATGTTTTTTAGAAAAAAAAATTATATATACATATATATATTATGAGGTGCAAGTGAGGTGGCAACACACAGGATGGAAAAAGTAAAAGATACTAGAGCCTACAGAAACGCAATCCGTTAAATCAGTTAATGTGGTGGAGCTTCATTCTCTTATCCTTTAGATCCCCTCCTCCTTCACCTTTACTATTCTCATCCTCAGTCTCTCAGCTTCTTCAACTCGTTCACCAACTCGTTCTCTCCAACAAAAAAAAAACACAAAAAACTCAATTCACAACCTCAAGAAATAAGCAACTGTAGTCTCGCCAATAAAAAAAAATGGCTTTGTTAAGCCAGCAATTAGAGAGATTCCTCTTGAGCAAATACAAGTGCTATTCCTTTAAGCCAACTACAATCAACAATAAAAGCAATAATGGGCTTACAGTGAAACCAAGAAGCCGAAGCTGCTCTGCTATAGCCATCGACGCTCCTGCTTCTACCTCAATTGATGTCGCCAATATTCGATGGGGTTCCGCCAGTTTTCAAGGTGCCCGAGAAGAGATGGAAGATGACCTCGTTTTACGCTCCGATGGCCTCAGTGGTTTCTCTTTTGCTGCTGTTTTTGATGGCCATGCTGGCTTCTCCTCCGTCCAGTTCCTCAGGTTTAGCCTTTTTGCCCCCTTTCCTGGGCTTTCTGGTTATTCCATCTGTTTCAATTTCATCATTTATACTCAGAATTCTAATTTTAATTAATTGGGTGTTTGTTGCTTCAGATTTCAATTATTTCGTATTTATATCTTGTGAATTTTAATTAATCTGTTACGAGAAGCAAACATTGGAGATTTATCCTATTTATGATTTTTTCAAGAAGCAAAAAAATTACTTTTTGAGCCTTGAAAGTAGTTACGATAAATTTTTCTGTCTAATTAAGAAAAGTGCTTTTACATATTTTAGAAGCAAAAGAAAACATACCCTATAAGCTATAGTTCCTTAACAACGAATTGGGTAAATAATATTTGAATTATTGCCCATTTTTTTCAAATAGATTAAAAAAATTATTAGTACTGACACTTGAGTTCCATAAGATTACACGCCTGAAATTTTGTTTGCTCCATATCTTTCTTTGTGATTATGGAACTATTTTCTTTGCTCCTTTGACATGTTCTGAGGTATTGTCTTCAGAGATGAGCTTTATAAAGAGTGCTGTGCTGCTTTAAAAGGTGGAATGTTGCTCAGTGAAAACAATTTTAAATGCATTAAGGAGGCACTGCAAGAGGCTTTTCAAAAAGTTGATGCAAAATTGTTAAATTGGTAAGCCAACAGATATTGCTGTAGAGAAACAAAATCATCAGTACGTATTTAGGGTGATAACACGTGTACATTATAAATTGTCTGAATATGATTTTATATTTGTACATCTATTGTATTGAAGGTTTAGACAGTTTCGTTTTGTGAAGGCTTGAATTGACCAACGAAGAGGAGGATTCTGGTTCGACAGCTACTGCTGTGTTTATTGGAAATGACATGTTATTCGTATCACATATTGGTGATTCATGTGTGGTATGTATCCTATAATATATATACATAACTTGGTGTTAAAACAGACATATAGAGATGGTGTAAATTTAATATATTAATTGGCCTACATGTTGATGCAGGTCTTATCACGCTCTGGAAAAGTGAATGTCTTAACCAATCCTCATAGACCATATGGAAATAACATGACCTCTCTTCAAGAAATCAAAAGAATCAGAGAAGCAGGGGGATGGGTGTGTTTTTCTCTTCTTACTTATGCTTTTCCATATCAATCATTTTAAGTGACATTGTTGCAATCAAATTGCAATAAATCTGCCAATTCTAGTATCTGAAAATCTCTGTTGGGACCCTATTGTTGATTTTTCTTAATGTAAGGTTAGGACAATATTGCTTAGGGAATCGGACTACAACCCAGTGGTTTTCCCCACCCCAGAATGCAAAATCCCCTCCCTCTATTTGGGCATGGGTTCGATTCCCACACATTTTTGTCAGATTTATATGTAATAAAATATTTATAAAAAGGACAACGTTGCTTCTTTGAATTTGATAATGTAATACCTTTTTATGGTTACTAATATATGGAGAGTTTCTACAGATTGTCAATGGTAGGATTTGTGGAGACATTGCTGTATCTCGTGCTTTTGGTGACCAGCGGTTCAAGACAAAGAAAAATGAGTTTAGTTTCTTTTCCCTCTGCTTTTCTTTTTCATAAAATGTACATGATTAACTTTTCATGGAAGCTTCTATTTTATTGCTTCTTCTTTTTTGTTCGTTACTATACTGCTTAAATTGATAAGGACCTTCTTATAGTGTTTTGAACTTGTATATAATGCATAGGATGCTAAAGAAGGGCGTTGAAGAAGGTAGATGGCCTGAAAAGTTTGTTTCTCGGTGAGCATGCAATCTGATTTCCCTCTCTCTTAAGTCTTAATGAGGAGGAGTTGGATCATCATATTGCTTTTAAGTGTGAAGTTGATGATGAAAGTCATCAACTTATTTTCCATTTGAATAGTATAAAAATTTCAAAAATGGTTGAATGTTGAAACTCATAAAGAACTATGAAATCAACAAGTGTATATAACGTGTTATAAAAAGTGCATTTTTTATTCCTACACTACAGATGAACCTTCATTTCCATGATATATATAAGAATGGTTCCCTTGACTCTGCAAACTGGATTAATTGGAAGCCTGAAACTTTTTATTCAACTGTTTTATCACATTTATATGATCTATTTTCAACTCACCTAAAATTTATATCTATTAAATTTTCTAATTGAATGCTGTTATAAATTACGAATTAGTCATCGGTTCTTTATCTTGATTAAAATGTATTAAGTTGGTCATTTTGGCTAACATGACATGTTATGTTTTGTCAGTGTACAATTCAGTGGGGACTTAGTAATTGCATCACCAGATGTTTTTCAAGTGGCCCTCGGAAAAGATATAGAGTTTATATTGTTAGCGTCTGATGGATTATGGGATTACATAAACAGGTTTGTATGATTAGCCGACGACTGGTGTGATTCAACACAACATCTGTTTGTTTATGCTGCCGAGACTGTAAAAGTATTTCTAACAGTAAAAAAAAATGTTTTCTAAACCAAATGAAAACAATAGTTTGATAGAAATACTTTCAAAATTTTTTTGTTACTCTTTCTAGAAGTACCAATTATACGCTTCTTTCTAAAACACTTTCTTCTGAAATTGTTTTGAGTTCACTTAAAACATAAGAACACATAAAATTTTAATAGATCTATGAAAACCAATGGATTTTCCTTTGGATAATAAAAGAGTCACTTTGATGTTTGTTCTATTACAGCTCGGATGCAGTTGCTTTTGTGAGGAATCAACTTCAACAACATGGGGATGTTCAGGTGTGAAATGCGCCCTGTACTTTTAAATGATGTATTATGTTTAAGAGAAACAAAAACAAAAGTGAAATGCTTTACTTAGAGTGGGGTTTAACTTCCATTTTGTTTTGACTTCGCAGGTGGCTTGTGAAGCACTTGCTCAAGCCGCTTTGGTAAGAATGATTTTATTTTTAGCTTAAGTTTCTGTTATGTACATACTTAAAATGAATTTTTGGCCAATTATGATGACTTTTTATTGCATTTACTTCAGGATCGACGCTCACAAGATAACATCAGCATTGTTATTGCAGATTTTGGGTGCGTATATGTTCACTACTCATCACAATATGGATTTTATGCCAGCATGTTTTGAATTGATACTGATTCTTGAGATAACTTTTTTGTGCTTTTAACAAGTAATTTAAGTCAAATTGGTTTTGGGAGAAAAGTGGTTTAAAGAAGAAGCTTACAATAATTCCGGGCTTCTATTAAGAAACACAAAATATGTTTGTTTGGTTAGTAGGTATTTGTTTGCCATAAAAATTACTTTTACCGTCTGAAAAGCTTGGGTCCTTTGATTACTATCTTCGTTTATATAATCTGAATCACTTTGTTCATTTTTGCGTATATATAGGCACACAGATTGGCAAAGTTTGACTCTTAAACCAGAAAATTTTGTCTATGAATTGGGACAAGCTTTTGCAACTATTGGCGTTGTGTCTCTTGGAATTTGGATGACTTCTCAGCTTTCTTTATAGATTCAAGGCATATATCTTGGAAATGTAGATAATTAAAAATCAATAAACCGAAAAATGCCTGTAGCTTTTCACACTTTGGATGTTTATAATGTAATAGTTATAACTGTACATGTCTCACACCATGCTTCGTTTTGGTTCAGACTAGTTGGAATTACCTTCAAATGTTATCACCACTCATTTCGCACTTCATTCAATATTGTCGATTTGTCTTTTTTTTTTTAATTGTTATTTAACAGTCAAGTCATAATTTTTATTAAAGTACTACAACAAATGGAGTTAAGTTACACATAGTGCTAGTGAAAAGTGATAGTAGTAAAGAAACTCTCGTTTAGAATTATACGGTTAACTGTTAATGAAGTCATGGACTGCCACCTCCAGACCTCCTTCGAGGATCGTGCCTCGGGTTGGCACTTACATCGTCATAGTCTAGCACTGCATCCACATCCAGCATTGCAAGCTTTCTCCATCTAATCGGCTGGACACCATCCTTAATACAGAAAATGTTGAAATGAAATTAATAACACTTGTAATTAGAAAGAACAAAGTTTGGTCCTATGTACATGAACTCCAAATGAGTGCCCAAAATCCATATATCTTATGTCTGTTTAATTGTGCTTATATTAAAAGCAATTTTAGTCATTATATATGTGTTTTTAGAGACTTGAAAGCACTTATATCAATTTTTTGTCCTTTTCATTTAGAAGTATTTTTGTTTATCTCAAAAGCACTTATACAGGGTTTCAACCCTTAATTGCATTTCATCGATTTTCTATAAATTTTCACCTATTTAGAGTAATATAGACCCTCAATATTTATTTCACATCAGTTTGACACGCAGGTACTTCAGTAAAGATGAAGAGTAGTTAGCTAATCTCATTCTCATAGCAACATTTGTTAGCATAAATTTTAGTTTATGCTCATTTTGATATACATGATACCTTTCGTAGTACTGCTTCGTGGAGTGAGTAAATAATGGGCTTAGTACTAGTATCATCAGTCTCCTTGAAGCCTTGAACCATACCTGCAATTAAGAATATCATGATTAATGAAAAATCAATAAACATATTATTTTAAAAAAATAAAATAAAATTACATAGTTGAGCATTATAAATTCTACAAAGTGGCTGAGTACTTGAGTAGAGGGGAATGAGAAGTAGGAAGAAAAGTAAAAGAAAGGTGTTGATCCTTAGAGCCATGGCCTTAAATAACTCGATCCTTATGAAAACTGTTTCTTATCAAGATATATATAGAGAGGGAGAGAGACACACGTATATATGTATATATGTGTGTTATATAAGAGGTGCTCTCATAGTGCAAACCACACCATAGCAACATAATGATGATATCTCTGCTTTACCTCTTTAGCCCACAACTATAAGTCAACTTTACTAATTAGATTATTTCCATTAAAACACAAACAATTTGTATGACTTTGGACACACACAAACAGTTGTTTGCATGGCTTAGACTTATAGGGTCCATCATCAGAGCTTGGCTTTTGGGAGTTCTTTATATCACCTTTTTCTCATAAGTCAATCTGCTTTTTCCTTTCCCAGCAAATACGCTATATTGTGTTTCTTGGTAGCAACTTTTATATACGTTACTAAAATATTTTAATAGATGAGGTTACAATTTTATATAAATGTTAATAATGTATTCTTAAAATAAGGCATACTATTTATGCAGCTAACTCATGAATAATTTTTGATAACTCTGTGTATGGAAATAAGTGCAAAATAACTAATAACATAACTTTTCAATAAAGTGCATCTAGGTTGTTTTTCTTTAAATATGCACGCTTAGTTTTGTAAGTTAAGTAAACAATGCACCTAAGTAGTTTTTAAAACTTGCGGTACACCTTTTAATAATTTAATTGCACTTAATATATATATATATATATATATATATATATATATATATATATTGTTAGAAGAAATATTTAGTTTAGAGAGAGAAAATAAGAAAACATAATAAAATATAATAAATGAAGATTTTGCTTAGTATTGTATTGAACATGTATATAAGGATACATATACATGATAATCGTTTAAGAAATCCACACAGACTTACAAAAATTAGTCTTAAAATGTGCATTAAATAAACATAAATTAATAAATACATTCAGGTTTCATTTTGACAGTATATACACAAATCTAGTCTTTTTTTTTCGATAAATACATGTAGGATACATCCAAACATTAAGTCCATAATCTTTTAATTTGAACGCAAGATCGAGATGAAAGAGTGTCTAACATGTCCAGTTTATAGCCCCCGTAGTAACGCGTGACTTTCACACCTTAGTATGCAAGTGTCTGTTTGATCTCTGAATCTGAAACGTCGGGTGGTAGATAAAAAAAAGTATAAATAGGAATCAACAATCTAGTAGATCTCATTTCCTTTTACTTTCTATCAACTTGTTCATGCAAAAATTTGTCTATCATTTCTCCCCAATTTTTAATGGTATTATCCTCGTTATTTTCATCTTTTGTATGGATCTTGGATAGATAAGTATATCCTAAGATTATCATTTTAGGCACGAACATATCTCACAAACTAAGGCAAGATGCATAATGAATCAGGCCGTTTAAAGACCGAGTTTAAGATTGAGCCTTATATTCAAACAAAAACCACCCCTCTTAATCTTCACAAATAGAATATATAATTGCACAAAACAATTAGTAAATTACAATATTTTGATAGATATATATGGTTACACCTTATCTAGACTACTTTGAAAGTAAAAACCCTAAATCATCTCTTCCATTTGCCCACTTTGGAAGTAAAATCCTTGTTAGCAATTCATTTGTATTGTCTCTTTGAAGGCTCAAATCATCTCCCAATTACGTGCCTAAGAGTTACTTGGGTGAACTAAATACAAGAGAATGAGTTGAGCCACTTCACACTCAGGTAACAGAGGTACTGGTTGATTCTCAATATTTATAACTTATTTCTCCAGCTAAAAGTACATTATCCATTAACCAAGGTTTGCATTCAAAGTAATTTTTTTTTTGGATAAATAGTATTTGATATGATTTGAACATGTAACTTAAAATAGAAAAAAATAAATCTTATCACCACCCATTCAATCAAGAATTAAGTTATATGATTAGGGGTTATTTATCTCAATTTAATAATTCTTAAAATACAACAAAAATAACGTCATTAAAACTTAAAAACAATATCTTTTATAACCACTTAATACATTCATTATTAAAAAACGATATATTATTTCATTTAAAATATCATCCAATTAAATCATATTTAATATTATTGAAGTTTTATTTTTGTTATAAATTTAAGGTTATATTTCTTTGTAATTTCCCATAATTTTCTTTGAACTTCGAAAAGCCCAAACAACGTTTATGAGTGAAAGTTCGAATGGCACAGAATGGAGCTCAGACGGGCAATCTTAAAATTTGTGAACCTTTCGTATTCTTGCAAAAGTAACACTAAGATTCTATACTTATTTTCCTTAACAATTTAACCCTACAATATATAATGACAAATAACTAATCCTTGTGTTTATTTATTTATTTTTTATTTTTTCAGTTAAGTTTATTTAAGTTATAACAGTTTTTAATTAATCAAATTAAAAAAATTATATTTTTGATAACAACATGATTAAACTCTTACAAAAAAAAAAAATACAAGATCTAAGTGTTACTTTTATTATAAGTACAGGCCGACCATGGCGAATTTTTCCCAAATAAGAAAGACCTTTCTTGTTCTACCAAATGGTAGACAGTTAGATTTTTCTTTTTCGCCATCAAGCGAGAATAAAAAAGGAGGCCGATTCAATTGCCTTTCAAATTATTATAACATTATTTTAAATCAAACAGTACGACGACTTGAAGGGAAGGAAGGAGAGAATATTATTAGGTTACAGCTATCATCCGGAAAATATTCTAAATATGGATTTCAAACTAATAAAATTCAGACATTCAATTTGGTTCAAATGAACATTGAAAAATCCAACCCTGAAAAAGAAGAGAGAGATAGGGGGAAAAAAACATCAAGGAAAAGTACACTTAATAGAATGTCATAAAATTTTCTTAATATCACTTGACTGAAAATAAGCCAAAAACAACAATACAATGATCTCCCGAAAAAGATGCCAGTTCTAACACCACCACCACAGTGTGTATTGTTCTTCTAATAAAATCATAACCCAGAAGAACACAACAGAAAATTTCGCTACATATTTCATATGAAGATAAAACTTGTGCTAACAGAAAAACCTATTAAGAAAATGATTTCATGAATGCATGGCTGTGAAGATGGAGAGAACAAATGACAAATGGTGACAAATATCAAAAATGGTGACAAATATCAAAAATGAACAAAAAAATGCATGAATGTAATTCCCTTAACTACGTTGGTAACCTTTAAATCCACCATGACAATTATATATTTAAAAAATTAGTCAGTGATGATATGGAACCTGACCGAGGCAGACATAATGACAGACTGATGCAAAAACAACTCAGCAATTGGAGTGGCAATATAACGGGATGGAAGTCTGCAAAGAGTTTGTTCTGGAAAGTGCCGCATGAGTTGCATTGATGCAAATATTGGACCAACTTTTGTCATTCATCTATCACAACCAACTACCAACCCGGACCAGTTAATTTAGAGGAGGCACTATGTAGTGGTTTGTATTTATCTTCAGCGTTATCTGATGAACATCTATTTACCATGTAACCTCTATTGTCTGCAATGAAGCTTTCATCATTACTCCCCTTCAAGTCTGACATCACAATACTCCAGGATCCATTTGTCAGTTCACAGCAGAGGCGTCATCCATTATCTCAATAAACATCATAACTCGCTCTTCCTCCGCAAAATAAGTCAGACCCCAATCCGATGATGATGATGCAATAGCTAGTGACCTTTGGTGATGATGCAAGAGTTAGAGACAACTTGATTGCTGACAGCTCAAACTTGAAGACTGACAGCTCTTGTTGTCTGAAAATAGAGCTGACTCAGACAAATGCAATGCTGGACAGAACTCAACACACCCAAATGCATGCAGGGACCTCTACAATGACGACAATGAACCATGAGGCAAAAGCTTCAAACAGAAATTGCACGACTAATCGCCAACTTCGCCCATTCAGCAGATTCTTTAATCAAATGGTCATCGGAGGACAGGCATTCATTCAGGAAGTCTCTGCTTGAAAGAGTTTGCTGTATCAAAGAACCTGCATTATTCCCCAAAGTATCTGCTAGATCTCCAAGAACTCCAATTGCAGTTTTCATTACCACATCATCCCTATATACATGCCAAAAATAGTTACTAAATGTTGATATATATATAATTACATTCCATTTCAAGAACAGAAATAATAAGTATACTTACATGTCTCTCCCCATGTAGATGCTATCCAGAAACTGAAGGATGTGAGGTGCATAAGGAATCAATAGCTGGGTTTTTGGGGAGTTTTTAAACCCTTGGAAAATTCCAGAATATGCTTCTAAGATTCCATTTCTCAAA
This sequence comes from Hippophae gyantsensis, assembly GCA_030763125.1. Classification (NCBI taxonomy): domain Eukaryota; kingdom Viridiplantae; phylum Streptophyta; class Magnoliopsida; order Rosales; family Elaeagnaceae; genus Hippophae; species Hippophae gyantsensis. Next base: position 1,573,907 of record CM061039.1, on the reverse strand, counting down.
GTATTGGTGTACTCAATCATTTCATCATCAGAACTGGGAGTACGAGCAGAAAGCTCAGCCGCACTCTGTAGCATAGGCATGGCATACATCAAATACTTCTCAAAGTTCTCTCCTATTGCCAATGATATGTCACCAAAGCAGGAAAAAATTGGAGGCTTCACAGAGCGGTGCAACTGGTTACTTGATAAATTCTTGAGAAGCTGAGTCATAATCCCATCACAATAAGGAAAGATCTTGTCTTCCAAAGCCCTGCATATATCTCCGACAACACCAACTGTGACGGCACAGACTTGGTACTCCTCAAAGTTTTGAAGACCCATCTCCAGATACTTAAAAAATTGTGGCATGCATTTTGCAAAATCAGGTCCTGTTGCATAGGCAAGGGCTCCAATGGCAAGCATGGCCTCTTCATGGACAGTGGCACTTCTACATGCAAATACCCTCAAAAAGAGTGTCATTACTTGGTCCACTAATTCCAAAAGGACATATTTAGTTGGCTCTGATGACCCTACCTTCTGAATAATGACTTGCAAACAACCACAGAGAAGTCCTTGTAATTCACCCTGCTTCTCTCTCTCATCCAATGAAGGATTCTGCCCCTCGAGAGTTTGGTGCAGTTCCATCATGATAACAGGAACAAGTTGCAACACCATGGGAATAGTCTGATCAGTTGAACATCTCACCACCTCATTCAAAGTTTCATATGCAGACGTCCTCAGCCGTGATTCCCCAGCGTCTTCCCTATGAGTAACAGTGAAAAGTGACAGAACAATTTCCTGGAAGAAAGGAGTCAAAGGAGATGATGGACCCACATCCTCGTAACCCTGTGCAAGGAAATAGAGAGCACCACATGCCTTCTCAGCAACATTAGGGACATCCTTCATACTCTGCAGAAGAACTGTGATTATTTGTTGGCAGTTTGCTGGAGTAATTATGGATGCATCCATAATAGAACCATGAAGAAACTCAAAAATTCTGGCCAATGTCCAAGCGGTAGTGTCCTTCACATGGTTGTTTGGATCCTTTGTCAAAGCATCAAGCATGAATGTTAATGCATCATTAACAATGGGTGTTAAATTGTCAGCTGAAGGACCCTCTAATATGGAACCAAATGCATAGCTAGCAGCTTCCCTCTGCCTCCAATCTGCTTTTGTAATGTTATCCTGAATGAATGGCATGACAAGGGGAACAATATCGTCTCCCACAGTCCGTGCAACCAAACCAAGGCAGGTACCTCCAGCCATTGCAATATTCCAAGCCCCTTCATCCTGATCTTGGTCCTCTTCTTGTTTAAGGAGGGTTTCCAACAGCATTGGTACAAGAGCAGGAAGTGCCTGCTTGATAAAATAAAAGCAAGGAATATCAAAATCCCCAGTGAACTCATTCCCATATTCTTCCAAAACATCTATTTCCTCGTCGCAAATTGAACTCCATAACTCAATGGCCTGAAGAGCAACAGCTTCCTCATCCTCCCTGACAGCTTTTGCTGTGATGTTAAAGATGTCTTGGATGTATGGAGATAACTTCTCATAGTAACTTGATGAAATTGCAACCAAACACTCAAAAGCTGCCTGTCTTATCTTTACTTCAGGGGCCAGTGTCGCCTCACAGACAACCCTCATGATATAATCACGCTCCATGTCATTGCTGAAATTTGCCTGGGCAAAGCCCAACGCATTGTACAGTGCTCGTGTAGCAGTGAGTCTGACATCATTGTTTCCTTCAGATGCATTTATACCCTGGACTACAGCAGTGAGAATTTTATTTATTTGATCTTGATCTACAACATCAGGAGAGACTTCCTCACACAAATACCCAAGAGTTTCTAAAGTGGATTGATTAGCATGAGCAGGTAGCTGATGAAGAGAAGACAAAAGTGACCCTATCAATTCAGGCCATTGTTTTTGAGGTAATTCAATGCCAGCAATTTTTGCAATGACTTGAGATGCAGTTGACCGAGCATCAGCTGCAGCAGAAGGGAGGGTCTGTAACAAGCAAGTCTTAACCTGGGTCTTCACAGCAGTGTCCAGTGACAACCATCGCTGGACAAGTTCAAGCTTTCTGTGCTGTTCCTTTGCATCCAAGGCATTTTTAAGTATCAAACCAGCTAGTTTACGACTGTCAACAGGTTTCTCATCATTTGCTAGCTCTTTAGAAAGAGAAAGCAAGAAAAGAGAAAGATCTTGCTCCTGAAACTGTTTTAAGCTGTCTTCTGCATGCTTCCGTACATTTCCATCAATTGCTTGTGCATTCAAGAGAACCTGGGTAACTTCCATTACCTTATTGTATCTAAACATATAAAACAAATCGATTAATCAAGTATGTTATGGATAACTTCTAGCTATGTTTCTTTTTAAGTAATGAGTTGTGTTTGTAATCCATGCATCCATTTACTTTCCTTTGCAGATATAAAAGATGAGTTAACACAAATATCTTTTTTTTAATTGACTCTTTTAACTATGTAGATATAACAGTCAGTGGTGTCATTTGAAGCAGGTCTTAAACTAGGACAATTTTAACTACTAGTCCAGAAGGACTACCACAAATAAAAAACACAAATGTATAACTTATGTTAAATAGACCAAACTTCGACGATCCTGATTGTGGAATATGAAGAAATTCATTTTCAGGCAAGACTGAAAAATGAATCAGACTAGTATTCTGTCTGCCCCAAATATAGATATACATTAACTTCCACATCAGCCAACAAGACTAAAATACTGTTAAAAATTAAATCCACAACAAAAACAATGACACCGAAGTTTGCATACCATAAGTAAATTTTAGTGATACCAAATATGAGTACATCAAAAAGGTAGGTGACATAAACAAAACCCCAAAACATTTCTTGATGCGCAGAAGATCAGAAACTGTATGGCTTCAATTAAACGTCCATTAAAAACCGAAATTGACCTATCCAAAACTATCCCTAACCGTTAGTAGTCTGTTAAAAACCCTAATTATATACTCAAACAGCCCAACTAAAGATGGTCCAAATCAAAATTTAATACAATTGGAAAGATATACACATGTAATTTATAAAATTTTAAAACATTTCAATAGAATACCAATTTATACAAGTAATCAATACAAGACACCAAAATCTATATAAAACACGATCTAAAAACATCAAAACATAAACAAAACAAAAGATCGAGAGCCCAGTACAAGCAAATAAGCCCCAATTTAAATTTGGGGAGAAAAAAAGCCGTTAGAATATGGAAATTGTAAAATTACCTGAGCAAGAAACCGGAAAAGAGTGAATGATCGAGAATAGGCGAGAGCTAAGCGACTCCTAGAAAACCTAAGCAAAATAGAGAGAGCGACTAAAGAGTGTAAGAGAGAGGGTAAAGGGATGACGAGAGAAGAAGACGCAACGCTTATTGCAAAGCTGTACAACCAATCAATAATTTAGTATAGGGGGATATTGGCATAATGTAACTCATTAATATGATAAAAATATTTTAATCTTAAATATTTTTTATATTTTTATCTAACATGATTATCCGTAATTTATTAAAATAAGTATAAATTTATGTGATAATTTTCTATTATTATCATTTTATTAGTGCCTTTCAAATCTAACCAGGGGAAATAGATCAACAACGTCCATATTCCAAAAGACTTTTTCTTTAATCCCCAATGGCCTAAACTCAGAAAAAGGTACAAACTAAATGGCTAAATAATTAAAATATATTATTCATGCTAAATTTTATCTAAGTTTTCAAATATTTAAAATTTATCAATAAAATTTAAAAAAATTAAAAATTAATTATACAAGTTAACAGTTTTATTAATTTATTTATAAAATTATAAAAATTAATAATAAAACCATATGTTATACAAAAAAATTAAATGTAAAAAAAAAATGCTTAAAATTTGAAACTAATGAAGTATTTTTTTAAGCCAATAAATTTATTAAATAGGTTCAAAAATACCCTCTCGTTCTCAAAGAACAAGACTTCTTCGTATTATCCCATCCTTTGCCAATTTCTTCCCTGTTTTTGTGTTTTCTCATCAATTTATGCCAGGATTGCTTAATTCATCTAACTTATATGTTGTTCCTGTATATCCGAGAGGCATTTGTTGTCTTTCCTATACTTTTTTTCACTTCCCGAGATGCGACAAGATGTTTTCTTGGCTAAATTGTTCTAGTAATGTAAATCGCGTTATACTCCTTCTAGTTCTGTAATTCCTCGTCGTTGAGCCTTATCTCCGACCTTCCACTGGGGGTCATTCATTTGGTTTCACTTTCGGTCTTTCTCGACATTCCTGGTTGTATATGCAATCATCGATAAAGAAATTTCAGGTGTTCGCAAAGCTAGAACAACATTATTATAAGAATCCTTGCATTGTGAGCAAAGCTTTTTGGTTTGATGCTCTTTCATTTTCTTTATCTTGTATGTGCTGATTTCTTTCTCTTTGTGAACTTGTGCGTTATGCATGTTACTCTAAGCCTGGTTTTTGAGTCAATACTTGTATTGTGCTTGATTATGGCTTCTTTGTTCCATGTCTTGAGCTCCCTAAAGTCTAGCATACTCTGTTTGTGTTTGAATTGCAGAGCTCAAGTGTGGCAAAATGGTTATGGATTGTTCAATAAGGATGTAATGCCTAACAAACTAGATGATATTAGAGTTATGCTGGTGGTTGAGGAGCATATTAGTACAGTTTATGTCATTGTTGCTTTGAAGAGAATTTTTCAACTTGTTTTGGAGTCAATGGAGATGAGGATTGGTGCTCATCAAGTAATGGATGATTGTCATGTGATTCCTGATACTTGGATGAAGTTTTTTCAACGGATTTGGACAAAGAAGAGATGCCTTAAGCTTAAGGTCAACTGTTTGCTCCACTGGTTTTACAAAGAGTGTTTTGGTTGACTATGAAGATAGTAGAATCAGGTGGAAAAGGCCTCCATTTTGCAAGCTCACACATATGCCTTGATCCACTGTTTGTAGTTTGATTGATAATGTTGTTCCTGTAATGTTGGTTCTGTTGTATTTTTGGTTTTTGTATTTTTTTTGTATTAGTTTTGATTAACTAATTGTTGTTTTGCTGGTTATATGTTTGTGTTTGTAGTTTTTGTTCTAGTTTGTTTGTTGTTGGCTTGTGATATTTGGTTTGTAAAGGATGGTCAATCTATTATATTTATAAATTAGTGTCCGGATAGTTTTGCTTGCTACCTTTAAACTCTAATTCTAATAGTTTGGTTACTATACATAAGGTATCATTTTCTTGTTAAACCTTTGTGTCTAGTTATTGATTATAATTTTCTTCTTTGTTAAAGAAATCTTTTTATTCTTGATAAAAAAAAGTAGTTTTCTTTATTAACATTCTAGAAGTAGTTTAAAAACGTTGTTACGAAGTTTAAGGTATTTTTTATTTTTATTTTAATTATGTATGTATTAACTAAGAAATGAGAATCATTTAAAAATACTTAGAAGATTATTAAAATAGTTTAAAATTTGAAATAAATCTTATATGATTTTTTTTCAAAAAATATAGGTTGTTTTAGGTGTAAGAAAAATATAAGATTTTTTTTCTCAAAAAAATTAAAAATAAAACTATGTGAATAATAGATCATATATTAAGAAGTTATATCATGTAATTAAATAATTTCATTTTAAGTTTTGTTATAGAATTAGTTTTTACAACCAGTAGATTTGGTTGGGATATTATAATAGGGGTCCAATTCTCATGTTTTATTTTTGGTATATAGTTGTATATAACATTTATACGTGATAAATATGTAAATAAAAGTGATTAAAAATGTTAATTTTTATCGCATAAAATATAAATTTTTTTATTACATATTTATTAATTATTGATCGAAGATAAATTTATATACCAAAATATAAGTGAACTGTTATCGTAATAGAAAGAGTTGATATGAAATCTGAAATTCACTAATTATTCTGTGGCACAAAAATGAACATTATGTTCACAAGTTTGATCTTGACCTCTTCTTTACGATTATAGCAAATGACAGTATACTAACCAATTACGTTACCATCAAAAACTAAAAAAATTGTGGAAATTAATTAAACACGTACAACCGTCATAGTTCTTCATGATAATCAATTTCGTCAAAATTCTCAAGGCTACCGTCATCATCATCATTATCATCATAAAATGCGCTGTAGAAAACTTGTTCATTATGTAGCATCTCCTCTAGGGTTAACTTGCCGTCTCTATCATCGTCCGCCTAAATCCAAGAACCAAACACTTTAAGGAATTAAAATCACAAATAACATGCCATATTAATTTACACACTAATACTCATTGAAAGAAATAAGACCATCCTCATCTTTGTCGTGAGATACCAACTCCTCATGTGTCCTATAATTTAACCTCTCAATGCCTTGTTTTGTAACCCAAGCCTGTAGCTCCTCTAAACTAACCACCCCATCTTCTGGTGACTTATCTAATGAAGGAAACAAAGTGGTCAATCTTAAGGTGAGATTCAATTTTACATCATAATTAAAGTGTTCATATTCTTCTTCAATCACCTCCAATGCCTCCTTTTCCAAATCGTACGGATTAAGTTATCCCAAGTCCTTTTTTCTCTGCTTGTCTTTGAATTTTCACAATGAGAGGATCAAAATACAAGGAAGCACGATATTTGTTACCAAGACTGCAATGTAGGCTGAGATGGTTGCACCTGTGGTTGCGGTTAGAGAGGCCAAAGGCAATGAGACAGACAGACCAAGGCAGTGGCCAGAAGGGCATAGACTTCTACCTTCGTCATGTTGTCTTCGAGAAGCTTTTTCAGAGAAATAGAGTTACAAATGGAGAGATAGAGACATAGTAATAGAAGGAGGTGTTTTTGTTTTTGTTTTCCTGGGTAGTTCTGAATCAGACCAACCCAGGTCTTACCAAATAACTAATAATATGCCCCACATAAGGCAGGATTTGCATCCAACCATTATAACTAAATATTATTTTTGAGAGAAAAAAATTTGGAGAATTAAATTTAGGTTTGATTCTGTCCCCAAGTTTGTTTTGATACAACTAAGGGGGGCTTCAATAAAATTATATAGATGTATGTATGGTAAAAGTAGACCTGATTAAAATATAAGGTGGACAATTTATATGTTAATCCTAGGAACAAGACAGGATATCAACCAAAAATTATCAATCAATTCAACTGGCTTATGCCAGGCAAAATAGAAACATTTGTTCACTATTTGATCAAGACTTAGTATGCTATCAGTATACAAAAGATTAAAAGGGTTAATACATCATTAACATTCAAAATAGATTTCCCAAAAGTTACTTCGGCTAGAAAGGGCAAGGAGAAAACTACAGAAGACCTTCAGCTAATCTAATTCCTTGCCTTGCCTAGCTGCATCCAAGTCCACTTCGACTCGCTAAGATCAGAAGGAGTGCTACCATCACTGTCCTTTATATTTGTGTCTGCATTTTGCTGGACAAGATACTCCGCAATATCTTTTCGATCACACATAGCAGCATAGTGCAATGGGGTTTGGCCCTCATTATCCTTCATATCAAAATACAGAAGTTTCAGCAAAATTAATCTATGGTAAGATAACTAGCAAATAGATGGAGGATTTTTAAAACACAATCTGAAACATTAAAATCGTTTTGTTCTATGCCCAATTGGACCTTAATCAAGATATACTCTATAACTATGATTTAGAGTTTACCCCAGCTGCCAAAAGGGTAGTATGCAAGTGATAGGATAAGAGATAGAACACCCAAAAAAAAGGCCGCCTCCTTCCCCAGCCCCAACTTCTTAAAAAAAATGTTATAATTCTGTACCTTTGCATTCACATCGGCATTCTTGCTAAGAAGAAGCTCTGTCACATTGAAATGGCCACGATCTACAGCCCAGTGCAAAGGTGTTCGACCCTCACTATCTGCAATAATTCCAGGGATATTATAATGCAATGCTCTAGAAAATAATCTTCCTTGTCGTTTTTCGCATGAAGTTGACGAAGGAGAGTCAAAGTAAAACAAACCTTTCATATTCACTGGAACACCACTTTCGATGCATTTTAGCAAGTTTTCCACTTCCCCTTCTCTGGAAAATGCATGAATAGCATCCATCTTTCTGACATGTAAAACAAGTGACTGTTATCATCGTAACCACTGTTCAAAGTGATATAACAATAAATAAAAGAAATAAGGTCTTTTAAAGGCACAGCTAGAGAACCATCCAGGCCAGTTTTGCTATTAACCAATGAGACTGCACAAAAAGACTTCAGCAAATAGGCATGTAGAAATTCTACAGTATACTACTAAGAGTCATCATAAAGCACATAGTAACTCAAAGAAATTGCACTAAAGGCAAGCCCGCATAGACCATGCGGGCCGCAGGAAAGCACAGGCTGAAAGGTCAGAAATGTGTGTTTTTAATGTGTTAATTGTTATAGGAGACATCCAGAGAAGTCCAATGAAAGCCAGGGATAGCACATTCACTAACAAAATCCAGTGTCCAGAGTATGTACAAAGCATCAAATAGAAATGCAAGAAAATAATTTTCACAAGAAACTCACTTCAGGGAAGTCTAAACACATAATCTTACAAACTTAAAAGATTTGAGAACCTTACAAATCATTTCCAGATTCCTCTTCATATACAAAGCTGCTGAAAACTGGTCCCATTGGTCCCCTGTAATCTGTATTAGTTGCTTCACCATCTCCTCTTTTGATTTTCTAGTCATCGTAATTAAGTGACAGGAAAGAAGGAAGCGCGCACACGCACACCCCAAAGAAAAAAAATCAAATATAAAGAAGCAGATATACAGGACATCTAACAGCAGAGCAAGAAGGTGGAACTGAAAGAACTATGACCTCACCACAGAGGCACCAGCAATCCACGAAGGATACAACTCAGTAACAATATCAATGTATTGCTGCATTGCTTCTTCTGGAGGCATAGCACCCAACTTCTTCCACGCTTGCCTATCATAGAAATTCAGAAATAACTTTCAACCTTTCTTCATGATTACACTGTTCGAATACCTCCCTAAAGCAATTTCGGAGATTATACAAAAGCCCTTACATAAAGACAATTAATTATCCGAAAAATCCTAATTGACATTTCTTAAATTATGCATGTGTCATAATTATTTTAAAAATTGAATAAATGATTCATTTTTACCAATAATACTAACGTTTAGTCCTAGCATTCCTCTCTTTGACTTAAACCACCCCGGCCAAACATTACAACAAGACGTTTAAACAGTCATACAGCAGAAAACACGAATTAAACACTAAATCACACACTTTTATCTAGCACTAAGAAGAACCCGATAAATTAAATCGAAAAAATTACAGTAATTTAGCAAAATAGGAAGAGGTAGAGTTGTACCACTTGGCACGAGCAGTCATTTTCAGCGCGGAAGGCTGAGGAGTGGTACAAGGTCCCTCGGTGGCAATCTTGTAAAGACTGTAAAGCTGAAGCTGCACATCGTTGGAGACCTTCTGAGTCGAAAGCCGGTCTGCAGCAGCAGCTGCAATAAAAGCTGTCGCCGCACTGAAAATCTCATCCAGTTCCGTACTCTCCACTCCTTCCCAGTCATCTTCATCAGTACTGTGATCGCTACCAGACACGCTCTCATTCTTAACACTACTTTGTTCGGCGCCTACAGAGTCAATATCACGTGCCGCACCGTAACCTTCGCAACCCGCCTCATCTTGGATGTCGGATTTGGGCGGAAGTTGATAGTCGTCGCTACGATTGAGATTGCGAGTGATAGAAAGATTGTCCTCTTTGAAGGAAATGACTACGGAGATGAGCTTGGCAAGAAGGTATGAGAAAATGAGACCAATAAAGATCGATTGGAGAAAAGAATCCCACTCGCCCATGGTAGTAATAATAGGTATAGAAACTTCGTTGAAGTGAGAATAAACCTAAACCTAAACCTAAAAGAAAATTAGGGTGGACGGGTGGGCCAAAACCCTAGATATGGTTTCATTTTGGCATTCGCCCATGGTAGTAACAGTAGGTATAGAAACTTCGTTGAAATGAGAATAAACCCAAACCTAAAAGAAAATTAGGGTGGACGGGTGGGCTAAAACCGTGGATATGGTTTCATTTTGATCGGGGAGAGGGAGAGATAGAATTTTAGGGAATTATGTTCATGTATTAAAATGTTTAAGAATTAAATACCATCCAAAATCGAACAAGCTTAAGCTTAAGAAAAAATTAGATAACTTGGTATTGAGATTTGTCAGATTTATAGAGAGAAAACAAGAAAAAAGTTAAAACAATTTATAAAATATGTGTATCTCTTAAGAAGTTTATATATATATAATTTTACATGTATAAATATCAGTTACATAAGACGTACACATTACAGTGTATCATAAAGATATAAGAGTAAAACAAAATACATTTAAAGTTTAAAGTTAACCATCTCATGACTCGGTGGAGGTGATCGACTCTTTTTGAGGGAGAGTGCTCTACATTTTCTAAGCTTGAGGTGATCAACTCTCTAAGGTGGCGTTTGGTTCGTGGAATGGAATCGGAATCGGAATCGGAATCGGAATCGGAATCGGAATGGAATGGAATGGAAAGGAAACAATTTTGTTTGGTTTGACCACTGGAATCAAGCTCAGAATCAGGATTATAGTGTTTGGTTTGCCACTGGAATGGAATGAAAAAAGTTGTAAATGACCTTAATACCTCTACATGCTGTAAAGTTTAAATAATGTCATTTAATTACTATTTTTTCGTCACACAAAATACATTATTGAAATCATTATTTTTCTAAATAAGTATTACTTAATTAAAAAGAAATATATTATTAAAATTATTATTTTTCTAAAATAGGGTTTAGGGTTTTGAGGTTTGGGATGTGTGATTTAGGGTTTAGGGATTTAGGATTTGGGGTTATATTTGTAGGTTAAGGTTTAGGCTTTATGGTTTTAGGATTTGGAATTTGGGGTTTAGGCTTTTGGCATTTATGTTTTAGGTTTTTGGTTTTTGGGATTTATGTTTTAGGGTTTTGGGTTTTGGGGATTTATGTTTTAAGGTTTAGGGTTTAGGGTTTAGAGATTTGGGGATTTGGTTTTTAGGGTGTAGGGTTTAGGGATTTGGTGTTTAGGGTTTTAGGTTTTAATGTTTAGGATTTAGGGATTTAGGGTTTAGGGTTTTAAGATTTGGAATTTGGGGTTTAGGGTTTAGGGTTTTGGGATTGATCTTTTAGGGTTTTGGGTTTTAGGATTTATGTTTTAAGGTTTAGGGTTTTAGGGTTTAGGGTTTAGGGATTTGGGATTTGGGATTTGGGGTTTATGGTTTAGGGATTTGGGATTTAGGGATTTGGGGTTTAGGATTTTGGGTTTTAGGATTTGGAATTTGGGATTTAGGGTTTAGGGTTTAGGGATTTGGGATTTATGTTTTAGGGTTTTGGGTTTTGGGATTTATGTTTTAAGGTTTAGGGTTTAGGGATTTGGGATTTAGGGTTTATTGTTTAGGGATTTTGGATTTAGGTGTTTGGGGTTTAGGATTTAGGGTTTTAGGATTTGGAATTTGGGATTTAGGGTTTAGGATTTAGGGATTTGGGATTTATGTTTTAGGGTTTAGGGATGTATGTTTTAACGTTTAGGGTTTTAGGGTTTAGGGATTTGAGGTTTAGGGTTTAAGGTTTTAGGATTTTAGGATTTTAGGATTTGGATTTAGGGTTTAGGGTTTTGAAATTTTGGATTTAGGGTTTAGGGTTTTGGAATTTTGGGTTTAGGGTTTAGGGTTTTGGAATTTTGGGTTTGAGAATTTGGGATTTGAATTTAAGGTTATAATTTAGGGGAGGGTAAAATTGGAAAAAAAAAATTTAGATGGGAATGGAATAATGATTACCAAAGGTGGGAGAAGGAATTGTGATTCCTTCTCTTTTGGTAATCCGATTCCATTCCGCCCTCCATTCCGTCCAACCAAACACACAAAATGGAAGGAATCAATTCTGATTCCATTCCATTCCCTCCAACCAAACGTGGGGTAAGGGAAAATGATCTACCTTTTCTGAGGATGAGCAATGTAATAATGGGAGAGATCGATTACTAGTAAGAAATCATCTAATATATACTGTAAAATAAGGTACATCAGAAATGTAAGGTCCTTTTTATCTCTATTTGGTATATCTCACACCTCATTTGAATTGATAGACTTTACTAGACATCTACCTCCGAGCCTTTTGTCTAAAAGGCCCATGTTGTGGTTACTACTTGGGAGTGACTTCTTTCATAGCAACGTTATAACAACTTTTGGCCTTTTTCTCGTCTCTCTTTATCTCTTTTATGACTTCTTCAGTCGGGAATTTGATGACTTAGTGAAAGGTGGACAAAACTGTCTTCATCTTGTGTATCCATGGCCTGTCTAAGATGGCGTTATAGTGATTTGGAACATCAATTACCATGAATTGGTCATCATTGTAGATCTCTTAGCTATGACAGGTAGCACCACAGTTCTAATTGCATAGGTGGTGCTACTGTTGAATCCCACATGGGGTAGCTCTCTTCTTGCAATTTATCACATTCTTTTATGCCTAGGGCCCTTGTTGTTGACAGAAAAAAAATGGTCAATTGAGCTCCCAATGTCAATCATGATTCGACAAATATCGCAAGATCTTATTCTTAAAGTGATTATCAAGGGGTCTTCGTAGGGAGACGAGGCCTTGCCCATCTTAGTGATTTTAACAAAAGACCTTTCTTTTTTCCAGATTATAAACATGGAAGGAGCTGCATAAGTCTTTGGCGTACCTTTTACGCGAGTTATTAGAGGTTCCATTGAGTCTGGGCCCTCCATGTATGGTATGCATAGTCCTTATATTGGGCTTATTGTGGGGGTCTATCTCACTACCTGAAGGAGCAGGTTGCTTCGAAGTTTCACGTCCGGGCTATCGCCCTTCTCTTTTGTTGTTGCTTCCTACAAGGTCTTTTAAATATCCTCTGGTTAACATATCCTTTATTTCTTTTTTTAGATGCCTACAGTCTTTCGTCTCATGACGTACATTCTTGTGAATGGTACACCATTTAGATGTGTCCCTAAGGGTAGACCTTTGAAGGGAGATAATGACCTCCTCTAAGGCCCCCTATTCCCTGACCATTAGATACTCCCTCTATGGTTTGGTGTAAAGCGTTTTTTTTGTTGATCTTGTCGTCTTGGTTTGCCTTGTCTGAGCTCATCTTTATTTTCTCTTTTTCTAGCACAGGCTCCACAACTACCTTGTTGCTCTTAACTAGACCTAGCTATCTTCCCAGATTGACAAATTTTCTCGTCTCCCTATAAGCTTCCTCCAAAGTTTGTGGGACCATCTTGATCAGTTTTGCAAACAAATTAGAATCCCTTGAGAGACCTCGCTTGAAGGTCTCTATTTCAATAGAGCTCAGGCAGTCTGATATCTCTAACCTTTCTTATCTGAACCTTCTCATATATTATTCAGTAAACTCACCACTTCCCTAAGTGATTGAGAAGAGGTGGTGCAACTCCTTCCTCAATGGCTTATTGTAGGCATAATTGGTGATAAACAATTTGGAAAATTGTGCGAATGAGGTTATAGTATGGGTGCCAAGTGATTGAACCATTTATGTGCACTATCACATAGTGTGTCAACAAATAGTTTACACATTAAGGTGTCTCTCTTTCCTTGAATGAGGTTCACAGGAGCCATAGTCGTCTTAAAGTGTTGTATGTGAGTTACCGAATCTTTGGTCCCTTCATAGTCTATGCACTTGGGAGTAATGAACTTGGGTGGTGGCTCATCGTGCTCTATTTCATAAGAAAAGGGAGAGATACACAGTTGTTAGCAGTCTCTATCCACATCATAAGTGACCTTGCTTTTTTCATGCCTTTCATTGGCCAATTTCAAGGTGTGGTCTAGCTTTTTGTTAGCTTTTTCCAACGCTTGAAATCATACCTATTAGCTTTTTCTCTCTTGCAAACACTACTCGTTGAACTAGAAAGGGAGTCCCCCCCAACTTCTTATTTGCCTTGGTTAAGCTCGAGCATGACGTGCTCTGGCATGTTTCTGCCAATAGGGTTTGCATCTCAATTATCGAAGGTTCGCCCACCTAATTGGGAGTATAGTGACCTATTTTCCCGCCTAGATTCCTCGAGTTTTCTTCTTAACTTGAGAAGTTGACGAGCCAGCTCTCGATGAGAGTTAGTCTCCGTTCTTGCCTTACCATGGGTTAGTGAGGTGTTATCCAATGTTGTCGCTGCTTCCTCGTTTGTTAGTCTTAGTCAACCTTCAGCACGGGTCCTTACCACGGTGATAAGGAACAAGTGATCATGATTCTAGGGATAACTAGTAAGTGGAACAGGTGTTTGGCCTCTTAAGTTTCTTTTAGAATTTGTGGTAAATCCTAGGAAATATAGGGTCAGAAGTTAAAGCTCGACCTCAGAATCTAAGTCCCATAATGGGCGATAAAATGTTGAGATTAATCTGATTTGGAGAAAGAGAAACTAGAAAGAAGTTAGAGCAATTAATGGAATGTGTGGATCTCTTAAGGAGTCTATGTATATATAGAATTTTAGATATACAGGTGTCAGTTACATAAGACATACACGTCATAGCATGTCAAATGAATATAAGAATAAAGCAAAATACATTTAAAATTAAAGGTCGATCATCCCATGACTAGGGCTGACATCTCAAGGCTCGAGCTAAAGTCTTAAGACTGGGGCTGACATCTCAAGACTTGAGCTAACGTTTCAAGGCTCAGATTAACGTGTTAATTTATTTAAAAAATATATTTTTTAAATAATTATAATATATCATAAAATATAAAATTATAGGTATAAATATATATATAAAATTATATAATATTTAACACTTATTATTATAATAAAGGTAAATTATTGAGACAACATTTAAAGAATTTTAAAAAGACTACTTAAAAAACTCTTACAAGTTTTTAAAAATTGTTATATTTAACATTTATCTATTTATTTTACTTTACTTATGAAATTATCGTTTATGAAAAAATAATATTAATAGTAAAAAATAATCGAATAGTTTGAAGATTATTTATTATTAAGTAATTGAAGTAAAAAGAATACAACTCATTCTTTTAATATCATTGGAGATAACAATAAGACTTCTAGTTTTAGTTCTCTCCATTATTTAAATTGTTTTCTCTTCATTCAGATGATCACAAACATATATTTTCATGTATATAATTGTACTGTGAAAATGAATCCAAATCGCATCCTTAAATATAAGAGTGTTAAGGAATATAATTCAAAATTCTTACAAAAATGATTTTTTTTTCATCAAACTTATAAATTATACATGCCTAATAATTATTTATCAAGATACCCAAAATCTTACACAAAACAGTAAATTTAACCTCATACTCTCATATTTCCTCACCCTTTTCAAATTTGAATAAAGAAATCAACAAATTTTACAAGTCCTGATGCGTATTTTCCGTGTTTGTTTACAGCTCCAACTTTCGTATTGCAAGAAGATAGGACAGAGGAAATACTATAAAATAATATTATGATCAAAAGTATTAATAAATTTTAATTAGAATCCATATTGTATTCCCGTCCAAATAGTTAAAATTGGGTCGATTTTGCCTGCTAATGTTCAAAATAACTAAAATAAAACTTTTATAAAAATATGAATATTAAAACATAAATGTTTTTTTATATCATTTAACATAAAGAGTGAATATTTTTAAAATTTAATCGATAAAGTAAATTTTTTGATAAAATATGATATTAAAAAAATAACAAATCCAATTTAAATGTAGGAATATATCTACTTTTTGTATCTCTTTTTTTTCACTTGTACAAATCTACGTTTCGTATCTTAATACATAAAGGAAATTAAAATTAGTAAAAGAATGTCCCCCCAAAAAATAATAATAATAAAGAAAGAAAGAAAGAAAAAGTAATGAGCCGGCAAACATATAAAAGAAATAGTCCAAATATAGAAAATATCAAAAGAATTGAATAGTTAATATCGCAAAAATAAATAAATAAATAGAGGTTAGAAAACAAACCGTTAAAGCGTTAACGCTAACAAACCGACAGACAATCAAGACCTCTCTAATCTGGATTCATTTCTCTCTCACTCGGTCATCTCTTATCGGTTTAGGAGTTAGGGCGGTGCAGAAGAGGGGGGTTTGTTTGAATTGTTTTGGATCTAAGAAGAAGAAGAAGAAGAAGAATCATGGACACCAAAAACACCTGTTTGTCGTACGAGAAGCTGAACGGGTTAGCTAGCTGGGTCGGCACCCAAGTGGCTTCGGCCTTCTTTGCATCCTTGGAGCGTTGCTCTTGTATCAATCTTTCCACCTCCGACGATTTCGATATCACTCTTCCCGAGGAAGCCCACGGACGACCTCTCATGCTCTTTGCTTCTCGATCCGTCAATTTCGATGATTTTCGCCTTCCTTCTCAAAACGACGTCGCGAGCTGACACTTTTCGAGTTCTAAATTCAGATCCCATACCTACGCTACGCAGATATCTTTTGGGTTTTTCTTTTGTTGGTTAATTTTTAAATTTCTTTTGTTTAAATCTTGGATCTTTTCCGTCAGACAGATGTTCAAGGAATGTGGCTTTGTTGTTAGCTGGTGTGAAAATCTTATGAAATTTAGTTATCATTTGTTATGATTTGAGCTTAGCTAAAGCGTGAACGTGTAATTTTGGATTGTTTGAAATTCATTCATCGTAATCTTCTATACAATCTATATTTTTTACTTGATGATATAAAACAGATTTCATATTTATGGAAGCGATTAATCCAATATTGATTAGTAGTATGCGGGTAGTATAAAATTATAAGATGATGATGATGGTGATGGTAATAATGGTGTGTGTTTTCAGCTTCAAAGGTACATCATAGCTACAACTAAAAGAAAAGTTATAAAGCTCAAGGAGATGTTTTTATATACATCAGCAAAATTATAATTACAAGTATGCTCATCTCAAAAAGGAATTTATATCTGGTTATCAATGAAAGATAATTGGAAATCATGTTAGACCTTAAATTCATATCTGATAAAGTCTACTTATGTTAGTAACAAAAGGTATCATCAGTCAGATACTGTTCAAGCAAACGATCAAGGAAAGCATAGCTCGTCCATAATTGCAAGATGCTTCTGAAAAGACTTGTTGATTGGCTGGGTTACAGGAATTGATAGCTCAAACATGAAAATTACCTGCATAATTGCAGAGGCAACTAAAGAATTCACAGGCCCTACCATGAGATTCAGCAGACAAAGCATTTCAATCATTTTAGAAAAGACAACATAATATAATGGCAAACTTCCCCACCGTTTTTTTTTCCTTCCCTCAAATGAACTTCTACCACTGCCACCAGCATAGATTCTTATCTCACGGCATGATGGGGATAACGTACAAAAAGGACCCACTGGAACAAAAATTATGCAAAGCAAATATCCTAATTTGGCAACTCCCAACCGATGACACTTATTTGCGGGCCAATATAACAAAAACCAGGTTAACATGAGTAGCCATTTGTTGATTTCAAGATGGATTTTGATAAAACCATGTAATTCTTGCCACTTGAAATGCATAATTTTACAACGTATGCCATGAAATCCAAACAGAGTCCACTGGATGGCCCCAAATTTTGAAGATCATCTACACTGCACAATCCCACCAGTCATCCGAGAAGTACGCAAAGGTTGTTCGTGCTGCCCAAAATTTCACATCAATCCTCTTTAGGAGATTTGAACAATAGACAGTCATAGAGACTAGGTGTAGGGTGCAGTGTCAGATAGAGGGGATGATAGATTGTGAAAAACAATGCCAAACCACAAGATGTCATAGATAAAGTGGTAATCCATAATTATGGAAGGATTTAATGCGTCCATCCCAACCAGCGGTAACAATAACCAGACCCCATGTGTGAGAATCGGATGTGTTTTGGCAAGAAGCTTTAAGAAACTTGAGCTCAGATTTATGAACTTTAATTGGTTTAGCTTGTGGACGTGATGAGGGAAGTTTCTCCTCAGGCCAAGTCGCTGACCCCTTGAGAAAGGGCTCGGAAACAAATTCTTCACTCAGTTTAAAAGGAGGCGAAGACAAATGCAGAGTTTCACATAAACGCTCTTCTAAAACAAGAAGTTGACCTTCATTACCTGAGTTGTCACATCTCATACCATTCCAGGGTATTGCAATAGATGCATTGGTATAGAAACGCTCCCAAGACTTGACCTTCTTTGCTTGAGAGAGCACAGTCTCGTTTATGTCACTGCAATTCCATACGTACAAATTTGAATCCTTGCAAGCTGAGATTATGTGTTTCCCGTCTGAAGTGAAATATGCAGACAATAGGTTTCCTGCATTACTTAGTCCTAAGTGGAAAAGAAAATATGGTAAAAATCACAAGTAAAATGCAAAAAAAGATTTGTAAACAATGAAGTTGAGAAAAGATTTAGGTTTCACAACAAATTTTTTGAAAATATCTTAAAATAAAAAAAAACGAAGACAGATTAAACAAATCTGGAGAATAATAGGCAAGAACATTCACATACCTTGATACTTTTGGGTTACATTGAGCCCATGAAGAACCCTCACTTTGGCATCAGCACATGTCACCATGACTCTGCTCGAGTCTAGTGGAGAAAACTGAGAAAAATAGAAGTTATGAGATAAAAACTCAAGGGAAAAGATAAATTTAAGTAGTATGCCAAGGAAAAAAGTGCAATTACCAAAAGCAGTAAATGAATGAAAAGCTACCTGGAAGCCTATAATCCTTTTGCAAGAAGCCTTCTTTTTGTTGTGCAGAAACATTTGAGCATCTAGTTGTACTTGATTATCTGACAAGTTAGAAAACCCCTATGAGTAATTGAGTATCATCACACATAGAAACTATTTCAATATCATTTCAAGAATCCTTCTGTTCCAGCGTCCCTTCTACCACATAGATATAAAAAAATTTAAACCCAACATTAACCATGCATTTCAATAGAAGGTAACTAGATTCAGGTTTAGGGAATTTAACACATTGCTTCTTCCAAGATCCATGCTAAAAATAATGAACGTAACATGATGACCCACATAGAAAAATCTCTCTATTTGAGGTTACCTCAGCTCAACTGCTTATGGGTGGGTTAATGATGTAGATAAATAGATTATCCATATAATTTAGCAAATTAATATGGCTAATTTACATAATGGCAACTCCCTCTGCCAACTAAAGCTAATATAAAAATTTTGCTATGTATATAACTCATAATGCTCATGGTTCATATCATGTTCTTTGAACAAAGATTGTGCGACTAGAATTTGTTATAATATAGTCAATCGCAATAAGAAAAACAAAAAATATTGACGAAACCGGGGTTGGAGGGTGGCTACAAGCATAAGTTTTTCTAGCGAACACATACCTGAAAAAATGAGAAAGCAACATTTGCCCGTAATAGAGCCAACAATTCCCCCCTGCATGATCGTGTAAAAACTGTAAAGAGAAAGAGAGGGAAAGATCCATGCTTATTGTTGTCAATGAAACAGAAAAAGAATGGAACCTTTCCATCGGGGTGGTAACACACTGCAGTAATTATTTCTCTTATATCAATCCAATCAACAACTTGGCAACAAGAAATTCCCCAAATACGCACTTTTCCATCTATCGAACCACTAATGAAGTAATCATCATCCACAGGATTAAACTGAACGCATGTTACTGCAGTACATCACCAAAAATGAAATTCCATGAGACAAATCCTGTGCAAATGAGGATGCAATTATAACATAAAATCAAACTGGGCTGATATTTCAGCCATATCAATAACATTTGAAAGGAAACAGCAAAATAAGGCATACCATAATTACTATGAGAGAAAATTTTGAGGCAGTAATCACATCCCACTTGCCACAGCCGAACCGTTTTGTCAACTGATGAAGACAGTAGATACTGCATATATACAATAAACGAATCATAGTTTATAATGCATCTCATTCACTAACTAAAAACTTTTAAGCTAATATTGAGAAAATATACAACTATGGTTCAAATAATAACTACTACTTACATTATTCTTTGACCATGAAATATCCAAGATTTCATGTGTGTGTCCATGGAACTCATGTATTGGTCTCTCCAATATTCTAAATACTTTTGGTGGAAAAATAACACAAGCCGAATCTGATGTTTTCCTCATGTTTATTGATTTTCCCGTTTTATCCTTATCAGCTAAAAGGGGCTTTAATTCGGACAGATGATTAACAGTGAAGTACAGACAGGATGGATCTATTTCTGGAATGTCAAGTTCACCAGATCTCTCATCCTCCACCACTTGCCAAACTCGCACTACCCCATCCTCACCCGCACTGGCAAGGTACCGCCCATCAGAACAAAATTTCATAGTCAAAATTGCACCCTCATGGGCTTGGATATCTTGCTGCATATAAAGAGCAGACATTTCCTTCAACTGCTTCTTACATTGGCGAACCTTAACTCTTCGAGCTCTAGTCTCTAGAAATATATCATCATTCTTTAACCTTAATTTATCAGTAAGCCCCTCCCTATCAACAATGCATGACATCGAGCGTAATCTATTCACCCACCCTTTCTTAATTCTCTTCATTATGCCCACGAAGTCATTTGCATCTTTTACCTCTCTCTCAATCAGTTGCTGAGCCGAGGGAGATAAAGGAGGAGGAGCCTCAAGCTCTCTGACAAAACCCTGGTCCAAACCAGCCTTATAGCCTTCTTTCATATTCTCAAAGTGCTCCATACTAGTACAATCCATCTGGTATTCCAATTTGGCATCTATGCATGTAAAATTCTCATTTTTTTTCAAATTCCCTGAATCATCAGAGCTACTATCAGACAGACATGACACCATGGACCAACTTGAGCAAAACTCATTTCCAGAACTAGTAGTTCTAACCACTGCCCCACTACTAACTCTAGTTCTATCAAATTCCCTTCGAACATGATCGTTCAATTCTACTAAATTATCCATATCAATTTGATTTGCATTCAATCCCATCCACCTGAAAAAATTATCCCTACGCTCTTCAACGCTTCTTGGGCTCCCAATCCATCCCTTATGATACAGATTGGCCATAACCCGATTGATGGAACAAGAACTTGAACCAAAACCAACAGAATTGGCATCGATAACCGATGAAATATCTTCTTGGGCATCAAAAAATAGACAATCTTCATCACCACTGAAGCTACCCATAATTCTTTCAGTTCAACCTACGAAACACATCCTCAAAAAAACAACATTTGAGACCTAGAGAATGAGCAAAAATCTAAATTCTCCTGCAAGCAAACAAGCAAGCCGATTAATAACTAAAAGAAATAAAAAAACAAACAAACAAAAAACACAGAACACAAAATCCAACATCAGTATCTAGCGGAAATACCGGTTAAAACAAACAACAATTATCATAAACAGCGATAATAACGAAAACCAAGAGATCCAACATGGGCCCCATATCATGCCCATTGAAGCTAGCTTTCCACAAAATAAAATTTCATAATTCAATGCCCAAATGAAAGACAAATTAAAAAAAAAAACTAACGTACACCTATATATAATCAGAACAAAAATACAGGTTAACACAGAGATTAAAACCCATTTGCACAATTCGAAGGTCATTTGACGACTACACTCGAATGAAAAAACAAAAAGAATCAGATGACAGAGATAATCGTAAAAACAAGTGATATTTATTTTTATAAAAACAAAGTTACAGATATGATATAAAATTTGCTCACACGGGTTTTCTATTCTAATTCAGAATTGTTTTAAAGTGAGAATAAAATGTAATAGATCGAATCATAAATGAAAATTTGTATTCTCTCACAATTACACAAACAATTAAGTAAGAAGTAGAAAAAATATGTTAGAAAGTAAGGTATATTTTTTAAATTATACCTATAAAATAATTTTATTAGAAATATAATATTAAAAAAAATTAAAGCATATATTAAAATAAAAAAATAAAAACATAAAAACATACAAAATTTAACGAGTATGAATGTCTAGAACTTCATTTACCAATATTTTAATAACAAACAAATGAAATACACAGTTTTTCAGACAAATCACTACACAGGAAAATGAAAAAACCTAATATAATAAGCTACCATGGCCACCTAAATTTATTTTAACTATGAAGATGGGTAAGACAGGTAAAACATAATATTTCCTTGAAGTTCGTGTTCGTGAATTGATGGCCAGAGAAACGACACTTCCAAATTAACTGAGTAGGGTGTGTAGTGTGTTATTGCCATCTGCTCTCTCTAAAACCTTGCCAAAATTATGCTTTTTCTTTCTCTTATTTATTTATCTCCTTTTTCTAAAATAAATTAGAATTTGATAAAAAGTGTTTGATTGCTCTCTTCTGTTAATGGTTGACAGCAGATAATTCCTGTTTTTTTAGAAATAATATGTTAATGATGATATATTATTATTATTATTATTATTATTATTATTATTATTATTATTAGAAACACTAAGTTATTATTTCGTCAAAAATAATAGTAAACAATAGTACATGCATTATAATTTTATGGTTGACATATAAATTTTTTTTCTTCCTAAGATTAAATGCTATCATTTTGAGCCTTTTGACTTGAAGACAATTGAAGTAGGGTAATATCATACCAGATTTCAGTACAAAAGGTGGTTAATTGAAATAGAGATTGATCCATTGACTAAATGTTATCTCTTTTATTTCCATTGCATTCCAAAGTTTGCATGTTTGGGTGGATTGTTATTTTATTTTTTTAATGTTAATATTTTTGTTTTTATTTTTCAAAAAAACGGGTACCTAGTTTACTACTATATCCACTTTCCACTTTAATCGGACAATTAGTCAAATATTAAAGATGACTTAATAGTTGACTGTTTTTATATAATAAAAAAATAAAATTACTACATACATTTTTCCTATAGCTAGTGATCTCTATTATTTTTTTTTTGTTACAATATTAATTTTCTAATGTATTAATTGTCTTTTTGACTCGCTGCCATAAATAACGTCGTTTATCATTTGTTCATGGGTATGTCATTATCATTATATATATATATATATATATATATAAACACAATCTTGTGATAGTTGTTTTTGTATTCATGAGACCATTTTCTGTTTTTTTTTTAAGTTTTATTTTTTTTTTATTTTTTCCATATACACAAATAAATATAAAATACCCATAATAAATACATCATATTCATTTTATGAATAATTATATACTACATTTTTATTATTTTAACATTATTATCTTCATGTAATTGTTTTAAATACATCAAAATCATTACATTTGTAATTAGGTTTCAAAGAATAAGTCAAGTTCAATCAATTTATTTGTGAGTAAATATCTTATTTTTGTCAATAATAACTCTAAAAATATAGTCAAATAAACTCATCATTTTAAATTGCAATTCATTTTCATTTTCATTTTTGATTTTTTTTTGTTTTTTGTTTTTTGGCTTTGTTTATTTTTTTTAGTTTTTATTAGACACTAATAAATATCAAAATTTCTTATAATAAATATCTTATATCCTTGTAAATAATTTTATTTCGTAATTTTGTTGTTTATTATCTTTATATTTATGCTTGGATAATTATATTAATCACATAAAAATTATTATACTTATAATCAGGTGATAATATATGTTGTTCTTACTTATATTTTTAATGAATGAATCTGATCTGATTAATATTTGTATTGATTTCGTTATTTATGAACATATTATATTTATATTAAATTCGTCATTTTTTTTATATAATAATAATTAAAAAATAATAATATACAATTTGAGCCTTAACCTTGTTATATTAATCGTGTTAACATGTATTATTATTATTATTATTACATAAATATATCTAGTTGCATAATATCATTATCTCCATCATCATATTTTATTTTTCTAACATTTGACCCTGAACCTTATTTTAATTCATACACTATGTCAACGATAACTAGTGCATATTAGATTTTGTGACCAATCAATTTACGGTAGGGACTATTTTACTATATAAATAGTTAGAACTGAACTGAAACCATTGATTAAAAATTTAAATATATGAATAAACTTTGATAATAATCTAATAAGTGTATGTGTTTTACCCCCATGATTTCATAAGTGCTTTTATGATGGTCATTGATTTGAAGTGGGCAAAAAAAGTTTTAGGAGAAATTACCGACAAAGCAGCTAGATTTCATAATTGCATTGTAATAAATTTAAACCAATAATGTTGGTCATAAAGTTAACTTATTAATGTGTTCATTTGTTCCCACTACAGAAACAAAAATCCCAAAATGTCAAAAAGTTAAAGTGGGATTGTTTGTTAGGAAGCAGGCATGATGGTCGGTTTTTTATTACCATCTATTAACACTTATTCTTTGTATAGTATTACAAAATGGTTTTTATTTAATTACTATATACGTTGAATGTTAATTTTGGTATCCATGTATTTGATGATAACTGTATTGAGTATTGTTTATCAATGATTAATAATATAATTTTTTTATTTATGATTATTATAACTTTACTTATAATCAAATTAATTTATTATTTATTAAAATGAATAATCAAAATTTTGTTTAAAAATAATTTTATCTAAAAGAAAAAAATAAAACACATCATTATTTAAAATACATGAATAGTGATTCAATACTAACAAATTAACTTTAATCCATTAAGTATCTATATAATAATAGAATACATAACTCCAAAAAATAAGAAAAAATCAAGAAACAAAGTAAAATGAATTTTTTGAGTTGATGTCTTCATTCATAATACATATATACATAAAATAACCGCTTAATTGTTGTCATATATAATAGTTAGTTATATCAATGTAACAACACTATTAAGTCCTTATTTATATTAACATTACGGTTCATAATTCTTCTAAACTATAGATCTATTACTTTAGGTCCATTGAGGACCAAAATTTTACTTTTAAGTGACAAGAAATTAAATATTGGCAAATGTTTTACTTTTAAGTGACAAGAAATTAATTTTTGGCAAAGGTTACGTGAGTGCATCAGCTAATTGATATCCTGTAATGGTCTATTACTAAAGCTTTATTCAACACTTGATCTCTTACAAAATGTCAATCAATCTCTATATGCTTAATCCTTGTAAGGAACACATGGTTATGAGCCAAATAAAGAGCACTTATATTGTCACACACTAGTTTAGGCATCCTATCAAGCCTTACTCCAAGCTCATGCAACAAAGATTTTATTCAAACTATCTTAGCTACTCTCTTGAGACCTATATTCAACCTCAGTTGAGAATCTAGAAACCACTTTTTGCTTACAAGATTACAAAGAAACCAAATTGCCACCAAAAAAGATACAATGGCTAATTATACTACGATTGTCATCATAACATACAACCTAATCTGAGTCTATATATCCAACAAGGTTTAAAATCTGAGGCTTAAACAACATAAGAACTGATTGTGATGACCTTTTTAAGATGATGAATCACTCTTTTAACAACAAGCATGTACACATTTAAAGGTTGGTTTAGGAATGACAAAGCCTGCTAATAGTAAAGACAATGTCTAGACGAGTGATGACACAATATTGTATTGCACCAACTAAACTTCTATAAGTAGTAGAATCAGTTAAAGTAAGACCATCTGTTTTGCTAATCATACTACCTGAGACCATAAGAGAAGATGCTTCCTTGAATGATTCCAAGCCAACTCTTTTGACTAACTTATGAACATAGTAGCCTGACATAGAAGAAGATCATACTTTATAAAAACAACCTAACACCAAGAAAAAAACTTCAATGTTCCCAAATCAATTAGGGAAAAAGTAGTATGCAAATTGTTAATAAATTGTTGCAATTCAAATGAACTAGATCCAGTGAGGACCACATCATCCACATAAATCAATACAAACATAACACTATGATCAGTTCTTCTTACAAACAAACTAGTGTCACTCTTAGTATTCATAAAATACTAATTCAACAACCAATGTTGCAATATATAAAACCAAGCTCTAAAAGCTAGTTTAAGCCCATACAAGGCTTTTTGAAGCTTGCACACTTTGTTTAGATGTAAAGGATCCTCAAAACCTAAGGATTGTCTCATATACATATCTTCCTCTAAGTCCACATTCAACAAAACATTGTTAACATCTAACAAACAAATGATGCAACCAAAATGTTGTACAATAGAAAGGATAACTCGAACTGATGTCATTTTTACTACAGAACTAAAAGTTTCAGTAAAATCTAATTCTAAAATTTAAAGACATCCTTGAGCAACCAAACATGTTTTACATCTATCTAGAGAACTATCTTATTTTTCCTTGGTCTTATAAACCTAAATATTTTCAATGAACTTGGCTTGAGGTGGTGGATCCACCAAAATACAAGTTTTATTCCTCATAAGAGCCTCATACTCACCCTTTATAGCATGCCTCCACTCAAAATGAACACAAGCTTTACTATACTTTTTTGGAGCAACAAGGACCTACAGTTGTAAAAGATTTAGGCTTGAGATTCAAAGTCTTACCTCGAGTAAGCATGGGATCAATATTGGTCATAAAAGTAGTAGGAAGATTAATGGAAGAAATATGAAGAATAACTATAAGATTAACACCAAGATGACATTTTTCAAAAGGAATTGGTGACCTGAGAGCCAAACAAAGAGACACTTAGTAAACTTGACACATAAGAAGAAGTTTCATTGACTAAATAAACTTAATTAATTGAAAGAAACAACAAAAGGTTCACGAGCATGAGAAGACTAAGAAGAACTAATTGAGAAAACATAAAAACTGCTAGGCCTCTAAGTTGAAACAAACAAATGACTAGGCTTTTAAGAAGAAACAAATGAAGCTATAAAACCAAGAATGTTAATAACTATTAAGGAATGTGCAAAGTGGAAAGTGAAGTCTGAGAGGGACCACTAGACAAAGAAGTACATTGAGAAAAAGGAAACTCAACCTTAGAAAACACAACATTTCTACTAACAAATAACTTTGTATTGGTCATATCCAAACACACAAATCCACACTTCTTTAAAAGATAACCAAGAAAGTGCAAGGAGATGAACGAGCTTGAAAATTATGCTTGACATAAGGATGAAAATAATGAAAGCACAAACACTAAAATACTTTGAGAAAAGAGTAATTTGGTGAAGTATTAAAAATCACAATATATGGAGATTCAAACACCAAAAACTTAAAAGGTAACCTATTGAGTGTGTATACTGCATTACGAAAGGCAAAATTAAAAAACTAAGTCATGTGTCAACAACTCAATGGTGCCGGCACGTAGCCATCTGATTATGTTAAGAAGAATGAGGACATGTAACATGATATAACACCATACTACTCAATTAATCTAACAAGAGGCTTAAACTCAGTTACATCATCTCTGCACTTGTTTTATCACAATAGAGAACTAACATTCAACTATTATTTGAATTGCATTAAAATAGACACCATTTGATTCCTTGTTTTCAAAAATAAATCCATTGAAAATGTGTAAAGTTGTCTATAATTAACATAAAGTATCTCTCAACTTTGAGTCAAGAACAAGTGAGGGATTCCAAAGATCAAAATATAACAAGTGAAAAGGATGTTTAGTATTTACATGCTTAGAAACATAAGACAACTAATGTGACCTAAAAATGGCACGAGGAGTGCATGTATCATCACTATGCAAATCAGTTTTCATTTATTCCACTAGACTTGAGCACTCTATTTATAATTGGTTAAGAAGCATGACCAAACCTGTCATGCCAAATTGAACATGTAGCCAATAATGCAATTCTTTGTCTAGATTTGAATTGAGCATTAGAAAAAACTCTTAAGAACTTATACAAGCCTGTATCTATCGGATATTTAAGAAGGAATCTCCTTGTTTAATTGTCATTAATAAAAAAAATCACCATGAATTTCTATAAAAATGGAATTGTCTAGACAAAGTTTATGAGTAGAAACTAATTTCGTAGTCATAATTGGTACATATAATAGAGTATTTAAATGCAAAACATTATCACTACAATAAGGTAAAATTGTAGAACCAGTAAAAGTAATAGACATTTCTAACAAGCATGCCATCTGAGCTTGAATAATATGTCAATTGAGATAAACCACTAGCATTATTAGTAACATGATGAATAGCTCCATTATCCAATATTTAAGCATTGTCATAACCATTTCCATTTCCTCCAAACGAAACAACAAATGCACTTACTTGTCTTTTTTCATTAGAACCTTGATTAGATCACCCATAAATCAAGTTCTTGAGTGCATAACACTACGAAGCCACATGCTTAAGCATAGAACAAAATTGACACTGCACTCCTCTACCTTTGTTGCCATTATTATTATTATTATTTTATTGTTAGTTCTGTCTGTACCAAGACCACCTTAATTGGTATTCTATTCATTGTTAAAAATTTGTCCATTTTTTTTATTTTTATAATCTTCTCTATTTGAGTTACCATTAGCATTTGTAAGATTTTCCTAATAGAATGTGTTATCTTCAATTTTGTCTTATTGAATAAGTAGATTTTCATAAGAAAACAATCTAATTTTCTCTTATTCGAGT
Source organism: Hippophae gyantsensis (assembly GCA_030763125.1). Taxonomy (NCBI): domain Eukaryota; kingdom Viridiplantae; phylum Streptophyta; class Magnoliopsida; order Rosales; family Elaeagnaceae; genus Hippophae; species Hippophae gyantsensis. The sequence goes on along the minus strand of CM061039.1, from coordinate 1,545,404 downwards.
GCAAATCTTTCTTCTTTATTATTGAAATAAGAAGTGCAAGTAATGTGTCTAGGCCTAAGCCACTGTAGATTGCAATAATGAAATCATCATCATTAATAGGTCTCCCTATTGCTTTTAACTCATTAACAACTTCTTTCATTTTATCAAAGTGATTATTCACAAAAAGTGAATCCTTACGCAATGTCTATAACTTCAATTTCAGTTCCATAACCCTAGCTCTACTAGTATTAGCAAAATTTTATTCCAGACTCCTTCATATGTCATATGCAGTTTCTTTTCTAGTGACAACAAACTTCATACTATTAAAAAAAGATCTATATATCCAGTTTTTTATTACACCATTAATATAAGCCCATAAGATGTAATCAAAATTTGTAAGAGAAATACTTTTAATAAAACGAGAAGGTTCAATTCTTTGTCAGTTTTCCAACACCATACTCCATGATCAAGCTCATTAATTGCTCTCTCTAAATAAAAATTGTTACGATCAAGTTTGATTCCATTAACAACATTCGTAGTTGAAATTATTGCAAAAAATTAAGTAAGTTTTTGAGAAAACTTCATCTTCATTCACACACCAATATTTGATTATCTTCACTTTTTCAGTTGAATCAATATTCATCCAATTCAATTTTTGATTGATCTACTCCATTAATCTTGAAAAGAAGAACTCATGTTATACATCTAATCGGAGAATTATAAGAGTTTTAAGGTTTCAAATCCATTATATTAGCAGTGTAGTTATTTTAATAATAATAATAATTATTTGGACATCTGGATAGACCTGAATCTCGGCCTTTGTATCTAGATCGATCCGAAGTTCGATCTTTGTAAATCACCCAAGTTAAGTCACCAGTCCAAGATGGAAGATGAAGTATCCCAAACGTCTTACTCATGGGATGGACCGAGCCCAATGGTAACCCGAGCTCGAGTATGACCTAAGCTCAAAAACAACATGAATCAAACTCGACCTGAATCTCTGACATATTATACTTTAAGTCAATTATACCTCCTAACATATATATATATATGTACACATTATATAACTTACACATATATTCGTAAATGTTCTATAAATAGATAGATCCATATGTTCAATCAATCTTATTAATTTCTCTATAATCTCTCTTCGTAAAATATTGAATGTAAATAATAATAATAATAATAATGTGTTGTATACGTATACTGCAGCACCCAGAATATTCTCCTTCGTCTCTATCTTTTGATTATTTTTTCAAGAGAAAATAAAATGATATCTAGTTCGTAGCAATAAGCTTAAAAATCGTACGGAGAAAATTAATGTTTTTAAATATATAGCTAGATGTGATAAAATATTAAAAATGAAGAAAATATTTATATTTGACCATGTATATATATATTGCAAAGATATTTCTTCAAATTTTAATATTTGGTCTGTTAAATTTGATTATAATGTTGTCATTCTAAATCATATGACAGGGACCAACGACACATAAAGGGGCAGGTTGGCACATATTTAATTCTAATATTAATTTATTCCAACCATTAAAGTTAGTTTAGCAACTACCATACCTATGTTCTTTATTTTATTTTGAAGTGATTGTTGTAATTTGAATCCTAAAATTTTGACCAGGGACATCAGTGTTTTAGTATTGGAGTGGATTAAAAGTGTCAATGAGTCAGCATACACAATACAGTTTATTTAAAAATAAATTTAATTTAATTTAATTTATTAAAATAAATTTAAATAAGTTGAATTAAGTTATAATTTATTTTAAATAAGTTTAACTTAATTGAATTAAGTCAGTTTAATTAATTTAAAACATTTCATTGTAACTAAAATAATTTCCATTGTAATATGTTGATGGGTGGGGATTGAGGGAGTTATTCATTATTTAATAAATTATGGCCTTCATCTTAAGCAATAGATCATTCTATGATACCGTATAAGAATCTTGGTCTTCTCTTATTATAATAATTACATTTATTTATTCATTCATATATATATGATTTAAATTTTATGATAGTAAAATATTATTGAGTGGTAAAATTTAGATTAGATTGAAACTTGAAAGAAATAAAGAAGTAAATGGCTGGAGTATGTAAGAGGACCACCACCTATATATAACATCTACTCAACCACCACCCTATTTATGGACCAACCTATACATATATTTGTTCTAACTTCCTCTCATAGACTCATAGTCTGAATTGCATAATGAAAGAGCGGTCCTCATTAGTATCACTACTCATGTATGCATGGCTTTTTAAATTTCCTAACTAACATTTCAAGGGTTTTTTGTTTTCCATAAACTAATTGATACAAAATTACAAATTCCAAAAAAGTCAAGGCCAATATAATTGTTTGTTTTTTTTTGTTTTTCCCATGTAACTTGTTATATCAGTTACAAGAATGAGGACAAGAGTCTATAGGAGTTTTCTAGTTCCCTTAATGATAATATATCTACTATTTATCCTCTTAATTGTATTAATGATGTATTTTGAACTAACAGGTTCTATGTTATATAGCTACAAATAAAGGGATTCAATTATTATGAAACAACTAACCACCTGTTTCAACAGTAACTAAGCTAACTTAGTGTCACGGTTAGATTAATACTACTTCTATCAGAACAAGTTTACTACTTGCTATCTATCTTTACATTTTATTTTATTTTCACTTTCATCTTCCCTTCCTCGGAAATTTTGCAGGCATATATACGTAACATAACTTGTAAATCGGAGCAAACTTCACAAAATCAAACAAGGTAAGACTTGAAAGTGGACATGAGCTTGTGGTGTGTGATTTTGATGCCAATAATGAAGCCGGCAATATTAGAATGCTCATCAGGACACTTCACAAAGCTTGTTGAAGGATTAGAGGCAAAAAGCAATTAAGGAGTCCTTAATTTGGTTTTCATGTTATTTGCCAATGAAAATGATTGATACTTTGAAGCTTCAGATCTCTATATTAAATTTAGACCTTTGGAATATGCTTCAAATTTCCAATATTGTTTGCTATCATGTAAATTAACTTTGCCCTGTTATCAAATTAATTTGCATAATTTCAAGCAAAATAATAATAATAATAATAATAATAATAATAATAATACCTGTATGCTTAATTGCTTAGGCAGGGAAATGGAATATTGATCTATATAACGCATACAAGAGCCAAAAATGCAGTTGGATTGAAGACACAGATGAGATACATTACACAAGTTCATTGTTTTCGACAAACCCCAACAAGAAAGCAACAGAGATATACAGCTTTAGATAATTTGAATAAGCACATAAAATCAGGGTTTACAACGAGTTTGTAACTGCGCACCAGGAAAGATTTCTTGTAATATTAATTGCACGTCCCACAAAATGTACATACATTTTCTACATCTCACTCGGACAGTCTTCCTTGATTATCAGCCGTGGCAAAATACTAGCATACAGTTATTCCATCTATTGGAATGGCTGTGTGCGGATAATACTCTCCCTCCCTCTTTCAAATCCATACTAAGTAATATTTTATCTAAAAAAAAATTGCTAGCAAACTAGCTTTGTAAGGCGGCCCTTCCCATGCAAAACAAGGGAATTTACTTACACAACTTTGGGGGCGTATTTCCATGTTTGGACTCAATACAGATCCAAGGACTCGAGCACCCTCCGGGCTTGGATGTGAAGTGCAGTCAATCTCTGCTCTGGGTCAAGAGTTGAACCAAATTGACTTGCCGCCCATATCAAGGAGGCAGATTTCTCACCCAAAAGACGCCTGATCTCGCCATGTATGCTTGCCAACGGAGCCCTTTCTCCTCCATTCACGTGGCCAATGAGTAACAACAAGAACTCTCCACATTTCAACCTAGTTAGAAGAAAAAGTTAATAACCTCTTTGTAATGAACTAGGCATAGATTCAAAAGACAAATAGAAGGCCGTCCAATAAAATATAACTTAGAAAAAAAAAAGGAGTGCAAAGATAGTATGTATACCTCAGATTTTCATCAACTTGCTTGTCTTTTATGAGCTCTGTAACTTCCTCAAGGCCATTGCATGCCTCAAAGTCCTGTAAAATGATGGTGAATTATAAAATGATGGTGAATTATAAAATGATGATGAAGTATAAATATAGTATAATTATCCTTACAAGTACAGTACTACGTTCAAATGACAAAAAATCAATTAGAATCAAAAGATTTGACTTCAGAAGAAATCCCATTGTCTTGCATGTAAGAAGATATCAGTATTTGTCCTAGTGATGCAACTACCTCAAGGAAGATACGTTACGCAAAACAAGAACACCCATTCCTCTTAAGCCATCAAAGTAATTCTACATACTGGTCAATTCACAATTGTGATAATCTGACCTAAAAAGCCTAAGAATGCGTGTTACAAAGAATTGTTGTAAAGCCAATAAAAGTTCCTCATTTGTCTAATAATACAAATATAAAGATTGCAAATGTTATTATACAAATACTTCAATAACTGGAGCAAATGTACCATTTGATTGACAGGTGAGTCCACCATTATTGAAATTAAAGCATCTAAGCATGCTCCTTGTTCTAATACACCTCGAGTTGAGAGTATATTCATCAAAACCTACAAAGGGGGGAAAACAAAGCTTTCAGTCTGAGATTTGAAGCCAATGTGCATGGATTTGTGGCGTCTATATCAAATATAAAGTTAACAAGAAAAAGACATTAAATAACTTAGAAGCTAACAAGAGTATTAAATCTCCATAATGGCTAAAGCGACCAAGTTCTTTAAGATTATATACTTATTTAACATACGAGGATACATGTGTCCTTGTGTGGGTTGTAAAGTGTTTCAATGGAAGTCAAGCTACTAAACTTGCAAAAGAATTGCTTTTAACATTTTTTATAAAAAAAACATCTTGAATATTTAGTAGAGGTGACGGTTCTTACTTTACGAATTCTTAAAAACTTTGAATTGCACATCAGTAATAACTTTTAAGCAAATGTATCTATCCAAGTACCTGAATTGCCTTGTACTGATGGACCAATTCTGTACTCTCTCTATGAAGCAGACAACACCCTTCCAAAACTCGAAGAGCAAGTGAAACTTCGGTATCAGTTGAAGGACTAGTTATCATCATGGGTTCTACCCCAAATATATAATCCAAATTTTTGACGATCTCATCATCAGATTCCCTAAACGAATGTTGGAACAGAACTGGAACCACTGTCACATAGCAAGTAATTGATATAAAAAGTAAAAACTTCTCTTTACATTTTCTAAGAAAATAATAATAAATAATATGTAGATCTCGAGCAAAAGAAAATTCACAGTATGATTAGCACTTCATCTCCAAACATTAATAAGAGAAAACGAAACCTGAGAGAACTTCTTCATTATAGTACGGAATAAGCAAAAAAAAAAAAAAAAAACTCGTGCCTCAACAAATTAAAGAGAGAATGTAAAATAAAGGAAGTTCAAACCTTGAAGGTCAGGGACGGACTGTGACTGAGAGAAAAGGCGGATGGTGGAATCGGAATCGGCCATTGACCGGAGGAACTTGAGGAGCCTTTTGAGGCCGCGAAGTCGGAGGAACGAGAACTCAGCCCGTGCGTCCCTCAGACTGCTTCGGAGCGCGAACGTCACCTCCCTATACACTCTTTGCTCAGTTAACGAACTTATAAGACCCCCCACGGCCGATGATTTGGATTCGATTTCCGGTGATCCATTCTCCGTTAATATTCCCTCGCTCCACAACGGCTTCTTCAGGTACATTATCCCTTTTCTCGCTCTCTCTACCCCCTTCGATATTGCTTGTTTCTGTTGAATAGTTGTGGTCTTCGTTTCGTCCGGCTATGGTAAGCTAAACGACCTCGATTAAACGACTCAGCTCTTGTTCAATTATCAATTGATAAACGGAGTTGTACGTTCTGGCAACTCTTATACAAGAAGCCCACTGGGATACTTCAACTTCTAGTGGGCCACTATAGTTCGGCCCAGCCCACAAAATCACCCAGTGACCAGAAGGAGAAAAGGGGGTAAGTCTAATGTTCAGATTATAAGATGAAGATTGTATGAAATTGGAAATTTGTTATGGATAATCAAATATTTCTCATTGCTTGTCACAGCTCACAACTGCGTCAAAGGCTCAAAGATGACAGTGAAAACATACAAGTAAGATGGCTTTGAACTTTGAAACTTATGTCCTCGACTAATGCTTATTACTTGCTACATCTCTTAATTTAGTATCAAGTTCGAAATGAGATACTTCTTTACGAAACTTTCACTACGTATAGGAAGCTCGATTCCAAGTTTCTAGGAAAAGACGTTTCAAAGTTTTTTCCTCCTTTTTTGTGTGTCATAAAAAAGCTTTGTTCATTGAGCAGTTGCAAGTTACATCTATCACTTTCATTTTACAAAATGAAGGATGTGAAACTGTCATGAATTCATGATTCTACGTTTTTCAACGGTCAAATTGAAATAATAAAACCTTTTGGTCACCAAAATCCATGAAAATATACAAAGAATCCATGAAATGATACAAAGAACCCAGCTCTTGAGCTTTATCATCTCAAATCTCTCAACATAATTAAAATTTCACAAAACCAAGAAAATCACACTCTCGATAAAAGTAGAAACATTATTCACATATGAATTTATGATCCAGATTTACAACTTCCAAACAATAGCCATAACAAGTCCAAGCAGGTAGAAACTGTTGATATTTTATAACTATTTTGGTGGAGGGAAGAGAGACAAAAACAATTTTTTTTCTTTCTTACTAATCAAACACTCTTTCTTATTTCTCTCTTCTTGCCTACTTACAAAAGAATACAACTCTATTTATAGACCTAAACAAGACTCTTAAAATTCGTATTAAAAAAACAAATTTTAAACAAAACAGAATTCGACTTTCTTGCTAAAACTTCCATAACTTATTGTAGGTAATACCAAATGACCTGAAACCTTCACCATTAAAAACTAGACTTAAAAACACACGAATTAGACTTTTCATTTGCTCAGAAACGATCTGGAATTGCCCCTTCAATTCCTCATTCAATACTGTCTGTCCGTTTTTAGTAAATTCTGACCCTTCCTTGCTAAAACTTCCATAACTTATTTAGGTAATACCAAAATGACCTGAAACCTTCACCATTAAAAACTAGACTTAAAAACACACGAATTAGACTCTTCATTTGCTCAAAATGATCTGGAATTACCACTTCAATTCCTCATTCAATACTGTCTTAAAAATCTGTCCGTTTTTTTTTTTTATTTGAGTTTATTTTCCACAAATTCCTCCCTTAAACTTAAATTTCTTCCATCCTTCATGCCATCTGCCATCTTGCATTTATCCAGCAAAACCGTGGGTAACGGGCTTTGTGAACATGTCGACTACTTGATCATGACTCGACTATGATTCAACTTCACACTCCCTTCCTGATTTGTTCTCGAATGAAATGAAATTTCACATCGATATGCTTGCTTCCTTTCGTGATGTACTGGATTCTTTGCGAGTTCAATTGCCACCTGCTATCAACTCGGATCTCGGTTGCTTCTTCTTGTCCGAGATTCAACTCGCTTAAAAGTTTCCTTAGCCAACCGTACGTCGCACATCGCGTGATCTTTGCCACATATTCGGCCGCATGTCGAGAAAGTGTCACGAGGGTTGTTTTTTCACATCCACGTGAACGCTCGTGTCTCCCATAAAGAATACGTATCCCGATGTACTCTTTCGATCATCTATGTCTCTCGCACTACCACTATCGAGTATCCCACTTGATTTATACTCTTCCGTTCTCGAGAAAAATAATCCGAGTGATTACGTACTTGAATATATCGCGTAATTCTCTTCAATGCTTTCCAATGTGTATAGACCGGTTCTTCCATGAACCGACTTACCACTCCAACACCGTAAGATATGTCTGTCTCGTGCATGTGAGATAACGCAGACTTCCCACCAAACTTCGGTATTTGGTCGCATCTACTGCTTCTCCACCGTCAAACTTAGAAAGTTTAGCCCCAGGAGTTCCATTGGGTGTCAATACCGGGTTGCACTTCTCCATTTTGTTCCTTTTTAGAATTTCTTTTGCATATGTTTCTTGTGATACAAAAATCCCAAGATTTTCTTGTCTAACCTCCAGACATCAAGGAAATATTTCATCAAACCCAAATCTGTCATTTCGAACTCCCGAGTCATAGCCTCTTTAAAATCTTTTTATCATCTCCTCATTATTCCCTATGAATATAAGATCATCAACATAAAGAGCTACAAACAACAAGTTACCTTCTTCTTTCTTCACGTACAAAGCATATTCATATGGGCATTGAGTAAACCCGTTCTTCTTGAAGTAAGTTGTCGATGCGGGTATTCCAAGCTCGATATGCTTGCTTTTAGTCCATAAAGTGCCTTCTTCAATTTCAGACCTTCTTTTCTTCCCCAATTTTTGTGTACCGGGTGGTTGCTCATTTACATACACCTCTTCTTCTAGCACACCATTCAAAAAAGCTGATTTGACATCCATTTGAAAAAATTTTCCATTTGAATTGAGCCGCATGAGCAATGAGAAGGCGAATCGTCTCCATTCTTAACGGCAAAGACTTCATCATAGTCTATCCCCGCCTTTGTCGATAGCCCTTTGCAACTAGCCTTGCCTTGTACCGCTCTATCTCGCCTTGAGCATTCATCTTCTTTTTGTATACCCATTTTACTCCTATAAAGCCGACATCCTTTGGTAATTCAACCAACTCCCAAGTTCGGCTTTCGCTCAATTGCTTTTATTTCTTCATCCACGCTTGCCACTTCTCATTCCGCATCGCTTTTTCAAATGTAATTATTTCGGCATCCGCCAAAAAGACAAATTAAATGTACCTCACTTGTTGAGTCGTACAAATCTTGCATGCTTCGCATTTTTGGTTGTCTCGCTCTTCCTCATTATCGCCTTGTTTGAGGCTTCTTGCTATCTCGATCTCGAGGTTTTGTTGACGTGGCCGATGATTCTCCCTTTCTACTATCACCCTGGAAGAGTTTTTCCAAATTCCACTCGCTTGCTTCATTCACCTTAACATCTCGTATTATTACCTTCTTGTTTATTGGATCGAGAAGCTTGAAACCTTTAGTCTTCTCGTCATAACCAATGAACACAAATTTCTTGCTCTTATCTTCTAGCTTTGTTCTTCGGCGATCCTACGTGCATAAGCCACACTACCGAATATTCTCAAGTGTGATCGTTTCGCTTTCTACCACTCCAATTTTCTTGTGGAGTTTTATCTTCTAAACTTGTACGTGGGACATCGGTTTTGCACATAAATTGCGCATTGCACAGCCTTCCGCCCAAAATTCTTTTGGCAACTTCTTACTTTTCGGCATTGATCGAACCATGTCGAGAATGGTCCGATTCTTTCTCTCTCGCCACACCATTTTGTTGAGAGAGTACGGTGCGGTGTGAACCTTCTTATTCCATGTTCTTAAGATCTCGCAAATTCAGGCCGAGTTGTATTCGCCACCTCGATCGTAACGCAGAGCTCTAATAAACTTGCCGATTGCACGCCTTCTACCATTACTTTGAACTTTTTAAACACTTCGAATGCTTCAGATTTTTCTTTCAGAAATAAACCCAAGTCTTTCTCGGAATAGTCATCGATAAAAGTAATGAAATATTTTTACCGCCGAATGACTCGTGAGTGATTGGCTCCACAAATGTCAGATGTATTAATGCGATGATGATCCGTTGTCTCCAGATGTCCTTCTTCCGAAATGAGTGTCTCGAGTGCTTCTCGAGTACACACTCCCGCAAAAATTCTCGATGTAGTCAATCTCGGGTAACCCATGTACCACATTCCTTTCTTCGACAATTTTTGTAAACCACCATAGTGCAAATGACCGTATCGCAAATGCCACAGAACGCCTTGTCTTCTACATTAACTCGCAAACACCTTTCTCGCACATAACACAGTTGATTTTGTACATTCGATTCTTCGCCATCTCAACTCGTGCTATTACTCGCTTCTTGTCTTTCAGCTTGTAATACTCGATTTTCATAAACACCGAGTATCCTTTTCTCCGTGAGTTGTCCCATGCTCAGGATGTTGCTCTTGAGATCGGGTACATAATAAACATTCTCAATTAATCCCTTTAAACCATTCTTTTGAAAAATATGATATTGTACCTTGACCTTTCACTTGAATCTTTGACGCATCTCCAAATGACACGTGCCCAACCTCTATCTCTTGCATCTCCACAAAGGTGTTTGTGCCGCACATATGATTACTAAGCCGTGATCGAGATACCACACCGTGTCACCGTCGGGGAATGGTATTTTTGTAGCCATCATGAGAACACCATCTTCTCTTGTCTCCTCTTTCGCGACTAGATTCGCTTTTCTTCTACCTTTTTCTCATAATAGCACTCCTTGCATAAGGCTCCATGCTACAATTATAGCATTCGGAGCATTTGATTTGCACTTTTTGCGTAGTGCCGTACAAGCCGCCAGGTAGCACTCAACATTTGAATGATTTGACCGGCCGCCTCTCCCATGACCACGTCCTCTACCTCGCCAATTTTGTTGGCTTGACCGCCCTTCTCCTCATAGTGTGCATCGACCGCGGCCTCCACCACGCGCGACCATTACTACGACCTCCACGGCCGCGCCCTACCACGAAAGTTTTGAGTATAGAGAGTACCTTTTCATCTTTGATAGATACCTTGGCTTGCGTGCTTCCTCAAGCGACTCGTTTCTTCTTCTTCTTCTTCCGCGTTCATGCGCCTCAAGAGAACCGGCGAGATCATCGGCGGTCATCTCCTCCGCATTTTTCGACTCCTCAATTGCACAAACGACATTCTCAAAATTCTCGGTTAATGACCGCAAAATTTTCTCCACCACTCTTGCATCGGTTAGAATTTCTCCATTTCGTTTTAGTTGATTCACCATTGTTTGAACACGCGAGATGTAGTCGGATACACCTTCTGACATCTTCATCTTCATACTTCCAATTCACCGCGTAGAGTTTGGAGTCTTACTTGCTTTACTCGGCCGGCTCCTTTGAACACTTTTTCTAAAATGTCCCACGCTTTTTTTTGGAAGTAGTTGCCTCGGCAATCTTCTCAAAGCCCGACTCGTCAACGGCCTCGGAACAACATGTATAGTGCCGCCTTATCCTTTGATCGCTCCTCTTTCAACGCCTTGTTTTGAGCCGCCGTATATCCCGTGGTATTTGTTGGTTCTTTGAAACCTTCTTCGACCACCTCCCACGCATCTTGAGATCCGAGAAGAGCTTTCATTTGAATGCTCCAATTCTCGTAGTTTGCCTTCGTTAGTCATGGTAGCGGAATTTGTCCCATCACATTCGCCATCAGCTTTGATACCAATTTGTTGATATTTTATAACTATTTTGGTGGAGGGAAGAGAGACAAAAACAATTTTTTTTCTTTCTTACTAATCAAACACTCTTTCTTATTTCTCTCTTCTTGCCTACTTACAAAAGAATACAACTCTATTTATAGACCTAAACAAGACTCTTAAAATTCGTATTAAAAAAAACAGTTTTAAACAAAACAGTAAATTCTGACCCTTCCTTGCTAAAACTTCCATAACTTATTGTAGGTAATACCAAATGACCTGAAACCTTCACCATTAAAAACTAGACTTAAAAACACACGAATTAGACTTTTCATTTGCTCAGAAAGATCTGGAATTGCCCCTTCAATTCCTCATTCAATACTGTCTGTCCGTTTTTAGTAAATTCTGACCCTTCCTTGCTAAAACTTCCATAACTTATTGTAGGTAATACCAAATGACCTGAAACCTTCACCATTAAAAACTAGACTTAAAAACACACGAATTAGACTCTTCATTTTTTCAAAATGATCTGGAATTGCCACTTCAATTCCTCATTCAATACTGTCTTAAAATCTGTCCGTTTTTTTTTATTTGAGTTTATTTTCCACAGAAACAATGACAACAATTTTCAAATAGGTGAGTTTTATGTGCAGGATGAATATCAGAGTTTTGAAGGACTTGTTGAATATTGGTTCTAAAAGTAACAAATTAATGGCATAATTTAAGAAAATTAATGACCTAATTTGTGGCCTAATTTGTGACATGATTTAAGGAAATTAGTGACATAATTTAAGAAAATTAATGACCTAATTTAAGGCTTAAATTATGGTACAATTTTAGGAAAAGGGAGTCTTGCTTCATCTATAAATAGGGAAGATTCATGCATTGAAGAATAAGGCAAAAATCAGAAAGAACATAAGCAAATTCAAAGAGAGAAAATACTTGTGAGTTTGAGAGTTTTTTATGAGTTTGGGGAAACACTTGAGAGATATTATTAGTGAGGAAATTTGTATCTGTATTCTGTATTCTGTATATTTCCTACTCAGTTTAAATAAAATCTGCTGCCTCCCGTGGACCTAGGCGAATTGCCGAACCACGAAAATTCTGTGTGTTCATTTATCGTTTTGATATATTCATATATCGCTATTTATTACTTCCGTCCACAATAAATTGGTATCAGAGCCAAATATAGCAGTATTATATCATCAAATCGAAGCTCTCGACGAGACGAACACAACGATGAAAGAATCGCTCAAATCGGAACTCAGAATCGCCACCAAAAGCGGTCAGAGTGCCACTGCCAGCAATTGAGTCAACTTAGTCACTAGTGATATTTGGACCGAGTTGGTCTGTTTTTCATCCGTTTTTAGCTAAGTTGGATCAATTCTTAGCTAATTGTACTATTCTGGATTCAAGTGCGGACTCTATTTTTTAAAATAAGATATAAAATTTGGAAAAACACTACTTTAAGTTGTAAGTGCAAAATTTCTATTATCCGTTTGTACTTATGGCTGATAAAAGAGAGATCGAATAAGGTGTACAAGTTGACCATATAATTTATGGCAAACCAAGTTGTTCTACTCGAAGAACTATGTTGTCCAATGCAAAGTTTAAGGTGGAAAAATTCGACGGCACCAATAACTTTGGCATGTGGCAATGTGAAGTATTAGATCTATCGTTCCGAGAAGGATCTAATATAGCCTTGGAGACGAGGCCAGGATATTATTCAAATGAAGATTAGAATTATGTCAACCGACAAGCTTGTGGCACAATTCGATTGTGCTTAGGAAAAAATCAGAAGTACTTTGTCATGAAAGAGAATGTAGCCGCAGTTCTATGGAAGAAACTAGAGGACAAGTACATGATTAAAAGTATTGAGAACAGACTCTACTTAAAGAAGAAACTTTTTCATTTCCAGTACAAGAAAGGTACCCCTATGATTGAGCACTTAGATAATTTCAATAAAATTTTGGCCAATCTGTAAAATTTAGATGTTGAAATTATCGATGAAGATAAAGCTTTGTTGTTGTTGAATTCATTACTTGAGAGCTATTATCATTTAACCACAATCTTGTTATATGGAAAGGATGAGGTTAAGTTCATAGATGTTTCAAATGCTTTGGTAAATAACGAGTATCGGAAGAAGGATCAACATGATTACAAAGACTCAATATCAGAAGCATTGACGACAGCCAAAGGTAGAACTAACAACAAAAAATCTAGCGGATCAAATAATAGGGGATAATCCAGATAAAAGTCCAGAGGAGAGTCATCTAGAAGACGTCCTGCGAAGGACGAGTGTGCCTATTGTCACCAGAAAGGGCACTAGAAGAAAGATTGCCTAAACAAGGACAAGTCAAATGCAAATGTTGCACAAAAGGCCGATGAAGATGAAGAATCAACCATTTCAGTTTCATCATCAAAAACCTACTCAGATAAGTGGATCCTTGATTTTGGATGTTCTTATCATATGTGTCCAAACAAACATTGGTTTTCGAGTTTTAAGGAGCTCGATGGAGGAGTTATGCTTATGGGCAACGACAATGCCTGTCAAATAAAAGGGATCGGAACAGTACGACTAAAGATGCACGATGGTACAATTAGATGACTTACAAATGTAAGGTATATTCTTGACCTAAAGAAAAACCTTATTTCTTTAGATGTTTTAGATTCTGATGGTTATAAGATAACATTGGAAAATGGAGTCTTGAAAATTGTACGAGGTGCATTTGTAGCGATGAAAGGTACTTGGAAGGCAAACTTGTATTTCCTAGATGGGAGTACAGTTACAGGAAGAGCAGCTGTCTCAAGCAGTTTTGAAGAAAAGACAAATGATTCTTCACGCCTATGACACATGCGCTTAGGGCATGTCGGTGAAAAGGCTTTACAAGGCTTAATGAAGCAAGGTCTTTTGAAAGGTGTCAAGACTAGAAAGTTTGATTTCTGCAAGCATTGTGTAATAGGAAAACAAACAAGAGTCAAGTTCGGCACTGCCATTCATCGTACTAAGGGATCTCTTGATTATATTCACACGGATGTCTGGGGAACTTCAAAAAATGCTTCACTTGGAGGTAAACGCTGGTTTGTGACTTTTATTGATGATTTCTCTAGATATGTTTGGATATACACCATGAGTAACAAAGATAAAGTTCTGGATATCTTTCTTAAATGGAAGAAAATGATCGAGACTCAAACAAGCAGGAAAATTAAAAGGCTCAGATCTGATAATGGTGGTGAGTACAAATCAGATCCCTTCTTTAAAGTTTGTCAAGATGAAGGGATAATTAGACATTTTTCAGTTCCTCGTACACCACAGCAGAATGGAGTTGTAGAATGAATGAATCGTACTTTGGTTGAGAAAGCTCGATGTATGCTATCTCAATCCAAATTGAGCAAGACATTTTGGGCTGAGGCTTTGTCATATACAACTCATATAGTCAACAGGCTTCCTGCGACTACATTAGATGGGAAAACTCCTAAAGAGTTATGGTCTGGACAACCTACATCTGATTATGATTCATTGCGAATATTTGGATGTCTTGCATATTTTCATGTTAGTGAATCCAAACTGGATCCTAGAGCAAAGAAAGTTGTTTTCTTGGGCTTTAAGGAAGGAGTTAAAGGATTTCGACTTTGGTGTGGTGAATCCAAGAAGATCATCTTAAGCCGAGATGTCACTTTCAACGAGTCTGTTATGCTGAGACAGACAAATTTAGAGAAAGAGAATGAAAGTCCAAATATTCTTTCTAAGGTGATGCTTGAGACTCCGGAAGATTCAGAAAAGATTGCACCAACTACCAATCGTGGTGAAGATGAAATTGATGATCAAGAAGATATCTCAATTGAGGTGGAGGTTTTCTCACCATCACCACCTATCAATCAGCAGCCAGAATCTATTGCCACTACTCGACCAAGAAGGGAGATTAGGAAGCCTACTAGATACACAGACATGGTAGCATTTGCACTTCTAGTAATTGATGATGATGTCCCATGCACTTACAGAGAAGTCGTGTAGAGAGTTGATAGTATGAAATGAAAGGTGGCAATGGATGAAGAGATGAAGTCTCTACACTAGAATCAAACTTGGGAGTTGGTTCAACTTTCCAAAGGAAAGAAAACTATTGGCTACAAATGGGTCTATGCTAAGAAGAAAGGTGTTTCTAGTAAAGACAACATCATATACAAGCCAGAGTGGTAGCAAAAGGCTATGCTCAGAAAAGGAGGAATAGACTACAATGAGGTATTCTCACCTGTTGTTAAGCATTCATCTATTCAGATACTATTGGCTTTGGTAGCATAGTTTGATCTCAAGTTAGCTCAACTTGATGTCAAAATAGCTTTTCTCCATGGTACTTTGAACGAAGAGATCTACATGTCTCAACTGAATGGCTTCAAAGCTCCAGGATGAGAGAATTGGGCTTGCAAGCTGAGCAAGTCAATTTACGGTTTGAAGCAATCACCGCGACAATGGTACAAACGCTTTGATAGCTTCATCAGAGAGCAGAAGTACACACGTAGTCAGTTTGATCACTGTGTATACTTTCGGAAACTTCAAGATGATACCTTCATTTATTTTCTCTTATATGTTGATGATATGTTGATTGCATTTAAGAGCAAGGTGGAGATCGACAGATTGAAGGCTCTGTTGAGTTCAGAATTTGAAATGAAAGATCTTGGAGATGCTAAGAAAATTCTTGGGATGGAAAGCACAGTTTGTCTTACACAGATTCAGTATCTAAAGAAAGTACTACAAAGGTTTGACATTGATAAAAAAACCAAACCAGTAAGTACACCGCTTGCTCCTCACTTTCAGTTGAGTGCATTGATGTCACCTAGCACCACCGATGAGAAGAAGCAAATGAAACGTTTTCCATATGCAAATGTCGTTGGTTCCTTGATGTATGCAATGGTTTGCACCAGACCTAATATTTCTCACGTTGTTAGTATGGTGAGTTGGTACATGCATAATCTGGGTAAAGAACACTGGAAAGTAGTGAAGTGGATTCTACGGTACATCTATGATACTGTGGATATTGGTTTGAAGTTTGAGAGAGACAAGACTAAAGAAAAACACTTAGTCAAATATGTGGATTCTGACTATGCTGGAGATTTGGATAAGCGTCGATCTACAACTGGTTATGTGTTCACAATGATAGGAGGACCAGTTTGTTGGAGATCAACATTGTAGTCAACTGTAGCTTTGTCTACTACATAGGCAGAGTATATGGTTGTAACAGAAGTATTGAAAGAAGCTATCTGGCTTCTCGGGTTGACTAAGGATTTGGGTATTGTTCAAAAGAACGTGGAGGTTTTTTGCGACAGTCAGAGTGCCATTTGTTTGGCAAAGAACTAAGTTCATCATGGTCGTACCAAGCACATCGATGTTCGATTTCATTTTGTTCAGGAAATCATCGATGAAGGGAATGTTATACTCCAGAAAGTCGGAACTGCAGATAACCTTACAGATATGCTTACAAAGGTGGTTACAGGGATCAAGTTTCAACACTGCTTGAACTTGATCAATATCTCTCGAGCTTAGAGCGCCTAGGGCGCATTTGGAGGCAGCGTTATGAACCTTTTCGCCAAGGTGGAGATTGTTGAATATTGGCTCTAAAAGTAACAAATTAGTGGCATAATTTAGGGAAATTAGTGGCCTAATTTGTGACATGATTTAAGGAAATTAGTGGCATAATTTAAGGCTTAAATTATGACACAATTTTAGGAAAAGAGAGTCTTGCTTCATCTATAAATAAGGAAGAGTTCATACATTGAAGAATAAGGCAAAAATCAAAAAAAACATAAGCAAACTCAAAGAGATAAAATACTTGTGAGACATTAATGCATTAATTTTCACACATAAACATAAACTAAGGAGTTAAAAGTTTGGAAATAGGAGCCTGATTCTCTTAGATGTATATATATTTGTTTCAAATTAATTGCTTTAATGAAAAGTAGTTTCGAGAAAATCATTTACGCTTTGAGTTCTATCTTTAAGATCTATTTTTTTTCGTGGTTGAAGTTAGTTTTATGTTTTTTAATTTATTTAAAAAACAAAAAGACAAAAAAATATATATGTTTAATAAAAAATTTAGGGTTTGTTTGGCCAAATAATTTAAAAAATGTTTTCTGTTTTTAAAAAGAATAAAATAGATTTAAAAATAATTAGCATGTCTAGCTATATAATTTTTAAAAATTATATGAATTTAAAAACAAAAATTTGAAAGCATGTACTACATGTTTTCACACTTCTTGAGAACACGGTAAGCAACTTTTTTTCCAAAGGCGTAGACCTAAGCTTAATTATATTTAGGTACCTCTCGAACATTTGTTTTAGTTTCATTATAATATTATCTATCTTAATTTATTTTTATTTTAATGAATAATAATAATATTATCATAATATAAATTATTGTTATTATAAAAATAATTCATTATTCATAATTTTATTCGATACAAATGATATTAACATATAATTAATATATAATTTTTATTATAATAATAACAAAAATTTTGTGATAATATTATACTTATTTGAATTTGATATCACATATTTTTTATCATATTTTAAGAAAATAATACATATATATATAATGTGTGTATCACTTTGAAAACTCATTAATTATGAATATTATTTAATATTTTTATTTTTTAATTCATTAATAAATACTTAAAATTATAAAATATTTTATTTTCACTTAAAATATTTTTTTATAATAATCTAACCATACATATTAGTAAATATGTTTTTATGCTTTTTGTTCTTTAGAAGAGATTTTTAAAACAATGGTTAAACAACTTATTATTTTTAAAAATGATAGAAAATTATCTTTTGGTAATGATTTGAAAATAATTTTTAAAAATTGTTTTCAAGTTAAGCGGTCAACCAAGCCTTGTTATTGTTTCTTTCTCTCTTAAATCATAACAAAAAAAAAATATAAAGTTAATTAATGAAAAGAAAAATAAACTTAAAATATGGTTTTTAAAAGTTTTTTTTAAGTTTCAAAAATAATAAAAATGTGTAAAAATAGAGCTGTCTTCAAACCTCATTTTATACTTAAAAAAAATTAAAAACCAAATAACTTTAATTTTGAAAACTTGGGTTTGAAAAGTAAAACTTAAAAACAAATTAATTATATGATAGGTACTTATTTGTTTAACAGAAAGTTATTAGAAGTGGTTTTAAATGATATTTTAATTTGAAAACGTGCATACAAAACTACTTCAAAATATATTTAACAATATTATTTCATTTAAAAATATAACTATGCTTCTCAACTTTCTATTTTCTCAAAACACTTTAAATATTCTCAAATATAATTTAAAATGCTTTTGACCTATTTAAAAAAAACTTCCTATCCAAAAAGTGGTTTTAAATGACCCCAAAACAACTCATGAACAATGATTTAAGTATATTTTTTTGAATTATATATGTCTATCTTAATTGATACCTCTAAGGAGCTATAATTAAAGATGAAAATATAAATATTGTGGACAATATTATCGTGATAATGTTATTTTTTTACACATCTTAACATCAAAAAATAATATCCATATATTTTGATCAAATTTTGTCTATAATGACCACATATAATGTAATAGTTTAAAAAAGACAGAAGTGTAAATTAGTTTAAAAATAATCAAATTATAACTTGAAACTTGAAACTCAATTTTTAGTTCGTTTTATTAAAAAAAATGTCACTAGTATGTTACAAAACATATTTATTATAAATATAAAAAAATATTAATATCTTATAAATTTATAATTAATTCTAAATACCTAAATCTATTTTATCATATCATATATTAAAATTTTATTTTAAAAAATAAAAAATAAAAAATAAAAATAAATTTATATATATATATTAAAAATGATAGTTATTTATAATTAAAATATTCATTAATTTTATACAATAATAATACCACTAAAATATAATTGTTTATAATTAAAAAATTATTCACAAATACCCTATGATATTAATTGAATATCATAATATTTTATAATTTTCAGTTTTTTATAACTTCAAAAATTATTATAAAATTGTTTGATTAAAATGTTAATAATTTTTCATAAAAATTATTGTAACTGTTTAGTAAAGTTTTTAATAATTTATTATTATTATTTTAAGTTAATTTATAATAAAATTTTGATAAGTTATTTGTTATAAAAATTATATATTTATTATTAAATATATTTTTATATTATATAATTATAAATTATTTTTATTAACTCAAAATTTTATTTTTATTTATTATTTATTAAAGATTTTATAATTTTTTTATTTATAATAAAAATAAATTATTAAACTTTTTTCAACATGATATCTTTTTTTTTTGTTTCAAAAAGAAAGATTTTTTTGTTTTGAAAAAGAGAGAAGAAAAAAGTAGACTGAGGAATTAGAAAAGGAAGGAAAAAAGAAAATGGATAAGGAATTACGGTTACTTGATTAGAAGGTTGTAATTTGATTGTTTTTAAACTAAATTAAAAATAAGTTTTTTTTTTAAATTATTTTATTTTACATGATCATTTTAGATAAAATTCCAAGATATTGTTAGTATCGTTAAAGTATCGTTATTGTTAAAACGTTGCTTAAATATATTTTTTTACATAAAATGTCATGAATATTATATATATTGTCACTAAAATGTAGACAAATATCACTAAAATGTTGTTAAAATATCAAAAATATTATTTTTTTATCTATCTTTTTTCTTCTTTCTAAGTGATCATTCCAATTTGATTTTTTTCTCACTTTTATAATAGATGATTTTTTTCTTGTTTGTAGCATGTTTGTTATACATATAAGTACTTTTAAAAATAAATAATCAATAAAGTTTATTTTTTATACTATCGATATTTATTTATTTATAATAGTTACAATTAAATAATTTATTTAATTATTTCAAACCTTTTAACTACTCATTCTATATTATTTAGTAAAAAATAATATATATTATATTATATAATATTTTAATTAATTGATTAATATAAATATTTAAAAATATATGTATTAAATAAAAATTAGTTTAAAATATAAATAATTGATTGTTTTTGTATTTTATAAAATTTTATAAAAAAAATTCATATTTTTGATAAATTTTTCATAATTATTTTTCAAAATTTTATAGATAATAATAATATCTTTGATTCGATATCTTCACCAATTTACTAATTTTTAACCTCCACCATAACACTAGTTTTTTTAGCTAAATATACGCCAAACAAACGTAGAAATTGTGAGGGTTTTAATTTTTTTGATAATTTTGAACCGGTTTAGCGCAAAAAAAAGAGTTTATGTTTGGTTCAAAGCGCTCGTACATTGTTCTTTGTTCATAAACAAACTTACCTGTACTTTTCGTTTCATTTTTACTGATATATTTATTAACATACATAATACTATTTTTGATTAGAAGTGTCCACTGATTCAATCTTATCTGAAAAAAAAATAACCGATCTAATTTGATCAAATCTGATTTCAAATTTGATTCGATTTTTGGATATTTCTAATTAAAAATAATATAATTTTTTAATATATTATTAAATCGGTTCGATTCCATCGGTTTAAAAATTAATACAAATTAAATCAAATCATTTGAAAAATAATTTTAATTAATATAAATTGAACTGAATCGTTCGATTTATAAAATCGTTCTATCCGATCATGTTCAATCTAATTTTTTAATTTAATTTAATTTAATCTGGACCAATTTATGTACAACCCTACCCCTTTTTTTGACACTCAGGTAGGCAGGTAATTATATAAGAATAATGAATTTGTTTTGAATGCGAAATATATATATATATTAATTAGTCAGTGACATTGATACCTACCCTTTAACATTCGTGTACTAGTTACAAAAGTCAGACTTCTCTCTGTTATATAATGAATTTCTTCTTTTTGTTTTTCTCGTAGTGTCATTGAATTTATTAAAGAATATC
Source organism: Hippophae gyantsensis (assembly GCA_030763125.1). Lineage (NCBI taxonomy): Eukaryota > Viridiplantae > Streptophyta > Magnoliopsida > Rosales > Elaeagnaceae > Hippophae > Hippophae gyantsensis. Next base: position 1,524,182 of record CM061039.1, on the reverse strand, counting down.
TATGTGCTTATTGGTTGACTCAAATCAGTTAAAAACGTTAACACCAAATGGATCGATAATAAATAACCTTAGTAGATAACAGCAGATGATACACACTATTAATAATAATTAAGTCAGGAGTCAAACTTAAATTCCAAAGTACTTACATGTTCAAAAGAAAATAAATAGGTCGAATTAAAAAACAGGACAACCATGAATAACAACACCTTTAGCTGTAGGACAAGAAGCTAAAGGACAACCTTCAGGATTATTTCCCCACCATTGAATACCAATGTTTTTGGAACCCAAAGTAAGAAATATCAATATTGTCATAAAAGCAGTTCCAGCATCAAGACCACCAGATAGAACATAGTTGTATCTCTTCCAAGCCTCAGGGTGATATCTAAACACAACATAACCAGAGAGAAATGCAACAATTATCCAACTAGTGTAGTTAACTGCAGTAGCTGGTGGCATCATAGATGTGGAACCCAACAGAACAGGCATGTGTATAAGTCTAATCCACTTTTGATTTGGAAAAGCCTTATGTAACAACCAAACAACAAAAGGAGCAATTGCTCCACCTAGGAAGAACCAATTCACATTGCTGTATTCACCAAGGTTTCCGAAGATTCTTCGGGGACCTACGAGTCCCCATATAACTGATGCATCAAAGAAGACTGTGTCCATTGGACATTTCCAAGGACTGTCCTCTGGTAGCTTTGAGGCATCACAAAGGAAAGGGATGTCTCCCATTAGCCACCATGCTGTTGCAGTGTATACCACTACTGCTACTACTGTTCCAACTACCTGTCATGCCACATTTCAATTTCTGTTTCAATACTGCTGTTTTTTCTTCTTTTTTTGTCAATTTGACGAGGCAACAAGATCACAGGGTTTTTTTGGTTTTTTTCTTTCTTTCTAAGATACATGAAAATAAAAGGAAACTGACCTGTGCCATGAACATTGCTCTTGGTGGAATCTTCATGTAGTGTCCAAGCTTAAAATCTGATAGAAAACTTAAAGCCTGTGCCATGCTGATATACCCATAAACCTTGAAGCACATGTTAGCAACAGGGCGTTCTGGGTATATATACCCAATAGCATATTCTGTGATAATATTCAAACCTGGTTGCTGTTTACAAGCAAATTATAAGAAGCCTAAAAACATAATCAAGTTTTAACCAGAAACAGTGGCTTCATAATAAGGTTAGCTTGAAATTATTACAGTTTGATTTATTATACCTGGTTTGTGGTGGCTTGGATAATACCAATTGGAAGGGTGAAGAAGACTGCAAGGGCACAAGCAAACAGTACTCCCCACCAAGGCAATTGAAGTGTCTCATTGTAATGCTCACAAGCATAAATGATAAGTGCAATATTTATAAGAAGCATGATAAGAAACCACCAAGTAGGAACTTGCTTGTACTTCTTCATAAGCTTTGTGTGTATATCCATTTTTTTAGTACTTGCAAAAGCCCTTACACTTTGATTCCATACGTCACTGCATATACATGTGTTGTTATAACTTTTGGCATGGATCTGTAAGGAATACATATCAAGAGCCTGATTTCTAAGTGGAATACAAGTTCCATACACAATAGTCACTACTACGAAAACCGACTTTAAATTGAGTGACTTAAAACGTAAAGTCACTTCACCTGGTCAACCGACTTTACATTTTATGATTTTTTTCTTCTCAT